>CM047806.1:19619873-20895845 GCA_026214975.1 Gentiana macrophylla
ATTATACACATTAATGGACACACTTTCTTTCCCGACTCGTAGTATGATTTCCCCTCTTACGCTATCAAGGTCTCTCTTGTATTCAAGAAAGGCCGACCTAACAAAAAGAGGAGTTTTTGCATCCATGTCCATATCTAAAACTACTAAATCAACGGAAATACAAACTTGTCAACACCGCACTAACACATCTTGACTACCCCATAGGTGCCTATGACACTATCCGCCATCTCAAGGGTCATCCCCCGCTGGTTCTAACACCCAATCCTAACTTCTCATAAATTCCTCAGGCATTAGGCTCACAAAAGCCCATAGATCACACACACATTCTTAAACATTGTCTCTCCAATGGTAATTGGGATGGTAAAGCTACCTCTATCCCGCAACTTGAGGTATCTTATTCTCAAAAATCATGAGAACACTCTCGCTTAAATGCACCATCATTGCATCTTCTCATTATTAAACAACATTCCTTTCAAAATTTAAAATATGGGGAATGCTCAAAATAGCCTCTAATAGGGAATGTTTACCTCTACCTTCCTTAGGAGATTTAGAAATTTACCACTGAGCTTGAGGTCGATATGTCCTTTACGGGTCCCTTAGGAGGGTAGGGTAAAGTATTAACATCAAAATCGTGGGGAGGAGGAGGAATTCTGTTTTGTTTACATTTTGCTTTAGGTGGCGAGGCTCCTCTTCTTTGATGTCCAAGACCACATAGTCTTTCTTCGGTTTTGCCTCTTCCGACGCCTTTTTCTTTGCATCCGCTAATGCTTTCTTTGTGGCTTCCAACTCTTTCCTCATTGCAGCCATTTCCTTCTCAACACCGCCAATTTCCAAATCTTCAATCTCGACATCACCATACATGGCCCCTTCACGGTCAACTACATTCTCTTCTCGACTTTCTCGTTTCCGCTTTCTCGCCACATTCTTTCTTCTTATCACTTGGCCCAACCATTTTACCACTTCGTGTGAACACACAGCATTCACACCCTTCGGGTTTCTCTCGGTATTACTCGGGAGCCCACCACTCAGATTTGTCTTTAGAGTGTCGATTATTTGCCTACTTGGGTTTCCAAATTCGAATAGCGAGTGGGTGGCCACTTTTTGCTCTCTGAGTTCTTATTCAACTCGAAACACTCTTATCCAATCTTTTCAAAAGCATCTCGGTGGGGCGTCTTGAGCACCTGAATTGCTCGATTCTTTGATTGTTACGATGGAGATGAGCATTCGGGTGAAAATAGGCTGAATTCTTATTCTTGGGCGGCTGGCTTGCTTGCGGATTATTATTGTTCTGCGGCTGTACGATTACGATTCCAACCTTGATTCTCGGCTCCCACGAACTTGTTGTTCTTTGTTGGCCACTGTGATTGAGATTGTTGATTTACGTTATTATTACGATAGTAATACAGTTACGATTACGGTAGAATTCGACTACAGGGATTTTGGTTCCAAGGTCGGTTATATGAGCTTTGGTTTTGTCTAAAACCTTGGCTTTGATTATTGTTGCGATTCCAGTTCTGATTCTGCCCCTGATTCCAACCTTGACCTTGCTGATTCCACTGCCACCCACTATCTTGTCCAACATAATTCACAACATATTTCGTGAATCATCACCCATACCTATAATCCATTGGCGGCGGCTTCTTTGATTGTCGAAATGCGAAATCTTTGTTGCTTACCAAACTCTTGTTGATTCATATTCATCTGCCCCATCGCATACACATTCATCTTCTGCTGATCATTCTGGTTTCCAAACTATTGTTGTGCTGGGGTAGAGGTCAACTGTTGTGGGTAAGTGAACTTTTTCGATGATGTACACTCCATTGCTGAGTGTCCACCCCCACAAAGTTGGCATTGTTGTGCCTTCTTTACTACATCCAACTCAATCGGTCCATCTTGATTACCATTTCTTGCATCTTATCATGCATGGCCGTCTCTATCCAACTCTTCTTTCAGAGATTTCACACTTTCCATTAGAGCCTTCTTCTTCTTCCTAGATGACCCCCATTGCTCTTCTCCATCAGCCATATTCTCAATCTGTCTCATAGCTTGATCCGGTGGAAGATTCATAATATCTCCGCCACTTGCGGCGTTCAGCTTGTTCTGGTCCACTGGCTCTAAGGCTCTAAACAATATGATTACCTGCTCAACCGTGGAAAAACCGTGTGGAGGGCATCTCTTCAGCAGACCTCCCTCGATACTATCAAACGAAGAGATTTCTTCTTTCAAATCCAAAATCTTAGCCGGACGAAAGTACTTCCTTAGAAACACTCTAACCACATCCGCCCACGTATGTAACGAGTCATTAGGGAATGAGTCATACCAGTCCTTAGCATTTTTATCGCCTCGTCGCTAACCCCGTTATACTTCATCGTCCTATAGATTTGGAGAAAATGATCTGAAAGCTATTCTAGTTTTTGATTGACTTCCCGTGGAACAAGGCAAGTTCCCCAACATGTTCGGATGTTTTGCTTTATGTCCATATTGTTGGCATTGATAGGGAGGCACTCTAATTGGATTGTGCCTCAGAACTCTTTGTGGAGTAGTCATATAATCTCGATAGACTCTTGGTCCCTGTACCTGCTGAGCCCTCTATGGCTGATAATTCTGATATGGCTGCAGTGGTTGATTAAACTGCTGCATAGGTGGTTGCTGAGCATATGGGTTTTGGAACCCTTGTTGGTTCCCTCGATTCCTTAGCATCTACAATACTCGGTTTATAGTCGATTGGTCGAATTCGCTCAGAAGTTACAGGCGTCTGTCCTCCTGGTCTATCCAATCCTTGTTATCTGATTGAATTGTGGGGTAATCAACTGTTGTAACACTGTATCGTCCCCCCTTAACTGTTCTACACGAGGATATCTCGGTGGAGTTTGTAACGGCAGTGTTGCATTACCACAAGTAGTGTTCCAAGTTTGCCCTGGTGCATTATGTTCATTGAAAGGATCACTGGTATCTCTACCGTTCATTATATCCTCCATATCTTCAGAGGAATCTGAGATAGAGCTTTCTACTACCCCTTCCTCTTCAAACAGAGGGTTCGAATTAGCAATCGGGATTTCTTGTCGGCGTTGGATCGCTTTTATGGCATGGAAAAGCTTCAATCTCTTCAATCGGCTTGATAAGAGGTTGTTTTGAAGATCGGGTCATGCACTGTAAAATAGGAAACAACAAGAAAATGAAATAAAAATGACCTAAGCCCAAGATTTGGTCAACTTAAAAGATATTAGACGTTACTCCTCGCAATGGCGCCAAAATTCTTGATAGCAAAATACTTAAACGCTTAACTTTCACCGATAGAGTATCGGGTCAACGGGAGTATAGTGGTCACAAGGTCGTATCCACAAGGAGTAAGTCTAAGTACCAAAGGCGACGTGTAACTTGGTTCAGTCAATCAAAGGTGGAAAGGTCTTATACTAGTGCAAAAATAAAGATTAAACTACGGTTTTATTTCTAAGTATTAAAGGTATGGCCGAACTATGATCCCACGAACTACTTTTACCCCTAAGGAAAGACTTGACAGGGGGCGTGTCTTAACCAACCTACCTATCCTATGTAGTTTAACGACATCCACGGGTGCCAACTCCTAATTCTAGTGATTAGGTGAAAAACTTGATCTAACCACCTATATGAAGCTAACCGACTATCCTAACATGATTAAGGTCAGAGTTGCTCGAACAACGATGACAAACCTCTGTATTGGAAACGGTCCTAACAACTAGGCCGAATCTACATAACGATCCCAAAACCCTTTTCCCACATCTCACAAAGAAAATACATCTATAAGTTCGACGTGTGTGACGTTGATGAACTAGGTGATCAAACTAATTCAAAGTGTTATAATAAGTTTAAGGACATGTATTAATCATTAAAACATTCAATTACGCACTACACAACTCCCTATCTCATCCCCCTTAGGGTTTTCGCTCGCTTTCACATAATTCGACTACACATGGAATCAGCTACTCATGATTATGCTAACAACGAACTAAGAATTGAAATCAAACCAAGAACAATAAAATAAAAAGAAATCATTACCATAAAAATCTCCGGAGATCTGATCCACAAAATATCGAAATGAAAACGCAATCTAAAAGTTTAATCTTTGGATGTAATATTGAAATTTAAGCTATAACAAGTGTTTAGAATCAAAGGGTTTGAACTAAGGAACCAAAGGATCGAAGTATGATCAACCTACACCAAAACCGCACCAAAATCGCCTCAAATATGCCTAAGGTAATAAAAACTGCTGTATGAAAGAATAGGGCTGTGTATTTATAGTGCTAGGTTAAAATATGTTGTTGTCGAGGGCAAACGTCCGTTTGCCTCCTGGCGAACGATCGTTTGCCTGGAAATCTGATTCTTGATTAGGACTTGTTCTTCAGTGAACCAGCGTTTGGCTTCTGTGAACGCACGGTTGATGGATAATGTCTTGAGGGCAAACGCCCGTTTGAATTGTCTTGAACGCCCGTTTGCTGAATATGAGCTCAGTATTCGAGTTGAACCCATCCAAACGCCAGTTTGGGGGTAATTTGGCCGCTTGGTTGTCGTTTCAGCCAACTTTCAGTATCAAATACTGACTTGACAACCGCTCGTTTGGCATAGGCCAAATGCTCGTTTATGCTGATATCATATTATTTAATCGAGTCGCCAGAACGCCTTCGTTTGGGAGTAAGCCAAACGCTCGTTCGACCCAATTTCCTTCCAAACTTGCATTTTCTCCACTTCAATGCTACTTTCGTGCCTTGAACATGTTTCTCACTCCAAAATATCGCCTTCCGGGTCCTCGAGTCACCTAAGTCCTGTAATAACATATAAGAACAAACACCACGCGTAATTCCGCTAGACAAAAGTGCTTGGAAAAGAAGTAAATATCGTCAAAAGCGGAATTTACTATTGATATGTGAGTTAACTCCCGTGCGTATAACTCTCGATATTACTCTCAAACGGTCTATATCTACCCAAAACATGTCAATAAGGTGATAAACGGGGTTAAAGCAGACACCAAAGTCTGATAAAGTTGACTCCACCACATGCTAGAACAAAGCATATAGAGGTTGATGTAAACTTTATTAGAAATATGGTGCTGAACAAAAACTATTGGTCTGCTACATTCCTTCACAAGATCAGATTGTTGACAGCTTTACTAAAGCCCTGCCTAATCACACTTTTGACATCTTGAGGACAAACTCAATGTGACACATCCATATATTCGTTTGAGAGGGTGAAAAGAATTGAAGATGAAGATGCCAAGTGTAATATTGTCATTGGCCTAGATAAGATTGGGATGCCACCTAATAATATTGTTAGATTGTGTTTAGATTTTGTCTTGGAAAATGTGTAATGGTGTAACCAACTTGTGTATGTAAAGGGTGTGTGGACAGATTCAATGTAATGAAAGTATCTTATCTCTTTAACTTTCACTATGTGATTACTTAGATAATAGTAACATGTAAAACAAACCTGACTTATGTGTTGTTCTAGGTTTGTGATGAAATTGATTTTGGTTTTCTATTAGATGATAA
This sequence comes from Gentiana macrophylla, assembly GCA_026214975.1. NCBI lineage: Eukaryota > Viridiplantae > Streptophyta > Magnoliopsida > Gentianales > Gentianaceae > Gentiana > Gentiana macrophylla. The sequence goes on from CM047806.1 coordinate 19,625,396, forward strand.
ACACGATGTATGTGTGGTTGCTCGGTCGTTAGAGGGTATTATCGATGTTGCACTTTACGGCCTCTTGGTTGGGTTTCATCTTGGCGTTGTACGTACCTTTGAATATTTGGCTAAATGCATCGTCGGACTATATGCACGTTGACCCATGAGAATTGTATATAAAATCTGTTTTGTTCTGCTCTGCATGTCTGTGCATGTATGCGATATTATGTAATGTAAGAAGATGCAAATAAAATCGAATATTAACAAGTACATAGGAAGTCATATAAGTAGACGTATGAACAAGTTGTCTTTTAAAGTAATTTATTATGATATACCTTATATTTTAAATTGTTTCTTCTTAAGCATGGTAATTAAGAGAATTCATTCATGTCTTCCGAACATGAAAAAATGAATCCATATTTTGGACAAATGAGAGACATTTTGTTTTACCAAAGAAAATTCTTTGATTATCCTCCTTTAAAGGATTTCCACGATACACCAAAACAATCATTTACCTAATGATTTTCCACAAAGTGGTGACGAAATGTATAACTTGTATAAATCTTTCCATTTCCCAAGTCGATTCGATCCATTCGTTCGTAGATCGAGCTATTTACTTACCGATAATCTAGCTATTGCTCACTCATTCTTTTTGGTTAAAAATACATGCATGTACATCATGTAGAGTATTACGATGAGTTTGGAGAACAAGATATATTAAGATGGAGTTTCGTGGTTTAATTATGTTTAGCTAGTTATTTCCTTAGTTCGGTTTTTATTTTATTTAATATTAAGGCTCGCATGCCAAATCACGTTTCCGTAGTCCTTTCTTTTTGTATATGACATTGTTAAGGATTTTATATCGTGTTTCAATTATTTTGGACATTTGTTTGATGGTTAGATGATACTTTCGGTGTGTTTCGTGATCGGTGTAATGCAGATAGCCACGGACATAAAGCCCTATTTTGTGGCGCGAAGTGTGTAAGACTCGTATCCACGTGCCATGTATTTCAATTAATGACGACCCAATAATTATAATGGAAAATTAGGGATAAGATATTACAATGAAATATTTTTAAGTAGCGGGGCAATTACATATTTTTATAGGGAGAAGAGACAATCGCATAATTTTATAGCGAAAAGGACAAACAGTGAATCCCGAAAATCGGTGAATTTCTCCGGTGAATCCCGAAATCGGTGAATTTTGATAAATGAATTCGACGATGAATCCGAAAATTAGTGAATTTCGACGATGAATTTTGAAAATTAGTGAATTCGATAGATGAATTTAAATCAATGAATTTAAACAATGAATTTGAACACAAGTGAATTTATTGATGAATAAATAGTTTTGTCCTTTATGCAAAGTTTAAAAAAAGCGTCATTCTACTCAATTGATGAAATATTTCTGTCGCCTCCTCATTCCCTACTTATAAAGCTATTTCATAATAAATATTATTATGACAAATGAAATAAATCATCTTTCATACACCTCTTACTACATACAAAATATAATCGAAAAAATATAGTATTCGTTTAATATTAGGGGAATGAAGAGAATAATGAAATATTTCATCAATTGAGTAGAATGATGAATTTTTGAAAGCTTTTGCGTAAAGCCGATAAAACTATTTATTCACTGTCGAAATTCACTTGTGTTAAAATTCATTATTTAAATTCATTGACTAAATTCATCATCGAAATTCACTAATTTTCAAAATTCATAAATCGAAATTTACTAATTTTAAGGATTCATCACAAAATTCATTGATTTTTGATTCATTTACAGGAGATTCATTTGATTTTAGGGATTCATTTGTTTGTCTTCTCCATTATAAAATTACGCTTGATTGTCTTCTCCTATAAAAAATATGTAATTGTCTCAATTCTTAAAAATATTTTGATGATTGTGTCTTATTCCTAATTTTCCATTAATATTACTTACCAATGGATGGATGATACAACTAACACCGAAAGTAGAGATTGAAAGCGAAAAAAGCAGCCGCAATATACTACTCCAAATAAACGTCGCAGATCCAAAAGGCCCGCTTCACGTGGCAGCATTTTAAATAAAAAAGTAGTAGTGTCTTTTTGTGGCAATTTGACATATGTACGTTTCCCCTCCCGCAACACGACGTTTTTTAGGATTGTGTCGCATCTTCCACCTGTGTGTTACCTTATTTTTTATTTTTTGAGGAAAGTGTTACCTTATTTTTTATTTACTCTTTTTGTTTCTTCTTTTGTTCTCATTAACACTAATGATACACCCACAACTGATTTAATATATATATATCATAATCATAATCATATCATAACTATATTAAAAGAGCCAGTTGTTTCTCACGTAAGTGTTTCTCTCAAAAAAGTGTCTCCATAATTAATTTATTTAATAAATTAAATATATAATACTTAAAATACGTTAAAAAAATTACATGCTGCCTCAATAAAATACGTTAAAAAAAGTACATGCTGCCGCAATTTTTTTGAAGCACCCATCAATTCGCATAAAAAATTGTCACTATCTTTATTTTATTAATTTAATGTATATCCTTTTAATTACTATCCTTATTTTGTAATAAATTAAATATAATAATTAATCTACGTAAAAAAGAATACATGCTGCCGCAATCTTTTTTTGCAAAGCAGCCATCAATTCGCATAAAAATTGTCACTATCCTTTGTTTATTAATTTAATGTATATCCTTTTAATTACTACCCTTATTTTATTAATTTAGTGTATATACTTTTAATTTAGGACTTAATTAATCAATGTTTCCCAAAAAAAAAATGTATAACACCAAATTATTTATTTCATTAAAATGTTATCATAATCTGACAAAAAAATGATTCTTAAAAAAAAAAGATAAAAAAATGTTATGATAGCTAAAAATTAAATAACTAAATATATTATTCATTGCATTTAAGTGGAAGAAACTTTTTTTTAAGATATAAATTTAGACATAATGAACTTAATAGCTGAGTTAATTGTTTTAGGTCAAAACAAGCATGATTAACCTAAATAGTTATTTGATCAATTATGGTATAATAGCACACAAGACATACGTTTTGAGGCGTTACTTGTGGTATCTGAACATGTTACTCAATGGAACCAAGTGTCACACCATTAAAGATGATGAATGCCATCTCTGGAATCCTTCGACAACGATGTCGATTCCTTAATAGAGGAGAATGTAATATCTACGTACATAGAAAAAATAGAATAAACATTACCACGATATAAGACTAACACTTGTTGAACTTGATTTATTGGGTCAACCATTTAAAGCTTATAATGAATCTAAATAGCTATTAGATTCATTATGGCTCAAAAAGTGTGGTTAAACACAAGTTATGGAATGTTACATTTAATCATTTTAAATATCAATTAGTGTTTTCAAAAAATAAACATCAATTAGTTAATTCATTATGTAAAAATCGGTCTTTTTGTATTCATCATAATATAAATAAAAAGTTACCAAGATAAAGATAACAATGTGAAAAAATAAATTTAATACTACTATTTGATAAATGTTATGATAAAAATACTAATTAACCTTGACAAAATATGAAATATGTGTTAGAGTTTTATTTATTGACATCATTGAATCATACATTCATAAATTCAGTAGGTGGCTTGTATTGACACCCACATTTGTTTTTCTTCGGGCACCGCAAAATAACTCTTAGCTCACCATATGTAAAAAAAATATCGAGTACAAAAGTCACATGTAGTGACTCTTTTGTTATACATGAAAAACGTCATCACTACTGACGTTTCTCACATTTCTCACCTTTCTCACCATCGTCACTTATACTGGTGTTCGTGTAGGGCAAAGAACATTAGTATCAGTGACTTTTCTCCCTGTGAAAAAAATATTGTTGCATAGAAATGTCACCGTCACCGACTCTCAGTATACATGAGAATCATTACCGCCTCTGACATTTTTCCCACAAAAAATAATCCCCAAATTATTGTGTTTCTGGAGTAATTATTATGTCTAAAGCATTTTTGTGACACCAATAGAACTCTCATTTCATACTTTATTAAAGTATATCATATCAAGGGAGAATGGAGATTGAACAATGGAACACTAAAATACCAATAGTCAAGCCCGATTAAATTGAAAAAATATATAATGATCGATCATTATTCGTCCTTAAACAAATTTAAATGCAAATTTTCATACTCATATAATATAATGAAATAATTATGCAAAAATTAGCATAATTCCATTATATAATGTAGCCTAGCTATAGTTACCATATAAGAACTGAAATATTTTCATGCAACGTGAAATATAATTTTGGTATTGTATCGTGTTTCTTTTACTATATTAATGAAATTCAATAGTAGATTCAAAAATCAATTTTTTGACCAGGTATATTGATACTAGAAATGAAACGCTTGCAATACTTATGTACCACGAGTGACAATAATAAAAATATATTCTTCAATCTTGATGTAATATGAAATTGATAATGTCCCATCATATTGCTTATTAATTCTTAGATAAAATTAAACCATGTATTAGCAAATTCATTTTCTATAAACACTGTAGTGTATTTTAATTCATTGTTCTTGAAAGTAAATTTATTTCAGACCAATAATGAATAGACTAATAATGAATGATTGACAATTTTATGAAGGTACACATATAATCCGTTGTAACAAAATTAAAATCCTCAATGTCTGTGGTTAATTTGTCCGGCCAACAATAATTTTTTTTATATTAATATTCAAATGGACCAGTGTTATACTTATTTAGACAATCAGGACATACTAACAAGATCATGGGTTTTAAGGAAAAAATTATTGTGCAGTTCCGATAATACCCTTGTAGTTATTTCTCATTTAGATAAAATATATTCCATGGAGACTGAGATCTCATTGTCTGCTTTGTTAGGATTAGATTTACAATTTCTCAATAAACAAATCTTTAAAAAGTGCATTGCTTTGATATGGGTGATTACAGGGCCCGGGGCCCAGAGGGCATCCCTGCAAGTCAATCATAGAGTTTCTCACTAAAGATTTTGAAGTTGGTCACTTTAATTCAGGCTCAACTGCACTTGTTTTCTTTGATACCTAAAGCAAACCCCTTGAATCATTTGCTCGCTTTCGAGCCTATTGTCATGACCAATGTACGTGTAAAAATCATATTAAAGTTATTGCTAATAGACTACAAGGTGTCGTGGAACCGGTCTCTCGGGACTCGAGCAACTTTTGTACCGGAAAAGGTAGTACTAGGAATATTGATCTAGTTCAAGAAGTGCTCCACCATTTCAAGAGCAAAAAACGAAAAACTGGAGAAATGAGGTTGAAAATAGACCTAGAGAAAGCCTATGACATGGTTGATTGGAAGTTTCTTGAGAGAATTCTGACTAGCTTAGGCCTTGCCCAGAAGATTGACCACCTCATTTTGTTCACCCTAACATCCTCCCAACTTGTCATCTTATAGAGGTCCTTAGCCAACATATTGATAAGGCTATTCTGGATGGAATTTGGAAACCCTGAGGATTGGAAGACAGCACCTCGACTTTCACGAATCTTTTTTGTAGATGAATAGGTTCTTCTTGGAGAGGCCACCATTGTTCAAGCTATTATTATCAAACAAGTGCTTGAAAGATTTTGTGCTATCTCAGGACCAAAATTTTGGACTAACAAGTCCAGGTTTCATTCATATTTTCCAACGTAATTTATGGAAATCGAAAATTTCCATAGATGTTCATACTTTGTTTGGTGCATTTTGTCATGGAAAGTATGAGGGGCTCATCACATCTCTATTGCATTACTCAAAAATTTGAGACATTATATTACTCAATATTATTTATTTTCAAACATATATAGTTTCTTCATCATTATGTAACATCATCCAAAATTATACATAGATTAATTTATGATCTTACATTCTCATATAATATGAATAATAATTCTTTCCAAAATACACATAAACTTAGTCAAATTGAAGCAAAGTTTTGTTATATGTATCCGGAATACAATAAACATGTTACAAACTAAATTCAAGAAATTATGAAATAAGAATTATTTTATAGAGAATGATAATTGTATTGAGTAAATGTATCCACAATTTCTTTTCTTTTTTGAGGAAAATTGTATCCACAATTTCAAAATAGAAACAAAATGCAATATCATTTTGTAATTTTTATTATTTAGCTTATTTATAATTAATATATTATTACATACTAGATAGTACTATTATGTAATATTAATTTGTATTGCTAATTTTTCAGTTTTCAATTTTAGTATAAATGTAACACGCAAGCAACTTGGCGTGCATATCTTATATATATATATATATATATATATATATATATATATATATATAACGAGTGTCACAACGTGTATCGTTGTTTTCTAATGTAGATTTAATGATAATTATTATATACATCATGATCAATGATGTAGATACACTGTCATATCACAACTGGCGGTTGTTTGAATATTACTCTTCTATTAACCTGCTCCATAATTAGTCGAGAAATTTTGATATGTTTTCTTTATTCTGTTTGTAGATATTTTTATACCGGAAAACACTTGTGTTTCTAATTTTAAATTATATAAAACACTTACAATCACTTAAAACACTTTTCTTTTTCAAAAAAAAAAAAAAATTAAATTAAATTATCCAAAACACTTAAAATCATTTATGAACGTCAGTTTTATTACGTGTAAATAATGTTTTCGTATTGAACAAAAACAACACACGCACGAAAAAAATTACAATAAATATTACCTTCCATAAGTCTGTATTTGTTTTGTTTTTTTTTTTTTTTTTTTTTTTTGAGAAACCAACACAACATTTTATTTATTATCAACCATAATAGCAAGAAGTACATTGGTGGTAGGGTCGTCACTGCAAAGCCATACTACCAACAAGATTTAAGTCCGCCTTAGCTAGAAGATGGGTGGGATGATTTCCCTCTCTCTTTACAAAAGAAAAATGTGCTAGAGTGAAGCCACTTAAGAAATACGACAGTCTTCAATAATGTTTCCAAGGTATGAGAGGTCTTCGGCCTTTGACGAAAGTTTGTTTATGACCGTGAGTGAATCACCTTCAAAAATGACATTAAAGTAACCCAACAAATAGCCTGGAAAATTGCATGGTACATAGCTACAACCTCTGCTATGCTTGTCTCATACCCTCCCTCGAGCTTCTTTGAAAATGAATGTAAAATTTTCCCATTATGATCTCGTGCAATAACACCTACAGCAACTGAGTGGTCACTAACTGCCGCATCAGCAACTGAGGTTTCCATTTTGTTTTGTTATTAATGTTATTATCTCAAGTGACATACGTTCTAAATTATGGAAACACATCCACGATAAGTTATGCATTCCGATAAAAGTATGTTTGTTTCTTTGTAAAAGTATATGAAAATTAGATATATAATTTTTTTTAAGAAGAAAGATTTTATTAAATGTCACTATCAGAACTGCAAGCAGAAATTATATCCAAAGGAGGATTGGATTCCCATAAAACGAAAGACAGAATAGCTAAACCATGTTTTGCTAAAAAATGATTTGGGACATTCCCCGAGCATCTAACAAACGAGAAGGTAACCGAATTAAAGCGAGACAAGGAAGCCTTGCAAGCGTCTAACACTTGACCAATGCTTGAGAAGTCCTCGTCGTCAAATTGGAGGCGACTAACCACCGTTTTGGAATCTCTTTCCATGGAGATATCGCGGTATTAAGCGAAAGCAAACGAAAGACCGTGGAAGATAGAAAGGACTTCACCAAGATCTACAGCTGAGGCACGACCTAAGTTTAGCGAGAAACTATTAAGGATAGTGTATGCGGATTCTCAAAAAATTCCGCAAACAGAGAGGGTATTATTTTTGATAGCAGCATCAACATTACATTTCACAATACCAGTCGGCAGAGGGATCCAAGCTATATATTGAGATAGGTGGCAAGAAAGATTTTAATTATTATTAAACCAATGATCGTAAAGTTATACAAATTTATTGGATTGATATCTAATTAAGAATTAAATAAGGTAAAAATGTATATATAAAAATACTTATAATATATATCAAAAAGGTGATAAAATAATATATTTCAGGAGATAAAATACTTAAAATACTTCTCTCTAAAAAACTTCCCCTTTCCATCCCCGATCTCCCTTTTACTGCGCCGGCCGCCGAAAGGCGTCGGTTCCGGACGTCTGTTTGTGTGTTTTTATGTCTGTTGTTTTGTGTTTTTTCAAAATCCGGCTCTCTCTTTGCTTCGGGAGCTATTATTTTGTGGCCATCGGAATCCAAATAATAGTGGCTGATGGTCTCGCCGGAGACTGTTTCTCTTGGTTAATTTTTTCATCTATTTTCTCAGTGGCCTCAGATCTAGTAAGGAAAGACGGTTTCTTTCTATGGGATTCGATTTTTCGGTTCCTCTCTTTTATGTCCCATGCATGTCCTTCTCCTTGCTTTTTTCTTCCCGATCAGATGTTGGTTTTAATTGTTTTGGTGTCTCTCGTCCTTTGTGGTGAATTGGCATTTGGGGCGTTTGTGGTGGATTGGCATCTGGGATGGTTCTGATGGTGGTTTCCGGCCCTATCGGGGTGGCTACCATAGCGGATTTAGGATCTTGGCTTCTGAGTGATGGCTAATTTGGCGGTGGTGTCGTGGGTGTAGTAACCTGATGAGTACCGGTGGTACTTCGATGGTGGCTTGGCTGTTGATGAGGGCTGTGTCGGATTTTGGCTGTGTTGTATCTCTGTATGTTTATGTTTTTTTGGATCAGGTCGGAATTTGTCGGCTTTTCCGGGTTGCTGTTTAAGGCTTAATTTTGTTTAAGTTTGGATAGACTATGGTCAAGTTAAAATAGTATTATGTTACCAAATCTTGTCCTCTCTAATGAGGCTGAATTTGGTGGAAATAGGGTTTCTCATGTCCGTCTTTCATTTCGTGGCTTTTGGTTGTGTTCCGGCAATAGGCCGGTAGTGATCCGAATTTAGTTCGGCTTTTCCTGGTGTTAGTCCGGTTGTATTCCGTTTTTTTTTTTAGTTTCAATGAACCCTTTCGTTTCCCGGGAAAAAAGAAAAAAAAAAGTAGTAGTAGACGACAAATACATAGCATGTCCTGTGTACCCTCTGTGAACCATTCCTTTCGTGGTATATTTGGGTTTATCTGATTGGATAAAATAGATATTTAAGGACCAATGGGAAGAATCATCACCAGGGGAAAAAAAAGGGTCTATCGTTAAAAAGACAATTTGAACATAAAAATATATAAAGAGGATATTGAAATTTTTTTCGGGTAAAAAAGACATGTCTTTATTCCACTGTGATAGTTTCAGGTAAAAAAGACATATCTTTATTCCACTGTGATAGTAAATTTATGGATTTGAGGTCAGTTCCACTACAGTAAACAATGAATTTGGGATTTTAAACAGTGAACTTGTCTTTATTACCCAATTTATATTTCTACGTCCTGATTCCTATTTTTCCTTTGTTTTTTTTTTTGTCCTTTTAAACACCTCCTCGAAAAGGTCAAAAAAAAAAAATGTTTCCAGCCCATTCCATTTTATTTTTCTACGGTGGAGAATATTTGAAGTATAATTACTCGTATTTCCTTCCTATTACGGATTAAATTGTCCCAATATATTTCTATTTTTAATTTTTTGTCCTTTTCTAAGTTTTGATTCTTTGACCATGACAAAAAAAATCTAAAACTAAATTAATAGAATATATTTTCTTTTCTTTCTTTCTCCCTAAATAAAATCTTATTTCACTTGTTCTTATCCAATGAGCAACAACGCAAGCTGTCATAAAAGGTGTTGAAAGTTGATATCAAATCCTTGTTTCGAAAAAGAACGCGTAACACATGTAATTGAAATAATTTAATTATATACGAACGTCGGTCTCACATCATTAACATCAGAGTATAAAATATAAAACTAAAAGAAAATAACTCGGGAATCGAAAGGTCGATTACGAAGATCGAAAGAACTTCATTGCCGCTTAAATACTCAAAGAAATACTCATCATCCCATGGCTAACATAATGAGCAAGACAAGTTACAACATGAGATATGAATTACATAGTTCAATGATCAAACAATAACCGGAAAACAAAGCATCTTCATTAACAAGCTAAAACTTCAGCCTTATTGATCACATCTTCAATCTGCCAATCTTCTCCGGGTGAGGAAATCACAAAGTAAAAGGATAAGTGAAAAACGTACTTGGTAAATGATAGAAGTGTTGAATTAACGATACCACATCAAAAAGTAATAACTAGAACATTATCAAACAAATAATCAACACATAGCTTTCCCTCTACTAGCCCAACTAACAAATTACACTGCCAACAAGGAATTTGTTACATACATGATTTAATGTCACAACTTATGGTGAAGTGCATCAACTTCTCATATGGCATGGGTCTAACTCGAGTAGAGTCCTACTCCCAATTGCGAAAAAGAACGGTGCCTAACCAAAAAAACATGGTGTTTTATCTTTTAGTTTCTTCATGTATGTTTAATTGTCGTTCACAGAAAGGCTGTCCTAAAAACCACTACTGCCATAAATCGTTCTACATTATCCAATACTCACATTGCACATATAATTTTGAATGTTAATTGCAACGTTGCATAAAATTAAGATGCCCGTCTGTCGATGCTCTCGTGCCTCTTCCCACAGAGGATCTTAACACGGTGTTGCGTTGAACACACCAGAAATCAAACACTTTAGTTTTTCACGTGACATAATTTGGTTACACCAATGACACAACCAACACAAGTAGTACACAATCATATTTCAAGTAAGAGGGGGTCAAGCACACATTTGACCTTCTTAAGAGCAGGCCTGAATCACAAAAAATCCTCCTGCAAAATTCCCTCCATCACAAGCGCAAGCTTTGGGTGCTCAGGCGCATGCTTTGCTAGATCAAGCATATGCTTGGACAAGCAGATACATCCTGACAATTTCCTAGTCTTACAAGTGCACGTTTGGCCCAATCAAGTGCACGCCTGATCAACTAGAACCAAAACATGTTCATATGTTTAAGCAAAGAAAGACACTTGCTTGCCTTCACTAAAGCGCACGCGCCGACCTCGAAAAATGTGAAAATCAGTCTGCAACCTGTATGAATTCCAATACCAAAGCCAACCAGAGACAAAACAACAATCTCAAACAACAATATAATGTGCTTTGAATAACAACAAAAGAACAGTAACTACAACACAATCAACCCAACTAAAATCAAGGAAATCAACATGAACACTCGTACCTTGATTTCAAAATGAAAATGCAAACGAAACTCCTAAACTTCATAATTCCATGCAATAGCTCTACCAAGATTGATCCCTATATCATAATTAAACAATCTACGATTACTGATTCTAAAATTCACCAAAACACAAAAAGGGAATCTAGAGAGGGTGACATTCCTACCTTACGGATCGAAATGAAAAGCACTATAGAAGAACCTTTTCGGCTACGTGATCGTTCCGGTGCGAGCTATCTGAATTTTCAATGGTTAGATTGGTTAGAATTGGGAAGATTCCCTTTTCTTCTTCTTTTTCTCTTTTCTCAGACAAAGTGTTGGTCTTAAAACATCCCAACACAAAGGTTCGAACATGGGGAGGGGAATTTGCATATAATTGATGTGGAAGGTAATTGTGTGGGTAATGAGATATTAATTAACATGATTTCCTCAATTAGGAAGTTGCACATAATTGATGGAGAAGTAATTGTGGGGGTAATGGGAAATTAATTTAGATAATTTCCTCAATTAGGAAGTTGCACATAATTGATGGAAAAGGTAATTGTGAGGGTTATGGGAAATTAATTAAGATAATTTCCTTAATCATCCGTAAATCCCAAATTAACTAATCCCTCCCTTTTCTTAAAACAAGAATAAAAGAAGAAAAATAATCCAATATTTCTCAAATGGCAACTTTGCCCTTAATGGAAAATATAGGATATATAGTATGGGGAGAGCTCTATCAACAACTGCCACGCAAATTCCTGAAAAAAAATTCTGATCTGCCATTAATACGAAGCAGCTGCAACAAAAATGAAATATAATTTACAACACCAAGGCTTAAACACATTGCTTGGATAAACATCTTAAAAAGCATAATTTTTATTTTGAAATGCCTTCAAATTATTCATTGACACCCAAAAAAAAAAAATTTGCACTGTTAACTACATGCAAGATTGATAGGTGGGAATATTGCAAATTAACAAAGAAAATACTTTTACCAGATTCATTTTCAACACCCTGGTTTGTCCAATATTAATTAGCCAAATCAATCCGGACCTAATGTGTAGGAAAAATGGGGAAGATGATGGTGAATTGACATACATACCCTTGATTAAATATTTAAATAACATTAGTAATTAGTAAGGGGTGAAAATTGAATAATAATAGTTATTTAAGATGGTAAATCGATTTCTTCAACAAAAAAAGGTAAATCGACTAATTGATTGTTTCCTATTTACAATTTTTTTGAAGAACCAAAACCATTTTATTAATTCACACCATGCAGAACAAGCGGCAATAACATCCACTGGGCTCAAGACGGCAAGAGACCATGTCTTGAATCAATTAAAACATGTTGTGTTAAAAGATGCGGGGACATTTCTCACATGCCGAACAAAAGAAAAAGAACATGAAAGAAATAATTACGTTTAGAAAGTGACAAATTTTGATCACTCGAAATAATTTTCCATTATTCTCATTCACCACATTACATTGAGTATTTATACATCCATATAGAAAACCCTAGGTTACATAAAATTCCAACTCGCCCCAACTTACTAAAAATAATTACATGAGAATAATCCCGCAAAATCAATCATAATAAATATATAATTCTGCAATACCCCCCCTCAAGTTGGAGCGTGAAGATCGCGAACGCCCAACTTGCAGAGTAAAAAATCAAATTGTTGCTTCCCCAATGCCTTTGTGAAAATATCCGCCAGCTGTTCCCGTGTAGGTACATATGCAGGAGATATGAGACCCTCAGTAATCGCATCTTGTACAAAGTGACAGTCTGCCTCTATATGTTTGGTCCGCTCATGAAAAACTGGATTCTGAGCAATATGAAGCGTAGCTTGACTATCGCTTGATGGAGAGGATACCCATAGGGATCCGGACCCTAAATCCCCGAGGAGTCGAAGCCATTTCAACTCACGGTGTAATGGGCGCCATCGATCAATATTCCGCCTCTGGCGATGGCGGGACACTGCTGTGCATTGTTTCTTGGTCTTCCATGAGACCGGTGAGGTCCCGAGTAACACAAACCACCCACTCAAGGACCGACGTGTCACCGGGCAACTCGCCTAATCAGAATCACACCACCCTTCCAAGGATAATGGGCTATCAGCCCGTAAAAGAACTCCCTGACCAGGATTCTTCTTCAGGTAGCGTACAACCCGCAAAGCAGCGTCCCAATGCTCGACCCGCGGTGCCTGAATAAACTGAGAAAGTATATGCACCGAATATGCCAAATCAGGACATGTAACGCCCAGATAAATGAGACGACCCACTAACCTCATGTATTTTCCAGGGTCATCCAACAAAGCCCCTTCAGCAATTGCCAAGTGATGATTTTGCTCCATAGGAAACTCGGATGGTCGAGCCCCTAATAGCCCCGTCTCTGAGATAATGTCCAACGCATATTTGCGTTGTGATAAGAAAATGCCATGTGAATTTCTGGCAACTTCCAACCCAAGAAAATACTTCAAACGCCCCAAATCCTTCATTTTGAAACAGGTCCCCAAATAATTTTTGAACACTTGCAGAGCAGTAGCATCATTCCCCGCAAGAATCATGTCATCGACATATACCAAAACATTAAGCCGTATATCCCCCCGAACCAAAGTAAATGGAGAATAATCTGAGTAGGACTGACGAAAGCCATACTCCTTTAGAGCCGAGGCTAACTTAGCAAACCAGCACCGGGGTGCCTGCTTCAACCCATAGAGCGACTTCCGCATGCGGCATACCGATTCATTTGTTTGTTTGCAAAACCGGCGGAATTTGCATATATCCTCATCAAGATCACCATGCAAGAATGCATTGTGGACATCCATCTGATGAATATCCCAATTTTTAATTGCCGCAACTGCTAGGAATGTGCGGACCGTCACCATCTTCGCCACAGGAGCAAATGTCTCATTATAATCAATCCCCTCTACCTGGTGATTACCAAAGGCCACCAACCTTGCCCTTAAACGTTGAAGATTACCATGCTCATCTTATTTTTGGTGTATACCCATTTGCTCCCAGGGCCTTCTTACCAGGAGGCAATTCCTACAACACCCACGTGCCTGCTGTTCTCCAAGGCGGCGTATTTCTTCTCGCCATAGCTTTCGCCAACCTCGGATTGGATTTGCCTCTTTAAAAGATCGAGGCGGATTTCCTGTGATCACATTGGCTAGATATTCTGCGGCGTCGAGAAAAACAAGAATATTCCACAAAATGCGAAGAGGATATAATCTACCTGAGGAGGTCGATGGAGTGGAGGAGTGCGTCGAAGGACTTTTCATATCCATTGCCATATGTGTCATATACTCGCGATATCTCGTATTAGGAACTTTTATTCGTTTACCTCTGCCCAACTCTGTTGTGTCTCCAGACGACTGCTCACTCACAACTACCCCATCTGTCGATAATCCATCAACTCCTTCACTAGGTTGCGTCACCCCCCTATATTAGTGTCTACGGGATCCTCACTAGGTGGACGCAGCTCCACAATCGTATCACTAGCACCCATATAAAAATCAACACCATCATCCTCAGGAAAAGTAACCGAAGGGAGAATAGGATTTTGTGACTCGCTCATATGAAAAAAATGTTCAAAAAATTTCACGTCCCTCGAGACAGAGATTTCTTCCGTTTCCAAATCCATGAGTGTCCATCCCTTTTTAGCAAAGGGGTATCCCAAAAACACACACTTTCAACTCCGACTCTCAAATTTATCTCCTTTATGTCGTAAATTGTGTGCATAACACAAACATCCAAAAACTCTCAAGGAATCAAGGCTCGGAGGTTTACCAAACAAACATTCATACGGTGTCTTATAGTTCAAAATGCTTGACGGGGTCCGATTAATTAAATAACAAGCTGCCATGACACACTCCCCTCAATATTTAAGAGGAAGGTGTCCCTCAAACCTCAAAGCTCTAGCAACATCAAAATATGTTGATGTTTTCTCTCGACTCTACTATTTTGTTGAGGGGTTCCCACACAAGATCTTTCAGAAATTATTCCTTCTTTTTGAAAATGCGGAAACAAACGTTTAAATTCCATCCCATTGTCACTCCGAACACGCAAAATTTTTCCACTAAATTGACGATCAATCAACGCCATAAAATTCAAGAAAATAGTCTCAACTTCCCATTTGTTATATAGTAAATAAACCCGCAAAGAATGAGAGTAATCGTCCAAAATCGTTAAAAAATAAGAGGCCCCGCATGTAGAAGGTGTCGCATACGGTCCCCACAAGTCATAATGCACAAGTTCAAAAATTCTACTAGCCCTACTATCACTAAGTGGGAAACTTTCACGAAGTTGTTTAGCCCGAAAACAGATATCACACCCATCTTTATTCACCGAACTAGACTCACTTACAATGGGAAGTTGTTTCAGTACTTTTTCTGACGGATGACCCAACCGCTTGTGCCACAGATCTATGGAATCTCTCCCACCAATAGCCATAACCTTCACTTGTGGAACTCCCGGAAAAAGAAAAGTCCGTCTTCGCGCTCACCCACTCCAATCAGCCTTCTCGTCGTTCGGTCCTGCATAACACACAATGTGGAAGTGAGTTGAATCTGACAATCAAATGCATCTAGTAACTGTGTTACGGATAATATATTGCATGCCAAATTGGGCACATAAAGAACATTTTTCAGTTTCAATCCACCGGGCAATATAATAGTTCCTTCATGTGTGGCATGGGAGGTTCGACCATCTGGAAGTCCCACTGGGCACTTTTCAATCATCCGTGCATTCACTAAATTACCCAACGTACCGGTCACGTGATGAGTAGCTCCAGTTTCAATTATCCACTAATAATCACCTGTTAAACGATCTCTAGGCTTGGCAAGATTCAAGAGGTCGAGTATGCCTTGCCACTGTGTCAGTGTCAAGTTGGTGAGTCCGGCCTGCTCGGCCGTCCTATAGTGCTGCTGTCTGGAAGAATTTGAGGACAATGACCCAACTGTTGCTTTGTTCGATCCAACCGAACCATGTTCAGCTCGACTCGTTTCTGCATCTTCAATATCTCTTCCATTAGCCAATTCTTTTTGGTTGCAATTAGTCATTTTAGACCTCTATGATACTTTTGCCAAAACCATACCAATTATTTCCATATCCATAGCAGCGGCAGCTTTGGTTTTTTTTTTTCTTTTTCTTCTTACACTAATCGACTGGGGGAAGAATCAAAGTATGATAACAAAAAAAGGTTTGAAGACCACCAAAATATGCCACTTTTCTATCATCACCCGAAAGTTATCATCAATTCAAAGCTTGAAGCTTATACTTTTCCGTTCCTGATCGGCACTGCTTGCTGATGCTACCAGAAAATGGATCTACCTACGTGGCACCTTTTCAGTGGCTCAACACTGTGCAGGGAGAGAGAAACGATGCCGAGTGACCCGGTCTGGCTAGTCACTCCATCTCTCCCGGATCGACCGTACCTAGCACCGACCTCCAATCCTCGAGACCAAGTCCGGATTCAGCCCCGACCTGTGCGGGTCGGCCAACACTTGTACTCTAACCTACCTTTGACCAACCTTATCGGTTGGGCTAAGTCCCTCTCGGACCTATTATTCTACACACAAGACCCCGAGCTCATAACAGCTCGGCCATTTTCCCCGACCTCTGTAGGTCGGTTCAACCAGTCCGGCTCGGGCCACCTAAGTCGGCCAGAGTCGGTCCCTAATCGTATTCCCCGCGTTTATTATAAACAGATAACTACGAAAGAATCCTGAGCCATAAAGGCTCCAATCTCTATCACTTAATACAAATATTCGAATACCATAATTATCTCCTACAATCAAGGAGATCAAATAATCCTATCTTTTCCATAGGGAACACGGCAATCCAAGCCCAACAAGGACAAGGCCCATGCCGCCTTAGGGCATAACTCTTCTCTATATAAACCATCCCTAAGGAATTACGAATACTTGATTCCAATACACCATTGGATACGTAGGCAGCTTGAGAAACAACATCTCAAGTGCAGTCTAAAACATCCCAAATCTCCCCCTCTCTTTCATCGTTCTTTGTGTTTCTGGAGCACCCTTAGGTTATCACCAAGAGAATAACCCTAGGAGTTTACCCAGACGATTTTTGGATCGTCAATTGCCGCTAGAAAGAGGGTCTCTTTGCTTGATAATCCCAGGAAAATCTCCAGAATCAAACAGAAAAAATGTAGTCAGATCTACGGCCAATTTCCGGAGATTGAGCCGTCAAAATACGATTTACACCGTTCAGATTGAAAAATACGGTGTGGGGAACAAGCTCTCCAAATTTCATGACAATCGGAGTCCGTTTCAATGCCAGATCGTTGCCATAAAGTTGCAGCTGCTGCTGAATCGCCAAAAAACGCAGCAGTCAATTCGGAGGCTAATTTCTAGAGATTTAGCCGTTGAAAAACGATTTCCACCGTTCACATAGAAGAATAAAGAGATGCAAACAATCCCTCCAAATTTCATGACGATCGGAGTCTGTTTCGATACCCGATCGTCACCAGAAAGCTGCTGTTGTATCATCCAAAAAGTGCAGCAGTCCCATCGGCGGCTAATTACCAAAGATTCAGCACTTGGAAAAGGATTTCCACCGTCCAGATCGAAAAAGTAAGAGGGGCGAATAATCCCTCCAAATTTCGTGTCGATCGGAGTCCGTTTCGATACCCGATCAACGCCATAAAGCTGCTGCTCTACCACCAAAACGCAGCAGTCAGATATAAGGTTAATTCCCAGTGGTGGAACCATCAAAACGCAATTTCCACCGTTCAGGTTGAATAAGAAGGAGGTACAAACAAGTCCTCCAAATTTCGTGTCGATCGGAGTCCGTTTAGATGCCCGATCGTCGTCCGAGAGTTGCTGCAGTAACACCAAAGTAAGCTGAAAGTTTTATTCCTTATTCTCCATGATCCGATCCGAACTCCCCGCTCTCCATGATCCGAGCCGAACTCCCTCAGCTCTACATGATCCGATCCGAACTCCCCGCTCTCCATGATCCGAGCCGAACTCCCCCAGCTCTACATGATCCGATCCGAACTCCCCGCTCTCCATGATCCGAGCCGAACTCCCCCAGCTCTTACCAGGTTTTTCTACAATTTAGATGATCACACTATCTTATTTTTGGAACTCCCCTGACCTAATGAGTCGGGACGAGCTTTCTCATATTTGGAACTCGCCTTCGGGCGAGCCTTCTATAAGTCCGATTGGGAAGGCGAGCCTTCTATAAGTCCGATTGAGTTCGGCATCATATTTGGAACTTCGCGCCGGGCGAGCCTTATAAGTCCGATTGGGTTCGACATCATATTTGGAACTCGCCTTCGGACGAGCCTTGTGTAAGTCCGATTTAGTTCGGCATCATATCTGGAACTCGCAAGCGGCGAGCCTTCTATAAGACCGACTTTAGTTCGGCACTGACTGATTACACCAATAAGCAAGCGGTACGTTAACTTACTATTATTTTCTCTCTATTATGCATAGCCTTTAATGAAATTAAAGGACAAACACACGCTTGACAAAGTCCGGCGCCGCTCGCCATCACTTAAAACGAGAAGTCAGCACTAGCCTGGCCCTGCTCATCCAATACTTTCACGCGAGATGTCAGCACTACCTTGGCCCTGCTCGCCGTGTTTTTAAACGAAGTCGCGACTAGCTTTGGCCTTGCTCGTCCAATAGTTTCATGCAGAAGTCGATCTGGCGGCGAGCTCGCCCAACAACTCCACATCGGTACAGTCAACACCTCTGATGCCCCATCAGGTTCTCCTTAACTCTATTTTAATGTCATATTGACTCGTTTCTATTGTGCATTTTATTATTAAATTCTAGAGAGTAGACACGCATATATGAAGTTTGCAAAAATTCAAACTCACTAAAGTAGTCAGAAATACTTCTGACTCCCTTAAAGTATGATACCAGAGCTCCGCCGTGTCGGGCTCAGCAAAAAACACGCGAGGTCTGACAAATCCGACCCAACCGGTAAATATTTAACACGAGAGGACAGTTAAACTTCTAACTCAACTCGCCAAAACATACATCCACGCCACCCGCGTGGATCAAACAAACTTTCACGCTAAACTGTCTGCAGGCCAGACAAGTTGAACTCCGCAGGGCGGACTTCCCTCAAAACGCTAAGGCTGACACTTGAGCTCCGCATGTCGGACTCAACATGTTCAGCAAAGACCAAACTAATTAAGTCTACAGGCTAGACTCGAAATTGAGCAACTTTCACATGCTTGCTCTTACAACTTCACATTATCAACTAAGTTTGTATTAAAGGCGACTAGACTTAGTCCCGCTCGCCTTAGCGATAAAGCTAATCGACTAGAGTTTCCAACAAAAAGATTCCCGAGCCCACGAATAGAGCTCGGTCCTACATACAATAAGTGTGCAAACTTCAAAGTTGCATCTTGAATAACTAATGAGGCTGGAAAGGCGACGCACGCGGCAGGCCCGGTGATCTGAGAATCGAGAACAAGTATGCCATTCAAAAGCTAAAACTAATGAGTAGCATACTGGGGGCATACCCCCAACAATACAACAAAACTCATCAACAATAACAGACAACTCAAAACAAGTAGAACAACTTCTCTACGCCAATCAAAAACAAAATGTGAGCCTTAAGCTAAACCTTGAGAGGTCGGGATTAACGTGGCTCGAAGAAGGAGCCGAAAGAAACAATAGACACAGCGTCCACTCTTGCCTTAGTCTTTCACCCGCTTGCCGTAGAACCGGCTTGTCAGGATAAAGATACCTCACCAGCTCAAAAAACTTTGTTTGGAGCTCGGACATGACCTAATCCACTACCGCCCGTCTCGCATCCAACTAGCTTGATGCGGACTTCAACTCTACCTCTTTGACCAAAGCTAATCCTAGAAAGCCTTTATCTCCTTGTCTTCGAGCTCGACGGCGCCCCCGAGCTCCCCTCGGGTTTGCCTCAACTCGGCAATCTCTTTTTGACATTAGACTCCTTGGAGGCTTCCCCCAACCTCCGGGAAACCTCCTGACCAACTCCGTAGGACAGACTCAGCAAAGTTTGTCGGACAAGCTCATTAGGTCCCTAAGTCAGACTCGAACCGAAGTCCACGGGTCAGACTCAATTGAGCTCCGCAGATCGGACTCAATGAGTTTGTAAACCAATCTCTTGAAGTCTGCAAGTCGGACTTAACTGCATCTGTTGTCTGTAGGACGCACTCGATCAAAAACATGACCAAACCTTTAGTATGCCATCCAAAACTACAAGTTAATGCATGGCATACTGGGGGGCGAGATACCTCTACCATAATCAAGTACTTAAAGAAGTGCTCGGAATAGAGTTAAGGTGAGAACTTAACGAAATACTCATTCTATTATCAAATTGTATGGATTACAATTTCATTTGAAATAAATTTCAAAAAAAAAACTACAAGTCCACAAGCCTTCGACTAAGAACCGGGGTTGGACTCACACGGTGGCTCGGAAAAGCAAGAGCCGAGGTATGAGCATTCGCGAGCGGCGGGAGTACTCGGACACAATGTCCACTCCCTCCGAGAAATCCGTCAGACGGTTGTCATAGACCGCACCCTCACCCGGACTCATAAAGAACCTTGCTAGGAAAGCTGTCCATGACAAAGCCTGAGTAAACTCCTCTGAAGCCTAACATTTTTGGATGGCCTTAGCAATCCAAGCTGGAATAGCAGCTTCCAACTCGACCTTCCCGATAAACTTCCGCCCGACTTAAGCTTGACCTCAGAGCCGGGTACTGCTTGCGGAGAGCCTTGATCTCATTATCTTTGGATCCAACAGAGCACAGTGCATCGCGCGGTCGGCACCCATCTTCTTCAAACCTCCAGTAAACTTTCCCAGCCGGGGGAAAAGGTCCTGGCCAATTCAGTTTCCCTGCAAGAAAAAAACACTATCAAAATACAACATTCGAAAAAGAAAAGCAAGCTTGCGTATCCCATGGCCTCGAAGCCATCATCATCTAGCTCCACATCAGTCATCCCAGAGATCGGCTCCTACTCCATAGTTCAAACTCAAAAAACTCTGTAAGATAGGCAATCTGAGCTTTGCATGCCCGACTCCGGCTCGGCATCATATTTAAAGCTCGCCCCCGAGCGAGTCTTCTCAAAATTGTGTCCTTACGCTCTCAAGCCTGACACGCTTGAAACCGGTTGCTATCTAAGCGCAACACCGGTGCACTACGCTATATGAGCCTTACGTTATCTCAGTAGATCGCTTTAGAACAAGTCACTTCGACCAACGATATATCAAGTCATTACAACTTTGCACCATCTCTTTCTTTGGATCCGAACCTAGCCTGTAAGTAAGCCTAGAAACAGATAGGTCCCTCGGCCCGATCGATCGATCTGCGCTTAATAGGCCGGACCAAGCCAAGCACGATCACGACCGCCTCGCACCATCACGATTCCCGTCGTGAGCTAAGGTGACGGAAATAAAGCAACAAGCAGCTACCCTGATGACAAGCGCTGGGGGATCGGCCTGATCGCCCCTCCAGTCCGCCATCCTTTAACGTGAACAAAGGCAACACAGTTAGGAAACAAAGTTCATAAACAACGCTCTCGTGCCCCAAAGGCTCTCGTCTCGCCAGCTCTCCAGCTCGGCACTCCAAAACCGATCGCAGTTCGGCAGCTTTGCGGTCTACCCGCTCTTCCAATAGCCAACTCATGGCCCTATCAGTAACCATCGCACCCTTGACAAAAGGGGGCTCACATTTTCGAAGAACTACGCAAATTGGGCTTGATCCCTTACAAGTTAAGGGTACGTAGGCAGCTTTACACAGCTCAGCTCATAATCACAAACATTTTCTTCATCCTTGTTCTTGAGTGCCACCATGCAACCACCATAGTGGGCAGCGATGCCTCAATTCTCGGTACAATTGTGATGACGTCACAGCTGGCTTTTCCACCTAGCAACCCTAAATCAACTTCAAAATCCATAAGTTAAACATCTGTGTCGAGCCACCACTTCGATAGATCCGAACCGACCAAGGGTCGGGTGGATCTAGGGGCTTATGATCTTTGCCGGAAAATGGACCTACCTACGTGGCACCTTTCGGTGGCTCAACTTTGTCGTGAGGAGAGAGAAACAACGCCGAGTGACCCGGTCGGCTAGTCACTCCATCTCTCCCGGATCGACCGTACTAGCCCAGCACCGACCTCGATCCTCGAGACCAAGTCGAGATTCGGCCCCGACTGTGCGGGTCGGCCAACACTTGTACTCTAACCTACCTTTGACCAACCTTATCGGTTGGGCTAAGTCCCTCTCGGACCTATTATTATACACACACACAAGACCCCGAGCTCGCATGTGGCTCGGCTATTTTTCCCGACCTCGTAGGTCGGTTCAACGATCGGCTCGGGCCACCTAAGTCGGCGAGTCGATCAATCGTATTCCCGCGTTTATTATAAATAGATAACTACAAAAGAATCCTGAGCCGTAAAGGCTCCAATCTCTATCACATAATACAAATATTCGAATATCATAATTATCTCCTACAATCAAGGAGATCAAGTAATCCTTATCTTTTCCTTAGGGAACACGGAAATCCATGCCCAACAAGGACAAGGCCCACGCCGCCTTAGGGCATAACTCTTCTCTATATAAACCATCCCTAAGGAACTACGAAGACTTGATTCCAATACACCATTGGATCGTGGCGACTTGAGAAACAACATCTCAAGTGCGATCTAAAACATCCCAAATCTCCCCTCTCTTTCATCGTTCTTTGTGTTTCTGGAGCACCCTTAGGTTATCACCAAGAGAAGAACCCTAGGAGTTTACCCCGACGATTTTTGGATCGTCACTTCCGTACTTGATTTTCCTTCGTAATAATAATTATGTTTTCTTTTTTTTTTTTTTTCATCAACCAATTGAACCTGGCTTTGATACCATGACAAATTTTGATCACTCGAAATAATTTTCCATTATTCTCATTCACCACATTACATTGAGTATTTATACATCCATATAGAAAACCCTACGTTCCATAAAATTCCAACTACGCCCCCAACTTACTAAAAATAATTACATGAGAATAATCCATAAAATCAATCATAATAAATATATAATCCCGCAATAGAAAGACAACCTTGAGCAAGACAACCAAGAGCAGTAATATCCTCCACATGTCCATTAAGCCTTTGTACACAACCCAATCAGTCACTCTCTACCTCCAAAGAAGGGACACCCAATATCTCTGCTTCCGTCAATGCCAAGTCTATTGCTCGTAGCTCTATATATATTCTAGCTGCACCCAGGTCAAAGTGGTATGCAAAGGACGCCAGAACCTCAACTTGACGATCTTGAAATAGAAAGCCAACCCCAGCCCCGTGCTCCGTAACCGTCACATCCACATTGCATTTAATTATCATTCCTATTTAGTACAATTTTAAACTATGTTATATAAGATGGTAAATCGAGCAATTCATTAATTGCTTGTATAGCATCGTTTGAAATTGTAAATCATTCCACTCGAAAAAAAAATTGTAAATCGTTAAAATAATAGATTAATGTTGTAAATTTAAATATGCTATTTAAAAATTTAGCTAGTCATAACATGGATCATTTTGCTAGTAAATTGAAAGGAGAGGTAGTATGGACAGACTCCTTTTTCCACCGTGGCTGCTTGAAGTCGTTGTAAATGATGTTTTTTGATATGGTATCAATAAAGTTTCTTTCTTCATATTAAAAAAAGCTATTTACTTAAAACTGGCAAATTGCATTTTCTTTATATATGTGTGTGACACAACATATTGTATCAATTTGATTACAGTGAGCCAGGGACGGACCCAACTCATTAAGGGTGGGGTCTTGTGGCCTCATTTCAAATTAAGGCGAAATTCTTATTATCATCTCTTATAATAATAACACTGTGTATGTATATTATTACAGACAATTTCCATAATAATTGTTCATTTAGTTCAACTGGTTAAAAGTTTTGTTACTTATCTTAAGGTCATGTGTTCGAGACTTGGTAGTTGAGTTTTTTTCCACCTTATTTTTTGAATTTGGCCCCCACTGAAAAAAATTTCTGGGTCCGTCACTGTGAGCCTACATCACAATCATTCGTTGTGTCACAACGTTGCATGTATCATTTCTCTTGTTTCATTTACGTTGCTTACAAGAGTTTACAATTAGTTAAATAGCTGGCCTGTTCTTACTCATTTAATATGCATATATACTTTATACGTATTCTACGAAAAATCTATATAACTCTTTTTATAGATATATCACTAATTTTCTATTCTTCTTACTTCTTTAAGGCCATTACGCTTCATTGTGAGAATAAGGGTATTTTACACACACACACTTACTATTGGATCAAAACAATTGTGTGTAGACTAGAGACTTGAGGGATATTGTCATTGTTTGGGGCAAGACAATTTTGCAAATGCAAAAAAGAGGATGGCCCCTATGTAGGCTTGTAGCATTCCGTCCAAGTTGTCCTTAACCGATGGAGCACATGAAGGGGTCCTCAAACATTATTTGGGTTGCTTATCAATTGCTGCAAATATCTTGTGTTTTCCCTAGATAAAAAACAGAGAGTTAGATAAGGTAAATTATTTCATTCATAATTGCTTGCTATTACGGTCTCAGCTCATACTTATACAAAGATATCACTAAATCCAACAAATACTAGAAGAGAATCTAGCAACAGACTTGTAACAAACTAATACAACTTGAACCATTAGATCAACAGACCACTTGTACAGCTAGGATGATGCCACATGGATCCTCTATTTCTTAACACCCCCCTTCAAACTCAAGAGTGGTGAATGCACATTGAGTTTGGCTCTAAAATTATGAAACTGTGACACTGTAAGAGGCTTTGTCAAACAGTCAACAAGTTGGTCTGCTGATGGAATGTAACAAACATTCAGCTTCTTATTCAATACTTCATTTCTGAAAAAATGCACATCTATTTCTATGTGCTTTGTTCTTGTATGATAAACCAGATTTTGAGCTAAGAAAGATGCACTGGTGTTATCACACCATGCAGTAGGAATCCCAGCAGGTTTGATCTGTAATTCACCAAGTAGAGAACTTATCCATTTGATTTCAACAGCAAGATTTGCCAAAGCTCAATACTCGGATTCTGCACTAGATCTTGACACAACATCTTGTTTCTTTGAACTCCGTGAGACAAGTGATTCCCCGAGTAACACACAATAATCACCAACAGATTTTCTATCAATTGTTGAAACTCCTGTCTGCATCGAGAGAATCTGCCAGGTTGGACAAAATTTGGTTTGAAATGCATTCCATGCTTTAGAGTACCCATATCATATCTCAACAGCCTCTTTACTGCCCTCCAATGTTCTAGATGAGGACTTTGCACAAACTGGCTCAAATAATTTACAGCAAAAGTGATGTATGGCCTTGTGCAAGTTAAGTATTGTAGTCCTCCAATAGCACTTCTATACAGAATGACATTGATAACACCCTAAATGGTACCAATAATTATACCTATATTCACCCTGAATTCTGCTCAAGAGATGATAAATAGGCTCATTATTAGATGGAATATATGTTAAGTGCTATGTGAGTGTTTCAGGATCGTAATTGCATCGATGCTATTTTCCGAGGTTTTAGTCTTTGTTTTGTCTCGTTTTGCGTGTTTTTAAGATGTACCGAATCTGAGCATTGGAGAATGGATCGGACCAAAGGAAGTATGTTGGGCCAAGTGATTGAAGTCGATAGAGAGTCTGAAAGAAGAAGAGAGGTAAAAGTAGGCCCGGTAACCCGAGAGGCTAGGCCCGGTAACCCGGCCGGTAACCGAGGCTAGGCCGGTAAACCGGCAACTTGTTCGACATGAAAGCGATTATCTTTGCATCATCTAGGTCGGTTAGGGTTTTAGAGAGTCTTAAGTCGGTCCTTTGTATCATATAAGGCGCGTTCTGACTTATTGTATAGAATCATACACCTTGAATATCTTTGAATATATTACAATTATTATTATGCAATAAAGTTTTCTTGAGCTTTGGAGAGTTATTTCGGGTTTCCTCCCTTCTTCCATCATCTCTAGCTTGAGTAGATCGAGCTAGATCTCCATTGTTGAAGGTATGAAGCTTTGAACGTTCCTTTATTGTCTTCAATATGGTAGATCTGTTCATATTTATGTGTTTTAGTTAATCTGTATGTTTAAAGACCTCATCATTTACTTATTTTAATCGTATCAGAGCAATGTAGATCCATAAATTAGGAAAAGCTGACCTCGGTAACCCGGCGGTCTATACCGGATTACTGAGGCAATATTTAGAAAACCTAAAACTGGGATTCACTACAGCTACGTTGATCGACAGGTTTAATTAACAGTAGGTTAGATCTGGCCAATCTACTTATTGTAATCATAAACTGGAATGAAATACGAATAGTGAAGTGCTAAGTTTGAACATAGTATAGAATGGACCCAGGAACGTGCCGATCAATGTCGACAGCTGTCTAGGTGGGTTAGCGGTATGAGTTAGCGGTCGATATCGGCAATTCTGGTTCTTTATACGTTTGGGCCATTACGGACCAATTAAGGAGGGTAGCTTGCGTATAGATTGTCTACTACCATTGTCGGAGTAGATAGGAGTAGGAATTACACCCGTAGATAATAATGATAATTAAAACGAAAGCTCGCGATTAATCGAAGGAAATTATGTGGGGAAGTAAACATAACGATTAACTAATCCAAGTTAGTAGATCGGTGAGGAGAGGAATACCATGTTTGTTTTCTTTTATGTTATTGTTGGTCAATTACCGCCTCTATGTTGCTTCTTAATTAGGTTAGAATCGTTTATACTTATAGTTTCATTGTCTCTGTGGGATCGTCCTTAACTCGCATTTACTATATTATGATGTACCTAGTATTCTTGCTAGTAATATCAACGTTAGTGACTTACACGCGATCAAGATTTTTGGCACCGTTGCCGGGGCAATGGCCAATTGTAAATATAAACGTTTTAATTCTAATTAAGAAGTGGTTTTTATTTTATTTTATTTTATTTTGAGTC
Source organism: Gentiana macrophylla (assembly GCA_026214975.1). NCBI lineage: Eukaryota > Viridiplantae > Streptophyta > Magnoliopsida > Gentianales > Gentianaceae > Gentiana > Gentiana macrophylla. The sequence goes on from CM047806.1 coordinate 19,652,594, forward strand.
TTGAGTCGTTCTGTATCAAACCTGTATTGTTAAACTGCCAGAAAAAGAAATTTCAGGGCCGGTTTACTGTGGCTAACCCGGGTTACGAGGCGGAAAAATCGATTTACATGCAGTTCTGTTATTACGTGTTATTCCCTGTTGATTTTAGTTGGTAGGTCCGCCGCAGTTGGGATCACACTCAACTGAAGCGGAAGTTGCTGACCTTTTCCTTGTTTTATTTTGTCTTTTCACAGGAAGATCAGAACACCTCACAAATTCGATCAAATCAGAGTTGAAAAAGAGCAAACAAGTCAAGCAGTATGCCTAGAACGATATTGAACATCACACCGATTTCCATGTACCCTAGATCTGAAGCAAGAGAGCATTATGAAGCTATAAAGAAATGGTTGGAAAAGGAGAAAGAAGCAATCAAGCAAGAGCCTGAAGAGAACTTAAATGAGTATAGCACGTATCGTCCAGGTGAGTTCCCTTGTTAGTTAATTGATATATCGTCTTCGGATTATGATTATGATGATCCTGAAGAGGATCCTGACACGATGTTTTCTGAGCCTGAGGATTACCCAGACTGAGACACCGTGGTAAAGTTAGAAGACCCTGGCATGTTCCGACTCCCAATTTCTATTAATGGTATATCAGTAGGATTAGATCTCTGCGACTCTGGCTCAAGTTGCAACATTCTACCATTTTCCCTCTGTCAAAAGATCAAGCTTCCGGTCGTAATGAATCAAACCAGGACCATGACCTGCGTCGATAGAACTAGAGATGTGCCTGCCGGTCTGCTTAGGAAGTGTACGATTAAGGCACGAGGGTTCACATATCCTATTGACTTCACGGTCATAGATGTACCTGAGGACCCAAGTGCCCCAGTTTTGTTAGGGAGACCTTTTTAGCGACAAGTAGTGCGGTTATGGATTTTGATAATGGGGAGACTACTCTAAGGTTGAATAATGACGCTGTATATTTTAAGATCTTAGAACCCCTAGAAAACCGACCGGAAAGTTGCAAGATGACGTATGCTTCAGGAAAGGTGGAAATTATGGAAATAGAGGGGCATAAGAATAAAGAGGTTGTAGTAGAAACCGTTGAGCAAGAATTTATGAGACTAATGCTGAGAGAAATAGAAGAGAAGGACCACGACAAGATGCTCACGGAAGCTAGTCCTTCCGTGTTGCGTAGTGAACGAGTTGAGCTAAAAGTGGAAAACGTGGAGTCCTTGGATCTAAAGTCTAAATCTCGACGCAGAGGCAGACCTCGCATGCAAGCAAAGAGAGAAAGGCATGCTAGGAAGAGAGCTCAAAAAGGTTCTATAAAGGTACAAGCCTCTAGAGCAAAAGTTTGGCGAGTTAAAGCTCCAACCCTTGAATGATCGGAGATCTGAAGAAAGTCGAGTTGGCAACTATAAACTCAGAACTATTTTCTTTAAACCCTTAGGTTGATTAGGAATGAATAAAAGTATCCAGATGAAGGGACGAGCTTTTTTTCATCCTACCGCACCCTTAGGCTTGAAACCGAATGGTTGTGGAAAAGTTTTTTTTACTCGTTGCGGATTCTAGTGAAGTAGGTTAGGTTTTGAGTCGGAAATAGCAATGGAAATATTGAAGGTCTAATCAATTTGAGATCAGAATTGAGCAGAGAGGTTGAGCATAGTGTGTAGTGAAGGCAGAAAGAAAAATCTAGGAAAAAGTACCCCTGGTAAACCCTAGGCTACCTCCGGTTTACCGAGGGTGGATTTTTAGATTTCTGAACGTCAGGTTGTAAAGCTGAATTTTTAGAGACACGTGGAGGACACACGTTGCACCAGATACGGTCAGTCAGTAGAAACGCCACCCTTTTTCCCTCTTTTCAAATTTTTCATCCTTTCACACACTCTACCATAACTCCACCTCAATCCCATCAATCACCTCCTCATATCCCTCACCCTAATTACTTCTCTACCCACTATCCCACCAAAACCATCCATATTTACTCATTCTTCTATTTAAACCACCCATTCACCACCATTCTTATCACTCCATCAACTATCATCCCATCAATTCATCTAATTTTTTCATTTCTTCTTCCTCCATCTAATTCGTCCAGCATATTACCACCACATCACCACCATTTTCTTCCATTTTCCAAACCCTAAACACCCATTTTCCACCCCTGTTGCTGATCTGTAGTGTTGCTGCCGCGGTGAAGTGCTGAAATTCTTCATCTTTTGTCATCAGAAGCACAGTCCCTGAAAGAAAATCAGAAAAATCCGGCCGGTAACCCGACCAGGACTGCCGAGTTACCGGGGTGAATTTTCCATAATCAGCTTCAGTGTCATCTTCTATCATCATTCAGGATGGGTCCAAAATGTAGCCGTTCAGCTGTTTGTCCCAGTGGCTATCAGAGTGTGTATGGAGATACTAATCCCTTGATAGTCAGGGTTGAGCAATTCCATTCTTTAGAGATTTACGAGTCGTTCTGAGGGCATTGGAATGCAAGACCAGTGGCTCAAGAACGAGGGGTAAACTTGGACGATTACGGTTTGATTTTGCCGGGTGCCCTACGAGCACAAGATATATTGGACATGGCTGAGGCACCGGCCCGGTTCAACGCCACGGTGGTAAGGGAATTTTATGCTTATGTTTTGCATAACCCCGGAGCAACATATGCTATGGTTCGTGGTATCAAAGGTGACTTCTCTATCGAGCGGATTAATGCTCATTTTGGGGCTAGACATCCACCAGTGGGCCCGGATGAGTACACATCCTCGAGCAATATTGAAGATCTTGAGAGGATGGTCATGATTGCTGATTAATTTGGGGTGCAATGGAACCGCAATCCTACTGGAGCCCCTACCATCTTCCTAGAGAATGAGTTATCCTGGGACCGGAAGATGGTTAACAGATTTGTTTGTTCCCGTCGTCTACCGACCAAGCACACGGTCTCTGTCACCACCAAGAGGGGGAATTGATGTTTTATCTGGATCAGGGATCTCCAATCAACATCGATCTACTGATGCATAGCCGTATCCATGAGCTTGTTGCCGCTTCTGAGCACGAGCTGTTACCATACGGGCCTTTGATTGATATGTTTGCTTTGGAGGACGAGGTGAAGATGCTCGTCAGTGATGATTGGGCAGACCATGAGCCGAAGCTCAGTTCGCAGTCGGTTCAAAGAGTTCCAAGACGGGTTGGAAGAGCTGAGAGGGTGTGTACTCCGGTCATCGGAGCACCCCGGACTCAAAGAGCCTTGCTTGAGGACCACTCGCGAGAGATTGCGAGTTTGCACCGCAAGATGGATAGGATTATCGATTACTTTGGAAAACCCTCCTCGACCCCGCCACCTAGGACTACCCCTCGTCATAGAGCATCCTCTTTCACCGCTGCTGCCTCCAGTTCTGGTCCACCTCCCGGTTTTGAGCCTAGAGATGACTGGGAGGGTTATTCTGATGAGGACGATTAGATTTCTTTCTTTTTATTGTTGTTTTTATTTTTCCTATCTAGTTGATGTAGAGGAATTTTATAATATAATGATTTTGTCGGCTTAATTTGTTTTGGAGTTATTTATTTTCTCTTTTACTGCCGCTCTTTTATTATACAGTTTCTTATCACCACGATTCTTCTTGGTTCGTTTGAGATATTTAGCACAGATTCTTCATGGACTACTTACATGAGCCCGATGATTTGTACGACGATCCGATTCTTCTTTGGTTCCACGTTTAACCGAAGCTAAGTTCCTTTTTCATTTTTTTTTCCATCTTACACATTGGGGACAATGTTTCGATTAAATAGAAGTGCGGGGCGTGATAGCGGTCAAATTATACCCGTAAAAGTCATCAACGTTGACCTTAAATCGAGATTAATAATGTATATTTCATATTAAATCACTCATTTATATTTATTATTTAATGTTAAGTGATTATTAATATGATATTTGGTATTTAGCTGTTTTTATTATTTAAAGCCGATTTATTGTGCGATAATTATTGATTTTGCAGATCACAACAAATCGAGAGGATAAATGTCATTCAATCAGTAAATCTCAAGATAATAGAGGAAGAAAATCGGAGCATTAAATGAAAGATTAATCAGATCAGCACGAAAGCGTGCAGTGGGGAACAAGATAGGCGAGAAAGCGTTTAGCGCGTGCAGAAGAAGGCTCGGTCGACCGAGCCTATCCATTCGGTCGACCGAGTATGTCGGCTCGGTCACTTTCCGGCTTATATCGTGCTTATCTTCTAGAACCACCCTAAGTCGGCAAAAACCTCTATATAAGCAATCATCTACGAGAATTGTAATACACACCTTGAATACCTTAGAATATCATTCAATAAAAATCACTCTATTCATATCTTGATTCAATGTAGTTTATTGAGGGTGTTTCCAGCAATTTAAGGGCTGCATTATGTAAGCCTTTACTTTCTGTTTCTTTTCTTTTAAGTAATTAATTCCCCCAAATTATGCTTTATTGTTTGAGTTAGTTAATTCATAGCTAGATGATGTAGATCTAGGCTATGACGTTAGGGATGTGGCGACGCCTTGTCTATGAGGATCCCATAACCTACGTCATATGTTTAACGTCTATTCATGAATCTGCTTGGTTTAATTAATGTGTATCTAAGTAGTTTATATGATTTCTTTACGAGTTACTGTTTAATCCGTTCTGTATGATGAAACAACGAGAAATATATTCTAGGATGTAATCACGGGGATGAAATCGTTTGGGTGACCGAATGGAATCATTCGGTCGACCGAATGTCTATCTTTCGGTCGACCGAGCCCTGTTTTATCCGTTAAATAGCCACGTCTTTATGGTTAGGTTAACTTAATAGGGTTTATTATCTCAGTAGGTATGGCCACGGCTACGTTGCTCGTCAGTTTTAATTAGCGTATGATTAGGAAATACCAATATAGGGCTCCTAGGTTGGCTCATGAATGATCTTCCGGGGCTTTCGGCGAGATCTAGGTAGGTTTTGTATTAGGGAATTGACGTCACCTAGTTATCGTAGTTAAGTAAACTAGCATGAGACCTAAAAGGTAATTGTTAGTTGGACGAGGGCTTGGCGATCGTTTAGGAAGTATGCGCCTAACCATAGGAATGTTGCCTAGAGCGAGGTGTACGGTTAATATCGGCATCCTTAGAAGTCGTAGCGTGTGAGTTATATGAGATGGAGGCACTAAAAGCGCGAAGTCACGTAACAATATCACGGTGATTTAGTGACTTACCGGTGCTAAGTCAAGTTAAAGAGGATGACTCCGTAGCCAATCTAAGATAGATACAAGCGGATTGTGATTAATAAGTTCGAGTTTATTATATAAATTATCTAGGTCCAAGCGATAAAGACTATAATTGGGGAGGTTAATTACGTTGTGTCGAGTCGTGTCTTTACTTTTCTTGTCTTATGTTGGTCGTAGAGCCGCCTCATGTCCTTGACATGTTTAATTAATTGTTTGTATATAAGATGATCCACAATTGGTTCCCTGTGGGATCGACCTTGATTCACTATAGCTATACTCGATGGGCCTAGTCCTCTTGCTAGTATTGGTTTATGGTGGTCAAGTATATTATAACCTGATTGACCACGTCATCAAGTTTTGGCGCCGTTGCGGGGAACCAACGGTCAATTTTATATATAAATAATTTTCTTATTCATGTCAAGTTTTACATTTTAGAAGTCGTTTTACGTTTTGAGTCCCTACAGGTTATGCGCTCTGTTTGACTTCGTGTTTCGTTTATCCCCGTATGTTTAATCCGTAAGTCGATAGCGGCATGGGAAACCATGTTAAAATCGATCTATGGTTTGTTTTGTTTTTCTTACATTTGCGAAACCAGGGTAGCAATAATCTGAGTCATTAATTTTCAAGTGGCGAGAAAATAACCTTGACAACATGCGGAATTACCACTCTACGATGGGAAAAGTGATGGAAGCAATACCATTAAAGCGACAAGATGGCTCGAAAAAATATATATTTTAAGGCTTAAATTCTTCGTGGTACAATGTTGAAGGCAAGGTACTACCTTTTTTTGCTTATGTTTTACTACCTTGTGGTTTTTGAGCATAAGTTAGCCTATACATAAACCTTAGTATGAATCTTAGCCCGGAGTTGGTTTGTAAGAATAATTTTATTAGTGTCGATGGTTTTGCCCCATATCTGCCTCTCATCTACAGAGGTGTAAGGAAACATGTAGTCGTTGAAAGGAAGAGTGAATAAAGAGTTCCTCGTAGTTACATTAAAATCTCTTTGTCCTATGCATGAGATTACTTCTACTGGCCATGGGAGCAACGAATTGTGTAGTTTAAGCATTCAAAATCTAAAGAAGACGTTGAGTTTTGAGAGAACACCATCTTTTGTTTTCGTTGATGTTTATGGTGATGGCTTCTCGGTGAACCCACCTTAAACAAAAACGAGATTACGCTTTGGGTGACAATTTAGAAATCGGAGACTCTTAGTACATTGGTTGGAAATGGTCAAACCATGGTGGGCGAGTTTAACCGAGCCGGCTCAATCGACTCCCCCACGTGTGATGTACGTTCTGGCGATTCCACAAGACTTAGCATAGCCGATAAGCCTTCGGGCTAAGCGGGGCTTATCTTGACGGATTTAACGAAGCATCACATATGTTCCAACGAATAAGGCGGCATAGGCTTGCCTACATAACCGACCTTATTCGGAGTACTTTGATTCATTGTTTCTTATTGTCAAGGCCAAAACCATAATTTTAGCCGAGTTTCTTAGAATTCACTAATTCCTAAAACGAGAGCCGAGGTAAGAGCTGTGGATAATTGGTATGGATAAATGTCGTTTCCAAGGTCTCACAACCAAAGGAAAAGTATTAATCCGCAAAAGTGACAAGCCCACCTCTTATAGTGCTCAGAGGGGTCAATATCTCGTGATCCAAGAATAATGACTGACAAGGATAATCTTTGGAAAGTCGAGCTGAGGACTTTAAACTCAGAACTACTTCTTTAAAACCCTTAGGATTTCTTTTTAGGATTATAGGTTTTGTGTTCTTTGAGTCAAATAAGAGTAACGTGACATATGTTGAGGTTTTTTATTTTGCCGTGTTCCGATGGCCATTGGGCTAAGGATGTGCAAAACTTTTTTACTCAATATAGGCCACGTGAAATAGAGTTCCGTAGGAGAGTCGAAAAATTGCTAAAGAAAAGGAAATTTAGCAAACAACCTTAAGATGGAAGCATTAAGAGAGCTTGAGAATTAATGAAAATGTAACAGAGAATGATTGGTGCGAACAAGGACAATTTTGGTCAACTTCCAAAATCTTTTAGAATGGTGATCAAGTGAAAATTGGTGCATAATTCATTACGCAACTATCCTTATCTTTCCCTTTACACTTTTTCACCTTCAAACTTTTCGATCCTCTCACCATTCTGCCCAACAATTCACATTTCTAACCATTCTGTCATCGCCTCTCTTTCTTTCCATCCGTTTCACTCTCCCACCCAATCCCATTCCTTTAAACAATTCTCAAACCCATAAACACAATTTCTTACCCACCCTTTATCTTTTCTTCCCAACCTTATGTGTATCTTTTTCTAAACCCATCATACTCTCAACCTCCATTTTGTTTACACAATACCTATGTGTTTGCGAATTTGAAATATTGCTAAGCTTTAATGATTATCTTTTATCATTTTGATTTTCATGATCTAGTTGGGGTAAATGTAAATCGACCCTAGCTAGATTTTAAAGGTTTTGGTTCGATCAAAGTACAACTTATATTTCTACCGGCGATTTTAAATTTCACATTTTTTCCGTCTATTCCGGCATTTCTAGATGATAAGTTTTGTTCTGAACTATCACACCGATCCGACCTTGTTGATGACGGTTATGACTTTTACGTGATACATTGGGTTATTAGTAATTTCGAGGAGTCGCTACATCTCCCTAAGTTGTTGATATCCAATGCAAGATAGAAGTTTCTGCGCTAAGTATTTGATTTTATCTTTAGCCAATAGGTCGCATTCAATCTATTATACCTTACCAAGTTTCTCTTTTCCTGGATTGAATACCTTTTCGATCGAGTCACCCTCGTGTTTTCCCACGTCGGGTAATGCTTTTTGATCTTTGTCTTCTCCACCCGGTTTTAAGAATATTTAGGCGGTGGCGGTTGTAGATGAAGACCACCATTTTTAGTTGCTTGTTTATTTTTCTTTCTATTTAGTATTTTTCTTTTTCCTTGTCATTGGTTGTATAAAATAAAGTGGCTTAAACTGTTTTTAGGTATTTATACCTCATTACTGCCACATTATTTTATAACTTCCATAGACATGATATTTTCTGGTTTCGTGGAGTTTGTTTGCTTAAAAGGATGTATCTCTCTCTCCACGTCGTCTGCGGATTACTCCGATGTTCTTGCATCTACTTGAGAGCCGTTTCCAGAGATAAGTCTTTTTCTTAAATTCTCATTTATTTTTGTCATTGAGGACAATTCCATGTTTAAGTGGGGGGGTAGGAGACTTAGCTATGTTGTTATGATTAAAATTTGAATGAAACGGTAGAAAAATTGAAAAATTGAAAATTTGAATACATACCATATTATTTATCTCGTACCCTTAGAATTGTGAGTTCCTAGCTAAGAATTGATAGGAAAGGAACCAAGTTTCATGAGTACGTGATCATTTTATACTGATGTTAAGTGAATTTAAGGATATTCATGCCCGTTTTTGCAAGTAGTTATTTATTATTAAATTACTCAATCTGTGAACGAGTATACCGCGCAAATCATAATAACTGAAGAAATTATGTGTACATTGCATAGATGATTGGTTATGTAAACTTAGTATCAATATTTATCTGCTGATGCATTCTTATATTTTAGCCATTAAAGCGGAGTAATAAGCTTGAGACGTACCTGTGTTTGACAATGCGTTAAAACACTGGCTTGTAGTAACATTACCAAAGTAGCCCCGCGCTTGTGGTAATATTCAATGATATATTTGATCTAAGAAAGGGGGATACTTTAAAAAGTTTTCTTAATTGAGATTTATAGTATTTGAAAAATATGAAGATATTCAACTCTTTAAGAGGCTTTGAGTAGTACTCGGTCTCCAAGTCCAAAAACCCTATAGATACGCTCTTGCTTATTACTCTAGTGCTTCAAAAATTTAAAGGCTTGAGGAGTATGAATGCTGAGGTTGGTAGGTTGAATTGCGAAGTTAGCATAAACTCTGATCTTGCCACGAATATATAAAACTAAATGCACATGCACACATCACTTCGATTCATAGTGAGTAGTGAATAATGGATATCTTATGAGCATGACTAGTATGAGTTGACTTGAGCTTCTTGCGTAAGTATGACCTGACCATGGGAAATGTTGTCTTGGGAAATGACTTATTGATGCTTTGTTCGGGACGATCAAAGTCTAAGTGGGGGGTAGTTGATGACGGTCAAATTATACCCGTAAAAGTCATCAACGTTGACCTTAAATCGAGATTAATAATGTATATTTCATATTAAATCACTCATTTATATTTATTATTTAATGTTAAGTGATTATTAATATGATATTTGGTATTTAGCTGTTTTTATTATTTAAAGCCGATTTATTGTGCGATAATTATTGATTTTGCAGATCACAACAAATCGAGAGGATAAATGTCATTCAATCAGTAAATCTCAAGATAATAGAGGAAGAAAATCGGAGCATTAAATGAAAGATTAATCAGATCAGCACGAAAGCGTGCAGTGGGGAACAAGATAGACGAGAGAAACGTTTAACGCGTGCAGAAGAAGGCTCGGTCGACCGAGCCTATCCATTCGGTCGACCGAGTATGTCGGCTCGGTCACTTTCCGGCTTATATCGTGCTTATCTTCTAGAACCACCCTAAGTCGGCAAAAACCTCTATATAAGCAAGCATCTACGAGAATTGTAATACACACCTTGAATACCTTAGAATATCATTCAATAAAAATCACTCTATTCATATCTTGATTCAATGTAGTTTATTGAGGTGTTTCCGACAATTTAAAATTTGCATTATGTAAGCCTTTACTTTCTGTTTCTTTTCTTTTAAGTAATTAATTCCCCAATTATGCTTTATTGTTTGAGTTAGTTAATTCATAGCTAGATGATGTAGATCTAGGCTATGGCGTTAGGAGATGGCGGCGCCTTGTCTATGAGGATCCCATAACCTACGTCATATGTTTAACGTCTATTCATGAATCTGCTTGGTTTAATTAATGTGTATCTAAGTAGTTTATATGATTTCTTTACGAGTTACTGTTTAATCCGTTCTGTATGATGAAACACTGAGAAATATATTCTAGGATGTAATCTGGGGATGAAATCGTTTGGGTGACCGAATGGAATCATTCGGTCGACCGAGTGTCTATGCTCGGTCGACCGAGCCCTGTTTTATCCGTTAAATAGCCACGTCTTTATGGTTAGGTTAACTTAATAGGATTTATTATCTCAGTAGGTATGGCCACGGCTACGTTGCTCGTCAGTTTTAATTAGCGTATGATTAGGAAATACCAATATAGGGCTCCTAGGTTGGCTCATGAATGATCTTCCGGGGCTTTCAATGAGATCTAGGTAGGTTTTGTATTAGGAATTGGCGTCACCTAGTTATCGTAGTTAAGTAAACTAGCATGAGACCTAAAAGGTAATTGTTAGTTGGGCGAGGGCTTGGCGATCGTTTAGGAAATGCGCCTAACCATAGGAATGTTGGCTAGGCGAGGTGTCACGGTTAATATCGGCATCCTTTAAAGTCGTAGCGTGTGAGTTATATGAGATGGAGGCACTAAAAGCGCGAAGTCACGTAACAATATCACGAGTGATTTAGTGACTTACGGTGCTAAGTCAAGTTAAAGAGGATGACTCCGTAGCCAATCTAAGATAGATACAAGCGGATTGTGATTAATAAGTTGAGTTTATTATATAAATTATCTAGGTCCAAACGATAAAGACTATAATTGGGGAGGTTAATTACGTTGTGTCGAGTCGTGTCTTTACTTTTCTTGTCTTATGTTTGTCGTAGACCGCCTCTATGTCCTTGACATGTTTAATTAATTGTTTGTATATAAGATGATCCACAATTGGTTCCCTATGGGATCGACCTTGATTCACTATAGCTATACTACGATGGGCCTGGTCCTCTTGCTAGTATTGGTTTATGGTGGTCAAGTATATTATAACCTGATTGACCACGTCATCAGGACGTCACTTAGCTTCTTAGCATTATATTCCGTAAATTTTTGTGATTATCTTGATTCTCTTTGATGCACGATTCACCACTTAGACTTTGATTTGTTTCGACAAAATTTCGAAAAAAATATGATATCTTTGACCTTTTCAAGTTAATTGACTTCTTCTTTGTTTTACTTTGTACGAGTAAGAGAAAGTGTCCGCTTCTGAAGTAGTGGCGTATTAAGCGCATATTCTGTTATGAGACACCATTTTAAGCACGTATAACTCACTTCCCTTGGTGTGTAGTCGATAGCATATTGCTTTGACTAGAGTTGACCCTGACTTCATCACGAATCATGTTCCACTAACGCTTATAAAGGCAAAGGAATTTCGGATTCGGTAGTTTATCATGAGTGGGGCCGTGAGGATAGCTAAATCAATGAGAGTTCACCCGCCAAGAAAGTGAAGTGCATTGAAATATATACATCTATATTCTCTTTGGCAATATTTTAGTCGATGGAGCATAAGACGCACGACTTTTGCATAGACCGATAAACGTGAGCCTAAAAGTAATATATGCTCGGTTCTCGATCCGCCTTGCTAGCTCAATTAATTAATAAATAACATGTTCGAGACTGGTTAGTTCGACTACGGGTTGGCGTAATGTGAGATTGTCTGCATTACTAAGCGGTTGTGAACGTTATTGCACACACACATTGGCTCATGACGTGTATAGTGTTTAATGCGTTACTGATGGATATGAGTAGCATGATCTTGATCTTGACTTTGTGAGACGTAGTTTTTTTTAATTAACTTGTATACTGATCAGGGATGTTGTTTTATTTTCGCCTTTTTGCTCGAGACAATCAAAAGCTAAGTGGGGGGTAGTTGATAACGCCATAAATGGTACCAATAATTATACCTATATTCACCCTGAATTCTGCTCAAGAGAGGATAAATAGACTCGTTATTATATGGAATATATGTTAAATGCTATGTGAGTGTTCCATGATCGTAATTCGGCATCTATGCTATTTTCCTTAGGTTTTGGTACTGTTTTGTCTCGTTTTGTGTGTTTTATAGGATGTACCGAATCTGGAGCGTTGGAGAATGGATCTGGACCAAAGGAAGTATGTTGGGCCAATATATTGAAGTCCAAGAGAGAGTCTGCTGAAGAAAGAGAGGAAAAGTAGGCCCGGTAACCCGAGGGCTAGGCCCGGTAAACCGGCGACTTGTTCGACACGAAACTGATTATGCCGCATTATCTAGATCGGTTAGGGTTTTAGAGAGTCTTAAGTCGGTCACTGTATCTATATAAGGCCGCGTTTACAGATTATTGTATAAAATCATACACCTTGAATATCTTTGAATATATTACAATATGCAATAAAGTTTTCTTGAGCTTTGGAGAGTTATTTCGGGTTTCCTCCCTTCTTCCATCATCTCTAGCTTGAGTAGATCGAGCTAGATCTCCATTGTTGAAGGTATGAAGCTTTGAACGTTCCCTTATTGTCTTCAATATGGTAGATCTGTTCGTATATATGTGTTTTAGTTAATCTGCATGTTTAAAGACCCCATAATTTACTTATTTTAATCGTATCAGAGCAATGTAGATCCAGAAATTAGGAAAAACTGACCTCGGTAACCCGGCGGTCTATACCCGGTTTACCGAGGCAATATTTAGAAAACCTAAAGCGGGATTCACTACATTTACGTTGATCGGCTGAGTTTAATTAACGATAGTTTAGATCCGCCAATCGCTTATTGTAATCGTGGCGGCATGAAATACAAATAGTGAAGTGTTAAATTTGGACATAGTCTAGAATGGACCCTAGGAACGTGCTGATCAATGTCGACAGCTATCTAAGCGGGTTAGCGGTATGAGTTAGCGCTCGATATCGGCAATTCTAGTTCTTTATGCGTATGGGCCATTACGGACCAATTAAGGAGGGTAGCTTGCGTATAGATTGTCTACTACCATTGTCGGAGTAGATAGGAGTAGGAATTGCACCCGTAGCTGATAATGATAATTAAAACGAAAGCTCACGATTAATCTAAGGAAATTATGTGGGGAAGTAAACATAACGATTAACTAATCCAAGTTAGTAGATCGGTGAGGAGAGGGAGAGGAATACCATGTTTGTTTTCTTTTATGTTATTGTTTGTCAATGACCGCCTCTTGTCAATGACCGCCTCTATGTTGCTTCTTAATTAGGTTAGAATCGTTTATACTTATAGTTGCATTGTCTCTGTGGGATCGACCTTGACTCGAATTTACCATACTACGATGTACCTAGTACGCTATTTGTCTCTTCCCCTGATCCGGGACCTGCCATTCTCTATACACATAACTTTTTTGAATTTCTTGCTAGTAATATCGACGTTAGTGACTTACACGCGATCAGACATTCTGAAATTTCTCCCTTGGGTCCTCCTGCAACTTTTACCAGGAACAGTAGGAGTTGGGCAGGGGTTAAGAGAGTCACACCCCAATCTAGAGAGTAGTTGTGTAGCATATAGGAGTTGTCAAGTATAAACCTGATGCATCTTTGGTTACCTGCATTCCCAAAAAGTGTGATCATGATGATTATTAGGGCTTGTTCTTCCACAAACAAATGTTTGGACTGCCTTGAACGCTCGTTTGGTCTGTATGAGCTTTCTTGATTCGGGCTGAGCCCATCCAAACGTGCGTTGGGTGGTAATTTGAACTCTCGTTCGTCTAAAAATCTAACTTTCAGTATCAAGTGCTGATTCTGTGAACGCCCGTTTGAACTCTCCAAACGCCAGTTTGGGTAGAGCTTGATTCAAACTCCTGTTTGGGTAGAGCAAACGCCAGTTTGCCTTGATTTCACTCCAAACTTGATTTTCCTTCACTTCCATGCTACCTTCGTGCCACGATCATGTTTCTCATTCCAAAACATCGTCTTCCGGGTCCTCGAGTCACCTAAGTCCTGCAATAACATGTACGAACGTTAAAAAGGCAAAGTTTACTATCGATGTGACAGTTTAACTCCCGTGCATATAACTCTCGATATTACTCTTAATTAGGTCTAGAACTACCCAAAACATGCCAATAAAGTAATAACCGGGGCAGATTCACATACAAAAGTGCAGTGAAGTTAACTCCCATCACACCTCTAGAGCCTCATCTTCCTCTGTTAGAGTTCTGAAATTGAGGTCTAACATCTGTAAAGTTATGTCCTCTAGTATGCATTTGAGCAAGATTTAGTGAAGGATTGGATCCAGCAGAAGCATTAGGACTGAATCTAGCCACCAGTATCTCATAGGTAAGCAATTGAGATTGGACCTCCTGCCAACTCATACAGCTAACCCTATCTGTGATATTAACTATTGCAGATTCATAGTCTCTATCTAGACCTCCAAGAACAGCTAGAATAAATTCAGGACGATAACCAGCAGCAATTAATTTATCCGAGTAAGATTTCATCAATGCTAAATAATCTGCCATTGATTTATTCCCTTTTTCAGTACGGGTAAGAGCTGTTTTATATTCTAACATCCTAGCTTCAGATTGAGAATTAAACAGGCTCTCTAAAGTGCTCCAAATTTCATAAGAGATGTTACAACCAATTACCTCAATCAAGGCATGTTCTGTCATTGAGCTGAGTAGCCATCCGGCTAAGAGTTGATCTGTAGAATCCCATTGTTCAACAGCCAAGGCATTGTGAAATTGCATCCCAGATCCAGACGGGATATTCACAGGTCTTAGAATCATCCCAAACAAGAAGCCTTCAAGTTTATACCCCTTGACTACAGGAAGGATGATGTATTTCCACAGTAAGTAATTGTCACGGTTGAGCTTCACCGTAGAAGATGACCGGAGGATAGACGTGTAATTACTAGCATGCAAGCTAGGAACAAGACTAGGAAGTGGGGATGAGCTGGGAGAAGCAAGATTTCCAACAATCGAAGGTGCAGATGCGACACCGGTGGAAAAGTAGTTTGAGAATGGTGGAAATGGTGCTCCGACAGAGGTAAACTGTGGAGAGAAAGTAGACCATGGTGGAGGTGAGGAAGTTATGGAACTTCGATGACATGAGCTGTAGAAACTGGTGTTGTTACAGCCGGAGTTGGACTCTGAACTGTGGCCGTTGCATCCGTTGTCAAAGCCGCCGTCGACACCATTACCAAAGCTCCGATACCAAGAAAAAAGAACAGAGAGTTAGATAAGGTGAATTATTTCATTCATAATTGCTTGCTTGCTATTACAGTCTCAGCTCATACTTATACAAAGATATCACTATTCAACACATACTAGAAGAGAATCTAGCAACAGACTTGTAACAAACTAATACAACTTGAACCATTAGATCAGCAGACCAATTGTACAGCTAGGATGATGCCACATGGGTCCTCTATTTCTTAACATCCCTGCAGAAATAACGACAAAAAAACAGTTCTCTTCTTGTTAATTGTATTTTTGTTTAACTTATTTTCCAAGTGATCACTCCTCAAGTTTTTTAATACAATTTTTTAATAGGAAGTTTCAAAGCAAGTTAATTAATTAGCAGCTTAGCCTTGTTAGCTAAGCAGGCTTGGCGGCTCCTGACTTTTCCTGCGTCCCTTGTTGCTCAGGTTTAAAAGGCGAAATACTATGGTGATAGCACCTTTTTAGGGGCCCGTTTGGGTGCCCGGCCCATTTTTTTATGGCGTAGCATCATGGAGGGGGGGATTTGTTGATTAGCGGATTGCGTTGGCAGGTGGGGGATGGGGAACTCGGTGTATATTTTCCATGATGCTTGGACAGAGAGGCCTACGTCGTTTCGAATACTGTATGCTGGGCATGAGTTGGCTGCCAGCGCTAAGGTTTCAGAGCTTTTTCTACTCAATACGCGGTGCTGGGATGTTACTCGTATTTGGGGTTTATTCCGATCTTGGGAAAGTGATGCGACTCTTGCTACTACAGTTGCCCCATTTACTCATTCGGGTATACGGATTCGGCACTATGATCGGAGGGGTGTCTATACGGTGAAGTCTGTGTACTTTTTAGACCTTTCCGTGTACCGGCCTTCTCTCTCTGCGGCGAGGCCATCCACTTCTGCGGGGAGGGATAAGATGTGGCGGTTGTGTTGGAGTCTGCATGTGCAGCCGCGTATTCAGCACTTCCTGTGGCGGTGTCTGTAGGATTGTTTAGCTATTGGTCAAGGATTGTTGCGTAGGAAGATGGGGGACGGTATTTGTCTGGCATGCGGGGATGAGGTCGAGACTCTCAAACATACTCTGTTTCAGTGCGAGTGGCGGATCGGGTCTGGAGGGCGTCCCCTTTTAGTCAGGTGTTGGGGCGCCTAGACTTGTCTTTATTTGGCGAGCTATTTCTTTGGTTGGTGGAGGAGGTTAGGGTGGCTCAGGTGGCTCAGTTTGTTTGGCTGATGTAGGGTATCTGGAAAGCTCGTTGCTATACTGTTTTCGATAGGCAGGCGGTGCGAGTGGCGCCTATTTGTGAGCAGTCATTAGCTGCGGCTAGGGAGTTCATGGATGGTGTGGCGGCCTTTCGAGTGTTACAGCCCTGGCAGCTTTATGCGGATAAGTGGGTAAGGCCGGCTGAAGGCATGATCAAATGTAATGTAGATGTGTCGGTTATAGGACACGGGGCTGGGGTTGGTGTGTTGTTTTGAATCACCGGGGCGAGATTCAGGCGGCCTTCTCATATCTCTTTGACCCGGGTGCAGCAGTCGAGTTTATGGAGCTGAAAGCGATAGACTTGGCAATGATGGAGGCAGAGCAGTTGGGAACCCCATTTTTGGAAGTGGAAAGTGACTGCTTGGCTTGCGTCCAACGGCTCAGTCAGCCTGTTGTGGATTTTACACCTATTGGTTGTCTCGTGCAGAATTGTCTCTCTAGACGGAGTTGTTTCCATTCGGTTTCTTTATTGTTTATTCGGTGTGTGGGAAATGTCCATGCGCATCTTTTAGCAAGACATGCATTATTGGCTCATGATAGGGTCTCTTGGGGTGATCAACCCCTGGCTGATGTTATTAATAGAATAATAAAACTGAATTTCATTTGATTTGATTGAGCACAATAGTAGGCTATTTATACTACATAGTCATAATGTAACGCAATAATACACAATAAATGCGATTGATTACAATAATTTATTTTCATGATTTTATGTATCTAGAATATTCTCAACACTCCCCCGCAATCCCATGGTAATGCAATGGACATGGAGATTGGCTCGTAATGAATTAATCTTGCTTCCTTCACATGGTGCCTGCAATAACCTTCCTCATATCAATCGGCAATAACTGTTTCACATCAACCTATTATTGCTTGAATCTGCAATAGATGACTCAATTTTTTTAAAGAGTCATAAAAATAGTAAGGAGAGAAAGAAATATTTTGAGGGAATATCATCCTTGAGTGGATTTGATACCCTAAAATAATATTATAGCTGAAAAAAAAAAAAAAAATCAACACATAGAGGGTTGTACCATAATTAATAAAATTTGGAATGGAGGATTGTAAAAACCCTTAATAAAAATTTGGAATGGAGGGTTGTAGGAACCCTAATAGATGAAAGGGGAAGAAGGCAAGAGAGGGGTTAATAGCAAAGATGATGGAAAAGAAGAGGTAGAATAAAGAGAAACAAAAAAGTTTGGATTGAAAAAACAGAGGTTTCCTAAGTTGCAGTTTACCATTGAATTGAAAAGAAATCGTTGCAGTTTACCATTGAATTGAAAAGAAATCGACATGGCTTGCAGAAGCGTTTATAAGGTTGGAAAGATAATAATGACATGAGAGTAATTTATTTTGATTAAAAAAATCAATGGAAAAAAAATGATGACGGAAAGAAAAAAAAATTCAAGGCAAACAAAACATGAAGATGGATGAAAGGGTGATGGTTCGTGTATATTACGGTAACGAACCGCCACCCAAACAAATTTCTTTACGATTGATCAGGATCTGAAGGATGTTATATGAATTTCTTTACGATTGACCAGGATCTGAAGGACGTTAGTCGAATCGCTTTGATACCATAATAGAATTATAAAACTGAATTTCATTTGATTTGATTGAGTACAATAGTAGGCTATTTATACTACATAGTCATATGTAAACGCAATAATACACAATAAATGCGATTGATTACAATGATTTATTTTAATGATTTTATGTATTTAGATTATTCTCAACAGTTATTTCCGCTTGTTTGGCGGATGGGATTTAATAAAATGAGTTGTTTTCTAAATAAAAAAAAAATTAGCAGCTTAGATATTTGTCATTAATTTTCTTACAGATAAAATTCTCCAACAATAACATGTGTTGATTTAGCTTAATCCAGCTAAGAAATAACACAAATATGACGCGTTTCTTCAGCTCTGGAATATAGGGAAAATTGTAGTGTCCAAGGGAAAAGACAAAAGAATTAATGAGGAAATTCAGTCGGATGTTAATTAAAGTAATGAGGGTAAGGTTAGGTTTAAAAAGGAGCACGAGGTCGAATTATTTTCATATGCTTATCATCTGCACAAATAATAATATATATTTGTTTATAAATAAAGTTAATTAAACATGTCTATAAAACTTTTTCAAATTACTATAACTAGTATCTGTTAAAGTGTCACACATTGAGAACTTGTGATTGTGTCGCTCGTCATATTAAGATATGGACTTTCCTTGGACTTTCATCACCTCGCAACCTAGGTTTTGGGATGAGGCCCCTCCTCTTATATGAGTTTGGCCCTAGATAGATTTTCTACATGGTATCAAAGTCACCCATTTATTGTGCGAGTGTTGGGCATCTTTGTTGGCCTTAAGAGTGCCCCTTATATGCCTTGTGTGTCATGTGACCCGGGTTTTTTATAGGCCCATACTTGAGGACACGTGTTAAAGTGTCCCACATTGGAAACTTGGGATTGTATCGCACACCATATTAAGAGATGGACTCCCCTTGGATTTCTCTCACCTCATAACCTAGGTTTTGGGAGTGATGCTCATCCTCTTATATGGGTTTGGGCCTCAAGTGTTGGGTCTCTCACCCTTCTTATAGACCCACACTTTAGGAGGCGTGATATAAGGAAATATAGTAGCACTATTACTAATATCAATTGGTTTTAGTACAACGGTAAAAACTTGATCCTTACATGGTATCGGATCCAGAGGTCACGAGATCGAACACTGGTTGGAACATTATTTAAAAAATTATGCAAGTGTTGGGAGAGATTGCCCACATTTGATGGGGTGTTGGGATAGATTGTCCACACTTCCCAAACAAAAAAAATGTCAATTGTTGGGTCTCTCTCCCTTCTTATAGGCCCACACTATTAGTGAATATTAGGTAGTTATTGTGAATATCATGTATTAATGTCTATATATTCTGTATTAATTATAGTATCATAGTCCTTGTACTATATATACACTTGTAATACCATTCTTTCAAAGTGTGAATAATACAAATCATAATTTCTTAATTCTATTCTCTCAATATGGTATCAGAGCCTCAGTAAACTCTTGCATCGCCACTTCTCATTTTTTTCAACCCTCGGCCACTGCCTCCCCCTTCTTCGATCCTCTCCCTTCCTGCCTGTCTAACTCTTCCGTCCCCCTTCAAGCTTTTCTCCAATGGCCGACTCCTCCCCCATTATATTCAACTCTGCAACACAAACTCCAGTCAAACTCGACTCTACGAATTATGGTATTTGGATCTTGCAGATGGAACCTCTTCTTGTTTGCTATGATTTAATTGGGTATGTTGATGGCACCACCACTCCCCCACCGAAAACAGTCCAGGCCGACGGCACCACTAAGGTAAATGCTGACTATACAAAGTGGAAACGTCAGGACAGCCTTCTGCTTCATACCATCATTGTTGCGTGTACTCCCCAGGTAGTCTCTTTCCTTCGTAAAGCTACTACATCCCATGAAGCATGGGAAATTTTGAAAAATACTTATGCTAAGGCATCTAGGGGTCGTATTCGAACTGTTAAAGATACCCTAAAATCGATGACACGTGGGTCACAGTCTATCTCTGAATTTATGTATGCTGTTAAGAACAAGGCTGATGAATTATCTCTGCTTGATAAACCTATGGATGATGAGGATTTAATTGATTTAATTTTAGAAAATGTTGGTGATGAGTATCAGGATATTGCTAGAGCAGTGCAAGCACGCGACACTCTCATTTCTTTCGAAGAATTGCATGAGAAATTGTTGAACTTTAAGGTATCTAAAGCACACTCCTCCACGCCGACCACTTTCACCCCAGCATCAGCTCACCCCGCTGCCTACCGTCATGCTCCCTCTCGGCCTGGTCTTCTCCTTACCCCAAACTCCTCTAGTTGGCATAACTCATCCCCTCCACAGCCCACTCAGCCCAATTGGCGCACCTATTCCCAGCCCCCACCCGCTCAGCCTTCCTTTCGCCCCAATGCTCCCAACAAAAACTATCCCCAAAACTATTCTCCCAAACGCCCCTACCTCGGCAAGTGTCAATACTGCTACACTCAAGGACATTCAGCTAAGTTTTGTCCTCAAATTCAGCAGCTCCAAGCTACCACTTCTCAAGGATCCCGCCCACCCTTCCCTCCTCGGCACCAAGCCTACCTTGCGGCTCAACCTGAACCTGCTTCCTCTGACACTCAGCCATGGCTTCTTGACAGTGGTGCCACCCATCATGTTACGAATGATCTCCAGAATCTCTCGCTCCACACTCCTTATCTAGGCTCCGATGACATAATGGTTGGTGATGGTAAGGGTCTAAATATCACACATACTGGTTCTACCTCTCTTCCTTTATCTGCCTCCAAATTTTTAAATTTACGTAATGTGCTTTGTGTTCCTGCCATGTCTAAAAATTTATTGTCCATCTCTCAGTTGTGTCGCTCTCATAATTTATCCGTTGAATTCTTACCCACTGAATTTCTTGTGAAGGACCTACAGACGAATCAACTTCTTCTCCGTGGTCCAGTTAGGAATGGTCTCAATGAGTGGCCCAATCAACCTCTGCTTGCCTTTGCATCCACCAAAGCACCGTCCAGCACCTGGCACAATCGTTTGGGCCATCCGGCTCCACCAATTTTTAAGAAAATTCTCAGCATGTTTAATTTAGAGACTACCGTCTCATCTTTGTCGCACCGTTCTGCTTGTTTGGAAAATAAGAGTCATAAACTCCCCTTTCATTTATCTACTTTATCCTCTTCCCGGCCCCTTGAATATTTGTTTACGGATTTGTGGACATCTCCTATTTTATCCACTGATGGTTTTAAGTATTACTTAGTTCTGGTTGATCATTTTACACGCTATATTTGGTTTTACCCCCCTCACTCGTAAATCCGATGTTGCCCCCACATTTATTCGCTTTCGTGCTATTGTGGAAAAGTTTTTTAATCAGTCTATTAAGGTAATGTATTCAGATAATGGTGGAGAATTTACTGGACTTCGTGATTACCTCTCTACTAATGGCATCTCCCTTTTCACTACCCCTCTACATACTCCCGAACACAATGGCCTATCTGAGCGTCGGCATATGCATATTGTTGAAACCGGTCTCGCCCTCCTCTCTCGTGCTTCTCTCCCCACCACGTTCTGGCCATATGCCTTTGCTACTGCTGTCTACCTCATTAATCGAATGCTTACACCTGTTCTTGGTATGAAATCGCCATATGAACTCATATTCCAGAAGCCCCCAAACTATCACAAGCTTTGTGTCTTCGGATGCCTGTGCTATCCATGGCTTCGTCCATAACTAGGTTGAAAGTGCTGACTTGGTTGTCCAAAACTTGCACCTGGACCACCCTAAAATTGCACCTACGACATTACTCGTCCGGTAATTAAGTTATTATAGATCTACCAAATTTCATACCATTAATTCATAAGAAAATAAAAAGTAAAAAAAATTAAAATTAACAATATCCTTACCTTATCGCCATTGGCCACTTTAGTAGAATTAAAGCAGTGAAGGTGGAGATGCTCTTTCCAAGGTGGATATATATATATATATATATATATATATATATATATATATATATATATATATATATATATATATTTGTTCCTGATTAGATTAACTCAGGCTGTGGTTTGTCGTTTTTTCGTTTTTGCTTTTAGTTAAGCAATCATCTTTGCCTCTTTGGCCATAATGCGTTTGAGAGGTGGCTCTCTGGATCGATATGTAAAACAAATTGCATCCATTATTCACTATATTTTAATTTTGATAGATATGTGTGGATGACATGTTTACATCTGCATTAATTTGGGTGCACAGTAGGCAGTAGCTAGGAGAATGTGATATTCTGTAAAATAGATTTGTTGTTTTTTTATATATATATATATATAGTTGGGAATTATTCTAAAGGATTGTGGGGAAAAAATATATGAATGAAAATAATCTCACCCTTGAAGGGAACATTTTCGTACTTAGTTCTTTGACAGCCACATTCAATATAAAATTTGTTGTGATAGCTCTTATTCTCTCGTATATGAAAAGCTTATATGTTTGAGTCAATGATTCTTAAGCAATTAAGTATATTCAAATGACTATATAGTAGTATCCAATGTTGGAAAAATAGAGAGAAAAAAAAAACATTAATGTAAGATTGAGGTATAATGAGTTTAGTAACTTATTTGCTTTAACCGAAACCTTTTGACACTCGTTTTTTAGACTAAGACATTAGAGGATGATTTCTAGTCTTAAATGAATTCTATAGAGAGGTTAATCGACCGGAAGCCGATTTAGGATGGAGCTAAAGGAGCAAGGGGTGCAAGAGGGAGGGAATATGGGTGGGTGGGTGTAAGCATGGTGGTTCCGGTTCAGGGAGAAATGTGATTAGTCGTCAACATGATGTGGTCAACACTTGAGATGTGGACGACGTTCCAGAAGTTTGGCTCAACTGTGGATGTCTATGTTGCTCAGAAAAGATCTCGGTGACGGAAGCGTTTCAGGTTTGCGAGACTCAAAGACATCTTGGTGTAGGATTTGAGAGGGTGTAAACCATAACAAGAGGTGGGGTGAATGGTCGTTAGGCCAAACATTTCACTTTAAAAAATTTCAATCACAAGACTTGTGATTTAATATAGTCCTCAATGTCATGTTAGATTATATACCTCAGAGATAAGTCCCATAAGATTTAGGACAAGCTCAATCGAGTCCAATACGAGATCAGACATATTTTGATTGCAGTAAGTCTCGTGAACTCAAAATGGTGCAAATCCTGATGTATAAGCTCAAGTAGCTCAAGATAAGATAGATAATCAAGCATACTACGTACATTCACACTGCAATAAGTAAGGCAATGAAGTAAAAACATATTTAGACATGTTCCAACAAGCATTTAATCATGTACCAACCGTAATTTGAACCTCCCTTCAAAGGGATTTTTTTTAATAATCACCGATAGCTTGTTACAAGAGTGTTACAACTCCCAACATTCATTGAACCTTAGCTAATCAACATGCAATCATCTTGATCAACTTCAAACACAAGCACAACAGTCTGCTCAAAATCTATAAACAAAACCTTCACCATTGCACCAACTTTGTCTTTATTTGAGCTTGATCTTGCACTTTTCTACCAATCCATCTTTGCTCAAGGATCTCAAATCGTCCCTCTAGTTATGCAACAGTTGATTGCAATTTCTCTCAATCTAGCTCGTCAATAAGCTATTACAGACAAATTGCACATGCAGAATCTGTCAACTAAATATCAAATTTCAGCTTAGAAAACTGAAAGTAAAATGAGCTGAGCCCCGAGCCATCTCACCGTATCCATATGCAAAGCCGGAAATAACTAACTACTGACCCACCGTTGAGTCAACTTTGCTTCATTTCTTACATGATTTTACCTCCGTTTATGACTTATTTGATGCACTTTTGGGGTAGTTTGAGTGATTTATGATGCATTTTCACCATTTGATTCACCTTGAGGTCAAAGACAACTTAGTCCGAAATTCTCGTCATTTTTGGTGAATTGTTGCATATTTCATACCTATTTTATCTTGCGGGAGTTATGCACGGTATTTTGTTCATACTTGCAGGATATATGCTCATTGGGATCCCAGAAAAAGAGGCATTGATGATGGAAAGATGATTTTGAGAGGTGAAAGCATGCACCCGAAGCTAAAGAGTTGAAACGGATCAAGAATCGTTGATGCTATCATGCTTCTGTGACTTAATCTGCATTTTGAGCTATCTTAGATGCATATTCTGGGAAAGTTTTGTTCATGAAAGTTGTAGATAATTGAACTAGCTTCCAACGCAAATTGAATCATTCAAATCGGAGCTCTACACGTGAAGCTATCATCGAATTACGGAAGGTGTGCTAAGTGGTAGCGGGTCAAGGAATGCATGCGCAAGCATGCTATTTCCGTGCGAACGCATGCCTTTTTAGTCAGCTAAATGAGTGATTCAGCAACTCCATGTGCCGGCATGCCTTTAGCATGCGCAAGCATGGCTTTTAAGAGCAAAATGGCGTGACATTCAGCATCTTCATGCGCAAGCATGGAGTCGAATTTTCTAATTGGCTGGACCATTTTAAAGTCGGTTTTTGGCCCTATAAAAGCCAATTAGGTCGAATTTTATACCGACTTCTTCAGAATTTAATTTCCTACTCAGTTCCTAGGTTTAATTTTCCAAAAGCGCTTTAGAAAAATTATATTTTCTTGCATCCAATTACTTCAAGATTGCTAGGATTGTTGATTTCTTTTTACAAGTTCTTCATTGTGGATCGCTTCCAAACTATTGCTAATTTATTTTTCTTATCCTTTCTTCCGTTTCTTGCATGATTTCTTGTTTCGTTCTTGCAATTATGCGTAGCTAAGTTTGTGATAGCTAAATTATGTGATGGAACTACGAAATTAATGCTTAAATGATGATCTAAGGATGAGTAGGGCTTATGAATATTTTGAATTGTTGTGTCATAAAACTTGAACCTAATGCCTTTAATGGAGTAGATAACCATGAATTGATCATACACACGAACTCTATAAATGTATTTTGAGATGGAGTGTGCGAACTAGGGTTTTAGGATTGCCAAACACGAACTAGTCGAGTTTTTCGCAGCATGTTCCTTGGTAAGGTGTTTCTAGCTAAGCCGTAAATTCGGTGGATGCGGAGCGTCTCATAGTTCTTAATCATATTAGGTCAATTAAATCCCACAGAGGGGACTGTTAAACCAAATAGAGGGTAACTAGGTTGTGGTATTAGCGCATAGGGACCGGTTGAGGAGATTGCACCCACGACATATTCATTAGAAGCTATTGGTTGGCTGGTAGGTTAAGGCTCGTCCCTAGTGATTCGGTAAAGGTATCGAGAGTAGTGTTCTTGATCATAGTTTAGCTATTACTTTTATCATACTTTTAAAGTTTGCATTTTTCATCTTTTTCTAGCTATAATTAATTTTACCTATTCGTGAGCCTAAACCAAATACAAGCGTGATTGTGATACTTGACGGATTACTCGTGGGATACGACCTTGATCGCCGTTGTAGTACAACCGACCCGGTACTCTGCCGGTTAAAGTTGGTTTGCTATACTTTGGTCATCAAGTTTTCTGGCGCCGTTGCCGGAGAATCGGTCGATATCAGTAAATCACTGGAGTATTTAGGATTAGGTCATTTTATTTTATTTTATTTTATTTTATTTTGATGTTTTGTTAAAGAGTCACACCACCTACTTCGGTCGTGGTAGTGGCTTGATACATTGATTGTGTTCTTGTTTTTCCCCTGAATTGCAGAGTATGGATCCTTATGGCCAAGGAGGCTACTTCATCACTCAATTGGAGGCTTTAATTTCGGTGGTATGGGTTTTGGAGCACAACCCTATTGTCCGTTCAACCCATACACAACACTCTACAACAATGAGTGGGAGATTCCTCCAAGCTCTTAGTTTCAGCACCCCGATGCCTATCCACAATACTCACAACTGCCACATGTTACTCCACCGCCTAAGAGCACAACTGAGATTTTGTTGGGGCAACTTTGTCAAGACCTTAAAAATCCTAACCATGATCTTAAAGAGTCTAAACAAGAGCTAAAAGTGTTTCACCAAGGGTTTAGACGGGATCTAAAGAAACTGAAGGATTCCCAGCACCGCTTGGAATCTGAGGTGGTTGATCTGGCAAGCCGGGTAGGGCAGTTGGTTGAGAAGAATAGGCTTGAGAGGAGCATTAAAGAAGAAGAAGGTTTTCAATCTCCACCGTCTCTCCCTAAGTTAATCACACATGAGGAATGCCATGAAGAAGGTATGAATTCCGTCCACATTGAATTATCAATTCCTTCTTCAGTGAGCACTGTTGAGACACATGTAGAGGTGAGTCCTTTTGAGTCTTTGGATGCTCTTGTTGAGCCAACTTGTTATTATGTGGTGCTTGAATCACTCCTAATTGGCATATGCTCTGTTTCGGGGAAAGTGAATTCGTTGTGTTGCACAATGAATTTCTTGAACCAATCTTGGTGGAGGGATTGAGCCCCTTGTCTTTATTGTGCCATTTTAAGGGGGTGCTCAATTCCTATGATTTGTGTAGGTAGAAGCAACGGTTTGCTCTCCTTTGGTATAACTATCCTTAGCATAATTGGGTGTAGATAGTCGAACTAAGGACTTTAAACTTAGAATGTTTTAGGTAGCTTTGTTTTTTTCTTTTCACTCGTGTTTCTTTGTTATTCTGTTGGTTTCTTAATAAGTCGAGCCAACGACAATAAATAAAAGCGCTTATGGGAGGCAACCCACTTCATTTAATTTGTTAGGATTTTGTTTCTTCTATTAGAAAAAAAAATGGGTAAATTTTCGACCAAGCTGCTTGATTCTTGTTGCATGCCTTGCGATAACCCGTGTTATACATGTTATATATCTCCATACTTGTGCTTACCTGGTTTCGGCCTTTCGTCGAAGTGGATTCTTGGTTTCTTTGTTGTGATTGCACATGTACCCTGGGAGATACATTGGAGGTTGTCACTTTGCATGGTTGCGCCCTGTTGCCAGTTCAGCTAAGTCTTTCTTTTCTTTACTTTATCACTCACACGCCGAGGACGGTGTTCCATTTTAAGTAGGGGTGGTGGACTTAGCTTCACTTTACTACCTTGTGCTTTATTTTTATTCATCGAATAAGTCATATGCTTGGTGTTTGGTCCTTATTGAGTGAAATTGAGCCGTTTTTAAATTTTTCATGACTTCGATGTTGTGAATCCTATGTGAGCCATCATATTCTTTGGTTAATTATTAGTCAAGGGTTGAATGCATGCAAGTCAAACCTTTATCTTGTTGTGGAAATGGAATTTTCATACACATAATTGCTTTGATTTCATGAGTTGTGGTTGGCTAGTGAATTCTTATAGATGACATAGACATTAATCTGTTACCTAGAACTTATACCATTAACTTCTATGCGAAATAGGTCAATCTTGGTAGATTAAGGGATGACGGTCCTGGCATTTCTTTGACCCGACCAGAGCCAAATAGCCAACTATGTACATGATTTCCACAGAAACCCTCTAAGCCTTTGTAGGGTGGTTAGACCCCCACCCGAACTTTAACCATTCGTTGATTAGCCTATAATTAGCGACCCTTAGCCTTTAATTGTGGTCTACGTTTCTTTGTCACCCTACAAGTGAGTTTAATCCTATTTTGGGCACACTTGCTAGCACAAGTGTGGAGTTGCGGAGATGAGTATTCATGGAAGGTGTTGGTGTATCTTTTGCATTACGAATGAAAAAGGGATGCAAAAAGTGTTGGTGTTTGGTTTATCAACTTCAAAAACAAAAGTCGAAAAAAAAAATCAATCAAAAGCAAAAATTCAATGAAATGTTTGAATAAAGTTGAGTCAAAGAATGTTTGATGAAGGCCATGTATTAATTCTTCCAAAGTGGCGCTGGTGGGATGAGTTTTCATTGAATTATGTTTGGAATTCAGAGTCAAGAAGGAGAATGCTTGCTTGAACCAAGCTAAGGAGGTGAGTTATGAAGCAAATTCAAGATTTTTTTATTATACTCACTCATTTTTCTCTTTTGATATTTCTTTTATCCTTTCGTTTAGGCCCGTACCTAGCCTAACGTTACAACCGTGCAAGTCTTGCCTGACTTTAGTTAGCCTTGATTTGACCTCGATTAGTGGAGATGATTATGAATTATAAGCCCTATGGTGTAACAACATTAGTCATGCGTCTATAATCTGAGCCGATTGACTGTAATGAATGATTGAGAAGCTATGCACACACACACATTCTATTTTCATGATAAGGCGTTTTGACTCGTGTATGTTTGCTCATTGATTAGGGGTTACTCATTGAATATTTTGGTTTCCCATATGATCGCAACTTTGATCTCATGATTTATTATTGAATCGCTTGATTTGCTCGAGGGCGAGCAAGCGCTAAGTGGGGGGTAGTTGTTGAGAGTCAATTTTGCTTCATATTTTACATGATTTTACCCCGTTTATGACTTATTTGATGCACTTTTGGGGTAGTTTGAGTGATTTATGACGCATTTTAACCATTTGATTAACCTTGAGGTCAAAGACAACTTAGTCCGAAAATCTTGTCATTTTTGGTGAATTATTGCATATTTCATACCTATTTTATCTTGCGGGAGTTATGCGCGGTATTGTTGTTCATACTTGCAGGATATAGGCTCATTGGGATCTCAGAAAAAGAGGCATTGATGATGGAAATATGATTTTTAGAGGTGAAAGCATGTACCCGAAGCTAAAGAGTTTAAACGGATCAAGAATCGTTGATGTTATCATACTTCTGTGACTTAATATGCGTTTTGAGATACCTTAGAGGCATTTTCTGGGAAAGTGTTCTTCATGAAAGTTGTAGATAATTGAATGAGTTTTCCAGTGCAACTTGAATCGTTCAAATCAAAGCCCTATGCGCAAAGAAATCATCAAATACTGAATGTGTGTCAAGTGGTAGCGGGTCAAGGAATGCATGCGCAAACATGCTATTCCGTGCGCACGCATGCCTTTTTAGTCAGCCAAAGGAGTGATTCAGCAACTCCATGCGCCAGCATGACTTTGAAGAGCAAAATGGCGTGACATTCAGCATCTTCATGCGCAAGCATGAAGTCGAATTTTCTGATTGGCTGGACCATTTTAAAGTCGGTTTTTGGCCCTATAAAAGCCAATTAGGTCGAATTTTATACCGACTTCTTCAGAATTTAATTTTCTACTCAGTTCTTAGGTTTATTTTTTCAAAAACCTTTCAGAAAAATTATTTTCTTGCATCCAATTACTTCAAGATTGCTAGGATTGTTGATTTCTTTTCGCAAGTTCTTCATTGTGGATCGCTTCCAAACTATTGGTAATTTCTTATCCTTTCTTCCGTTTCTTTTATGAATTCTTGTTTCGTTCTTGTAATTATGCGTAGCTAAATTTCTGATAGCTAAATTATGTGATAGAACTACGAAATTAATACTTAAACGATGATCTATGGATGAGTAGGGCTTAAAATCAAATCTTTTGAATTGTCGTGTCTTAAAACTTGAACCTAATACCTTTAATGGAGTAGCTAACCATTAATTGATCATACACACGAACTCTATAAATTTATTTTGTGATGGAGTGTGCGAACTAGGGTTTTAGGATTGTCATGCACGAACTAGTCGAGTTTTTCGCAGCCTGTTCCTTGATAAGGTGTTTCTAGCTAAGCCGTGAATTCGGTGAATGAGGAGCGTCTCAGAGTTCTTAATCATATTAGGTCAATTAAATCCCATAGAGGGAACCGTTGAACCAAATATAGGGTAACTAGGTTGTGGTATTAGCGCATAGGGACCAGTTTAGGAGATTTCACCCACAACAATTCATTAGAAGCTATTGGTTGGCTGGTAGGTTAAGGCACGTCCCTAGTAATTCGGTAAGAGTGTCGAGAGTAGTGTTCTTGATCATAGTTTAGCTATTACTTTTATCATACTTTTAAAGTTAGCATTTTTCGTCTTTTTCTAGCTATAATTAATTTTACCCTATTTGTGAGCCTAAAGTAAATACAAGCGTGATTGTGATCTTGTGGATTCTCGTGAGATCGACCTTACTTCGTCGTTGTAGAAGACAACCCCGTCTTTCTGCATCGATTCTGATTGGTTCTTTATAATTTGGCCATCACTCACCTATTCCATATCTGCGTCACTTCTCCTTAACTTCCCTTTAAAGCAAGCAGCTCCAAAGCACTCGTCATCTCCCATTCAACATCGAATTTCTGACCAATCTTCCATAAGATCTCCGGTTTCCTATAAGGGAAGAAAGTACTATACTCCTCGGGATTAGTCCTATCAACCTTAGGCAAACCGTAATACTTTCTGATTTTTTCAACCTCAAATGTCATTGTCATCTTTCAAACTGATGCCCTACTTACATTCGGGCACAACACTCACATAGCTAGGACGAGCACACACACACACACACACACACACACACACACAAAATCATCAATACATTGTCACTATCTCTAAAAGAACGTCATCCAAATCCATCGCCATATGTATAAACACAATCTATCAAATATTAGAATTAACCTAAATTGATTACTCATATATTGAGTAGTTTAATATGTGGTGATTACATGAGAGAGTAATAAAGTATAATATAATATTCATAGGAAGAATGTTGAGCAATGAGTGCAAGGACGAAGATAGAGACAAGGTTGTTAATGTTGGTTGGCGTACGTTCTATATATTTTGCCCACAAACCTCCAAACTCCAGATATTAAAAAATAAAAAAAACCAAAACTCCTATATATGAATAAAACCAAAAAACTTTCTAAAAAATACATTAAAATGATAGGTCTGTCAAATCCCCATATAGGATTCTTGGTCCCTATGCATTTGAATGATTTAATAGGTGGACCTTACCTTATACTGTTCATTATTTTGTCGTTTCTCCTCCTCATCAAATTAAAATTTTCCACATTTTCTTTTTGATTGTCCACATTGTACACTAGTTAATTCTAAATTCTTGTAGCCTATCGTAGACTTAGTGCTAACCGTCCATTAAGTATAAATTTTGAGCCCCAGTTCTACAATTGGCGCTTTGTAATTTACCAAAGCATTTGATAATATTAGTAAAAAAACTTACCTTTATATATATATATATATATATATATATATATATATATATCATTCTTAAACCTACAAAACACATCATGATGACATAGCTAGAAAAGTTTCTTGAGAAAGGAAAAAAAAAAAATATATATATATATATATATATATATATATATATATATATATATATACATATATATATCATACATACTAAACATACATCGATCATTTAAACACATCAGTTATGCTGTTATTGTTTATTATATAAAACATAGCTCAAACAAAAAGCACTATTTTTTCTTGAGAAAGGATCGATAAATATATATATAAACCCATTTACAAATATATATATATATATATATATATATATATATATATGAATGAGTGGTTTTAAGGTTGTATATTTGATTAAATACAAAATTATATACGTTTTAAGTAATTTTAATTGACGTGGAAACATCTTACATCTACATATGACAATTTAAAATAACCATGTTATAATTCAGTTACGATACTCAGTAACTCGGTTAAGGGTCGCTAACAATTATGATTAGTGCTTACGTGCCCAATCATAGTCTCGTAACACAACATAATTATACATAACCACCGATCAAGCTACGGACACATCTCATAGAGTTTGATCTTGACGGTCATATATCACGAAGTACACTATTATGCAATATTGTGTGAGTATGATCTTAATTATGATCTTTTCTGTGACGACTATTTCTCGAATACCGAGTTCTTATACGGAAAAAACGTCCGACACGTATAACATTAAATAAATCTAATTTTATATACATGTCTTACATCACCGCATCATAAGTAAAGCGACGTAGAAGATAAATAGACTCGGGTAATAAATGCCAAGATCTAAAAACGAGTAACAATGCTACCAAACTAAATATAGAAAGACATCTTACAACATACGAGCGTGTTCTACAACATCAATCCAATGGGAAAAAAACACTTATCTTACAAACCAAAGGTACTAGTCTTACTAATCATAGCTAGCTTACAAGCCAAATTAAAAGTACAATACGTCTTATCGTAATTAAAGAGTACAAAGCTTCAAATACAATAGTATAATAAAGAAGGCATGATAACGGATCTCTCAACACACCATTGCTCACTCAACATCATCATAATCAGCATCATCCTACAAAATTTCTTGGGAATGGAAACATACAAACATGCGAATGAGGTAAGTACATTAAGTACATAGAAAAATGTAGAAATTATTGAACATTTAGTTTTATAATGCTAGGAAAGTAAAGACATTATTATTAAAGGTTATATTTATGAATTTGACATAACATCTAAGTATCACTTCATGTCCATAACATGTTGTGAGTTTTCTAGTTGTTTCTAGCTTATCTTATCTTTGTTATATCAGGAATTCAAGAGCACTACGCTTAGTCTAGGAGCACAAAGCACTCATATGGGGTGCCACCAACTAGAGAATCGCTCTATAGGTCCTGGACTAGTGATGGCCGTTTTACAGCATAGTCAACTCTAACCGACAGGGTACCGAGTCGGGTGTGTTGGAGATATATGAGGATAAAAGGAAAAATGTTTTATAACATTTTAAAATGATTTTTTGAATCATTTATTGTAACCACTTTGAGAGCCGATTTCGGTATAACTCTTATATAGATTATCAAGAGTTAGTGATGACTTTGGAAACTACGTAAGACGTAGTTGAAAATAAGGTTTTGAATCATTCAATTCGGATGTCAGGTGAATGAGAAATTAAGGCTTAAAGTGGGTAGTTGAAAAGGTGTGAAAAGGAAGTTGAAAAAACAAACTTCTTAATCCCACATTGGGAAATGTGCTAACATTTCCTCAATATTTAAGTGGTGGAAGTTTTGTTGTTGGTATAATCTCTTAGAAAGGGAGAGAACTCGGAGTGGTTTTAGTGTGCTGAGTGTTTACTAAAAATGCCCCACGCGCGCGCGCGCCGCCGCCCGCCCGTTCCCGTGACCGTTGACTTTGGCTTTGGCTTTGGGAATGGGCCTGAGGCAGTATTATATTTTTTGGACAAAGTTTATCTGGATATTATCCAAGTCCAATAAATCAGATTCAAGCTGAGAGTATGAGTCAGGTTCAGTTCGAGTTCGATTCAGCTCATATGGCTTTAATACAAGAGCAGTTTCAACCTGATGGTTTAGTGGCCATCAATTCACACATTTCAAGGCTGCTCCTTCCTCCTATATAAAGGGTCCTCTCTTGCAATTGGAATGGTACTGAAAGACAACACAAATCACTTAAACACTTGCATTTTTAGTTGAAGAGATTCTGAAGCACCAAGAGTTCGTTGAGTTCATAAGCTGAAGTACCTCAATTCTGAATAGGTAATTGGGTTATCCTGGGAGACAAGTGCTAAACCGTGGGTACTTCCGGAGCATAATTGTCTTAAGGACAGAGATTAGCTCGTCCCGGTTACATATCCTTGTTGCTTTCCTTTCTGCTTTTCCTTTCTGTTTGTTGTCGGTTCAGAATATAATAAATTGTTCTTCATCTTTTCTGTTCTTTAATTTTTATTTCGCATTGTAATACTTATGGTATAACAATCTTAAGACAATTCTTTTCAGAGCCTCTTTGCTCTAAAAAGTATATATTTGCGAAATGAAAAATAAATTTCAGTCTGCTTGCTGAACCTATTATTTTTTCTGTTCGTTCTGAGTATCGTCTGTGATACTCAGTGTGTCGGTGTCTCTTTTTTGGTATCGGTTTCTAGTAAAACCGGCCCTTTCCTTTTTGGTATTGGTTTTTTGGTCAAAACCGGTTCATCTTCATTTTTGGTATTGGTTTTTTGGTCAAAACTGGTCCATTTTCCTTTTTGGTATTGGTTTCTGGTAAAACTGGTCCTTCTTTTTTTTTTTTGGGTATTGGTTTTTGGTAAAAACCGGCCCATCTTCCTTTTCTGCTTTTTTGTCTCATTTTTTTTGGCAAAAACGACTCAGTTGTGTTGTTGATCTTCTGTTTTTGTTCTGAACAGAAATGACTGGAGTCACTGATGCGTCTGTGACACCTACTATCGGAACCACACCAACCACAAGCCTGAATCCACTTTTGGATGCTACTGTGTCTGCCGTGACACAACCTATTGTTACCATTGCTGGTGCTTCTCATACTTATCATGGAGAGAAACCAGAAAAATTCAATGGCCTAAATTTCAAGCGTTGGCAGCAAAAGATGATGTTCTATCTCACTACACTTGGACTAGCAAGGATGATCACTGAAGAGAAACCAATTGTGCCTCCTGAAAACACTGAGCACAGGGTGTTGCTGGCTGTAGAGAGTTGGAAGCATAGTGATTTTCTATGCAAAAATTTATATTTTGAATTGCGTAGATAATAGTCTGTATGGTGTTTATTGTATGTATGAAAGTGCAAAAACACTTTGGCATTAGAGAAAAAAATATAAAACTGAAGATGCAGGCGCTAAGAAATTTATAGTAGGTAAATTTCTGGACTATAAGATGGTCGATTCCAAAACTGTTATTAAACAAGTTGAGGAATTACAAATCATTATATCCGAAATTTTAGAAGAAGATATGATGATAAGTGAGAATTTTCAAGTAGCCTGTGTGATTGAGAAACTTCCTGAATCTTGGAGGGAGTATAAGAGTTATCTCAAACACAAGCGAAAGCAAATGTCAATGGAGGATCTGATTGTCCGACTCCGTATAGAGGAGGACAATAAGGGCTCCGAAATAAAATCTATTGTGCAGGTTGGACAGGCCAAAGCTCATGTTGCTGAGGTCAAGAATCAGAAAAGGAAGAAATATGGTCAATCTTCCAAGAAAAATGCTGAATCTTCCAAGAAACCACAGACTGTGTACAAGTTCAATGGCAACTGTAACAACTGTGGAAAGTTTGGGCACCGTCTTTCTTGAGTGCCGTTCAAGAAGCCAATTCAGCCAAGGCACATCTGGCTGGCGATGGTGATGAAGAAATGTTCTCGCATTTGTGGTGTCGAATGTAACTTTGTGGGAATCCAAGGCAATGGTTTGTGGACACTGGAGCCATAAGACATGTTTGTCTTGACGACCGGAATTTGTGTTTTCAACTTACAAGGCCGCACGAGGGGACAAAGCGTGGATGGGGAATTCATCAACTTCTCCAATTCTTTGGATCGGGGGCGGTGGTTTCGAAGATGACTTCGAGGAAAGAAGGCGACTACGAATGATGTCTTTGATGTTCACGAGATTCGTAGGAATCTCATTTACGTGACAAATTGAACAAGGTTTGGTTTCAATTTGAATTTTGGTTCTGATAAGGTCATTTTGACCAAGAATGGTGTGTTTCTCGGTAGAGGTTATTCCACCGAGGGTATGTTTAAGCTTAATGTAATGGCAATTATGCCAAAGACTGTTGTGCCCGATGAGGCTAATAAAATTGCATCCTCTTCCGCTTACTTGATTGAGACTTCTTGCTTATGGCACAATAGATTGGGACACGTAAATAATAAATCAATTCGACGGGTGATGAACTTAGATTTATTACCTAATTTAAAATTTAATAAAAATGAAAAATGCCATATATGTGTCGAAGCTAAAATGACTAAGGCACCTTTTCCTTCCGTGGAAAGAAACACCGAACCGTTAGATTTAATTCATACAGACTTGTGTGATTTAAAATTTGTACAAGCGAGAGGCGGTAAAAAATACTTTGTAACTTTTATCAATGATTGTACAAGATACTGTTATGTATATTTTCTAAGTAGCAAAGATGAGACACTTGAGGCTTTTAAAAACTATAAGAATGAAGTCGAGAATCAACTTAGCAAACGAATCAAGAAGGTTCGTAGTGATAGAGGTGGTGAATTTGATACACCGTTTAATGATTTATGTTCAGACTCTGGCATTATCCATCAAACGACTGCACCTTATGCACCTCAATCAAACGATATTGCTGAACGCAAAAATCGTACTCTTAAGGAGATGATGAATGCTATGTTGATAAATTCGGGTTTACCTCAGAACTTGTGGGGGGAAGCGATACTTTCCGCCAATGTCATTCTTAATAGGGTTTGTCTAAAAAGATGGATAAAACACCCTACGAGTTATGGAAAGGCTACAAGCCTAGCTACAAATACTAGAAAGTGTGGGGGTGTTTAGCAAAGGTCGAAGTGCCTAAACCTAAACAAATAAAAATTGGGCCTAAAACGATAGATTGTATAATTATCGGTTATGCAAATAATGATGAGTGCACATAGATTTCTAGTGCATAAATCGACAATCCGGATGTTCACGTGAATACAATCATGGAATCAAGAAATCTTTGTATTTTTGAGGTTGTATTTCCATGTAAAGAAAGAAGTCAAGAAAACATAAGCTTAAATAAGCGGGCACATGAACCAACAAGTGAAACTACTCCAGAAACTGAGGAACCAGAACCTCGTAGGAGTAAACGGGCAAGGACTTCAACGTCTTCCGGTCCTGATTTTTTCACCTATATGGTAGAAAACAAACCAAGTACATATGCTCAGGCTATGTCAAATCCAGAAGCGCCGTTCTGGAAAGAAGCAGTCAAAAGTGAAATCGATTCCATTATGCAAAATCAAACTTGGGAATTAGTAAATATCCCACTGGGACATAAACCTCTCGGTTGTAAGTGGATTTTTAAGAAAAAATTCAAGGCTGATGGATCGATTGATAAATATAAGGCCAGACTGGTAGCTAAAGGTTATCGTCAAAAAGAAGGTCTTGACTTCTTCGATACATATTCACCGGTTACTCGGATCACGTCGATACGAGTTCTTATCGCAATTGCTGCGGTAAATAATCTAGAAATACATCAAATGGATGTAAAGACTGCTTTCTTAAATGGTGAATTGGAAGAAGAAATCTATATGGAACAACCCGAGGGTTATGTGGTTCCAGGTCAAGAACACAAAGTGTGTCGACTCGTTAAGTCATTGTATGGGCTTAAGCAAGCGCCAAAACAATGGCACCAAAAATTTGATCAAACGATGTTATCTAATGGGTTTAAAATTAACGAGTGCGATAAATGTGTTTATGTCAATAACACTTCTAATTCCTTTGTGATAGTATGTCTATATGTTGATGACATGTTAATCTTGGGAAGTACTCTTGATATAATCATGAATACTAAGAAGATGTTAACAAAAAACTTCGATATGAAGGATATGGGAGTTCCAGATGTAATTTTGGGGATTAAAATCTCTAGAATGTCGGATGGACTTGCATTGTCACAGTCTCATTATGTTGAGTATGTTCTAAAAAGATTTAACGTCTTTAATGAAAGTCCGATAAAAATTCCTATTGACTTGACTATCCACTTAGTCAAAAATAAAGGAGAACATGTGTCTCAGTTAAAATATTCACAAATCATAGGTACATCGATGTACATAACCAAACATCAGATTTAGACCGGACTTAGCATGTCTTGTAAATAAAGCGAAAGCAGATTTACAAGTAATCCAAGTGAGGATCATTGGAAAGCATTGAATATAGTACTGAGGTACTTAAAATTCACAATGAATCTTGGATTACGGTACACGAGATATCCAGTAGTATTAGAAGGATACTGTGATGCAAATTGGATATCTGACTCGAAAGATTCGAAGTCCACAAGTGGATATGTATTCACTATTGGTGGTGCTGTTGTGTCATGGAAATCCACAAAGCAAACTTGCATTGCTCGTTCCACTATGGAAGCTGAGTTCATTGCATTGGACAAGGCAGGAGAAGAAGCAAAATGGCTTCATAATTTCCTCGAGGATATTCCATCTTTGGACTAAGCCTATTGCTCTATAAGCATACATAGCGATAGTCGATCGGCTATAAGCCGGGCACAAAATAGTATGTACAATGGTAAGTCTCGACATATTCGTCGTAGACATAATACCATTAAACAACTGATCTCTAACGGCGTGATTTCTGTCAATTTTGTTAAATCGAAGGACAATCTTACGGATCCGCTAACAAAAGGTTTACCTAGAGATCAAATGTCAAAATTGACAGACGGAATGGGACTGAAGCCAATTACGACAGGGACAACTAAGTTATGAAGGGGCAACTAAGTTATGAAGGTTCATTGAACACTTACCTATTCTATGAATAAAAGTGTTATCTGTCAGGTGTGTAAGAATAAGTGAAAAATTTTAATGATTCCTATAGCTTGATTAAAATCATGTAGGGTATGGCAGAATACTATTGATAGGAGGTCACCTATGTAAGTGTGAACTGGGGCCGCTTCTGTGAGAATTCAGTGGCTTGAAATCTCTAACGCACTTTCTGAAACCAGGGTGTTCCATGGCCAAAATGAGCACAACCATGAGAACCAATACGTGTTAAGGGAAATATTGTGTGAGTACTATTGTTTGGTTTTACATTAAAAATTTGACGGTTCAAGACATAGTTCACTGATTAGCCGAGTAGATCCGATAGTATTTCACTAAGGCAGGTTCAAAGCCAGAAGCTACCTCTCCTGATGCGATATTTTCTGTCAGAATCTCTTATGGGTATGCATTTGCATTAATTTCCATTATGTGGGGGATTGTTGGAGATATATGAGAATAAAAGGAAAATTGTTTTATAACATTTTAAAATAATTTTTTGAATCATTTATTGTAACCACTTTGAGAGCAGATTTCAGTATAACTCTTATATAGATTATCAAGAGTTAGTGATGACTTTGGAAACTACGTAAGACGTAGTTGAAAATAAGGTTTTGAATCATTCAATTCGGATGTAGGGTGAATGAGAAATTAAGGATTAAAGTGGGTAGTTGAAAATGTGTGAAAAGAAAGTTGAAAAGACAAACTTCTTAATCCCACATTGGGAAATGTGCTAACATTTTCTTAATATTTAAGTGGTGGAAGTTTTGTTGTTGGTATAATCTCTTAGAAATGGAGAGAACTCGGAGTGGTTTTACTGGGCTGAGTATTTACTAAAAATTCCAAAAGCGCGCGCCGCCGCTGATGTATGAAAAATATATGATCAAATTATAAGACTTTTTATTATTATATTTATGATATTTTAGTATAATTTCATATAAATGCATTAAAAACTTATAAAAATCATAGTTAGTTATAATTAGATGCATAAGTTATAAAAGCGATAAAAATGATAGTTTTTTGTCGATTACGTTTGGTGTTTCGTTGAGTTTGTTGCGAGGATCGGATGTTTACCAAGATCCCAAAATATGACATACTTTGAAGTATAAATCATGAGTTTTTTGGGATAAAAGATTATGCCAAAATCTAACAACTTTGAACAGATCAATCAGACTTAATGTTTCTACCGTAATTCATCTTCAACGAACATTTGATCTAACTTAGAGGCATTTCAGAGAAAAAGTCCTTGATGAAAGTTGTAGGCCTTCAAAAGAGCTTTCCAACGAATATCAAAACATGTCAATCTGAGGTCTACAGCTCGAGATAGGTTTTACAAACATCAGGATATGTTGTATGACCGGCACGCGCTTGTGGAGAAAAGCCGAATATTGCGGAAAAATCTACAAAGCTGGGCCCACAAATCTCGACAAGGGAATATATATTGTGTAGCCGCACGCGCCGGTGGTGGTCCGCGCGCGCTGCCTTGTGATATGGTCTATAAATAGACCTCAAATGCAACCATTTTGAAGGGTACCAATGCATATATCTCTTCTCTATATCTATATATAGTTTCGTTTTGTTGTTTTTAGTTAAATAAAAGCTGTAAACGACACTCTGCCGGAATAATCTTTGTAGTATAAAGTATCGTTATAATGCTTAGAAGATGTATCAAGGCTCATTGATGTAAAGGAGTTGCTATTTCCGGAGGATACAACTCTGAAGCTTCGATTGTAATCAGTAACTTTTCTAATGTATTTATGTTGTTATTAGTATCTTACTTATAATGATATTAGGCTAACCTAGTATCTAGCCAAGATATGAAATTGGATTAGTATTATCTTTTAGGAAATGGATGATGACTATACTAAAATTGGATAAAATCGGTTATAATGAATCTCTTTCTATATTCGTATTGAATTAGCTACTTGATATGAAAGAATTCATAATCTAATTATGAATTGACGCCTCGTAGTTAGGTTATGAACTCGTTAATAGAAAGACCGGAGGGTAAATTGGCGAGTGAAAGCGTGACAACGGAATCCGATTTCTGGCGGGGTAGATTTGTTTCGGGAGAAACAAACTCTTATTGAAATATGTACTCGAGAAATTATTACGTTTAATTCATTTGTTTAATTGACATACCTTAAAATTGGCCGAATGACAAAGCGGGAGTGACCCATGCTTGAGGATGACCTTGGACAAATGATTGGACATATGACAAATTCAGGATGCTCGTGTGAGAATGAATTGTTTAGTTTAGGAGTGCACCGTTTAGTATAATTGATTTAACTTAAAATAAAGATCCAAAGACATCCAATTTCACTAAAAGATATAAGGATTCAATAACATATTCTTGGCTAGTCTATAATTATAATATCTATCTCCCTCCTTAGATATTGTTTTGGTACCTATATATACTTATATCTATATATATATATGTATTGCTATATATCTATATATATATTTATATACTTATATATATCTGTTTTAGTTTTATGCTTTGTTAGTTTAGAGTTTGGTTGGATGATAAAATTGCGACTTAGATTGAGATAATAACGATTTTTCTTGGTGTTTAATCACACGGTGAATTACCAAGTTTCCCGAGGATCGACACGACTCATCACTCTATCACTACAATTTGACCCGGTACAACTTGCCGGTAAGGATTGATAGCATAGAAAAGGTCCGTCCACCGCCCGCCGCCCGCCCGCCCGTTCCCGTGCCCGTTGGCTTTGGCTTTGGGGAATGGGCCTTCTGGGCCTGAGGCAGTATTATAATTTTTGGACAAAGTTTATCTGGATATTATCCAAGTCCAATAAATCAGATTCGAGCTGAGAGAGTTGTTAAGGGTGATTTTGTACGTTTTATAAGGATATATTTTATGTCAATTTTCCCCATATGTGGATGTTTTTCATAGGAATCGAGCTTTATATTGAAATATTGAGCAAATGAGTTTTAGAAGTATTGAAGTGCAAAATCGAGCTAATTATGTGATTTTATTGGATAAATATCTTTAGATGTAAGATGTTACATTTTGCATGTTTTTATCGTGATGTAGGTACGCTTGCATGAGGTGAAAGGAGCTTAAAAGATGTTCAAGTGATGATTTGCATGGAAGGAAAGAGATAGAGATGAAGTTGGAATTAAGATCAAGATGAATTTGGAAGAAAAAGGACCGAATCAAGGCGTCCAAAGAGTGGGATCAAGGCGTGAGGAGAGTTTTGATTGAGAGAGTTTGGACGCCATAGTGAGCAGCCCAGAGGCACCAGATCAAGCGCCCGAGAAAGTCAGACGGGCGTCCTTAAGCCGACATAGCAGCAGCCGCCTTACTTTTCTATAAATACCAGTGCGATTTCAACCCTAAGACACACATTATTGATACAATTCGATCCCTCTTGACACACAAACATTAGAGAGGAGCCCTAGGCGCCCTAGCCCCCTTTTGGGAGGCTGGGGTGGTGGTTAGATTAGGTTTTATTTTCGTTCTTTTTCTGTTCTTGTTCGTCCATGCTGATGGTCT
This sequence comes from Gentiana macrophylla, assembly GCA_026214975.1. Classification (NCBI taxonomy): domain Eukaryota; kingdom Viridiplantae; phylum Streptophyta; class Magnoliopsida; order Gentianales; family Gentianaceae; genus Gentiana; species Gentiana macrophylla. The sequence continues at coordinate 19,694,317 of CM047806.1, forward strand.
TCAAGCTGTGAACTGGAGCATCCATGGTTACTTTTCAGCAGCATTTTTTATTTCTCTTGGATAATCTTGTGAGTGATTTTATTTAGAGTTTGTATCTTTCCTTTGTTTATTTGTTTATGCAATCGATATCGGAAGATGTATTGCTATTTGATGTTTACCGTATGATGGAAATCGGTGTAAACCTTAGATCACCATAGGAAAGATTAGACTTTTAACCTTGACATAACGGAAGTTGATAGGTTAGATCTCTAGGTTGTTAGATCTAATAAATCTTGCACCTTGTTTTGAGAGCGTCAATCTCTATAGATCGGAAGATGATGAGATTGATAGACGGATTACTTACGGAAGTAGGAATTCATACCTTTGATTAGGTGAACCACAACTTTGATTGAATCATCATAAGATAATCTAGGGAAGAATTAAGGGTTGCGGGATGGTGGATCATGTTTGTTCTATGTTGATTTGCTCGATCGTGAGTTAGTTTTATTGTTTTCTTAGTTGTAGTTTTATTTTATTTGCTTTTGTTCGCAAGCGATATTTTCCACGGCTTTGGGTGACAATCCTCTGTCAGCTTTTATTTTCCGTTTTAGTTTAGGTTTAGGAATAATTGTATCAACCTTAGGAAAATTAATGAACTAGATACCCCGATTCCCTGTGACCGACTCCGGTATTAATCGCTATACTACGATCCCTACACTTGGGGAATACCGGATTTATAAATTTTATTACTTGTTGTTTGTTAGATAAAATCCGTGACAAGTATGAGCCAGGTTCAGTTTGAGTTTGAGTTCGATTCAGCTCATACGGCTTTAATACAAGAGCAGTTTCAACCTGATGGTTTAGTGGCCATCAATTCACACACTTCAAGGCTGCTCCTTCCTCCTATATATAGGGTCCTCTCTTGAAATGGGAATGGTACTGAAAGACAACACAAATCACTTAAACTCTTGCATTTTTAGTTGAAGAGATTCGGACGCACCAAGAGTTCATTGAGTTCAGAAGCTGAAGTACCTCAATTCTGAACAGGTAATTGGGTTATCCTGGGAGACAAGTGCTAAACCGTGGGTATTGCCGGAGCATAATTGTCTTAAGGACAGAGATTAGCTCGTCCCGGTTACATATCCTTGTTGCTTTCCTTTCTGCTTTTCCTTTCTATTTGTTGTTGGTTCAGAATATAATAAATTGTTCTTCATCTTTTCTGTTCTTTATTTTTAATTTCACATTGTAATAATTATGGTGTAACAGGGTGTATTATAAATAGCGAGCAAGGTTGTACCCCACAGGGAATCTGGTTAATTATCAAAGTCGGTCTCGTTCCTAGTTTAGGTCAACACAACTACGAGACATGATGATTTGTCATATCACTGGTTTTACAAACGAAATATACACAAAATAAAAGAGTTTAAACTATGAAAAAGAGATTGCCGAGCTATGATCCAATCTAATATTCACAAACCCTACCTAAATCCAGAAGAGTTTTTGACTTACCTATACGTTCTCGATGTCACTTGAAGGGTGTCGCTTTATAATTCCGAGAATAGACATTATTTCAATAATCGACCCTCCTATGTCAGGTTCAACAGTCCGTTGACCGGATTTAACTGACCTAACACGGTATATGTTCAATGAAACGCTCAACAAGTTGATACACACCTCACACAAGAAACCGAATCTAAACAACTCAGTCGATTTACTAAGTGATCCTAAAACCCTGGTTCCCGTACCCTCTCGCAAAATACATATATAAAGAAGATACGTGTAATACGGTTATCGAGTCGTAAGTTCAATAAATGTTATCAAGCACAAGTTCTAGAACTACAAACACATCAAGAATCAAGAAATCAAACATCAAGAACACCACAAGAACAAACTAGGGTTCAATTTCGAAGATTATCGCATAACTCGGCTATAAAACGATTAGCTACTCATTCTAACTATAAAAGTGCAAGATTTCAACAATAAAAGCAACAAGCATCAAAGATCGAAAGCAAGAAGAAATTGAATTTACCGGAAATCGAGACGAAGAACACTGGAAATGAAAACGAAACCCGAACTGAAATAGCAACAACTTAGTAGCATCGATCTCTCAAATACACAAAATAAACTTAATCTAAGCTAATATATTTACAAACCTAATCTAAATCTAAGAAGAGGGTGAAAAAGTGCAGAAAAAGGCTGAAAAACGAGCCGGAAATGACCTAAACGAATTTGGGGGTATTTATAGTGTTAAAAGAGTAAAATGGGAAAAACAGTTCGTAAGCGGTGGCATGTGATTCATAGGCTGTGGGCAATGATAGGCAATAGATTTCTGTAGCTCTCAGCATCTTGTAGGCGGTGGCCTACAACTTATAGGCGCCTGCCTGCTGACACATTTTCAATAAATCGGCCATAACTTTGTGTATAGATCTCCAAATCCAATGATTCAAAATGCATTGGAAAGCTAATTGTCTACAACTTGCATGAAGATGACCAGCCCAGAAAATGCCTGTAAGTTGGACCAAAATGCAGGTTAAGTGAAGGTATGGTTACAACACCGACGAGTTTTAATCCGTTTGAACTTTAAGTTTCGGGAACACACTCCAACCCTCGTAACTCGCCTTCCAGCCATCTCGAACACCTAATTCCTGTAAATAATCACAGCAAAAACTACACGTAACCCCTACAGGACACTAGGGTGACCGAGAATGCATCAAAACACCGAAAAATAACGAGATTTCCGGACTTTACGCCCTAGGTCTCAAAATGACAACAAGGGTGTAAAAATGCATTAAAATACAACCAAATGTCTCCGGAAACATATAAAACAGGGTATAATCACATAGTAAATGGTAGCCAAGTTGACTCTCATCAGCTAGTCCCATTAGTGTGTGTTCGGCGGAGTTTTTGTCAATTTTACTGACCATCGTCGTGATTGGCGGTGTTTGTCCACTATTACTGACCACACAACACATTGCGATATCATCATGTGCCTTACCAAGAATTACAAGATATTTAGTCTTTTATCTCGACAAGTATGTAGGTTATTAACCATTAATTAATTGCCTAAGTTAATTCAAGTAAAGGCTCACTTAGCAACTCTACTATATCATCTTAGACCACTAAACTCTAGCCAAATCCCAACACGTACACAACCAATGATGAATCCCAATTCATCTAAGCATAAGGCCAATTATATGCTTCCGACGGTCCAGTGCTTCATCTAATCAAAGAATCCATCCGATGTGATAAACTAAAGGCATCAGAAACGTATTCTTGGCTTTGTCAAGTCATTTTAAGTTATTTAGATCACCCAATAACGGTCCTAGATTCAAACAGGAAGCAAAACAATGTTTTCAAGAAAAGCTGGTTATAGACGTATACATATTCTTTCAGGTATACACCTGAAATCCTAAAAACATTATGTCCGAGTCCAGGTGTATACTTGCATTTTGCAAGTATGCGCCTGAAACCTCCCAAAATCCTATTTGCTCACTCTTTCAAACCAAACTTTAAACACATTAGTTTGACTCGTATTTCATTCGAATCAACAACTTGGAGAGTTCATTGCTTCTAATATTAAGATATAAATTGATACACATGGTGATCGGTACAAATTTTTTTATGACATGAAAGGAAAAAAAATTCGAGTTTATGTAAAAGAGAAATGCTAAAACGGCTTAGTACGGAAGATACTATGAAAAAAAAGGAGAAATTTCGAAAATAGGTAAATAGACACATGTTGTCCTATTCCGATCCTTTAATTGGTTAATTTAATTTATAAGTAGAAGAACAAATAGAAGTGGCACAAAAAGAAGAACGAATAGGCTTCAAAAAACAAAATTAAATTCAAAAAACAAAGTTTTGTGAATAGAAGTATAGAACGAATACATAAAACATACTATTACTAATCCAAGAAACTTTACAAAATTTAATTAGAACACAAAATTAATCAACTTGAAAGGCTTGAATCTCAATCTACTCTAATACAACCCTTACCGGAAAAAAAAAAAAATAATAATAACTCTAAACGAATTACTCAAAATAAATTCCCTTTTGATGATCTTGACCCTCCATTTTCACTCCTCTCCAAAATTTCTAGCATAATCAACCACCTTAATTTCCGCCAAATTCTACTTCGAAAAGTCCGTATAATAAGAAGATTCAATATCATCCAATCAAGATACGAACCCTTCTTTTCTTGCGTTTATGATAGTCTATTTTGTTTATTGATCGACTTTGATACCACACCTCTTATTTAGATTCAACTACTAATAGATAGATCTCTTTGTTGATCGATGACACGACACCCGTGTATTTAGAATTTTCCTCCATTCTTTACTTTTTACATCTTTGAAATCATACCTTATAACCAATGATGTAAAAATATGTTATATCATTCGTTCAGATATAATAATTAATTAATACCATTTCTCTCCTTTTTTTTTTTCTTTTTTTTTTTCCTCTTCCCTTTTTGTACGGACAAAGTACCAAAGATCACAAGTACAAAAAAGAAAAGGCGCCCCGGCCGACCCTTTTAGTTAGTTGTTTCTATGTCGTCGGATTAGCCAATCGGAAAAAGTGAGGAGGGTGTTCATGTCAGCTCTGTAATGTTTCTGTGTAAACTCAAGCAAATTTGCCCATGTAAAATCTGGATATAATCTTGGGTAATTGCTATCCACCAATTCCAATGGTGGGCTCACCACCTTATCCTTTTTCGGACAGAGGAAAAACGCTAGTGATTTCCTTGGAGTTTTGTTGTTTACCACTGCTCTGTGCAGACAACTTTTGTATCTCCCATTTGATAGTGCCTGAAATTTATACCACAAATCACCTCACGTGTTAATTTCTTTTTTCACATTTAATAAAATCACATAGAATTAATTCATCTGCAGAATTTTAACAGAAATTTCTAGACCTTGGAAGTTTAATCCCACCAATCAACTTTCATTTCTAACGGACCAATACTCTTATTTCATATATATATATATATACACACGAGCAGTGATGGTGCAATAACAAAATACCACAACACACTTCTAACACACTTCTGTACCATTGATTATGATCGATATGAAACCTAGATCAATGTTGTAATACCAGTGGCGGATCCAGAAATAATGTTCAGTAGGGTCAGTAAATATTTTTCACGGGGTCTGAAATATTTTTCTATATGTAAAATGTAGAGTATTATTTTTTTTAACGGGATCCGCAGACCCCTATAGTATAGTGTGGATCCGCCACTGTGTAATACTGTTGTGGCAACAACATATTTTTTGTATCATTGATTATGATATGAGATCTAGATCAATGGTGTAATAGTGTGTCTGGTTATTTTGTTGTGGCACAAACATAATATTTTTCTAGTTTGAGTGGTTATAATGCCACAACAAAATGACCGCAATAAATTATAAAATACTGAAAACTAATTAATGAATCATATGAATCCCATAATAATCAATGACTAAAAAGTGTGTTGATATTTCTCTTTTCTTATTTTTTTGTGTTTGTACCATGCACAACACAATCCCTCCCTCTAACAATTGAGTCTCAATTAAGATAAAATTTTCAATCAACGGCTAAAAAGTTCATAATGTTGTTCATACTTACCATAAAAGTATCTCCGATGTTGACAACAAAAGCGCCGGCATTCGGGCTGATGGACCGCCATTCGTCGTCTACAAAGACTTGAAGGCCGGCGACTGCATCTTGGTGGAGAATAGTTAACGATGTGGGATCACAGTGCGGGCCGGTTCCTAATGTGAGTTCAGGTTTCTGGCATGGTGGGTAGTAATTTAATCTCATTATAGATTCATGTTCTTGAAAAAATTCTTTGAATTCGTCGTTTTTTAAACCAAGACTAATCCCCAACAGCTCCATGATCCCTAATGATAAGTCACTCATTGCACTGCAATATTTCTGGTAAACCTTCCTGCAGTAGTTACAAGAAATGAAGAATCAGAAAAATCCATTCTTTCAACATTGTTCAAAAAGAAATTAAACAAGGGGAAAATCAAAATGTATGTTTTAGTACGTACCCAAGATGTTCGAATTTATGACCGAGTTTTGTCTGGAAATACTCTTCAACAACATTTGATGAGCTTTCTTCACCAGAAAACTGAAAAGAAAGAGTCTCTTTCCATGGCAGCTTCGAAGAAAACCGCCCCGTAAAACTACTAGCATAGCCACAATGCTCACCAACTTTCCTCTGTGCCTTTTGTTTCTCAACAAGCGGCTGCTCAAAAAAGTAATCCATATACTTATGAGCATCTGCTATGAGTTCAGTATCCACACCATGATTAACCACAAGGAAAAAGCCATGTTTTTTACAGGCCTCCCCGACATGCCGGGAGGCCTCGGCGGCTGCCGCCGGATTACCGGAGAAAAACCCGCCAAGATCGATGAGGGGTACCGGGAGTTCCCGGGGATTCGGACTGGGTTTTTCGTTGTCGGGCCATATAAATTCCTTAGGGATGTTGGTTTCATGCTGGATCACAGATGCATTGAAAACCAGGTTTTCTTTGCACATTTCTTGATGAACACAAGGCTTATTATTAGAAGAAAGTTTTGTGGCAATAGTATCTATAGCCATTGCATGAGAAATTTGTAATAAATACCCAAAATAAAAAATAAAATAAAATAAAAATTTATGTTAGAATTTAGAGAATGATAGGGGCTAAAGCAAAAGCCAAAACCGATTAGAAGTGGGAATTAATTTATGAGATTGAGTAGAAATTGGAATCTTGAGATTGATGTCTCTATCTGAAGCTCAATATCTGTGTATTTATACACATATATAAGGAGAGGTAGTGAAGTTATTTAAATGAATATTTGCAACTTTAGTCCTCTTGAGAAAGTTAATTGCAAACCAAGGCATCTATATGGTGATATTTGACAAGTGGGTGTATCTTTGTCGTTTTTTGGATTTTGGACAAGAAAGCGATTTCCAATGGATTTGGCTTTTTGTGGAGCACCAAATTTTCCTTTTCCCTTCTTTTATATAGGAAATTTTATGATAAGACGTACTATTATAGTTTCCTCACATATATATGACACCTCGAAATTGTGGGAAAGTAACATGTTAAGTTCTACGAATTGAGATGATGTTTATACTAATATCATAGTTTATAGCTCAAAAATAAAATATATCATAGTTTCATCATACATATACATTGACACTTTGAAATTTTCAGAAAGTAACATGTTTACTTCTACCATTCTAGATGATGTCTACAGGGGCGTCATGAGAAGTAGAGGCAAGTAGTAGTCAGATCTCTCAAAATCGATGAATTTAAAGTCATGAAATTTCGGACCTAATATTATATATATATTGTATTTATATGAATAATGAATGTATTCTTAATTGTTAATGACTTTAAAGACACTGATACGTGAGGCTTGGTTTGAATCTTGTAATTTCTGATAATTTTTGTTTTCTTAAACCAGGATTAGGAGGCAAAATAAGTAGTTTTTTTTTCCTTCAAACCCATTTACTATCACACGCAGCTTTTTTTTTTTTTTTTTATATATGTTTTAGTTCGCTTTTTTTTTTGAATGGCGAGGCTAAATTTTTTTTTTTCGGCGCAAATTTTAGACGAGTGGCGCGCGGATGTCTATAGTAATTATTGCAATTGTGATTGTGAGTGCTTGTAAGAATATCAATCTCCGTCTCGGTTTATTTTTCTTTTCCTTTGGTTTTTTTTTTGGTATTGACAATAAGGATTATAACTCGGAGTTCGATCTCTAATAAAATGGTATTATAGTTTGCTTGTTGGAGGTTGGAAAAATAGACATCTTGGTAATGTTTTTGTTTTGAGAAGTTTGACCGATGTACAGGGACGGACCCAGCCCAGTAAGGGTGGGTGTCATACCCATTCAAATTTCCGGGCGAAATTACTTATATAACCCTCTTATAATAATAACACTGTGTATATATATTATTACAGTCAATTTCTATAACAATTATTCATTTAGGTCAACTACTTAGAAGGTTTGTTACTTATCTTAATGTTATTGGTTCGAGACTTGGCTATTGAGTTTTTTTTTAATTTGGCCCCCACCGAAAAAATTTCTTGGGTCCGTCACTGCCGATGTGTCAGATTTGGGATGTAGCAGCTTAAGATGTAAGGTTCAATGATATCTTGAATGAGGAGGAGGAGGAGAACTCCGAGAGAGACTATTGTCAAGAGGCATCTTTATACTCAGAAGATCAATACACCCTCCGTTCGGAGAACTCTGAGAGAGAGACTATTGTCAAGAGGCATCTTTATACTCAGAAGATCAATACACCCTCCGTTCGCGAATAACCAAGCGATTCTTGCAAATATTTTGTTTCATTTTATGTGAAGCGATCTGATTTCTCTGCAACATTTATTGAGTTTTTTACTTGATTTCTGCTTATTTATTATAGTAGGAGATATAAAAATAAGGCAACATTAATTATATCCAAAAACATTCTAGTCATTTCATTGTAAAAGTTAATGCATTAACAAGGCCCATTTTCATATTCTCTTTGTCGTCAGTATTCTTTTAATTATCCAATCCCCTGCGATTTCCGGCGACCCACATCCACTCTCCGACAGCATAATCCCGCCACATCCAAATGCAGCCTCCAGCCTCCGAAGAAGAGCAAGATCTTACGATTCTCATCGATGGTGAGCAGGAAAAATTTTAGGGGTTAGTGTCTTGGTATATAAACCTATGAAAAAAAAAAATCCGGAAAGCTAAAAAAATCCGGAAAAAAAAAAATAAAAATGTTGGTGGTGGGATTTGAACTTACAACCAGAATTAGAGTAAAACTTAAAAGGTTTTGTTTTTAAACCACTAAGATATAAGATCTTTTGTTCGAAAAAAAACACATAACATACTAATATTACACTACTACTACTACAATAATAAAAATTTGAAAAACAGGGACCATATATGGGGGGGCTTGTGACCATTTGGGGGGGGGGCTTGAGACCACCCCGGGCGTAGGGTGGGTCCGCCCCTGAATGTGACTAGTCAGCCCCTTTTTCCGATGCACGCCACCCTCAACATTGTCAATGAAGCCATGGAAGCCGATGCTCTAGCGGCAGAGGCAAATGCAAAGAAAAATGATTCAGAGTATGTAAAGGTAAACCCTCCTGATACCTCTCATATTTTGGCATCTAATGATATAATGCAGCTTGATCAAAACCGAGATACTATTGCCCCTGGTCAGCTACAAATACCCATCTCCAATAATCAATGAAGGTATTGACGTGGAATTGTAGGGGGCTCGCTCTCCTAAATTTTTTCAACATCTCAAAACTATACTCGCAGAACATCAACCGAATATATTGTTCCTTATAGAGACTAAAGTTCCAAGTACAAGAGCTCATCGTATCCTTCGGCTTTCTAATTTTATGAATTTGTCAGTGGTAGAATCCAGGGGTTTTTTTGGCGGCTTGTGGATTTTTTGGGATGGTTCTTTTGTTGATCTGAGATTTCTTTTTGCCACGGAACAAACAATTTTTATGGCAGCATCCAAGCAGGGCCGAATTTATAAGATTTTTTCCTTCACCTATGCCTCACCGAATCCTGCCATACGGGACGAACTTTGGTATCTTTTTGAACATGCTTCTTCCTTTATAACGGTACCTTGGTGTATTATTGGAGATATTAATCAAGTGATTCATGCAACCGATAGGCTAGGGGGTCGGCCTGTCCAAGGGTATTACGTGGAACGCCTTCGGAATCTTATCAACAATGTAAATCTTTATGAGTTACCATTTCAAGGCCCTCGGTTCACTTGGTCTAGTTCTATGCTCGGTCAAGATTTTTGTAATCATTTGTGGTGGGATAAGTTTCCTAACTCGTCCCTCTACCACTTGCCACGTGTTCACTCGGATCTCCATCCTATTATGCTCGTGACAGATTTTTTATATAGTCACGACCGCATGGAGAAACCTTTCCGCTTTCAGGCTTGCTGGCTAAAGCATATGGATTTCCATTCTTTTCTGATGAACTCCTGGACTGTTGTTGATAACAATTTGCATGGTGCCCTTGACTCTTGCGCTTTGAAACTGCTAACTTGGAATAAAGATGTGTTCGGGAATCTTTTTTACCGGAAAAGGAGATGCAAAGCTAGATTGGCGGGAATTCAACTTTCCCTATCAAACGTACTGTCCACTTTTCTTACACATCTCAACACTTCTCTTTTACAGGAACTGGACGAGATTCTTTCACGGGAGGAAATTTATTGGTACCAAAAATCAAGGCTAGATTGGATTGAATATGGGGAACGGAACACTCGTTATTTCCACCTCTCCATGAAGCATAGGCGTGGCAGAAATCATATCTCATATCTTAAAGACACGCATGGTAATTGGATTGGTGATATGGATATCTTGCATTCTATGGTTCGAAAATATTTCATGAACCTTTATGCAGATGAGCCAGTGGTTCCTCTATCCCATGGCCTCTTTACGCCCTCTCTTAACAATGCTGATAAATGACTCTTGAACCGTCCAGTATCTGCGGGTGAAGTTAAGGCTGCAATATTTGATATGAGTTCTTTTAAATCTCCTGGTCCGGACGGCTTCCCACCAATTTTCTTCCAACACAACTGGGAAGTAATAGGGCCATCTCTCACTGCTTGGGTTATAAAAGCTTTTCATTATAAGAGCTTCCCGCATTCAATGAATTGAACCTTCATTGCCCTTATACCGAAAAAACACCCCCCTGAGTCTGTTTCCCAGCTTCGCCCTATTGCGCTAACCAATGTTACCGCAAAAACTCTCACCAAGATCATTGCCAATCGTACAAGAATGATTATTGATAAGATTGCGGACAACAGCCAAAGTGCCTTTATTCCGGGCAGACAAACCTCAGATAATATCAATGTGGCGCAGGAAGTGTTATTTACATGCGACAGAAGAGGGGCAATAAAAGGATTATGAACATCAAAGTCGACCTCGAGAAGACTTATGACCGCGTGAGCTGGACCTTTCTCCGTGATATTTTGCGTATTGTGGGATTCAATGAAGACATTATTGACATCATCATGTTTTCTCTTCATAGCACGACCCTAGAAATTTTATGGAATGGTTCCCCCCTTGAAGGCTTCCAACCCCGCCGTGGCCTAAAGCAAGGGGACCTGTTGTCACCCTATCTTTTTGTCATTGTGATGCAAGTCTTGAGCTGCCTTATTACTCAGTCTATCAGCAGTAGGAGATGGAAGCCTATCTCGGTCTCACGCGGTGGCCCAAAAATTTCACACCTTTTTTTCGCGGACGACCTCCTACTCTTCTCGAAAGATTCTGCCGATCAAGCTCGGGAAATTAAGCATATTTTATCTGTTTTTTGTGGCTTTTCTAGACAAAAGGTTAGTGTGGCTAAGTATAAGTTTGCAGAATCACCAAACGTAAGTGGCGAGACCATTTCTTGCATACAGGAGATTTTGGGGATGTCTCACATGGACCATCTCGAGAAATATTTGGTCGTCCCATTGCACCACAATCGAGTTAAGAAGGAGAACTTCCAAGGTATCATAGACAAAGTCCATTCGAAGCTACAACCTTGTAAAGCAATGACCTTGTCAAAAGTTGGCCGGGCTATTATGTCACAGTCGGTCCTTTCTTGCACTCCTTACTATCATTTGCAGACAGTACGACTACCTGCGAGCGTAACACAAGATCTAGATAAAATTTTCCGATACTTTCTGTGGGGTCATGATACAGGTAAACGGGGATTGCATCCTATTGCTTGGAAATTTATTTGCCAACCAAAGCTTGAGGGTGGACTTGGCATTCGCTACGCTCGGGACATGAACACTGCTTTCTTGGGAAAGCTTTCTTGGCATTTGCTCACCGATCATAGGAAGTTGTGGGTGCAAATTCTGAGACAGAAGTATGGTTCACACCTTGAGGAACCAAAACCAAACTAGTCATTTACTTGGCGCCACATTTGCTCCGCCGTAAATTCTCTCCGCAACTCTTTTGAGGTAAACGATAATGGTGATGTGCGATGGAAACTAACCTCATCTGGAAAATTTTCAGTAAGCTCGGCATACCACGCAATCCGAGAACCGTTGGCCACATCACTGCCGTAAGGCAACTGTGTTTGGAAATTAATTTGGTCCATTAAGGGACCACTTCGGGGTAACTTACTACTTTGGCAGATCTGCTGGGATGCCTTCCCAACTGCGGCTTTTCTATACGATCGTCACATCACGGAGGACGACACATGCTTTATTTGCGATACTCATGCCGAATCCACCCTTCATGCAGTCAGAGATTGCCCTTGGGCTACTGATATATGGAGAGGAGTTATTCATCGACATTATTGGTTCCTTATTTGCTCAATTCAGGAGATCCCTGTGTGGCTAGAGAATTGCCTCAAGGTGAACATGCACAAACATGATAACATTATATACTGGCGTTTCCTATTTCGAGAAATCGTGATGGGTCTTTGGTACTGGCGCAACCAAGAGGTTCACCACTTGGAGCACAACCGCCCCCCTAAGGCTGTTTTCATCTCTGAAGCTGTTCGTCGAGCTAAGGAGCTTAGGCTCGCTTGGATGTAATTTTTTGAGTTCTTTTCTACTATATGGACTAGAAAGATTGTATATTCTGTAAAGCATTACCTTTTGTACAGTTTTTTATTATTAATAAAAATATCCAGGTTTCGACCAAAAAAAAAGGTTAATGCATTAACTCACATCCTTAATATGCGTGATTTTGACAATTGCCTCAGATAAATTGGAACAAAGGGAGTACCAAAGATAAATTCCTTCGGTTATTCCACCAATGTTTCAATTTGTTTGGCTTTCATAGTTTGTGGAGAATGAATCAACATTACTATTTTTTAATATGAAACATTTATCCCAATGTGAAGATCTGTAAGGCTTGCGGGAGAAAGTCCCACGTCGTATATTTGCTTAAATTTGGTAGTTATGTTTTTTTATAAACAAGTCCTCTAGTTTTTCCATATTATATACACCAGTGAGATGTATAACCAAATTGCATATAACTCAATATTTGGGTTCTTGTTATTTGAACTTCAGCAAAATTTTCAAATTTATTAGTATAGTAAAATTGTTCAGTTTGCCCGAGGATGCAGGTCATTTTGACTGAATCGCGTTAATTTGGTGCCTTCGTCTCAGTTTATTTTTTCTCTTTTTTTTTGGTTGTTTTTTGTTATTTTTCCTAAGAACGGATAAGAGTTCTATCCCTAACAAAATCCATTATAATCAAAGGTGAAAAAATATGTTATGTCACTCGGGATAGATAAGAGAATATTTGGTATAAGGGGAGAGCCAATATATGATATTGTACGAATCTTTTGATATAAGGAATAGTAGCACATTTACTAACACCATTTGGTTTTAGTACAACGGTAAGCGATCCTAGTACGGTATCGGAAGCAGGAAATCTCGAGTTCAAGCCCTACTTCCATCACAATTAAAAAAAAAACAAACAAACAAAAAAAAAAAAAACAAGTATCGGGCCCCACTCTCTTCTAATAGGTCCACTGTTCCCAAAAAAAAAAAAAAAAAAAAAAAAAAAAAAAAAAAAAAGCAAGTCAGTGTTTAGGCCTCTCTCAATTGCATATAGCCACACGGCAAGAGCGTGATATAAAAAATATAGAAAGCGCATTTCTAACATGCTAAATTGATTTTAAGTCAACTGGTAATGACTGATCTAATATCTTTTCAATGATCTATAAATAAAAATGTCTCGTTTATTATTTTTAAAAAAAAAAAAAAAAAAAGAAAGAGAAAGTGCCTTATTTCACTGATGGAATACACTCAAAATAAGGGAATAAATGAGCAAGAACATTTCAAAGCAAAGCCTAAAAAATGCAGCCCAAAGTTGAAAATTTCTCCACAAGAGATCAAATTCCATGTATAACATGAAGACAATTTCCATCTCCAAATGTCTAAGAACACACACAATTGCCATTGTCAAGCTATGATATCTAAAAGGCTAAAATTTCTTTTAATGACATTAATCTCTCCAACTAGACTAATGAAGTAGGAAAAAGAATGGGATGTCTCTCAAATGGTGATCAAATTTTTATTTTTATTATCAATATATTTGGGTTTGGAAGTGACCTAGTGAAAAGGGGACAGGATTGATACATGCACTACAAATTTTTGTTATATATATACCACAACAAGGCATAACAAAGCATCACATAAGATAGAAAAGCATCGCAAGACATAACAAGTTATAGCCAGACACAACAAAGCATCGTTGTGTATTAACTGCTACACATTGTTATGTATGCCTTGATATTCTTTGATATATATACCTTTTTTATATCCTGCAATGATTTGCTATATCTTGTTGTGACACGGGTAGTGTATAATTGTAGTGTACATATCGTTCTTGTGGTTAAAATATGTACTATAACAAGACAAAACTATGCATAGAAAGATATAACATATCATAGCAAAACAACGGTATGCTTTCCTACATCAAACTATACGTTGTTGCAGTACATGTAGTACATATATCATTCTCATTGCACTTTGATCAGTATTTGAATCCTCATTTCTATGTCTCCCATCCCCTTTTTGTAACCCAAAATACTCTAATCGCTCTAAACAATTGATCGTGTTAAAACTCACCGATCCATATATATATGACATTATTATCGTTTAATAATAGATTATATATGCCTATATTTATCACAATCTTGTTCTTGGTGATTCATTCTTGTTCACTCTTGTTCTAGCTGATCAATCTTGGATTTGGATTTGATCACGTTTGTGGCACCTAAGACATAAGAGTGAAAACACAATTTAGTCAACTTAATTTGATTCATTGAAACTCATATGTAAAACAAAACGTTTTTACAAACTTTAATACAGTACATAATTTGGCTTTTTCCACACATATATATACCACCACTAAAAATGGATTTCAAATACAAACTATTTCATGCATTACCCTAAAGAAAATCAAAAAATAAACGACACGTTTTAAGCAAAAGGGTAGACACAAAAGTTAATACAAAAAGATTTGGTAGGTAGAAAAACAAATTGGGGTCAGCTCCAATTAACCCTACTATTAATAATAAAAATGCTCTTGTTTAGGGCTCTGATTCCTTTAACCTAAGAAAATAGTTGCTTAAAACGACAACAGAATCTTGAAAAAATGATTTTCCACCCACTGACTATTTAGTAATATACCACCTAGTCAAAATCACCAGTTTACTAGGTTGAAGAAAAATTTCATTACTATAACAAATTAAGCTAGGCAAAGTATTTCATCTAAGCAAAATTATGATTGCTATGTCTATACTTGATGGGGCTAAAATGTCAATTATGCAATTTGCAAGTGACAAACTAGTGTGTCCTTTTTTTTATTTTTATGAAGGAAATGTCCTTTCTTTTAAGTAAGGAGTGTAATTGTTAAAACAAATGATAATAACAACTAATATAATAAGCTAGCTTTTAAATTATTAATCAAAGTGTGACATATAGATTGATCTGTGTAATATTAATGACAGGTTTAGGTTATACGAAGACGAGAGACATACGCGTAGGGCCTCAAAAAAAAAAAAAAAAAACCAGGGCCCAAATTTTCATCTTTAAATATCATTAAGTATTATATTCGTTCATATATATAAGTGTTGGAGAGATTCTCACACTCTTAAATATATAAAGAAATATAGTAGCACATTTACTATCACCAATTGGTTTTAGTACAACGGTAAGCTCTTGATCTTTAACATGGTATCGGAGCCAGAGGTTTCGGGATCAAACCTTGGTTGGAACATTATTTAAATAAAATGTGCAAGTGTTGGGACAGATTGCCCACACTTGAAGGGGGTGTTGAGAGAGATTGCTCACATTCTTGAATGAAAAATTGGAAGAAAAAAAATTTGTGCAAGTGTTGGGAGAGATTGCCCACACTTATTCTTGAATGAAAAATTGGAAAAAAAAAATTGTGCAAGTGTTGGAAAAGATTGCACACACTTGAGGGGTGGGGTGTTGAGAGAGATTCTCACACTCTTGAATGTATAAAGAAATATAGTAGAGCACTTGATCTTTAACAATAAGAGTCGTCGTAAATGCTTTTATATACATTAAAAAAATTATACAACAGAACCTACTGCCCCCTTCTCTCATGATCTGTTACCCACTTGCCTTACTCATACCGGAAAAAGGATTCTTAATCGCCAAGTTTGTGAATCAGAAATCCGAGCGGCTCTCTTCCAAATAGGTGCTTTCAATGTGCAAGTGTTGGGACAGATTGCCCACACTTGAAGGGAGTGTCGGGAGAGATTGCTCACACTCTTGAATGAAAAATTGAAAAAAAATAATTGTGCATGTGTTTGGAGAGATTGCCCACACTTGAGGGGTGGGGTGTTGGGAGAGATTCACACACTCTTGAATGTATAAAGAAATATAGTAGCGCCTTTACTACCACAAATTGGTTTTAGTACAACGGTAAGCTCTTGATCTTTGACAATAAGAGTCGTCATAAATGCTTTTATATATATTAAAAAATTATACAACAGAACCTACTGCCCCCTTCTCTCATGATCTGTTACCCACTTGCCTCACTCATACGGAAAAAAGGATTCTTAATCGCCATGTTTGTGAATCAGAAATCCGAGCGGCTCTCTTCCAAATGGGTGCCTTCAAATCACCTGGTCCTGATGGCTTTTCACCGGTTTTCATTTAGAAAATCTAGGATATTGTTGGGCCCGTCCTGACAACTTTGGTCATTAAAGCTTTCCGTGAACAAAGATTCTCATCAAGCATGAACCGAACCTATATTGCCTTGATCCCAAAGATCCACCCCCCATAATCAATTTCTCATTTACGACCCATAGCCCTTGCTAATGTGATGTCCAAGCTCTTAACTAAAATCATTGCAAATCGTATGTGACTACTCATTCGCAAAGTAATTGACAGCCGTCATAATGCGTTCATTCCTAGTGGATAGACATCTGATAATATTACTGTGGCATAAGAGATTCTTCACACAATGTGGAAAAAACAGGTCGGAAGGGGTTTATGATCATCAATGTGGACCTTGAGAAAGCTTATGATATGGTAAGTTGGTCCTTTCTTCGCCAATTATTGACTTTTGTGGGTTTTAATACTGACTTGGCCGATCTCATTATGTTCACACTTTCGAGTACCTCTTTGGAACTGTTATGGAATGACACTCCTCTAGCGAGTTTCCAACCCCAACGTGGTCTCAAGCAGGGTGATCCTTTAGCCCCGTATCTTTTTATACTTGTTATGCATGTTCTAAGTTATATGATTGATGACTCTATCACAGGAGGGAAGTGGAAACATATACCGGTCTCTCGGGGGTCAAAAATTATCTCACTTGTTCTTTGCGGATGACCTCCGTAGATCAAGCAATTGAGCTTGAATAGTCCTTTCAAAAAAATGCAACATATCGGGGCAAAATATTAGCATCTCAAAGTCCAAAATCTCGGTTTTTTCAAACGTGAGTGCCCAAATTGCTAAGTGTATCGCTAAAACTCTTGGAATGTCTTATGCAACGAAATTGAAAAAATATCTAGGAGTTTGCATCATGGTTGTGTAAAAAAAGATGATTTTCATTTGTGCGCTCTAAGCTACAAGCGTGGACGGCGTGTGGTCTCTCTAAAGTGGGTCGTGCTATTTCAACCCACACAGCCCTCACCACGGCTCCCTTCTTTTATATGCAAACGGTGAAGCTACTAGTTTCAATCACGGGTGATTTGAATAGATTAGCTCATTCTTTCTTTGGGGCCAATTATGATGATAAAAAACGAGCTCATCTTGTGGTTGACGTGACATCTTCAAACCCAAACTCAAGGGAAGCCTTGGAATTAGGAAAACCCGCAATATAAATATTGTTTTTTTGGCTAAGCTTGTTTGGCAGCTTCTTAGTGAGAATGTGATCGCATGCAGATCATGTTACTGGCAAGATGACTAGTCCAATCACAGTATAGCAATGGAGAATCAAGGTCGATCCCACAAAGGCTCATAAGAATACAATTGAAATCAAGATTGAGAACAAAATAGGGTGGTCCTTAACCAAATAAAGTGCAAGTAAGTGAATAAGTGACAACCAAAACCACACAAGTATGATTCTTATGAATTCTCAAAAGATTAGTCCTAACTATGAATAATTAAAACTTCCCCCAATTATAAATTTATCTTCCTCGTTGGTGAATTCCGATTCATTAACAGATACGGGTGCTACCCCAATTTCGCCATACTTCTATTGTAAGGACAATAGGCGCCTATGTGTAGCTAACCTACCTGAGGCCTTATTAAAATCACATGCAATAAGATCTAGAGATGGCCGGCTCAAGACCGAGAACCTCCATAGGCAGCCATCGACGCTGACTGACAGTACCTAGAGATTGATAAACTGTGTCCTAATTAACTTTTCAGCTACGCTCCTTCATGCTACTTTACGAAAACATGCAGGTAGTTGATCAATCTAACTACATGTAAATTAAAACTGAATATCAGACGCGTGCTGGCACGAACATCATGAAATACGACTTACTAGGTGGACCGCTTCGACAGTAAAGACCGCCGCTTGGGCGGAAGCGTCGCAGCCTTATTTCATGATTTCTTCACCAAATGATTTAGATCTATTCATAACTGGGGGAAAATAATGTAGTAAGACTAATATGAAATTAAAACAAACTTATCACAATACAACGGCCGATCAACATCTGGAAAGCAGAAGAATCATTACTCTCGAATCCAAGCGTAGATTCTCCCCGAATCGCTCCCTAGACGGAGAATCCATCGGATCCGTGATGAACAATAAAGAAAATAAAATAACTTTTATTGCAATGCAAAAGTATTGATATTTTTTGTGTGTCTTGGTGTGTGCCACAAATGGGTCTGTTGCCCTTTATTTATACTGGTCTAGCCTACCTAGTTGCATCTAAACACCCTAAACTCTACTTCTCCTCCAAGAAAACATGCAAACTCTATCTTCTGAAAGTTCCTCCGCATCGAAGTCATCCACTGACTAGGCGGGGGTATTTTCATCTTTTCTTCACGCCGACCTAGTCTTGGAATCTTCTGGATTTTCCTAGGCCCAATTCTTCAACAAATCTGCTCCATATCTTTTTCCTCGACACTCGGGCTACTTTGTTTCCTACAAATAATACAAAAATACACAAAGTAGTACCAATTTCGGGAATAATTATCATAGGCGAGTTATATTGGCACCGCGAATTTGCTTACAGCACCACAATTACTCCCGGCACCATATAAATTATTGTGTACAGTATAACGTTTGTGGCACTAACGCGCGTTTGTCGTTACGAGCGTCACTGAAACTGACGTTGGTTTTCAATTCAAACGCCAGTGGCACTGATATTGTAGTTATAAATGTATCATTGGTGACAAACGTCAAACCCAGTGATGTTTTTAGTGAAATGAAACGTTCGTGGCTTTGACGCGCGTAACATGGTACCAAAAAGTGATTTGGCGGTGTGGTGGAGTGAATAAAAATTAATAAAAAAGGGTGTCAATAGTAAATTCATGGTGTCAATAGAAGTCGCCTTATTATAAATACCAAATTCTTCGACGTACGAACCTCACAGATAGCAATTAACTCAAATGGCTCATATTTTATAGCCGGACTGACTAATTTTAGCTTATAATAAGTGAAATGTTGATGCCGCAATATATACAAATTCAACTGTCATCAACATGGCAAACTCTGGGTTCAAATTTTACGGCACATATATGGGCCACCTTTTGATGCACCAAAATATTGTTCCCTTATTTGGCGCCACATATGTTATGCCGCGGATATCCTATGTGATGCATTTGATTTCGAAGACGATGGGAAGCCATTCTGGAGGCCCCACCATTTGGGTAAGTTCACAATAAGTTCCGCATACTTTTCTACTGGCACACCAAATTCCTTTGATCGTGGCTAGAAAGTAATATGGAACATTAAAGGCCCACTTCGAGGTAATCTTCTCCTGTGGCGAATTCAGAGAGTCTCTCCCTACCCCTTGGCTTCTTTCCTTGCGGCATATTCTTGAGGACGGAACTTGTGCTAACTGTGGAAGCTATATTGAATCTATTTTGCACATGATTAGAGACCGTGGATGGGTGAATAGAATGTGGAAACTTGAGATCCACCATTCCTACTGACACAAATTTAACTCGATTCATGAGATCCCCGTTGATAAGTTTCATCGCACTTCCTGATATCAAACAGAATTTGAATCTCCATCACGTTTCCTAAAAAACTAGAAATCCAATTCTTCACCCACCCCCACCCTCACCCCCCACCCCCCCCCAAAAAAAAGAGAAACACTGTTAGAAAATAAATGTGTACGCGTGTATTGTGTTACGTATTGTGACAATAACATTTTTATTTCTTTGGCATGTAAATAATTGTAAATAATTATGTAAAGTGTTTGTTACACAACAAAACGTATTATCACCACAAAATGTTACTAACGTATTGATTTTTTTTTTTGTGTGTGTGTATTTTACTATGATTATTTTGTTTTAGAATTACAGGTGCTAAATAATTATTCACTATACTTTGTTTGATAAGGAAGGATGTGTAGAACTTATCTTTTGCTTATTAATTAAACTATGGGTGGGAAGAAAAAATGCTTACGATGTGTCTAGAATATTTTTGGTTGATTGAAACGTGGATTGAAGACAAAAAAACTTTCCACATATCATTATCTTCGACTTTTCCGGTTATTATCTTCATCTCTTTTTTTATTATCATTGATAGGCTTCAATGTTAAAGAGGTTGGATTAGAAAATATTGAAACACATATCAGAAACTTACGGTTTAAGAAAGATAAAATAGAAGCAATGCAAACATAAAGTATGGCGGAAATTGATAAAACACAGAAACAAATAGGACACAGTGATTTAACGTGGTTTTAGGCGTTGTCTACGACTACTACTCCATGAACGTACTGGAGAGATATATGATTGCACTTGTGAAATTCTGAGTATTTCACACACTTGTGAAATTAACACGCATTGCATTGATTACAATATTTGTATTTATAGGCATAAATCCTAAACACTGACCGCCAAAGATCTTTATCGGAATTGTCATAAATACCCCAGATGTTGACCCCAACTCCAGCTGTTATCCACCAGACGAAACTCAGCTTCAAGCGGACTTTCCAGTCTTGTAATCAACTAGATGTAGAACTCAGTTATACTCAACAAAACCCAACATACCAAACTGACTGCTGACTTCAGAAGAAACTCAGTTGCATTTCATCAAACTGACTTTCACAGAACTGAATATACTTTACTGAACTGACCATCATTCTCAGACTTAGTTTCTCAGATTAGTTCCACCAGTTTATTCATCAGTTTAGAGATCAAGTCCCCAAAAACTGACAAATCTCCACCTTGACTTGAACTCTCATTCACAGTCAATCAGATTGCATAACCAGATGTACTTGTACCATATGCATTCGTCAATGCCAGGATGTACAGTACCAGACTTCTCCTCAGAATCCACTCAGTTGATCTGCCCTCAACTGAGTATCCAGATTTCAGTTTACAAGCTTTGAATATTCAGCAAATCCAAACACAACTGAAACTTGCTCTGCTGAATTGCTTTAGTGAACATATCAGTAGGATTCTCCTTTGTGCTGATCTTCTTCACTACAACCCTCTTCTCATTTCTCAGAAAATGATACCTCACATCAATAAGCTTGGTTCTCTCATGATGAACCTGATCCTTAGCTAGACAAATTGCACTCAAACTGTCACAATAAATCTCAGCTTGATCCTGATGTAGCCCCCAAATCAAAGACTAGTCCCTTCAACCAGATGCCCTCATTGGCTGTTCAATAAGAGCCATATACTCAGCTACAGTAGTTGATAAAGCCACTGTTTCCTGAAGAGTTTCTTTCCAGCTGACAACTGAATTTCCCAATGTGATAACATAACCAGTCATTGATTTTCTACTGTCCACATCACCTGAATAATCAGCATCACAGTATCCTGTGATCATTTCTTGAGTATCACCTCCATAAATAAGACCAACATCAGTTGTACCTCTAAGGTGCCTGAACATTCTTTTTGTTAGGAAATCACTAGTTTAACGCAGCGGAATTTAAAATTTGATTTCCTTTTTCTAGATCGTTCTTCGTTTAATGCAATAAACACATTAAGTAGTTTGACGGTTATACCTTGATGATCTAGAAGATCGTCGCTTTGACCGTCAACAGAGAGTAGTACAGTGCGCAAGCCATCCACGTGTCCGGCCTCTATCGCTAATCCACACGAATCCCTCGCCGGAATCCTCATTGGATTGCTATTAGAAAACTCCTTATAACGGCCTAGAATAATTTTAAACCAATAGAAAAATAAATCATTCACATATATCCTATCGGTTGAGTCCATGATCAATCGGGGTCCATATAATCATATTATATCTAACATAGCTAATCCATACAATAAAAATCTTGTGAAAAAAATAAATACTAAATGTTGGTCCCTTGAAAAGGATTTGGTTAAGTTTAGAGGGGGAGGGGGTGAATAAACTTAACACTTAAAACTTTTGGAGTTAACAAACTCAAGAACTTCAATGACCTCACGATACTTGATAGGTCTGTTGACACTCGAGTATCGATGATTGTTGAGTTTACTGAATTTGTGTAGCGGAAATATATCAAAAATTAAGCCTTATTACTTGTTGTTAAATATGATACCAAGTATTAGATACTCAGTAGTGTATGTGTGTGAATTCAGTTGCTAGATTCAGTAGATTGATGTGTTAGATAAACTAAGTGCAGAATATAAATGCAGAAAGTAAGTAGGCAGATTTTATAGTGGTTCCAGGTGGTGTAATCTTGTCAGTCCACTCTTCTCCTGTGATATTAGAGGTAATTCACTAGAGATCTTTGATGTAGCTGTTACAAAAATCCCTAAGTTGCTTGTCCTTCACCAATAACTATGGCTTCACAAATTGAACACTTGGAACAAGTAGGATTCTTTGCTCCAAAGTCTTCCCTTTGGTCCTTGAAGGGTAGGATTGCCTCTTCATCGGCTCCACCACAACCAATGATCTTTCACACCCAAAGATGCTTCACTATCTTGATAGATTTCTTGTAAAAGAAAGATTGAATCAAGTAAGTGATTCAGCTTTCAACAACTTGATCAGGATGATATGATCAGCAGCTTGATGTCTTCAAGTGTGTAAACTTGATGTAGCTTGAATGCAGATTACACTTGAAGAATTTCTCTGGATCAGTAGATTAAAGCTCAGTAGGGTCAGCAGGGTGTTTTTCTTGATTAGAAATCGAAGCTCAAGATTATCTATATTTTTCTTTTTAAGGTTCATCACTTGTATCTGAATTAGGAGTCCTCTATTTATAGGTAGGAGTACTTGTGACTTATGTTTGAAATTCAAACATAGCCGTTTCAGATTTGTCTCCATCTTGACTTGTTTTTTCGATTGTTTCCAAGTCGACAATTGTCGATTCCTTTTTCTGATTTCTGATCATCCACCCTTTGACTTGTAACCATTGGATAAAGTGCGAATCTTTCCAACGTCCATTTGATCTTAACCATTGATTTGTTTGATAAAATCAGAGGTTGTTAGCTATCCCTTTCTTTGTAATCTTCCAATGTAGCTTTTGATTAAATCGAAATATGAGTCCAGCAGGTTCCTGAGAACATAAGTCTGCTGATATACACATCAGTAAGCTTATCCTTATTATGCTGTGTTCAAAACCACTTCAGCTTACTGTCTTTTATCTAAACTTTATTTATGAAGTTAGATTACACCTTTTTGCATATAACTAAGTTTCAATCATCACTTATCTTGTGGAACTTAGACCTTGTACACAAGGTATATGTAATCAGTTTAGGTCATCACAGACTTCCCTAAATTCTGATTCCATATCCTTGACTTTAATTATTAAGTTTGATCTTTAGCCTTCAATTACTGAGTTTGAGCCATCAGCCTTCAGTCTTCAACATGTTCCTGACAAGTCTACTGACTCAGCTACCCTATCGATCTAGACTAGTCTCACGATGTAAGTCGGTGACCTTTCTGATGCTTGTTTGATCAAACCTATACAAAATCAAACTCTAATAAACCTATACATTTGATCTAGACATCTTTTTGTCTTTGCTCTATAACAGCTAGTCTGGCACTCATCACTAAAACTTAAAATAAGTCCAACACTAAAATTACCAACTTGCGTCTTAATTAATCGATTAACGTTTAATCAATTAATTGATTTTATTCAATCAATTAACTAATTAACAATTAATTAACTACATGATTTTAATCGAAATAAAAATTAACGATTAATTTTCAAATCAATTTCTATTTTAATTTTATTAATTAGAACTATTTTAAAATAAAAATTAAAATAAGTCTCTTTTGTTTCCTTTCCTTTTGGTTCTTAACCAAAAAGGGTGACATTAATTGGTTTCCAAAACCAAAAGGCATCTTCCTAGGCTCTTTTCCAAAATCAAAATTATGAAAAAGGCATAGGCCTATTCCAAATCAAATTTGGAATGGTCTTGGTTGACCTTAGATCCACAATTGTGGACCATAGGTCAAACCACTTTACTCAACAAATTGAGTAGTACTTCCTCCATCCCAATTTGTTTGGGACATCTTGAAACTCTTGAAATTTAAGAAAAACATCATTTATTACATTGTCTAGTCGTTAAAAATATGATTAATTTACAATTACACCCTTTTTATATTGTCCTTACATTTTTCAATAAATTTTGATATGTGGGTATTTTAGACATTCAAGAAGCAACTTTAAATATAAATATTAGTAATAAGACTTATTTTGGGACAACCATAAAATGAATATGTCCCAAACAAATTGGAACGGAATGAGTAGTATTTTTCATGCCATGTGGTATCCCAATGGTACAAACTATTTGTACCATTAGTTGGCTCACATGACAACAACTAAACAACAACAAATTTCAATGTACCATAAAAATTCACAAAACAAAAAAACAAAATTTTCGGGGTCCACCATAAAGCCATCAGCCGACGACGGCAACCCTAGAGCTGCCGCCGGCGATATCACGGTGGGGCGCCGCTGCCGATCGGCCGAGCTGCCCTACCACCGAATTTTTTTTTTTTTTGTTTTCCGGTTCGCGAATTCAAATCATGCATCTAGAATTAATTACTACGCAAATTAATTAATGCTTATTGCTTTAGCTCGAAGCTCGCTTTGATACCACTGTTAGGAAATCTACGCGGGAACGCAGCGGAATTCAAAAATTTATTTCCTTTTTACCCAAGATCGTCTTCGTTTGAGCAACAAGCATAAAAGAAGTAGACAAGAGAATACCTTGGTTGATCCAATTGGATCGACGCTTTGTCTACGGTTGTAGTTTCTGCACGGAGCCGCCCAAGTGTTCGGCCTCTACCATTGATCCACACGAACAACCCGCCAGAATCCCATCATAGATTGCTACCAGAAAAACTCGGTTGCTAAACCGACCTTTTCTCTCTCTTAAAATATGTCTAAGAAGCTCTCTTATTTTTCACAAGAACTATTAGTCTCTTGGAATTGTGATGTACAAAAGAGCTAGCTACCCCCTTGCTTATATAGGGGAGTGGTGCGCCCCATATGAATCACCAACTGATTGGGAGAAGCTTCCTAATAGATTTGGGAGAAAGAAAACCGTTTCCTTATAAAATAAGGAAAATACCTTTGATTAATTTATTACATTTAATTTAATATCACATATTAAATATTTCTAAGATATTGTCAATATATAATATTGACTATCTTTATCTTATTACCATAAATCTATTCTTCATAAATCAATTAATATCTAATATTAATATATGGTAATCTCATTAATTAAATTGCACAATCCACATATATCTTATACACTAATAACCTAATCCTCATATATATAGCCTTTCATTGGCTTCTAGAATATTCTTAATTAATATAATGTTATGATTAATTAATTTGCAAAATCCATGTGTATCATATACACATATATAAATCAACATAATTAATATCTTGTATTATATTTAAGGTTAAAGGTTGTAAATGAATTTTTTTTTATCTAAAATGAGGAAAAAGGATAAGAAAAAAATATAGTGGTTAAGAAGGACAAAAACGCGCATGATACTACATGTGTTACTACATGTTGCTACAACCACATGTAGTAACACATGTAGTAACATGCGTTTTTTTTGTTCTTCTCAACCATTTTTTTTCTTGTCCTTTTTTCCTATTTTGTATCTTATTTTGTCCTTCTGGCCTCTGGCCCCTTATATTTATTCATAAATACCACCATAACTTTCCTTATTTGGTTATCACCATAACCGCATTTTAATCGGCTAGATGTTCTTATGTGTGTGACCCGATAGGCTTCCGAATATGTTGGTTGTAGGCACAAAGTGCAATTACGAAAATGCCCTTCATACCTAACGATCATGGATAGCGTCTAGCAACACGTCCACGACCCTCAATCATCGGAAGAGTCAAATGCAATGACTACTACCTTTCATGTGAAACGGTTACCATGTAAATAGAATTCTATCGTTGTTAAAATATCCATACGGTCATACGTCGAGTGTCAAATATCAACGACCATATCTTATAATCTGGATATCCTACTCTCTCAAAGTAACATATTACTTCCGCTTTGCAAAGACTTTCGAGAATAAGACTTTCCTTATAAGAAGGCCCTTTCGGATATTTACTCATAATCATAGGATACGCGATTTCCGGACTAGCAACATGAATCCTACGCATGCTTCAGTATCACACTCAATCACTACCGCATGATCGCCCCATGGCTATAGGAAACCTCAATAGTTTCAAGGTTTGACAATCCACTCCATGATGTCATGAAGACTCCGGTTTCAGGATAATTTCACAACCGTCACATAGTGCGACACTTAATAAAGTAAGTGGGCCAGTCTAATGTATGCATTCTCTAATATACGTTCACATACAGTCCAAGATTCTCAACACTTCGATAGACGAGATCTATCCCTATCTTCAATAAGATATAAGATATCTAATACGTGATAGTCTAATTGTACTATTATTGTCCTGTTTAATAGCATGTACGACTAGAGACATTTAAGTATCAAACCTTTTTGAAGTGAGTCGATATCTCATCAACCATAATCACTATCATGGTTTCTCTCTCATAGTTTGACACTAAAGACGTTATCATATAACAATATCATAATTGGTCCGTACAACGAACAAATATATAATAACTGAAAGCCATTTGATATATGTATAAACACAAAGAAATAGTAGAAATTATCCGATCCAGTCGGATCCGGTCCAACCCGATTGGGTTTAGGACACTATTTCAACACCATGTCCTCATCCGAGTCATGCTCAGCTGCCACGGCAGCTGTGCCAAAACTGTTCTCATGTTGTTTCTTCCTCTTTGGACAATTGGACTTCCAATTCCCTGCTCCTTACAATAATTGCAAACATCTGTGGATTTAGGTCCTTTGGACCTTGCTTCTTGGAATTTTTCTTCCTAGACTGACCATGCTCTTTTCCACTGATGCTACTGACTACTAGTTCAACAGCCTGATTGTCTGCCCCAGCTGCCTTACGTCTCAGCTCCTTGGCATGTAAAGCTGACCTTACATGCTCTTAAGCAACTGTATCCTTCCCAACTATGAAGGATTGCACAAAGTTCTCATAGAAAGCTGGTAATAAAACCAGCAAAATCAAAGCAGCATCTTCATCCTCAGTCTTAACATCAATATTCCTGAGATTAATTAATATTGTGTTCAACTGATCAAGATGATCTCTCAGCTGAGCCCCCTCATGCATCCTCAGACTGAATAGCCTCTGCTTCAGCAGCAACTTTTCTTAGTCATATATAGGCTTTCAAGCTTTAACCATAACTTGGCAGCGGTGTCTTCCTCAGCAACTTTTGTGATAACATCATCAGACAAACACAACATGATGGTTGAATGTGCTTTCTCCTGCAGACTGACATTATCTGTTGAACTGGAATCCCCTTTATCATATAAATGAATCCACAATCCTTGTTGCTTTAACAAGGCCCGCATCTTGATTTGCCACAAACTGAAACTGTTCCTCCCTGTAAATTTATCAATCTTTACGTTCATTGTTGACATCCTTCTAATTAAAGAACAAACCTTTGATCACAAAATCCTCACACCGGTCACCGGTCTTGATGAAGATCAACTTTGTTCAACTTGCAACTCTCTTAATCTTGAACCTGACGCTCTGATACCAATGTTTTGAAACACCACTACTACAAAAAGCCATAAATATCACGGTTTTTAAGTGTGATATATTCACATTAGTAACGGCTTCCAAAGTGTGGCATATTGAGGTGTGACATAAAGTATTTAATCCAATCACAGTTAAAAACCGTGATCTATTATAAAAGTTATCACACTTAAAAACCGTAATCTATTATAATTTCATCACATTTAAAAACTGTGATCTATTATAGTTGTTATAACACTTAAAAACCGTGACCTATGATAGTTGTTATCATACTTAAAAACCGAGATCTATTTGTTGAAATAGTGTCTTATACCCAATCGGGTTGGACCGGATCCGACCGGGTCGGGTCATTTCTACTATTTCTTTATGATTATACATATATTAAATGACTTTTATGTTGTCATGTATTTGTTCTTTTAATGAACCAATTATGAATTGTTATATGATAACGTCTTTGGTATTAAAATGTGATAGAGAAACCATGACAGGAGATTATGGTTTATGAGCTCTATAATCATTTTAATAAGTTTGATTCTTAAATGTCTCTAGGCTGATGTACTATTAAACAGGGCATTGATAGTACAAACAGGCTATCATATATTAGATGTCTTCTGTCATTAAGGGTAGGGATAGATCTCTTCTATCGAAGTGTAGATACACTTGGACTGTACGTGGACGTGTATTAGAGAATGCGTACGTTAGACTGACCCACTTACACTTTTAAGTGTCACACTATGTGATGGTTGTGTAATTATCCTTAGGACCGGAGTCTACATAGCATCACGGTGTGGATTGTCATGCTTTGACACTATTGAGGTTTCCCCTAACCACGGGGCGATCATGCGGTAGTGATTGGGTGTGATACTGAAGCATGCGCAGTATACATGTTTGTTCGTCCGGAAATCGCGTACCCTATCAGTAGGGGTGAATATCTGAAAGGGCCTTCTTATAAGGAATGTCTTACTCTCGTGAATCTTTGAAAAGTGGAAGTAAATGAGTTACTTCTAGAGAGCATGATATCCAGATTATAAGATACGGTCGTTGATGTTTGACACTCGACGTACAACCGTATGGATATTATTATAGCGATAGGATTCTATTTACACGGTAACTGTTTCACATGAAAAGTAGTAGTCATTGCATTTGACTCTTCCGATGATTGGGGGTCACGGTGTGTTGCTAGACGCTATCCGTGATCGTTAAGTATGTAGGGCATTTTCATAATTTGAACTTTATGTCTACGGCCAACATATTTGTAAGCCTATCGGGTCACACACATAAGAATATCTAGCCGGATGAAAATACGATTATAGTGATAACCAAATAAGGAAAGTTTATCTCATACTATAAAGGTTATAATGGTAAATTAATATGGAGTTATTTATTTAATATGAATAAATATAATACAAGATATTAATTATGTTGATTAATTAAATATGTATATAGATACATATATTTCGAATATATGTGTGTGTGTGTGTGTGTGTGTGTGTGTGTGTGTGTGAGATATACATGTATTTTGTGAATTAATCATAGTATTAATTAATTTAAAAAATCTCAATTCCTAAATTAGTGGGGAAAGGGACGCCATTTTAAAGTGTATTGGATACATTTGAATTGTGCAATTTAATTAATAAGATTACCATATATTAATATTGGATATTAATTGATTTTAAAAAAATAGATTTATGGTAATAAGATAAAGATATATTCAATATAAGATATTGTCAATATATATCTTGGAAATATATTTAATATAAGATATTGAATATTAATAAGATAAATCAATCAAATGTATTTTCCTTATTTTATTGGAAATTGATTTTCTTTCTCCTCTATCCATCTTTTCCCAATTAAATTGGGATGTGAATATCGCGTCTATCTCCCTATAAAAGAGGACTTGTGCCAACTATTTTACAACAAAATAATCTTGCAATATTTTAGTGAGATAAAAAGAGAGAAAAATGCGGCCTAGCAGTTGACTTTTTCCGGACGCTTGGGCGGCTCCGTGCATCACTACGTACTCTTCTTAGACGGTCAAAGCGTCGATCTTTTAGATCAAGCAAGGTATTCACCGTCTGCTTCTTCTATGCTTGTTATTTAAACGAAGTCGATCGTGGTTAAAAGGAAATAAATTTTTGAATTTCGCTGCATTCCCGCGTAGATTTCCTAACACTATTACAATTTCAACACTTTTAAAAACTGTAATCTATTTTAGTTTTTTTCACACTTAAAAATCGTGATCTATTATAATTTAAATCACACCTATAAAAGTGCTTTTTTCGAAAACAATATATAAGCACACATTTTTTTTCGTTCCCAATGGGACTCGAACCTGGATACTCCAGATTAACGAGCCACACTAATTACCACTAAGCCGATGTCTTCCTTCTTCTAATTTTTTTCTACACCAACCTAAGATCTCATTATAAAATATCATATTATTTTAATCAGAGTTAAAAAAAAAATATTAAAAAAAACTGTGATTGATTGATGTTTTTGTCTCAATTTTCCTAGAAACTATGATAATAAAAATTGTGATATATTTTAGTTGTTATCACACTTAAAAACCGAGTTCTACTATAATTTCAACACATTTAAAAACTGTAATCTATTTTAGTAGTTATCACACATAAAAACCGTGATCTATTATAGTTGTTATCACACTTAAAAACCGAGATGTATTATAGTTTCAACACATTTAAAAACTGTGATTTATTTTAGTAGTTGTTATCACACTTAAAATTCGAGATCTATTATAATTTCAATCACACCTAAAAAAGTGTGACCATTCTTTTTTTTCGAAAACGAAATATACGCACACACATTTTTTGTTCCCAGTGATTGATTGATGTTCTTGTCTCAGTTTTCCTAAAGACATTGATAATAAAAACTGTGATCTATTTTAAATGTTATCACACTTAAAAACCGAGATCTATTATAATTCAACACATTTAAAAACTGTGATCTATATTAGTTGTTATCATACTTAAAAATCATGATCAATATTAGTTGTTATCATACTTAAAAATATGTGATCATTCTTTTTTTTCACACCTAATAACCGTGATAAAAAATTTAAGTGTGATATATACATTTTCCGTGTCTCGGTTCTCTTAAAAGTGTGATCCTTATCTTTCCATAAGTGTAATCTATGTCTCTTTTTGTATTAGTGGATATAATTTGTCTCACTTTTTCTATAATTGTGATAAAAATATCATATGAATTCAGTCACTGTTTAAAAATGAGATTAACTGATATAATTTATCTCGTTTTTTTAATAACCGCGATAAAATATCATATCAATTCAGTCACAGTTTAAAAGTGTGATTGATTGGTATAATTTATCTCACTTTTTCAATAACTGTGACAAAAAAATATCATATCAATTCACTCACTGTTTTAGATGTGAGATTGATTGATATAATTTATCTCGTATTTTTAATAACTGTGACAGAAATATCATATCAATTCAGTCACAGTTTAAAAATGAGATTGATTGATATATTTATCTCGGTTTTTCAATAACTTTGACAGAAAAATTATATCAATTAAGTCACACTTTAAAAATGAGATTGATTAATATAACTTAACTCAGTTTTTCGAAAAGTGTGATAGAAAGTTGTAAGTGTGATATTTTTTTTTGTCTCGGTTTTATTGAAAGTGTTATTGTTGTCATATCTTAAGTGTGACATATATCATATTTTGTAGTAGTGACACATGAGAAACTTGCAGTTTAGGAAAGATAAAACAAATGCAATGCAAACATAAGTATGGCGGAAATTGATAAAACAAAGAGAACACAGTGATTTAACGTTGTTTCCGGCGTGTGCCGACTTCTCCACGGACTATAAAGGAGAATTATTATTTTGCACAAAGTTACAAGATATTTAACACACTTGTGAAATTAACACACATTGCATTGATTACAACATTGGTATTTATAAGCACAAATCTCAAACCCTAACCGCCAAAGATCTTTGTCGGAATTGTCATAAATACCCCAGATGTGGACCCCAACTCCAGCTGTTATCCACCAGACGAAACTCAGCTTCAAACTGACTTTCGAGACTTGTAATCAACTACCCGGATGTAGAACTCAGTTATACTCAGCAAAACCCAACAGACCAAACTGACTGCTGACTTCAGAAGAAACTCAGTTGCACTTCATCAAACTGACTTTCACATAACAGAATATACTTTACTGAACTGACCATCATTCTAAGTCTTAGTTTCTCGGATTAGTTCCACCAGTTTATTCATCAGTTTAGAGATCAAGTCACCGAAAACTGACAGGAAACAAATGGTCTAAGAAGTTAGAAAAATGAATAAATCTAAGACCAATTTTTAGTTCTAGCAAAGAACAAATCAATTTTAAGAAATGGATGAGTGAGAGACCAAATATCTATATATATCCCAACAAACAGAATTGCAGGATGCAAGGAATGTGTGTGATTTAAATTTATCATATTAAATCAATATGTATGACCCAAGTGGCTAGACACTTGGCACTAACTTAGATCTTTAAGCTAAGAGATTAAAGCGATGTAGCATTAAGGGGTGTACATAGTCCAGTCCGATCGGTTTTTTACGATTTTCTAAATCGAATCAATTACGGTTTTGATATTTTTTCGAATCGAATCGAATTGGTAATTGAATTTGATGAATCAATCTGATCCGGTTCGGTTCGATTCGATTTTGTTTTGATCGTATTTTATTTACCATAAAATTTTGATTTTTTTCTTCTAAAAATGAGACAAACACGATTATTGGCACCATAAGCCAGCGGGTGGTCGTTATAACGACAATTTCAAAGGTTACTTTCAGCCTTTCACGATCAAGGGATAAAGAATATTAGAAGAAGCAAAAACGGCCGGTGAGCTCAAAGCGGCGGTTATGTGTTAGGAAGCATTTTAGGTTTAGGTTTAGGTTTAGGTAGAAATGATGAAGTATAAGGTTTAGAAATTTAGGTTGTGGGGGTTTTTATAGTAGAAATTTATGACAAATTAAATTATATATATATATATATATATATATATATATATATATATATATATATATATATATATATATATAGGGTTGTGTGGGGTTTTATAGTAGGAATTTAGTGAACAAATTAAAATATATATATATATATATATATATATATATATATATATATATGGGGGGGTTTTATAGTAGTAGAATTTAGTAACAAATTAAATTTTATATATATATATATATATATATATATATATATATATATATATATAAAATTAAAAATTAAGAATGAAGTATAACCGGTTCGGTTCGGGTCATACCGGTTTTTATCGATAAAACCGAAAAATGAATTGGATTTCCGGTTCGGTTTTTCTTCAATGAAAAAACCGATTGGAAAACCATGGTTCATCATTTTCCGGTCCGGTTTAATCCGGTTCAGTCGGTCAGTCCAGTTTTCCAATTTCGTTGTACACCCCTAAGCATTAGTTTTATTTCCTAACATCCGGCCTCAAACGAAAACGGTTAAGAATTCCTCGAAGTTTGTCTCTAAAGTGTTGGAACATAGATGTGCTCAAGGGTTTAGTGAAATGATCAGTTGTTTGGTCTGAAGATGGAATGTACTAAACTTGAAGTTTTCTCTACGACACTTGATCACAAATGTAGTGCACATCAATCTCTATATGTTTTATGTGTGCATGAAATACTGGATTACGAGCAAGAGAACTGACTCCAAGAGTCTCACACCAAACAAGAGGATATGTAGCAAGAGGAATATGCATTTCAGAGAGCAGAGATTGAACACAATATAACTCTGCTGCAAGATTGGCCAGAGAACGATACTCGGGCTCAGTGCATGACCATGCTACAACATGCTATTTACGAGAACTCCATGATAGAAGAGAGCCTGTTAAATAAACATAGTAGCCTTCAATGGAGCATTTATCAACTGAATCACAGCCTCAATCTGTGTTAGAATATCCAACAAGCTGAATAGGATAGTCAGATTAAAAGTGAATACCACAATGTAAAGTGTCTTTGATGTATCTGACGGGACACTTAAGATATTTCCATTGAAATTGTTTGGAGAATTTTATAAACTGGCCGAGACTGTTTACAGAGTATACAATTTATGGTTTGGTAAAAGTAAGGTACCGCACCAATGACATTTTTGTACATTGTAGGTTGCTGAGTATGAGGTATATTAGGTCCCATTGCAATAGTTAGAACAACTCATGTCAGGTTGGCATTCTCTTCTATTGGATCCTGGTCAGGAGTCCTGTCACGACGTTTGTTGTCCATGTTTTGCCCATCTCTGTTTCCTTCCTCCAATAGGCGGTAGGTTCTGCTCCCTTGGGGCTGGTCTATCCATGTTCGGTCAAGCAACATATTTAGTGTTCCGGCCTCAAGTAGGCCGTTCATTTTCCTATTCAGTTGACGACAATCTTCAGCGTTGTGGGCGATTACCTGGTTGTACTTGGAGTAGAGACTTTCACCACGCATTTCCTTAGGAACTCTCATCGGTGAGGGAGGTCGTGTTAATCCTTCTTTGTTAATGATGGCGAGGATGAGGGTTCAAGATTGGTTCAACGGGTAGAAATCCCTATCTTGTAAGGCCCATTTCTTTCTAAGTCGATCGTTCATCGGTGTGCTTATCTGATCCCATACTGCTTTTCTTTTTTGTCCTGCAGAGTTGTCATAAGTTCTCCCTGACTTTTGCTTCTATCTTTAGCCAGTTTGCTTCTTCGACTTGGTAGTGCTTCTGCACCATATCCATACATTCGGCTAGGGTGTAACGGGAGCTTAATGTTTAACTTTTCATATAGTCTCTCTTCCCTGAGACCTCCAATAAAAGAGGTTACCAAGATGCGCTCATCCACATCTTGAACTTGTCTGGATCCATCTGTAAAGCGTTTCATATATTCCAACGCTGATTCTTTCTCAATTTGCTTAATGGTGAGTAGGTGAGTAGTGTTCCTCTGAAATGGCCAAGTTGTAATGACCACATCTCTAAATCTAGTCGCAAGCTTGATGAAACTTTCAATTGAGCGAGGCGACAGTCGGTTGAACCATGCACGAGCCTTCCCTGTGAGTAAGCTCAGGAAAGCTTTCCACTGCATCTCGTCCTATGCATAGTGTATGCTTATCGGTTGATCAAACTAGTGCAGATGATCCAACGGATATTTTGTTCCATCTTGGGAATCTTAAAGCCAGCTGGCTTTTGATAACCTTCATTCTCTGTCGTGAAAGGGGATGCAATGTTCATATCTACCCCAGTTCGGCTTAAAAGTATGTCTACCTCACGCTGGGCAGCATGACGTGCTGCCAAGTGCGATGAGGTTTCTACTTCTTTTTATAGCCTACTGGAAACCTTAATATCTCTTCTTTCGAGTAGTTTTGGTAGTCCTACACTTCATGGAATCTCGAAGTTCTTGCCCCTTTACTTTATATAATAGTTCCTAGAGAGAAACAAACATCTCTGGGTTATTTCCCAAAAGTTGATGAGCAATGTGTAGCATGGCTTTGCCAGTTTAAAGATCTGCCGTTTGCTTAGGATTAGAAGTTCCAACAACACCTTGTGCTAGTGGCATGTCCTCTCTAAGCACATTGTATTTCCAGCAACACTTTCGTGAGTTCTCGTATAGTGTTGTTATCTTCCGGTGGATCGATAACATTATTTTTTCGTCTTGGTTGTTTTTGAGGTCCAATGATGTCTCAACACAAGATTTTGCAGAAGGCTTCTTCAAACGCCGATGTCTTGAAATCGTCGGGTTTGATTAATGGATAGTACTTAAAGCCATCAATAGAATAAATCGGTGTCGACCAAACGTGAAAACACCACATCCAAAGGTTTGGAGCTAGTAATAGAAGAATGCGAAAATGGGAGTCGATGACTCTTATTACATAGACAAGAATTGCAAGGCATTGAATGAGCAGAAGATAAATGTAAATAATTATTTTTGGCTAAAGCTTGTATGATTGGAGAAGTTGGATGTTTCACTTTTTTGAACACATGAACATTGTTTAATTTGAATGAGGAGAGAGTAGTGGAACCAATATGGGTGATGCGAGAGCTGCCATCACCTATAATGATATGGAGAGTGCAAGGAAAGCAAGTGAGGTCCAATGATGGGTCTCAACACTGGGAAAGATTGATTGCAGGTAGATGTAGCACCATGTCTTGGGCACCACACGGTGACAATGACCAAGGAAGGGACGGGCCCGATGTCTTGAAATCGTCGGGTTTGATTAATGGGTAATTAGATCCTTTGTAGCATTCACCAAATTCACATATTCCGAACATTTTTTAAAATCAAATCAACAACCTCATCATCATTGGGCTTAACGTTTATATAGGACACAACACAAGGCCAAAATAGGAAAACAACAAAATAATAAAGTATAATATAACGTCTCTGATAGTAGAGAAATCCAACTAGTAAGCTAGAGATTTTGATGATGATTTATTAATGTGTCGATAAGATTGTCTACGTACCCAAAGTGTATGAATCAATCCAATAACGTAGTTTTAAAGGTGAAGACAATGGTACTTTATATAGGAACCCCATGTGGGAATGTTAATGCACGAATCCATAACCATAGGGCCTGTGCCTGTGGGCCAGTATGATGCTATCATGGAGCAGCCTTGTCTCAATTAGGAGAATATCAAGAGATGGAATCTATCATGGGATCATGACAGATAATAAGAATCAATCATGGGATCCCGCCCATTAAAGAGTTGTAACCATCCTTTGAGCTCGTGGATGATTTGTTCTTGCTTATGAGCGAGCTGCGGGATGAGCGGGTCATCATGTCGGTGATGTGGAACCATAGACACGCTGTGTCATGCCGGCCATTTAGCTATGGGTAGATTATGCCGAACTGATATGATGTTGCCGAGTCTGAACCGAACCAAGTAACAATCTGAGCTCTGAGGATGACATGAATGAGGTCGCTAAAGCATTGGTTAAAGCTTTCGGACAAGAGGCCAAATAATTGGCTATGTCTGTGGTGGCTATTTAATCAGCATGGCCTGCTTAGAGCCTTAGACCTTAGTAGTGTCATGTGTATGATTTCGAGTCATACCCAGGTCACGATTTAATGTCAATCGCATTAAAATATCTATGACTTCTTAAAGTATTACTACCTCCGTCCCAAAATATATGTCATTTTGCCTCTTTTTGTTTTTCTCATAATATAAGTCATTCTACATTACCAATGAAGCATTTATTACTCTTTTTCTATATTATTGACAATCCAACCACTCTATAAGTATAGCATTAATTAATGATAGTCAAAGGACATTAGAGTCATTTCTCCCTTAAATTTATGTCACACAACCATTTTCTTAATCTATGTGAAAACACTCAAAGTGATTTATATTTTGGGACGTAGGTAGTAGTATATATATGTGAGTTGGCCAGAGTAGCTAGTATTTGTTACTGATGTATTGCAGAGTCAAATATGACATTAACTATAACAATAGGGAATATAAGTTATGCACGCAAAACATATGTGTGATGATATTTTGGATATGTATGTGCCATCCTTATGCAGTAGATATGTAATCTACTATGTATCGGTTCAAGAATCATCATCGAATATGGGTGTTAGCCGTGTACGTATGTTAGACCACCATGTCATCACTAGAATGTCATTATTATTATATTTTGTTCAGTTCATGAACTCTTTTTTTAATATGATAATAGCATTCCCTTTGTTATATAAGTTCAATAT
Organism: Gentiana macrophylla; assembly: GCA_026214975.1. Classification (NCBI taxonomy): domain Eukaryota; kingdom Viridiplantae; phylum Streptophyta; class Magnoliopsida; order Gentianales; family Gentianaceae; genus Gentiana; species Gentiana macrophylla. The sequence goes on from CM047806.1 coordinate 19,732,207, forward strand.
CTCAACTTCATTCTTTACATTTTTTTTTCTTAATTAATTCTTAAAAACAATTGAATATATAACAAGCTACTTCTTTTAGTAGCAAAATAGCAATTTTTTAGTTTTCGTACTAATTATGGAATATAAGCGTACTTATGTATTATTTTGTGTGTGTTAATATATAATTATGTGCTGTTCACTAAGGCCAATAGTAGAAGACGATAAAGAATAGTACAAAAGGCCAGCAAATTGATGAGGGATAGAATTGAAGCATTAGGCTGTTAAGGATGCAATTTACAACTGGATGCTTAGCATTATGTAAACATGATGATATGATACCACCAAGCACATTTTCGATTTTCCACCCCCACTTTTGTATTAGGTGTTGTCTTGTTTTGGTATATGTTCTCGGTACGTATTTTACGATATTGTGAAGGATATAAACTTGCGCCATTGAGGCTTTACCTCAATAGTTAAGTTGAGACTTCATGATCAAGAAGTTACAGGTTGTTTAGTTTTTTAAACGAGGTAATTTCGTTTCGGTGAAAGAAAGAAAAATGATATAAACATGTATATCACTCTGAAAATAATAATAAATAGGCATATTATTCACAACACCTAAAGTGATAATAATAAATATGCAAGTATGTACATATTATTCACAACACCGTAAAGTGACTGCAGATGATACGAGTATATTTGAGTTATTTCCTTTTTCACATGTTATTTGTCCTTGTAACCATGTCCAAATTAAACAAACAATTCTTTTATGAATGACAAAAATGTGACAAAGAATGTTGAGGTTTTATAAAAAAAATTAATTTCAAATTACGTTATATGCAAAGATATATAATCCACTTTATCTGATATGTAGTCCACTAAAAAAAATATGTTACTTATTGTTTTTTTAAAATGAAAAAACAAGATATGATGATATTGGAAGACGCAATGAATTTCAACATACACAACACATGTTAGCAGACGCTCACTTTCTCTAGCGGTCAGACCCGTTCGAATACTACTTATTTTTCGGGACGGGACGTTACATAATCATCACAGTACGTAAAGATACTCCATCCCGAAATTTCCCCTAAATAATGAAAAGGAATGCCAAGAATCCAACTCTTCAACACATGAATTCAGAACAGATTAAGTGCACGTACCGAGTCACATTCCCAAAGTTTAAAATGCAATCATATGAATTCAAAAGCCAGAGTCTCTCGTGCAAAACTGTACTGCATCGGAAATCAAAGAAATCGAACATGCAGTAATACAGACTAAATAAAACATTACTCTCTCCGTCCTATTTTGTTTGAGACTTTTTAAAACTCTTAAAAATTAAAACAACATCATTTATTATATTGTCTAGTCATTAAAAGCATGATTAATTACATCTCTTTATATTGTCCTTATATTTTTTTTAATAAATGCTAATATGTTGATGTTTTAGACATTTAAGAAACAATTTTAAGTCTAAATATGAATTATGAGACTTTATTTTGATACATCCATAAATGGAATAAGTCCCAAATAATTTGGGACGGAGGGATACCGATACTCGGCAGATACTTCGGATACTCCGTTGATATGATATATATATATATATATATATATATATATATATATATATATATATATATATATATATATATATATATATATATATATTATTTACAAATACACTCTCCGATCCGTATCCTATATTTTCATAAAATCACGTATCTACGTATCCTCTATCCACGTATCCGTGCATGTGCATCCTAGTATATAGAGAGATGCCCGCATGCCCGTGCTTCTAGTGCATGGGCATCCAGCATATACATAAGGGTTTCATGGAAGAGTCGATAATTAAGTAGTACTATTAAACAAACAGAGGCGTTTGTGAATAATTTTGTATTCGGCTCGTTATTGTTTGTCACCGTTTGTTCATTTAGCTTAAACAGCCGAGCTCGAACATGATTGTGGGCTCGTTTGCTAAATGAACAAACATGAGATTGGTTCGCGAACGTTCGATTATGCTCGCAAGCATGCTTATATAAATAAAGAAATTTACAATAATCCTGACTCAAAAGATGATAAGACCCTTTTTCATCTAATAATAGAAATTATTCTTATACATTTTTTTATGACGTATGTAATTTTGATCTATAGTTTGTTATTTTTCATTTTCATTTCATATTTTATATCTTAACGAGTGGAATTCGAGCCATACTCGAACACGAGTCTAAATGGTTCATCTTTTAAACGAGCCGAAATCGAGCAAAAATCGAGCCATACTCGAACACGAGTATGAACGGTTCATCTTTTAAACGAGCCAAAATCGAACATAATTTTTTGTTTGTGTAACAAATGAACGAGCTCGAGTTCAACCTACTAATACTCGATTCGACTCGGTTCGTTAAGAGCACTATCGTTAAGTCTCCGTCAAGGGTGTTGTACATCGTTTTACTCATAAAACACTTTTTTACTCAACTTGAACCCATGACATTTCGTTATACTATAACAATTTTTACTGTTGCATCAAAACTTCTTCAAATTTTCTAAAAGTAAATATTTAGCAAGTGCTACATATTTTTATATCTACGGGATATCAAGTTAATTGAACCCAGAAAATTTTATGACCGAGTATGTGTTAGAAGAATATCTAGGTGTTCAAATTTAATTATACCTCCAGTCCAAAATATAAATAATCCTACTTTTTTACTTTGGTCTCATAATATAAGTCATTCACAAATCACAATACCAAGAAAGCATTAATGAACATTTTTCATTATCTTATCCCTAATTTATATCAATACAATCACTTTTATTTACTCCACAATTGTGGAAATTTTAAGATGATTTATATTTTGGACCGGGGTAGTATATGTTAATTTTTTTTATGTTATTTGTGGCAATCGAAGCAAATTTGTTAATTCTAATCGAACCCACATAAATGAAAGGGCGACAACAAGTAATTAATTACCTAAAGAAAACAGGACCTGTGGACTTTGAGCTCTGGCCCATTTCTAGAGCCCAATTACATTGATGTATCTTATCTTGCTGAATACATTGAAGCAAGATATGTGTTGGGCGTTTTTCAAACCCAAAAAATAAAAATATAACGGGAAATTGAGGGACAATTCTATTTTTAATTACAAAATTAATAAATATGACATACTCTTTTTTTAAGTTGTAAAAATGATAAAAAAAAAATTCAAACGGACAAAATTACCCTTTAATAAAGCTTGCGCGCATATCATTCAGTTTCCGATAAATGTGCTTCCGCTTCAGGTTTTTTTTTTTTTTTCAAACAACCGTAACTTTTGATTTAGAATTCCAATCATCGAAATTTTTTCACCAAAATTTATACTTTTTTTGCTCTTTAATTTAAGCCCAAATACGATACCCTTCCGAAGTAAATTTTGAAAGCCGAAAAAATATTTTCATTAACCGGAGCGTTTTTCTTATAAACGACCGTAACTTTTGATTTATAACACTGATCATCAAAATTGTTTCACCAAAGTTCATATTTTTATCTTCATTTTGAAACCTCATTTGATACCTTTCGACTTTAAGATTTTAGTATTTGAAAGCCGAATTTTATCTCGTTGTGTTATGATAACATTGCGAGACAATAAATGATCAAAATACGTTTTATTAATGAAACAAAATATCACCATTAACATTGCGTCAAAGACAACAATCTATCAAAAATCGCTCATCCTGTATCGAATGAAACAATCTATCAAAGCATTATGGAGATGCAACTCCCGGGAATCAAGAGAATAAAAACATAATACTACAAAGGGTATTGAATATAATCAAAAAATGACATTCTATAATCATGTGAAAACTAAAACATTCTTTAAATATGTGAATATAATCAAAAAGTCTATCATGGGAACTAAAAGATTCTTTAAATTTACCATCTATAGACCTTTATCCTTCAAACCTGCACCACATCAAACTTCATGAAAGACGTATGAAGCAGAAAATGCATTAAATAGCAGCAGCTCGGCCTCATCAATAAAGAATTTAGGCTCCTCCATTTTTCTAAAGACAAAAAAACACCAACATGGCCTCACCATTTGAATCAACAACCTTCAATCACCTAGGCCAAAACCACACCACAACAATAGTGGAATGCAAGCAAAGATTAAAACCAAATAAAGACACCATATGCCTGCAATAACACCTTTTACGAAGAATACATAGCGATATTAACAATAACAAAGTAACACGGTAACAATAACACGTTTCATTAACAGACAAAATATCACCATTAACATTGCGTAATACAACAATGTATCAAAAAATGCTGGATATCGTGATGAAACAATCTATCAAAGCATTATGGAGATGCAACTCCCGGGGAATCAAGAGAATAAAAGTATAATACTATTGGATATAATCAAAAAGTCTATCAGGGGAACTAAAACATTCTTCAAGTTGTTGAAGACCAAAGCAGTATGTTTTACCATCTATAGACCTTTATCCTTCAAACCCTCACCACATCAAACTTCATGAAAGATTTATGAAGCAGAAAATGCATTAAATAGTACAGCAGCTCGGCCTCATCAATAGAGAATCTAGGCTCCTTCATTTTTCTGAAGACAAAAAAATACCAACATTGCCTTACCATTTGAATCAACAACCTTCAATCGCCTAGGCCAAAACCATACAACAACAAATAGTGGAATGCAAGGAAAGATTAAAACAAAATAAAGACACCATATGCCTGGAATAACATCTTTTACGAACAATACATAGCGATATTAACAATAACACGGTAACACCTTATCATCACAGTAACACAACCAATTATGTTTTCCTCTTCAGCTTCTCAAAACACTTTTCAGTACTAATAACCACAAAAAACAAATATACATTGTATTTCTTATCCATTAATGACTGAAATATCATCATTAGTGTGCTTCCCAATGTAAGGGAAGGGTTGAAGCACACTACAACCGATTCTTTTTTGGAAAAAAAATTTATTGCAACAATGCAACTTTCTGTATATTTGAACAAAGTAGAAGAAAGCAACAATATGAAGTCAATAATAGTATTTGAAGATTTCAAAGAAGCCACAATTTCCAAAACTGAATAAAATATCAAACTCTCAATAGCATGCAACTTTCAGTTCACTTAATAAAAACATATATACATATAACCACTTTTTAACTATATTAATTTCTGAACTCAAAGTTTGTCATATCAGCAAACTTGTTGAGTTTCAATTTGATTGGTTGATCCATCTTGTTCACTTTATCAACATGTTGAACATTGCCCTTGAAAACATTGAAACGTTTTTGTTTCTCACACAAATGCCACATGCTTTCTTCTGATTCCAAATATTTTTCAGTGAAATCTATGCTCTCTGCTAGGCCTAAGGCCATAGCCAATAAAACAACAAATATCAAACTATTCTTCATTACCACATTTGAGTATGTAGGGAAAAAAAGGAATTCACCGATTAAACACTTAAAAGATGTTTTCTTGACTCGTTTAATTAAAATTGAGTGGGTTATATTTGCAGAACCAAGGAAAAGTTTCATCATCAAAGCTATTGCGCTATATTAATTATTATTAATTATGTTAATTCGGCTATATTGTAATTAAGGGCAATTAGGGAATTATAAGAGAAGTAGGGCAACCTCTTCCAACACCCCCTCAAGTGTTGACAATCTAGCCAACACTTGCATAATTTTTCATTCAAGAGTGTGGGCAATCAATAAATGCCTTTATCTTTTAACTTTTGCAATTATTAAGGGAAAAAAAAGTAGAGCAATCAGCAGCAAGTTCTTGAAAAAACAAATAAACAGTTGTATACTCCTCCAACTAGATTAATACGCAAAAAAAATCAAGTTCACCAACGATGAAATGATAAAAAGGAGGATCAAAAACACATTACCAGGAGCATAAAAGCTCAGCTTGGTCCCTGAACATATTTCACATTCATTCAAATCAAACCAAAATAGCAACAAATGTAGATAACAATTGATATAAGCACATAAATCCTGTCCAATGAATGAATGTATCCTGATTCTGATTAGCTGCTGCTGCTGTTATCGGGAATCCTCTTATTCAGGTCACGAAGAATCTCGTCAAGCGTACGAATAATCGAACTCGATTTATCCAGCCACACCACGTAATTCGAATTCGGTAGCTAAGACGGTGTAAATGATCGAGGTCCCTTCTGATTGATGTTACTGCCTCCATTGGAACCAGTGTAGAAAGGGCAAAATAATCCGAAAGAAAATGTTTTGTCCTTAAATCAAAAAAAAAAATATACAAACTGGATTAAAATTTATGGGAAATTAGGGATAAGGACACGATCTGGAATATTTTTAAGTAACATGACAGCTACATATTTTTTATAGGGAGAAGGACAACTGCATAATTTTTATAACGAGAAGGACAAACAGTGAACCCCGAAAAACAGTGAATCTCCCCAGTGAATCCCGAAATCAGTGAATTTCAACAGTGAATCCCGAAAATCAGTGACTTTCGACAATGAATTTTGAAAATTAGTGAATTTCGATAAATAACTTGGCATGAATGAATTTGAACACAAGTGAATTTCGACAGTGGATAAATAGTTTTGTCATTTATGCAAAAGTTTCAAAAGACTGTCCTTCTACTCAAATGAAATATTTCTGTCATTCTCCCTCATTCCCCCTAAAATTTATACACAGGGCGAAAATGGACTAAAACCTAATATTCTCAAATAAAAATAAACAACTTTATCCTTTCCATCTGGAAAAGTTGTCAAGTTTGAAATTGAATAAAAATACATTATCAGAATGTATTAAACTTAGTATAATGGTTATGCTATAAAATTTCGGAAATAATTAGTACACGTAAAAATAAAAAATAAAAAGAGCATAAAAAGCGATCCAACGGTGATGTATTTTTCTTCGGAGTTTTTAGATTTTTATTATGTAAGTATACTATACAGATTATTTTATCTATGTATTTTTGTATGAATATTTTCTGTGACATCTCAGGTGACAAATCATGCGGAACTTCAGGTTTTCATTTTTGTGATATGCAATGGATGTTTTTTCAAGAGTTGTTTTAACATAAAGTCTTGTACGTAGTGGTGTCTTTATTAGAATATTGTTTATCTTTGAGGAATTATTTTATTCTTATTTGTGAAAGTGTTTGTCCCCTCTCTATGAGGTTTATTCCGGGCCGACCCATCTATTAGGTTGGTCATAAAATCGTCGTAGACTCAATATCAGGACGACCCCCCAATAACATGTTTTACTGAAAATGAAAATTTCGGGCGACTTCTATACTCACCACGTAAATACTTCGGCACCACATTTTATATATAAATTTTTATATGAATATGGTGTCGAAAGTGTTTATGTGGTTGTAATAGAACTCACCAAAATTCGTGTACGCTCGATCTTAACTAGCCCAATATAATGCCTTAATAAATAAAAACTAACAATTTACTGAATTGATTTGTATAATGTGTGATATCTGGGAAAAATAAAATTAAAGGCTCAATATCACAACAGAACATGCGTAGTTCAATTGGAAAATAAAAACATATATAAAAAGCGTAAAAGATGTGGCGTATTACAAGTGGAAAAGAATATAGATTTGATTTGTTTATTTTTTATTATATATATATAGATAAAGCAATATCGCCTAACCGGCCAACCGGTATAACCCGACCAATCAACCAACCAGTCGCGTCTGATCGACCTACCGACAATATATATATATATAAACCAGCATCGCTAACCGGCCAACCGGTATAACCCGACCAACCAACCAGTCGCGTCTGATCGACCTACCGACAAAGAGCCCGTCCAACGAATCCGCCTTAGGTCCACTTTAAAATAGGGCCGGCCTTGGGAGGGTGACATAAATGCGAATCATATGGAAAAGACCACCAAACTCAATCTTAATTTTAATGGTTGAAAATTAATACACATAATCACAATCACTTATATGATGACATGTATCCCTTATGTTTGACGGTCATCGACTACCAAAAGATTTGCCGACTTCTAAGGTCGGTCTTTTTTGAAAATAATACAGGCATCGGTACATTGTACCGGCAAATCCCCCGAAAGTGTGATTTGTGGTCCATTTTTTTGTATTTTTTTTTTCTATTTTAATTTTAAGCATTGAGATGTGGTCACAAAATGAGTGTGTCAATTTGTATGGAGTAATTATGTACCTCCATCATTGCCTAAATATTAATGATTTTTTGTTTCTGTGAAGAAAAAAACACAAGAGAAAAATGCAAATTACCCCCTCAAACTATACCGTATGTAAAATTTAGGACCTTAAACTATCATTTGATCAATTTACATCCTTAAAGTATACTATATTAGCAATTTACAACCCCCAACTACAAATTGTTCTATGTACCACCCTCAACTATTATTTTGCTCAATTTACCTATTTTTTTATAAATAATATTAATAATAAGTATGCAATTAAGGGTAAAAATGTCATTTCATCGTAATCTTCTGTTTTCTCCCTACCTCATTTTTCCGATACCACCGCCCGTACCACCCACCATCCCTCCCTTCAAACATCTACCAAAATTAGAGATTAAAATGGCTATGTTCTAGCAAAAACTGGGTGGATTCACCATCTTTTTTTTTTTATGCTTAAAGCCTCCGGTATCCGGAACTCACTGGTCCGACTAATCCGGAGTTTGGCCCGGGTCATGCTTGCAGAGTCTGACTCTTACGTAGGGGTAAGGCCTGGCCAAGAGCTCTTTCAACAAGGCGGCTCAGAGAAGAATCGAACCGGTGACTTCCGTAGGCATTCTCAAGTCGCTTACCACATAAGTCAAACTACTTGGTTGATTCACCATCTATTTGAGTGGCTGCTTCAAAGTCTATAAATAAAAACTTAATAATTACAAAAATCATCATTTTTTTTTGAACGGCTACAAAAAAATCATCATTTACATGGTAGCAAGTAACAATCTACATGATTTGGATGGAGTATACGTCAAATTCTGCATTTTTAGCTGCAAGTTAATAATGCTAGTGATTTTATAGAATAAGAGGAAGAGCTTTACATTTCATAAATGAAAAGAATATTTTAGGTTTTTTTACTCAAAATTTATGGCATTAACCATTATCTTAATATGTGTACAAACATTCAAAATGATTTATATTTTGGGTGTAACGCCCCACTCCCGGACACCGAGCCCTTATCCGGAAATACGACGTTCGGCACATATATAAATAAAAATTAATTCATTTATACATGTAAGCCTACAATCAATACAATCAAAGCGCGCGGAAATTTAATGCTCGGGTAATAAATGTCCATAAAGATGCTAGAATAAGAAAAAGTACTAAAGCTGAAAGTGTATCAAAACAATACAACTGAAGTCCCTCGAAAGTCCAAACGAATACTATGAAATAAGAAATAGAGATGAACACACGTCATCCCAAAGTACTATGAACAAAGTATATAAAACAGTGCAACATATCATGCTTAAATGAGAGTGCATAAAAAATAAATGTCAAGCTCAGAGATCCTCCTCGGGAACATACTCCTCGTAAAACTCGTAATCATGTCCGCCTTCTCACCCCCAAGCACATATAACAAAAATGCACAAGGGGTAAGTATACAATACTCAGTAAGGAAGAGAAGTACGTTTAAGCTTAGAATATATAAAGTTGAACATTATTAGGTTTCAACTAAAAAGGCAAGACAAACTCGATTCTACGCATAAAGGTTACATCTCCCAATATGCCTAAACTGTAGCTACTTAGCTTATCTTTGTTACAACATGCTATCAAGGCGGAACGTGACATATTGGAATCTTCAGGATACAATAACCACGGAACGTATTGAAATCTTCAGGATACAATAACCGGTTCCGATAGTATGAACATACGGCGATGCCTATAGGCCTGCAGGCCGATAGGACACTCACTTTGTCTGTCTGTTCACACATCACGCTATAGATCTTCAGGATCTACCCAAGACCACATGGTGTTTAATCTTTTATCTAGCAAGTTGTGTTATATTAGGTGATTAACTGACCATCCTAGTTCATTTAGATAACAATCCCTCACCGACACCGCTCATCATGATCAAAAGACCAAACCTAAACCTAAGTAAGGTTTAAAGGTGTTATAATCACCTAGTAATGCGTTTACAAAGGTTTAAGGTTGATTAAACAACCCTAAACAATAGTCGAAAGCCAAAATAAACAAGCTGGAAGACCAGCTCCAGGTGGACGCCCGTCTGAAGGACCAGACGCTCGTCTAAAGGCCCTGGACGCTCGTCCAAAATAGTGGACGCCCGTCCAGACATCCCCCTTTCAATCATGTATCAAAATTTGCACCTCAGACGCCCGTCCAAAGCTATCAGACGCTCGTCCAAGGTGGAACCAAGGTGGAACGTCCGTAATACCGGACGCCGTCCGACTCGGGAAAATTTTAAAATCAAACGCGATCCTTCATCGTTTTCATCCGGTTTTCAATTAAAAACCCAATCTTTCTTGACCAAAGCCTACCCAATTAATCTACCATCCATACCAAAACATCATCTATCAAATAGGCATCAATTTAACACAACTTGGCTCACCAAAACGACAAGAAAACAACACAACTGCCACATATTCGAAAACTGAAACGTAAGGGTTTCTCCTTACCTTTTCTGCCTAAAAACTCAGAACTAGCTGCTGATCCTGGTACCGATGCGAAGCTCTCGTCACGAGGATTCCAACGGTATGCTACGATCTGAAAACGGAATAGAAACGAGGGAGATATCAAGGGTCGAAGTTCGACGGTTTCAAACCAAAACGAAATTAACCTTCAAACTCGTCCGAAACACGTAAACCATAACTCCAAAACGACTAACCTTCACAGGACGAAATTGGTATCCAAACGACCCTTGCGTTCCGTAGAATGTTTTTCCCTTGAGGAGTCTGTACAGAAAAGCGACGGATTAGCTTCAATTTTGAATCTTCTCCCAGCCCTTTTCTTTCCTAAAGTCACATTTGTTTCTCTGATGAACCGTCCCCCATCTTTTTCTAAAACTGATACTTGATGGGAAAAAAATAATGGGGATTAACTCCTATTAATCCCTTAACCCCTTTTTTTTAACAAAAACCATTAATGCCCCTCTTTTATTTTATTGTTATTTTTTTTTTAAAACCAAGAAATAATAAATATAATATTCCGACTCTTCGTTAAAAGACGGAAATGCCCTTTTCGAAAGATCGGGATATTACATTCCTCCCCCCTTAAGAGGAGTTTCGTCCTCGAAACTTGAACGTACCTGGTAAATCCAAAAATTCCGGGAATTCGCTGATCATATCACCTTCAACTTCCCAAGTTGCTTCTTCAGGTGTATGGTTGCTCCACTGAACAAGAACCAACTAAACCATCTTCCTCTTAATCATCTTTTCCTTCCTGTTCAGAATCTTAATCGGCTTTTCATCATAAGCGAGGTTGTCCTGAAGTATCTCTGGATCCACTGTAACTCAACCTCTGTCTTCGTCAAACACTTCTTCAACATCGAAACATGGAAGACGTTGTGAACTCTAGACATAGACTCTGGCAACTGTAGTCTATAGGCCAAAGGTCCAATCCTCTCCAGGATCACAAAAGGTCCGACATACCTCGGGCTCAACTTTCCTTTCTGACCAAAACGCTTTACTCCTCTCATTGGTGATGCCTTCAAGTAAACACGATCACCAACTTCAAACTCAAGCGGTCTCGCGTCGACATCCGCCCAACTTTTTCGCTCTGTCTTGAGCTATTTGCGATTCTTCTTCACTAATCGAACCTCTCTTTGGCTTGCTCAACTAACTCTGGCCCAGTAAGCTATTTCTCCCCAACGTCGTCCCAAAACAAAGGCGTCCTGCATCTTCTACCATACAAAGCTTCAAACGGTGGCATGCCTATGCTCGCGTGATAACTGTTGTTGTAAGCAAACTCCGCGAATCTGGTAGATAATCTACCCAAGATCCGCCTACCTCCAAGACGCATGCTCTAAGCATATCCTCAAGTGTCTGGATAGTCCTCTCGGATCGACCATCTGTCGAGGATGATGAAACGTCAGACTCAAATCCAACCGGTACCAAATGCCTCCTGTAAGCTCGCCAAAACCGATCGACGAACCTCGAATCCCGATCCGAAACAATGGAGATCGGGACTCATGAAGCTTCACTATATTGTCCATATATAGTTCCGTCATCTTTGCCAAGGGCATATTCATCTTGAAAGGCAAGAAATGAGCCGACTTGGTTAATCTATCAACGATTACCCAAATAGAATCATGTCCACCCTTCGACTTAGGCAACCCGAAATAAAGTCCATAGTGATCTTTTCCCATTTCCACTGGGATATCCAATGACTTAAGCATCCCGCTTGGTTTCTATGCTCGCTTTCACACTCTCGGACAGACGTCACACTCGGAAACAAACTTAGCTATCTCTAGCCTTCATTGAGGCCACCAAAATCTTTCTTTCAAATCCTGTACATCTTGGTAAACTGGATGCACCGCAAAAGCAATCTTGTGTGCCTCTTCCATAACTCTTTGTCTCAAATCTCCAACATTAGGCACACAGAGAGGCGATCCCGATACACAGATTTCCACTCGATCCAACACATAGCCAATTGTAGGCTTCTCTCTTGCAACCCTCTTCAAATCAACCAAAGCGCATCTTCATCTTGCTTTGCTCGATCTCATCCATCAACTCCGATCTAGCCAACAACGGTGCTTTAAACCGACGGTCCTCAATCGCTCAAAATCGCTAAAGCGCAAGTCATCAACCCCTCTTTGTGATAGCCTCAACTTTGGGCTCTAAAACCATTTGGTTTCTGCTCAAGGCATCTGCTACTACATTTGCCTTTCCGGATGGTATCGAATGTCCAAGTCATAATCCTTCACGAACTCTAGCCATCTCCCACGCCTCATATTCAAATTCTCCGAGTGAAGAAATGCCTTAAACTTTTGTGGTCGGTGAAGATTCTAGCCTTGACCCCATGAGATAGTGCCTCCAAATCTTCAATGCGAAAACCACTGCTGCCAACTCTAAGTCATGTGTAGGATAGTTCTTTTCATGTACTTTCAATTGCCTGGATGCATAGGCAATGACCTTTCCTCCTTGCATCAACACACAACCTAGACCCTGCCCTGAAGCGTCGGTGTAGACATCATAATCATCAAACACCTCGGGTACTGCCAATACCGGTGATGTAGTCAACTTGCTCTTTAACAACTCAAATGCTAACTCACACTCGGGTGTCCAATCAAACTTGGTGTTCTTCTGTGTAAGTCTGGTGAGTGGAGTAGCTATCCTTGCATAAATTCTTCACAAACTTTCGTAATAACCACCAAACCCGTAAAGCTCGACCTCAAATCAGAGTCGGTGTAGGCCAACTCTTAACTGCCTCAATCTTGGCCGGATCAACTTGAATGCCATCACCTGAAATGACATGACCCAAAAAGCTCACTTGGTCCAACCAAAAGTCACATTTGGAAAATTTTGCATACAATCGCTCCTTCTTCAACGTTTCCAAAACAATCCGTAGATGCTCTTCATGCTCTGCCTCATCCCTAGAGAATACCAAAATATCATCAATGAAGACAATCACAAACTTATCTAGGTAAGGCATGAAGACCCGCTGCATCAAATCCATAAATGCAGATGGAGCATTAGTTAGTCCAAAAGGCATGACAAGGAACTCGTAATGTCCATATCTAAGATCGAAAGTTTGTCTTCGGAATATCCGCCACCTTAACTTTTAACTGATGGTAGCCTGACCGCAAATCAATATTTGAAAACACTTTCCGACCCTGCAACTGGTTGAACAGATCATCTATCCTCAGTAGTGGATACTTATTCTTGATAGTCAGATTGTTCAAGGCCCCGTAATCAATACACATCCGCATCTTTGCCGTCCTTCTTCTTCACAAACAAAACCGGTGCTCCCAAGGTGAAATGATCGGGTGAATGATGTTCCTTTCCAACATCTCCTTAAGTTGAGCCTTCAACTCCTTCAATTCAGCCGGTGCCATCCTGTATGGTGCCTTGGCAATCAGTGCCGCCACAGGACTAATCGTATCTCAAACTCAATGACCCTGTCTGGCATGTTTCCTGGCAACTCATCTGGAAATACCTCGGGATAATCTCTGACTACTCTAGTATCTTCCAACTTAGGTTTCACTTGTTCCACATCCACTGCGTACAACAAGTAGCCTCACATCCTTTCTCGACATGCCCCGATAGCCTTGATCTTTGAAATGATAGGATGTCTCTTCTTGCCTGGCTCAGTAAGCGTTCCCCTCGATAAGTCTTATCTCGCTTTCCCGGGACTCGAAAATAACTCTCTTGGCCCCTGCAATCCAAGTGAACATAATTCTTGGATAGCCAGTCTATCCCAAGAATCACATCAAAGTCTGAGAAATCCATAACCGTGAAGTCACTCTTACACTGATAAGGTCCAACCTGAACATCCACTTGTGGTATCATCTTAACTACCTTGTTTACCTTGCCTAGGGGTGTAACAATCTCCATAGTATCTCTCAAAGGCTCCATAGGTAAATCTAGTTTCTTAGCAATCCTAGAGGACACAAAGGTGGTTGAAGCTCCTGTATCAAATAAGGCCCTGACTACTAGATTGCCTACTCTTATCATACCTATCATGCATTTGTCCAGTTAACTAAAGTTACAACATGTTCCAAGTATGCTATAAATAACTCAAAAGAACAAAACAAACATAAAGGTACCTAAGATCACATCATCCTCTGGCTCAACCTCTCTGGCATCAACAAAGAAACATACGCACTGCTTACTCGGACTCGCTCTACTAGGTGACTGCCGAGCACCGCTACCTGCGTGGACAATTCCTGGAGAAATGACCCTGCTCGCCACAAAAGAAACAACCTGAGGTAGCCGGTGGCCTAGCTGCCGGTGGAGCGCCAACTGGTGGCCTGACTGGTGGGTAAACCGGAGGGTAACCATAGGGTATCTGCTGCTGCTGCTGAACCGGTGGCCTGAAAGGCTGATAGACCGGGGGATAACCAAGGGTACCTGCGGCTGCTGCTGATAGTAATACGGAGCCTGATGCTCACTGGTAAGGAGGATAATCTAGGTATTCTTGAGGATATGCGCGAGGGTACTGTGGTCGCTGAAAACCATCCGAGGATAGCCTTCTTTGTGGTGCTGTGTCACGGTGGTGGATAGACAAACCCTCTCTGCTGAAAGCGCCCGACCCGGCCGATACGAAGAAGGCAGTGATTTGCATGGTTAACCACAGGTGGAGGAGGTGGTGGTGGAGCCTGATGCTGAACCTGCTCCGGCTCAGGTGACGGTGTAGCTGTGCGAGGCGGCGGTGACAAACTGCGACGACCCCTAGAGGTTTCACCCCTCTCAGATGTCTGATTACCAAGAGCCAAAGTCCTCGATCTTGTGTTTCTACTCATCCTGACAACCAAGAGAACCAGAGTGTTACTAAGGATCTAAAGATAAGATTGAGTTAAACTCAAAGAATAGAAGCCTAAGGAACACGTATCTCTGATACCAACTGTAACGCCCCACTCCCGGACACCGAGCCCTTATCCGGAAATACGACGTTCGGCACATATATAAATAAAAATTAATTCATTTATACATGTAAGCCTACAATCAATACAATCAAAGCGCGCGGAAATTTAATGCTCGGGTAATAAATGTCCATAAAGATGCTAGAATAAGAAAAAGTACTAAAGCTGAAAGTGTATCAAAACAATACAACTGAAGTCCCTCGAAAGTCCAAACGAATACTATGAAATAAGAAATAGAGATGAACACACGTCATCCCAAAGTACTATGAACAAAGTATATAAAATAGTGCAACATATCATGCGTAAATGAGAGTGCATAAAAAATAAATGTCAAGCTCAGAGATCCTCCTCGGGAACATACTCCTCGTAAAAGTCGTAATCCTGTCCGCCTTCTCACCCCCAAGCACATATAACAAAAATGCACAAGGGGTAAGTATACAATACTCAGTAAGGAAGAGAAGTACGTTTAAGCTTAGAATATATAAGGTTGAACATTATTAGGTTTCAACTAAAAAGGCAAGACAAACTCGATTCTACGCATAAAGGTTACATCTCCCAATATGCCTAAACTGTAGCTACTTAGCTTATCTTTGTTACAACATGCTATCAAGGCGGAACGTGACATATTGGAATCTTCAGGATACAATAACCACGGAACGTATTGAAATCTTCAGGATACAATAACCGGTTCCGATAGTATGAACATACGGCGATGCCTATAGGCCTGCAGGCCGATAGGACACTCACTTTGTCTGTCTGTTCACACATCACGCTATAGATCTTCAGGATCTACCCAAGACCACATGGTGTTTAATCTTTTATCTAGCAAGTTGTGTTATATTAGGTGATTAACTGACCATCCTAGTTCATTTAGATAACAATCTCTCACCGACACCGCTCATCATGATCAAAAGACCAAACCTAAACCTAAGTAAGGTTTAAAGGTGTTATAATCACCTAGTAATGCGTTTACAAAGGTTTAAGGTTGATTAAACAACCCTAAACAATAGTCGAAAGCCAAAATAAACAAGCTGGAAGACCAGCTCCAGGTGGACGCCCGTTTGAAGGACCAGACGCTCGTCTAAAGGCCCTGGACGCTCGTCCAAAATAGTGGACGCCCGTCCAGACATCCCCCTTTCAATCCTGTATCAAAATTTGCACCTCAGAAGCCCGTCCAAAGCTATCAGACGCTCGTCCAAGGTGGAACCAAGGCTGGACGCCCGTCCGTAATACCGGAATACCGTCCGTAATACCGTCCGACAGGGAAATTTTTAAAATCAAACGCGATCCTTCATCATTTTCATCCGGTTTTCAATTAAAAACCCAATCTTTCTTGACCAAAGCCTACCCAATTAATCTACCATCCATACCAAAACATCATCTATCAAATAGGCATCAATTTAACACAACTTGGCTCACCAAAACGACAAGAAAACAACACAACTGCCACATATTCGATAATCGAAACGTAAGGGTTTCTCCTTACCTTTTCTGCGCCTAAAAACTCAGAACTAGCTGCTGATCCTGGTACCGATGCGAAGCTCTCGTCACGAGGATTCCAACGGTATGCTACGATCTGAAAACGGAATAGAAACGAGGGAGATATCAAGGGTCGAAGTTCGACGGTTTCAAACCAAAACGAAATTAACCTTCAAACTCGTCCGAAACACGTAAACCATAACTCCAAAACGACTAACCTTCACGGGGACGAAATTGGTATCCAAACGACCCTTGCGCGCGTAGAATGTTTTTCCTTGAGGAGTCTCAGACAGTAAAAAGCGATTGATTAGCTTCAATTTTGAATCTTCTCCCCACCCTTT
The DNA here is from genome assembly GCA_026214975.1 of Gentiana macrophylla. Classification (NCBI taxonomy): domain Eukaryota; kingdom Viridiplantae; phylum Streptophyta; class Magnoliopsida; order Gentianales; family Gentianaceae; genus Gentiana; species Gentiana macrophylla. Next base: position 19,749,546 of record CM047806.1, read on the forward strand.
TCTTTCCTAAAGTCACATTATTTGTTTCTCGATGAACCGTCCCCTCTTTTTCTAAAGCGATACTTGATGGGAAAAAAATAATGGGGATTAACTCCTATTAATCCCTTAACCCCTTTTTTTTAACAAAAACCATTAATGCCCCTCTTTTATTTTATTGTTATTTTATTTTTTTAAAACCAAGAAATAATAAATATAATATTCCGACTCTTCGTTAAAAGACGGAAATGCCCTTTTCGAAAGATCGGGATATTACATTGGGACAGATGGAAAAATATTCATGAGCAGCATTATTTTATTTATGCAAAGTTTCCCACACGAATGTCGTTTGGGAATGGAAAGAAATGTGACTTGTGGTTATGTTATGGTGCAACGATTGTATAAAGATATTTTAAGGTTCATTGTGTGGGTAATGATATAGAGATTTTAAGGTTCTTTGTGTGGGTAAGGGCATTCGTAGCAGAAACCCTATATGGTGCCCTATACTTAAAATAAAGATAAAAATAGAGTTTACTCCAAATAGTTCCACAGCAGAGGCTCTATCCCTATTTATTTTTAGGGATATGAACAGTGCATCCCCACATTTGAGGATGCACTATTCACGTCCTTAAACATATTTAATTATAAAAATGATAGGGATAAGGATAGAGATGATGTTGTTGAGTGTTTTGAATTGAGGTGTTGTAAAATAGGCATATGTATTATTTTATATTATTTTAGGGATAAAAAATGGTGCATCTGCTGTGAATGCCCCAGTACCAAATGCTAGAGATGAAAGAGGAATCGATGGTATCATGTTTAAGCATATTCACATCAGTCGGGCCAGCTCGGTTTGTAAAGCATGGTAGGCCGAGCTAATCGTAAACTTGCCCGTTGGCGGGGAGGATACTATAATGCTCGTCAGAAGCAAGAGTAACGATGCGAGCTTGGACCTCGGAGGTGCGTAAGCAATGAACCCAATTAATTACATATCCATGTGGTTATATATATATATACTAGTGAACGTGAGCCGTGCAAGGCACGGCGGACCCAACATAAATCGTTACCAACGATAATATCAAACAATAGATCACCAACGTGAAATAAATCGCGTAAGCTTAAATCGTAAATTTTCAAGACACATGAAAAATAGAGCAACAGAAACATATCACATTCTCTGCAAGATGTAGCTATTTCTTAGAGACGTGAAGATTGTGAATACTTCTCTTCCAGCCCTATCAGGAGTTTCCACCTACAAAATAAACCACAATATAATGTATCGGAGAACAATGTCGTAAAGTCGACCCCTTTAGCTTCGACTTTACGTAATGAAACATTATAGAAAAACAATAAACGGACCATAACTACACGATCAAATCTCCGGGGACGCCTTAGCTTCCAGATCATTAATATGCTTGAAAATTTGTTTCACTCATTTTCTATACGACATTTCTCTTTCTTATTATTAATAAATACGTCATTGATTTCGTGTTCATTTATTTGGTGAAACAAAACACGTGTCAAATGGTCTGAAAAAATATAAAAAGTGATTTGGTATTCCAACGTCAATTTTAGTGACAGCCGTAATGCAAACGGCCGTCCGTTCCACCGACGTTATGTTGTTCAAAATAATAAAAATATTTAATGTGGTGCCCACGTGGCCACATGTGGGCACACCTTCTTGGCGCGGATATTTGTTTGACCATATTTTTTTTTTGTTGTATTTTATAGTAAAATTTGGCTCATCTTCCCTCGTACACTACACAATAAAACTTCAAATCCATCGGTCTTTCCTTTTTTTTTTTTCCCTTTTCTGCACAAACAACTAACGGTACACATTTGATAAAAAAAAAGTACATGTGTTATGTATTTTATAGCTAAACTTGATTCATCTTCCATCATACACTACACAGTAGAACTTCAAATCCGTCGGTCTTTCCTTTTTTTCCCCCTTTTTGCACAAACTACTAACGGTACACGTTTGATAAAGAAAAAAAATATACACGTGTTGTTGTATTTTATAGCTAAACTTGGCTCATCTTCCATCATATACTACACAGTAGAACTTCAAATCCGTCGGTCTTTCCTTTTTTTCCCTTTTCTGCACAAACTACTAACGGTACACGTTTGATAAAAAAAAGTACACGTGTTGATGTATTTTATAGCTAAATTTGGTTCATCTTCCATCGTACACTACACAGTAGAACTTCAAATCCGTCGGTCTTTCCTTTTTTTTCCCTTGTCTGCACAAACTACTAACGGGACACATTTGATAAAGAAAAAAAAGGTACACGTATTGTTGTATTTTATAGCTAAATTTGGACCATCTTTCATCGTACACTACACAATAGAACTTCAAATCCGTCAGTCTTTCCTCTTTTTTTTTCCTTTTTCTGCACAACTACTGACGGTACACGTTTGATAAAAAAAAGTACACGTGTTGATATATTTTATAGCTAAACTTGTTCCATCTTCCATCGTACACTACACTGTAGAACTTCAAATCCGTCGGTCTTTCCTTCTTCTTTTTTCCCCTTTTCTGCATAAATTACTAATGGCACACGTTTGAAAAATAATAAAAAGGTCACGTGTTGATGTATTTTATAGCTAAACTTGGCTCATCTTCCATCGTACACTATACAGTAGAACTTCAAATCCGTCGGTCTTTCCTTTTTTTTTCCCCTTTTCTGCATAAATTACTAACGGTGCACGTTTGATAAAAAAAAAACACAAAGGGCAAAAAAAACGCCACGTGTCAAGTTAAGAGGGTGACCACATGGCCTCTTGAGGGCTCACCCTCTTAGCTTCTTATAGATATAAGACTAGTGAACGTGAGCCGTGCAAAGCACGGCGGACCCAACATAAATCGTTACCAACGATAATATCAAAGAATAGATCCCCAACGGGAAATAAATCGCATAAACTTAAACCGTAACAAATCCAATGCACAAGACAAATAGAGCAACAGAAACATATCACATTCTCTGCAAGAGGTAGCTCTTTCTTAGACAAGTGAAGATTGTGAATCACTTCTCTTCCACCCCTATCAGGAGTTTCCACCTACAAAATAAACCACAATATGACTTTACATAATGAAACATTATAGAAAAAAATAAGCGGACCATAACTACACGGTCAAATCTCCCGGGACGCCTTAGCTTCCAGATCATTAATATGCTTGAAAATGTGTTTTACTCATTTTCTGTACGACATTTCTCTTTCTTATCATTAATAAATACGTCATTGATCTCGTGTTCATTCATTTGGTGAAAAAAAAACACATGTCAAACGATCTGAATGATATAAAAAATGATTTGGTATTCCAACGTCAATTTTAATGACGTTCGTACTGCAAACGGTCGTCGGTTCCACCGACGTTATGTTGTTCAAAATAATAAAAATATTTAATATGGTGTCCACTTGGTCACATGTGGGCAGACCTTCTTGGCGCGGATATTTGTTTGCCCTTATTTTTTTGTTGTTGTATTTTATAGCTAAACTCGACTAATCTTCCAACGTACACTACACAGTAAAACTTCAAATCTGTCTTTTTTTTTTTCCTCCCTTTTCTACACAAACTACTAACGGTACACGTATGATAAAAAAAAATACACGGTTTTATTCAATTGTTGTGCCGAAATCGAATAGGAATTTTTGGTTGATTGAAATTGAACCGAAATCGAAAATTTTCGGTTGATTGAAATTTAAAAATGAATTTCCACTGTCTGCTGGAGGTACTAAAAATGAAACGTATCGAAATATAAACTTTGTAGTGTATATTCAATTGTTGTGTCGAAATCGAATCGAGAAATCAAAGAATTTCGGTGGATTGAAATTTAAAACTGAATCCGCACTGTCTGTTTGAGACACTAAAAATGAATCGTATCAAAATATACACTTTGTTGTGTCGAAATCGAATCGAGAAATCGAAAATTTCCGGTTGATTGAAATGTAAAACTGAATCCGCACTGTCTGAAGGAACTAAAAATTAACCGTATCGAAATATACACTTTTGTTCGATTGATGTAACAGAGAGTCGGGAAAAAAATCGGTTTATATATAACGAAATAACCGATATCCCGGTTTTTACCGAAGGGGAAAAAAAATGACCCGTATCGAAATATACACTTTGTTGTGTATATTGTTAAAATCGAATTGAGAAATCAAAATTTTTTGGTTGATTGAAATGTAAAACTGAATCTGAACTGTTTGTTGGATGCACAAAAAATGAACCACTTTGGTTCGATTTATGTAACGGAGAGTACGAAAAAAAATCGGTTTATATATAAAGAGATAACCAAAATCCCTGGTTTTTACCGAAGGAAAGAAAAATTGAACCGTATCGAAATATACACTTTGTTGTGTATATTCAATTATTAATGTCGAAATCGAACAGAAATCGAAAATTTCCGGTTGATTGAAATGTAAAATCAAGTCGATTTGTTTGTTGGAGGCACAAAAATGAATCAGATGTCGAAATATACACTTTTGTTCGCTTTTAGAAGTAACGGAAAAAAAAAAAAAAAAAAAACGGTTTATATATAGCGAGATAACCGATATCCCGGTTTTTACCGAAGGGAAAAAAAAATAAACCGTATCGAAATATACATTTTGTTGTGTCGAAATCGAATCGAGAATTCAAAAAAATTTGGTTGATTGAAATGTAAAACTGAATCCGCACTGTCTGTTGGATGCACAAAAATTGAACCACTTTGGTTCGATTTATGTAACGGAGAGTCGGAAAAAAAAAATCGGTTTATATATAACGAGATAACCGAAATCCCTGGTTTTTACCGAAGGGGAAAAAACGAATCGTATCGAAATATACATTTGTTGTGTATATTCAATTGTTGTGCCGAAATCGAATCGAGAAATCGAAAATTTTCGGTTGATTGAAATGTAAAATCGAATCCATGATCGCCTGTTGGTTGGAGACTAAAATGACTCATATCGAAATATACACTTTGGTTCGATTTATGTAACGAAGAGCCGGAAAAAAAATCGATTTATATATATAACGAGATAACCGAAATCACGGTTTTTACCAATGAAAAAAGAAGGAAAAAAAAAACTGCTGCCAAAAAACAAAATAAAATAAAATTAAAAAAAAATAGGTGTCGCGTATTGTCAATTTACACACGTGCACGACGATCATGAGAGAAGCGCAAATTTCTTAATAGATATAAGATAAGATATAAGATATAAAAGTAAACTTCACGTGATTAAATTAAGTGAAAATTGAATCCATAGAATGAAAGTGGTCCTTCTTTATTTTCCTTGATAAATAAGTTTAGAGAGATTTTATGAGATTGTGTTTTGAAGCAATTGATTTTTAAAAAAAAAATACGGGGAAATTTTTAATTTTTTTTAGGAGGAGGAATTCTTTAATTTAAATAGGATAAATTACTTATTTTCGTATTTTATCTAGATTTTCCAATAATGATAATTCCTGCTAGATTTATCTCTTACTTAATCCAAATCTCAAATAAATAGAGTTTTACATGTTCTCTAGTTCTCAACACAGATTTTACAATGATTGTTCAATCAATAGGATTTTAGAGATTTTTGATAGATCCATATTTGTAAACACAAGCAACCGATCATATTATTTTAAACTGATGACATGATCGTCCAAAAATTTAGTCTAGAACCACGCTAAAATTACTGAGTTGTCAAAGAGTTGTCAAAGTGTTTAAATTAATGTAAAACTAAAAATTAACAATGTTCTTCATTAATATGTGGTTTACATAATTATTCCACGTGTTGGGTTACATGGTATGACACAAACCAATTCATCACTCATCCCCTGCCCTCCATCCAATCCCCGCTCGCAAACCCTTCTTCCGTGTTTTTTTCTGTCAAAAATGAATTTTGGTTGATGAAATGATATCTTAAACTTTATGGACTAATTTTTTTAACACTAAACTACTTTGTAAGGATGAAGGTAGTTGTTACTTTTTTTCCTTTTGTTATAACAGGACCGTTAGGGATCTAAAACGGATTGCAATAATCAAGAATAAACGAGAAAGCATAAATCAAACAAGAAACAATAACACATGATTTAACGTGGTTTCCAGCAATGTGCCGACTAGTCCACGAGCAGAAACGAGGAGATTATATTATCACTGGAGATTTTACAGACCCAGCAATTGCAACAGATGAGTATTTATAGTCACAAAAGATCTAGCCGCCATAACTAAATACTAGCTGATTGACTAAAATACCCCAGATGTGAACTCTGCTGAATCCACCATACATAACCTGCTGATATTTGCCCTACTGACATTGCCTAGCTGACATAGCCCCTGCTGACTTTGCTCAGCTGACTTGCCCTGCTGAAAGGTCAAGTCACTTTTTCTAACAATCTCCACCTTGACTTGAACTCTCGTTCAAACATATGTATAACCAGATGTACTGTACCAGATTCCTCCTCTTTTTTCAGACTTAACAGCTTCAGGTGTGATTCCTTCATATGAGAGTTAACTCCAGATTAGAAACCAACTATGAGAACCTCCCAGATTCAGATGAGATCCTCTACTGTTAACAGATTCAGACTTGATTGAGTTGAGAACAGATGTGATCAACAGATTCAGACTTGATCACCAGACAAGATGTGATTACCAGATTCAGATGTAACCACCTCAGCTAAGGACACTCAGTTGAGTTCTTCAGATTCAACTTCAACCAACCAGATTGCTGATTCAGATTCTGAGCTGACCAGATGTGAACAAAACAGACTTTAGGTTAGACTCCTCCAGATGAGACTTAACTCTAGATGAGAACTCCACCTCAGACATGTTCACCAGATGCGAAGTAGACATGACTCTGCTGAGACTTCCAGACCCAGATGCAGAACCAACACAGACATGTTCAACAGATTCAGCAGATGTCACTCTGCTGACAGATGGAATCAGCTGACTTCTGTCAGCAGACTTCCCAGACTTGAACATTCCACTAATCAACTGACTTTCACTCAGCTGGTACTAAATCAGCAGACTTTCACTCAGCCGACCCCAGATTTTGGTTCCACCAGATTCAGCTCTTGACTCTTCATGTTCATATGCACAACCAAGTGCCAGATTAGTGTTGACTGTTCTCAGCTGAGTTCTACAGACTCAGCTGAGTATGGGCCTGAAGCTCCACCTGCTTGTCAACACTCTGGATTCAGATTCAGACTAGATTTGCATTCCCTTAAACCAATAGCCCGATTGTCTGTCCCTGTGCCAGCTGTATTATGCCTTAGCTCTTGATTATGGAGAGATACCATAACATCCTCCAATGACACAGTGTCTCTTCCAACAATAAAAGATTGCACAAAATTCTCATATGATGCTAGCAATGATACCAACAAAATTAGAGCTGCATCCTCATCTTCGATCTTAACACCAATACTCCTTAAATCAAGCAATATTTTGTTCAGCTTTTCCAGATGATCTCTGAGAGGCATTCCTTCATGCATCTTTAAACTGAACAGACATTGCTTCATCAACAACTTGTTGGTCAACGACTTTGTCATATACAGACTCTCAAGCTTCAGCCACAACCCTGCTGTTGAATCCTCTTCAGCAAATTTAGTGATAACATCATTAGATAAGCACAAAAAAATCATTGAATGTGCTTTCTCCTCCAGATTGGCCATCTCAGCGTTTCCTGCATCCACCGATTTTGTCAATGGAGCCCTGAGCCCTAGTTTCTTCAACAGAGCACGCATCTTGATTTGCCACAGATTGAAATTGTTCCTTCTTGTGAATTTACCAATCTCTACATCTAACCCAGACATCTTGATCTTGCCAAAGAATAGAACTTTTATCACAAAATCCTAGCACCGGTGAAGATAAAATTTGTTCAAACAGAACCTAGGATTCCCTGATGATAACCTCGATGCTCCGATACCAGTTTGTTGTAACAGGACCATCAAATATCCAAAACGGATTGCAATAATCAAGAATAAACAAGAAAGCATAAATCAAACAAGAAACAATAACACAAGATTTAACGTGCTTTCCGGCAATGTGCCGACTAGTCCATGGGCAGAAACGAAGAGATTATATTATCACTGGAGATTTTACAGACTCTGCAATTGCATAAACAATTGCTTCTGCTACTTCTGTTAACTGCACAACTTCTGCAAATATTCTAGGTTACAACAGATGAGTATTTATAGTCACGAAACCCTAGACCTAGCCGCCATAACTAAATACTAGCTGATTGACTAAAATACCCCAGATGTGAACTCTGCTGAATCCACCATACATAACCTACTGACATTTGCCTTGCTGACATTTCCCCTGCTGACATAGCCCCTGCTGACTTGCTCAGCTGAGAAGTCAAGTCACTTTTTCTAACACTTCTTTTTATACGAAATGTTACACACATGGTCTCCAAGCCAATGTATAGCCTAGCTAAAAACTAGGCCGATGTACTGAGTTTGTTTCACAATAAAAATGATAAATAACATGTAAGTATCTTCACAATAAACATGATCAGTAACATGTAAGTATCTTCGCAAGCACACTCACTTTTATCCAAAAGAAAGTGACCCACTTAACGCTAAGGAGATTCTTGTAAAAAATGAGCATAAAATCGATGGCCATGCGATAAGTGTATCTGAAGATAGTTTCAATATCATCATCACTGATCTACCAAAATAGAGCCATTCTTTTGCGACTAACATAAACTTTAAAATTTACTAATTAGATTTTTCCAACTGATCAAAGACTCATAGAACTTGAAACCAACTAGAAGAACAATGTGAAGTTGAATGCAACATTGTCTGATTGACGATGCCGGATATCGTTCGGGCATAATTTGAATGGTTGAACGGGTAATTGGGACTCGAAATCGTGATCCAACAAGCCCGCAACACAAATAAGCCGTAACGAAGTTTTGCCTCCTAGAAGATCCTCCGACTCTAAAGTCAATTTGGTATAGATGATTTGTCATATAAGCTGTGAGTTCAGTAAGTAAAAGTGTGCGTGCATGCAAAATAATGAGGATGAGTCATTTATAGAGTGCACAATCGTAGGTAAAAAGTTACCACACATTAAAGTATCAGGGTGATCATCACGAACGGTTACGGTCATGCCGTAACGCCTACAATGCCAAATTAATGAAGTATAACGGTTATCTAAAGCAAGGGATGACTTGTGTTATGTCGGCTGTAAAGAACTGATGATAACCTATGTCACATCGGTTGCAAGGGACCAATGACGACCTACGCAACATCAGTTATTTGATACAATGGGCGGCATGCACCGTGTTGGAGACGAAGCATGCTGACGTGGCATTTTATACTCTGTGTGAGGTCCGATGAGTGTTACGTATATGGTAACTGATCTCACCAATATCACCGGGTCCACTTCATGAATGACACAATTTGTCATGGTAACTCAAACATTTACAGCCTTGACGAATGAATAACGATTAATCCAATATCAATCGAATCAATCATCAATTCATGAGGCCTAATATGAATGACGAACATGATATTCTATCAATAAAATTGTTACAACAAATAGATAATGTTTTTTTATATAATTGATCATGGTGAGATTCGCATAAATATATGCTCCAACAATGATTAATGATAAAAATAAAAATAAAAGATTACTATGATCATTTCGTTGTGCCAATACAGTGCTCCATTAATAAACAACATATATATTTCACTCACATTGGTGTTTTTTGTTTACACCTACGTTAGTGATCTTGTGATGACATTGATATTGGTAGATGATGAAATGCTTTAATGAAACGAAAAAGTGGAAACACTCATAGGTGTAAAATCGATTCGCAAACTAATAATCAACTTAATTATGAAGGTGGTGTCAAAGAAGAAAAGATAAATTTGGTAAAAAAATTTTAGTTTATCTTCTTACAAAAATAAAGGTGTGATAAAGTACTAATGCAAAGTCCCAAAATATCCTCGTCTCTTTTCTTGTTTTGGTGATACATCCACAATAGTATGTAGTGGATATACAATACACATATCTTATCCACACATTCTTTTTTTATTTTAGAATTATCCAAATATTTGAAGTATTACATTTTATTATATAGATAAAATAAGAAAATAAGATAATGTGTGTAGTGTATATCGACGGGAGTAGATATATCATTTCCTTTTCTTATATTCCTCGGCTGACAAACCGATAAATCTAATGAAGAGCTAGACTAGATTAGATTTCTAGCTGAATCACTCCTCGCATTTACATATAAATTACCGTCGATGTACCAAGATTTTAGCTGATTCTGCAAGAAAACACACACCGCCAAATTGGGTTTCTAAATCGTTTACTTCGTCTCAAGATCTCTCCATCTTGATTTCTGTTTATATCTTTCTCCTTGAACTGCACAATCCCAGTTGATTGTTTCGCATTATATCATCTGTTCTGAAGTTTCTTGCTGTCTTTTTCCTGCTCTGTTTCGTGTTTATACAAGCATGGCGTACAATTCAATATCAGGTGTATTTCTTTTCCTTGATTAGCATACTTGGGCTACGCATGTGTTATTAAATGGGGTATAGGTTTGAACTTCAACCTTAAAGCTTGGGGATGGGGTTTATTTTCTGGTATTTGGCTTTTTTTTTTTTCTTTCTTTCTTTCTTTCTTTCTTTTTGAGCAAGGGTTATTGCCTGCTTTCATGCGAATCTTATTTGTTATAGTTGTTTTTTTCTGTCTAGAATTATCATTGGATAATTTTTTACCACCGGGAGATTCTTTAGGATATTCGATCTTACGTTTCTTATGTCGTAGGTGTGATCTTGGTGCTTTTTCCCTTTTGGTGTTAAAGTAGATCTCGTGCTGTGAATCATCAATTGACTACAGATAAATCCCATGATAAATGAAAGAAATAAATAAAGCGTGGTTCTTTCCCCAAAAATATTCTATTGTGTATCATGCGTTTGTGTTGAATGGTTTGTATTTCATATAGGATCTTGAGTTTTCAATTGTTTAACATCGCCCCCCCCCCCCCCCTCCTTCTTTTTTCCCCGTGCTCATACCAAAAAGTTGGATTTCAATTTTTACAGTTCTTGTTGTAGGTCTGTTTCAGGTGGGTAACAGGACCCAATGTTAGTTTCACATAGGTGTTCTTGATTTCTGTGATTTAAAACACTAATCAGAAATGTGTTATGGTTATAATGTTTCCATTAGATTCAACATGATGCAAAATAAAATCAATGTGTTCTTAGCGTATTCCTCAACATAAAACTGCCTTTTTACACTTAATTCATGGGTTGCCATAAATTGATGTGTAAAAAAGCGCTTCACTGTTCTGATCGTTTGCTTAATTCTAATGGGATGGCTGCAGCTGATGTGGAAAGACTGTCCTTAAATTCCAACGGAAAATCACTAGAGGGGAGTCATCATCTAGTTGTTTGCTTTGGGGAATTGCTAATTGACTTTGTCCCAACTGTTAGCGGGGTTTCACTAGCTGAAGCTCCGGCCTTCAAAAAGGCTGCTGGCGGGGCCCCTGCCAATGTTTCTGTGTGCATAGCAAGGTTGGGAGGCTCTTCAGCATTTATTGGCAAGGTGAATATATTTTGTTGCCCTTGTCTGGATGTTTACTTAAGATATCACATTCTTATGATGCAATGTCGAGGGTTCTTGTCTTCTTGGTTTCACAACATAATTTGGTCATAGGTTGTTCTGGCTGTTTGATTAGGTTTCAATTGTGTAAAGAAATTGAGCCATGCTGATCTCTTCAGTAGATTTCAGTTTTGCTAAGAATTTAATATACTCATTTTAGGTGTCTGCTACCTAAGTTGAATTAGGGTTGACATGCAGGACTTGACCGTTTTAGAGTAACCATTTTAGTGGACATTGATTTTATATGGGACATTTGCATTCTGCTAGAATCAGTGAGATCTTTTCATGTGTTACTGTCTACAGACTAATTCTGCAATTTAATTATGACAGGAAACTTTGAAAGGATGATGTTAATATGTTCTTTTTTTTTTTGTGTGTGTAGGGGTGGGGGGTTGCAGGGTTATTGTTGCCAGGTTTTTCTTGTTTTTCTCCTCCCTCTCTTCTGTTTTTGTGTAGTATGATGTGAAACAATATTATCTGGATAATAGGTAGGCGATGATGAGTTTGGACATATGCTAGCTGATGTACTGAAAGAAAATAAAGTTGACAATTCTGGTATTCGGTTTGATCACTATGCGAGGACTGCCTTGGCATTTGTTACTCTTAAAACCGATGGAGAGCGTGAATTCATATTTTTTCGAAATCCCAGTGCCGATATGCTTCTTCGTGAATCAGAACTTGAAATTGACCTGATTAAAAAGGTACGCTTTTTATTCATTGCTTAAACTTGGTAACAGATTCTAAGCATCATCTGCATAGCCATTGAGTTAAATTTGTATGTCAGGCAACCATCTTCCACTATGGTTCAATTAGTTTGATTGAGGAGCCATGTAGATCCGCACAATTAGCTGCCATGGACATTGCCAAGAAGTCTGGTAGTTTACTCTCTTATGATCCAAACTTGAGATTGGATTTGTGGCCATCAGCCGATGCTGCTCGAGAGGGGATAATGAGTGTATGGAATCAAGCAGATATTATCAAGGTGAATGATTTCATGCCAATTGAAGTTGTTGTAGTTGTAACTTTCTATGTGAGAAGGTTTTCTGTGTTGTTATCTCGAATTCATTGAATCTTTGTGCTTTACAGATAAGTGAGGAAGAGATTACATTTCTGACTGGTGAAGATGATCATCAAAACGATGATGTAGTCTTGAAGAAGCTTTTTCATCCTAATCTGCGTCTTTTACTAGTGTCTGAGGGCTCAAAAGGTTGCCGTTATTACACAAAGGTGAAACTTTCGAAACTCTGAACTTAAATAAGCCTTTGTTTTACCTATGATGATTCAGTTAGCTGTCTGAATGATTTTCTTTAGCAGTTTATTATTACACATGACATTGAGATGTACTTGACTTATTTTGCAGCAATTTAAGGGAAGAATTCCTGGTTTGAAAGTGAAGCCTGTTGATACAACCGGTGCTGGTGATGCCTTTGTTGGTGGTTTCCTTTATAATTTAGCTTCTGACCCAACTCTTTATCAGGTAATTTTCATAGTATTCGAAAGGGCTGAAAACCGCATCTTCTCCAAAATTATGGGTTGCTTTTTACCTTCCAAAAATGTGGATCTAAGACCGTAACTTACATTAACAAAATGGGTTTTTGTTCTTTATCGGTTTTTAGTATCTTGGTTGAATAACTGGATTAAGGGCAGTCTCATGATGCCCATAAAGTCACAGTTTTGCAGTGATCATCTGTTTCTTGATTATGATATTATTGTTGTTAAAACATGATCAACAAGTTGAGATATGTTTTTTCTGGGTAGGATGAAAAGCGGTTGAGGGAGTCTCTGTATTTTGCAAATGCCTGTGGCGCAATCACCGTGACAGATAACGGAGCAATCCCTGCTCTGCCTACAAAACAGGCTGTTGAAGAACTACTGGCTCAAGCCCCTCTTGTATGAGCATTATTACGTAGAGAGAGAGAGAGAGAGATCGCGGTTGGATATAGAGAATCGGTCTCTTCTGTTGTTTCTGTGTTCAAGAATGTATTTATATTACATAATCTGCATTTCTGAGATATCATAGAAGCTGAAAGTCACTATGAAGGGAGTTCTTTTTCATTGAGTACCAAAGGGCACACGGGTAAATGGCGACGGCATCACGTTTGTTCTTTTCAAGACATTCCTGAATCTTCTTCATGTGGAGTTGAAGTGTGATCCAGGGAAAGAAGGGGAGGGGGACCAGGTTTAAATGCAGTGGCCACCACCATGTGCGAACACGATGGATGTTTTAGTTTTTTTTTTTCTTTTCATTTTTGTTATTTTTGAACATTGAGAATAGATGTTTGTTGGTTTGTTGAGCAGTTTTAAACTTTGAGTTCATTTTAGGCATTTTACTTTTGATTTTCTTTGGATATTTCGCAGTCGATCTTTAGCCCGAGAAGCATCATGTTACGGTCATGGTTATTTTGTTTTGCCTGCCCAAACTCGGGTAAATCGATCGGTTATTATCAAAATCATGGAAATACATACAAATTAATAATCTATCAGTGACTTCATTAACCAAAACCTACATGAAATCGGGGGTGTAATAATACCCTTATATATGAAAATACATACAATTTAGTTTGCACATCCATAAATTTACAGAATCACTTATTGCCTTCCCAAAGAAAGCAAGAACGAGAAAAAAGAAAAAGATAAGTCAAACGTACGTGTCACTGTACATCCTTAATCTCTGCTAAGAATGGTGTTGTCATTGCCGCCGCCATTGTCACCACCCTTGAATTATCACAATCGCTATACCATGGCCATGGGAGCTTACGAACTCTAGAGCGATCACGTAGATACATCAAATGTGTCACGAGTTTAATTCTGGGAGCTCACCCATTGGAACAACTAAATGGAAGTATATCTGGAAAGAAGTGGTGTACGGCATTTGGTTATGGCGAAATTGGGTTAAACATGATCACGAAGCAGAGGCCTCCAAAGATATGTGTTTTCGTCTCAGCAGTTGAGGAGAGGCTAGAAATCTTGAGCATCGTAGTGCATGATGATTAGTTATCTGGTTTACATTTTATACTGCTACAAACAGTACTTTGAAAAATTCTTTCCTCGTGGAGGCCATTTTAATTAGGGGTGGCAAATTTCCCGAAAATCCCGACCCGTCCCGAATCCCATCCCGGTCCCGTCCCGAAAAATCCCGATCCCGAAAAATACAGGATTTTTCCCTACCCGAAAAATACGGGAACGGGATCGGGTATAAAACTCAATCTTGTCGGGTTCCCGATCCCGACCCGAACACACACACACACACACACACACACACACATATATATATATATATATATATATATATATATATATATATATATATATATATTATTTGGTTTTGCCCGCCACGTGTCATGAGGCGAAGGGTAGAGTAGCTATAAAGTGTGATATAGCCGCTCATGACCTTTCTTTTTCATCTTCTTCTGTGTATTTACATAAATTTAATTCAAATAATTATTTTTTTCAAAAAAAAAAACTTTTGATATGTTGTTCAGTGAAGAATTCTAAGAATGTTTGTAGTTGAAAGTTAAGGCTAATTCATTGTAAATAAATTAATAAAAATTATTTACCATTTTCCTCTCTATGTATTTTCCTTAACTATTCACCGTTGAGCAAGTCAACATTTTGATTCCGACCTCCGATCGAAGATCCGTCCGGTTCATTCGTTCCAAATGGGGGGTAATTGCAAGACCTTAGTCGCTTGCACTAACGTCGCTTGGTCTTGCGTGCAGAGGCACTTGAAATCACCATGATCCAACGGTTGGTCTGAGAGAAAATCCAATTTCAATTTTCATGAACAGTGAGTTGTCAACAGTCAAATTTACAGTCAAAATTCTCTCTCAACAATGACTGTTTCCACAACTATTGCACAACAGTAAAAGGTAATGATGATGTCGGATGACTGAATTGTCAGATACAGTATGAAATTGATGAATATTTTTCTTACTCCATTTTCTGAGAAAAACACTTTATTTGTTCTTTTTCAATTTCCTCATCATTATTTTCTTCAGAGGATATGCACTATTCATCATCTTCTCCACCAGCAATGAATAGTCTTCCCCACCTGCTATGATCTGGATATATGATTAACTTAAAAAGCGGGGGGCTTTTATTATACAATCTATAATCATAGCAAACTCACGCCGGGCCGGTGTTGAGTATCATCAATCACCCATATACCCAGATGATAATTTTCAGGGATAATTGTGTTAAAATTAATTATTGATTAATGAATATATGACAGATCCACTAGAACACTTTGACCATTTTTCATCTCTCTAACCTGTAATGATTAATGTCTATCATAACCTTAATGGTCATGGGTTAATGACTAACTTAACATTAAGGTTCATGGGTTAATGACTAACTTAACATTAAGGCTTCAGGGGGAGTGTACAGGGTATATTTCATCATCTCCCCCACTTGCAGGCTGAGCAACCGTTCATCTGGGCTATCCAGCTAAAAACGCAAAAATAATGAATAGTATTTCTCAACTTCTTTACTACTTAGTTTTGCGGAGGGACAGAGGGACTTTAATAGTGCCCTCTGATTCTGATTTTTAATCTTGGCCGTTCACGTGGCAAAACCAAATGATATTACCGGTTTTGCCCGCCACGTGTCATGAGGCGAAGGGGGTAGGCCATAGGCGTGACGTAGCCGCTCATGACCTTTCTTTTTCATCTTCTTCTGTGTATTTACATAAATTTAATTCAAATAATTATTTTTTTCAAAAAAAAAGACTTTTGATATGTTGTTCAGTGAAGAATTCTAAGAATGTTTGTAGTTGAAAGTTAAGGCTAATTCATTGTAAATAAATTAATAAAAATTATTTACCATTTTCCTCTCTATGTATTTTCCTTAACTATTCACCGTTGACCAAGTCAACATTTTGATTCCGACCTCCGATCGAAGATCCGTCCGGTTCATTCGTTCCAAATGGGGGGTAATTGCAAGACCTTAGTCGCTTGCACTAACGTTGCTTGGTCTTGCGTGCAGAGGCACTTGAAATCACCATGATCCAACGGTTGGTCTGAGAGAAAATCCAATTTCAATTTTCATGAACAGTGAGTTGTCAACAGTCAAATTTACAGTCAAAATTCTCTCTCAACAATGACTGTTTCCATAACTATTGCACAACAGTAAAAGGTAATGATGATGTCGGATGACTGAATTGTCAGATACAGTATGAAATTGATGAATATTTTTCTTACTCCATTTTCTGAGAAAAACACTTTATTTGTCCTTTTTCACAGGATATGCACTATTCATCATCTTCTCCACCAACAATGAATAGTCTTCCCCACCTGCTATGATCTGGGTATATGATTAACTTAAAAAGCGGGGGGCTTTTATTATACAATCTATAACTGCAGCCGCCGGGCCAGTGTTGGAGTACTGTCAATCACCCATATACTCAGATCTATATATAATATATGGAGGAGTGAATTTAACCCGATTACCCGAAATTTCGACCCATTACCCGCTATTTGACCCGGAGAATCTATATATACTACTGATAATAATAACCCTCAAATAACGTCTCTTTCCAATCAATTTGATTCCTTAATAAATAGCCACTATTTCCAATCACTAATTTTCTTACAAAATTTGATTTTCTAATAAATAGCATCTCTTTCACTAATTCTCTTTCAAAATTTCATTCCCACGTGCTCACCCTTCAGTTATATATATTTTCATTTTCTTCTTCTTCATCTCATCCCATTCACATATTCATCTCAGCTCTCATCCCATTCACGTATTCATCACAGTTGATTTATCCATTTGCATTCAAAGGTATGATATTGTCGAATTTTTTCATTATGCCGGCTCCATGCGTGGTAAGAATTTCACTAATTGTCTTACAATATTTCATTCTCACGTGCTCAGCATACTATATTTTCATTTTCATGTTCTTTTTCGCTATAATATTCTCCAGTTTTTTAATAATGCCAACTACATATTCATCTAATCCCAACTACATATTCATCTCACTTGATTCATCCATTTGCATTCTAAGGTATTATACTGTCGAATTTTTTCATAATGCCGAATCTCATATTCATCCCTTTTGTTTTGTCATTCTTTATTTGCAGTTGATTTGTGCAAAAATCTAGCTGCGTGCAAGGTAATAATTTTTGCCTTTCTATTTTAATTTTATTTGTACGAACTTTTGTCTTATTTTATGGGTATTGATTTTTTTTTTTGTTATTTTTTCGTTACCCTATCAGAATGTTCTATAACTGATTATTTTTGTCATATTTTTGCATTTATCCGGATTGATATTTTAGTTTTTTTTTTACCTTATCAAATGTTCTATAACTGATTTTTTTTTTGTTTTGTAAATAGCCGGATTACTTTACCGTGTGGTTGGTTATTTTATTTTTTAAAGTTGTTGATTTTTTAATGTGTAATATTCTTTATAGCAGCATATTTTTCTTATTTTTTTTAGATAGCTTGATAGTGAGAAATAAAATACTTAGGGAATTAGTGATATTTATTTTGTTTTTTTAAAGTCAACCATAAACTGATTACAAAATTTGAATTTCTAATAAATAACCTTTCTCTCCAATCACACTAATTACAATTTACACTAATTACAAAATATGATTTTTAAATAGCCGGTTTTTTTTAATACGGATAGTGGGAAATAGATATTTAAGGAATTAGTGATATTTGAGCTCTAAAAATAACATCTCTCCAATCACACTAATTACAATTCACACTAATTGCTAAATTTGATTTTCTAATAAATAACCTCTATCTCCAATCACACTAATTACAAAATTTTATTTTTAAATAGCAAGGTTTTTTTTATAAATATTTGGATAGTGGTAAATAGCATATTTAAGGAGTTATGATACTTGAATTTCTAACCCTCATAAATTCACACTAATTAAAATTTTGATTTAAAAAGCCGTTTTTTTCTTTCAAATATCCAGAAATTGGGAAATAGCATATTTAAGGGATTAGTGATATTTCAATTTCTAATAAATAACCTCTCTCTCCGATCACTTAATTCACACTAATTACAAAATTTGCTTTTTAAATAGCCGGGTTTTTTTTTAAAATATCTGGATAGTGGGAAATCGCATATTTATGGAATTAGTGCTATTTGAATTTCTAATAAATAATCTCTCTCTCCAATCACACTAATTACAATTCACACTAATTACAAAATTTGATTTTCTAATAAATAACCAATCTCTCCAATCACACCAATTACAAATCACACTAATTACAATATTTGATTTTCTAAAAAATAACCTCTCTCTCCAATCACACTAATTACAAATTTCGATTTTTTAATTAGTGGGAAATAGCATATTTAAGGAATTAGTGATATTTGAATTTCTAATAAATAATCTCTCTCCAATCACACTAATTACAATTTACAGTAATTACAAAATTTTATTTTTAAATAAAAAACCTCTCTTTATAATCACACTAATTACAAAATTTGATATTCAAATATCCGGGTTTTTTTTTAAATATCTGGATAGTAGGAAATAGCATATTTAAGAAATTAGTGATATTTGAATTTCTATTAAATAACTTCTCTCCAATCACACTAATTACGTTTCACACTAATTAAAAAAATTGGTTTCTAAATAGCCGGGATTTTTTTTAAATATCTGGATAGTGGGAAATATCATATTTATGAAATTAGTGATATTTAAATTTCTAATAAATAACCTCTCTCCAATCACACTAATTACAAAATTTGATTTTTAAATCGCCGTTTTTTTTAAATATCTGGATAGTAGGAAATAGCATATTTACTACAATTTCAATAGAAATTATTGTCTGCGAGCAATTTTTTTTTAAATATTAATTGTAGATAATATCGTGTGAAGGTCCGAAGGATTTAGTTCATTTCATACCCAAAATGACAAGGTATTGAAATTAATGTTATGAATTTACCGTGATGAAATATTTTCATTGTGTATTCTCTAATAGTGTATAAAATTTACAGGATAATTGATGAAGTTACCGCCGAAGATATATCGACCTTTTAATTCCCTCATGTTTTTATGTTGAGAGAGGATTTTGTATTGCATCCTTCTGAATTTTGGAATATCCCTTTTTTTCCATAATGTGTACCTTGAATATTTTAGATATTCATCTTTCTCTATCTCCTTTTAATACTGTTTTTGTTTTCCCCAGAAATATTATTGTTGAATTAATTGGTTGATTTATATAGAATTTTTTCTGAGTTTCTTTTTTATTTTTTTGTGAGTGCAAATGTTTCATGGAACTAATATATTTTTCACGAGTTATTCGTTTAAAAAATATTTATATTATGATAACCAATGTAATGTGTGGTTAGATAAAACATTATCAAAGTTCTTTATGATACGACATTGCATCTCTAACTTAATATTAACATGCTTCACACAATAATTGTCTAATCTTTTATGTTTTATATTGTTGTCCCCGTTAATTCAACTTTCTCTACCTCCTTCTATTAAAGTTTTTTTTCATAGAAATACGATTGCAGAATTAATGGGTTGATTTATGTAGAACTATTTCCTCATTTTCTTTTATCTTTTTTTTTTGTTTCCACAAAAATACGATTGCTGAATTAATGAGTTGATTTGTGTAGAACTTTTTTTTTTTTTTTTGTGAGTGTTTGATGGTAATGTTTCTTTTTTATGGGGTTTATTCTTTGTTTTTGGGGAGTAGGAAGCACATTTTTTTTTCATTCTTTTATATTTTATATGAGAAAAAAAACTACTACAATTGCAGTAGAAATTGTCGTGTCAGAATGAAATTCGTGTTGGTTGATGTAGTCTATCATTATACATAACATATGAATTCTTGATCCAAAACAATATTATATCGTTGTATATCGTTGAAGTCTATCATTATACATACTATAGTTTCTAACTTTTGAAATGGATAACCTTATCCATTGTTTGAAATGTTTCAAATTTTATAGATTAGTTTATACACATGTATATTTAATATAGGTTGCGACAATCACTTTTAATAAAGATTTTCATTTCCATTGGTGAAGATAAGAAGGGTAGGGAGTGGGGATGAAGAGATTTATGATTTTTTTTATGAATAAAAAAATCGAGCGGGGTCGGGATGAGGCCAAAGGAAAGTCCCCTATAAATGACACATGATCCACATACAAGAGTTTTACTATATTGTGTCATTTCAAGTGTTACCGAAGGAGAATTTTGTTTTAACAGTGGTCAATAATAGGTTTTGACGGTCACTTTTAATACAAGTTGAGAACCCGATAAATCTAAACTAAGTGTATTTAGTTTAAATGTTTGTAGTGATATTAATACTACAATTTTATATGAGAAAAAAAATACTAAAATTGCAGTAAAAAAAATTACAATTGCAGTGATATTAATTCCTTCAATTTTTTATGGGTGAGTTCGTGGATATTTTGAAAGGTGGTGTTTGAGAATAAATGAGCCTAGGGTTGTCGGTGGGTCAGGGGATGTAAGGTTATTTATGATTTCTTATAGAAAAATATTTTGAGAGGGTTTAGGGTTTCGTAAGCACAATTTCTCACTTTGTTTTTTTAATTGTTTAAGTAGGGTTGAGAATAAGATGAGGCAAGGGCGAAGGGTGAGGTGAGGCTACAAGATGGTGGACAATGGTAAGATGCATATGAGGAGGGCTACAGGTAGGGGTTGGTGGTAGGAGCGTGTTTTATACGTACGTTGTTTTTCCTTTGGAAAAAATCTAATATTTTCTTCACAAATTATTCCTTCAAAATATATTCTTTCTTATAATAACCAATGTAATGTGTGGATAGATAAAACATTATCCAAGTTCTCTATGATATGACATTACATTTCTAACTTTATATTATCATTCTTCACATAATTATATTCCAATCTTTTAGGTTTTATTTTGTTATCCCCGTGCATAGCACGGGTTTTTGACTAGTGATAATATATATATATATATATATATATATATATATATATATATATATATATATATACACACACACATATCCCTAAATATTAAAAACATAAACATACTACACTCTCTGCTTCCGTCGTTTCTAAATTTCTCTGCACCTCTTTTCTGCTCTCTAATATTCCAGAGTGTTCTTCCTCACAAAAGCCACCGGCCGTTAACTCATTTCTCCGCCCCACCTTTTGAACTATTGTTTTGATCAAATTATTGTTGTCATTTTTTTTATATTAACATCATGTGTTCGGGACATTCATTCCCGACCCGACGCTAATCGGGTACGGGTTCGGAAAGAAAAATTGAATCCCGAATCTTATCGGGACGGGTTTCGGGTAGGAGGTTTACGGGTCGGGTCCCGACCCGATGCCACCCCTAATTTTAATAAAGTGATCACTTGAAAAAAAAAAGTGCCACGAGTTTTGATGAATTTCTTGATTGATTAAAGAAGAAGAAGAGAAAACTTTATTATGAAGAAGAAGAGTAATTGCAGTACATTTGGAGAGTTGAAAAACTGAAAATATGAATCTAAAAAACTAAACTACCAAGCTAAGCTCAATACCTTATATGACCGGTATTAAGTCAGTTACAAATTACTAACAGATTCTAACTAATTAACTGCCCTCATGTGTATGTGTGTGTGTGGTGATCCATCTTGCATTACATGCTGCAACACCCCCTCTCAAGATGGAATTACTTCACCTTGTATATGTTAGATATAGGGTAGAAGGACAGTAGGGTTTGGAAGGTGTTTTTGTCCAATGGTTTGGTAAAGGGATCAGCCAATTGTGAGTGAGTAGAGATAGGAAGAGGTTTCAGTAAACCCGATTGATATCTATCTTTATCACATGACAATCTATCTCTATGTGTTTAGTTCTTTCATGAAATATGAGATTTTCCACAATGTGCAAGGCACTTTTGCTATCACAGAAAAAGATGTATAGGTCTGCTTTGCTTTATGTTGAACTCTTGTAGTAAGTATGTCAACCATTGCAATTCACAAAAGGCTATGGCCATGGCCCTGTATTCTGATTCTGAGGAGCTTCTAGAAGCCGTGGTTTGCTTCTTGGATTTCCAACTTATCAAGGATTCTCCTAGAAATATAGAAAAACCTGTTATTGATCTCCTAGTGTCATCACATCCAGCCCAATCTGCATCCATATAGGCTTTTAGTTCTAGGGATCCTAGTGCAGAAAACATGATTCCATGTCCTGGTGCATTCTTCAAATATTTTAACAGTCTGTGAGCTGCCTTTAGTTGTAATTCAGTGGGGGAGTCAAGAAATTGACTCAACTGCTATGTAGCTAAAGTAATATCAGGTCTGGTAATCCCAAGGTACAGTAGTTTTCCAACAAGACTTCTATAATAGCTGTTAGTTTCCAGTTTGGGTGAGTCTTTGCTATGCAGCTTTTGGGATGTGTCCATAGGTGTTTAGACAAGCTTGCAATCTGTGTAGCCATAGTCTTCCAAGAGCTCCAGGCAGTACTTTCTTTGTGATAGTATTATGCCATCATTGGATCTAGCAACTTTAGGCCTAGGAAGTATTTAAGGTCCTCCGAGTCCTTGATCCCAAATCTTGTATTCAAAAAACCTTTCGGTTCTGTTTGTTTTCATTGAAGTTTTTTTTGGAGTTTTTTTTACATCACTTTATCAATTATTTCTTATAATTCTCTCACAAATCATTATTTCAACTACAAATAAAAAATATTAAATTATCTTTCATCATTTCACTTTATCTACTTTGTTACTTTTTTTACCATTATTTTATTCATTATACTATTTTATTTTAATTTCTCTCACCAATCATTTCTTTATCTACACAAATTTCAAAAAAAACATTTTGACTTTATAATCATTACTTCAATCATTTTTATTATATATTATTATCCACTAGCATATAAAAAACCTCCAAAATAAACTCAAACCCAAAACAAACAGAACCAAGTCTTTTATCTGATCCATGTTAGGGCTAGTAACTAGAACATCATCAACATAAACAAGTAGGGCAATAAATTCTTCATCCTTGCCTTTAACAAACAAACTGTAGTCATGTTTTGACTGTTTAAACCCCCTCTCAAGCAAAGCTTGCGTTAACTTTATGTTTCATTGCATGGTGGCTTGTTTTAAGCCATACAATGACTTTTTGAGTCTGCAAACAATTCCAGGAGAAGATTCACAACCTTGAGGAATGGTCATATAGACTTCTTCTATGAGGTCACCATGCAAGAACGCATTTTTGACATTTGATTGTTGTAAATTCCAGCCTTTAACAGTAGCAATAGCTAGTAGAGTCTTGACTGAAGTGAGTTTAGCCACTGGTGAAAAGGTGTCCAGATAGTCTAGCCCTAGCTGTTGAGTGTAGCCCTTAGCAACAAGCCTGGCCTTGAGTCTTTCCACTGAACCATCTGCATGTCTTTTGATCCTATAGACCCACTTACAGCCTATAAGAGTCTTTCCTTTTGGTAATTGTACAATATCCTATGTGCCAGTCTTTTGTAAGGCATTAAGTTCATCTTGCATTGCCTTCCTCCAAGCCTCATCTTTCACTGCCTCATTATAGTGTCTAGGTTATGTAAGTGCCTGAGCACTTAAAACATAGTTCTTGTAAGTAGTAGACAAATGAGTTAAGGAATCAACATTTTGAATACTATGTGGAGAAGTTCTGATCCTTGAATGATGACAAACATAATCATTCAAGTATGAAGGGGCCCATCTGGACCTAGAAGATCTTCTAGTTGTAGGGTCATTAACAGGGTTTGGTCCATTGTTAACATGTGGATCTTGTCCAGGGTCATTGACTGGATCTTGATGCTGAACAATCTGTTGTTCTTGTTCAAGATCATTTGAATGATCCTGTGCAAGATGATCCACAGTGTTTTGATCATATGAGTTTATAGTATCAGAATGTTCTTCCTCTAAAAATGGCACAGGCAAAGAAAAATTATCAATGTCACCTAGTGTCTGATTGTAAGGAAATACCAATTCATGAAATGTAACATCTCTACTAATAAAAATCTGTCTTGTGTACAGATTTAAAAGACAATAACCTTTAACATTCAAAGCATGCCCTAGATTTGATGCTTCTGTGGGCAAATTTGTTACCTTCAGTGTGAAGGTTACAAGCATAGGTTTAAGCAACCAAATACCCTAATGTTCTTGTATGAAGGAACAGAACCAAAAAGCAACTCATGAGGTGATCTTTCATTGAGAACAAGAGTAGGCAAAACATTAATCAAGTTCACAGCATGAATAACACAATAAGTCCAATAAATCACAGGTATGCCAGATTGAAACTTTAAACTCCTAGCTACATCTAGGATATGTTGGTGCTTTCTTTCTACAACACCATTCTGTTGTGGTGTGTGTACAACAGTGGTTTGATGAATAATACCCTTGAGATCATAAAAAGATGGTAAATCAAACTCCAAGCCATTGTCAGATCTCAAAATCTTTATTCTTTTATTAAACTGTGTTTCAATCAAGGTACAGGAATTCTTAACAAGGGTTCTAACTTCAGATTTAGTTTTCAACATATAAACCCAAGTATACCTACTAAAGTCATCCACTATAGTAAGGAAGTATATATGCCCATATACCCCTGTAACCCTATATAGACTCCATATGTCCATATGTACAATATCAAAACAATTTGCAGAAGTAGATTGACTCAATGGAAAAGCAAGTCTTTTCAGCTTTGCAAGAGGACAAACATGGCAAAGGTACTCCGCATCACATCTTATATCTTGATTGACATGACTTAATACTTGTAGTCTTTTATGAGAGGTGTTAAGGGTGATTTTATGCGATTTATATCGTTATATTTTGTAATGATTTCCTCCACATTCGTATTATTTGCATAGAAATTAAGGGTTTAATCGAATTATTGAGCAAATGAGTTTTAAAAGTATTTAAGTGTAAACTTGAGCTAATTTCGTGATTTTGTTGGTAATTATCTATGGTTTTACACTTTGCATGTCTTTGTGGTTTTGTAGGTCATAAACATGTCATAATTGGAGATTTAATGGAAGAAGGAAGATGCAAGTTGAGGATTGGAATGAAGATTTGAAGAATCAAACGGGCGTTTACAAGCCTGGACTGGCGTCCAGGAGGTGCCATTATTCAGGAAGTTTGGATTTTCACTGGACGTGCGTCTATTGCTCCGTCTAGTTGGACGGGCGTCTAAGGGAATGGACTGGCGTCCAGGAAGAAGAAGTTGATTCAGAGTATTGAAGATTTTAGTGAACGAGCGTCAAAATTAAAGAAGGACGGGCGTCTGATCCAGCTCGGCCCGACTCGAAGTTTTTATGCATGACTGAACT
The DNA here is from genome assembly GCA_026214975.1 of Gentiana macrophylla. Lineage (NCBI taxonomy): Eukaryota > Viridiplantae > Streptophyta > Magnoliopsida > Gentianales > Gentianaceae > Gentiana > Gentiana macrophylla. The sequence goes on from CM047806.1 coordinate 19,775,359, forward strand.
GGCGTCCAGAAGAGTGGACGGCGTCCAGCCGCCGCCTTGACAGAACCGACCTAGTTTTCTATAAATAGCAGCGCATTCTCTACCCTAATCATACATCTTATATCATATCATACACACATTACAGCAGCCGCAGAAAACCCTAAATTCTGAAGCCGAGTTGTGCTCGGTCGGCCAAGCCTTGGTGCTTGGTCGACCGAGGGTTAGATTAGTTTTTTTTATTTTATTTCTTTCTTCTTGTTCGATCTTGATGATGGCTTGAAGCTGTGCAACCTTGAGCAAGCATGAGAAACTTTTCAGCAGCGTTTTATTTCTTCCTTTGGATATTTTGTGAGTTTAATTTAAAGTTTGTTTCTTTCCCATGATTATTTGTTATGCAAATTTATATCGAGAGATGTTTTGCTATTGATGTTTACTATGTGACGAGAGTCGGTGTAAACACTAGATCACCATAGGAAAGATTGGATCTTTAACCTATAAGTAACGAGAGTTGATTAGGTTGAATATCTAGATTGTTAGATTGAGAAATCTTGAACCTTGGTTTGAAAGCGTTAATCTTTAAGATCGAGAGATAAAAGATTGATAGGCGAACTTTTCTAAGAGATTAGGAGTTCATACCTTTGATAGGTGAATCACAATTTTAGTTAAATCATCATAAGATAATCTAGAGAGGAAATTAAGGGTTACAGGATGGTGGATCATTTCTTGTTCTATGTTTAATCGCCATAGTCATTATCATGCTTTTATGAGTTTTATTGTTTTTCTCGTTTATAGTTTAGTTATGTTCGCAACGATCTTTCCTGGCTTTGGACTGACAATCCTCTGTCCAGTTTATCTTTTCGTTTTGTTATTTTAGGTTTTAATAATAATAGTATCAATCTTAGGAAAATTAATGAACTAGATACCCCGATTCCCTGAGATCGACTCCGGTATTAATCGCTATGCTACGATCCCTACACTTGGGGTATACCGGATTTATAAATTTATTACTTGTTTATTTTGCTTAGATAAAATCCGAGACAAGAGGCATGCCCAAGTCTGTAATGCCAAAGAAGATGGGGTTGGCTAGAAGTATTAGAAGCTTGACAAACAAAAAGAATGTTAGCACAACAAACTTTATCAGCTTTGAGGATGTACGATCCATTAATCAGATTAGCTGTACCAATCCTCTTCAAAGTGAGCATGTCCTGAATCACGCAAGAGTCTAAGTGAAATTTCATATTATAAGCCCTTGTTTTAATGAGCCTGCTGATGGACATGAGATTAAAACTAAACTCTGGCACACAAAGGACACGATCAAGAGTCAAGTCTTTGTTGATCTTAACTTGTCATATGTGTGTGATTCTGGCATTTCTACCATTAGGTAAACTAACTGTCATATTGTCCATAGATTTACAACATGTAAACAAAGATTTATTACAGACAATCTGGTCAGTAGCTCCAGAATCTACAATCCAACAAAGAAGTTTAGGATTACCTGAACCTTCTATTGGTTGAAAATTACTAGTTAATGCCACAGAATTAACATTTGATACTCCAGATTCTTGATTAGCTTTTAACAGTTGCAGAATTTGCTGATATTGTTCTTGAATTGCATTGATCTGTGAATATCCTTGGCCTTCTTCTGACTCATTCTTATCCCAAGATTCTGATCCAACACAATTTGCAGAGGATCTTCCTCTACCCATGCCTTTAGGTACCCATGTTTCTTATAGCAACGATCCACTGTATGTGCATTCATCCCACATTGTGTACATTGTGACTTCTTGCTGCCATTATTGAAATTCTTTCTATTACCACCTCTTTGATTCGGAACAACAAGTGCAGATTTCTGATCTGAATCAGAAGAACCAAACACAGCAGCAGATTCTACTATCTTTGCACCAGAAAAATGCTATAGAGCTGTTGTCTTTCTTGTTTGACAGCCATGGAGAACACTCCCTTGATTGAAGGTAGTGGATCTAACATCAAAACTTGGGACTTAATAGCAGAATAATCATCATTTAACCCTTTCAAGAAATGGATCACATACTGTTTTTCATTATAAGCCTGAAACCACTTCTTTCCACAGTCACAATCAGGAGGAACCGTTAAAGTCACTAATTGATCCCATAGAACCTTCAATTTTGTGAAGTATTGAGACACAGTAAGGTTACCTTGCTTGGTATTCTGAATCTCCTCCAGTATTGGACATAGTGTAAGTATCACCTCCTCCAAATTTGTCTTCCAGATCATCCCACATATCCTTCGATGTTTTGTAAGAGGCAATACTTTGGGCTATATCTCTGGATACTGCATCGACTAACCAAGCTTTTACCATGATGTTACATTGTCTCTATGCTGAATAATGATTGTCACTAGGCATAAGTGCAGGAATTGAGCCATCAACAAATCCCATTTTGTTCTTCGAGGATAAGGCCGTGGTCATAGAGATTCTCCAGCTATGATAATTGCTATCATCAAGCAATGGTTGAACTAGAACAAGAGCTGGATTCTCATTTGGGTGAATGACCAGATCAGCCGGAACAATATTTCCTTGAATCTCCATCAAGAAATTTTACCCCGGAGAACATGAAACAGGAACAGAAGCACAAAGTGCAAGAAAATTTGCAAAAAACGCAGAATGAAAACTTTATCGTTTTGATACCATGATGAATTTCTTAATTGATTAAAGAAGAAGAAGAGAAAAGTTTATTATGAAGAAGAAGAGTAATTGCAGTATATTTGGAAAGTTGAAAAACTGAAAATATGGATCTGAAAAACTAAACTACCAAGCTGAGCTCAATACCTTATATAACCGGTATTAAGTCAGTTACAAATTACTAACAGATTCTAGCTAATAAACTGCCCTCATATGTATGTGTGTGTGGTGATTCCATCTTGCATTACATGCTGCAACAAGTTTTGTCACACAAAATTCCAATGGTCAAGTAGTATGTTTACACTTACATAAACTTTTGCCCTTACGAAAATATCCCTACGAGAAGAGCTTTCAAGGGTCTACGTATAAAAAGTAAATGTCATCGCATTATAGTCAATCAATGTTAGCGCTAACTTGTCAGCCTGGAACATTGGGTTTTAATCGAGCGGTGAAATTCTTCGCCTACAAAATCGAAGATTCGATTGGTAATCTGAAAATGGATATGGAAATGGAAATTCAGAGGAACAGAAGAATGGTAGAACGGAAGAAAAAAGATGGCAAGAAAACCTGCACCGGGGCAGCTGAATGGCCGGTGCTGAAACCCAAGTCCGATCTTAGAATCACTCGTTTAAAAGATGACGATCTTTTCACTGTAAGTTCGTTTCTTTTGCAGCAATGTTCTTACAGGCCTATGTTAATTGATTTTTGAATTTTCAATTTAGTCGATAATTCTGCAAATACTTGTACATTTTACACTTTTATGCCCTATGAACATGCGTTTTTATGCTAATGTTTGGGTGGACACGGTCAAAGTGATGATTTCATGGTGACCTAGGTTTTACATTCGTCTTTCCTTTTTCTGATTAACTTGAAGATAGGTTTGTTGCCAAAAACGATTTCATACTCATTTGATGTTCTTAGGTGCATAATTACTTAACCTCTGCTGAATCAAAAGCATTTATCAAATTTGCTGAGTCTCTTGGATTTGTTCACCAAGGGAGTTTGGGTCCAACAATGGGTGAGGCATACCGAGACAATGATCGAATATCTGTTCTTGATCAAGGTCTAGCAGATGCAATATGGAGTTCTGGGCTTGATAAATTGTTATCTCATTTGAAAATTCGAGGCAAAGTTGCTGTGGGATTGAATCCAAATATCAGGTTCTACAGGTAATAAGCAGTTGATTTTACTCTTTTCCTAAAGTTAAATCTTTTGTGATGCCCTCAGTACATCTCTTATCTTTGATGTTCATTGCCTGAAGTTTAAAGTTTAAACCCTTGTTAGGTATAAAATGGGCCAACGATTTGGACGGCATATTGATGAAAGCAATGATCTTGGTAATGGGAAGCGTACCAGATATACGTTGTTAATATATCTAAGTGGTGGTATGGAATCCACACTCAAGAATGATAAGAATCTGCCTGAATCTTTGTCTGAGCTCTTGGTTGGGGGAGAAACTGTTTTTTATGGTCCAAGGAATTCTCTGGTTGCTGAGGTATGTTGAATTTGCACTGTACATTACCATATATCTATTAGCCTCCCTTGCTCTATCAAAAACTTTAGGGAATTTGTCTAAAAATGCAGCTGCCTTAGCCTTATCTTTAGGAACATTACGAAACGATACCTGAAATATTTAATGGGCCAAGATAAGGTGATGGAAGAGATGAGGTAGAGTGCATCGATTCTTGATTGCTTAAACTGATTTTCACTGTATATGGATGTTCTTGTAACTTAGTTTTCAAATGTTAGTTTCAAATGAAGCATGAGATGCTTATGATGACAATTCAAAATATGTCGAAGAAAAAATGAAGCATGAGATATAAGATGAAATTTCACATGATAATTACTTGTGAACATTTCATATTTGTGAAACACAGCAAGTAAGGATAGAACTTGACAAATTAAGCACATCAGAGGAAAAACTGGTCAAGATTTTGGCACCGAAACCGTAATCCTGTAGATTAAATTTCCTTTTGGTTTTAATCACCAAAGATGTTTTGCTGCTCTAGGTACCTCCTATCGAAGGCATGGCTTTGCTTCACATTCATGGGGATAAATGTATGCTTCATGAAGCTAGGAATGTCAATAAGGGTGTTAAGTATGTCTTAAGATCAGACGTTGTGTTTGCTTGAAGATTCAGCATCATCCTGCAAACTGTAAGTTACTTGCTTATAGTTTACATAGTTTAGATCTTACATAGCCGCATCTTACTTAGCCAATGAGTTTTACCAAAGCGGTTATGTTGACTGTTGAGTCTCCTAGACTAAGAGGTCTTGAATTCACATCTCACGGTTAACATTTGGTCATATTTTCAATCTACATTTTCAAATATTAGGTCAATATCCTCCTAGGGGCAACCTGCAAAACCCTGTATCTATACACAAATTCTTCAACCGGAGATAATAAGGGCTTCAAGAGAAGTCTTCAGAGATGCTCCAACAATGGATTCTTTTATCAAGATACTATATTGGAAATCTGTTAAACGTAGTTTTTCACTAGGTCTTGTAAACCTTGTAGTTTGATCATTGTAATCCTCAATCACAACATGTAGTACTATATAAGTTTTGACTCGACTCGATTTGCAAGAACTACATAGTTTTGAACCAATTTGACATGTACCTCGTCTTCTTACAGTTGTGTCACTAGATGATTTAAGCTGAAACAATCACAGGGCAACTCTCCTTTGGCATGATCTGGTCTTGCTGTATAAAAATTCATCAATAAATATATCATTATGCAGGGAAACCAGTGTGACATTAGAGAATCAATACTGAATTTTCATAATACATACAACCGTTGTAAACAAAATGCAATGAATCAAGTAGAATGTTATAATGATAATCAATTCAATGTTATATATACACTCATACATCAGTTGAGTTGATTACGTTATACATATTCACCTGGTAGAACCATTGCTACAACAGTTGTATCAAATGAACAATGACCATTTCAACAAGCCAAATGAGAGTAGCCCTATGACTGATTCGCTTATGAATTTGCACACAGAAAGTCACCATTATCATCATTTCAAGTACTCCTTTTTCTTGCTATTTTGTGTCACTCCACAAGACCATTTACAAACACTTATATATATATATATATGTACTTTGGAATCCCCATATGTAAACAATGGAATAAACCATATTGAGAATTGGCATATCCTAGTAATATGCCAATGGATATCTTCAATTCTATATATATATATCCTGGAACCCCCGAATTTCCGCATCTTTTTTAAGCCCCTCAATGTATAGTGTAGTGTAGACAGATTCTTCCTCCATCCCTTCTTCAATTAGTTAGCAAGATGCTCTGTAGTAGAAGATGAAAGAATAAATATAAAATAAAAGGTCCACGAAAGATTCTCTCCCTTTACTCCCCACGTGATCCCCTTTTTTCTTTGATAAAACTCTATATTAAAAGGTTGAGCCTACCCCTGCTATCCCGCCCTTACAGTTTCATGGATGATGTATCTCGATGATTATGTCTCAGTGGTCTATTTGCAAGAGGTTTGGGAGAAGTCGATCTCGAGAATCAACCTCTACAATCCAAGTCAAAAAGCAAGACTGTCACTACAACATCCTTACTCTTTTCCTTTGTTGGGGGGATTGATTAAACAATATATTCATTACATGTTCTCACTGCTAATTTTGTTTTTCATGCTCGCACTAAGCATATCGAGATCGATTGTCGTCATGTTTGCGGATTAGTTGCCATGCACAAGCTCTACGTGGCATTCATCGCTTCTAAAGAGCAATTGGCGGATATTCTTTCTAAACCTTTACTTTACGTCATGTTAGGTTTTCTAATGTCAAGTCCAATCTCCTTGCGGTCCGTTACAACATCATGTATGTGGGAGATCGTTGGAGAAAATGGACGAAAAAATTGGTAGTATAATAAAATAATATTAAAAATGAATGGATATGTGGTACATTGGGTTGCATTAGTTAAGTGAATGGTTGCTACTACATTAGGCAACATCGATTTTGTGAAAAATTACAACCACATATGAGTTGTATCATTTTGGTTAAATGTTGTAACCGGAAAACGAATGACCTCATTTCTCCTCTAAAATCCTAGCACTTGTGTGAAGATTACGATAGAAAAGTTCATACTAAATTTTGGCCATGCCAAACTCTGCTTCATTCATGTCTTGTTGAAAATTCTTCGCATAAATTCGTGTCAAGAATAGATCTACAGAACGAGATCGATTCACCACTTTTGATTTCGTTAAGTGTTAGCCAAACCGAAGGAAATGATTGTTGTATTTTGAAAGATGATTGTGATAACCGTAGACATATAATCGGTGTAAAATCGTCTTAATGGTATAATGCTATGCATTTACTCATTGCAGTTTCATCATTTTGATTCATTTCTTTTAATGTTCTTATCGTGTGATCATAATTGGTGTTAGATTTAATTAACGGCATGTTAAATAGGATAAAATTACCAACAAAAAGTTTTCGTAGTTACTTATTAAAAGCCTACCATACCATGTCAGACTAGAAAAGCAACACAAGTATAACGCCCAACAAAACTTATCAAACATGCTTGATAATTAAATGTAAGAACTTGATTTGATTTAAGTAGGGATAAAAGTGGATGAAAATAATAAATGATGTATTGGCACGTAAAGAGGTATGTAACTATGAAAAAAACACATTCTTAAAAGTAACAACAATTAATCAAACGAAGGGAGTATTGGGATGAGTTGATTCTCACTGATCAATAAAAAGAAAGGGCGATGTTTATATTACAGTAGAACCTTGCTAAACGAATATTCGATAAATAAATAACCTCGTCAAATGAATAATTTTCTCCGGTCCCGACTTGGACAAAGGGGCTAAATGAATAACCTCGGTAAATGCATTAACGAATAAAATTTATTTAGTCCTTAAGGACCCACGTAAATATAAATGAATAATCGTTAAATTTCATATATATATAATCAAAAATATTTCATCCAATCAACAATGTTCATATAAGAAGTCATTTGTTCTAAAAAAAAAATGCATCTAAAGTTGTTCGTTTTTACCTTCCACCAAAATGCATCACATCCTTAATTTTTTGTAATGCATACACAAATTCTGGAATACTTTGCTTGTGTTTTAGCAAGTAATTTTGTATTATGACTACTGCTTGAAAGACTTCTTTTGACCACACATTTGGTATGACACTACCATCGTTTGGTTCAATCAGTCTCATCATTTAGTATGGGCTCAATAATTTCTTTGTCTGTAGGCGATTCCATAACTGCATCATTCTCGTTAGGATAGTTCAAAAGATGTTCGACGTCCATCACATTTGTATAGCGTAATTTAGAAATGACATCACTTAATCCTTGGATATCTTTTTCTAATTGACCAACTTCTAATTCAAGAACATCAATTTCTTCACACCGTATCTTGCAATGCCGGAAACAATTTGCAATTGTTTTCGCCGTCACATCAAATCTCGAAGCCATGGTAGAAAAATTAATAGCATCCAAAATGTTAATCTTTTCAAGATTTAGTGAGCCAACTTCAAGGCTCTGCAAGATGCTAGAATAAAAACGACGCCGATAATGAACATTGAATTCTCGAATAATCCCAGCATCACATGGTTGAATTTTAGACGTTATGTTATGAGACAAGAAAAATAACTCTACATTTCTCATGCCTTCGACAGGCTTTGGATGAGCTGGGCAATTGTCAAAAAAAAGTAAAAATACTATCTATATGAATAAATATTCATTTATCGATAAATGAATAATATATTCATTTATCGATAAATAAATAAACTCGCTAAACGAATATTTTTTCTGGTCCCGAGGGTATTTATTTATCGAGGTTCTACTGTACAACGATTGTTTCACAATGAGTAACACAACAAACCTTTACAATGGATTACGATGGACCTATATAATGATTAATGGGTCATATATCATGAGTGGCGAACGCAAGACTTTGGGTAGAGGGATGACTATAATACATCTGCATCAGAATCTGTTAACAAGATCTCTTAGAGCACTTGCAGTAGAATGTTGAATCTAGTATGGCCCCTTCCACAGGATAAAATAGTGGATATTCCGGTCTATTAGTAAAGTTGTGAACAGACCCTCCACATTGGGATAAAATAATGTGACACAATACTCATAAACCAATACATGATATGATACATAAATGATGTAACATTGAAATGGAAGCTTAAAGGGTTCAAGATCAAGAAAAAGTTTAAATGATCTAATTGCTACTAATGTTGATGCATCTTTAAATCCTATAGAAAAGATGGCACATTTAGAATATTTTAATTATCGAGGATCAATGGCGGACACAAGAATTTCTTATGGAGTGGTCTTGATACTCACTTTTCAAATGAATATATATCTCTTGAAAAAAAAAAACTCAATCAAAATTTCATAATCACAAGCACATAATAAGTAGGACTTGAAATTTGTTTGTAAAGAGACTTTTCTATGATTATATCAATATAACTTGAATTATATATATGTATATATATAATTTTTTTTTCCTTCCAAAGTTGGGGTGGTCTTGACCACCCAACCCCATGTGTGGTTCTGCCCCTGTCAAGGATTCAATCCTCTCCGGGCTATTCAATTAATATTAATGGACCGAGCCATGTGCATGGCGTAGCGGAAAACGGTGAATTGCATGTTGAGGCAAGTGGAGAATCAGAGAGTGATTCCGGCAAGGGAAGCATCAAACGGCATCGGGAATTCCTCCTTTGCCGAAGGCAAATAAGGTTGTTGATGTGATGTCGGCTCAGCCTGCTTTTTCGATTCAGCCCACTGCGGGTTCAGGTTTGAATCATAGCTTAAACGAATCAGGACTCATGAACATAACACTAGGCCAATGGCAAGGAAATTGTAGACCTTTTAATTAGCTCTAAATCGCGAGATCGATTGACTGGTAAGTACTCGTGGATTATTGATACCGGGGCTACTCACCATGTGACGGGTGACAGAAAATCATTTGTTGATTTACGACCTATTGAACATTGTTCGATTGGCTCACCGGATGGACGTTCGTCGTTCGCAACCCATTCGGGAACGGTTATTTTGTCGGGGAATTTACGACTTTTGAATGTTTTATACGTACCAGGATTAAATTGTAACTTGATTTCGGCGTCCCAATTTTTGGACGATCATAATTGCGTGATGCAGTTCACCGATTGTTTATGTATTATGCAGGATCGAGTGATGAGGACGTTGGTTGGACTGGGTGAGCGTGTGGATGGACTTTTTTTGGTTTGTGGGCGTTCCAGAGGCTCGGGTTCTGGCCATTGATGGTGTGGAGACTACAGATTTGTGGCACCGGCGCTTGGGACACCCATCAAAAAAGATCTTTCGACAGGTTCCTAATATTTCTATTTCCAAAAATTTAAATAAAGATGGATGTGATATATGCTTTGGGCAAAGCTAGTCGTGTTTTTGAGTTGATACATTGTGATTTATAGGGGCCCTATAGTGTACCATCGACATGTACTGCTACGTATTTTTTGACTATTGTTGATGACTATTCTCGTTTGGTTTGGATTTATCTATTATTGAATAAATGGAAGTCGAATCTGCTTTCTTGGATTTTACTGCTTTAGTTTCTCGTCAGTTCGAGGTTACTATTAAACGGGTTCGTAGTGACAATGGAACATAATTTAGACCTTTGTTTCCTTATTTTCGTAAAGAATGTATCATCTTTGAAACGTCTAGTGTTAGTACTCCTCAACAGAATGGCCGGGTAGAACGTAAACATCAACACATTCTTAATGTTGCACGTGCATTACGTTTTGATGGACATTTGCCGCTTAAGTTTTGGGGGGAATGTGTTATGGATGCGGCTTATATAATTAACCGAACACCGTCTAGTGTTTTGAATTTTTGGACGCCTTTTTTGGGGAAAAACCGGACCTCTCAATGCTTCGAATTTTAGGATGTTTATGTTACGCCCACGACCATCGTCACACACATAAATTTGCTACCCGGAGTCATAAGTGAGTTTTCCTTGGTTACCCGTTCGCGAAGAAGGGATGGACCTTGTATGACCTAGATACGGAGAAGATCTTTGTTTCTATGGATGTTAAATTTTTCGAACATGTGTTTCCTTTTTCCCAACCGACAGATATTGAAGCCTTTGTGTTCCTTACCCTTTGATTGACGATGTTGGCATAGTAGATCAGGGGTTCAATGCCTCTCCTACCGGGGATCCACCATTTCCGGATCCTCCGGTTGAGGGGGGACGGACTTGACAGTTGACACAAGTGATACTGGGGGTAATATAATGCCTTCACCACAACCGCGGCATCCAGGTGAAGGTACTGAAGAGTTGGGTAGGGGTAGACGATAGAAGATTCTGAATTCGCGCTTCCAAGATTTTGTGACGCATATATACATTGATTGATCAGAAAAGTCCCATTCCACGCTCTTCCGGTCCGTCGGTTTTCTCAGGTACTCTGTATCCTCTTATGCATTATATTAATTATGATAATTTTTTGATAAACATCGCAAGTACCTTGCAGCTATTACAGTGGGTAATCCTCCTAAATCTTTTAAGGAGGCTATGAAACATGAAGGGTGGCGTAAGGCCATGTCAGAAGCAATTCAGGCACTTGAAGATCAGGGTACTTGGGTTCTGCAACCCCTTCCCCCCGGGAAAAAGGCATTGGGGAGTAAGTGGGTGTATACAGAGAAATATGATGAGCACGGCACACTACAGCGTCTGAAAGCCCGGTTAGTGGCATTTGGGCATCACCAAGAAGAAGGTATTGATTACACAGAGACTTTCACCTCTGTGGCAAAAATGGTTACAGTTCGGATATTTCTTAGTGTTGCGGCTGTCAAACAGTGGGACATTCACCAGATGGATGTTCATAATGCATTATTGCATGGGGATTTGGAGGAGGAAATCTATATGAAAATCCCTCTCGGGTTTGAGAACGGGGATCGAACTTGGTTTGCAAGATGCACAAATCGTTGTACCGGTTGAAACAAGCCCCGAGGTGCTGGTTTGCGAAGCTTGCTTCTGCTTTGCATGAGTATGGTTTTCATCAGTCCTACTCCGATTATTCATTGTTTACTTTGCATCGAGGTCCTATTGAGCTATATGTCCTCATTGACGTCGATGATGTGATTGTTTCCGGGAACGATAAGGTTGCGATGCGGATTTTTAAAGACTACTTGGGGAAATGTTTTAAAATGAAGGAACTTGGAGTGTTGAAATATTTTCTTGGAATTGAGGTGGCAAGGAACATGGACGGAATTTTCTTGAATCAGCGGAAGTATGCCCTCGATATTATTCATGAAGCTGGTTTACTTGGGAGCAAGCCAGCTGATTTCCCGATTGAGCAGAATCACAAGTTGGCCCTTGCTACGGTCGAGTTGTTGAGTGATCCGGGGCCTTATCGCCGGTTGATTGGTCGTCTTATATATCTTGGTGTTACCCGACCTGATCTGGCTTATTCCTTGCATGTGTTATCTCAGTTCATGCAGGCACCCCGCGTTGATCATTAGGATGCGGCCCTGCGTCTCATCGGATATTTGAAGAAGCATCCGGGTCAACGAATTTTACTGCGTTCGGATAGCTTGCTTCTTCTTCAAGGTTGGTGATCGGCCTTTTCTAAGTGTCCAATCTCACCGGCAGTGTACCGGGTCAACTGTAGCCTAGAATTGGTGAGTCAAGGTCGTATCCCACAGGGAATCTGGTCGAGTACCAAAGTCGGTCTCGTTCCTAGTTTAGGTCAACACAAATATTGAACGTGGTGATTTGTCAGATCACCGGTTCTACAAACTAAATATACACAAAACAAAGATTTAAAACTATATAAAAGAGATAGCCGAGCTATGATCCAACAAACTACTCTCTAACCCTAACTCGTTTCCGGAAGTGTTCCGACAAACTCTAATGTTATCGGCATTGTTAAAGGATGTCGTCTCCTATTTCCGAAACTAAGCGCCAATTTCAACAACCTAGTTTCCTATGTCGAATTCAACAGTCCGCTGACCGGATTTAACTGACCCGACACGGTTCACGCCTACATGAGGCGCTCGTTAACAACGATATAAACCTCACACACGAAACCGAATCGAACGACTCGATCGGTTTTACACGGTGATCCTAGAACCCTTTTCCGCACCCTCTCGCAAAATACATATGTAAAGAAGCCACGTGTGATACGATTATCGAGTCGCGAGTTCAATAAACGTCATTAGGCATAAGTTCTAGAACAAAAACAACATCGAGAATCTAACAATCAACACATCAAAACACTTCAATCAACAAGCTAAGGATTTGATTTCGAAGGCTATCACATATCTCGACTATATAACGGATTAGCTACTCATTATAATAAGCAAAATAAAAGAAATCAACAATCAAAGTTAACAAAGATCAAGATCAAAAAGCAAGAACAAGAAAGGAAATGAAATACCGAATATATTATGCCGTAGAAAATCGATCCACCGAACGAAATCCCGTCAATAACGCGTCAAGCTATCACCGAGATCCTCCGGATTACAACGATCTGCAACTAATCTAAGCTAATATACATCTAAACTAATCTAATCTAAGGGAAAGATGAAGAAAAACGCAGAAAAATCGATCTAAAAGAAGAAGGGGTCTCCATATAGATCAAATGAGGGGGTATTTAAAGTGTTTTTTCAGATCTGGGCTGCTAGGCGGGCGCCTGTCTGTCAAAAAATTCCATGAAGAAAACGGTTCAGCAAGTTTCTAAGCCAAAAACCGCATCTTAGGCGCGCGCCTATGGTGACAGGCGGCCGCCTATGGTGACATATCTTCAGAAAAACGGTCATAACTTTGTGTGTAGACCTCCAAATCGAGTGATTCAAAATCCGATGGAAAGCTAATGAAATTGTATACAACATTCATGAAGATGTCCAGCCCAGAAAATGCCTCTAAGGTGGATCAAAATGCAGATCAGTGGAAGGTGTGGTTGTAGTACCAACACGTTTTGATCCGTTTGAACGTTTAAGCTTCGGGCACACGTTCCAATCCTCGTAACTCGCATTCCGGCCTTCTCGAACACCTAATACCTGTACTTAATAACAACAAATACCACACGTAATCCCTACAGGACACTAGGGTGACCGAGAGTATAGTAAATTACACCGAAAAATACCGAGAATCCCGGACTTTACGTCCTAGGTCCCGAAATGATAACCAAGGTGTAAATACATCAAAATACAACCAAATGTCCCCGGAAACACATAAAACAAGGTATAAACGGGGTATAATCACATAGTAAATGATAGTCAATTTGACTCCCATCAGTTGGTGCGATTTTGATTGGGCGGCTTGCCCACTTACTCGACGTTCATTGAGCGGTTGTTTTGTTTTCCTTGGTCTTTCCCCGATCTTTTGGAAGCCCAAAAAATAAACCACGGAATATCGATCGATGGCTTCAATTACATGTGAGTTGAAATGGCGAAAACAGTTGCTTACGGACCTTGGTATTCGTCAACCCCTGGGGATGCGCCTATTTTGTGACAGCCAATCGGCTTTATATATCGTACAGAACCCGGTCTTTCATGAACGCACGAAGCATATCGAGGCGGATTGTCATTTCGTGCGGGATGCAATCCTGGATGGCTTGATTTTGTCGTCGTATGTCCCCAGACGGCACCAGTTGGCGGATATTTTTACGAAGACGTTGGGTCGTCAACAGTTTGAGTTTTTATTGCTCAAGTTGGGCGTTCGAGACCTTCACGCTCCCACTTGAGGAGGGGTATTACGACTACGACTACGGTGTTGACGTTGCTGGAAATCGTCTAGTAGGAATCTGGGCCGAATTTACTTTAGTGACAATCGATTCAAGGACAATCGAACAAAGGGGATGATGTTTTGATGATTTTTAAACTAGGCCTGAAATTTATTTCTCTCAAGTTGCCTACGTATCCAATGAATGTATTGAAATCAAGTCTCTCGTAGTTCTTTAGGGATTATTTATATAGAGGACGCATCGCCCGTTTTCTTGTCCAACAAGGATTCAGTATTCTTAATCCCAAAGGATTATCTTGAGTCAATCCCTTTGATTTAGGGATAGTTATGAGTACGTTTAAATGACATGAAGTGTTATTATACCATGATATTTTTTTCCATGTTTATCCTATAATATAGGAACGTGTTAAGTATCGAATAAGGAAAGCTTTTGCCGACCTGCGGTGAGCTCCTCAGGTCGTCTCGACCTCAGCTACACTGCCCGGACTCCGACATGACCGAGCTGACATGCGGTGGTCTGGTCAGGAGGACATGTCAGACCTCCCACCTGGGGTGCTGGTCTGTTCTTTCTAGTCAGACTTAAGTATCATGGCCCTTATGACTTATCAATTTTCTATCCTCATTAATGACTTAATCATTCTATGGATGACACATGGCATAGGTTGGTCTGACTGTAACGCCCCGCTCCCGGATACCGAGCCCTTATCCGGAAGAGAAACGTTCGGCGCGTATAGCATAAAATAAATCTAATATTATACGCAAGCCTCTACGTCGTCGTATCAAATAAAAGCAAACGGAAGCTAAGAAGACTCGGGTAAAACATAAATAAGAATAGAAATTAACCATACTAAAGATGGATAGTTAAATTACAACGACGAAAAACCCAAAGACTTACACAATACGAGGTCTTAAAAGTAGAAATACAATAAGTCCAAGAAAATAAATACAACTAGTCTAGTACAACCTTTACAAAGAAAAGGAACTAGAAACTTCGTCAAGGCTTCAAAGCCTTCAAAAGTCGTCATCTACCTGATCAACCTGTTCGTCTTCTCACCCCACAATACATACAAAAGAAAATGCAAAGGAGGTAAGTACAAAGTACTTAGTAAAAGTGAGAAACTAATGAATAACTAAGTTATACAACGAAAAGTTATTATTATGATTATTAATTATCTTTATGAGACCGACTCAATCTAGGGTTCAATCCATGCCCATCGACATGTCATGACTAAACGTTTCTAGCTTAGCTTATCTTGGTTACATCATTACTCAAGGACACAATGCATGGTGAAAATTCCACCACGAGATATACTTGCCAACTACGGTGATTAGCAACGGTAGTCCCGGGACTCCCCGGTATGCATATACATTCGATGGAATTCCTCCACTACCCTTCAGCCTTTTGAGCCAGTAGCGTTGTCCACCTTTTGTGAACGTATCACATCGCCGATTTGAATCAGTGCCTGACCGAAAATAAGTGACGTTTTAGCTTTTACTACACTTATGTAATTATTATTGTGAATTAACTAGTCACCTAAGTGTTTTCAAGTAAGCTCCCTCACATACACTGCTCTCTTTCCTATACCACTAGACACGGACAAATCCTAGCAAATACACGGACATTGATGAATGCTAATTCATCAAAGCACAAGCCTTTTCATGCTCTTCTGACGGATCCGAACTTCAACTCCCTTTAAGAGTACATTCGGTGTTTTAACTGAACAAATCAGAAGTTCAATCGAAGCTTGTTTATGTTTAATTAATGTTGTTGAATCAAAAAAAATTAGAAATCTAAAACTCAACACAAATATACCAAAACATAACACAACTCAATAATTACAACCTAGCATGAATTCTATCACCAAATAACACCAAGACTCACCAAAACTCAACCTATCGTTATAAAACAATAATTACTCATTAGGAAGAGCCTCTTACCTTAATTTCCAGCAAAATCGAAAGCAAAACGTCAAGCAACTACAACAACTGTTGATCCTCAACCCCAAAACCTATTTAATCAACGAGAAACCCTGATCCTATTTCTTTACAGAAAACCGAAACTGAAAAAGTCCATAAAACTGCAGATTACCTGGATTAACTGCTGCATAACTATTTTTAGAATGATCTACGCTCCAAGACGATCGTTTCGACTACTCATGACTGAAAAACAGAGTTACGGATTGAAAGATATGAATTTTTCAAAAATCGAACTCTACGAATACCGAAAACTACGGCTAAACTGAAAACTTACGAAATTGAGAGATGTTATTTTCCAAAGTTGCGTCTCCTCGCGCTGATCACTTTTCTCTCATGCGGCATCTTGAGCAGATGTATTTAATTGGTTGGCCACACGGTTGAAGATTACGTTCTCCTTTTCGGCATCTTCTGCGCTGCTTCTCCTTTGATTGCCGTTGCATCTTTTTTTTTTTTTTTTTTCTTTTTTTTTTTTCTGAATTCGCGTGACATAATAAGAGTGGATTTTTGCTATTATCTTCCTTAAATAGCTATTAATTAAATCTATTAATTGAATAACAAAATCTCTTAATTAAATCCTTTTTAATTAAGTAAAAAGAACAAATAATAATTAGGTCGTAGTGATTAAACTCAATTACTATTTTACCCTTTTATGAAAAGTCGGGATGTTACACCGACCCTCATCAGAGGTATTTTGTATTATTGTTTGTATGTATTTATTTATTTAGGATATATTAGTCATTGTGTAGAATTATGGAAGTTCTAAGAGTAACAATATATTTTTATATTGTGATTGATAAAGTAGATACGAAAGATCGATCGAAATCTGTCATATATTAAATCAAGTAAATTGATTGTCGCATTTCCCATTTGGATTATCTTATTGGTGAAAATTTTGGAATAATCACCATAAAAATTATTACCTTGGCCTTTAAAAAAGATTTATCACCATAAAAATATTGTCTCCCTGAATCAAATCGTATACCGAGTCAAAGTAGTCAATAACAAACATTAGTTATGAAAAATTTCATAAACAAACCAATCCCCACTCTATGACTTCATATTGTATTTTGAGTCAAACTTCTTGTTTTGAAATTTGTTTGACCATTAATTTAGTTTTTTGTATGGCAGTAGTAACAAATATAAAAACTAACTTCTGCAATCTCTATTTAAGAGGCTTAAAGCAAAGAGAACACATAGTAACGCAGTGTTATATATACATTAAGAAATCATGACTAGAAATCAATTCATGCTAACAGTCGTTCTCTCATTCCTATTAGCTTTCAACATAAAGGCTTTCCATACGAACCAAAGAATTTATATCGATATCGTCAATAAGCTTCCAGACAACACCAACCTCCTACACCTAGAGTGCTTCTCTGAACATGATGACCCGGGTGCTCGTTATCTGAATGTGAACGACAAATACCGATTTAATTTTGAAAATGATCACTTTCACCACACAGAATTTCACTGTCATTTTGCATGGGGGCGAAAGATTAGAACAATGACAATTTTCAATAAAAAGATTTACGATGATCACTGCGAAACATTTGCTCATAATAGAGTTTCTTGTTGGTGGGTGGTTAAACAAAACGGATTTTATGTTTCTCCAGAACAAGATCCTTCCGACCATGATCTTGTTTACATGTATGGGTGGCAAAATAGTCCTCCGACTCCAATGCTTATTTGATTGCTCATATACTTTTCAAGTTTATTAATGCAATGAAGTGAAACGATTCCATCTGAAATTTTCTTTCGTGTGTGTTTGACCCACCCCGAGCAATATAGATTTTTTTTTGAAACAGAAATATAATTCACACACATAAAAATATACTTGACAATCAATATAGTATATGTTTCACAAAGAATTCAAGACTTATTAGCTTACATTCAATGAGACTTATGGGCCTAAAGTCTTTGAAATTCTAAAATTAATTATTTGGATCTAATTGTTAAGTTGGTGTGTTTATATTCCTACATCAACTATTTGTTTAAATTTGACAATTATATTTTAGTATAAATAAGGTGTGGCGCCCCAGAACTGTGGTTCTTGCCGCACTGCTTGAGCATAATGATTCTGTAACTACTTAGACCCGTCGTCATCGCTTGGCTTGAAATGATCAACCCAAATTACCAAGTCTATTATGACTTAACATAATATCTTAATACTCTGTCATTATGTCCATGTGTGGCATTTAGTTTCACTTGATAGGAACCCGGTAACTACCTAGACCCGTCGTCCTCGCTTGGTATGAAATGGTTAACCTGAATTACAAAGTCTATTATGTCTCAACCTTTTATCTTAATACTTTGTCATTATGTCCTTGTGTGCAGGGCCGGTCCTACGTTTTGAGAGGCCTTAGGCGGAGAAAAAAAAATAGAAAGCTATTAACACTGAAAAAAAAATTTAATAGAAAAATGATTTTTTTCTAGTATTCAAATTCATTTCATCATTTTCATACCTAAAACATACATATATATATATATATATATATATATATATATATATATATATATATATATATATATTACTAAATATTAATTCAAGTATTCAACAATTCAACAACGCTCGAAAAGAAATTTGGAGGCTAAATCACTAATCAAAGTATAATCGTCAATTTCATCAACCGATTTCCGCTCAATCGATATTATGGCCAACCCATTCAAGCGTTCTTGAGTCATCGTCTTTGAAGATGGGTCTTTATTAGCTTCAACTTGAAAAACTCCTTTCACCAGATGATAAATCATTATTACTGGAATAGTCAACAATATCCGTAAACAACTTGTGTGTTTTCATAACTTAGAGGACATGTCTTCAAAAATTCAAAATTTCGAGAGGTTCATCCACATCTTCAAGAAAAACATGTATAAGAAGTTGTAACTTATAATATAACTCTTCCCAATCAATATCCTCATGTGCACCTTTTGTCAACATTTTATTGGGGTTTTTATTGGGCTATTTTTCTGAAACATTGGGCCTTTTATAGTTTTTTTTTTTTTTTTTTTTTTTTTTTAAGCTAAGTAAGCATATATGTGCTTGGCTGCACGGTGCAGTATTAGCCTCAGGCAAATTGCACTGCTTGCCTAAGGGTTGGGCCGGCCCTGCTTGTGGGGCATTTAGTTTCATCTGATAGTTGGTTTTGATACCACTTATAACGCCTCCGAACTATGGGTATATCTTAATACTTTGTCATTATGTCCATTTGTGACATTTAGTTTCATCTGGTAGTTGGCTTTGATACCACCTATAACGCCTCCGAACTATGGGCATATCTTAATACTTTGTCATTATGTCCATGTGTGGCATTTAGGTTTCATCTGGTAGTTGGCTTTAATACCACCTATAACGCCTCCAAACTATGGGTCTGGAAGCGCTACTTATGGCAGAATGATCTGGTAACTACTTAGACTCGTCGTCATTGCTTGGCTTAAAATATTTAACTCAACTTATCAAATCCATTATGTGTCAATATTATATCTTAGTACGTTTTCTCCCACTTTTTCAATGTGCGCAATTACATAAGGCCTTATGCCTTTTGTATTGGTTGCACGTTGAGATGTATCACTTTGGATAAACTCTGATCATAGCCCAATGTTTGAGCTATTGTGATTTTGGCTTCAGAAAGAGTTTTTGTATTCGCCTGTGGATGTAGGTCGGTTTGACCAAACCATGTAAAATTTGGTGCAAGGACGTAACCAGGCCATAGCTAGGGTGGGCGCAGCCTACCCAATTTTTATTTTCAGTACATGAAAAATCCTATATAATGCAATCTAACACAGTTAGTCGTCTTAATCTAGCCCACCTGACCTTATAAATATAATCCACTAGCCCACCTAAACAATAATTCCTAGTTCTGTCTCTAATTTGGCGTCTCTTCTCATATTTTTTTCTTTTAAGACTATAACTCGGAGTTCGATCCTTAAGACTAATTTATCTTGAACGAGTGCAACGAAGATTCATACTTTTATTCAAGAAATTATGGCTTTTAGTTTGAACATAATATCATCTTAAGAGTTTCTTTTTTATCCAAAGCATTCTCATTCTGCTTGAAGATCCAATATCTTAGCCTCGTCGATTTCCACATCTATGTTACAAATGATACAGTAACTTTTACAAAGTAGCGTTTACTATCATTTTCTTCTTCTTTATTTTACTTTTATATATTTGCAAGGTGAGATATGAAGAAAAGAGTATTAATTTTATCCAAGAAGATTGTATTAATTTTAATAGCTCACGTTCTTCTACTTTTTCCCTTTTGCCTCTTCTAAGTTCTAATGGGATCTTTTTTAACAGGGGCGTCATTTCTATTCGGATGCCTATTGAGTGGATAGATCTTTTATTTTTTTATCCGTCCACGGGTGAGTATGACAACCTTCCCTATGTTTAGGATGCAATTAAAAAAATGGTGTTACAGAAGATTTGGACACTAAGAAATAACATTGCCTTTATTGACAAACCGGTCGGAGTTTTTCTCTCTTTTATGGAAAAAAAAAACGATTAGCTTTGCTTGGAGTAGTCGTAGAACACAAAGGCTCAGGCTTGAGTGTGATCGATGGAGGGATCATCCTTTAAATTTCAATCCTCTACAGTCTCTTTGTTTGGAATGTTTTTTGCCAGTGGACTGTAACTTTGAACTTTGTCTTGCAGCATGCTAGATTTTTAATAAATTTCATTTTATTGGTGTTCAAAAAAAATATTTCAAGACCTTTTTATCTTTTCATTGTCAAATTCTATACATCCTTTCACTTTCATAATATATATATATGTGTGTGGTTTTTCTCAATAAAATAGGTGTGATCTTGAGAATGGCATCAATTAAAAAATGAACTGACGGAGCAATAAAGAGTGCAACGTCCTATGCTCCTTTAAGTAAAAGTCCCTCGTACATATAGCATAATAAAAAATAAAAACTACACAAAACATTCAACGTTTCCACATTGCTAGGAATCCGCCTTGTGTGAAAAGTGAGAGCCTTCAAACTTTTTCCTTGCTTCTTTATCCTAGGATCCCAACTTGGAAGAAAAGTGAAAATTTGAAATCTTCCTTTGATGAAAAGTGAAAATATGATTTATTCCGGTGTCCATCTGTTGGATATCATTGTAGAATAACTATTATTATTCACTTGAATAATAGTTATATTTATATATGGAAGGAATGCATCGTCTTTTTTTGTTGAAAACGAAAAGTCACCTTGGCTACTGACCTCCTTTTCTTGACTATTTTTTTGGTTTTTTCAACAATGTCACCTACTCCTTTATTCTATAAATAGGTAGCAAATAGCATTTTGTAAAATGCAAGACAAACTCACAGTTTACTACAAAAGAGAGAAAGGCAGCGACGAGAGTTTGTGAAATTAGTCAGTGTGTAAAAATAGAGTGAAAAGTGTGTGTTAAATTGTTGTCCAACAGTGAGTGATATTTTTCGGTACTTGTTTGACACTCCTTCTACTTCAATCTGGTTGGTTGGTTCTGCACACGGAGTAATGATTATGTACATGGTTCTTCATGATTGAGGCTGCGGTTATTTTTGTGACATCTTTCCACAACTCTTATACTCTTGTATTTTATTGGTACTTTGGAGTAGTTTGAGTTGTTGTCGCATGAACACTTGTATCTCTTATTTCTTGACTAGTGGAGATTTTTGTGGGCTCCGGCCTCGTGGTTTTTACTCTCTCACATTGAGAGGGGTTTCATGCGTTAAAATTCCAGTGTTATTTTATTCCGTTTTATTTCACTACGTGGCTTTCTACTAGTATTTCTATTCCGTTGCGCTTACTAGTGGGAAAATATTTGTGGGTGTTTGCGATAATTTTCTTATTATCATGGCGTTTTCCCAAACAAGTGGTAGCAGAGCACAGTTAGTAGTGTTGTCGGATAAAGTAATTTTTGGTGTATTTGATTTGTTTAAAATGGAAGCAAATCTAAAGCAGGATTATCACTTTAAATGGGTCAAATTATGTTTTATGGAAAGATAAAATGGAGGACTTGTTATATGTGAAAAATTACTACAAGCCTGTGTTTGATGCAGAAAAACCCGAAGATAAAACAGATGTTGAATGAGATTTGTTACATAGGCAAGTATGTGGTTATATAAGACAATGGGTCGATGATAATGTTTTGATAATGTTAAAATGCTAAAACTTTATGGAAAAACTGGAAGATTTATATGCCCGGAAAACTGGTAATAATAAGATGCTTTTGATTTATAAGTTGATGAATTTAAGATATCAGGAAGGAACTCTATGGTGATCATTTGAATAATTTTGTTGGTATTCAAAATCAACTTATTGCTATGGGTATCAAGTTTGATCTTGAAGTGCGAGGATGGATGTTTCTCGGCTCTCTACCGAGTCGTGGGAACTTTTTTAAGTTCTCTCTCTAACTCAACTCCAGGATGGTATGATGACCATTGATCTTGCCAAGACGCAATGCTCGGAAGAGAAACCGGAAGGAAAGCACATGGTATTTACGCACGGTCCGGATGTTCAGTTGCGAGTCGAGGGGAGAAGTCATAGTAGAGCACCCAAGCATAGAGGTCGAGTAGAAGCAAATCCAAAGGAAAATACAAAGACCTTGAATGCAATCATTGCGGAAAGAAAGGACACATCCAGAGATATTGTTGGAAATTGAAAAGGAAAAACAAAAATAATGACATGTTGATAAGAAAAGTGATGAAAAGCAAGAAGACAATATTAATCTCGCTTACGGTGATTTTCTTATTTTTCGAGGAAGTTGATGATGTCAATCTTGCGATGATGATGTGACCGGTTGGGTCGTTGATAATGGTGCGTCGATCCATGCTACTCGAGAAGAGAATTCTTCACATCTTACTGCCGCAGGTGATTTTGGTGATGTGAGGATGGCACATGATTACGTTATAGAGTGTGCAGGTGTTGGAGATATTAGTTTGGAGGCGTCTAACGGTACCAGACTAATTTCGAGAAAAAGTTAAGCATATTCCGGATATCCGGTTGAATCGATTTGGTTGGCGTTGTGTGATGATGGTTATGATGATTCGTTTTCGTGATACGTGGAAACTCACAAAAGTGGTCTTCGATTGTTGCTAGAGGTATGAAATCCTCTACACTTTTCTTGACTCAAGCTAAAGTTGTTATTGATATGGCTAATGCAGTGGAGTCACTTTGATGAGGCGAGTTGTGGCATAAAAGGTTATGTCATATGAGCTGAAAGGTATACTATCTTGTCAAGAAAAATCTATTATCATGTTCTAACGATTTGCATTTGGAGAAGTGTGCACATTGTCTTGAGGAAGCAAAATAGAGTTTCTTTTAAAACTCACCCACCTTCAAGAAAGTCGGAAGTACTTGAGTTGGTACATTCGATGTTTGTGGTCCTATGAAAAGAAGGACGCTTGGTGGTTCCTCGATATTTTGTGACTTTTATTGATGATCATTCGAGGAAAATTTGGGTCTACACTTTGAAGACAAAAGATCAAGTGTTGGACATTTTTAAGCGATTTCAAGTCTCGGTTGAGAAGCGGAAAGAAGTTGAAGTGTATTCGAGCAGACAATGGCGGTGAATACTTTGGTCCGTTCATGTTTCTGCAAGCAGCAGGGTATCATCAGACATGAACGGACTCCACCTAAAACTCCATGATTGAATGGATTGGGTGAGAGAATGAGCAGAACACTAATGGAGAGTGGATGTTTGCTTTCACATGTGGATTACCTAAATCCTTTTGGGGTGCGTGAAGCCTTGAGTGCTGATGGTGCATGTACTTAATTTGTCTCCATGTGTTCCTTTGAAGAATGAGGTTCCTCGGAAGGTATGGTCGGAGTAAAGATGTATCTTACCACTATTTGCGAGTTTTGGTTGTAAAGCTTATGTTCATATTCTAAAGAAGAGAGGTCTAAGCTTGATGCTAAGACTAAGCAGTGTATTTTTCTGGATTATGGTCAAGATGAGTTTGGCTACAAACTATATGATCCTGTTGATAAGAAAATAATCAGAAGTCGAGATGTTGTGTTTGCAGAGAATGAGACTTTGCAGGATATTGACAAGAAGAGTTCAACACCTCGAGCTAATGATGTTCCATCTACGTCAGAGATAGTTCCTCCTACACCACTAGAGGAACATGATGCGATTGATGTATGCAGGATAATCATCGAGTGAGCCTCGATTGATCTTGATCATGTTTATGATGAGTTGGTTGATGAACCACTACCGGAGGAGGAGCAACCGATTATTCCCGGAAGGTCCGAGAGAGGCGTTCTTCCATTAGATACCCGTGAGTGAGTATGTGTTGCTCACGAGATAGTGGAGAGCACGAGAGCTTTGATGAAGCCTTGGATGATGAACATAAAGATAAGTGGCTTGATGCTATGAAAGATGAGATGAAGTCTTTGCATGATAATCACACCTTTGAGTTGGTGAGACTGCCAAAAGGGAAGAAATCTTTGAAGAATAAGTGGGTCTTCAGAATTAAGAACGAAGACAGTAATTCTACACCTCGGTATAAAGCAAGATTAGTGGTCAAAGGTTTTGGTCAGAGAAAGGGCATTGATTTTGGTGAGATTTTATCTCCGGTTGTGAAGATGTCCTCTATCCGGACTGTTCTTGGCTTGGCAGCTAGTCTTAATTTAGAGGTTGAGCAGATGGATGTTAAAACAACTTTTCTTCATGGTGACCTTGAAGAAGATGTCTACATGGAACAACCAGAGGGTTTTCAAGTAAAAGGAAAGGAGAATCTTGTGTGCAAGTTGAAGAAGAGTCTTTATGGGTTGAAGCAAGCGCCTAGACAGTGGTACAAAAAGTTTGAGTCTGTCATGGGGGAGCAAGGCTACCGGAAGACTACTTTTGATCACTGCGTGTTTATTAGAAAATTTTCAGATGATGATTTTATCATTCTTTTACTCTATATTGATGATATCTTGATTGTTGGCAGGAATGCTTCAAGAATTGACAGGTTGAAGCAGCAATTAAGTAAGTCTTTTGCTATGAAAGACTTAGGCCATGCAAAGCAGATTTTGGGGATGCAAATTACTCATGACAGAGCGGCCGGGAAAATTTATTTGTCGCAGGAGAAGTACATCAAGAAGGTGCTTCAGAGATTTGGCATGACTAATGCCAAACCGGTCACTAGTCCACTTGCATCTCATTTCAAGTTAAGTATCAAGCAGTGTCCGTCTACAGATGACGAAAATGAAGGAATGAGAAAGGTTCCTTATGCCTCAGCAGTTGGAAGTTTGATGTATGCCATGGTTTGTACTAGACCAGACATAGCTTATGCAGCTTGGTTAGTAAGGTCGATCGTTTTCTCTCTAATCCTGGTAGAGAGCATTGGAATGCTGTGAAATGGATTATGAGATACCTCAGGGGTACTACTGATTTATTTCTTACTTTTGGTGGTGAAAAACCTGAGTTGGTTGGTTTCACTGATTCTGATATGGCAGGAGATGTTGATTCTCGCAAGTCTACTTCAGGATATTTGATTAAATTTGCGAGGGAGGCGTGTCATGGCAATCAAGATTGCAAAAATGTGTTGCTCTTTCAACTCTGGTGAGTTTATTGCGAGAAGCTGAAGCATGCAAAGAGTTGTTGTGGATGAAGAAGTTTCTCCGAGAACTTGGTTTGAAGCAAGATCGAGACGTATTGCTTTGTGATAACCAGTGCTATTCATCTTGGCAAGAATGCACCTTTCATTCGAGGTCCAAGCACATTGATGTTCGTTATCATTGGATTCGTGATGTGTTGGATTGTAAGCTCACTGAAACTTGAGAAAGTTCATCTGGATGATAATGGTGCAGATATGTTGACAAAAGTGTTGACAAGGGAGAAGCTTGAGATATGTCATTCTATTGCGGGAATGGCAAATTCCTCTACAAAACAGTGAGGGGGGGATTTGTAGGATATCACTGTTTGTAGTCAACTATTGACTACATGAATAGTTGGGCTATATATGGAAAGGAATGCATGCTGCTGTTTTTGTTGAAAACGAAAAGTCACCAAACTACAGCACCTCCTTTTCTTGACTATTTTTTTGGTTTTTTCAACAATGTCACCTACTCCTTTATTCTATAAATAGGTAGCAAATAGCATTTTGTAAAATGCAAGACAAACTCATGGTTTACTACAAAAGAGAGAAAGGCAGCGACGAGAGTTTGTGAAATTAGTCGGTGTGTAAAAATAGAGTGAAAAGTGTGTGTTAAATTGTTGTCCAACAGTGAGTGATATTTTTCGGTACTTGTTTGACACTCCTTCTACTTCAATCTGGTTGGTTGGTTCGTACACCGGAGTGACAGATTGTACATGGTTCTTCACAGATTGGGCTGCGGTTATTTTTGTGACATCTTTCCACAACTCTTATACTCTTGTATTTTATTGGTAC
The DNA here is from genome assembly GCA_026214975.1 of Gentiana macrophylla. Lineage (NCBI taxonomy): Eukaryota > Viridiplantae > Streptophyta > Magnoliopsida > Gentianales > Gentianaceae > Gentiana > Gentiana macrophylla. Next base: position 19,802,048 of record CM047806.1, read on the forward strand.
TTTGGAGTAGTTTGAGTTGTTGTACGCGGAACACTTGTATCTCTTATTTACTGACTAGTGGAGATTTTTGTGGGCTCCGGCCTCGTGGTTTTTACTCTCTCACATTGAGAGGGGTTTTCCACGTTAAAATTCTGGTGTTATTTTATTCCGTTTTATTTCACTACGTGGCTTACTACTAGTATTTCTATTCCGTTGCGCTTACTAGTGGGAAAATATTTGTGGGTGTTTGCGATAATTTTCTTGTTACCGCGGCGTTTTTCCCAACACCATCTTCATGCTAGGATCCCGAAACGGGCTAAAAGTGGAACCCCATTTCTTTGCTAATCTCCAAAAAAGCTCGAAAGTCACACATGACTTCTCACCTTCTTGAGAACCTGTAACATACTCCAACCAATACTCCGTTGTCAAGGATCAAGATCATTGCTCTCTCTTCTAGGAATACATAAGTCGACACGTTCTCTCTGAAAAATCTAACTAGAGTAGTGGGTCAGGCAGTGTTTCTCCATCTTCTCGATACCGAGTCTCATCTAAAAACATATAAACTAGGAGTGAGCATGAATGCCCCGTAATAAGTGTTTAAATATCAAGAGGGGACTAAGAAAGACACCGAGCAAGCCTCCAGAGTGCACTTGTCAGTTAGTCTGAAAACAGTGATATGAATACTGAAAATATTTGTACTAACAAATAGTGCATGTTATTTGTACTGGAAATTAAAGACAATCAGAATACGCAGGAGAGAAGACAGTCGCTTTATTGATATGGTTTTAAAAATGCATACAATGCTTCTATTTATATAGAAGAGAAGTTAGACATAAATTATTTAAACTAAATAAAAGAAGATAAAATTATTATCTAATTTTAAGATAAATCTAAAACAAACTACTAATATTTTATTCAAATAAAACTCAGCACTATAGCAATCATATCTTTTTTTCTTGACATTATCTTCTCTTGGCATTATCTTCTATTACCCTCCCTCAAACGAGACTGGGTTTGGAGGCCGAGTTTGTTTGGTGATGATATTTTGGAAGTAACAATGATTGTATTGAAATAATATTATGCTCAAATAAAATACTCTAACTGATACTCTTCTAAAAGTCTTGAAACAATGAAACGATTCTAATATGTGCCCCCAAAGTGGCTCTAAAAATGTCAAAGGTTGCGGATCGGATTTTTTGACCGGCTCTGTCATATGAATTATACTCCTTATTAAAACCAAAGAGCAAGTCTTTGATGCTGGGGATCTCGAGACCTCACTGTGCTGAATATGAAGTCTGAATTCTCTCTACTGATTTTTTTTTTTGTCTAGAAATATATCATCTGCTAAACTGTCTCAAGCATTTTTGGTGGATCGTATACTTAATGAAAACATGGAATTGGATAACTAAAAATCTTATATTTATCAAATATTTAATCTACTTAAAAAGAAGTTTCATATTCGTTTAACACACAAATTAAAATATCACTAAGAAACCATTTATAATCTGAACCCACATGTAGTTGTATAAAACTGGCTATGAAAATTTTATATATCTGGAAATCATCTCAAGCATTCTTGTTTGATGCTTGACAAACTGCTTAGATGTCTGATTTTAAGGTAGATATTCCTCCCAAACCTATGAACATAAGAATTCCCCATTAATTCATATACTTAGTTTTCTTAAAACTTTAATCCATGGCTTAGAACATGGTTAATTTGTAGGAATCTTAACACTAAATCTTTTGTTAATTACTTGGTCTTTGATTCTATTTAAGAATCGGATAATGATACATTTACTTTCAAGCTCTACGACATATATATCTACACCCACATTATTTCGTCAAAATTTAATGTGAAAAGTTTTTTTCTTTCAAACTCAGACAAACATGATAAAACATTGAAATGATTAAATGATAATTGCAATACCTCGTAACAGAACCCATAATCCTCTTGAATCATTGCATATGTAGCTTTTTTTTTTATTCAAAAGATGCATCGTTTCGGCTGAACCAACACATGATTCAAAAAGATGCAGCATGTAATTTAATTTAATTGATGTTAATTATAATAGAATAATAATGTTTCTAAGAAGCCCAAGATTTGAGTGCTACATCACAAGAAAAATGAGAGACAAAATGTCGCCTCCTTAAAACTGGACAAAAAAACCAAGACTCAGACGTTTCTTTAATTTCAGGAATAAATAATACAGTGTTAAATCGTACATCCATTTCTCCAAATACAAAATGATCAGTAAAACTGTAAAAAGAAGTAGTAATAAGAATATTGTATATCCTCTGTCAGACTCTTTCACGCAAAATTCTTTGCCCCATATACCTGCACGAATACACACAATAAACTCGCTCAAAAAGTTGAAAGAAAAAAAATTTCATCTAATAATATTTATAAAGTAAAAGCTTAATTACTTGGTGGGTGAATGTCCAATGAATATTCATTGGAATGTTTATGTTTAGTTAAAACTGTCTTAGATGAAACCACACAAAACATATTGTTATGATATTTACCTTCCGAGCATCATTACAGTCGCCTGAGGATTAGTCCCCGGAGATTCAAGAAACGTAGAGCCATCAACCACCCTCAAGTTCTCCACCCCCATCACTCTATAATCATGATCCACCACCTTACCCACTTGGCATCCGCCATGGTAATGCCATATCGTAATCACTGTATCCTCACAAAACTGTTCTAAAGAAAACGCAGCTGTAACCCGTTTCTGTCTCAAGTTCACAGGCAGAGTCACCATTGCATCCATCAGGGCTTGAGCTGTGGTGAATGGATAACGGTATGTTGCAAACGATGTTGAATCAATGACCCTTTTGATTATTTCGATTCCTTGTACACAAATTTGCAGATCCTTTGGATCTTTGAAATAGTTGAATGTAACTTTTGGGTTTACATTCGGATCCCTACTTTGGAGCTCCAAATGCCCGGTTGACAGCGGGCCCATTACCTTTTCCCCAATGAATCCTATATTGATATCAGCATTTGCTATGGCTGCCAGGACAGTGATGTTAAGAAACTCCAGCAATGGAGATGCCTACATGATACATATATATTTTAAGGCAAACTGAACAAAAGTATAAACTCAAGACCTATTGTAGTGAAATTCAAGAACTGGTAGACCATAAAATAAAAATGAAAACTTTAGGAATGCAAATAGGACCTGAGTTGAAGGGGATTGGATTTTTGTCGTGAGACCGTTGATCCAATTAAATGCGACAGATCCACTAGCCGCTTCAATGTAGCTACCAACCGGAGTAATTCCGACCACCTGAACGAGGGAGGTTTCGACCGGCACAGGTGAAGGTATCACGATTACGTTCAATGGATTATCAGACATCCCTTGACCTACCATGGGTTGGTCCTTAACTACTTGAATACCCTGGTTTATCAATTGTTGGGTTGGCCCAATCCCGCTTAGCATCAATAGTTGTGGGCTTCCTAATGCACCAGAGCATACAATAACCTCGTTTTTGTAGCCTTCTTTCAAATATGCCCAGTGTTTCTTTCTACTGGAATCTGTAAACACAACTCCGTTTGCTCTAGGACTACCTGCCACCCCTGCAGGTTTGTCATTTTACATGAGCAATTAATCACCATTTACAATGTTTCTGTTACTCCACTCAAAAAACAAACAAACAAAAAACAATGGTTTATGTTACAATGTTGACAATTTTTTACTTTGTGATGCTACAACTACGATGTGATGTACAACTACTGGGATTTAGACTTGCATGATTTTGGAGCATGTATTTTACCTTTATGTTACACTTCCGTAAGATATCAAAAAACCGTATTACAAGGACAAGGCAAGAAGGCTTCCTATGCCACACAAGTGTATCAAGATTTTTAGATGCTAAACTAACTAGGCCAATAGGTGCAGAGTATTGAGGTGAGGTAATTTATGAAGGTTCTTTGAATTGAGGAAAGATTTTCCTAAGATCTAAAATCTGCAGGACTTGATACAGTCCATCCTTAAGTTTCCCTTTCTAACCCAGTCTTCTTGTAGCTTGATCCTTGAAATAGAATTTGGCTAGATAAAATTCAACAAACACTTTGCATTTTTGTCCACTTTACTTTTAGTATCAATAATCAAATAAATGCCAGCAACCCACAACAATGTGGCATCTTTGTTGCAGATATGGGAAGTAGGCCTAAGACTAGATTTCGAGTTTCCACCTCCTCTATTAAATGTCCCTATTCCTCATCCAGAGTTAGAGTATTGGACAAGATGCTTGTAGTCTTATTTTGTGTCAATATGCCTAACCACAACAATCTCTCATGAACTGAGTCGGGATGTTATATTTAATATAACTGACTCATACTCCTCGAATCATCCTCCCCGTATAGCCAAAACCAACTTAGAATCAGAAATCGGATACCCCGCAATGGCCAAACTATCAACAAACCCTTTCTTAAGAGCTAAATAGTCTGCCATACTTTTAGTTCATTTTTCAGTTTTAGAGTTAAGGCATCTTTGTATCTTAAGATCTAAGATTATTGATAGTCTTGACGCTTAGCTTCATTTGGTCATCATCAACATAATACATACATACAATAGAGAGCTTGGAGAATAAGCTAAGATCTAACTAGCTAACTTAGTTCTAACATTCATAATGAAGCAAAAATATAATAGGGAATGTAAAAGATATATACAAATAAAGGGATGTGATATAATTACCTTTTGGATTGAAGAGAATTTGCTGGGCAGTTGCATACAAGTAAACGGTAATATTTGAAGGAACAGCATATTCAAGTAAATCTGCAGCTGTATGTCTATGCCCATTCTGATCAAAAATGGAACCACCCACTTTTGTTCCGACAAGATGATCAAACGAGAACCCATTGTCGGGTAACACGCCGGCTTCAAGAAGCCCATTTTTCAACGCAGATTGCCATCCCAATACTTTTGGCTCAAACACCACTTTCTTTTCGACCCATTCGTATGACTCTTCAACAAGTCTCGGATCCCAACCCGTTTTGCTTAGAAACTCTGGATTTGCCCGTGAATAGAACCCGGCGTTTAAGGCTGTTCCGCCACCCAGTACGCGGGCTCGGTGGTTGTAGACACCGTCGGTGGATATGAACAGCTGGGCGGGGGATGACGGAGAGGTGTCTGAAAGTGTGGCTGCAAAGCCTCCGACTTTGGAGATACTCGGATTTCCATAAGGCAATCCACCTCTTCTAGGAGGAGCACTTTGGCGTTTTGAGATATAGTGGCGGCTAATGCGCAGCCGGAAGTTCCTCCGCCCACCACTATATAATCGTACCACTCCGTCGCCGGCGCAGTTTTGGCATCGTGAGCAAAGCTCGAGTATGGAGCTGCCCACACGGCCCACACCACACACAAGGATTTTAAAAAAGTTAAATTAATTAAAGTTAAATGAAAGTATCAAAACATATAAAGTTATATACTACTACTATTTGACCCCGAGTCTAAATTTAGATATGACGCCCTGTCGGTTCAGTGGTAAAAGGTCATTGCACTACCTAACGAGAGTCAGAATTCAATTCCCATGAATCTCACCCCGTCCGGAATAAAAATATCATTCCCTTTACGATATATATATAAAATTTCATTTGCATGTATCGCATTCATCCAGATTCTTTAATTATTTTTCCTTTATATCGAGTTATCGACCGCATTATATAAAATAGAAAACCTGATGTATTTAATCTTGGATACAGATTTTGAAAACTAGAAAAATATGTTTTTAAAACTGTAAAATAGAGAATTCGTTAAAATGGTATGATAGAAAGTTTTCAAAAGAAGAATAGCATATCATGAGTAACATAATAAAGATGATAAACACAAATGCAACATTATTTGCATGCTTCAAACAAATCTACTACGCATTAATTGTCTATTAGTAGTATATATTACTTATATAAAGAGAAAGAAATCAAGAAAGTGGAAAGTAGGTTCATAGAAAGGAATAAAAACCTTTTTCAGAGTAGGAAAATTGAATGAGGAAAACAAGTGCCAAAAATGTTGCAACATAAACGTTGTGGCAACAAAGCCATTCTTTTGAGCTCATGATTTTCTATGTACAAATCTTAAATAGTTTCGAAAGTGAAAATGAAAATGAGGAAGTTGAGATAACGAATGGAGAGAATAACTAATCCTTTTTATACTCTGCAAAAATCTGTCCAGTATTTTTTCCGAAAGGGGAAAAAAAAACACACACACACGGCAATGCACTACTAGTAGTTAGTTGGTCAATGCAAATTTATGCACCGGTTTTCTTGTTGGTATTATTCATTGCTAACCCCCCATAAGAGACCACACACATATATCATATTTTAAACACCTGAATGAAGCCCAGCCTCACAAAATAAAATCTGTAATGTAAATGATACGGATGCGACTGTTGCGTCATAACGAGTGAGTGATACAACAACAGTTATCTGCATTATTAAACCTGACGGGTTTAGATTTATCATGATCAACGGGGTGGAGATGATTGTTGTGTCACTCACTCGTTATGATGCAACGGTTGTGCCCGTATCGTTGCCCAGATAAAATAAACTAAGTTGTGCCAGTGTTCCCGGTGAGATAATGCTGGACCATCCGATCCTTCCAAGCAAACATTAATTAGGACATGAAAGGTTCCATAAAATATTTGATCTTCAACACCACTTGGGATCATGGACAAGTTGTCCATAAGGGGGAAAAGTCATCCCATCAATTTTCTATGTCCAACCAGTGTCGTAGAGTCACTGTTGTTTATTTTTTCCGTTCCAAAATAATTGATTAAGTTGACAAAATACATAGATTAAAAAGATAAGTTAATGTTGTTTCTTGTAAATGGATTTTCCGTATCAAACGTAATGCAGATGGTTTGATTAATCGTCATAAAGCACGTCATGTTGCCTAGGGATTTACTCAACGCCCGTGCATTGATTGTTATGATACATTTAGCCCGGTTCTCAAGCCTACCACCGTTCGCACCCTTCTCACTCTTGTTGTGGTTCATGGTTGGTCACCTCTCCAATTGGGTGTTAATAGTGCTTTTCTGCAGGGTACTCTCACTGAGACAGCTTATATGGCCCAACCCCAAGGTTTTGTTGACCTGTGCTATCCATCAAATGTTTGTCGTCTTAGAAAAGTTATTTATGGACTCAAGCAAGCTCCTTGTGCTTGGTATCAGGAGTTGCATCGTTTTTTCTTCACTCTGGCTTTGTGAACTCCCAGTCTGATGCTTCACTCATTATGTAATAGACCGCTTCCCGACCCCTAGGTCCCACTGGGATCTTGTTAAGGAAGGGTCGGCGTCCTACCGCCATACATACTAGATCCATAAGAAAAAGAGAGGAAACTAGTCCTTTATTACATTAACCACAAATTCAAAATGATAATTGTTGAATTATCCATACATCAAGAAACAAAAAAAAACAAAACGTAATGAAGTCTAAAAGTCGCTCAATTGGACATATCCACATTATAGTCCACGTCAATTTCGCCCTCAAAAAAAGTCTCCAAGGTCTCCTTATTTGCCTCGCCATCAAACGACTCCGCTTCCATACCTAAAAAAAAGGGTTCGCAAACGTGAGAGCTATGACTAGCCCAGTGAGTCCCTGTGTATATGTGTGTCCTTTATAGAAGAATAGTTAATAGCCAAGCAAATGGAATAGGCTAAAATAAAATATACCACAACGGATCACTTTAGCTTTGACCTGCATCAAAATGTTTTAGTACATGGTAAAATATGCAATAAATATGTATATATATATATATATATATATATATATATATATATATATATATATATATATATATATATATATTATTGATTCATGTCACTTAAAGATTTAAGTTGCTTAGGTTACTTGAATTATCTGGTTACTTGACATCGACCTGGCCGGGTCGATGAGTCGATACCAACCGATCTCCAGTACGTGACACGATTTTTCCACCGCACACCAACAAGCAAGCTCTTACCTGACAACTCCGGCCGATTGTCAGGGAAAGGATTCAGACCTTCGCCTAGTGAACCTCCCAAAGGGCTCCAGCCAACCCCACTGCCCTCCGAACCATGACACAGCCGTCAGCCCTTGCTTTCCCGGCCATGCACATGGATCATTGGGGAATTTTGGTACCGTAACCCTAGGACTGTCGATGAGCCGGGGTCAAGAGGCCCCGAGACCGGTGACTAGCCGTTCTACGGTGCAATAACCCTAACTCACCTAGTCGCATAGAGTTGTGCAAAACAATCATTCGAGATCAAGACTTGATTTATTATTATCATTAAGTGTGTTTGCGATGATGTCTATCAAGGTTACTGTACACAACACTAGTCTCAAACTTTTCTATCTATCATGGTCCTTAATTAAAACGGCCCCAGATTACAAAACCTGTTGAAAAGAAAGACACATCTTATGAAAAATGCATACCCAAAATTTGATGGTTGGGATTTACCATAGACAGTTGAGTGGAGTTGCAAGTCCATACTCATGATGCAAGTTGCAAAGTGAACGTATTTTAAAACGACTTTCCAAGTTCTATAATAGAACTTACACTAATAAAGAGTATTTTAAGACAAGCCGATATATGTGTCGCAAACCTTTTAACACGCGGTTGGTAAGAATGCGGTACTCAAAAAGTGGGAAAAGGGTACAAGTTTAACTATCATTTTTGAATAGCCGGGATTAGGCGAGCAACCATTTTCACTTTTAGAAAACACTATGGAATAATTCAGGGCAAAATCGATTTAAAAAAAAAATACTAATCGACACCTTTGCCGTTTTAAAACGATACGATTTTTTGGAAAAGGATTCCACAAATATCATTACAGAGTTACTATTGTTTCATCAAATTTATTAACCGAACATAAACCTTGTAGTGATCTATAGTAGAGGGCAAATGGAGGAAATACTATGCACCTTCAACAACCCCATCAAGAATCTATGTCCTCTAAGGTTTTTTTAATATAAATATTGCATATGAGATAAAAACGTTGTGCCGTAACTGATAAAATAGACTAGAAAAGTGTGTGTACCAACATTTCTTCAACAAAACACAATGCATTTCCAAGGATAAAATTTGCAAAAAAACTTGCAGAAAGAGAATATATATATATTTGAAGGAATGAATGAAACAGAGACTTGATACCACAGAACAAAAGAACATTGCTTTATTGTCCTAGTATTTTATTTAAAAAAATAAGTTTAATGAAATTCACATTGTCTTTTTAAAAAAAAGGGGAAAGGAACTCACCTTGCTGTGATTCCTACTTGCTCTTACCTAACTCCTACTTTTTCTTCTAAATTTCTTCTTTTTGGTGCGAACTTATATATTTTTTTCTACAGTTAACCCTCTATTTATACTACTCCAAAAGGACAAATAATTTACTCAAATCCTTTATTCTTGCCCCTCTTTATTTCCCCCCTTAAATGCCTGAGGTAATTCTCACGTGGTCTCTCCTTAATCATTTTCATTGACTAGAAGCTTAGATTAGGAAGTATTATTTTCCTCACATGACCATTTTTTTTTGTGAATTTAATTTCTAGGTTGACCCCCTCTTATATTCGTTTTATTTATTTATTTTAGCTTGTCCTGTAATCAAATCAGGTAATTTATCCACGACTATATGAAATATATACATACATTTTGAGAATATATATATATATATATATATATATATATATATATATATATATATATATATATATATATATATATATATATACTCCTATGTAGAAGAAAAAGAGTGTTTTCTAATTCTACGACTATTGAAAAAAAATTGATAAGGGGGGGTCTCATGATATTAATTTCCCGGTTGTAGCGTCAAGACGGAAATATTTAATCGAGATTAAACTATTTCACTACACATATTCTCTCATAATATGATCTCTTAATGTGCCTCAATTCTATTTTACAAAAAAAAAAACTATTTACATATAACTACACCTGCATTTATTTATTTTATTACTATTTATTATTTTAACAATAGTGACCCGAAATTCGGGATGTTACACATTATTTATGCTCAAACTACGTTCACTCTATATGTACTCGTTTATGCTGATGATCTAGTAATCACAAGAAGTAGCTCTGCTGCAATAGAGAGGTTTATTTCCACACTCTCTGACTGGTTTTCTGTTAAAGAACTTGGTGATCTTCATTTTTTTCTTGGATGTTGAGGTCAACCCTACTGATGGGCTTCTCCTATCTCAGCGCCGTTATATTTATGATATCCTTGTCAAGAATAATATGCATGAAGCAAAGCTCTATTCCACCCCCATGTATCCTGACCTCTCCTCTTTTGTACATGATACGGATGATCCTCTTACCGACTCTTCGGCTTACAAGTCTCTCATTGGCAGCTTACAATGTTTGCACTTCACTCGCCCCGATGTTTTCTTTGTTGTTACCGAATCGCCTCAAATCATGCATGCTCCCACGACTACCCAATGGTCTTTTCCCAAGCGTCTCTTACGTTATTTAGTGGGAACTCTTGATCTTGGCCTCCAACTCTATCGCCAATTTCCCTTCACGTCCCATGACGTTGACCGGGGTGGTAATCGCTACAACTATTCATCCACTGGTGCTCATGTCGACTATCTTGGTCGTAACCTCATACCTTGGAGCACCAAGAAGCTATCCTATGTGGCTATGTGGCTCGCTCCTCTACTAAAGCGGAATATAAGTCCGTTGCCAACACGGTTGTTGAGCTCAATTGGATCTCCATTATCCTCTAGGATGTTGGTCATATGTCACCCACCCCTTCCTCCGATGATTATTGTGATAATCTTGGGGCTGCGTACCTTAGTGCTAATCCGGTCTTCTACTCCCGCATGAAACATGTAGCTATTGATTTCACAATGTTCGGGAACAAGTTCAAGAGGGTAAACTCCAGGCAGGTCACACATGTATCCTCTCAGGATCAACTTGCGGATATTCTTACCAAAGCCTTTGGAGAAGCATTCATTTCAGTCTTTCCTGGTCAAGCTTGGTCTTTCCTCCATCCGACCAGCTTGATGGGGCGTAACAGAGAATCAAAAATATATTATTTTTATTTGATACTCATTTATTATGATTCATTGTATATTACCCTTACCATACTTAGAGGATCTTGATTAATACTTAAAACTTCCTCTAAGATGTATATATTGTATTAGCCATACACAGTAATGACATACATCCATTCTTCTCATTTACACTTAAGTTTGTTATAGACCATCCATACATAGATGAATGTTAAACTTGAGTAACTTGTCTAGCCTTCACACCAAGATCTTGCAATGATTTAGGGGTGTGTCTAATCTTAGCTAGGTACATAGCCAATCTTTGAAGAGCTAGAAATGAAAACGATTTTGTACTTCTTCTCAAGACTAGTGCTACCATGCATAATCAGTCCTAATCCACTCTTGTCTTTTAAAACTTTAGAACAAGTTATTAATCGACTAAGTCTAGCATTTCCAGTGTCAAACTTCTTCATATACTCCTCTAACCGGTTGTTATCAATATTGAGCTCAGTTTCTTTCAATAAACCAAGACTCGACGTTCCTTTTGGGAATAAATGATACAGTGTTAAATTATACATCCAGTTCTCCAAATTCTGAATGATCAGTAGAATTGCACAATAAGTAGTAGGACTGCAGAAGATTTTTCGGGTGATACATTCGTAAGGTGTGTATATGCTTAGTAAAACGATCACGTTTATCAATGTGTAAATGATAAATATAAATATAAAATAAAAACTCTCATGTTTTCCGGTGTTATTTAAGCTATTCTCGCACCCTGCAAATGTTGTATCCAAAAATCAAGCTTCACTTTATGCAGCACCAAGAATTCTTTGCCCCATATACCTACAAAAGAATCCACCACAAACTCACAAATCATCACACAGTAAATTCTACACCAAGTTTCTATCAAACATTCACAAATTAAACTTAATCAATGAAAGCTTAAACAAAAGGGTAATATACAGTTACCTTCCGAACATCATTACAGTCGCCTGAGGATTAGTCCCCGGAGATTCAAGAAAAGTAGAGCCATCAACCACCCTCAAGTTCTCCACCCCCATCACTCTATAATCATGATCCACCACCTTACCCACTTGGCATCCGCCATGGTAATGCCATATCGTCACCACTGTATCCTCACAAAACTGTTCCAAAGAAAACTCAGCAGTAACATGTTTTGGTCTCAAGTTCAAAGGCAGAGTCACCATTGCATCTATCAGAGCTTGAGCTGTGGTGAATGGATAACGGTATGCTGCAAACGATGTTGATTCAATGACCCTTTTGATTGTCTCGATTCCTTGTACACATCTTTGTAGATCCTTTGGATCTTTGAAATAGTTGAATGTAACTTTTGGGTTTTCATTCGGATCCTTGCTATGGAGCTCCAAATACCCGGTTGATAGGGGACCCCTTACCTTTTCCCCAATGACTCCTACGTTGATGTTGGCATTTGCTATGGCTGCCATTTCCGACGGGACCGTCAGGTTAAGAAAATCCAACAATGGAGATGCCTGCATATGCATGTCCGTATTAATCATAGCACATGCATAATAACGTTTAATGGACACAATACATATCTTTAAACTCATGTTGATGAATATGTCACCATCTACACTACAGTGGCATTCCTAAATTGTTGGACCATAAAAAAGATAACTTTAGGAATGCAAAAGGGACCTGAGATAGAGGGGATTGGATTTTCGTGTTGAGATTGCGGATCCAATTGACATATTCACTGGCTGCTTCAATGTAGCTACCAACCGGAGTAATCCCGACCACCTGAACGAGGGAGATTTCGACCGGCACAGGTGAAGGTATCACGATTACATTAAATGGATTATCAGACATCCCCTGACCTACCATAGGCTGGTCCTTTAGCACTTGAATACCATGGCTCGTCAATTGTTGGGCTGGCCCAATCCCGCTTAGCATCAATAGTTGCGGGCTTCCGAGTGCACCAGTGCATAGAATAACCTCATTTTTGTAGCCTTCTTTCAAATATACCCAGTGTTTAATACCACTCGAATCTGTAAACAAAACTCCATTTGCTCTTGGAGTACTACTACCCACCGCCCCTGCAGATTTGTCAATTTACATAAGCAATTAATCAAAAGGAAGATAGGATACTGTGAGCTAGCCATCAAGAACATGATTGCAAACAAAACATACATCAATATCAATATGTTTAGTCTGAGCATGGAAGACAAGATTGGAGGCTATAGATCATGTATAAATGTTGTCACAAAAGTTCATTGGAATGGCAGACAAAATAAGACACGACTTTTGAAGAAGGGACTTATAATCCAGATAATCACAGCTGAATCATGAGCAAGAGCATGATACGCACTTTCAGCACTTATAGGGACTATCGAACTTTATGTTGCAGATCAGATTCAGACTGTTCCCAAACGAGTTCCCAATCTGTGGTGGAATGGGAATGGTAGTGGTAATGGAAGCTGGTTGTGGTCATGGAAGAAATCGGTGCATCAGAGATGGCCATTTCTCCCACTAACTAAAGCTCTCATATCAACTTAGGTAACTAAAGAACATAATTGATAGACTTTAAGCTTAGCTTCATTAGATCATCATCAACATAATCTATACAATAGAGAGCTTGAAGAATAAGCTAAGATCTAATTAGCTAGCTTAGTTCTCACATTCACAGTGATGCAAAAACATAATAGGAAATTTAAAAGATATATAATATAAGTAAAGGAATGCGATATATTACCTTTGGGATTGAAGAGAATTTGCTGCACAGTTGCATACAAGTAAACGGTAATATTTGAAGGAACAGCATATTCAAGTAAATCTGCAGCTGTATGTCTATGCCCATTCTGATCAAAAATTGAACCACCAACTTTTGTTCCGACGAGATGATCTAACGTGAACCCATTGTCCGGTAACACGCCGGCTTCAAGAAGCCCATTTTTCAACGCAGATTGCCATCCCAATACTTTTGGCTCAAACACCACTTTCTTTTCGACCCATTCGTATGATTCTTTAACCAGTGTCAGATCCCAACCCGTATGACTGAGAAACTCTGCATCTGCCCGTGAATAGAACCCGGCGTTTAAGGCTGTGCCGCCACCCAGAACGCGGGCACGGTGGTTGTAGACACCGTCGGTGGATATGAACAGCTGGGCGGGGGATGACGGAGAGATGTCGGAAAGTGTGGCTGCAAAGCCTCCAACGTTGGATATACTGGGATTTCCATATGGCAATCCGCCTCTTTCCAGGAGGAGCACTTTGGCGTTTTCAGATAAAGTGGCGGCTAACGCGCAGCCGGAAGTTCCTCCGCCCACCACTATATAATCGTACCACTCCGTCGCCGGCGCAGTTTTTGCATCGTGAGCAAAGCTGGAGTATGGAGCTGCCCACACCAAAAATAAATAAATATTATTAATTAAAGCTATTTAACAGTGACATATGGATAAATATGAAAAAGTATATTTTTAGTCCTTATTTTTTTTTTTTATTAAAACTAGTTCATATCTTTTATATTGAATTTTTAGTCTCCTAATTATAATTTCTTTTTTACAAAAATAGAAAATTTAATTTGAACTAAGGTCATATCTTTTTTTTTTTTTTGAAACAAGGTCATATCTATTGAAGGTTTAAAATTTGTAACAAAAATATATCGGTTTTTTTTATAGCAAAAATGTATAGTTAGATGATAAGTTTATTTTCGAAACAATAAGAAAATAAAAAAGGACTATATAGATTGTATTTCAATTATTTTCTAATCAATAATGATCCCACACATATTTTTTTGATAGTCCGTGTAAATTTACTCGGGCTCGTACAATGGTAAGCAACGTGCAATTTAGAAATAGCGGGTAAAACAATTTTTTGACTTTTTGCAAGGGCCAGGGAGTATCTTTGGTATAGTTGAAAGATGACTATTTGCACGGGCTGAGTTTTATCTTTAATTAAAAACGTTTAAATCCTAATCGGAAAGGTTACCTCACGCCCGATCTCACAGAGTCATGAGAAGAGGTTAGCTAGGGCGACCAAGTTTCGGGAAAGAGTTTGCTTTATTTTTTTTCCGCCATCGAAAGGACCGCCCTTTATGGGCCCCCATACTCGGTTTTCGATCCAACGTGGCATTACATCACCCCAACCGCTTACCACTATACCATATCCAGAAGATAGTATTATCTTTAACTAATCTAATTACATCTAGCTTGTGTTGAACCCGTAAAAATTTACCCGAATCCGTGTATATTTACACGAACTACCTAAATAAATATATCTGGTATAACACGACATGAAAATTAAATACATGATTCTATATTTTCTCACGTGATGCATGCTCAGGTGACACAAAGCAACTGCTTGATGCTTCAAGTTCAAACCAAGCTATCAAGCATTAATTGTCTGTTTTTATTAGTAGTACCTCCGTCTCAAAATGTAAGTCATTTTAGGTTTTTTCACACATATTAAGAAAAGTTAGTTAAATTTGTTATTTGTCATTAATTTCGATTAAAAAGACTAAAATGACATTTCATTGGTATTAATGCAAAGTAGTAAAAAATGTTTGAGTATATAATAAATGAAAGAGAGACTTTATGATGCAACGGTTGTAAGAATGTTGTACCAAGTGGCATACATTAGAGCATCTCATTTTTACTCTCTTTCACATAATACACTTTTATCGTGTGTTAGAGGTTAGAAATGAATGGTTGTAATGTATGCCACTTGGTACAACATTGCTACAACGGTTGTATTATAAAATTTGTCTAAATGAAGGGTAGAAGAAGAAAGATGTAATAAATGCTTTATTAGTTTTATAAATGGACTTACATTTTAGGACAAAACTAAAAAGTTACAAAAAAAAAATTTACATTTTAGGACGGAGGTAGTAATACTTAAAAGAGAAACAAATCAAGAAAGTGGAAAATAGGTTCATAAAAAAAGAAAAAGGAATAAAGACCTTTTTCAGAGAAGGAAAATTGAACGAGGAAAACAAGTGCCAAAAATGTTGAAACATTAAAACGCCATTCTTTTGAGCTCATGATTTCAATTATGTAAACTACTGCTGGCTGCTGCTATAATGCTATAAGTGTCGAAACAGATGGTGAAGAGATTAAGATATAATGAATCAAGAGAATACTAATCATTTTATTCCTCTTTATACTTGCCAAAAAAATCTTTCTAGTTGTTCTGTAGTTATTATTTTATTACTATTACTATTATTATAATGATTTTATTATTACTACCTTATATTGCATTATGACTTTCTGACAATGCAAATTGTTTTTTTTTTTCCTTTTCTTGAAGGATGACAATACAAAATAAAGCGCCGTTTATCTTGTTGATATTTATTGCCATTTGCCACCTATAAACGAGGCTGCTTAAATACTGTGGTTTAGTTTTTCTTTCTTGCCGGTCAGCAGTATGGGTGATCTAATATCATCCGGTCGGACCGAATTTTTTTATATTTGTAAAATTAATGTATTATTTTATATGGTTTTACGAGTCAAACCTAGTGCTCTTAAACGGACAGAGCCGTTCACGAACAAGCTCGTGTTCGACTCGTTAGTATCTGTGATCGTTCGTTTGTTTAGTTTAACGAACCAAAGTTGAACAACATTTTAAGCTTGTTTCGTAAACAAACAAACATGCAATTCGTCAGTATCAGTGGTTCATCGGCACTGTTGTAGTACTGCCAATGTCGTCAATGAATTGTTTTCCGGATTCTTCAGTTGCTTCTGCTTTCTTCCATGCAATTTTAGCTTCGTATTGACGTCAAACTCGTATGAACTTTTAAAATGAAAAATCAAACGTTTGATTCTTATAAAGATCCAAGATTTGAATTCTAGTACACAAGAATGCCATGTCTTTCAAACTTGAGGGGAAAAAAAGCTCATAATATGAGAAAACTTGAATTAAAAATGAATAAGAACACGAGATTGAGAACTGAGAATTTGCAGAGCGAGAACAAAAGGAAGAAGATGAAGATCTTCTTCTTCAATTAAAAAAGTAAAAAGGCGGGAAAAAGTAAAACTCATCAATCCGACTAGATCATTGATCTTATCTTTAATTGAAGCTTCTAATGTTACAACGGAGCATCTAATTACTATTTATACTAATCCACTTGAGCTAATTCGGTTGTAACCGTCTCAACCAACTTTGTAGCCAAGTGTTTGATGAAATGCCTGTATGAACCAACAACCATCCTATCCTTGCAGCATTAATCTTGAAACAGGTCTCTAAAAGGATAAGCTTGTAGTAGTGTATTGAGGGTGTGTTTGTTTACTGGTTTGGTTAGAATATCAGATGGTTGTTGATCTGTGTGTATAGGCAATGGTTTGATAATCTTAGCTATGTATTTTTCCCTGACAAAATGACAATCTATGTCTATATGCTTTGTCTTTTCATGAAAGACTGGATTTTCAACAATGTGTAGGGCACTTGAACTATCACAGTATAAAGGAACATGTGCAGTATAATTGATATGGAGGCCCTTGAGTAAATATAACAGCCATTGGACTTCACAGGCAATGATGGCCATGGCTCTGTACTCAGCTTCACTGGAGCTTCTGGAAACAGTAGGTTGTTTCTTGGACTTCCAAGATATAAGTGCTCTTCCAAGGTAAACCAAGAGGCCTGTAACTAATCTCCTGGTCTTTGTGCGTCTTTGTGCATGCAACCCAATCCGAGTCACTGAAGGATTTGAGACTGATAGGGCTGTCACTAGGGAAGAATAACCCTTTGCCGGGTGCTCCTTTTAAAAATCTGAGCAATCTGTGAACAGCTTTCATGTGTGCTTCATTTGGTTTGTCTAAAAATTGACTTAACTGTTGTGTGGCAAAGGCAATGTCGGGCCTAGTATTGCCCAAGTATAGAAGCTTACCAACCAGACTTCTATATTATGTGTTTGAGGGTAATGAAGGGGCCTGGACTTCTGTTAAGTTCTGAGTAGGGTCCATTGGTGTAGAAGCGGGCTTACATTCTAGAAAACCATAGTGCCTGAGTAAATCTAGGAAGTTCTAGGAAGTACTTTCTTTGGTTAATCACAATTCCAGATTTTGTCCTTGCTACTTCAAACCCTAGGAAATATTTGAGTTGTTCTAGGTCCTTTATTGTAAATGCTTCATGTAGTAGATCTTTGAGCTGTTGTATAGCTGTTAAACTCAAGCTTCCTACTACAATATCATCCATATATACCAAAAAAAAGCAATAAAGTCTGATCTTGTGCCTTTAGTGTGTAAGTTATGATCATTTTGAGACTGCTTGTAACCATTTTCTAATAGTTTCTGTGTGAGTTTGGCATTCCATTGCCTGCTGGATTGTCTGAGTCCATATAAAGACATGTTCAACTTGTAGGCTTTTCCATGAGCTTGTAATCCTTGTGGAGGTCTCATATACACTTCCTCATCAAGATCTCTATGTAAAAAGGCATTATTCACATCCATTTGATGTAAATTCCATCCTTTTACTGCTGCCGGAGCTAGAAATAATCTGATTGTGGTTTGTTTGGCTACCGGTGAAAATGTCTCAATGAAGTCTATACCTTCTGCTTATGTAAAACCTTTAGCCACCAGCCTTGCTTTGTATCTCTCAATGCTACCATCAGCCTTTCTTTTGATTCTGTACACCCATTTGCAACCAATGACTTTGATGCCTCTAGGTAGATCAACCAATGTCCAAGTATTGGTGCTTTCTAGTGCTTTAATCTCTTTATCCATGGCCTTTTGCCAATTTGGATCCACTACTGCTGCTTGATAAGTGGTAGGCTCAGTGTCTGCATTGATATTGCTTATGAAGCCCTGATAATGAGAAGAGAGATTAGTGTAAGACAAAACATGATTTAAGGTGTGTGGTTAAGGTTTGTCTACATGATTAGTATAGACATAGTCATTGAGATACGTAGGAGTGGAGTTCATCCTATGAGATCTTCTCTGATTTGTAGGTTGTGGAACATCTGTATTTTGAGACTGTTCAGGAGATTGATCATGCCCTTGAAGTACAGGATATGCATTGGATAGAGTGTTGGACTCTATATTTTCATCAGAAATAGGTAAGGGCATGCACAAATCATTGTTAGAAGACATATTAACTTGGTCAGAGAAGGGAAATGAACTTTCATGAAAAATAACATCCCTGGAAACAGATATATTTCTGTTTTGAAGATTTAGGACTTTGTAGCCCTTCATATGATCTTCAAAATCTAGGAAAACAGATTTTGCACTCCTATCATCAAACTTACCCCTGCCCTGTGACGGTGTAGAAACAAAACATAGACAACCAAAAACTTTTAGGTTGTCATAAACATGTATCTTGTTATGAAACATCTGATAGGGTGTTTTATTATCAAGTAATAGGGTAGGTATTAAATTGATCAAATACACAGCATGTAAGACACAATGACCCCAGTAATCAATAGGTAAATCAGAAGTTAACTTTAGTGCCCTAGCAATATTCAATATATGTTGATGTTTTCTTTCAATTAATCCATTTTGTTGAGGAGCCCTAACACATGACTTTGATGGACAATACCCTTAGTTCTGTAATATACTTTCATGTTAAACTCCCCTCAATGATCAGATTTTATGATCTTGATACACATACCATATTGAGTTTGCACCATATTACAAAATTGTTGTAGTAAAGCATTAATGTCTGACTTGCTTTTCATTAAAAAGAGCCAAGTAAACCTGCTATGATCATAAACAATGGAAAGAAAATAGTATTCACCATCTATAGTAGGTACCCTATTTGGCCCCCAAATGTCAACATGTACAAGATCAAAGCAAGAAACATAAATAGAAGTACTGACAAAAAATTGCAGTTTCTTTTGTTTTGCTAATGGGCAAACAGTACAAGCATGTGTAGGAACTTTGATGCTTCCATCAATGGTATTCAGAATTTTCATTCTTTCCACTGATGGATGGCCTAACCTATTGTGCCAAAGTAAAGAATCAGTCTTATTACAAGTGATTGCTACTAGAAACAGAAAGACAATATGCTTTTGTATCAGCAGCTAGAATGTATAAGCCATTTTGAAGTTCAGCTGTACCAATCTTCCTCAAATTCTGCAGGTCCTGCACAACACATCTATTAGGATGGAAAGCAACTACCAAATTACTATGTGCAGTTAGCCTTCTGATAGAAATTATGTTGTAGTGAAAACTAGGTATACAAAATACATTGTATAAGGTCAGAAACTTATTAATTTGTACTTTTCCAGTGTGAGTGACTTTAACAGAAGTGCCATTAGGCAGTCTAACATATAGACTAGATGAAATTTGAACATCAAACATAATTTGCAAAGAAACTGAGATGTGATTAGTAGCTCCTGAATCCATGATCCAGTTAGTGCTACTGTCAATGATACCTGGTCCTTGTGACTGAGATCCAATGGCCAATACTACTGAGTTGCACTGGCTATTGGTTGGCTGCAGATTTTGGATCAAGGACAGTAAATGATCATATTGTGACTGAGTTATAACCCTTGCAGGATTAGGGCCTTGAAAACCAGAGTCTGAATCAGCTGAACTAGGCATTGAACTTCCAGATTGATCATCCATAACAACATTATTGGCTACAGAGCCTGCTCCCCTGCCAAAATTGGAAGGGAATCCATACTTCTTGTAGCATTTTTCCACAGTATGGCCCTATTTTCCACAGTAAGTGCGTTGAGGCCTTTTGTAGGGACCTTGACCTCTTCCAGAACTGCCAGAACCTCTACCTTGCCCTTGAAATCTTGATTGCATAACAGCATTTGCATTATTAAAATCAATGCCTCTATTATTAGATTGTGATGCAAGAATCACAGAATCTGGTGAAGAAACAGTGTAATTCAACCGTTGCTCATGGTTAAGGGCCATTACAAAGGCTGTTTTGATGTCTGATAAAGGCAAAGTCATTAACACTTGAGATTTTACATTGGCAAAATTCCCATTCAAAACTTTCAGAAACCGAGTTGTATATGCATTATCATAGTATTCTCTCATAAATCTGTAGAGCTGAGCATGTACAGGGAGGGATAGGGCGCAAAACAAGATATTGATCCCATAGAGACTTCAACTTCGTGTAGTAACCAGTGACATAGAGATTGCCCTGTTTGGTTCTTTCAATTTCTTCTTCTAATTGGATAACATGTAAGCATTTCCTCTACCAAAACGTTCTTGGAAATCAACCCAAATTCTCGTGCAGTGTCATAATACATGACACTTTCAGCCACTGATGGTATCATCGAATTAACCAACCATGAATGAACCAGATCGTTTACCTGCATCCAAGAAATGTAACCAGGATCTGTCAATTCAGGCATTGTGGAAAGAACCATCCACAAATGCAAGTTTTCCACGAGACGAGACCATTTTAGTCATAGATCGCCTCCAATGATTGAAAATGTCCACCCCCTTCAACAAAGGTTGAACTAGAACCAAACTCGGATTGTCCAAACTACTTCCAGAATTTGTAGGAACACCGGTGGTAGCCATTGATAAAAATTGAAGAAGATCGACCAAGAACTAAGTGAAGAATGAAACGATTGACAACGGAATTCAGTATAGCTCTGATACCATGTTAAAACTTGAATTAGAAATGAATAAGAACACGAGATTGAATAAATAACTAAGAATTTGCAGAGAGAGAACAATAGGAAGAAGATGAAGATCTTCTTCTTCAATTCAAAAAGTAAAAAGACGGGAAAAAGTAAAACTCATCAATCCGACTAGATCATTGATCCTATTTTTAATTGAAGCTTCTAATGTTACAATGAAGCATCTAATTAATTACTATTTATACTAATCCACTTAAGCTGATTCGATTGTAACCGTCTCAACCAACTTTATAGCCAAGTGTTTGATGAAATGCCTCTGTGAACCCACAACCATCCTATCGTTACAGCATTAATCTCAACATAATAAACCAAGACTTGACATTCCCCTTGGTAATACAATGCTAAATCATACATTATGTTCTCCAAATTCTACATGATCAATAAAATCCTACAAGTAACAATAATATGACAAATTCTAAGGTGGTATATTACCCACATTGCGGATATTATGCTTATATCCATTGCAAAACGTTTACGTTTTCCAATGTAAACTGATAAATATATTTGTTTTTGAATCTCTGATAAATATATTTAAAATAAAACACTCATAGTTCAAGTGCTAATAGGGTTTTTCATATCATGGGGTTTGTACTATCCAAAATTCCGCTTCACTTTAAGTAGCCGGAGAAACTCTTTCACCAAGAATTCTTTGCCCCATATACCTGCAATAACCCACCATAAACTCATAAATCATTACCACGCCATATACTCTAAACTGAATTTCTATTTCTATTCAATTTTCACAAATTAAATTTTACTTAAGTATTGTTTTATCTATCAATAGTGTAGAAGCGTGTTTTATTTTTCTTATATATTATGGTTATATTTTTTTTTTTTTTTTTTTTTTTTTAGATACGAAAGGAGGGGAGGAGGATTCGAACTCTGGTCCTCCCACTGAGCACTGCTGTTTATATATAATTACCTTCCGAGCATCATTACGGTAGCCTGAGGATTAGTTCCGGGAGAATCAATAAACGTGGAGCCATCCACCACCCTCAAATTCTCCACCCCCATCACTCTATAATCATGATCCACCACCTTACCCATGTGGCATCCGCCATGGTAATGCCAGATCGTCATCACTGTATCCTCACAAAACTGTTCCAAAGAAAACGCAGCTGTAACCCGTTTTTGTCTCAAGTTCAAAGGCAGAGTCACCATTGCATCTATCAGAGCTTGAGCTGTTGTGAATGGATAACGGTATGCTGCAAACGATGTTGAATCGATGACCCTTTTGATTGTTTCGATTCCTTTTACACATCTTTGTAGGTCTCTTGGATCTTTGAAATAGTTGAATGTTACTCTCGGGTTTTCATTCGGGTCTGTGCTTTGGAGCTCCAAATACCCGGTTGATAGTGGGCCGATTACCTTTTCGATGATGATACCTGCGTTTATGTTGGCACTTGCTATGGCTGCCATTTCCGACAGGATTGCTGCCGGAAGGGTCAGATTAAGAAACTCCAGCAATGGACATGCCTGCATGTCCCTATTAATCAAATCATATGCACAAAAAAAAAAACAAAACAAAACAAACAAAACAAAACGGGAACCTGAGTTGAAGGAGCTTGGATTTTGGCAGCAAGGTTGTGGATCCAACTAAACCCGGCGGATCCACTGGCCGTTTCAATATAGCTACCGACCCGAGTAATTCCGACCACCTGAATAAGTGTAGTTTCGACCGGCATAGGTGAAGGTATCACGATTCCGTTCATTGGGTTATCGGACATTCCCTGACCTACCATGGGCTGATCCATTACGACTTTGATGCCATGGCTCATCAAATGTTGGGCTGGCCCAATCCCGCTTAGCATCAATAGTTGTGGGCTTCCTAATGCTCCGGTGCATAGAATGACCTCATTTTTGTTGCCTTCTTTTAAATAGGCCCAATGTTTAATTCCGTTCGAATCGGTAAATACGACACCGTTTGCTCTTGGTCTACCTGTACATTTGTCATTTTTCGATAGCAATTAATGTTTACGTTACAAAACAATTTGACAATTAAGGAACCCATACGTGATCTGTCTTTATATTTAAACATTTACATAGACACGTACAAATACAAATACAAAATAATATATAAAGTACTACGTTCTTTCCAATATATAAGTCATTTTATCTTTTTTTATTTGTCACAGAGTATAAGTAAATTACGTTTCATATTAATTTTTTCCTCTATCTTACCTTTAATTCATTAACAATACAATTATTTTTTAATCCTTTATAATCATTTTATTCATGATATACAAAGGATATTATAGGTATTTCTCTTTAAAGTTTATAGTATTCAATTATTTTTTTAATCTGTATGAAAACAGCTGGCACGGAGGGAGTAGATTAGTTAGATAGTCTACCAACTTGTATGACATGTAATTAAATGCTTTAACCAACTTTTTTTTTTCTTTTTTGTAGGAAATGCATGAAAAATAAATAACTCCACTTGACTTTTATGTAACAAATTCCGTAAGCAAAGACTTTTAAAATGTCACGAGGCTACTAATATGTACACTTAGAAATACCATACTGTAATTTCACAATAAAATTATAAGAAAAATGATTACAATATATATTTACATTATTAATTAGGATAGATCTAAAATCAATCGATATATATATCATACATTATATAAAAATAAAATCATAAATTATGATTAATTAATAATGTAAATGTATATTCTTTTCAACATTTATTTGTAATTATTTTATCGTTAAAATCAATGGTCAATTGATGTATAATTTTATGGTGAAATATTCTATCAAATTCATTTTAGTTTGTTTTTTTTACCAAAATTACTTCGTGTGTGAGAAGTTAATTAATTGTAGGGTTGGTTGAATTTGTTTTTTTACCAAAATTACTTCGTGAGTGAGAAGTTAATTAATTGTAGGGTTGGTTGAATTTGTAAAAACACAACACAAATTTACCTTGGGGATTGAAAAGGATTTGCTGAGCAGTTGCATGCAAGTAAACAGTAATATTTGAAGGAACAGCATATTCAAGTAAATCTGCAGCTGTATGTCTATACCCATTCTGATCGAAAATCGAACCGCCGACTTTAGTTCCGGCGAGATGATCAAACGTAAACCCATTGTTCGGCAACACGCCGGTTTCAAGAAGCCCATTTCTCACCGCCGATTGCCATCCCGTTACTCTTGGCTGAAACACAACTTTCTTTTCAACCCATTCATACGATTCTCTAACTAAATCCAGATCCCAACCCATTTTGTTTATGTACCGTTTACTTGCCCGTGAATAGAACCCGGCGTTCAAGGCTGAGCCGCCGCCTAGCACCCGGGCTCGGTGGTTATAGACACCGTCGGTGGAGATAAAGAGCTGGGAAGGGGATGTGGGAGAAGTGTCGGAAAGTGTGGCGGCGAAGCCTCCGATGTTGGAAATACTGGGATTTCCGTATGGCAATCCACCTCTTTCTAATAGCAATACTCTGGCGTTTTGAGATAAAGTGGCGGCTAATGCACAGCCGGAAGTTCCTCCGCCCACCACTATATAATCATACCACACCGCCGGAGGCGCAGTTCTTGCATCGCGAGCAAAGCTGGTGTATGGAGCTGCCAATAAAAATTAATATAAACTCTCCGTTCAGTTTCATATACAATATTGCATCAATGATTCAAGAATCCAAATTTTTTTAATTTTCGATTGCGATTTAATGCTAGACTAATAAGATTATGATGTCATTAAAGACAAGTGAGACTAGTAAATGCAGCATTACATGCATGCTTCAAAATGAAGATAATAAGCAATTAATTAATTAATGCAGAAACAAATCAAGAAAGTGAAAAGGAAAAAAAAATAAACATGTTAATTGAAGATAAACCACCTTTTTCAGAGAAGGAAGATTGAATGAGAAAAACAAGTGTAAAAAATGCTGCAACAAAAAACTTGTTGCAGGTGGAAGAACATTCTTTTGGGCTCATGATTATATATTCTTAAAAGTATCGGAAAAAAACAGAAAATGAAGGGAATGAAGGTAATGAATAATGAAGTGAATAACTAATCCTCTTTATGTGTGTGTATATATATATATATATATATATAGGAGTGAGAATGAAAGTGAAGGAGGAATAATTTGAGGGAGGGGAAGGGGGGGTGCAAAGATGTTTGAAGTGGATTAGTCGGAAAAGGAGAGAATAGAGAGGGGATTTTAGTTGGAAAATGCAAAAATAGCCACCGTTTTTCTTGTATCTGGCCATCTCTTAAATGCATAAGGGGTTTGGTTTACTATTTTATTTTTATTTTTATTTTAAGGGGAGCTAGCATTAACACAATGTGATGGTGTGATGAGATATGATATGGATTCAGTTAGAATATTTGTTACAGTCATTAATGTTTGTTTTCATAATCAATTTTAACACAACACGAAAACGATTTAGGCACAAAATTCGTAAAGCACAACCCGGGGGCGGGGGGAGGGGGGGTGTGCTTAATTTTATTCTTTTGGGGTTTTTAGTTTTTTTATATGTAAATATACACGGTTCAGATTGAATTATATATGTGTATCAAATTTCGTGTATCTACTGCTCCCGAACACAACGAGTGTCACAATTAGCTTAAACCCGGGCACATCCCTATTTTTTTTATTGACATTTGAAACTTTTCATGTGCAGAACTTCTACATTTGTGTATTGAGTTAATATACTGCTTGTAAAATTGACCCCTCCTCTAATAACCACATATTACAGCAGGAACTTCCTTTTATGTACCCTTGCACAGGCCATGAAAAATGCCAAAACAATAAAAGCCTATTTCGACTTTATAAGTAATTCTCCTATATACCCTTTTCTATACCTAACATTCTTGTATGAAGAGTCTCTATAATTGCACAACACCGTTAAATGAATGACTGGGCACAAAAAAAAACTATGCAAGCAAAAGTGACTTTGTTCTTTCTGTGGCTTCATCATTGACTGTTACTCAAAAGCAAGTCTTTGAGTCCCAACTAAAGAGGCATATTGGCCTTTACCCTCCAAAAGCTCCAAATGTGTCCCTAACTCTGAAATCTTCCCA
Source organism: Gentiana macrophylla (assembly GCA_026214975.1). Lineage (NCBI taxonomy): Eukaryota > Viridiplantae > Streptophyta > Magnoliopsida > Gentianales > Gentianaceae > Gentiana > Gentiana macrophylla. The sequence goes on from CM047806.1 coordinate 19,828,610, forward strand.
TCCGAACAAACCGCTATTTGATCTGCATTCTGGACTGTGCTGAGTCTGTGTGCAATGACCAATGTCGTTTTACCCTTCATCAGCCGGTTCAACGCATCCTGAACAAGCCGTTCACTCATCGTGTCCAAAGCACTCGTCGCCTGCACAAATGGAAGCATTCTTGTAATCATGAAAGGTACTCTCTTTTCTTTTTTCTTTTGTTACAAAAAGTTTGAACGGGTTCGGGCCAGGGTAGTGGGTAGACCTCGGGGCTGAGTTACTTACAGATTACCCAGCAAGACAGTACTGTAGTATGAATCGAACCCACGACCTTATGAAGGAAGTAGTGACTCGTTCTTACTAAATGAGCCAAAACTTGTGTTTCGCATCATGCATGGTAGGAACTCGTTAAGAATTCTACACATTTTTTTTTATACTAGAATAGATTAAACATGCATACCTCATCAAGAATAAGTATCGGTGCACTCTTAAGCAGAGCTCTTGCAATGGCAATTCTCTGAAATGTAGAGGGGCAATCAGCAAAACAACATTCTGACAACCTTAAACAATGCGAAAAAGATCGTTTCCTTTACCTGTCTCTGTCCTCCACTTAACAGACCACCCCGCTCGCCTACTAGAGTGTCGTAACCCTGTCAATTATATATACAGATTTCAACACCAAACATATATAGCCAGGAAAATGGTGATGAAGTAAAAGTGTGTATATTAAAAATGGCAAAACCTCTGGCAATGAAATGATGAAGTCATGAGCATTAGCATCTTTCGCTGCTTGAATTATATCACTTTTGGAAACATACTCATCCGGAAGGCCATAAGCAATATTTTCCGCAACTGATAGAGAGAAAAGAACAGGTTCCTACAGACAAATTGAGGATAAGAAATAATGAGAAGGGGTGTAATCGAGTCGATTCTTGCTAAGGCTAGAGCTAGACTTTACTAAAAAACTCTGGCTCGAAATTCGACTCAAACTCGATCGAGTTATAAAAAAGCAAAACTTGACTCATTTCAAACTCGATAAAACATGACCCTGACGCGTAAGCTTGAGTATTTTTTTTAGAATTCATTTAATTTTCATTAAGCATTACTCAACTCGTTAAATACTTGAAAAAACTTGACTCGACTCATAATAAATGATTCATATAAAACACAAGATTATACTTGATTCACAATGGAGAGAGCTCGAGCCCATTGACTCTTATCGAAAACCCTCAAATCTTCTCCAGCAACAGTTATACGGCCCCCAGTCGGCTGCAAAATAAAACGTTTCATGGATTATACAAATCCTTTTTTTTTTTGGCACACACTTCACTAATCACTAGTAACACGTGTTCACAAGAGCACGTACCTCATAGAAGCGTGCCAATAGATGTACTATGGTACTTTTTCCGGCACCACTTGAGCCCACGAGTGCAGTTACAGATCCACGCTTTAGAGTCAAATTAAGACCACTAAGGATTTCCACATCAGGCCTCAACGGATACGAAAAATGAACATCTGTAAAATTGGAACCGCGTAAGAATAAGGGCGCCTTAAAGGGCACCCCACTAAGTCTACATGCTCTTAAGGGAAATGGTAGATTTAGTGGGGTGCACTTAAAGGCCCCCAAGAATAATCACTTGACGCAAAGAATATGCATACAATTCTGGCTATAAAACATATATAATTGCATACCTTCAAGGCAAATATCACCAGATGCTGCAAGACTCCGTACACTGCGAACTGATTTTAAAGATGCCATGTATCGCTTGCCTTTATTTTGTAAATGTCTTTCAAAACCGTTAACAAAAAACATGTTATAATCACTATCACGCGTTTTCCTTTTCTTAATGTCTTCTTCTAATGCATAAGCAAGGGATTCGTCAACTTCTGCTCCAGATAAAACGGAGTTAATTCTCTCTGTAGCAGCAAAAGCACCACGAAGATCTCCTAAGGTGTTCACTAGTCCTTGAACCTAAAAGATATATAAATCCGTTACCATGATACCGAGTGTATAAAAGCTTGGACAAGTAAGAGCACTCACAGAAAAAGTTAATATGAAAGTGTATCCAATGAAAGCAGCCATAGTTCCCACAGAAAGCTCACCCTGGATACAGTAAGAAATACGAAAGCAATCAAGAGAATCAAATCAGAGATGGTGGTAAAGATCTATAAGCCTCTAATACTGAGGAGGGGACACATATTTCAAGTGCCACTTATGCCGCTAAGTACAACTAAAAAAAAACACTTAATCTACTTACAGCTTTAACTTTGCTTCCTCCAAGACAATATAAAGCCATCAAAGCAATATAGACTGCAACCCGAGTCAGCGATTCATTAAGCGACTTAAAAACTCCAAGCTTTATACCACTATTCTCATATTCAAGAACCTGCATAATTCCATGATTTCAACAGTAACAAAGTGGCAGGTTTTGAAAATTGAAAATTCTCCACTTTGATGAAAAAACGGACCAAGATAGGAATTCCTTTCTACCTGCCGACCAAACATGGACATTTGGCGCTTTTCCCCACCGAATGATCTAACCTGTCAATAGGATGACAACGGGCATAAGATTATGTCAAACTAAATACTATCGGTGTTAAAATTTTACAAGAAGGATCTAAAAGGAAAAGGGAGGACATAATGTTACATACGGAAATAATGTCTTACAGTACGAATAGCCGAAAACGTTTCAGTTATACAATCAGCTATTGAAGCTTGTGCAATTCCATGAGCTTTGAAAACATTGACTGTTGTCCTCTTGTATATGGCTGAAAGATCATAACACGAGTTTAAGGCCATTGATGCCATTTTAATATGAATTATCCAGCAAAAAATGATAAACTCGCAACGAAGCAATACCGACTACAGTGGATACGAAAAGCATGAGAGCTCCAAGGATAGGAGCAAGTTGAGGGGACAGAACGAACAGTATGCCAATGGTCCCAATAATCTGCACATACAAAAAAGGCATAAAGGTATTTATCAAATTGCCACAATGAGAAAAAGAAAGTATAACTAACTCATCGTGTTTGTCCTCCTCTTATTATAAAAACTCCCAAATGTCAAAAATAGAAAACCTCGTGGAAACATATATGGATGCAAACAAACATGTGCTTGAAAAAAGAATAGTTGGTAACAATGTGTTTGCTCTCGAGTAAGAAAAACAACAGAGAACTTAATCTTCAAATGACACAGGCAGTGTCCAAACTAGATGCAAAATAGGCATAAATTCACATTGGCGTAGTTTAGGGTAGCTTGCCTCGGTTAGTGCTCTGAATCCACGATCTCTTGATATATTCTCACTGACTATATTCTTGAGTGAACCCAAGTCAGAAGTAAGTAAAGCAGTTAGTTCACCAACCTACAAGTTGAAACCAATGTATTTCATGTCAGACGTTAGGAATTATGCAGAATGGAAGCTATGATAAAAGCTTTGTTAGGCCAATACATATTCACAGTGAAATGGGCCTTAATACATCTAATTCAAAATGTGACCACTCCTATTGAATAGTAAATGTTGTAGTAACCACTACAGCTATATCAGAAAGCAATCAACACAGTGAAAACACTATTGTGATGATGCCTTGTACGGGTGATTTATATTTTTTAAGCAGCAGTAGCGTTATGTATTATGGTTGTGTCAAACACAAACTCTTACAAAGAAAAATTGGTTAGCTTGCTTGAACCTTCTGCAGGTACTTAAGAAAGAAATATACTGATGGTGAACAAAGACAGATACAAAAAGATAGTATGCGTTTACAAAAGCAGGGATGATAAAAGAAGATACAGATACACTAACCTTATAGCGATCAAAAAACTCCACCTGAAAATGGAAGAAGTTAAACGTGTTAAAAGAAATCGACTAACAAAATATACAATCAACAAACAAGAATACTTATAGATCTCTCAGATGGTCTTTACTAAATACAGAACAAGAGAATAACCATTTACAAACCAGTTCTATACAGCTTATGCTACAAAACTCCAAAAAGTAAAAAATCTGATATGAACTCAATATTATGCTGAACAAGAAAACTATATCATGTCATTTAATTGGCAGTCATGTGAAATCTATCTAATTCAGAAAACCGAAAAGGGGTTACCTTTTGAATCAGTATTCTCTGAAAGACATGAGCTCTTAAGCTTGTCATAACCTTCTCCCATATAACATTCATGTTCACTATATAAATTACGGTGAAGATTGGCTCTAATGCATATATAACTCCCACTTTACTCAGCAATCTCCAGAGAGGCTCTGGACTCCTTCCAGTGAGTACTTCGAAAAGTCTTCCTGGCACAATATACTTGAGAGAATCAATTATTCACTTGATATCCATGAATCAAAATGCGTATATTTATGAGGAAACATGCATTCCATATGAAATGTTTTGGGCTGTTACTTTTAGACAAAGTGAAAGAATAAACGAAGGTAGAAAAACGGGGGCTAGTTTTTGTATAAAGTTCTTGTTAGTCACATGGTACACTATGTGCAACGGTGAACACAATTTTATTCATGTATCACCTAACAGAACAATTACAACAGATAAATGAAACACAACACTGATGCAAACCGAAATAAAACATATTTCAAATTAGAAAATGGCGCAAACCGAGGCGAATGTAAACATTTTGTCCTAAGGACAATTTGCTCTGGTATAATGTCCACGGTACTAGCAATTGCCTTGCAGGATACAAAGGTTATATTTGTTCAATGTGATGGCACTTCAACCTTTGAACAGATGGCGAACTCTTCTATTGCAGTATTGCTCAGGCCAGAACTTCCTTTCAAGTGATTCATAAGACTACTGCTATATGAAGATTGAAGTGTCCGCTTGCAAATTCGCTTACAATTTCCATGAACTATAGCAATTTAAGGCCACTATGCCCATTTTTAGGCCACTAACCAATGATTTATAACCACTGATCAAAGGTATTATGGCATTGATGAAATATTTTCTAACAATTCTATTCAATAACAAAGCAAAATAGCACTTCCTCAATCAAAGAACCCTAATTTTCAATCCAGAAATCAAATAGAAAGAGCACTAAAGAGTGAAAAAGAAGTACAAAAACATCAATAGCCCAGTTACCTGAATATATAGGCATAGTAAGAGCACAAGTGGTGCAAGCAAACAGAGTAAAAACAGAACCCAAAAGCCTGAGCTTATGCTGAGAAACCAATTTCCACAACAGTCCCCAACTGATCAATTCAATGGGTTTCGAATCCTCTGCAGCCGGCTCCGAAGAATTAAAGTCGTTATCACCGGACACAACTGCATCTCCTGTAACATAAGCCGAAGTAGTACACAGCTTAGAGCAGGAAAACGCTGGGATCGAATTTTTCTTCTGGGCCCAAGACAGAGAAGAATGGGAGACAACGAGCTTGTACTTCTGATGATTCCTTGGTTTTAATTTAGCGTAGTTGCTGCATTTTCTGGAAGTTAACGAAGAACAGTTCATAGAATTGACAAAAAAGAGAGACGAAGACGTTGCCATACTCTCTTTAATTCGTCTGAAACCTCCAAAGATTAGAAATTACAGCAAAGATTGGAAAGGCAAAGCTACACCTCCATTAGCAATACAAGGAATTTAGCCATTTAGGTGAAGCTGAGATTGAGAATGGCGAAAGACATGGCAGAGAATTTAGCAGCATGTCAATTCATTATTCTGCTGACATTTTCTGTAATTTTGTTTATATATTCTTGAAATTGGAGATATTTGCTAATACCATTATTTATTTATTTTGTTAAAGCTAATAGTACCATTATTGAAGTGGAAATATACGAACACATGTGTCTGTCATATATATGGGTGAATTGATAAATTGCCCTTTTAGACTAAAATAAAAAAGTGACTGAATTAATCTTCTTAGTGAAAGATTTTAAATCCCAAAAAAAAAACCTTTTGAAGAAATCGTCATTTCAGAGAGGAATGATGAAGAAAGGGTGTTATCTTTGTTTCTTGCATTGAGGTATATGGCTTGTAGCTAAATTCATTTTGTTTGTTTTTCTCTTAAATTTTTGCTCAGTTGTTTCCCTTATTACCTTTTGGTGTGACATACAAAGTCTTTAGAGTATATAGATGTTGTCCTTCTTGAACTACAAAGAATTTTATGTTAAAAAGAGAGTCCTCTTGAACTCATGTAGCCTCTTTTGGTATCTAAAATTATGTTTCGATGTGGTGTATAGTTTAGTTTTCCTTTGATTTTTTTGTTGCGTGTGGGGTAAAATCATGTTTGTTTGTTTATGACTCTCCTTATGTTTTCTTATTTTCGTTTGGTTAAAACGGCATCACTTCTTGTTTGTTGGGAGGTTACTTGGCTTTTTCTTCCGGTTTGTTGGGAAGATAACAACTTTTCTTCCATTCCTTGAATATAGAAAACTTAATTACATTACAATATAATGAAAATAAGGAGCATTGTATGCAAAGTTAATTAACAATTTAATCAAAATAGTTGAGAAAATTAATAGAATCAGAATAGAGATTACGGTGTATTATGTCCCGGATAGAGAATTTGTAAGTTGAGATCTTGATCTGATTGACAGCTTTATAGAGATTCAGTAAAACTAGAAAAAGTGGTGTTTGAGACTGTAAAATAGAGAATCTGTTAAGAGACACTACTGCGAGTGCTCTAAATTGTTAGACTAGTACTCAATTAATAGTGAAAGATTTTAAATTTCAATCGTCATAGGAATGATGTGTGCCAACAAAACATATTCAGTATTAGAGCACTTGCATTAGTGTCTCTTACCAAATTCTTTATTTTACAGGCTCAAACATCATTTTTACATATATTACAGAATCTCTCCAAATAGTCAACTGCATCAGCATCTCTAGTTACATATTCTATATCCAGGACAACTGCATCACAATCTCTATTTACATATTCTCTATTAATTTTCTCAACTATTATCATTAAATTGGTGGAATGTTCATACCAATCATTTATAATATTGTGATTGAGTAAAACCTACTTCTTTTGCTGCATATCTTCAATTGACATTTTACTAGAAACCTAAAACCTGGAACAAAGTTAATCTCAGCCATTGGAAAAGACTAATTCTCTTCCTCACATGACAAAACCTTCTTTCCCGTTCCTTCATAAATTTACCTTTTCATTTTCATAATTTCGTAAACAGTTGTCTCATCTACCACACCCCTATGCTTCCTCCCCATCCCTACCACTGCCCCGGCGAACATAAAGAAGAAAGGAAAACTTGCATATCAACCTATGAACTTTACTACTAATTAATCAGAACCAAAATATTCAAAAGAGACTAAGTTCTTCAAAGGCGCTCTAATGGAAAACAATTTTTCTAGCTTATGAAAGTGTGCATTTTGCCTTTAAAAAAAATGTATGCATTTTTTTTTTTTTAACAATAGATTTCTTATAAGACTACATTTTTCATTCACTAAAAATCAATTTGTCTTGGTTGCAATTAGAAGATTAGACAGGAATTAATGTAAAATAATCAAAATTAAAAACAAATGGAAAGTCCCCAACCAACAGCAGCTTTCCGGTGCAATTTTTGAGGAGGAAATACACGGCAAAGGCTGGATAGCAGAGATGAAACGAACTCAGGAAAAAAAAGACAAGTATCAAATTCCAAAAACATAACAAACTAGCCAAATAACTCGTGCATCATGCACGAGAGGTAAGTTTATAAATAAAAAAAAAACACATTGATATTGTCATAGAATAAATTATAATCAGTAGGACTTTAAAAGTTTCGGAAGAAAAAAAAAACACTCTTCTTAATTAATCGTATATTACAGTTGTTGGACAATAGTAAAAGAGGATGAAGCGTTTCTTCTTGTACATAAAAGATAAATTTTAGCTGTCATAAATACCGAATCTGGTCAAATTTATGTAGCACAACTGATGAAAATTACCCTGGTGATAAAAATTAAGGCCACAAGACCAATATGTCATCGGTTCAAGCCTCCCTTGAGGGAAAAAAGAGTGTGTGAGTTTAGTAAATAGGTTTTCGTATCCGTTAAAAAAAACCGTCCTCTATACTGTAAAAGGATACCCAAAAAAAAGTATATTCAAAGAGTGTATTAAGAAATCTGGTATTTTTTATTTTAAATAAACAAAATAGAACATAAGTTTATATGAAGAAGTTACACGTTTTGACTACATAATCTTAAAAAGTATGTTAGCCGGAGTGTTATGGTGGTTGTAAACAGGTGCGGCGGAGAGAGTGGTAATAGAACAAAATAAACAAAAAAATGCAATTAGGCTGCCAAAAAAGAAAAAGAAAACCGACAACACTAACCTTAAATCAAAATAAATTGAACAGTAACTAAAGATGAAGAGTCCTGCCAAAATATAAATATGGATGAAGATGAAAGGTGGTGATTAAGACTCATTTTTTAAATTTTGAAATTTGAATTTATTGTTAATTTCCATTAGAGATTTGTGGGAGTAATCTAAGGGATGATGTTGGGGACGGAATTAATTGAATGCACACTAATTTTTTTTTTAATTTAAAACCACACTCTTTTTTTCAAGAAACTGGTTTAAAAAACAGGTCAATTGCGGGTTTGGAGCGGGTTTGCAGGTAATTGATTTAAAACACCTTCGAAAACATATTAATATATATATAGATTCAAGATAAATCCATAATTCAATAGAAATACTGTGAAACTAATCCACCAATTAAAATAGGCACCGCATATGAGATTCTTCAAGCAAAGTTTTTTTTTTTTTCCCTTCTCTCCAGAATGAAGCTGTTTTGTTGCTAGTGCAAATTCGGTAAATGAAATTGAGAAAAAAAAAAAAAAAGAAGTTGAATGGGGGAAGACAGATTAGATGAAGACGGGAGGGAGGAGGGAGGAGGGTGGGGTGAGAGAAATATCACATGAAGAGAGGGGAGACGGGGTACGATGGATCTGGAGAACTTTTACCTTTTACAAGAGATATCAAGCAAAGGCTAAAAAATCTGTGGTTTATAGATCTTCTCAACAGATTCTACTGCATTTGTATTTTTAATGGATCTGAACTCTTTTTATCCTTAAAATACAGATTTAACATCATTTACAGATTCTACTGCGAGTGCTCTTAGGGATAGGTTCATATTTAATAAATCTGTGTGGTAACATGGCTCTGTTGTGGTGATAGTGAAACCCCTTAATTTACTGAACGAAACATCATGACACGTAGCTAATTTTCTCCATGAGAGGTCAATTTTAAACACATATATCATAAACATCAACGTTTGTTAATCTTTTGCGGGGCCAGGCTAGTAGGATGAGGAGAATTGGCTATATAAGATTTTTTTCAACAAATTCTTGTTGTGTTTTTTCCGCTTTTTTGACCGTGATTTTTCCATTTTTTTCACAAATGTGCGCGATCTTAAGGTCCTCAAATCCCTATAGGGTTCTCTTCCCAATTAGGGTTTAGTTTGGTCAAAAAACACCTAAAACGCGAAGATTTATAGAGCTTCAAAAGACTGTTTACACCATTTCGAACAAAAAGACTATATCCCCAAGATTTGGTGGTCAAACACCTTTTTAACCTTAAGCCCTAAGGACAAAATAAGATACAAAATGGGAAAAAAGGACAAGAAAAAAATAATGGTTGAGAAGGACAAAAACACGCTTACATTATGTGCATTATTACGTGTGGTTGTAGCAAGAATGTAGTAAACACATGTAGTAAATACGCGCGTTTTGTCTTTTCAACCACTATCTTTTTTTCTTGTCATTTTTCCTCATTTTAGATAAAAAACAGTCATTTATAACCTTTAACATTAATCTTTATATAATGCTTTGTTTCCATTAAGTGACATAATTTATTTTATATTGACAGGGTATGAATCGATTTCATATACGTGACGCTTCTCGGGTATCATATAACCTAAAAGGCCTTCTCCGCAAATGGGCCGGCATGAGCTCAGCTCAATATTGAGCTTCATACGTCAGACGACTTCAGCAAAAGCTACCATTTAGGCAGCTCAGGTCGCCCTTATCAACATTTTAATTACATATCGCAAGTCGTCAATTGTCCTTTATGGTCAATACGACGTAAGACATCCACGGCCTCATAATGTCGACATGGTGCTGGTTCAACCCGGCCTCATAATGTCGACATGATGTTCCACTAATCAAGCATTAACCCACGATCTCATAACTGCTTTATGATTCCCGCCCTCAGGGTTATGTCTGCCTTCTTCTAACGGTTCCATGATATTAATCACGACTTCAATACAATATAATCAACTGCCCCACGAGTGAGACCTATAATACGATAATCATCCTCGTTATATAGATCTACGTTCGGCTTGATCCCATAAGTGTTGGGTATAGAGGCACTTATTACAGGAAGAATCATTTTTCATCAACAAAACCATCAAATTGTTAGTTGGACTATCCTTTCGAGGTCCATTTACCTGATTTTGAATCACCTGATTTACGACATCGTCATATCTTGTATTACATGAATGATGTAAAAAGTATTTTGCGTTAATTATTATAACTACTTTTTGTTGTTGTAATAACAGTACTAATTTTAACCCTCCAAAGTTATGGAAATACTTGCGTGGTTAGTGTATATTGAGGTGAAGTGACGGGTGAAACGATCAGAACCATACAGTTTAAATACAGAATGAAAGTGTGCGGTGTATATTGCTCCACACGGTGTCTTCACAACATGAAGCCAGAGAAAGTCACCGGCAAAGCCCATTATAATTGGTCATGTTTTTTTTTGAAGTGGAATTGGTCATGTTTTTAAAAAACAAAAGTAATTATAGAGACACAATCAATTTGACACAACGGGTGATATAACATAATTTTTCATTTTTGATTTTGATGATATTTAATTGATTGAGATGTACACTCATCAAATTCAAAGATAAGAAATTAGATTGTGTCACCCGTTATGTTAAACTGGTTCTGTCTCTATCATTGTTTTTGTATAAATCTGTTTTTATGAGTAATTCTAATGTTGGTCAAAGTAAATAAATTAGTGAATGGATAAAAACCTCCAGTCTAATGTTGGTCAAAGTAAAAAAAAAAAAAAAAAAACCTTCCGAATAAGACACAATTTGACCAAAAAGTAAACACTGTACAAAGCCTCCAGCTATCTCTCTGTTTGTCTTTCCCAGTTGTACGAGGCTACTAGCAAGCAAGCACGTATCTTCTTCTTCACACGCTTCCTCATGAAATAAAAAATTACATTGCCAAACTAAATTTAAAATTATAATACTGGAGTAATAAAATAATAATATATAAAAACAATTGTTTTGAATAATACTTCGTGTGTTTTTTTTAACTGTCACATATAATATCATTTTTTGAATGAATTTTGTTATTTTTAGCTTAAGGTTAGTCATTTTTTCAATGAACTTGGACATTAAATATGAGAGTATATAATAACAATACATCACATTTTAACATCAATTATTATACTCCATCCATCATATTTTATTTGTGCACGTTTTCTTTTTGATTTGTTCCAAAATAAATGTTCATTTTGTAGATTTATTGTCAAATTTCTTCCAAGACCATTTACTATTTACAATATTTACAATAAAAAACGTATAGTATTAAATACTTCAACAACTATTTAAAGGATATAAATGTAAAAATATTTGATCATTAAATAAATTTCAAAATATCAACTATATATTTTTTAATCTGTGTGAAAAGTTAAACGAGACAAATAAAATATAACGAAAGAGTAATGAATTTTACATTAATTAATTCGAAAGTATTCCTGTACACAAGGTATTTATCAAATGCGATCCTTATAATCAAGTTCAAACATAGTATTGAGATTAAGATGAAAGATACCTGTCTTCCTGTTAAAAATAGGAAAACAAGGTTTTAAGTTACAAAATAGAGTTTTCCTCAAAAAAAAAAAAAAAAAAAATTACAAAACAGAGCATTAAATAGTTTAAAACAAAAAAAAATCAAATAACTAGATACAAAATATTTGCTTAAGTTCATCATCCAGTGTAGTTCACTAACCTCGTCTTCAAGGGAGAGTGCCATGTTAGATCCTCCCTTCTTTTACTTTTCGTTTCCGGTAAAATAAAAAAATACAAAACATTTAATACAATACATAAATATTTCTGCGAACACAAATCTCCTGTCTTGGTGTCAGCATATAAAAATGAATACCTAAAGGCAATCACAATCTGAACACTATTTTATAATAATCAGTCCAAAAAATAGTTCCATAAAGAATCAGACATGTCAATATCTCCATAACTTCCTTCCAGCAGACATTGACTAGGTGGAGGAGGAGGAGGAGGAATCATCAATGCTTCAGCCATGTCCGACATTAACCTTGGCATATCAAACAAAGCATCGTCGTCCATGAAAAAACCATTTTCCGACAACAACGTCGTTGCACCACCACCATCATCTGGCCGAGTCACAACCGGCGTCGACGACGGTCTTTCTTCTTCAGTACTCTCCGACGACGACGACGGCCTAAATGCTTCAGCCGCCTCGGACGCTGCTTTCTGTATGTCCTTAGCATTAGCAGACGCCGGAACCGGCAACCTCCAAGCTGAGTCAGCAAAGTTGAGGCAAGCAGACTTTCCTTTTAGAGCAATCGCCGCCACGTCATGAGCTCGAGCTGCCATTTCAGCAGTTGGGAATGTACCAAGCCATATTCTTGATTTCTTCTTCGGTTCTCGAACCTCGCTGACCCATTTTCCGCCGTTTCTTTTACGGATCCCCCGATAGACCGGGTGTCGGGTTTCTCGAAACTTGATTCTTCCCGCTTTTCTCTTTGGATTTTTTGAAGCAAGCAAAACTTCTTCTTCCTTCTGTTTGCAAGAACCGATAATAGTAGTAATACTTTTACTGTCTGAAACTTCAGCTGAGGAAGAAGAACAAGATTCAAGAAAATAATCACATGGCCAGCTGAAATCAGGTTCTTGGCAAAATGGGTCAGAGTAGCTACTTGAGAAAAAATTCATTCTTTGAAGTATCTTTTGATTACTTGTTAAATCTTTGAAAAGTGCATATCCGAATAATGAAAAAGACTGCGGCAGTTGTAGAAATATATATAGAAGAATGTTTTAGAGTGAGGCTGCTTTTGGGGGCACACACAAGTATGATGGGGATTTATTTGAGAAGTGTATAAAGTATAAACGTCTGGGACGCGCACACGGGAAGTGTGATGAATTGCCACCGCACTTGCCATGGTGAACTCAACTGTAATATCCCGAACTTTATGAAAGGACCTGCGTGTCAATTTATAAAATTCGAAATATTATATATATTTTTCTTTTATCGATTAAAGTGATATTTATGTATTTTCAGAAATATCTATCTATATATATATATATAATATACACGAAGCTATTTAACTCAATTACCCGGATTTTTCCCACATAACCCGCTATTTGACCCGGCCCCTACCCTAAATAAAACAAGTTTAACACTTTTTATTTTGTTTTTGAAATAAACACGTTTATCCTTCATAAATCCATTTCCACAAAATCTGGAAAATCTCCACCAAAAAAAGAAAAAAATCTCGCCGGTTTCCATAGGATTTGATTCTAAGAACAAAACTCTCTCTATATGCTCATCTCTTTCATTGCTTAAAAAAAAATCTCCCCATTTTCCGTAGGATTTGATTCTGAAATTTAACTCTCCCCGATAACTGTAATCTCTTAAAAAATATTGGAACTTCTCAAATTTGGGTTCGAATTGATCTCTTTTTTACTTTAAGGTTTGATCAAACTCTTTTCAATATTTCGATACTGCTCCTCAATTTCTGCAGAAAAGAGACGCGTCAATGGGACCAACTAACATCACATCCTGCGAAACTCCCGAAAATCCACACCGAATATCTCAGTTTGCCTTCCCGTTGATTCACCGCGGTGAGTTCCTGCTACATTGATTGATTTTTTTAAATTTTTTTTTTGAGAATTGACTAATTCTTAATTGAATGTTTTTTCGTTTTTCTGTTTTTCAATTTTTTTTAATTGCTTCAATTTGGTTTTTAACAGGGAAAAGAATAAGTGTCACTGAGTTCACGGTAGATTGATTTTCTTTTTCCTGAGAATTGATTCATCCAGCATTGATTGTTAATATTGTCTCGATTTGGTTTGTTATAGTGAAAAGACTAAGTGGTTTGTAACAGTGAGAACAATAAGTTAATGCTTGGTGAGTTCTCGGTAGATTTATTAATTATTTTTATGAGAATTGATCAACCCACCATTGAATGTTAGTATTGTCTCGATTTGGTTTGTAATAGTGGGAAGAATAAATGTTAATAATGTGGTTTCATGTTCATTTTCGCAGCAAAATTTGGTTGAATCCTTCCTTTTTCTATCATCTAGGTAGTTGTAGCGGTGGCATTAGTTGTATTTATTGGCACAAGCATTGACTAAAGGAAGCTCTGAAAAGTTTCATTTTATTTTTGCGTGTGTGATGTTTAAAAAAAAATCTTGATTAGGTCTATTGGCTCCAAGCACAGTTGAAAACGAGGCACTTGCTGCTGAAAAAGAGGCTGAAGAAGAACACTGATCAGGTTGATTGTTTTCAATATCTGCAAGGTTGATTGTTTTCAATATTTGCAATTTTTTTTATGTTTTTTTTGTTTTCACAACGTGCAGACATCCGTGTCGGACAAACTTTGTTACTCTGGAATACATCAAGAAAGAGAACAAAATCTCTCTCATTGACCAACAAAATTTCGGTTTGGTCTTTTGCCGTCCATGTCGGATTTGACTCAAAGTTGGTGTTTTGGCTTATTTGTGCTGTTGGTTATTAGATGGAGAGTTCAGAGTGGAAATTTGATATCAATTACTAAGACGAGGTCGAGGTCCTAATTAAAAAAAAAAACCAGGTATTTTCATTTTTTTTAGCACTTTGCGCTATTTATCCTTGAGTAGTTGATCAAAATCCAAATGTTTTTTTTTTTCCTTTTATGGTTATTTGTGTTCTGAAACCATCTTTGTTAGCATCTAATTTTTGTATTATTACTATTACCAGAATTCATACCATTTCTATCTTTTTGTTAAAAAGCTGTTGTTGGTAATTTGTTATCATCTAAGATCTATTTATCAAGTTTGGTTGGCGAATTTCGAAGTTATAAATTTATTACTTGATTATTTAGATATTGTTGTATAATTGTTACAATTTGGCAAAATTCACATGTCAAATATTCCTTACCTTTATATGTGTAGAGTTGTCAATGGATGTTAATTTTATGAGCCCCTTCTGCATTTACCTTAGATGGGTTATTATGCGAGAGAAGAGGTTTATCCTTGGCATTTCAATATCACATCTTTCATTTAGTTTGTCAACATATGTTGTTGGTACTGATCCATGGGTCCATTTTTGGATTGGTTTGCTTTTTGTTGTTTACACATGTGAGTGACTGTCTTTGTTTATAGCTCGGCTCCCGTTATTTGAAGCAAACAAGTTATTTTATTCTATATAAGTGTTCTTATTGCAAGTTTTGTCACCTTTAGCATGAGTTGCGTTTATTTTTTGAAGACGAATCATCATTGATTTCTTTCTTTATTGAATGAGGATTAGACCACAGGAATCCTGTAGAAAGAGCTTGCAAAAAAGATCTTATAAGATCATTTGGTAAGTATTCTTTCTACAAATTTTCATCTTTTTTGTATATTGGTTTTCTTTTATGATTTACCACAGTTTCATACATCTACGCCTTTTTTTTTATCAACTCATCGTTGAATTTAAATGCTCAGCTCACATGTTGACGTGATTGGTTTCGTTGAATTAAAATTAACAAATCAATCTTTTGTCTCCAAGAAGCTAACCCATTTTTTGTATGAGACTGAGCATAGTAGGAGTACCCACATCAATTATTTTCGGTGAGTGATGTTTTCATCGACTATGTTTTCTTTGTGGCTGAAAAGACTCGAGTTGACATGCTAACTATTACGGTAAATTTGAAAGGTAAAAAAGGGTTTAAAGAAGCTTTTGTGAGATGTTCAACATTTATTCCTCAGTTTGGTTATTTGTTTGTTTGTTTGTTTTTATTTTTTTTTTTATTGATGAGGGTGAGATGTTGCACCCAGGATCCTCTGATTATTGCTGTGTTCCCTGCTGTTGCTTCTTCAAATAATTGTTTGATGATTTTTTTTTTTAATTTCTGATTAGGAATTCCCACTTTTACCCCTCATTCTCTACTCACAGCAAAATGTACAACATCCTCATACAACAGAGGATCTGTGCTCGAGATGTTGATTCCAACCCTGGTCAATATATATATATATATATATATATATATATTACAGGGAGGTAATTATACAACTCTAGCAAATGAGGAAGAATGCAAAGTGGTTTCCGATCATTTAGTTATGGTTATGTGTCTTTGAGTGGATGGGTGGGGAGCTTAGGCTATCAGTTTCCATTTTAAAGGTTGTATCGGGTTGGGAGGGTGTATTAGTTGCATGTGGGATTCTAATTCGTTAGTCATATCAAATATGTATGTATGATGGGGAAAGGTTTCAAGTGGTCTCAAGTCTCTGGAAATATGTTCATCACCCAACACTTTTTTTGATTGTTTATATGCCTCATGAATCCAACTGAAAGGAAACTTTTTGTCGAACAGTGAGTATCATTAACATCATTACTTTTTTTCGCTTGCAAGCTCTAGATTGAGGTAAGCTCTGCCTTCTAACAACTTATCGTTTTTCAAACACATCTTTAGAATGTGATGACATTTTCTTTTAGCTTTTGTTGATAATGTATAACCTTCTAATCTTTTGAGTATTCCATCTACTTTTGCATGATGTGGTACACCTTTGCCTAGATATATCTTTGTGTCTTCAAAGATTATGCCTACTGTGTGTTGATGATCAGGAGAACAAGTAACCATGGCCTAGCACCGAGATATGAAGACCGTGAGTAAAATAATGCAAGACTATTTTGACTAAAATTGTTAGCTTTCTCTCATACGGTTGTTAATTCCCAAATTTTGTAGATTTCGTGATACAATATAAAATTTTGTATTTTTATATTTCTATTTTCGTTTCTCTAGCTTCATTTTTGGCTGTGTTTCAAGATGTTGTCGCTTTTGTCAACAAATAGAAAAAAATTATGCCATCGAATATCAACTCGATTCCTTTTTATCGGTTGCATATTTGTACTTGATGAGTTCTCATCTTCATAATTGTTTAGTTTTAAATCCCGTGCATTATGCACGGGTTTGTGGCTAGTATATATATATATATATATATATATATATATATATATATATATATATATATAAGTGAGAATTAAGTTGCGATTAATGGAAATAAAAGAGTTTTGGGACTTAATTGTAATTAAAATGAGTTAATGGCAATTAAGGTTAAAGGGAGGTTTTATTTGGGGAATTAACTACCCATTAAGTCAGAAGTTGCCAGGGAGTTTTCAGAATTCAAAACATTCTGGCTTTCACGTTGAAAGCAAAGGAAGAAAAGAAAAAAGAAAAGAGACTTCTTTAAATTTCTCAGTGAGTTCTTGATCGTTTTCAGAATCATTTGAAGATTTGGAATCAGCGGAGAAAGGGCTTGCTGTTGATCCTAAGATCATCAAGAGTTGAAAGGTAACGGTTTTTGGCCCCAATTGTGGTTTGGATCAAATCTTGTAGTTTTCTTGATGTAATTCGTAGAATAGACGCTTTCGAATCTCGTGATCATGTTTAATTCAAGTTAGGGGATGATCACACAGGTTTTGGTCGAAGTTTTGTGAAGAGGGCTGCAGTTTCTTTAAAGGTCTTTGCTTTGGTGGCTGGTTGAAACAAGTAAGGGCTCTTCCTAATGTGTAATTAGGTTTATGATGTTTAAGGTTGAGTGATTGTTGTGTCTTAATGCTAGAAATCACGCCTACTTGTTGTTAGAGAAGCATGTGATGTTTAGTTATGTAAAAGTGATGCTTTTATGTTGTTTTGCTGTGCCTATTGATGTTAAACTTGTTTGGAATCGAGTTGAGATCGTTAAAGTGCAGGAAACTAAGTTTTTGGAAGTTTCTGCGCTTGGTGCGGACGCACCAGAGCTAGTGCGGGCACACTGAGGAAGCGGAAAGTCTGTTTTTACGTTACGAAATTTGGGTCAAAAGCGCGCGCGATTGCGAAGCTGATCATGACGACCGCTCAATAAAGTGGTCTCTGGTTGCCTTAGGGCGGGGCGACCGCCCTTGTTTTTAGTGCGTGTTTAGTCGTTCGAGCCCCGAGTCTAGTTTTAAATGTTGTTTCTTGACCTAATAACATTAAATGAACATGAACAACCTTCTGATGCGTTTAATTCCGGCACCGGATGTACTCTTACATAGAGTTGAAGTTCGGGACCGTCAGAATAGTATGATGGACTTCTGCTTTAAAGAATTAGCATTCCTCAATGTCTGTGTATGTGCTAGGCCTTGTCCGTGTCAAGCGGTCTAGGAAAGAGAGTAGTAGAGGTGAGGGAGCTTACTTGAAAATACTTAGGTGGCTAGTTAATAACTAATAACAAACGTACTTGTGTATTTAAAAGACTAAACATCAATCCATTCTTGGTAAGGCACAGGTTCATATCGCGATGTGTGGGCGGTCAGATAAAGTGAATAACTCCGTAAGTCTCCTAGACTCCAAGTGCGGAGGAACTTAACCCCGTAAGTCTATTAGACTCAAGGTGCGGAGGGACTTCGCGAATGTGTACACTATCGGGGCTAGCCCGTGGCTATTGGTGTGATCCACCAATAGGTTGCACCTAGATACTTCGTGGTGAGTAGCACCAAGATTAGTGCCCTTGAATGCTGATGTAACAAAGAAGTTGGGCTAGAAACAGTTAGGCACGACATGTTGATGAAAATGAAGTGAACCCTAGAATCGAGTCGGTCATATAAAGATAATCTAATAATAATTATTAAACCTTTCGTTATAAACTTTAATTATACATTAGCTTCTTCCTCTTGCTAAGTACTTTGTACTTACCTCAATTGCATATGTTGTTTTGTGTGCTTTTGAGGTGAGAAGACGAACATGTTGAACAAGTGTTGGATGACGACCTTGAGGATGACGTTTGAGATGATGCCTTGCTAGTTGCTTTCTTTTCTTTTGTTATCTATGATGTACTAAAATATGTTGTATTTTAAATTTCAAGACAAGTGTTGTACTTTCTTTAAGACCTTTGTAAGATTAGTTGTTGTACTTTTGCTTTGGACATCGTATGTTGTAAGTTACTTCGTTGTTGTAAGTTACCTTTCTATCTTTAGTATGTTTGGAGTTTATATTCTTAGTAGCATTTATGATGTTTTGCCGAGTCTTTTTAGCTTCCGTTTGCTAAACTCGATCCGACGTAGTAGTGGCTTACGTATAATATTGAATTTATTTAATATTATACGTGCCGAGCGTTTCTTTTCCGGATAAGGACTCGGTATCCGGGAACGGGGCGTTACAGTTGGTATCAGAGAGAAGCTTCATTTAGGCTTCCTTTCTTGAGATAGGATTTCTTTAGACAACCTAGTAACCTTCTGATCTTCCTTGATCTTTCAGAATGGTAACAACCAGAAGAGGTGTCCATGAGGCCGGGAGTCAGACCAAGGGCAGAGAGTCCGACACCAGTGTTTTAGGAAGTGGAGCAGCAGTTTGGGGAACCTCATCACCATCAGTTTCATCAAGAATCACCTCAGAAGCAAGTACCACATGAGCCCGTTGATGAACTTTTGCGAGTCACTATAGTAGGTGATGGATGAGAGTCAACTTTACTATGCTCCGGTGCATATTTTAACCCTCGTTTACGGCACTTTTGGCTCATTCCGGGCAATTCTAGGCCATGTTAAGGGAGAAAACACACAATACATTAACTACGAGGTAAACCATCATATAGATGGTAAACCTTGTTATCTGACGATGTTATCAGTCCTTTCGAGTCCTATTTATCTTGCGGGATTATGCGTGGTATCTGTTTAGACGTCATGACGCAGGATATAGGTGTTCGTAAGCCTGGAAGGTAAGGCATTTGATGACGGTCAAATTATACCCGTAAAAGTCATCAACGTTGACCTTAAATCGAGATTAATAATATATATTTCATATTAAATCACTTGTTTATATTTATTATTTAATGTTATGTGATTTATATTATGTAAATTGGTATTTAGCCGTTTTCATTATTAAACGCCGATTTATTGTGCGATAAATGTTTATTTTGTAGATCACAACAAATCGGGAGGATAAATGTCATTCAATCAAAAGATCTCAAGATAATAAGGAAGAAAATCGGAGCATTAATCAAGAGATAAATTAGAGAAATCAGATCAACATGCAAGCGTGGAGTGGGGAACAAGATAGACGTAAGAAAACGTGTTAAATATGCCAAGTTTAGGTTCGGTCGACCGAGCTCGATGCTTGGTCGACCGAGTGTCACCTCTCGGTTGACCGAGCCTCGGGTTTGGGTCGGTTTTCGCTTTAATCGTGTTTATCTTCTAGAATCACCCTAAGTCGGCAAAACTCCTATATAAGCAAAGACTTGAGAAATTGTAATTCATATTCATATTCATTCAATAATACCATACAATTCTATTTTGATATTTTGATACAATGTAGCATAATTAGATTGAAGGTTTCCAGCAATTTAAGGGTGCGTATATATAAGCCTTTATTTTCTGCTTTCTTTCTTTCAAGTAATTAATCCTCCCAATTATGCTTTATCGCTTGAGTTGATTGATCATAGCTAGGCGATGTAGATCTAGGCTATGACGTTAGGGATGTGGCGACACCTTGTCTCATGGGGATCCCATAACCTACGCCATACACTTAGTTTCTATTCATGAATCGCTTGGTTTAATTAATGTGTATCTAAGTAGTTTATATGATTTCTTTACGAGTTCTTGTTTAACTGCTCGTATGATGAAACGCCGAGAAATATATTCTAGGATGTAACTGGGATGAAATCATTTGAGTGACCGAATGGAATCATTCGGTCGATCGAGTGTCTATGCTCGGGTCGACCGAGCCCTCGCATCCGTTAAATAGCCACGTCTTTATGGTTAGGTTAACTTAATAGAATTTATCATCTCAAGAGGTATGGCTACGCCACGTTGCTCGTCTGCTTTAATTAGCGTATGATTAGGAAATACCAATATAGGGCTCCTAGGTTGGCTCATGAATGATCTTCCGGGACTTTCAATGAGATCTAGGTAGGTTTTGTATTTGGGAATTGAGCTCACCTAGTTATATCGTAAATCGTAGATTAACATGAAACCGCAAGTGTAATTGTTAATAGATGTAGACCGATGCGATCGTTTAGAAGTACGCCTAACCACGTGAATGTTGCCTGAGGCGAGGTGTACGATTAACATCGGCATCCTGTAGTCGTCGTAGCGTGTGAGTTATATGAGATGGAGGCACCAAAAGCGCTAAGTCACGTAACAATACCACGGTGATCTAGTGACCTACCGGTGCTAAGTCAAGTTAAAGAGGATGACTCCCGTAGCCAATCTAAGATAGATACAAATGGATTGACAATTAATAAGTTCGATTTATTATATAAATTATCTAGGTCCAAACGATAAAGACAATAATTGGGGAGGTTAATTACGTTGTGTTGAGTCGTGTCTTTACTTTTCTTGTTTTATGTTGGTCGTAGACCGCCTCTATGTCCTTGACATGTTTAATTAATTGTTTGTATATAAGATGATCCACAATTGGTTCCCTCAGGATCGACCTTGATTCACTATAGCTATACTACGATGGGCCTAGTCCTCTTGCTAGTATTGGTTTATGGTGGTCAAGTATATTATAACCTGATTGACCCCGATCAGCATTGAGCTCATAAAGGCAAGACCGAGGCTCGGGGATGGAAAAGCTGAAGATAAAGTGTAGATATTAAGGATTTGAAGTCTATGCGCACACATTGAATATAATGTGTACGCATCCTTGATACAAGATGTTCAGGCTTGGAGAAGTGCAGTCAATGCGTACGCATTGTGTTTAATGCGCACGCATCCCAGAAGCAGCAGCAAGTTAAGGGATTGGGGCAAGACATTCAATGCGTACGCATGCAGGGTAATGCGTACGCATCCATCTCCGTAGGATCAGAATTTCCCAGACAACCACAGAGCATTGCGTGCTCATTCAGACAGGGATGTGTACGCATTGGACAGTTTAAAGGACAATTTTGAGGCATATATAAATAGAGGTTTTGCACAGATTTGGATATACTTTTGATACTACACTTTACCTATAATTTCCTTCCTCATACCCTTTCACCCCTTTAGGTCGAAATTTCCTCTTTTCACTCTTAGATTCACTTCTACACTAGTTATTACATAGAATTAGCACAATCTAGCTCAAGTTTCTTTTATACTTTTGGATTTTGGTTATTTTGGGTCTTCTTCATCATCAATTGACATTGGGTGTTGATGAAGCTTGATGTAATCCAGATTTTGCTACGATTTTGGTAATCAATTTCAGTTTCCATTTTACTTATGGCTTTAATTTTATCTTTGATTGTTGTTTTTAGTTTTATTATGAGTAGCTAAATATCTCATAGTCAAATCATGTGAAAATTGAAGAAATCACCCTCTAATTGATGAATTGGGAATGGGTAGTGTTTAATTGTTGTTATATCGACGAATTCATGTCTTAAAACTTGTTCTTAATGCTTGAATTAGACTGTACACCTAATTCATGAACACACACCACATTTATAAATGTATGTTGCGAAGGGGTGTGGTGACAGACGTTTCCTAGTTTAAACGATCCTAACCGGCAGTGTACCGGGTCAAATTGTGGTGCTAGTATGGTGAGTCAGAGTGTCGAATCCTCAGGGAACTTGGTAATTTCTTTTACGTGTGGTTAAACACCAAAGAGTCGTTATTAACTCGATCTAAATCGCAATTTTATAACACGTATCACTACTATTCTAGTCAACATAAAATAAATACGTAATTTAAAAGTTATTCTAATATAATATATATAGATATATAAATATATATAGATGTACATAAATTGCAAAGTATATATATAGATATAAATATATAGATACCAATATACTAAACAGATAATTTTAGAGAACTGGCCAAAACTTATATAATTGGTTTATACGATCTTTTCGATTAATTGAAATGTGTTCGATCTCTCCTTTTATTTTAGGTCCAATTGAGTAAGTGAAACGGTGCACTCGAGGTAAACAATTCCTCCTCACACGAGCGTATGAAATTGTCATATGTCCAATGCATCACCCAAGGTCCACAATCGTTACGGTAAACGAATTAATCTCAACAGTCCCGAGTACAAATCTACCTTTAGATAAAAGGAGTCATTCCGCTCACAAACGGTCAATTTTATTTTAAAGGCTCCGTTGTCAAAGCCGGACGATTTAACTTTCCGGTTTAAGTTTCAATTAAACTGATGATTTAACATTATTACGATCTCGAGTACAAATTATAATAAAATTCATTTCTCCCAAAACAAATTTACCTCGGTAGGAAATCGGATTCCGTTATCACGTTGTTCACACGGCCAATTTTACCCTCCGGTTTTTCTATCTTTTATTTCATATCCTCGACTACGAGGCGCCAATTCATAATTAGATTATGAATTCCTCGATCGGTTAAATATGTCAATACGAATACGATCAAAATAGAAAAAGATTCAATTAACTCAATTTTAGTCATTTTAACTTAACAACATTTCTTTAACTAAAAGATCGTAAATAAAACCGATTACATAGTTTTGGCCAAGATTATATTTAGCCTAAAAACATTATAACAACTAAAAATATAAAAACAAACATAAATACTTAAGAAAAGTTACTCTAATACTATAGCTTGATTCGTAAATCGATTTTCCGGACATTACAACTTCTTTAGCAAAACCGACTTCCGAGATTTTCCCGAGCATTATAACGATACTAAAACTACATTATTACGGCGTAAGGCCTTATTTACTACTACTAAAAATTAAAAAAAGAAAAGAGAAGAGAGGAGAATATATATATGATATGGTTTATATATATTTGGTACACTCCGAAATTGCTGTCGCTTGCATCTTCTTATATAGGCAAAGGTCTCAAGGCCGGACGGTCCGGTATTAGGCCGGCTCGGTCCGGACTAATGATTGCTTCCACTCATCGATTGCAATCAGATGTGCAAAAATGGAGATATTTATTTATATATATAATTATTAAACTTCTAAAATTCATATCTCAGCCTCGCCCTCCAAAAATTGCAAACGAAATGCCAAAATTAAGGTCTCGAGAAACTCTACAACTTTCATGAAGGACTCTTTTCTAGATAACGCCTTCTTGATAACCTCGTGTTCCTCCAAGCTTTTACGGATTTTTATTAATCCAAATCGATTAGCCACTTGATCACCTGCTTAAGTTGTAGACCTCCAATCTTCATAATTTAAATTGCATTGGAAAACTCTCGAAAAATCTACAACTTATGAAGAATACTTTCTCCGAAAATGTTGTTTTGATGAGCCATTCGTTTGTCAAGACATTTTTCTATTACCACTTATCCAGATTGGTTTGGCCACTTATCCACTTGCCTATTCAATTGACCATTTGCTCGTGACACTCTCTAAATCATTCCGTAGATATGATTAAACTTTAATATGTCGATTCTCGGGTCTCGGGTTATAAATCCGCAATAAAACATCACAAATACCCTCGTGAATCGACATTTTACACTCGATTTACTAAAATCGTACAAAATTACAACTTTTATTATTATTTTACTAAATACTCTAAATTATAAAGACTAACATTTTATACCATAATTTCATATATTTTATATAGAATTCGTTAACAAAACATAATAATATAACGTATATTTAATCATATAAAAATAATACATCAAATTACTCCCCACTTAGCTTTTGATCGTCCCTCGAGCAAAAATAAGTTTGTAATAAAAGATAGTATAATTTTTCGATTATATTTTATATTGTCAATATTATAAATATATTATCTATCTTAATTTAAAATCTTAAGAAGATGTAAAGAGTATATATAATCGAAATAACTTAAACATTAAATATTATTTAGATAAAATTATATATGTAATACTTAAGAAGTATAAATAAATTTTTAATTATTTTTAATCGCAACTATTATGAAATTCGAATCGGAAACTTCGTAAAGTAGTCTAAAAAATGGCTTATGTAGTTTAGGTTCAAGATGTTGGTTAATCAAAAAAGAGAAAGATGCAAAGTCAGACGCATCTCACATCTTCATATTTTTGAAAAAACATAATCTCGATTAATAGCATCTCTTTCGATTTTCTTCTTCTTCTTCTTTTTTTTTTTTTTTTTTTTTTTTTAAGATTAAGAACTAAAAGCGTGAGTGTGTGTAGAAAATCAAACTTATGTGCATTGCTTCATCAAGATTGATCGGAGTAATACTCTTTCAATCGAAAATTACAAGTCCGGTTTCTTAAACTTGTAATAATTCCCGAGATCTTATGATTCAACTTTTCCTCTTTCATTTTATATTGTGCCTTCATTCCCAAAGAATAGGACATTTCGTGATAATACCCTAGCCGACTACTATCATCGTGCAATCGAGCTTAATTACCTCATATAGTGATATAGACATTTCGTGATAATACCCTACTCACTCCAATCATTGGTAGCTACAACCGATTTGTTCTTTTATTTTTAAGTTGTTAATCACAGATAAGGAAGATAATTGATATTTGATTAGTTCTCGTAAATATGGTGCTTCGTTCTTAATTCTTTTATAGAATATTAATATATCCGAACTTATTACCAAAATCGACTATGTTGCAAGTGTCATGAGGTAAGATCGAATATACTACTACTTATCTAATCTTTCCAATCTCAAAGATATACCAAAACTTAGCTTTTATGTCTCCATCTCTTTTATAAGACGCATAAACTTCAATGTATTTCAAGGAAATGTAGACCAAAATAGCTAAAGCTCGGTTATTTAATCACAATTGACAATTTTGAGTGAGGTCTTGATCACTCTAATCAAGGCTGAGGTGAGGTTATTTGGCTATAGTTATATTTTTGTGGTGTCAAAATCAATAAACTTAGTCCAATTCCAAACTCATAATTTATATTGAAAATGATTCTAAAAATTTTACTTATAAATATCAACATACTTATATAATTTTATAAAAGCAATATCTAATATTAATTACTCAATTATATAAACTTAAAATCTTATTAAAATCTAAATTAGACATATAATATAATTATTATTTTTGACTATTTTTCTAAAATTTTAATGAATTTTCTAACCTAACTCTACTCCCCACTTATTTAAGTGGCATCATTCCGATGTTCAATAAGTAGTAAAGAAGTAGGTTTGAAAATAAAATTAAAATTATCTATTAACGCTCATTTTTCCGATTTTATTTTAGCGTATTAAGACAAACTTAAAAACTAAGACATATATATTAAACAAGATACACTATTACAAACTTAAAAAGAAAAACTTAACTTAACTAAAGAAACTTCAAACTTAACTTAATTTAACTTATTCAAATTTAAATAAAACCAACAAACAACTCTCTAAATGGTAGATTTAACAACCCGGTGTATCAACCGTAGCAAACCAAACCGACTATCTCTAGACGGAAAAATCTCATCCGTCTCCAACTCTTCCACTCCATTCATAAGAATACACAAACGCGAGATCATCCATGAATTAGGCATAGGTTTCCCTACTACCTCTCCGCTATTGCAAAGTCCGACACATTTCTCGAATCAATATACCCTACCAACAAATTCACCAAACGCCAATGCACAGAGAGCGTAGCATTTCTTCTTCGTAAAGGCTAGCAAAATCCTGTGGGATAAACTCGAGAATTTATAAAATGCTTCCACGCCTTTAAATGTGGAAGTAAAGCTCGTGTTGACATGTCGTGATTTGTATCAAAAGCGGAACAGACATTGGAAAGACTCGTGTACTTTATTCAAATGATTGTATGCATTGTCTAGTCCCCATTTTATTTCAAAGTGTCGATCGAATCGTGGTATTTCAAAAAGTTGATTTATAATAGATGAAGAGAAGGAACAACCACTCCTCTTACCATAACGATTTGTGTAGACTCTATCGCGAACGTTGAAAGTAGGCCGAGTAAAATTCCCTTACAACCGTAATATTAACTCGCCCTCGTGGTGTACTTACAAATTTCTTCCAAACCACAACTACGGATCATAGTTTTTCCCCATTGATCAAGCTTATCTAAATTTAAACCTTTCTCCAATAGATTGAGAATTTGCAAAATGATAGTGTAAAATGATATTCTCGTTAAGCTTGAGATTCCGGATGATCCGTGTATCGTGCTCGTAAGAATTAACCGACGGTGAGAGTGGTTCGACATTTAAAATTATATAAAACAGAGTTGAAAGTAAAAGGAAAGGCAAGTGAATGAATGTTTACTCATGCCCTTACTTTCTTTAATAGATGAAAAAGTGTACATACGTGGATGCATTAGACGGACTCAAGAATGACTCACCTTCTTTTCTTCACGGCCCGGTCCGGAAATATGCCGGCTCGGTCCGGCCTCATCTTGCTTTTACTGAGGGACAGAGGTGAAAGACAACTTGTATTTTGGTTTTTTACTTCACGTGTGAAACATTGCATATGCCTTTAAAGATATTTCACAAAGAGTATGTTATCTTTGATACGAACGGATAAAACGACACATTATTTTTTATAAAACGACGTAGTAATTCTACAAAAATTATTTTTGTGATATTTTATAGTTTTTATAAAAACTAAACCGATTTAAAATACAAACCAAATTTTAATAAAAACGATTATAAAATCAAACTAAACGAAAACAAACCAATATCTAAATGATAAATGTCAAATAAAGAGTGCAATAAAAATGTTTTAATAAAAAATTATTAAATTCAATCTTCATCGTAGTCTTCCTCAGATCAACTTGAAAACTCGAACTCGAAACGATCGAGAAGTCGATGGTCGAATCGTAGTCGTGGTCCTGATCGAACTATCAAGACCCATCGAACTCACGCCGCCGTGACATGTGCAAACTCAGTGAATCCTCCCAACTCGACATCGCCGGGTCTCTCGAACACTCTGTTTAAAATACACCTGCCCCACTAGATTGGCTTCCAAAAGGATATGACGATGGATGAAAGCTCGACGGTGGTGGAATAGGTGTTTCCCATCGGGGTAAGGTATAAGAAGCAGCATCGACAAGGTGGATAGGCGGGATCATCAAAGTAGGATTACGAAGCAATCGCCGTTCCTTCTAAACCTCTACGAATATCATCACACCACCGCTTAGTACTTTCAAATAATAAAGCCACATTGGCTTGACCACGTGCAACATCCATCACTAAAGATTGAAACATGTCATATGTGATAGTGTTGGAGAAAGGAGTTTGTTGAGGCCGACTAGAAAAAGATGGAAAAGAAGAAGATGTAAAACCGGTGAGGTGGCTAAGTTTGACGCCTTCTAAGCAAAGAGCTAATACTACCATCCGGAAGACTAGTCAAACTAGTCCAATCAGATTCCCATCACCAGAGATAACTTGTCATTAGGCAGAATGGTACTCCCAACCTACGACATAAATCGAGATAAAACAAGTGGAAGTATAGATGACTCCTGTCCTGGCGATGACAATAATACTCTCAAAAATTCTTTTAAACATGACCTTTCCAACATCCACTCTAACATCATTTACCATTGCCCAAGCGATACAAACATCTTCCTTTCCAAAAGCAAAGATGTTTACTGTAGAAGGATAGAGATTATGGCTAATAAATCTTTTAATTGCCCTCAAACCTCTAAAACAGCTTCCGTAATTAAACCGATTTTCAACCCACACCGCGGTCGGGTCAAAACAGCCTGGGCTCTCAAGGCAATCCGCTCAAAACTAGCAGGATCATCTAAATTATAAACTACCTGTAATCCTCCTCATCGTGAAAACCTCAACTCCTAAGATTGCATTAATGACGGCAAGGTTAAAAGGAATATTTCGCTCGTAAAGGCACAGTTTCAACCGAGTAAGTCGTTTCTTCCGACAAAGTAGATAAAACCGAATAAAACTCGCCTACTATAGTCGTGTTAATCTCTCCCTTCCTTCTCGTCGCTAAATCTAACCACCGACGCTTTTAAAGATATTCTTAACTTCATCACCTAAGTCATCCAAGTCTAATCCTTTTTCAACCGTAACATCACACTTACTATAAATTTTCTTATACGCTTTCTTAGCCTCGGGTGATGCGGTTCTTTCAAAGCTTACGGCTTCTTCCTCGTGTGATAAAATTATCGTGTTTCTACGACAGAGTTGAAATTGGAATTTTGATTTTCTTTTGAGACTCTAGTACTGACTCACCATTCTACGATATTGGTAATGCCAATCAACAACAAAAGCAACAACAAAAACAACAAAAAATAAAATGTCACAACACACTCAAAAATCAAAACAGTTGAAATTAATCTAAAAATTATGAAAAATACTTAAATTGACAACTAAATAAACTAGATTATACCTTATAGTGTAGAAAACGCTGAAAAGTAGGCCGGAAAAGTGTTAAAGTCGCGGAATGAATGAAGCTTGTTTTTGCTCCTTTGATTTTTTAAATTTGTGTAAGAGAAGAGATGAAAAGAGGAAGAAATCAAGTAGTGGTAGTATGAGAGGTGAATTTTTGTGGAAGAATTGATAAAAATTTCGAGTGGTGGGTTTTTTGGGTGTGTAAAGCATTGTTGTTGGAAGAATTAGGGAAGAAGAAGAAAGAAAAGAGGCCCCCGCCTTTTTTGATTTTGACTCCGGACGGTCCGGGTTAAGGCGGATCGGTCCGTGAACAAATTTTTCTATTTTTCGATTTTTATGATTTTTGAATAAAACTTATACAAATTCTAATAAAACTTAATTAAAATCTTAAAATAAGTTTATAAAATTTACTTAAAATAAAATTTGAAGGAACTTTTATAATTTTATAACAATTTCTAAAAATTTAATAAAATCTTTATAACACTTTAATAAAAGCTTATAAAAATTTAATAAATTTATATCAACTCTTATAAAACGCTTAAATTAAAAAAACAACTTTTATAAAATTTTTATAAAACTCCTCAAATTTTCATAAAGATCCAATTATAAAATTCTCGTAAGTTATGCTAAAATTTTATAAAATAAAATAAAATAAAAACTCAAACTTAAGGGTTTCTCGATTCTTCGATTTCTAAATCTTCCAAAGTTCGATATAACGCTCAATCAACCTAACTCCTAAAAACGAGGCATTTGAATTATCTCTCGAATTCCATCGGGATTTTCGGATAACCACCTAATCGCTCCTTCCTAACAATATTCAAACACTCATCCTGGATTTGGTTGTGTTTTTCCCACACACATTCCAACATGTTCACTTTTTCCATGATTCTCAGATCTCATAAGAAACTTTGCCCTTCTTTTATCGCACTTTTGATGTTCCATTACATACTTCTCTCAACTGATCTCTCTCAACAATTTCTTGTTTTGTTCAAAACTAAAGCTTCTATAGAAAACGCGACATCTTTATCAAGGCCTAATTTCAAAAGTAAAATAAAACTCCTATTCTATCTAAAAGACATCCAGCTTTTTTACGCTCTATCCGGTAAAAGATTTAAAAAAGTTTAAACATAATTAAAATTACGTAAAAGTAGAGTAAAGATAGATAGCACCGGTATTCGGCCGATTCCGCTCGCTTCAGCTTTTTCATTTTTCCTCCGCTTTTTTCAATTTGTCGGGGATCAATCAAGAGCATTATTTCTTCTTTCAGGTGTGATTCCTTCTCCTCCACAAATAACTTTACCCTGTGGCCATTGGCTATAAAAGTTGTATTTCCATCGCTTAGTCCAACACTCCAGCTTTGTAAACCCGTGTTACTTTAAATGGACTCGCCCATCTTGATTTAAGCTTACCTCGAAACAACTTTAAACGTGAATTGTACAAAAGCACTCGATCACCTACATGGAACTCACGCTAAAGATTCTCTTATCATGGAAAGACTTCGTATGCTCCTTGTAGATTCGAGCGCTTTCATAAGAATCGAGACGAAATTCTTCTAGTTCTCACAATTGAAGCAATCTATGATCACCGACACCTTAGGATTGAAATTTAGAAATCTAATAGCCCGTAAGGCTCGGTGTTCTAACTCAACTGGGAGATGACATGACTTACCAAAGACTAGCTTATAGGAGAACAACCAATTGGTGTTTTAAAAGTCGCTCAGACGCCCATAATGCATCATCTAATTTAATTGCCCGGCTTTTTACGATTTGAATCAACTATTTTTTCCACGATTCTTTTGATCTCTATTTGACACCTCTACCGACTCACCGGGTTTTATGGATGATGTATGCCCTAGTTTATGCATTACACCATATTTCTCAACTAACTTAGTAAATGGTCTATTACAAAAGTGTGAACCTCTATCACTAATGATTGCCCTGGAATGCCATATCTAGTGAATATGTTCTTTTAAGGAATCGTATGACAACCTTGGTATCATTAGTGGGAAGAGCTTCACTTTCTACCCATTTTGAAACATAATCTACCATTACAAGAATAAATCTTTTTCCAAACGATATAGGAAAAGGTCCCATGAAATCTATACCCCAAACATCAAATAACTCACATTCTAAAATAGGTTGCATAGGCATTTCATGTTTTTTAGATACATTTCCCCATTTTTGACAAGATTCACAAGATTTAACATATTTATAAGCATCTTTATATAGTGTAGGCCAATAAAAACCACATTGTAAAACTTTAAAAGCAGTTTTCCATCCTCCATGATGACCTCCTGCCTCACGATCATGACAAAACGATAAAATACTTAAAATTTCATTATTAGGCACACATTTTCTGATTATCCCATCCGAACATTTACGGAAAAGGTCTGGTTCCTCCCAGTAATAAAATTTTAAGTCGTGAAAAGAATTTTTTTTCGTTGCCAAGTCCAATGAGACGGAATATAATCATGTGTTAAGTAATTAATGATATCTCCAAACTAAGGTGAGATTTCCTTTAAGGAATTCTATTTTTCAATAATCGCATGGTTGAAGGAGTATCTATTCTAAATAGTTGTTCATCAGAAATGAATCTTTAATTTCATTCCCTATCTCTTCCTCGCCTCCATTCTACTTAGATGATCTCGCACTACATTCTCACTTCCTTTTATCTTTAATTTCAATATCAAATTCTTGAAGTAGAGAATCCATCTAAGAAGACGTGGTTTCAGATCCTTCTTACTCAAGAAATACTTCAGAGTCGAATGGTCTGTGTAGATTATTACCTTAGAACCAACAATATAAGATCTCGAACTTATCTAAGGCAAAAATTACAGCCAACAGCTTCTTTCGTAGTTGCATAATTAAGTTGAATGCGTTTAATGTGTGGGATGCATAGTAAATAGCTTTGAGAATTTTGTTATACCTTTGACCTAAAACAGCTCCTACAACTAAATCGCTTGCATCACACATAATCTCAAAAGGCAAATCCTACCTGGGTGCTACCAACACCGGTGCAAGAATCAACTTCGCTTTTAAGGTCTTAAATGCTTCCATACATTTACTATCAAAGTTAAAAGGTACTTTTTTCAAGTAAATGACTTAGAGGCTTTGCTATCTTTGAAAAATCTGCAATAAATCTCCTATAAAATCCTCGCATGTCCAAGAAATCCTCTTAGAGTCCTTAGATTAATCGGTGGTATGTAATTTTTCAATCACCTCGACTTTAGCTTTATCAACTTCAATTCCTATTTCAGAGATTCTATGACCTAAAACAATTCATTCGATACCATTAAATGACATTTTTCCATTTAGAACTAAATTGGTATCCTCACAACGTTGTAAAACTCTTTCTAAGTGCGACAAACATTTACCAAAAGAATTTCCATAAACACTAAAGTCGCCCATAAAAATTTCTAAGAATTTCTCAACCATATCGTAAAATATAGACATCATACATCTTTGAAACGAGCAGAGCATTACATAAACCAAACGGCATTCTTTTATACGCTTAAAAGTTCCATAAGGACAAGTGAAAGTAGTCTTTCCCTATCTCCCGCCGCAATGAAAATGTAAATAACCCGAATAACCATCTAAGAAACAAGAATACTTATGACCACTTAAACGCTCCAACATTTGAACTATGAATGGAAGCGGATGATGATCTTTCTTAGTATGATCATTTAGTTTTCTAAAGTCAATGCACATTCGATAACCTCGTAATTTCCTTGTTGGAATCCATTCATTCTTATCATTCTCTTTCATCGTGAAACCTCCTTTCTTTGGTACAACTTGAGTTGGACTCACCCATTCACTATCCGATATAGAAAGATTATTCCCATTTCTAATAGCTTAATCACCTCTTTCTTAACGATTAATCGTAAATTGGTTGAGGCGGCGCTATGTTGAATGCAAGGTTTAGCATCTTCTTTCAAAATTATCTTATGAACACAAATCTCGTGGCTAATACTCGAATATCGGGCAATCGCCCATCCAAAAGCTTTCTTATGCTTTCTTAACATTCTTATTAATTGATCTTCTTGCTGCTTCGCTTAAAGTTGATGAAATAATAATCGGTAATAGATTATCGGGTTTCAAGAAAAGCATATTTCGATTTAAAGGTAACGGCTTCAATTCCGCATTCTTCGGCGGATCTTCTATTGATGATTTAAGAACCGGTCCTTCTAGTTCTAACTCCAAATACTTATGCCATGGTGGCTTAAAAGTAAAGCTTCCTTTATCTGTAGAGAAAGGATTATCTCTTTCATTTCAATGTCTTCCTCATCTTCTTTATAGATAGATGAGTTAAGCATTCTTCTAATCTGCCTTCAAAAGTTGGTAATCGATTATCATAGATGTAATGAATATCTTCTATAAAAGAACATGATTCTCGTGATGTATATGGATGGTTCATAGCTTTGAAAATATTGAAAGCAACTTCATCTTCATTGACTCTCAAAATTAACTCTCCTTTATGAACATCGATTAAAGTTCTTCCTGTAGCTGAAATGGGACGACCTAGAATAAGAGGCGCCGAATATCCTTCTTCCATTTCCATAACTACAAAATCTCATGGAAAATAGAATTTGTCTACTTTAACCAAGACATCCTTAATCATTCCTTTGTGGTACTTAATCGATCTATCTCGCCATTTGCAGAGTCATTTCATCTTAGTAAGCTTTCCTATGCCTAGCTTTTTATAATCCTCATAAGACATGAGATTTATACTAGCTCCAAGATCACATAAGACTTTCTTAAATGTAAATCCTCCAATTTCACATGGAATCGTAAAACTTCCGGGATCTTTCAATTTAGGTGGTAACTTATGCCGCAGAACTGCGTAACATTCTTCATTTAGTGCATATATTCTCATATTCTCTAATTTTTTCTTATTTGATAGTATATCTTTCTTAAACTTTCCATAGGCAGTGTATATTAATCAGAGCTTCAATAATGTGGATATTAACATGAAGATGACTTAAAAGTATCAAGGAAACGAGCATACTTCTTATCGCTTTTTGCCTTTTGATTTGATCTTTAGTGAGGGTAAGGTAAAGATTCTAAATCTATAACCTTTGGTTCCTTAGTCAATTTCTCTTTCCTTTTCCTTAAACCTTGAGTATTACTTAGTCGCCATGTTTCGTGTTCTTGAATTTTTTCCTATAAATTGTTCCCCGAATCAATCTCTACTTCAGATTTTTCGGTTCTTCCTGCTTTCATCTATTCGACATGTTCCTTGAATAAATTCCTTAAATCTTTATCCATAGGGTCTTTCAAAATCCTAGGATTTTTACCCAATTTTCACCTTCATTTTCGTGTTCCAAACTTTATTCCTTTTCAAGAAATTATTTATAATTTCTTTCTTCATCATCTGAATTCAATTTCATCTTTAGTTTCATCATTCTTTCCATCTAAATCATTTTCTACTTCATTATTCCCAAGTTTTCTACTCCATTGCTTCCACCGAGCTTCCTACTTCTCGTAACTCACAACATTTACCTCTCTTGGGTTTCTCGTTGTTGCTTGGTAATCCTCCCGGGGTCCACTGTTGTTACGCTCACCTTCCCTACTCAAATGATCTTCCATATTCCTCAACGAGGCTTCTATTGTTCTCATTCTCGTATCATGTCCACTCATAGATGTTTTTATTGTACTCATATCTTTAGTGACTGCACTAATAGAAGTCATCATTGTTTCCATATTCTTAGCTTGAGTAGATACTACACCCATCATATTTTCCATTAGTTTTTCCCATTTTTCAACTCCTTTCGCAGTTGAGTTGAACTCGAGCCATGGTATACTTTGAGTGGTATGTTGAGGATAGGATCTTGGTAATGATTGTAAATTCGATTAGATGTATTTTCTTGATAAACTTGGTTATTATTCCTATATGGGACTGGATATGGCGGTTGTCCCGGCTTACTAGGTTTTCGCACCATCGATAAGTAGGATGATCTCTTCTAATAGCATTAAACGAGTTTGAGTATGCATTGTTCAAATTCCTATGTCGCCAAGAAAACTCACCTCCTCTCTTGAATATCCCGTTGGTTCTTCACTCCCTAATGACACATTATCATGACTTGAGTATTCATTTGGTGTACTATTTTCTCGAATTTTGGTTATTATTCGTTGTAAACCATCAAATTTCCTACTCAAATTCTCCAAGTGTGCTAGAACTTCCGTGATTAGACGACATTCTCTCGCAAAGCTACTTTTCCGTGCTAGAACCGGTTTCCCACATTCTCGTTATTTTTGGAAATCTTTTCTATAGCATCAGAATCGCTTGAGCTTCACTCATCATTAACGAACCACCACATGCATGATCTACATCTCGCACGTGAGTCTTTTCTCAATTTACTTACGTAAGAGTTGAATTTGCATATCTAAGGAATAACCATGATCGACACGCCTTAACAATTTTTTAAACCTTTCCCACGCATTCCCAAGAGTTTCCTCAGATCCTTGTCTAAAGTTAGCAACCTCGACTTTTAATTCCAAATTTCGCCCCAGAGTGAAATATTGTTTCGTAAATTCGCTTTGAATCTCCTCCCAACTAGTAAGTGAATGATGTGGAAGAGACATAAACCAATCTCGGCTCGCCCTTTTAAAGAAAAAGGAAACATAGTCATCCTCGTTAATTCCTTATGAGCACCTTTGACTTTTGGTCAGATTGCACGCTTCTTCAAAAGATAGAGATGATGATGTGGATCTTCATCATCCTCTCCTAGGAATTGGGCTCTTGCGCCAATTAAACCAAAAATATGAGACTTAATTTCAAATTATTCGCTTCCTTCATTAGGTAAAAGGATGGGATTATTAGTCCTGGTTTCTTCTTACGGTTTGATCTGCGAGATAGGTCTCGGTTTGGTGGATTATTACGATTATTCCGGTTCCGATTTTGATTATTTCTATTATTATTATTATTATTATTATTGTGGTTAACAGGTTTTGTCCATGCCCTCAGAGCATGTTCCAAACTCTTGTTCGGTGTTTCATCACCGATTTTCACCATTCTCGTATTTCTGTTTGAAGATGATTCTTGGTCGATTTCCCGACTAGTATGACCGCTTACTCTCTACTCTTAATCGCTTTCGTAAGTGTTTATGTCAGCTTATAAGGAGTGAGAGGGCCTTACCACTTTCGGGTCATCAACTAACTAAAATAGAAAATAACACTAAATTGATAGTAGTAAAATTGGTAATTTTCCTAAAAGGTAACAACCAACTAAAAAAAAAAATAGAAATGAGATAAGAAAAGTGTTGACTTATTCTCTAGAATTTTAAGCTAATACAAGTAGTAACCATAGACACATAAAAGAAATTAGCGACGCCTCGCAACGGCGCCAAAATGCCGACAGACGCTTCCTAGTTTAAACGATCCTAACCGCAAAGAGTACCGGTCAAATTGTGGTGCTAGTATGGTGAGTCGAGTGTCGAATCCTCGTGGAACTTGGTAATTTCTTTTACGTGTGGTTAAACACCAAAGAGTCAAGTATTAACTCGATCTAAATCGCAATTTTATAACACGTATCACTACTATTCTAGTCAACATAAAATAAATACGTAATTTAAAAGTTATTCTAATATAATATATATAGATATATAAATATATATAGATGTACATAAATTGCAAAGTATATATATAGATATAAATATATAGATACCAATATACTAAACAGATAATTTTAGAGAACTGGCCAAAACTTATATAATTGGTTTATACGATCTTTTTGATTAATTGAAATGTGTTCGATCTCTCCTTTTATTTTAGGTCCAATTGAGTAAGTGAAACGATGCACTCCTGAGGTAAACAATTCCTCCTCACACGAGCGTATGAAATTGTCATATGTCCAATGCATCATCCAAGGTCCACAATCATTACGGTAAACGAATTAATCGAACAGTCCCGAGTACAAATCTACCTTTAGATAAAAAGAGTCATTCCGCTTCACAAACGGTCAATTTTATTTTAAAGGCTCCGGTTGTCAAAGCCGGACGATTTAACTTTCCGGTTTAAGTTTCAATTAAATCGATGATTTAACATTATTACGATCTCGAGTACAAATTATAATAAAATTCATTTCTCCCAAAACAAATTTACCCGGGTAGAAATCGATTCCGTTATCACGTTGTTCACACGGCCAATTTTACCCTCCGATTTTTCTATCTTTTATTTCATATCCTCGACTACGAGGCGCCAATTCATAATTAGATTATGAATTCCTCGATCGTTAAATATGTCAATACTTAATACGATCAAAATAGAAAAAGATTCAATTAACTCAATTTTAGTCATTTTAACTTAACAACATTTCTTTAACTAAAAGATCGAAATAAAACCGATTACATAGTTTTGGCCAAGATTATATTTAGCCTAAAACATTATAACAACGAAAAATATAAAACAAACATAAATACTTAAGAAAAGTTACCCGAATACGGCAAGTTGATTCGTAAATCGTATTTTCCGGACATTACAACTTCTTTAGCAAAACCGACTTCCGAGATTTTCCCGAGCATTCTAACGATACTAAAACTACATTATTACGGCGTAAGGCCTTATTTACTACTACTAAAAATTAAAAAAAAGAAAAGAGAAGAGAGGAGAATATATATATGATATGGTTTATATATATTTGGTACACTCCGAAATGTTGTCACGTGATCATCTTATATAGGCAAAGGTCTCAAGGCCGGACGGTCCGGTATTAGGCCGGCTCGGTCCGACTAATGATTGCTTCCACTATCGATTGCAATCAAGATGTGCAAGTGGAGATATTTATTTATATATATAATTATTAAACTTCTAAAATTCATATCTCGAGTTCTCGCCTCCAAAATTGCAAACGAAATGCCAAAATTAAGGTCTCGAGAAACTCTACAACTTTCATGAAGGACTTTTCCAGATAACGCCTTCTTGATAACCTCGTGTTCCTCCAAGCTTTTACGGGATTTTTATTAATCCAAATCGATTAGCCACTTGATCACCATTTAAGTTGTAGACCTCCAATCTTCATAATTTAAATTGCATTGGAAAACTCTCGGAAAAATCTACAACTTGCGTGAAGAATACTTTCTCCGAAAATGTTGTTTTGATGAGCCATTCGCTTGTCGAAGACATTTTCTATTACCACTTATCCAGATTGGTTGGCCACTAATCCACTTAAGCTATTCAATTGACCATTTAAGCTCGTGACACTCTCTAAATCATTCCAGAGATATGATTAAACTTTAATATGTCGATTCTCGGGGTCTCGGGTTATAAATCTGCAATAAAACATCACAAATACCCTCGTAAATCTGACACGACACTCCGATTTACTAAAATCGGTACAAAATTACAACTTTTTACTAAATACTCTAAATTATAAAGACTAACATTTTATACCATAATTTCATATATTTTATATAGAATTCGTTAACAAAACATAATAATATAACGTATATTTAATCATATAAAAATAATACATCATGTGGGAAAATGGGTTTTAAGATCATTTCTTATAATCAACTGAGTTGTTTAGATTGATTAGGGAGTGAGGTTCAATCGGTTGTGAAATCAAGAAACTCTAGCGCGTTAATCTTGTTTCGGTCAGTTAAATCTGTAGGAAGTAGGATCTTAGATCTAAACAAACTAGATCTATGCGCAGTGGATGGATCACGATTCATATATTATAACACATAAACAAAGGATTTAATTACTACAAGGGGGTTAAGAAAATCATACCAATAGTAAGAAAGAGAAGCTTTAATCTTAGGATGAGAAGCCTTGATCTTCCAATGTGTTCTCCAAACGGTGGTTGGTGGACACCGTTCTTGATATGAGAATCTCCTTGATATGCAACACCAAGAAAAACTTGTAGTTTTTCTTCTTCAAAAACCCAAAACAAGAAAACTAATTTTGTTTTCTCTTTTCTTTTGGTGGTGGCCGAAAATTTCAAGTGTGTTTTACACTTGAAATAACTCTCTTTTTATAGGAGTGTAAATCCTTGGTCTCCAAGTTTTAATTAATTAAATAATTAATTAATTAAATAAAATAAAAAGATATTTTCCTTAATGAATAATTGTGACATGTCATTGACCAATAGGAAACCAAATAACATGTCATACAACCAATCACATAACAAGAATATCTTTTATTTTCCATAACACAAGAAAATCAATTCTTGTGCTAAAAGAACCAAAATGGCGCCACCCCTAGGGTTTAGAAGCACACATAAAATGTCTTTTATGTGTATTATATTATTTAGCCAAACTAAATAATATTCATGCATATCAATTAATTGGCCCAACCAATTAATTATTTCTGAGGCCCAAACAAACAAGAATATTAGCCCGAATTATAGAGGCCACATTGGGGACCATGGACCTATAACCAGTAGCTCCAATAATTAAATATATTATTCATCGAACAGAATAAATATATATAATTATTAATTCTGGGATTACGCCACCATAAACCCAAAACTGAACTCTACCAATTATATATATATATACTTACAATCAACCTATAGAGTGAATAAACGTCTATTGATATAATCACTACATACGGATTAACCCTCCATAGACTGTCCACTCTGTGAGGGATGTCTCCGTAAACCCGACACAGAATATCATATCCTTATTTACCATTAACCCCCTGATGATCAATTAGTGCACATATCTGACTAGTAGCTAATTAGTCAAATGTGATCTCCCGGGATCGATCACTTTCTTAGGGCTAACAAATAAGAGGACTGTCTCTCTACTTCCCGCATGAAGGAATGGATTCCATGTCTGTGAAAATTAGAACTACTCACTCATCAGGAGATAGTGCCAATGAGAAGTGGCTAGGAACACTTATTTAAGTGAACCGTAACTAACACATCAAACACTACCCCGAGACAAGCAGCACCCTATGATCACCTCAAGATTAAGGTTGATCCATATATGATCATCAAATGATTTAATAAGATTCCTCGATTACGGAATTATATCGAGAAATTTAGATTAAATCGGTCCAGTCCTTATATGAATGCCATCATATATAAACGCCCCACGTAGGTACCCTCTACCGACAGTCCGGATAAGACTATCACACCCTAAGGTGTTCTGGGCGCATTATTGGTGTTTTAATCAAGAGACCCTAAACTCTGATTAAGTTCACCACGGACTAACAGTTTAAGTATATCACCACTAACTCAATCCTCATGTGCATGCCATACACTGAGTTAAGCGGTTACATATTGGATGTACTTAGGGTTTGCAGTTGTGTATTACTTACAAGCACAAAGCAAGTAATAAGGTGAGATAATTTCTGTTATCAAAAACAATTACACAAATTGTCTTTCGGGCACTACACCTAACAATCTCCCACTTGCACGAAATGACAAGCAACGATTGTTTTTAGAGGACACCCTTTCTCATCTTATTCACAACAATCTCCCACTTGCTCTAAAAGCAGATGAGACATATCCCTCAATGCCGTACCCTCCAAGCACTCGACTTGGTATACTGATTAGTTAGGTTGTCGGCTCGAGACGATCTTTAGGATCGAAACGTTGCCGGTCCATCTAATCAGGCGGTACTCTCTCTCAATATGCTTTTGACCTCAAAGTGAGAAGATCCTTCTAAGCTATCTCTTCCTTTGCTTTTACAATAAAGTGATAT
Organism: Gentiana macrophylla; assembly: GCA_026214975.1. Classification (NCBI taxonomy): domain Eukaryota; kingdom Viridiplantae; phylum Streptophyta; class Magnoliopsida; order Gentianales; family Gentianaceae; genus Gentiana; species Gentiana macrophylla. Next base: position 19,869,653 of record CM047806.1, read on the forward strand.
CGGCTCACTAGACCTGGAATTACTCCCAGATCAGGAAGGAAATTCCTAAGCTATATCGCCACTTCACCGCCCGAAAGTCGCTACGTATCCGATTAATTAAAGTCGAATTGGCGGTCTTTGGATTCCTCCAGGCACTACAAATTTCTATCACAATGAGTAAACATCGAGCCCGAGATCGTCCCAACGATCATCCTTAATCTGACTATAAGTCAGAATCAGTGTAGTCAACCATATTCAAGTTTGCACCCGAATATACAAGCACATTATTCCTCGTTCTTCAAAGATACTTGAGGACATACTAAACCGCTATTCAATGCTCGAATCCGAGATTCGACTACTACTGACTTGCTGTTATCCAAGAGAGACTCTATCCCATTTTCTCTTTATCCGAAGATTTAGAGATTCATCCCTGAGAGGTAGGGTAGGACTACTCTCGTTGAATGTTGCATCCGTATATGCAAGATCATCTTAACCAATAAGATGGATGGGATATCCAATGACTCATTCTTGTGAATTTGACCGAATCAAATTCTTCGAATATAGTCCAATTCTTTCATCCAGAGAATCTTGGCGTGTCAGTTTCCGACTTCATATAGAACACCCATGTTGTTTTCAATCATTTATAAACACTAATACTACTGCTTTACCAATATTGATATTCAGTCTACGAAAGACTTATCAATATTCTGGTCAAGTCCACATATTTTAAAACATGTGACTTTCAATGACCTAGAGGTTCTCTTAAATCCACAAAGGATATAAGCCCCGGCAGTCATCCTACCATTTGTTCTAACCAAGACCCTTCTGCTCCGCATGAATCCAGACTCCGTTTTTCGGCAAGAAAGTCTCAGGGAATCACCCCTATTTTTTGCTTTCTAACGAAATCTAGCAAGACTGAGTGGTGAGAGAATTCAAGGTCCTGGTTAACTCTCTACTTGTCGTGAATCACCCCTAGACCACTCGACTTTTATGTTGAAAGTTTAAACTTTCCTATTCATTCGACTCTTTTCCGTGTAGATCCAATTGCTCCCATCTGGCCTGAGACACTCGGTGGTTCTACAAGAGGTCGAACAGACTGGAGTACCAAAACTCCATTCATAGGGTTAAGGCTTTCAAACCAACCTCTATGATCGTAATCCTATCTGACCCACCAAGAGCCATAGGTTATCAATCACCCTAGCAGATCAGAAGTCCACAAAACCACAATGGGTCAACGGTTAAACCATACTCCCACTGTGTTTTGGGTGGATTGAAATTCTGATCTAGTAGTATTTATCAGTGTAATCACCAACAACCGATGTTGGACGTGGCCTGATTAAATCAGATAGTAACTACCTTTGGGTAACCGTACTCCAAGGTTTAAGGCTGTTACTTATAGATTCTATCAGAAGGATTGTGACAGTTTAACCGTCACTTTTTGATCTCAAGAATCTTGTAACCAACCTTCACTCGTCTTATTAAGATATTTCACGAACAATCTGAACGTATGCGCAAAATCTCCAGTCCTACCTTCAAGCATTAAGTGCTAAATGCCTACATTTACGGAAGTGGTGTGAACCGAATTCACTCATTATCCATAAATTCACTAGCATCTTCTAGGTAGACTTCTCAGTTTACATAATAATGTTAACCGTTATTTTGCAACCAATTATCTTAATCGAGTTTAGCAGTGTATTGTTACATCAATAACTATATAGGGCAAGTCTATGGTTTCTTCCTCAGTGAAAAACATTCCACTAGAAGGCAGGCCGAGCATCGGTCCCAAGACTATGTGATAGCCAATTTCTGAGCATGGAATACTCTATTCTCTGTTAAAATAAGAGACTCCTCCTCGCATTCTTTAGATAAACTAAATAGTGTTTCGAGTAGTTATCAGACAAAATGTCACCACTCAAAAGCTCCCATTAGCTTGTATCTCTCACTAGACCCCGAAGGTCAATATGAACAAGCTACGTTACTTCTTCAGATCTATTACCCTTTCCCAATTGAAAGGAAGCTTAGTCATTGTTCCTTTAAGGCGGTGTTCGAGACCGGGAGATGAGAATCACCCTTAGCCAGTCGTTAGGTCTTATCTCTAGGATATATGCACTAATTAATAGATTTTGAAGAATCGTTTATCTTAATACAGAAACCGTTTGCCTATAATAGTTTAAGACGTGTTACATATACCTTTTCAGCATTTCTTAGTGGTTCTGACTTTATCGAACAAAAGTCCGAGTCTCGGATTCATACTACAAATGTCATATTCACTTTCTATGAGGCAACAATATGTCGAGTTGAAAGTGAATCCATTTGTTCCAACGAAACTGAAAACAGAAATATAAATTTTCCGTGATATTCAAGGATCGAATCCAAAATTCATTTCCTCATACCACTCCCACTATTCTAGCTGAAATTACTGCCTGTTGTTACTCTATTAATCGTTAATGTAAGCTTCCTTGTTCTTCCAAAGAACTTAGCTCCCGAGTCGAGTTACTCGGTTAAGAAAGTCACTAAGGATTCATTGGTTAGTGATCCAAAATCACTTTCGTTATCCTATAATTTCTTTAATTAATATTTCGGTTTAGCCTCAAACTTAGTTTAGATGATTAACACTTGTAGAAATTCTTTCCCATTCTTGACTTTCCTTAAAATGAAATAGTCTTGAACTAGCAGTTCGTTTGAGTAGACACTACTCGTGAACTGTGGGATGTCTAATGAAAGCGTTACCCGGTGGGACTAATTTTATAATAAAATAGAAAAACAACAGAACATAAGATTAAAGCTCCCACTAGTTTATCGGTTCCAAATACCGTCTAACTAGCAACACTTTAATTTATGATTCTCCAATTTTTCTATTAGAAAATTTCTCGTGTAGTCACTACACTATTAAAAATTCACAAGAAGAATTTTATCGTCCCAATCATCTTTCAAACTAACTATGGTTGTCTCTCGTTCAACACGAGTGACAGCAGTGACATACTTATTTACGTCACTTAAGTCTTGAAGGCTCAAGAGAAATATCTCTTCCGAAAAATTAATCGCATGTAAGATTAATAAGTACAACGCTCTAGTTACTTACCACTTTTTAACGAAGTCGTTACTAGTCAATTTAATATATACACTAGCAGTCTAGTACCCTAGAGAGATATTTAAATAGTTGTAAATAAAATTGACGGAAAAAAATCCAAATTATACACTACTAATAAATTTTAGGAACTATAAACTAAATGTATAGTCTATCCTACCGTTCCAATGATTTAATCTCTCACCTCAGTGTCGCCTTAGGGTAGGTCAAAGAGGTTTCGATTAATATTGAAGATCAAATTGAGAATCGAACATCTCATTTGTGATCGTCAATCACCTTTCCTTTTTCAGCCAAGGTATTACCAAAATACTCTTTATGAGTGTGACCATTGTTTGATTTTTAGGTAGACCCGAGTGTGCCGCCTAGGGTCGGTCGGTGACTCGGCGAGTACCCAAAATTCTATCATTTTAGGAGACCAAGCCTTGAATTTTGATAGCGGTGAAGGCCTTCCTTAGGGGGCGAAATCAAAGCCGCACGAGGTGTCACCATTCTCTCACGGTGCTTGAGTCAATGATGAGAGGTCGTGGGGTCACCGTCACCTCTCCCGCCTCCCACTCAATATTTTGAAAAAGTGGTGGGTTTTATCGATCACGTTTTTGGACTTGATGTTACATTAAGGAACAATAAATTATAGGTCCGAATGGTGTCGGTTATGTGGGCTAGCCCACCCGACCTATTCGTTGGAACATATGTGGCCGTCGGACGTGTCAAGCCTAGGGGAGCTCCGTTGAGCCGTAGTGGCTCGTCGGATGGCTCAGCCTTGCCGGACCCCCGTGCAAATGCTACACGTGGAGGGTTAAGTCGATCGAGCCGTAGCTACTGTTGACCACCCAACCGTGGTTAAACCATTTTCGAACCATGCTTGCCCGTGATTTTCCAATCCTTAAACATCAAACTTTCACGTAGACACTACGGAGCAAAAACGTAATCTCGTCTAGGTAAGGTGGAATTCACCGAGAATCTATCACCCAACCTAGACGATTGACAAAACCCGTGATCCTCGGTTTTTACCCTAATTAGTTTCTAATTAATATCAAACAATTAATTAAAACTAATCGCGTGTTGTATACATGCTTAACTAATTCCTTGAATTAATTTCTACATGTATGCATATAGAGTGGAATTCATGATATGATGCATGTCATGGCAATTTTCCGGTTCTACACATACAACCTAAGCATGCATACTAGTGCAAAAAATAAACATCAAGATGGACCGTTGACACCCCCGTATCTAACCTATTAGAAAATAAATAAATAAACCCTAACTACGGTTTACTAGTTTCTAACATAATCTGCAGCTGTTCAAATTCTTCGATGATCGGGAAACCAAACGAACCCGGATCGTGACGAAACTTTCCAGACCTGTTCTTCACTCCTCGAACTTCAATATGGACGGTTGGATCGGAGTTTCGACGTGCCAATTTCCTCCAGAAAGCCGTTGAATTTTCTATTGAATCTGTCTCTGACAGCAGCGCAGCAGTGACTTCCCAGAGCCGATCAGGCATCGAGATGAAACCCGATCGACCTGAAACTTTTATGGAATGTACATAACTCCATGGTAAATAATCTGAATGGTCGGATTTTCGTTTCAACGGTCCAAACTCTTCCAGAAAAACGAGGAAGTCACAGTTAGGGTTTCTGTGAATCCTGTGTTTTTCTGTTACAGCAGCTACTTTATTGCAACGAACAGATATCGACTCGGACTCCGATCAACCCAAATTTGGAGGGCTTGTTCTTCAACTTTTAATTTTAATTCTGACCGGAGGGATTGTCTTTTCAATGGTTCAATCAACGGGAAATACGGAAATACCAAACAGCAACAAAACAGATCTACTTCTAGGAAATTAAAATTGCAACAAGGAATAAATTACATAATTTCCTATACTCATATGAACGAATTTTCTTCGTTTATATGAGTTTACAATAGATCTAACGGGTAAACAGTGTCAACCACAACAACCAATCATTATCTATGCATATAAAATAATCCTACATGCAATTCCACTCCTTTAAATCGTTTATTTATGATTATAACTACATAAATCGTGGAACCTGTCTGTGATACCACTTGTAGGAGTAGGATCTTAGATCTAAACAAACTAGATCTATGCGCAGCGGATGAATCACGATTCATATATTATAACACATAAACAAAGAATTTAATTACTACAAGGGGGTTAATAAAATCATACCAATAGTAAGGAAGAGAAGCTTTAATCTTAGGATGAGAAGCCTTGATCTTCCAATGTGTTCTCCAAACGGTGGTTGGTGGACACCCTTCTTGATATGCAACACCAAGAAAAACTTGTAGTTTTTCTTCTTCTAAAACCCAAAACAAGAAAACTAATTTTTTTCTCTCTTTTCTTTTGGTGGTGGCCGAAAATTTCAAGTGTGTTTTACACTTGGAATAACTCTCTTTTTATATGAGAGTAAATCCTTGGTCTTCAAGTTTTAATTAAATAAATAATTAATTAATTAAATAAAATAAAAATATATTTTCCTTAATGAATAATTGTGACATGTCATTGACCAATAGGAAACCAAATAACATGTCATACAACCAATCACATAACAAGAATATCTTTTATTTTCCATAACACCAGAAAATCAATTCTTGTGCTAAAAGAACCAAAATGGCGCCACCCCTAGGGTTTAGAAGCCCATATAAAATATCTTTTATGTGTATTATATTATTTAGGTGAACTAAATAATATTCATGCATATCAATTAATTGGCCCAACCAATAATTATTTCTGAGGCCCAAACAAACAAGAATATTAGCCCGAATTATAGAACGCACTATGACTTATAATCAGTAGGCTCCAATAATTAAATATATTATTCATCTAATGTAATAAATATATATAATTATTAATTCCGGGATTACGCCACCATAAACCCAAACCGAACTCTACCAATTATAGATATATACTTACCCTCAACCTATAGAGTGAATAAGCGTCAATTGATATAATCACTACATATGTATTAACCCTCCATAGACTGTCCACTCTGTGAGGGATGTCTCCGTAAACCCGACACAAAATATTTTATCCTTATTTACCATTAACCCCCTGATGATCAATTAGTGCACTTATCCTATCAAGTACGTATTTATTAGAATGATTAACTAACCACCTAAGTGTTTTCAATTAATCTCCCTCACATTTACTACTCTCTTCCTAGACCACTAGACATTAACAAGGCCTAGCAATTACACAGACATTGATGAATACTAATTCATCAAAGCACAAGCCTATCATGCTCTTCCGACGGATCCGAACTTCAACTCCCTTTAAGAGTACATTCGGTGTTTTAACTGAACAAATCAGAAGCTCAATTCAGGCTTGTTTAGATTATACCATGTTAACATATCATGAATAAGGGTTTAGAACAATAATAACATGATTGTGAAGCTCGAAACCAAGCTGAAATGATAAAACAGTAAAAACTAGATAAGACAGGTCAAACGCCCGTTTGACATCCTATGGACGCCCGTTTGTAAGCGAACGCCCGTCCACTAACCCCAGACGCCCGTCCGTCAAAAACAGCTACATCCTGAATCAAAAGTCTATCCTCAAACGCCCGTCTGCCTTGTGCAAACGCCCGTTTGAGCTACTAGGGTCGCGAACGCCCGTTTGCCTATTGCAAACGCCCGTTTGCCTGGGTTTTTCCCAAAATGCTAAATCTTCAAAACGCGATTTCTGAACCGTTTCTAGCCTAATTAACACCAAATTAAGCACAGTAATACGTAGAAAACATATCTACACATCTATGATCCTTTGATCAACGAAAAAGCACATCTTTCTTGCATCTACGCATCATAAAACATGATCTAAACTTTACGAATCATAATCGAGATCATAGGAAGAGTCTCTTACCTATTTGCAAGCCAAAAACCAGATTCAAAAGCCTCTGAAAAATCTGCTGCACTTACCACCAACTGATATCCAAACGTTGCCCTTCTCACAACGATTCCAAATCTTTTGTCTGATCTGAAAACGGTTAAGCTTTCTCTTAGAATTTGTGAAAATCGTCCAAGCCCTATTTCTTCCTCTCGGAGCCGCAGAGAATAAACGTAAAAACTGATTTTCTGAATTTGTGTTTAGGTTTAGGGAATTATCTGTGTTAATTTTCCTTAAATACCAATTCCCATTAAATCCCTTTTTCCTTAATTGCCCTTAATTACTAAATAATCAGATTTTCTTCCCTTAATTATATATACATAACTCGAAAATACATATATATAATTAACACAATACTTAACTCCAATAAAAAAAAAAGAAGTGATAATATTTCGTTTTCGCAAAATGACACGTCTGCCCTTTCCCGAAAATCGGAATATTACATTGAATGGTATCAAAGCCGACTATCAGACGGAACTATGCGTTGCACCGTACAAGAAGACGGTGTAAGGATGGCCTCTATTTACCTCTGGTAGGGACGATCCAGGAACAGTCTTGGCCGTCCTGGCGAGGACGCCAGTCCCTTATAAGGGGGAGAATGTAATGTCCCACATTGGAAAAGTAGTAGAATGCTCACCCCCATATAAGTGTGAAACATAAAGGTCTTGTCAACTCGGGTTAGCCCTTTTAGACCAAGCGAGGACGGCGGTCTAAGCAGTTGAACGGACCATTTATGACTCATTTAACGCTACCAGGCTCGGGGTCTGAGGGCGTTACATTACATGAATGATGTAAAAAGTATTTTGCGTTAATCATTATAAGTACTTTGTTGTTGTAATAACTCTACTAATTTAACCCTCAAAAGTTAGGGAAATACTTGTGTGGTGAGTGTCTTTTGAGGTGAAGTGATGAGTGAAACGATCAGAACCGCACAGTTTAAATACAGAATTAAACTGTGCGGTGTACATTGCTCCACACGGTGTCTTCACACTTGTGGAGACACCACATAAGTATTTCCCCCAAAGTTAACCAAGTTCAAAAACATGAAGCCAGAGAAAGTCACCGGAAAATCCCATTTTAATTGGTCATTTAAAAAAAGTAATGATGGAGTCACAATCAATTTGACATAACGGATGATATAACATAATCTTTCATTTTTTATTTTGATGATACTTAATTGATTGTGATTGACGATGCTAGAAATCGTCAGGTATCAATCTGGGTCGTTTAATCTAGGTTAATATGAACGAGGGATGGTTTTTTGGGTGGATTTAGACTGAGCTTGAGAGTTATTTCTCTCAAGTTTCCTACGTATCCTGTTGATTATTCAGGAATCAAGCCTCCATAGTTCCTTAGAGATTGTTTATATAGAGGACGTCTCGTACAAAGCCTTGTCCTGCAAGGATTCTAATTCTTAGTTCCTAAGGATTATTACGTGTATATCCCTATAATTTAAGAGATAATTATGGATAGTTTAAATATCAAAATCAGAGTCTTAATGGGTAAAGGATCCTTAGGATCTTCCCATAATTATCTTATAAGCACGTGGGCTAATTATCATATAAAGGAGGCTCGCCGACTGCCGAGCCCCCTGCACCGCCTCGGCCTCGAATCAGCATCGCCCGGCTCTCGTCGCGACCTAGCCGACCCGCGGTGAACTGGGGAACAGGACCGATCTCCCACCTGGGGTTCAGATCTGCCCTTAGGCGTGAAGTGAGGCTCCTGGCCCTTAACGTTATAGTTTTTATGTCTTCATTTAAGGTTTGACCAATTAGGAGATGACACGTGGCGAGGCTCAGTTCAACCCACGGCACAAGCCCCCTAGATCTGGCCGAACTAATCATTGCGAGGTCGGATCTGTTAGAGGTGTTGTTCGGCCACTGTCATCTAGACTTGTAGAACTTTATAATGGCCTTCTCTGCCAGGTGGTAGAGTTACTGTTATGACGTTGTCATTCGTGCCCACGTCTTCTGAAATGGAACGGTTTTTGAGAATGTTGTTGCAGCTCCTTGTTTAGTGCCTTCCGCGGCTGCTGCTTCTACTTCAATGGCTCCTGCCGAGACGCCCCAAGTCAATGCTTCTATGGAGAATCTTACTCCTGCTACAGAGTCTGGGCAGAACTCAGCCCTTAATGCTTCTTAGGTTTTTGAACTTGCATTTCGTTTATGCTTCGTTGTATTTTTACGAGCCCGACCAGCGTAGCTCAGCTCTAGTCCCTTTGGGGACTTAGGAAGTTTACTTCGCAAAGTTAGAGAGCCTAACATGTGGAGCCCAAAAATTTTATCCGACATGCGGATTTGCGCATGTCTCGACTGTAGATCGGCCGTTTTTGAGCTAGTCCGACTGCTGTGAGCTCGGCTTTGCAAACGCGACCGAGCGACATCCAAAGGCTCTGAATTTCTCGCATCCATCCTACGGACTTTCTTTCTGAGGAGTCCGACCTGCGGAGCACGGTTTGAGTTCATATGCGAACTAACTTTGTCCCGCAAACCTAATGAGCAGGGCATGCAATGCTCTGAAATTTGGATCCATCCTGCGGGTTATTGCTCTAGTCTGACCTGTGGAACTCGGTTTGAGTTCATCTATAAACTAAGGAAGTTTAGTATACAAACTTTACGGAGGCCGTGTTAGAGAGCTCATACTTTTGTCCGTCCTGCTGACTGGGCGAGTTTGTCCTGCAAACTTGGTGAGTCCGATCCGTGGAGCACAATTCGATTAGTTTGACCTACAAACTTTGTTGAGTCCGGGAGCCTTCAGAAACTTTTCGGGTCCAGCCTGCAGAGCTGAAGCTTCTGAGTCCGTCCTGTAGACTTTGGAGAAAAGCTTCCAATTTTTTCCTGAAGTACTCTGATCCACAGTGGGGTGTCTTGCCCCCCCAGTATGCCATGCATTAACTTATAGTTTTTGGATGGCATACTTAGAATTTTGTTAAGTTTCTTTTCGGGCCTGTCCTACATACTTAATGAGTTTAGCTATTGCCAACGTGCTGTGTCTGATCTGCGGAGATCAATTCGGGTCTGTCTTACAGACTTAATGAGTTTGGCTATTGCCAACTTGCCGAGTCTAATCTGCGGAGATCAGTTCAGGTCTGTCTTATAGACTTAACAAATGCGGCTAGGTCTGACCTGCAGACTCAGTTGTCAGTCCTGCTGACTTAGCGAGTTTTTTCTGAGTTCGTTTTATGAAACTCAGTTCGTCTGTCCTGCAGACTTAATTATTATTATTTTATTTTTAGTCTGTCCTGCAGACTTTGGAGAAAAGCTTCAGGAATTGTAACACGTACAATATTTTTGCAATATCTTATAAAGTTCTCTTGGTTGTTGCAAACTTGCTGAGTTTGATTTACAGGGCTCAGTTCAATATATCCAACTAGCAGACTTGGTGAGTTGGTCATTTCCCAACTCTCTGAGTCTGTCATGCTGCTTAGTTCGGTATGTCCGACCTGTAGACTGGGCGAGTTGGTATTTTACCAACTTTCTGAGTCTGACCTGCAACTCAGTTCTGTATGTTAGTCTTGCAGACTAGGCGAGTTGGTATTTTGCCAACTTTTTGAGTCTGGCCTGTAGCTCAGTTCGGTATGTCCGACCTGCAGACTTGGTGAGTTGGTCATTTGCCAACTTTGCTGAGTCTGACCTGTAGCTCAGTTCGGTATGTCCGACCTGCAGACTTGGTGAGTTGGTCCTTTGCCAACTTTGCTGAGTCCGACCTGCAGATCTTTGCTAGTTCGTCCTTCGAACTTGGATGAGTTTGTCCTTTGCAAACTTTATTGAATTTGGCTGAGTCCGACCTGCGGATCTCAGTTAGTTCGTCCTGTGAACTTTTATAGTTTGTCCTTTGCAAACTTTAATTTGACTGAGTCCGACCTGCGGATATCAGCTAGTTCATCCTGTGAACTTTAATAGTTTGTCCTTTACAAACTTTAATTTGACTGAGTCCGACCTGCGGATCTCAGTTTGTGTGTCCTGCAGACTTAATTTTTGGGGTCTAATTTTTTGAGTCTGTTATGCAGACTTTATTTTTTAAATCTGTCATGCAGACTTTATTTTTTGAGTCTGAGGCAAACTTAGTTTTTTGTTTTATTTTTAAGTTCTTGGTGGGGGTATTTTGTCCCTCAGTTTTTCATGCATTAACTAACAGAATTTGTATGGCATACTTAGCTCTTTGTATAATTTTTTATTCGAGTTCGTCCTGCAAAGGTCGGATAGTGCGTCTGACTTGCAGACTTGAGAATTTTGCTAAGTCCGTCATGCGGAGCTCAGTTGTCTATCTTGCAGACTTAAAGCTTTTATATTAAAGCCGTTACGTATTATGTACGATAAAGAAGAGAAATATAATATTCAAATAATACTGGTAAATTGAAATAATTCATTGGAATCTTGAACCTGTTCCGGACGTAAAGCTTGCGGGGATTGTTTGCATGCCAGCTTTGTGGAATGGTCCTGCCGGTTGATATGCACACTTGCCTTGCTCTTTAACAGCGTTATAGGGGTGTCCTGCGGACCTTGGGTTGCCTGACCTGCGGTCTTGTACATTTTGTTGAGTCCGACCTGCAAAGCTCGGTTTGTCAGTCGTGCTGACTTGCAAATTTTTTGTTGAGTCCGACCTACGGAGCTCAGTTCGTCAGTCCTGCTACCATATGAATCTTTATTTGAGTCCAACCTGCGAAGCTTAGTTCGTCAGCCCTGCTAACTTGTGAATTTTTTGCTGAGTCCAACCTATGGAGCTCAGTTCGTCAGTCATGTTGACTTAAAAAATTTTATTTGAGTCCAACCTGCGGAGCAGTCCTGCTGACTTGTGAATTTTTTTGTTGAGTCCAACCTGCGGAGATAGACCTGGCCGGTTCCGGGTATTTTTCCGGGTCGGAACCGGCGGTTCCCGGTTCCAAACTGGCAGGTACACGGGTCCGACGGGTACACGGCTCCAGGAAACGGCGGTTCCAGGGTTCCAACCCAGTTCTAGGTTCCATCGGCCCCGGACCGGCCTGGAACCGGCGGTTCAAGGAACCGGACGAGAAACCGGCGGTCAAACCGGCCGGAACCGGCGGTTTTCTATTTTTTTTTAAAAAAATTTCCTCCAAGTCCAACGTATATTTTTCCAATTTTTTTGAATATTTTTTTTATTTTAAAATATCACACACTCATCACACTATAAATACATATCAATTTCTTCATTTTTTTACCCACAATTCTATTTTAACTCTCCTATTATTATAATATTATCTACCATTATAATATATTTCGGATAGTGATTTGAAGTTGTTCTGAATAAATTCGTAACTTTATCACATTCGAAATATATTATTTTGCAATGCCTATCATTGTGTCAGTTTTTCGATTTTTTTTCCGTATAGAAAATGTTATTGATGAAACTATCGGGGAAGTGAATCATTCAAAATTTAAGGCTGTTTGTAACGTTTGCGAAAAAGTGTATCATTATCAGCATGGAATCGGTCTTGGTTCTTATGTACGACACTTACGAACAAGGCATTCCGAGGAATATGAAAATTATATGCATGATGCGCGGAGACGTCGAGACCGGTAGCCGAGTAAGATATGACATGTAACAACGTCTACATGCACATTATGACAAATCGATGTAATATCAATGTTGAATGTTGTTTGTTGTAGTGTTTTGTTGTATTAATATATTGTTTTATTATTATTAATATCAAATTACATAGTAATAAGAACATGTATATGGTACCATGTCTCATGATCTATGTTATAATAGTATAGTTTAAAAAATGTAAATGTGATTATAAAATAAATTATTTCTAGATTTATGAAATTTATAAGTATAAATCATCTTATCACTATATGAAATATAAGTTTAATTTACAAAGTAATTAAGAAGAAGTCTATAAAAATAAAATGAACTCATCTGATAATATCCCTGTTTTGGAGAGCTCGTACATGGAGAGCTTGTATATGGAGAGCTGAAGAGCTAGTATATGGAGAGCTGATGAGCTCGTATATGGAGAGCTGATGAGCTCGTATATGGAGAGCCGATGAGCTCGTATATAAAAGATTCGCTCGAGGTGAGCTCCAAATATGATGCCGAGCCGAGCTCGGTCTTACAAAAGATTCGGTCAAGAGAGCTCCAAATATGATGCCGAGCCGAGTTCGGTCTTATATAAGATTCGCTCAAGAGAGCTCCAAATATGATGCCGAGCCGATCTCGGGCTTATAAAAGATTCGATCAAGAGAGCTCCAAATATGATGCCGAGCCGAGCTCGGCCTTATAAAAGATTCGCTCAAGAGAGCTACAAATATGATACCGAGCCGAGCTCGGTCTTATATAAGATTCGCTCAAGAGAGCTCCAAATATGATGCCGAGCCGAGCTTGGTCGTATAAAAGATTCTCTCAAGAGAGCTCCAAATATGATGCCGAGCCGAGCTCGGTCTTATAAAAGATTCGCTCAAGAGAGCTCCAAATATGATGCCGAGACGAGCTCGGTCTATAAAAGATTCGCTCAAGAGAGCTCCAAATATGATAACTCATTTAAGTTGTAGAAACGGAACTAAATTTAATTGAGGCTCGTACCTGGACAGCTTGTAATGAGAGTGCTATCTGATAGAGAGCTTGTAATTAGAGAGATCGTTTAGAGAGCTCATACATGAGAGCTTGAGAGCTCATCTCAGACTTTGGAGAGTTTGAGAGCTCGTCCATAAGCCCGATTTGCAGAGCTCATGTTAAATTGTCTGTCCTGCAGTCTTGGAGAGTTTGTCCTTTGCATCTTTCTAGGGACGATCAGACATCTAAACGGACTCCGATCGGCACGAAATTCGGAGGGCTTGTTCGACCCTCCTTATTTTTCAATCTGAACGGTGGTATTCTTGTTCCAACGGTTCAATCTCTGGAAATAAGCCCTCGATCTGACAGCTGTGTCTGCTACGTTTTTGATGATACAACAGAAAATTTTCGATGATGATCGGGCATTGTAACGGACTCCGATCGGCACAAGATTTGGAGGGCTTGTTCGTCCTCTTTCTTCTTTAATCTGAACGGTGGAATTCTTGCTCCAACGGTGCAATCTCTAGCAAGAAGCCTCCGATCTGACTGCTGCGTTTTTGGTGACCGCTGCATTTTTGGTGATACATCAGCAACTTTCCGGCGACGGTCGGACATTTAAACGGACTCCGATCGACACGAAATTTAGAGGGCTTGTTTGCCTCTCCTTCTTCTCAATCTGAACGGTGGAAATCTTGTTTCAACGGTTCAATTTCCAACAATCAACCACCGATCGCCTGCTGCGTTTTTGGTGATACAGCAGCAACTTTTCAGCAACGATCTCCCATTGAAACGGACTCCGATCGGCATGAGATTTGGAGGTCTTGTTTGTCCCTCCTTTTTCTTCAATCTGAACGGTGGAATTTGTTTTTCAACGGTTCAATTTCCGGAAATCAACCACCGATCTGCCTGTTGCGTTTCTTGTGCTACAACAGAAACTTTCCGGCAATGACCGGGCATTGAAACGGACTCCGATCGGCACGAAATTTGGAGGGCTTGTTCGTCCCTCCTTCTTCTTCAATCTGAACGATGGAATTTGTTTTTCACCGATTCAATCTTCGGCAATAAGCCGTCGATTTGACTGCGTTGTTGGCAGGTTTTTGCCATTAACTTGATCACGAACAACCTCGATAGAAGGCCCTCCTTCTAGTGCCAATTGACGATGCTGGAAATCGCCGGGTATCAATCTGAGCCGTTTAATCTAGGGTAACATGAACGATGGATGATTTTAGACTGAGCTTGAGAGTTATTTCTCTCAAGTTGCCTATGTATCCTGTTGATTATTCAGGAATCAAGTCTCCGTAGTTCCTTATGGTTGTTTATATAGATGACGTCTCGTCCAAAGCCTTGTCCTGCAAGGATTCTAATTCTTAGTCCATAAGGATTATTACGTGTATATCCCTATAATTTAAGAGATAATTATGGATACTTTAAATATCAAAATCAGGTTCTTAATGAGTAAAAGATCCTTAGAATCTTCCCATAATTATCTTATAACCACGTGGGCTAATTATCATATAAAGGAGGCTTTGGCCGACCTACGACAAGCCCCCACTGCTCCTCAATGAACCGCACTGGCCCGGCTCTCGTCGCGACCCAGCCAAACTGCGGTGGTGCAGGGAGAGGACCAATCTCCCACCAGGGTTCGGATCTCGCCTTAGCGTGAAATGAGGCTCCTGGCCCTTAACGTTATAGTTTTTATGTCTTCATTTAATGTTTGACCAATTATGAGATGACACGTGGCGAGACTCAGTTCAACCCACGCCATTGATGTACACTCAATAAAATAAAAAATACTAATAGATTAGATTGTGTCACCTATTATGTTAAATTAGTTCAAACTCTATCATTGCTCTTTTTTAAATCTGGTTTTATGAGTAATTCTAATGTTGGTCAAAGTAAAATAAATTAGTGAATGGATAAAAACCTCCGAATAAGACACAATTTGACCAAAAAGTAAATACTATACAAAGCCTCCAGCTATCTCTCTGTTTGTCTTTCCCAGTTGTACGAGGCTACTAGCAAGCAAACACGTACCTTGTTCTTCACACGCTTCATCATGAAATAAAAAATTACATTGCCAAACTAAATTTAACATTATAATACTGGAGTAATAAAATAATAATATATAAATTATTTTTTTGGAACAATACTCTCTCGTTTTTTTTACCGTTACATATGATGTAATGTTTTGAATGAATTTGGTCATTTTTTAATTTAAGATTAGTCATTTTTTGGATTAACTTTGACATCAAATTTAACAGTTAAAAAAACGGAGGGAGTATACAATAACAATACACCACATTTCCACATCAATTATTATACTCCTTCTGTCTCATTTTATTTGTGCAAGTTTTCTTTCTGGTTTGTCTCAAAATAAGTGTTTATTTTGTGGATTTATCGTCAAATTTCTTCAAAGACCGTTCTCTCTTTACAATAAAAAATGTGTAGTACTACATCCGGTCCAAAATATAAATCATCCTACACTTTTTTACTTTTCCCATAATATAAGTCATTCTACATTACCAATGCAACATTTATTGCTCTTTCTCTATCTTACCCCTAATTTATTATAAATTCAACAACTTTTCATTACTTAACAACTATTGCATTAATGATAGTCAAGGGGTATTTTAGACATTAACCTTCAAATTAATGACATTCAACCAATTCCTTAATCTGTGTGAAAACTCCTAGGATGACTTATATTTTGGACCGGAGGTAGTATGAGGTAGCGATAGGTTAGGCTCTCGCGATTCACCAAGCTATCGGTTTTGCTTTAACTTGGGGTTTATTCAGTGTCGTCTTTGAAGGAGACTCTCTAAAAGTATACCACAAGTTAACATCGGATGAGTTGGATTTATCTCATTTAGGAAGTATCATCGATGATTGTAAAGTTATGCTCCATGTTTTTTCTAAATGCATTTTCACTTTTGTCAAGAGAGAAGAAATTCTCCAGCTCACCTCTTGGCAAATGAATGTCTTTTTTCGGTAGGACTTACACAATGGGCTCTACGCCGTCTACGAATGTAATCATGAGTTGTTCTCCCGATTTGGTGAAATAAATGTCCTTTTTTTTTTAAAAAAAAAACTATTTAAAGGACATAAATATAAAAAATGTTGGATTATGGAATGAAATTCAAAACATTAATTATATTTTTCTTAATCTGTGCAAAAAATTAAACGAGACAAATAAAATATAACGAAAGAGTAATGAATTTTACATTAATTAATTCAAAAGTATTCCTGTACACAAGGTATTTATCAAATGCGATCCTTATAATCAAGTTCAAACATAGTATTGAGATTAAGATGAAAGATACCTGTCTTCCTGTTAAAAATAGGAAAACAAGGTTTTAAGTTACAAAATAGAGTTTTCCTCAAAAAAAAAAAAAAAAAAAAATTACAAAACAGAGCATTAAATAGTTTAAAACAAAAAAAAATCAAATAACTAGATACAAAATATTTAAGCTTGTTTCATCCTAGTAGTAGTAGTTCACTAACTGCTGTCTTCATGGGAGGTGCAGGGTTAGATCCTCCTTCTCTTTTACTTTTCGTTTCCGGTAAAATAAAAAAATACAAAACATTTAATACAATACATAAATATTTCTGCGAACACAAATCTCCTGTCTTGGTGTCAGCATATAAAAATGAATACCTAAAGGCAATCACAATCTGAACACTATTTTATAATAATCAGTCCAAAAATAGTTCCATAAAGAATCAGACATGTCAATATCTCCATAACTTCCTTCCAGCAGACATTGACTAGGTGGAGGAGGAGGAGGAGGAATCATCAATGCTTCAGCCATGTCCGACATTAACCTTGGCATATCAAACAAAGCATCGTCGTCCATGAAAAAACCATTTTCCGACAACAACGTCGTTGCACCACCACCATCATCTGGCCGAGTCACAACCGGCGTCGACGACGGTCTTTCTTCTTCAGTACTCTCCGACGACGACGACGGCCTAAATGCTTCAGCCGCCTCGGACGCTGCTTTCTGTATGTCCTTAGCATTAGCAGACGCCGGAACCGGCAACCTCCAAGCTGAGTCAGCAAAGTTGAGGCAAGCAGACTTTCCTTTTAGAGCAATCGCCGCCACGTCATGAGCTCGAGCTGCCATTTCAGCAGTTGGGAATGTACCAAGCCATATTCTTGATTTCTTCTTCGGTTCTCGAACCTCGCTGACCCATTTTCCGCCGTTTCTTTTACGGATCCCCCGATAGACCGGGTGTCGGGTTTCTCGAAACTTGATTCTTCCCGCTTTTCTCTTTGGATTTTTTGAAGCAAGCAAAACTTCTTCTTCCTTCTGTTTGCAAGAACCGATAATAGTAGTAATACTTTTACTGTCTGAAACTTCAGCTGAGGAAGAAGAACAAGATTCAAGAAAATAATCACATGGCCAGCTGAAATCAGGTTCTTGGCAAAATGGGTCAGAGTAGCTACTTGAGAAAAAATTCATTCTTTGAAGTATCTTTTGATTACTTGTTAAATCTTTGAAAAGTGCATATCCGAATAATGAAAAAGACTGCGGCAGTTGTAGAAATATATATAGAAGAATGCTTTAGAGTGAGACTGCTTTTGTGGGCACAAGTGTGAAAAGGGGATTTATTTTATTTTATTTAAAGATGGGATTTATTTGAGAAGTGTATAAAGTGTAAACGTCTGGGACGCGCACACGGGTAGTGTGATGAATTGCCACTTCACTTGCCATGCTGAACTCAACCGGACCCCTCAGGACCCATGACCCAGGACACGGACCCAGGAGTCAAAGAGTGTTAATTTTTTTTTAAGACTAAGACTGTATTCAATGGGTTCTGGATTCAACACTCTAAAGTCTTTTTAAAGTAAACTTTATCCACTTTATTATCACAGTAGTTATTTGAAAGCATACTCTTCCTCCAAATTCCTTGAAGCCTCACTTGTGATTTGGAGTTGCCTTTGGAGTAAAAAAAAATACCACAAATCATTCATTCTCTCTCATCTCTATTCTTTTTTTATCTCAACTATTTTTTTTATGTATCAAATTCTTTCATTTGAGTAGTATTTCTGGAATACGATGAATTAATTTATGGTGATGATAATTATTACTAAAAAAACAACAACAACAACAAAAAGACAAAATGATTTTTTCACACGTTGCAAATATAAAATATTTTGTAATCCAAAATATAAAATATTTTATTTGAATTATGGTGGAATAATTTAAGGTAGGTGGAGGGAAAATAAATTGGTGTTTAATGAAAAAAAAAATGATTTTGGAGTGGTTTATTAAGTGTGCTTATTGGAGTAAATGATATTTTAAAGTGTTAAAAAAATATAATTGAAACGAAAAACGATATGTTTAAAGTGTGGTTTAAAGTAAAACCATTAAGGTGAGTCTAAAGAGTTTGTTAATTTTAATCAACACTTTTTGAGTTAAAAAACTTGTAAGGGGAGCCAACTGGCATTAAGATAGCTGGTGGCTGAGTGAAGTGACGTTTAGTGTCTAAGTCGTGTGCTTTCGGGGTACGTACAGCACACCGAATTGGGCTAAAAAGAGACTTATTTATGGGAAGTTTTTGTGTGGTGTGTGCACTACTGCGGATCTGCCAGCAAGACAAGATACATCACACAATTTCATTCTCGCATTTAAATGTGTGTGGATTCGATCGTTCACGTCGCGTACATCATCTCAAAATCTCTCCACCACATAAGTATTTCCCCTTATTTATTTGTAATGGAAAATGATAAAGGCACAAAATTTATGTGGACCGGTCTCTGAAAATTGAGATCTGTGGTCCAGAATTTTTGTGTTATTTTTATTTTTCTTATAAAAGTTAAAATGTGTAGTTATAAATTGTTGTGTGGATGATTTATGTGGATGGGGGTGGTACCTAAATCACTCTCCATTTGTAAATTATCTATGTATTTGACGTGTTTATTTATAGCTTAATAATCATAAAATGATTATGAATTTGGAAGAAGGAAAAAAAATTGATCTGGAAGAGTGTCAATGTTTTTTTTTTTGGGGTAAATGTCCAAAAGGACACATATTAGACTTAATTAGACAAATAGGACACTAAGGAATCTTATTTGGTTATAAGGACATAAAATTTATACATAGACCAAACTACCCTTAATTAATAAATATTATAAAACAAAACACGCGCCGAAACTATATCAAGCAGCGTTCAAGAAAAAAATACAAATTTTACTATAAAGCAGCATTGCAAGTTGTTTTGGGTTTTAAATTTTTTATTTTTTTTAATTTTCTGGTAAAAGGTTTTTATTATTATTATTATTTTTTTTTTATTCTAATTTTTTTTTTCTTCCGATAACCACAGCGATGCATTGACCATTGAGATACATTGACCACCGCGACACATGATGCATTGACCACCGCGACGCACGACGCATTAAACACCGTGATGCATTGACCACCGCGACGCACGACGCATTGACCACCGTGATGCATTGACCACCGTGACGCATTGACCACCGTGATGCATTGACCACCGCGATGCAGAGACCACCGCGATGCATTGACCACCCCGATGATTGACCACCGCGATGCAGTGACCACCGCAATTCATTAACCTCCGCGCGATGTAGAGCGCAACAATGCGAGGACATCACGATGAAACGACACCGCCATGATGAAGTGACACCACGATGCAGAGACGCTATGAAGTGACACCGCGATGCAGAGACAGCATGATGAAGTGACACCGCGATGCAGAGACACATCAATGCGGAGACACCGCGATGCACTAACAACCGCGATGCAGTGACCACCCCGATGCAGTGGCCACCCCCGATGCAGTGGCCGTGATTCTTTGACCACCCCCGATGCAGAGACACCAAAATGCAGTGACCATCGCGATGCATTGACCACCGCGATGCATGTACCACCCTCAATCTATTGACCACCGCGATGCAGTGGCCACCCCGATGTAGAGACACTGCGATGCAGTAACCACCCCCGATGCAGAGACACCACGATGCATAGACACCACGATGAAGTGACGCCACGATGCAGAGACACCGCGATGCAGTGACCACCCCCGATGCAGAGACACCACGATGCATGACACCACGATGAAGTGACGCCACGATGCAGAGACACCGCGATGCAGTGACCACCCCCGATCTGAGACACCACGATGCAGAGACACCGCGATGAAGTGACGCCACGATGCAGAGACACCGCGATGCAGTGACCACCCCCGATGCAGAGACACCATGATGCAGAGACACCGCGATGCAGAGACACCGCGATGCAGTGACCACCCCCGATGCAGAGACACCACGATGCAGAGACACCGCGATGAAGTGACACTGCGATGTAGAGACACCGCGATGAAGTGACAACCGCGATGCAGTGACCACATCCGATGCAATGACCATCGCAATGCATTTATCATTGTGATGCAGTGACCACCCCCGATACAGACACACCGTGATGTAGTGACCACCCCTGATGCAGAGACACCGAGATGCAGAGATAACGCGATGCAGTAGCCACCCCCGATGGAGAAACACCGTGATGCAGTGACCACCCCTGATACAGAGACACCGCGATGCACTAACAACCGCGATGCATTGACCACCACGATGCATTGACATCGGAAATCATATATGCAGAGACATCGACAATCATATATGTAGTGATATCGGCAATCATATATACGTGACATCAACAATTTATGCAGTGACATCGGTAATCAGATATGCAGTGACATCAACATTTTATGCAGTGACATCAGCAATCATATATGAATGACATCAACAATTTATGTAGTGACATTGGCAATCATATATGCAGAGACATCGCGATGAAGTGACACCGCGATGCAGTGGCCACCCCCGATGCAGAGACACTGTGATGCAGAGACCATCGGGATGCAGTGATCACAGGGATTCAGTGACATTTGATGAAGCAACACCGTGATGACATTTGATATTTTTTCCGACTTAATTTCATAAAATCGATTTCTTTTCTTCATAAAATCGACTTCAAATGGCTATATCTTTTGATATAAACAACGATCAACATAAATCTTTCACCTTAATTCATATTTTTATGCAGTGACATCGGAAATCATATATGAAGTTATATCAACATTTTATGCAGTGACATCGGCAATGATATATGCGTGATGTGAACAATTTATGCAGTGACATCGGCAATCAGATATGCAGTGACATCAATATTTTATGCAGTGACATCAGCAATCATATATGAATGACATCAACAATTTATGTAGTGACATCGACGATCATATATGCAGAGACATCGCGATGCAGTGGCCACCCCCGTTGCAGAAATACCGCAATGAAGTGGCCACTCCCGATGCAGACACACTGCGATGCAGAGACCATCGGGATGCAGTGGCATTTGATGAACCAACACCGTGATGGAATTTGATATTTTTCGACTTAATTTCATAAAATCGATTTCTTTTCTTCATAAAATCGACTTCAAATGCTTATATCTTTTGATATAAAACTACGATCAACATAAATCTTTCACCTTATTTCATATTTTTATGTAGTGACATCGGCAATCATATATGCGTGACTTCAACAAGTTATGCAGTGACATCGCGATGAAGTGACATCGGCAATTTATGAAGTGACATCGGCAATTAGATATGCAGAGACACCACGATGCAGTGACCACCCCCGATGCAGAGACACCGCGATGAAGTGACACCGCGATGCAGAGACACCGCGATGAAGTGACACCACGATGCAGAGACAGTGCGATGTTATAACATTTGACGATACAGAGACACCGCGATGTTATAACATTTGACGATGCAGAGACACCGCGATGCAGAGACATCGCGACGATAAAGTGACACCGCAATGCAGAAACACCACGATGTAGAGACACAGCGATGAAGTGACACCGTGATGCAGAGACACCGCTATGAAATGACACCGCGATGCAATGACCACTCCCGATGCATAGATACTCCCGATGCAGAGACACCGCGATGCAGTGACCACCCCCGATGCAGAGACGCCGCGATGCATTCACCACCGCGATGCAGTGACCATCCCCTACTCAAATAATTAACCGAGCCGACCTACTCAAATAATTAACCGAGCCGATCTCGAGTTTTAAAATATAGTAATCGAATACATCGTGAGCTAATCGAGCTTCATTTAATAATTATTTAAATAAATATATTTATTAAGTTTATTATAAAATATTGTTTATTATAATTCAAAAAGTATTATTCAAGTCGAGTATTAGACGAGTCGAGCTCGATCTTGTTATATTTTATTAAAAATTAAATGAATTCTACGAAAATAATCGAGAGCTTTGAGCGAGTCGAGCTATATCGAGTACTTAGCAAGTCGAGTTCTATCTTGCCTTTTATGGCTCGATCGAGCCCAAACTTTTAGTCGAAGTCGAGCCCTAGGAAACTTGATCAGGTGAGTTTAATATTATGCAAAAGTATGTTCAATGTGATCAAATAAATTGTAAATGAATGAACCCAAAAAAAAAGGAAGCAGGCTGATATACTAGTTTGGATTACAAAGTATATTCAGCCAAATAAACAAACAAAACTAATATGCAGTCCAATGACTAGGTGATATTAATAGGCTATGGATTGAGACCAGAACCAAAAAAATTGTTGCTAAACCAAAATGCATGTATTAAAATTTAGGATAAAGCAAAAATCAATCCCACAATTTGATTACAGCAAAAGTTCAGCAAATTGACACTATTACAACGTGCAGGTTCAGAAATATAAATAATACAGCCAACCAAAAAAAATACAAGAGCAGGTTTCAGATTTACAAGATCGAGTACTAAAACAATAGATTTGGACACACAACTAATCCTAGAAATGATAATTTGGTCCAAAGAATGAATTATCAACTCTAGAATCACAAGTCTTTGTAATACAAGTCCGGTGAGCCTAAAGTTATTTCCTAAAAGCTATTACAAAGTTGTTCTTAATCGACGCAGCAGGAAAGATTAATAACTTCAGGATCGAGCAAAAAAAAGCAGAGACTTGCAGACTCAATGTCATCTGCATCAATTTTATTCCAAACAATAATAACATGTTGTTTTCTTGAGCCTGTGTTAATGCTATTTTCTTCTTCTCTTAAAAAAAAAAAGCTATTTTCTTGACTTGTTCATTTCTTATACAATGAATTGGCTCTGTAGGAAAATTGTTGCAAGATTATTATCATCATTTCATAGAAAAAAAAAGGTGAGCCTATTCACCTCCAGCCTTCTGACTGAAGGTCCCGAAATTCGGATACAAGAAGGAAAAGAAAAAAAAAGTATACAAAACCTTATCAAGCAAAAATCAGGAGAACTTGCTCTAATGACATCAACCGAAAGAACCAAGTAAGAACAACAACATGATAATGTATAAAGCCGAATTACACTGCCAATAAACAAAATTTTCCCTTCTAATATTCTAAACGAAAGAAAATAGCACCGCCGAAAAAGACAACTTCAAAGTCCCCAAACACAACTTAATATCAGTTCATCACAATGTGAACCCCACCTCACACCACAGGAAACCTCAAACATAAATAGCACTAAAACAAGAGCAATTTGGAAGCAGATAGAGCAAACCATTTGGATCAATTATAGCCTCATCATACAAAAAATGACACAACATCGAGAATGACACTACAATACTTTTACAAAGCTACCGAATTTATGTATCAAAATGTATATGCAGTGACAATGTCACTGCATCAATTGTCTAATGAAACTGATATAGTATCTGCTCAAATCTTTCATTTTTGCAGGACAATCAAATAATCTGGTGGGAAGTATCAATTTTTCAGTTAAGTTCAATCATGAATTGCACAAATGTAAATCAAACTCACCCGCCAAATTAACAAGCAAAAATTATAACAAGAAATAAAAGCAAAGATAAAATCGCTTTCAAAACTTATTTTCTCAACAGAAAAAATCGTAAATCATCCTGATTATTGCATTGAAATCTTGTGTTAATGTAATTGAAAGCTCTTTTGATAAAATATTGCATCATCCTGATTATTTGTCCTTAAAAAATGTAAAAATCCATCCACATCAATGTAAAACAGAAGTAAAACCAACAGAGAGGGAGAAGGGGAAGGAGAGGTCAAAAACATTCTGAGCATCGGAGACGATTTGACCAGCAGGGCGACGGATTTTGGAGCCATAGCTTACAATTTCTCAAATCAGCAGACCTCGAATGAGGAGGAGCCTCCGATTACTGACAATGGGAGCAATAATTCCAGCCGGAGAAGACGAATTCGAAGCAGGAGATTAGAAAGAGAGGAGAGCAGATCAGAAAGATTGCAGGCCGGAAATGAGCGAAGCCATGGCCCCTTTGGTGGGAGAAGCTTTACTTTCTTAGTTATTATTGTGGTTACAAAAGGGTAATGTAGGAAAGTTATAAAAAAATTGTCCTTATAACCAAATTAGATTTAAAGGTGTCCTAAATGCTCATTAAGTGTTCAAACTAGTCCTTATAAACAAATATCCATTTTTTTTTTATATTTTAATTCTCACTAAACAGATGTGTTGCTATTTGTAACTGAAAACTTAAAAAAAATATATTCCAAAAGAATAACGTCCCTGAAAATATGTTTTAAAAGTTAACATTGGAAATCTATGTCTGTGTCGGCGCATGAGCCACGCACGAGCCACGTAGCGTCGCATTAGCCACACAGAACAAAAGGGAGCATAGTTTTTCGATGTTAACTTTTAGAGAATATTTTCAGAGATATTATTCTTTTGAAACATATTTTTTCAAGTTTCCCTTGTATAAACATATACACATTATTTATTCAATGTCTTTTGAGATGTGAAATGATTATGAGTATCAATGTAAATAAACCCATTTGAAACGAGTATTGAAGATAGCCGACCCGAACTACGCCACGCGACATCCTTTTAGGACGTATAATAAATGACTAGCCCCTAAGTGTAAAGCAGTAGGGCCAGGAGCCCCAATGACACACCTAAGGGCAGGTCCCTTGCCCCAGATGAGATATCGGCATAAACTCCTCCTCCAGCCACCGCAGGTCGGCCAAGGTCTGGTGAAGAGGAGCTGCCCAATTCGGCCATTGTGGCCTTGGGGCTCGGCGCAAGACGCTTAGAGCAACTCCAGCTGTTATTCCACGTAATGGATAACTAAATATAAATAAGGAAAGAATCCAAAGTCATAAAGACTGTGATCTTGACACTTAAATATATCCATAATTATCCCTAAATCATATGAATTTATGCGTGTTATCCTTAGTGAAATAATATTAGCAATAATAATGTAATTCCTTGCAGGACAAGGAAATGGATAAATCATCCCCTATATAAACAAACCCTAAAGAACTACGAAAGACTTGATTTCAATTAAGCTATTAGATACGTAGGCAACTCAAGAGAAATAACTCGAGAGCTCAGTCTAAAAATCACCCAAAAACCATCCCTCGTTCATATTACCCTAGATTAAACGGCCCGAATTTATTCATAGAAGAAATCCAGCATCGTCAATTGGCACTAGAATGAGGATTTTTCTATCGGTAATGGAGGATGGACGAACAAGCCCTCCAAATCTTATGCCGATCGGAGTCCGTTTCGATACCCGATCGTCACCGAAAAGTTTCTGCTATATCATGAAAAATGAAGCAGACACAGCTGTCATATTCAGGGCTTATTTCCGGAGATTGAACCGTTGGAATAAGAATTCCACCGTTCATATTAAAGAAGGAGGGGTGACGAACGAACTGAGCTCCGCAGGTCGGACTTAGCGAAAAATTCCCAAGTCATCAGGACTGACGAACTGAGCTCCGCAGGTCGGACTCAACAAAAAAATTATAAGTCAGCAGGACTGACGAACTGAACTCCGTAGGTTGGACTCAGCAAAAAACTCAACAAGTCTGCAGGACAGACGAACATACTTGGGGCGAATAATAATACTTGTCTCGAATCGGACCTGTTTTGTTGCACTTTTTGACTTGATCGAAAAATCCGATATATGGCCCCCTTGTTTTTGGTGAGGTCGAGGGCGCTAAATATCGAGCTCGCTAAAAATAATCGATAATAAAGTCTGACTTGAACTTGATAACTGAATAAAAAAATTCCAATGTGTGGCCCCCTTGTTTTAATCAAGGTCGTTATGGCTTGGTTAAAATAAATGTATAATTCAGTCATTCCCGTCTGTTTTAAAATTTCTCCTCATGCCCCCTTGTTTGGGACAAGATTGAGATTGCGAGTAACTTGTCTGAAATAAATGTTGAGGTCGAGCTTTAATTGGACTTAGAGCTTGCCGACCGAGGTCGGGCTTAGAGCTGGCCGATAGGTCGGACTTAGAGCTAGCCGACTGGGTGTCGGGCTTAGAGCTAGCCGACCGAGGTTGGGCTTAGAGCTGGTCGATGAGTTGGACTTAGAGCTAGCCGATGAGTCGGACTTAGAGCTAGCCGACTGGGTGTCGGGCTTAGAGCTGGCCGACCTAAAATTATCCGATACAATTAATTCTGGAGAGCTCGTATAAATCATCACGGTGTTCGGCAACCATATTAATTGTACCCCTTTTTTGTCTGAAGAAGAAGAAGAAGAAGAAGAAATTCTGAAACATCTTCTCTGATTAGCTACAAGACCACCTCTCTTATCCTCTTCCCCTTTCATGTATATATATATATACAATTCAAGAACCATTCTTCACGGTCGTTTTGCTCTGTATTGTGATTAGCTCAGTAAATGAAAAATTTTGAGAAAGTGATGAGATGAATACCTTGTTTTTATCCCTGTTTATCATGATTTTGATCTGATTGTGTGAAATTAATATGTTGAAGCAGCTTATGCATTCCCCTATCATGCTCCTGCTGTTAACGGCTATGGACAGCCACCACCACCTGTCTGCTATCCGATGAAAGATGACCAAACTTCCAACGCCGGTTCTGTTCCCGCCGCCGCTACTACTCGGAGCAGGGGAGACGGTTTCTGGAAAGGCTTCTTCCTCTTCCATTTTTGATTTCCTCATCACAGAATCGGACCCGAATATGCTCATTAATTTACTCAGATGGAAGCGGCTCTACCAGGTCGAGCTCTGATACGGGAGAAAGAGGTTGCTAGAGATGGCCGAAGTCTTTGATTTCGGATTCATCTAAGAAATTAAAGTGATTGGCAAATTCGAGCTCTTGAATGTCCTGTGTGTAGTTTTGGCTTAATTTTTCACTCAAAATGAGAAGGTTGTTGATGTTGCTGCTCATTCTCATTAGCTTAACTGGTTGTAGCTTCTTCTTTGATTAATAGGATGGCTGTTCGACTCTTGCAAACTGTGATTTTTTATTCCGATCTACCTTGAAAAGCTTTGCGATGGTGTTGAAGATCTGTAAGATCTAGAAGAAGATCTTGGCCGGAAAACTAAAAGTGGGTAGTTTTTGACCGCCGGAAAACTCATATCTGACCGGAAAAATGTTGAAAATGTCGATTTCCCGGTAACGGAGCCAACTGATGTTGCGTAAAACATCAGGTTTGCGGTAACAGTGTTTAACTGAGGGATATAAGGCTATATAAAGTGTATTTTAGTGGTGTTTTCCGGTGGCGCTTGGTGGCGGCCATGGATTCCGGCGGTGATGCAATGTAAGAGACGAAGACGGGGGCAATTCGGCTTTGCCTTGTGTTTTATATCATTTTGCCCGAGACTTAAATGAGTTACATGGCTCCCCTATTTATAGGAGGAGCAAACTTAGTAGCTAAGTAAACTAAAATATCTAGATGGTAAGTGGATCGAATATCTCGGCGGCGTCCACACAGGATCGAGGTCGCTGGCGGACCCGTTTATCAAATGAGATCGCGTGCCGGCCCCCTAATCCTCTTCTGTCGTCGCATAGGGTTGAGGGCTTGGAATGGGTCCGAAGGCTCGTGGTCCTGATTTGACTTGAGAGCTCGCGGACAGTAATGGCTGATGGCCTCATCCACTAATGTCGGTGGTTGGTCAGACCCGAATGAGGATCCGCGGACCGAAGTACGACTTAGGCACATCAAAACTTAATAAGTCTGCGGGACATACAAACATACCGAGCTGCAGTTTGGACTCGGAATAGTTTGCTAAGGACAAACTTCATAAGTCTGCAGGACATACAAACATAACCGAGCCGCAGTGCGGACTCGGAAAAGTTTGCTAAGGACAAACTCAACAACTCTACAGGACAGACGATCAGAACTGACATACGCTCAGAACTGAACTACATTATCAACTCAGAAAGTTTGCAATAATCAAACTTTCTGTGTCTGCAGGATAGACGATGAGAAACATCGCTAAAAGTACATCATTCAAAAGGCGAAGCCTGTAAATGATGTACTTCAGGGGGCAAAGGACCGTGAGTTTTGAAAAACAAAAAGTATGAAAAACAAAAGGCTAAAAGCCAAAACAAGTAATAAGCATAACAAGTGCCTAAAAGGCATATATTGTCAAACATCAAAGGCAATAGAAAATTTTGAAGTTATTACAAGTTCTTCAAAAGAAAAAACAAATGCTTAAGCCTAAGAATCAGCAGAAGGATCTTGTTGAGAAGACTGATCTAAAGGCACACAATAAGGCCGAAATGAGAATGCTTTGGTTTGACGAAAGCAAAGATGTCTCATGGGAGTACTTAGCTGCCAGATCTTCATCAGACTGAAACTCTCTAAGTCTAGCTTCATAGACCTTGTTGCCGCCAGGTTTACGAAGTCCCCTATGGGGAAGAGTCTCAATGACCAGCTTAGAACACTGTGCCTTAGCTTCGTCCACACTCAGAGTGTATCCATGGCCCAAGATTGGGGGCAGGTAAAACATTCAAGGCTCCAGTGAAATGATCGGAGCTCTTATAGTCGTGAATAGCTTGGGCGATCCGAACAGGTATCGCAACCTCAAGTCCTTCATGTTCAGCTCGAAGTTTCGCCATGGCCGCCTCCCGCTCTAAGATCTTCCAGGCATGATCAGCACTGGCAGTCCGTAGTTCTTGCAGCTCGTCCTGCTGGGCTAGAATGATCTTATTAAGCTCAGCGATTTGCTGATCTTTGGACAGAGACTCGTCCTTATATTTTTTACGGCTGGCTGAGAGATCAGCAATCCGTTTCTCTAACGAACTCTTCTAGGAAGAGAAGCTATTGAGCCTTGTCAGAACTTCTTTCCCAGCCTTGATAACCTAAAAAATTTTCACAGCGGTCAGTACGTTAAGAGATAATAGCAAAAGGAAGAAGCAAAAGCAAAGGCTAGAAGAAATATACCATAGTGTCTAGATCTTTGTGTGGCAGCTCCGACATGAAATCGTGTGGGGGATGAAACCCCCTCTAGATTAGAAATATCATGATCACCCCGATCAGGCCTGCTCCTCTTTCTCCCAGATCGGGAGCGCACTTGAAGTTGTCCCTCTGCCACAGTAGGCTCGGGATCATCTAGGACGATCAGGCTTTCTGTCCTCTGGTCAGTGCCCTGCGTGTGAGCAGCATGTTCATCATGTTGAAGACCTTTTTCAGTACGGAGATCCTCAAGGTTGGCTGCAGGATTCACCAAAGCAGGCTCCAAGTTGCCACTGGTCCCAAGTGTTGGAAGCAGCGCCCGAAAGACAATTTATGTAATTGTTTTTATAATTAATAAATGACAGATTTATTCTCATCTTATTATATGCTTCGTGCTTATAAGTAATACACTGCTGAAAACCTCAAGTCGTATCATATGTAGCCATATAACTTAGTGTGTGTCACACATGAGGATTAAGTTTATGGTAATACACTTGAAATGTTAGTCCGTGGTGAAGTAAATCAAAGTATGGGGTCCATTGATTCCACCATTAAGTAAACATTTACTTTCACGGGAATTCAAGCAATCTAGGGCTGATACTTCCCGTTTTATCTTTCAGTCTGCCAGAACCTTTTTGTATGTGTTAGTCTATTTGGATGATATTCTGATCACAGGGAACAACAATGAGCTGATTCAGTTGTTCTTCACAGCCTTGAATGTGAGATTTTCTCTCAAATATTTGGGTGAGTTGCATCATTTTCTGGGAATTCAAGCTATCATAGATCAAACATGCATGTATCTATCACAACAAAACTATGTCCGAGAAATTTTGGAGAAGTTAAACTTATAGAATGTTAAACATTGTTCCACACCTATGGTGGTGACACACAAAACTTCTCAGTCTCCTGAACTCATGGTCAATCCTACTATCTACAGAAGCACTATTGGAGCTTTACAATACTTGACCCTGACAAAACCAGATTTGGCCTTTGCTGTGAACACTTTGAGACGGCATATGCAATCTCCCATTGTTGGTCATTGGCAGCAGGTGAAACACCTGATGAGATACATCAAATGAACCTTGTTTTATGGTTTGCATTTCAAACCTGCACATCCACTTGTTATACATGGTTTTAGTGATGCTGACTAGGCATGTGACAAAAATGATAGAAAATATGTTGCTGCATATTGTTTGTTTTTGGCAGGTTGTCTAGTTTCTTGGTCCTCTAAGAAACAACTGTTGTTTCTAGATCCAGTACTGATTCAGAGTCTAGAGCATTGGCTAATGCTGCTGCTGAAACTCTATGGATTCTAAATATGTTGTCTGAATGCATATGAAGCTACCACTAAGCCTATTTTGTGGTGTGACAATCTGGGAGCTGGATCCTTAGCACAGAATCATGTTCTTCACTCAAGGGTTAAACATATTGAGCTGAATGCACATTTTGTTAAAGAGAAAGTTTTGTCTGAAGTTATGGATGTTCAGTATATACCCTCTCTTGATCAGACAGCTGATGCCTTGACAAAACCACTCAGTCCTTCCTTGTTTACTTATTTTAGAGACAAAATAAATGTTGTGTCTACACTCTTTAGTTTGAGGGGGATGTTAGAAAGTAAGGGACTATAGTGTCAATTAGTTCCTAGTATTGTCCTTATGATATAATTAATGTTAGTAATGGACACTTGACATCTTATGGTACAATAGCTAGATTTGTAGTGTGGTGTTAGATTCTCTAGTCCGGATTATATATGTAACCGTTGGGACCATTATGCATTATGATGAATAATATACAAATTATGTTACTTTGTCTGGCGTCAGGCGATAACCTCCCCTTAGAGAACCGTCCTGATCAACAATATTGAATGATTCCATTTTTACAAGTTTTTACACAAGATTAAAGTTACCGTAGTGATACATTTAACACTCATCTCCAAAAAATTATATTATATGTGTTAATAGGATTTGATTGATTAGGTACCGTAATAATCTATTTAACACTCTTCTCCAAAAAATTATATTTGTATATGAAAATATAAATTTAACACTCATTAAAAAAAACGAAATTGGTTCACTGTTACTTTTTGGCATAAACCATTTTTTTCTAGCGTTGGCTACAAATATACAATAGGATGGAGAATATCTTAATTTTGTTGTCTATTTTAAGTATTATCATTTTGTTATATCACAATACAGTATTCCTAATGTGTCAATTGAGAAATTAAATATGTCTACAAGTACGTGTCCCATTATGGTTGCCCTTAACATTGTCCTCAACATACCCCACCAATTTAAACAATGTCTAGAAACATGAAGAAAAAGAGCATAGTCATCACACCTGCCCATGCCGATTTAGTGACATCTGGTCCATTACTTTTCTATGACAGTTCTCATGTTGCTCAAAATAAAATAAACAGGTAAATAAATAATGATTCAGCCTCCCAAATATGAATTAAATAAACCATAGTTTTATTAAATCTTTAAACCCTCTTTTTATTTGATTGTCGTAATTATAAATAAATAAAAATTCTATTTATCTGCTGTAACTAAAATTTTAAAATACTATTTATTGTGTTTATTTATAATATACCTTTATTTATTAAATATGAGAGAATAAAAACAATATTCTATATATTTAAGTGGAATCGAAATATTAACTTATCTTCTTAGTTTGTGTTTATAACGTTTCTAAAAAAAAAAAAGGTTTGTGTTTATATCATATATAATATGACACTTAAATATAATGTGGATGGAGTGTATATATGACACTTAAATTTATCCAAACATCCCAATAGTAACACATTTAACCGTAGTTTTATAGTGGTCCAGGATCATCATGTCACATTTGTCCACCAATGAAAATACTTATAAGAAGGGTAAAAATGTAAATTAATGACATTTATATTTTACACGGTAGACCATTATGTGTTTTATTACTTTTCTATTAGTCTTGAATCACAAGTCATACTTGGTTCAGGACCATAACAAAATTTCTGCACATTTAAACTCGAATATCTACACACAATAACAACTCGATTTAAAAAAAAAAAAAAAATTAGTATCAATCCAGAAAATAAGTTGAATAACTCCACAAAGAGTCCGACACGTCAACATCTCCATAGCTTCCTTCCTGCAGACAATGACTAGGTGGAGGAGGGAGCATCAATGCTTCAGCCATGTGTGACATTAACCTTGGCATGTCAAATAAAGCATCATCGTCCATAAAAAACACATTCTCAGACAACAATCTTGCACCGCCTTCATCCGGCGGAGACATCACCGGCATCGACGACGGTTCTTCTTCTTCTTCTTCTTCTTCTTCTTCAGTACTATCCGACGACGACGACGACGACGACGACGGCCTAAATGCTTCAGCCGCCTCTGCTGCTGCTTTCTGTATGTCCTTAGCATTAGCAGACGCCGGAACCGGCAACCTCCAAGCTGAGTCAGCAAAGTTGAGACAAGCAGACTTTCCTTTAAGAGCGATCGCCGCCACGTCATGAGCTCGAGCTGCCATTTCAGCAGTTGGGAATGTACCAAGCCATATCCTTGATTTCTTATGCGGTTCTCGGACCTCACAGACCCATTTGCCGCCGTTTCTCTTTCGGATCCCCCGATAAACCGGGTGTCGGGTTTCACGAAACTTGATTCTTCCCGCTTTTTTCTTTGGATACTTTGAAGCTAACAAAACATCCTCTTCATCTAATTTGCAAGAGCTGATAATACTTGTACTGTCTGAAACTTCAGCCGAGGAAGAAGAGGAAGAAGAAGAATCAAGAAAACCATATGGCCAGCTGAAATCGGGTTCTTGGGGAAATGGGT
Source organism: Gentiana macrophylla (assembly GCA_026214975.1). Taxonomy (NCBI): domain Eukaryota; kingdom Viridiplantae; phylum Streptophyta; class Magnoliopsida; order Gentianales; family Gentianaceae; genus Gentiana; species Gentiana macrophylla. Next base: position 19,903,196 of record CM047806.1, read on the forward strand.
CAGAGAAAAAATTCATTCTTTTGAAATATATCTATAATTAGTAAGTAGCCCAAATCTTGAAAAAGTGTTTTATCCGATTATGAAAAAGACTACGGCAGTTGTATATATAGATATATAAATAGAAAGCCTTTTTAGGGAACAACGGGAATAATTGAGAAACGTTTGGAACGCGCACACGGGGAAGTGATGAATTGCCACTTGCCCTCATGATCCATGGTGGGAGAGAACTGAAGTGGGCCCAGCAGCCAATTTTCTCCTTAAAATAAAATATAATAATAATAATAAACACTTTGTTTTTAGGGAGTTAAGCTTTCAAAGGAGCCAGCTGGCACAGTAAACGAGTGATTTTGGGGGTACGTGCTGCAAATCTAATTGGGTTAAGACCTTTTGTGTTTGTGTACTTAACGTGTGTAATTATATTATTAATAATAAATTATCATTAATAATAATCAATCTAGGCTGATCCATGGTCATTATAAATCAAACGGTGTCTGTTGTATTTACGGTTTCTTGAACGATGCAACAAATATAATCACATAATAATATCATTATTGGAAAAATACCGAATAACTGAATTTGTGAGGTGAAATTCGCAGTTAAATGTGTTGTAGTAAAATACTGGATTTTTGGATTTGTCTTCGTAGTAGGTATATGTTTTTTTTCTATTGTTTTGTTTTTTGTTTTTTGTTTTTACCTGGGAAACGAAAGCATTTATTGATAAGAACATAATAAACACGGCCGAATCGCACTAAAACACTCATTAAAGCTGATTCAACAATGCTGGCAGCCGCACTACAAACAACAATACAAACTAGGTCGGATAATAGATCGGGTCGAAGTCTTTGAACCGAAAGAAAAATTTTCCGGTAAGACGTTCGCATACGTGGATCCTCTGGTAATCTATTACTCGACCAAAAACAACAAACATTGAAATAAAACTAGAAACGATAACACCGCTTAGACTACGCCGCCTCGAGCGCCGTCGTCAGACGGTAAAGAGAGCCCGCAAGCCTCGACATCTCCTCCCGAATAGAAAGCGCCAACCGTAGAAGACGCGGAAAGCACCATCGATTCGGCGTCACTCACCGGACATGGGGTGAAAAGCCAAGAAATGGTGGCGAGCAGAGCACCGGGACTATGGTGAAGCATCCACCACGGCCTGAAACGATGAGATCTAGCCCGAGACAAACGAAGCTCCACGCCGATGACCTCAGATCTGAGACCCGCCGCCGAAAGAAAGCCGGAAAGAACCAGATCAACACAAAACTGTTGGAGCCTCATCACAAAATAGATCAACTAGAAGAAAAAGAAGGATGTACAGAAGGGAAAAGAGGTGGACGCCGGCAGCCAAGGGCCGCCGGCGCCGGAAGAACAAACAGGTTGTGACTTCGCAGAGGATAGGGAAGAAGGAGAGGATCAACAATATTTCTATGTCATAAGTTTTATCATCTATTGTTTTGTTTACGATTTTCATTTACGATATTGTGTCGTTTATTCAGATTTCCTCAATGTTTTTTTTTCGGACGGTGATTTCCTAAATGTAATTATCCGTACTTCAACTCATATTAATAGAACAATAAGCTATGTAGATGACATTTATCTTTTTATGTAATATATATTTAAATTTTTGAATAAATTCTTTATCTACATAAACTCTCGTAAAAGTTTTCATAATGTAAAAATAAAAATTCATTTAAATTTCCAATACATCATATATTTTCCAATCATACTATTTTAACATTTAATTTTCCATAATCCTTTTATTCCAAAAGACATTTATGATTAGTTAAGGGTATATATTTGTCATTCATTCTTAAAATCAACACATTAACGGTCTTTTCTGGAAGAAGGTAGTATATATGTTACACACTTGGACTAATTTTTCCAAGACAATTTCACATTCTCTCTACGGTCCTTTTTCTAAAGTATATGTGTCGAGATCGTTCTTCGGCTTCTTTTAACTGCGTTGCAGCGTATGGAATAAGCATTTCAGCATACGCAGTACCAGATTCGTCGCTGATGATGACTCCAATGTGACACCTGTTTTTAACACAAGCACTTTCAATTATGTGTTTTTCATGTCATAAACAATTTTAATAAAAGATGTTGCTTACTTAAGGACGATAGGATCTTTTTCATCGCATGAAGAACATGGCATTTCTCTTTCATGTCTCAAAGCCTTGCAACAATTTTTGCAAGACATGTACCGGAATTTTTCTTGTCCTTGAATCAGCTTTAGTTTTCCAGCAATCCAAGCAGTCTTCATCTTTATCCAACAAGATAACCAAAGTTCAGTGAAGAGGGAAAAAATGGTAAACAGTAAACAAAAAAACTTGGAAAGTGTAAGAAAAACCAGTGCAGTACAGCGTCTATTGTTTCCATTGCAGCTGCTATGGTCATGACATCTTCAGCCGACGGTTTTTAAAAAGCATGTTTGTATCTTTGTAAGCCATGCTGGACACCAAGTCTTCAACATCTTTCTAGTTGGAATTGTACATGTTTTGGGTGTGCCGTGCCAAGAAACATACATATAAGAATTATTGGATATACATCTGGTCCTTAAATAACAATTTTACGTTGCAGCATAATCAGCCTCAAGCTGTTGGCACAATATGAACAGAAGAAGGAGAGATTAATTGTTGACCATTCCTTTACAGCTGAAGCTTCATGAATCACAGGTTCTTTTAGGAACACACTATTCAGCCGTGATGAGAAAGTCAAACCTGCAATAAAGAATTGTTTGCTTAGATATTATGCAAACAGACCTAGAAAAAACATAAATCTTGATGTAAAAGTACATGCTCTTCATAGGCAAAACTCACCATTAAATGTTGTCACTTTCATGTTCATACCAACAAACATTATTGCATTAGGAAGATCGCTTGATAAAACATCTGCATACTCTCTGATTTTTTCCTTCCACAGCCTCATTATCATAGGAGTTTTGCTGCAGGAAGATATTTGGCAACAGTAAATAACCGTGCAACATTAATTGTAAAAAGAAAGAACAGAGAACTTAACATACTCGTTATCGACGATAATGTAGTCCTGTGCAATCAAAAGTTGACCATTCAAATCCCTGCCTACTGTTTTTTAGCAAAAGCCTCAACAATGAAGCCCTTAACATCTAAACAAATAAAAGTCATTGAATTAGACATCACCTTAAAACTGATTGCGGAGTGCAAGAAAGGTATGAAGCAAATTAAACACTTACTAATTGGTGCTTCGTGGTCTGCACAACGGAACATTTCAGAGAACTGTTTAAACTGAAAATCATAAGGTCTATGGCGGTATAGCTTCATCTACTGGGTGTACTGAAGCTGTAGCATACAGTGTCCATGCAAACTGATAATCACCAACTTGATAACCCTGCCTCACTGGTTTGACGTAAGCATTCGAAATGTAATAGCGCTTGTACGGCATAAGCGTGGTTTCAAAGTATGCAACATCTCCCCCATAGAATACCGCCGAAACAAGAGTTCCCTAAACATAAAGCCATAGACATTTAGATTTCTTTAATGTTCATTAAATTTGTAAGGTAAACAAGGACAGCTGATTATTTGGTCTAACAGTATGGACGACATTATTATTTTCATATTTATTGTATTTTTAGGTAAGAACAATAGAAATATACACACATTTGCATCTTCAATGAAAAGTTATTATTACAGGGAATTGAAATTACCACTGTACCTATTAATAGATAGCCTTTGTATTCTGTAGGATTCACTACGGATCTGCTTATGCCCTTTTTTTCCTTTCCAAAACCTGAACTAGCAGTTTCCAGTTTGACCTCCTTGGCATCACATCATTGATATTGCAGATTTGTCATTCCCTTTGCTATGGAATCACAGACATAGTGTAATATTTGATCAAATGTATTGTAGGAGAATGAATAACAGAAGAACAAACACAACGTTTCAGAATACATGGATTTTTTAAGTGAACCTATTTTGGTGATCACTATAAACAAAGTTTTGAATCTAAACCAAGCAGCAGCCATAAAAGTATCAATCTGATAGCACCTCTTTATACACAACATTTCTTGCTTTATTCCTATTGTTTTGTTCAAAGAAGGATAGGCCAAGTAACACGCGCACAGCTGCAACTGTCTTTGCTCGAGACAAAGCAACATACAGTTGACCGTGTGAAAAAACCTTTTCTTTTAGATACACCCCTACAAAATCCAATGTTTGTCCCTGTGATTTATTAATCATCATTGCAAACCACAATCTTACGGTAAACTGAATACGTCTATAAGGAACAGGATAATATTCTTCATTAGCAGGCTGCAGAGGGATTTTGTGTATAAAGACTCGCTTACCCTTGTAATCACCAGTTGCAATTTAATCTTGAATAATATTTCTACTAAGTTCCTTGTATATTAACCTTGTTCCATTACATAAACCTTCAGTTGGATCTAAATTCCTTAGTAAAATGATTAGACAATTTAATTTCAACAGTAATTTATGTGGTGGCAAACCATTAGGTGTTAAACTGTTTAAGAAATCTTCATATTGAGCTTGATCTACTGGATTTAAAGCTTCATCATAACTTAAATACTCAGTTTCATCTCCTGGGAATTTTTTAATTAACATGTCATTGATTTCATCCACAAATTCATTCTTGGTTGTTAATATAGCTCTATTAATAGAAACATTGTCATCATTAGAAGGCAAAGAAATGTTAGGAAAGACCACATCTATTAACTTATCTAGACCACTGCTGCCTGCTTTTATATCTATCAAAATTTCTCTAGGCAAGCATATATCTTCAGAATGTACAACCTGGTGAGTACCATTACCTATCTCTAAAAGAAAGGAGGTAAATTTAGGATCTAATCTTGCTCTCATATTCTCAACCAGCTTATAAACCATAAGCTTTGACCAAATGTATGATCTAATAAGATATGCGCTAATCGTTTCTAATTTTGTTCCTCTTGTCACTACTGGCAAAGTCTGCCGGAAATCACCGCCTAAAACGACAACCTTCCCACCGAACAACTCATTTGAATCCATTAGATCCTGCAAAAGGTCATCCAAAGCCTCAATTGCCTTTTTCTTAGAAATTGGAGCCTCATCCCATATAATTAACTTAGATTCTTGTATTAATGTTCCAACAGAGCTTTGTTTATTAACTCTGCAGGCTTCATTAGGAGGCAAATTTATTGGAATCTTAAACCTAGAATGGGCAGTTCTGCCACCCGGCAACAGCGACGCTGCAATGCCAAAGGTTGTTGTGGCCAAAGCTATGAACCCTTTTGACCTAACATCTACCAACACAGCTCTATATATGAATGTTTTTCCAGTTCCACTTGGGCCGTCTACGAAGAAAGTACCTGGCTGATTACTATATACCTTAGCAATTATAGCATCAAAAGCAATTTTTTGTTTTTCATTTAAATGATTCTGCGACAGCAAGTCTACATAAAAAACTATTATGTTTTTTTCTGCTCTTATTTCTCAAGTTAGGTCTTCCTTATCATTAAACAATTTATCTTCTGGTACAATAGCATACATGTTAATATTTTCTCCCATCGCTAAAAGAAATGAGTTGATTTGTTTTAATGCTAGTTTTTTACCTTCTTCTATCTGCATACCTAATCGTTTGGTAAAATCTTCTATCATTTCATGTTGAAATCTAAGCCATAATCTTTTAGGTTCATTTGGCAAGAATAAACTAATAAAGTATCAAACAGTCTTCTTAATTCATATGGCATACGAAATGTGCATGCTTCTTCTAAACATAGTTCTTGACTATTATCATCGTTTAAGAAACCTCGCTGTAATGCAGCCTCATGGTAAGTCTGATATAAAACATTATTGAAAGTTATCAAGTCTTGAAAAGATTTAGGGCAACGTATTTTAATCAATAAAAGCCTTAGGTAGTAACGCTCTCCCTCAGTTGGCTGAGCCACAACAACCCTTCCTACAGAGTTTCCCCGTTGCCGTAGTCTCCACATTTTTTTGTCGTTAAACCAAACAAAATGATCTGGAAACTCATTATACGTACAATTTAGTTTTTGTGCATCTTTATTTGTTCTGTTAGCAAGAAATACTCAGTCAACATTGTTTTCCTTGCAAGCGGATTACCTAAAACGTCAACTAAGTTTTTTTTGCTAAACATTAGAGGCTGATAATTCTCTAGATGAAGCTGCAAATGGATGACAGCAGGTTTTAACTCACCCATTGGCATGCGAAAAATGCGCCAAAGGGCTTCGGGAGCTGAAACCCACCTAGCAGAAACGTATTCTTTTATCTCATCTACAAGGTCATCTTTGTTTCCATTAGTTACGTTGAACATAACACGGTCATTACCTTTGCATATGTATTTATATATATATTTTACTGCTTTTATCGTAGAACATATCTCAACATTAATATGACAATCAAACTTAGCTAACAAATAAGCATTGTATGGAACTACCCGCCTGTTATCTAACATCACACCTTAACCCTGTTATTATCACATCTCCTCTTGTACGTTGGATATGCATCTGATCCTATTACCGTCTCAGCACAATATTCCTTAGGGAAGAAATTTCTACAACACCCATCTTTTTTCATACACACATTAGTTGGATTTGCATGGCCGCAAGGTCCGTGCAACATATGGTTAACTACCATTGCATACAAGTGAGGGTTTTTTTTTTATCTGGGAGCTCTGCCGAAACAATTTTATCAAACTCTTCTGGTCTGTAAAGCTTATATTTTGGCTTAAAAATTAGAAGAAAGTGGGCAAGTGGCAAACCTCTTTTTTGGAATTCAATAACATATGTAAATGCAACAACTTTCCCAAATATGTTATTCTTAAAAAGGTCTATTTTAAATTCTTCAAGACGAAAATGGAAAGCTCTAACAGCAAGATCTGGTCTATCTTGAGCTTCCTCGTTTTTCCTTAGATGTTCTTTAATATCAGGCCACTTTGGATTACATGTCATTGTTAAAAAAATATCAGGCTTTCCAAATTTCTGTACTAAAGTCATAGCATCTATATATTTTCTTTTCATATGCCGAGGACCACCGATAAACACCGCAGGCAGAACAACACGATGTCCTGCCTGCCCACAATCATTTTCACCGGCAACAACTGCGTCGGCTATTCCTTGTAGCAAGTCAGTAAATATGTTTTTCTGTTGGGAGCTATAATAATCTAATCTTTGTGTTTCCATTTTAACAAACATATCCACACAAAACTGCTGGAACAACCTTCCAAAATGCAGTATGTGTGAGTCATCGTTGGGTCTCATCTGAAATCTATAAGCATAATTTCCCTAATAGAAATATTATTTGGATCATCATGTGTAGCATCTAGATTTTCTTTTTCTTGTTCTAATAGATCTTTAGCATTGTTACATTTGTCTAAATTCAAAGAACCTAAAGAAACATACATGTGTTTTCTTTTATTTTTATTTACCTTAATTCCCTTCTTTGGAATCCCTTGGTGCCATCCAATGTCACCATATGGAAAGATCAAAGGATATTGCAATGGGTCAAAGCATCCATAATAATATTGGATTGCTCGCGACTGACCACTATGAGTATAGACATTAATACTCCTAACATTATTTTCACCATTCCCTTATAGGTCATTGATTATGGCTGCTACCTGAGGAACATTTGGTTTATTATAAACTCTTTGATCTAATGTTGGATTGCAATACAAAACAATTTCTCGCTCTTCAAGGTTTGTGTAGAACCTCAAACTCCTAAAGAACCGAGCATATGGATTTTCTGTTAAGACTGATCATAATTTATTCAGGACTGTTTCTAAAAGCCTAGGACAATCTTTGATTCTATTATCAACCTCATACGACGTGTCATGGAAGTAAAACTGTAAATTTTTAGAACCTTTACCTACACTGTCCAAATCATTTATGAAATGATACATCTGACCTTGTACTCTAAAAGTGTATATGCCTTTTTTTCTTTTTGCCAAATCCTTGTCATACTTAACACCCAACGAAGTGAACGCCAGATGATTGTTGTAAGTTCTTATACAGTCCTTAAAGTGCTTACTCTCTTTATCAGATCCATCACGCAGCATTTTTAAATTTACTGGAATTTTATTCGACATAAGTACTACCTCACCATCAGAACAACAGAAATTGGTTGTTTCATGAACAATTTTTTTAGCATTACAGTGTGAGCATGGAGGCATTCTCTTTAACGTAAAGGACTTTGTAGGTATGTGTTTAAGCAAAGTCCTTCCCTTACTGTTAGATTCTTTTATACCAGCTACAACTAAATCATCCTCCCTGTCTAAACCTACAACCGGGAGAAGCAAACCAGTACTGCTTCCAGCAATGGTGTTTTTTTTTCCTTCCATCTGATGATCGATAAGTGATAATATTCCTTACATCTATCAAACCTTAGGACTATCTGAGAACAACATAACACACCAGGACACAACTTCTCAGGGCCAGAAACATACTTAGGTCTTGCTTTGGTCTTCGTTCTCATAACAACATGAAAAGAAAGTATCCTAAAATCGTAATATACCAGTTCTTAAAAACTATGAATCATAAACATAGATGAAAACACACAATCTCAGGCAAATCAATCTGTCAGCTACAGAGGGGAAAAAGAACAATTAAAAATGAAATACCACGTGCACAGCCATCGCATAACAACACAGGACAAGCAACCTTAGCAAATACTCCCAGCCTTCCTGTAAGTAAAAAAAGCAATCTTAGTTATAAGGTCACATTAAATGTAGGCACATAACCAAAATCAGAGACTTCAAACTGGTATGAAAACCCCAAAAAACAACAACTGTTGATACCCAAGAACAACAGATTCTCAAAACACTAAACCAAGAATCACTAAATCCTGCTTAATATAGACATGCCATACCAACAACATTCACAACAAAAGCCTATGTACATTATGACATATCTTTATGTACTCGTAATGAACAACCATATTTAACACCACAGCATCCTCACATATTCTGCACATTCCATACATAGAAGAACAACAACAAAGGGTAGACATATCTCATCCTAAATGCACAAACACAGAACATAAATTCATGCTGCTGGACTTCCACAAACAACAGTTCACCACATCTCATCCCAGAAAACACAAAGCCTTATGTACATGCATTCTTTCTGAACTAAAACTCAGGGAAGAAAACTTCACACATTTTTTACAACCCAAAGACACCCCCAAAAAAGCATGACTATAAGCACCAACACTATCCCCATAATTTATTATCAATTATCCCCATCCAATTTATTATCAAGCAACAAAAAGCCAAAACCCAAGAACAATCCACAATTTTCCTTTTATGTTAGACACTAAAAGAGCAACAAAGGCAATTAGGGTTTCATGAAAACCCATTGAACAAACAAAGGCTGAACCACAAAAGCTTAACCAAAAGAACACAGAACAGAGTAAAAAATAAATCTTACTTATAAGCTGACATTAAATGCAGGCAGAAAACCAAAAATCACAGCCTTCAAACTGGTATGAAAACCCCAAAAAACTGTTGATACCCGAGAACAAAAGATTCTCAAACCACTAAACCAAGAACCACTAAATCCTGCTTCATATAGACATGCCATACCAACAACACTTAAAACAAAAGGCTATGTACAATGACATACCTTCATGTACTCGTACTGAACAACCACATTTAACATCACACCATCCTCACATAATGTGCACATTCCATACATAGAAGAACAACAACAAAGGCTAGAGATATCTCATCCTAAATGCACACACAGAGAACATAAATTCATGTTGTTTGACTTCCATGAACAACAATTCACCACAGCTGATCCCAGAAAAAGTAAAGCCGTATGTAGAAGCATTCTTTGTGAACTAAAACTCAGGGAAAAAAATTTGACAGATTTTTACAACACAAACACAGCCCAAAAAAGTAACAATATAAGCACCAACATTATCCCCAGAATTTATTTTGAATTAAACTTAATGCATCTAATTTTTTCCCTTTTCATATGAGACACGAGAAAGAAAAAAAAAAAGGCAAAACTCATTCAAAAAACAAAGGCTGAACCACAAAACCTTAACAAAAATAACACAGAACAACCAAATTACTCTTGTATCAACACCGGAAATCGGAGAGAAAAGCTCTAACACAACAAATATGAGAAACGGAAAGAAAAGAAGAAGAAATTTTTTCCACAGCTCACCTGATGAGATGACGAGAAAAATCCTGAGTTAATCGAGCTCAATCCTTTTCCTTTTAAATATACAAACCAAATCTCCTCTCTTATTAGACAACTTAAGACATCTGATTAGCCATTTGAGGGGGTAAATGCATCCCCCTGGTCCTGTCATGCATCCCCAAACGAAATCCAGCCGCTCATCTCTCATCGGCAGAAGCAAAAACGCTTGACTGAAAGGAACGGAGCAGCACGAAGACGTAGGCTAGGAGGCATCAAAGGGTACGGCACCCATCCAAACCGCAGGTGAACCTCGGGATGAAGGAATGATAATGATGAAGATGAAGAAAACCCGTCCCACTAACCTTTTTCTCTTTTAAATAAACTAAAAGATAATAACCCCTAAACATATCCACCGCAACATGTCTGATGTCTGTCTGGATCTAATTATATATTTGGAATGCACTCTATTATTTACGAACACTTTCGTCGTCTTCAGTTTGGTTGTTTTTTTTATTTTGTGTGCATTATATTAAATAGTGCCTTTTATTAAATACGTACGCTTTGTTCTCTTTTTTATTCCAGATAATTGGTTTCGTTTATTTCCCACTTCTTCAAACTGTAAAACCACCGCCTTCTTTTGCTCTGTATATAAATCCTTTTTATCAAACCATGGCAAAAGTAAATTTCTTTGCTCTGAAAATTCATCGTCAAAACGTCGTCGTTTCTCTTCAATTTCCACCACCGTTCTCTTCTCCAAGTAAAAAGCACCAAAATGTCCACTGAGAATTCACAGAGATATGGATCATATATAGAGCATTGATATACAGCATGCATTGTGAAACCATTCGTCTCTCAACTGATTTTCCGGTAGTTTTACGCTCTCCGCTCTCTTATTCTCCGGTTATGAAATCTTGCATTTTTGGGGGTTGCAGTCTTGCCGTGGCCTTGATTTTGATCTATGTTTTTTTCATTTGTTTGATGTTCTTTTAAGAAATTTTTTTTTAAAAACTAAAAGATAATATTCTACTATGGTTGTTGAATTTTTTTGCCCAATTTTTCTTCTTCTAGGACTTATTATTTGCCCTTTGTGGTTGTGTTTGGTTGTTATTTAACATATTTCCACATATTTAGAGACTGAAATGATTGGTTGGCAAAGGTATATGCAAAACATGTCTGATTTTCTGGATCTAATGAAATATATATTTGGGAAAAAAATTTTATTTTCTTTCATAATAATGTTTGACGAGCTCACGTTTTATAAGTGCAATATCTTATATGTGCTTTATGGTCAAATTGCGACTTACGGACAATAATCTCGACTATCTTGACTGAAGAGAATGGATAAAACGCTTGCTTGGTTTTTTCGCAAGGTTCTTCCCGTCTGTTGTCTCACTTTTTCATTGATATTTTTTTAATTATATTTTTGGTACGAGTGAGTGTCGATTTGAAATTACAAAGCCTTATGAGCTGTCAATGCTAAGTGGATTTGCGAAAGGTGTCTTGTTTGTAGATGGGTCGATGATTGGGATTATAACAAAGCTGGTTATATGCAGCATGTAACTTCTTTTGTGTTTTTATCTTGTGAGTTTAAATTTCTTGAAGGTGCCTTTATTTATTCAAAGGTGTCAAATTGCATGTACACAAAGAGTGCTATGGCGTGTCAAAAATTCAAGATTTTTCCTCCTGGGTTTGTCAAGCTTGAAACTCCTGAAGTTGGAAAAGAGTGTTGCCTGTGTCCTATGAAGGCAAGGCACAAAATTCTCACTATTTCTATTGTGCGTGTCAACTTGCTCGGTATTTAAGCTGCGGTTTTTGTGCGGGGTGCTTTAACACCCATTGATGTAGACTTTATGGGTCCATGTCACTTGTGCATGGTTTCAACCTGAAGTTACATATTTTGATTCATCAGTAATGGAGATGGCTTCGGAATTCTTAGGATCCCGTCGAACACTTTTACGAAGGTGCATTGTTTATTACGCTCGTAGTATTCCCATTATGGTATCTAATCCAAAATCTTTTCCTTGTGAAATTCAACTACTTATGTTGTTGGCTATCATGTTATGATGTTTAGTAACTCGAGTCCTATAATTTGACTCCTTTTTGTTTGGTTGATTTGATATTCATATTTTCTTTAGGGCACTTTTGACGGTGTCGAAAGCGATCTTTTGTTTGCTGAAATTAGTAGGAATGTGTTGTTTGCAAGCAAATTCATGGTTCATGCATACAATGCTCCAAGTGTTCTTCCTCTTTTCACTCAATGTGTGCTTGACGAGCAGTTACTACATTAGAAGTGAGTTACAAGTATTCACGTGTTTACGCTTTCTTTTCATGTCTACTCTTGCATAGCATGTTTGACAACCATAGTGGAAGAACAACGGCAATCATGCCATAAGCTACAATTAGTTGTTTTTGTGTCGGTTGAATTCGTGAGGACCAATAACGTGCGTCGTTTCTTTCCTTCATTTGCAGGTGAATTGCTCTCGAAGAAAAAGTGCACAAATAACTAAATGGGTTACATATTGTCTTTGGGTCATAGTCTAACATCAATCATTCCTTGTGTCTTTGTTTTAAGATACATATTTTGGACTTGATTGTCTTTGTTCCTCCTCACTTTTCCATTTCTTTTCCTTTCTTTCCAAGGTACCGAATGCGTAAAATGTAATGGTGGTTCGAACTCCATCTGTTACATTTGTCGCCACAACCTCTAACAATGACCAAAGCCAAAAAAATTTTCGGTTCAAGGCTTGCATCGTAAAGTTGTTGAACTTTTATGGATGGGTCAAAGAGGCCGAGGAGGTTGAGCCCTCTCTCTGTGCCGGTGCCGTTCATGAGATCGAGAAATAAGGTTAGTCTGCATCTATTCATGACTTGCTCATCCTTACGTATGTTGTATCTCATTGTTCCCGCTGTTTTTGTCAATTTTCTCTTGTTATCTTTGATAATTGGTTTATAACTTGCGAATATTCAACAAGAACTGTCTTTCATCGAGTGATGAGGCCGTTTCACCATCCCCTTGACACTATAGATTCTCTTTTTCTTTGAAGCAAGTTTGAGGTGAGGTTACTACATTTTCTTGTGCTTTTCTAGATCGCTTCACACATTTATTTTAACCTTATATTTGCAACTTGTATCTATTTTCTTGGCTTCGGAATCTGGTTGGCTGGATGTATTGGTTTCTGTCAACTCGTTCCCTTGAAGCCATATTATGCGTGATGTTCTTTTAAATCTCTTCTTGGTCAAGAATTTATTGTCTTTGGAGAACACTTGGTCACCTACATATGTAATCATCTTTTCGTTTTGTTTATATTTTTGGCTTTATATTGAATGAGGAGGCATGGAATAACGATGATGAGCTCTCTGGACTGTAGTGACTTGTGAATATGATCGCATAAATACACAGATCAAGTCTTCGACAACAGATGAAACACCAATCGACCCGTTGAAAAGGATGAAGGTCAATGAGGCTAAAAACATATCAACTAGATGGAAGTCACTTAAGGTCAAACTCAACTTTTGCTACAATGCCATTTTCGATCAAGATTAAAAACAAGTGACCGCATAGCTTAGTCTCGACCTCGGTGATGCTTGCGGCATTGTCGTTTTGATATGCAAAAACTCTTCCTAACGATATTATTAGCAGCAAATCAACAAACTCTTTCAAAGAACAAATAAACACCTTTGGGAATGCAACTCCCCGACATCGCAACAAAAAATAGCAGCTCGAGGGCCCGCACCATGCATCGCATGGTTCAGTCCGCTAGTGAAATATATATTTAAATTTTACTTTCATTAACAAATAAACAATCATAGTTGTATTTTTTGGCCAAATAAATAAATATATATATTAGTTGTTAAGGAAGACCCCCTCAGCAGCCCAATTTTTCAAGGCCTCAAATGCTTATGAGTGGGCCGAAAAAAATAAAGCCCAGACGCAGGAAGAAGTTGAAAAAATTCAAGGAGTTGCCACATAAGCATGGCATTCCTTTCTTATTTGTGTAGGTAGAAATTGGTACTATTTAATTAAAATATATTATTCATTCTCTTAAACACAAGCAAATTTTACATGAGAATGTGGTGCAACACACCATTTCACACATCTTCTCAACGAAGCTCTTTCCTAAATAAATAGAATGCGTAGACGTATTTCTTTGACTTTTGGCAAAAAATAAAAAAATGAAACAAAAACGAAAGCAAGGAGGAGAACACGACGATCCTCCAAAATGCTGTCAAGACTTAACCCGTCAGAGGTCGGGTGATCGAGTTAATCAATGGACAATGAATAATGATCACCCTAAATAAAACGACACTGGAATAGCACAATGTGAGAGCATACACGTTCACATGATGAAATACCAACACCTCTCCGACAGGGACGTCGAACTTCCATCTCGGACACGATGAGTAACTATGAATAACCGCCTCTTGATTGTATACCATTGATATTAAATCATCAATAATGACTACATGTATTTCCCCTCAAATTTCGTTAAATTCCGGTTCACTTTTCTTTAAAAAGATTTTTTTACGTAAAACACGTTATAATATTAAGCATTTCAACTTATGATCAGAACAACTATTATTTTTTATTACTCTTGTAGAAATATTAACTTAAGCACGTGGCTGAATCTATTCTATTGATAAACATCATTGCACCGCTTACGACCAACAAGGGTTTATTCTTCTTCTCCTCTCCCCAAATAAAAGCCATTTTAGTTTATTATACTTCTTCATTAATCGAGTTTATTGATTAATATCGGTAATCATTGCAAAGCTTGCAATCAACTAGGAATCGATCTTCTTCCCCTTACTCCTCCCCCCCTCCCCCGCAATATCTTTTTGCCAAAACCTCCGAGTTAAGGGTCACAATAATTACTACTGGCCAATGACTTTTTGGCATGTAAAAGAGATTGAAAATGAGAAAAATGTACACTTGTCATTTGGTATAACTTAAAAAAATTTATTAATAAGGATAATGAATTGGATCAACTACCACTAAAAGCTAGATCTTTGAACACGTGATATATGTGAATTTGAAGAAGAATTATGGTGCAACGGGTATTTTCGATTTATACCAAGTGGATGGCTATGATTAATCCAACTCACACCTACACACTCCCTCCTAGTGTGTGTGAGAGAGGATAAGAAATAATCATCATCCTCTACTTGGTATAACCGGAAAATATCCATTGCACCATAATTTTTCTCGTGAATCTGGACTCTGGATGGTTACTCAAAAATAGATAAGACGAAGACAATATATCTCCCAGCCCACAACATAAAAATACATCCAAAATTGAACCAAATTGGACAACAAATAGCCCAAGTCTGTTTCTCCAGCCTCAGAGTTTATGGGCTCTCTTTGGGCTTAAAGCCTTAAAGAATTAGCAGTTATTGTTAATTTCCTTACGGATCTTGCCCCTATCATTTGTAAAAAGGGGTGAACATTTTTTTTTTTTTTTTTTTTTTTGTTGACATTCTTGAATTGCTTTGAACGCCACGAGTGTTTAACACACCAAAAATATTGTCTTAAAAATCACGACTATTTTTCATAAAAAGTAACGTCACATGGAGCTTTTATAATAAATTTGTAAAAAAGAAACTTATTGACAACTCTCAGTAGAGAGTTGGTGATCATATACTATCATAAAATTTAGGTTGTTCCATCCACTCATAAAAAGATGCAGGTTACGTTATTAAAAATAATAATAACTTGGTGTTGAGGCTGTGTAGCAAATACATACATACCAAAGGAAAAAAAATGTTGTTCACAATGAAATATTGCAAAATACATACAATGTATATTTAATTTTCACTCTCCGTGTCCCCCGCCTGGCCTCCCCCTTGCGACAACGAGGTCACAAAAGAGGTAAAGAGAGCACACCCCTGATATTGCGTCGTTGTGCCCCGGCTGTGAGGGCTCTCAACCACAAGGATAGTTTAATGTGTTCATCGGCACTTAACCTGAGAGTTGGATCATCCGAGGCATATTAGCATGTTAGAAATAATGATAAGATTGAGCCAATAGTTATTTAGATAATATTGTTTGAATTTGAATTTGAATAATGAAAGAGTTGTTAAGATATATCATTTGGTTTAAATAGATATTTGAGTAGATCTCTATTATATTGAATAGGTAGTTCAATATGACATCAGAGCGAAAGACCCTGGGTTCAAACCCCGCTCCAAGCATAATTTCCAAAAAAAACTACACTTAGAAGTGTTGGGGCTGTCTCTCCTCTTATAGTCTCCTTGACCTTTTTCTCCTCTTATAGGCCCACACTTGAGGAGCGTATTGAGATATAATGTTAATTATCTACCTCCCTATCAGCTTAAGCTTTTGGTTGAGATGGTAATTCAACATAGCATAACGCAAAATAGTTTAATTCAGTTTATGTTGTTGTAATGTAACGCCTCGTTCCCAGATACCGAGACCTAACATTAAATAAATTCAACATTAAATGTAAGTCTCTACGTCGTCGTATCAAGTTAAACAAAACGGAAACTATAAAGACTTGGGTGAAATCATAAATACTACTAGAAATAATCCCATCTAAAACTAAAGATAGAATGGTAACGCTTACATCAGCGACAATCAAGTCTTACAATACGAATTCTTAAAACATTACAATAAGAATAGTTAAAGAAAGCGTTAAAGTTTATATCAGCATAGCATCAATGATCGAACATCGTCATCATCAAATTCATCCTCAACATCCGGCTCAACCTTCATATCTTCTCACACAAAGAAAACATACAAACATGCAAAGAGGTAAATACAAACGTTTAGTAAAAGCTGTAATCTATTGAACAATTAAGTTTTATAATGAAAGGACAACGGATTATTATTAATTTAGAAATATCTTTCATTTACGCGACTCAAACTTTAGGGTTCACTTCATGCTAATCAACATGTCGTGAGGATCCTACTTTGTTTCCAACTCAACTTATCTTTGTTACATCAAGTATTCAAGAGCACTACGCATGGTGCTACTCACCACGAAGCATCTGGTTGCAACATATTAGTGGTGCTACACTAATAGTACTGGCTAGTGTAATGTGTGTTCGTCGAAGTCCCTCCTTACTTGGGGTCTTAGTAACCCACAGAGTTATTCACCTTATACCGACCACACCACACATTGCGATATTAACTTGTTCCTTACCAAGAACCATGATGTTTATGTTTTTAGCTACACAAGTATGTATCTTAATAATTGTTAACTAGCCACTCGAGTGTTTTCAAAGCAAAGGCTCGCTTACACTTCTGCTCCCTCACTTAGACGACTAGACATTAACAAGCCTATCACATACACAGACATTGATGGATACTAATCCATCAAAGCACAAGGCCATTTATACCCTTCCGACGGTCCCAAACTTCAACTCTTAGGAAGAATCCATTCGGTGCCGGAACTATACACATCAGAAGCTTAATCATGGCTTTGTCAAGTTAATTTATGTTGTTTATATCCATTAGAAAGGCTCTAAACCAAGTCTAGCATTAAAACACAAATTTCATGAGAAACTGGGTCAAACGTGCGCTTGCCCGATCAAGCGTGCTCTTGTGTAACAACTAGCATTCTGATTTTATTCAGCCAGCGCAAAC
Source organism: Gentiana macrophylla (assembly GCA_026214975.1). Lineage (NCBI taxonomy): Eukaryota > Viridiplantae > Streptophyta > Magnoliopsida > Gentianales > Gentianaceae > Gentiana > Gentiana macrophylla. The sequence goes on from CM047806.1 coordinate 19,920,937, forward strand.
GTACGATTGCCTTGAGCAAGCATGCGCTTGTTCTCTCTATTTTCCATTCTACCAACGCAAGCATGCACTTTTGCTCTTGGTAAATTTTATTCGCATTCTGTAGCCAAGCGTGTGCTTGGCCTATCTAAGCATGCGCTTGAGCACCATAATAGCCTAAAACCTACAATTTTCCGCACTTTACGATTTCCAATCCATTCCCAACACTTTTTCAACAGGTTTAATACCAAAAACTCCAGCAAAACATGTACCGAACTTATCATAGTATCTCATACTTGAAACATGAGATAAAATCATGAATTTAACAACAATCAAGACACCTTTTACTCATCCTAAACATCATAAAACACGAATCGTTCAACATGAAAACCCTCTTACATGATTTTAAGCAAATTCCAAAGCAACTCTTCAAGCAAAACAACAAATCCCTACATTCTTCAACTAAAAACCTAATTGATCAACAACCAAACTATAATTAATTGTGATGAATGTTTCTAAACGACCAGAACTACGATTTGAGCAACCCAAAAGTTAGTGCTAAAACATACCTTCACAAAAGCTCCAAACTTTTAGTATCAAAATGTAGCCATTTTTCAGGCTGAATCCAAACCTCTACTCGAATCTGAAATCCACCAAGAATTCAATGAGAATTTAGAAGGATTCTCCCTTATGCCTTTTTAGTTTCACCTTTGCTTTTCCACAGAGTCAGTCAGAGATCGTGAAAAATAAAGTCTTACAACTTCTAATTAAATTTAGGGAATTTTATTCTTTTTCTAAAATTAAACCTCCTACCATTTATTATTATAATTAATACAAATTTTTTTAAAAACTTATTTCCATAAAAGAGAAATATAATATGCGAGATTTTTACAAAATGACTCTGTTTACCCTTCAATAAAAATTCGGAATAGTACAAGTAAAAGAATGTTGTATTATATTTAGGGACAATTATTGAAAAGGACGTATATTGGACTTAATTAGGTAAAAAGGACATCCAAAATAAGCACTTAGTTATAAAGACAAAAAAGGTAAATAGACCCAACTACCCTTAATGAAGAAATAAAAAAAAAAAAAAAAAAAAGGAAACCTGGAACGGATGCCTTATATCCTGTATGTGAATGTTTATTTACTTTTTTTTATTTAATTTAGATTAGAAACTCATGCTCATGTTGTGTTTAGTTTTTTTTTTTAAAATTTTTTTATTTTACTTCACCTGGACGTTGATTTTTTTTTTAATTTATTTTTTTATTTTTTCGTTCGGCGGACAATGATTTTTTTTTTTCATTGACTGCCGCGATGAAGTGACACCGCGATGCACTGATGCGATGCAGAGACGCATCGATGAAATGACACCGTGATGCACTGACAACCGCGATGCATCGACAATCATATATGCAGTGACATCGACAATCATATATGCAGTGACTTCGGCAATCATATATGCATGACATCAATATTTTATGCAGTGACATCGGCAATCATATATGAATGACATCAACAATTTATGTAATGACATCGGCAATCATATATGCAGAGACATCGCGATGAAGTGACACCGCGATACATTGACCATCCCCGATGCAGAGACACCGCGATGCAGTGACCATCGAGATGTAGTGATCACCGGGATGCAGTGACATTTGATGAAGCAACACCGTGATGACATTTGGTATTTTTCCGACTTAATTTCATAAAATCGATTTATTTTCTTCATAAAATCGACTTCAAATGGTTATCTCTTTTGATATAAAACTACGATCAACATAAATCTTTCACCTTAATTCATATTTTTTATGCAGTGACATCGGCAATCATATATGCAGTGATATCAACATTTTATGCAGTGACATCGGCAATCATATATGCGTGACATCAACAATTTATGCAGTGACATCGGCAATCAGATATGTAGTGACATCAACATTTTATGCAGTGACATCGGCAATTTATGTAGTGACATTGGCATTTTATGCAGTGACATCAACAATTTATGCAGTGACATTGGAATTTTATGCAGTGACATCGCCAAATCATACACAAACCCACCATCAACGTATATCTTTGCTTTTTTTGTTTCAAGGTGATGCATGCTAAACTAATTGATCATTATTACATCATGATCAACGGTGTCGATAAATGATGTGACACTCGTTGTGTCACAACGGTTGTGTCCGGATCATTACTCATTCTAAACTTTAGGTAATTCCTCAATTCCCATAAAACTCAAAAGGGAAAACCACACAAGCACTAAATTCACTAGGTAAAGTTAGTTACATATAGTGAGCATATGATTTTAAGCAATTCTCAACTCCCCTTTTTCATCTTTGGTATTCATTGAATTGATAAACATATTCAAACCAAACTCGAGCACATCTTCGGTATTCATTGATGTTAATACATCGATGTCACTGCATTAATTCTCTAATTGTAAATGCAGTGACATCAATATCACCGCATCAATTTTATTCCAAATCATACACAAACCCACCATCAATGTATAGCTTTTCTTTCTTTGTTTCAAGGTGATATGAAGGGGGCTTGGGCTTCTGTGATATATCTTGTTTTAATATAAAAATAAAAATAAAAATAACCAAGTATCTTGATGGCCCTCAACCATCCAAAGCCTCATAGCAGCAAGAATAATCTATACTTTTTGGACAAAAAGAAGTGACAAGCCAAAATAGCATTTATAGTCCAAAAAAACACCCAAAATATCATTTAAACCCCAGATTCCTTCTTGTAATTAACAGACGCCTTTTCCCTGTCCAAACCAGTCATACACATTTCTACTGCGTATACAGGGTCAGAAGACTGAATTAATTCAGCAAAAGCAGAGTAAACATGCCATTTCTGTTGTTGATCATCATCACCCATCACAACAGCCTTGCTACCAAAACCAAGCTTCCCAAAATAGCTTCCGAAACCGAAAACCATATTTGACTAAAGTTCTCACTAAAACATTGACTATGTTGCTGAACAAATCACTCAATATTCAATTTTCACTTTCTATTTCTTTATTACCATGATATGTTACAGCTAAGAAACAACTAAACAGAGTCAAGAATCCCAATTTATAATCAAAATAAAGACGTGCTTTATGCAGTGACATCGGCAATCATATATGCAGTGATATCAACATTTTATGCAGTGACATGGACAATCATATATGTGTGACATCAACAATTTATGCAGTGACATTAGCAATCAGATATGCAGTGACATCAACATTTTATGCAGTGAAATCAACAATCATATATGAATGACATCGGCAATCAAATATACCTGTTCTTTAAGATTAATAGCAGTACATGATCAAGTATAGAACACGTATATACAGCTTGTTAAAAATGATGTCATTTAAAAAGTTGTCATTCTCACATGGGATTGTATGCTTCAGATGACCACCGCGATGAAAGTATGTGTCATGGAAGAGTTTTCTTGGTCCTGAGACCTCACCATTAGAGAGGATTTTTTTCATGTTAAGCCAAAGAAAAGAAATGGGTAGAGAAGTTGAAAGAAGAAGGATTGTTCTCTATAAAGTTAATCCAAGAGTCTACATTTCATTAGCACCATAAGCTTATCCACAAATGGGCTCCATTCCCATAGCCAATCCAGAAATCACAGAGTAACCTGCAATGTTAGCAAAACCTATTGCAAGTGAACCTCCTGCAAGCTCAAGCTCTCCAAGATATCCCAAAAATAGCATGGAAATCATGGCTCTTGAATACATTACAAGTCCTGTAATTGTTGTTGGGCCAGATATCTTCCCCATTCTTTCACCTCTTCCATAGTGTGTGTGCCTGCAAAATTAGTTGTTATCGGCTGTAGATCTAGAGACGCTGGAGACTGGGTTGCCGACGGAAAATGCGATTCACCTTCAACAACACCAAGAATTTGCTCTGCTCAAATGAAAATTCGATCATACATAACTACAAAAATTGAAAATGTATGGGAGAACATTGTTGTTACATGAACTACACGAGCAGGTAAACGCGGCCGAATTTGCCCTTGCCGAGAGCTTTTCCGATTTCGAAATCGTTGATTCACCACTTCTTATTGCTGGTATGTAATTGGCTTGTCCGTGGTATATGTGATTCATTACGAGCTGGGAATTCATCTCCGGACGAAATACAAGATCGTACCGCTCAAAAAGGAAAAAAGAAAAAGAAATACAATATCGTAGATTCTATTTGCTCAAATTGGAAAAATATTTTGGTAGAGATTTATACACTCTCCGGTAAACAGTCAATCATCTCGATTTGATTGTCCGTTGCCGGCAGAAAAAAAGACGAAGACGAAGAAAGCGATTATATTCGAAGGAGGGTAATTCAGTCAACTTATTTTAATTCCGTCCTTATAACTAATGATCTTTTAAACGTGTCCTAAATGCCTAATTAAAATCTCAAAACACGTCCTTATAAACAAATAACACTTATATATATATATATTCTACATAATTTACGTGTCATTTTCAGTAAATCATCTTTATTGTCAAGATTTTTTCCCCCCTTTTTTCTTGGGTCATGTAATGTCCCATTAATACCCCGGCAAAATCGATTGCCGTTTTAAGTGCATGACAAAGAATTAGACGCAGCAGCACTAAAGGGAAGGGAAAAAAAAAGGGGGGGGGGGGGCTAAAAGATGACGAAATAAATGGGAGCCGTCCATCTCATCTCCACTCCCCTGCTGACTTTGTCTGACCACTTTGAGTTTGGTTAAACAATATAGACTTTCTGTTAATGGAAAGTGGAAACTAATAGCAAGTCCTCCATTTGGCAGACCCCTATATATTCTCCCTCTTTATTCACACACATATATATATATATATCTCCACGTTTTCTAATTGTTTTTTAACCTAATTTCTCTCCTCTTTTTTTTCTTCTCCCTAAGATGCTTTATAGTAGTACAAACGGACATTCACAATATATTCTTCCAATATTTTACTTGTATATGTATATATATCATCATAAAAAAGAAATATTGATGTTTGTTTTATGTAGACATGTCAAGTATTCCAATCTTTAACATTTTAAATTTTGGGGATAGATCGATAGTTTATGTTTTTTCATGATATTATTAAATTATCATTTAGTCAAACCTATCCATCAATATTGTCATCGGATTGGATCAAATAAATATTGCCATCTTATTTTAAAAATATTACTGGTTTTAGTTTGACGAAGCTGGATCTCGTCTATTCAATGATCCAGGTTAGATTTACTCCTGTGACAACTAATTCAAGAATGATTTAGGAACAATATACGATGGGGATGGTGTTTGTGTTTAATTTAAACTAAGCCTGAGAGTTTACTCTCAAGTTGTCTACATATCCAATGTACGTAATTGGAATCAAGTCTCTCGCAGTTTCTTAGGGATTGATTATATAGGGACGCCTCGTCCCTTTTCTTGTTCAACAAGTATGAGGATTCTTAACCCCTAAGGATATATTATCTTATGTAAATCCCTTTTCTTTAGAGATTATTATGTACGTATTAAATAACATGATCAATATGTCATAATATTCTAAGATCCTTTCCACGTTTATTCTATAATATAGGAACATGTTTAAAATATCTGATAAGGGGAGTTCTATCTGTCCTGCGGTGAGTTCCTTAGGTCATCATGAGCTTGGACATATTACCTGAACTCCAACGTGACCGAGCCGTCCTGCGGCGGAAGTCGGGTCGGCAGAACGGGTCAGACCTCCCACCCGAGGTGCTGGCCTGATCTACTAGTTAATATGGGGCCATTGGCCCTTAAGTTCATTACCTCTCTCTTTATTTATTTATTATGCGGTCATTCTTTGAACGACACGTGGCAAGGGCTAGTCCGACCCTCGTCATTGTTGTTTTCCTAATAGTATTACTATTTACACAAATAATCTAGTTTATCTAACCCAAAAAAAAAATAGCATATTAATGAAATGGTGTCTTTTAAAGAATATAATTGTGGTAATCACTGTGGTTGTTAATCCGGAGGTTTCGGGTTCAAGTCCTAATAGTGATAAAAAGTGTGTGTGCGTGTGTAAAAAAAAATATAATTCTAATATTACCTTGTTTCAAAAAAAATTCTAATATTTCCTCTTTTTTAGGAGAATAAGTCTTCACTTAAAAAAAGAACAATATATTCCACTCAAAAAAAAAGAAAAAAAAAAAAAAAAAAAAAAACAATATATATTAGATATATTCCTCCCTAAAAGATTTTTATTAATAGTCTATTCAATTAAATAAATAATATTATAATATTGAATTGAAGTCTACTAAAAAAAATAACTTCTAATTAAAAGAAGAGACACTAGAGAGTTGAAAAATAAAAAATCACTTAAAAACATGTCATAAAGTTTTATCAGAAATTCTGTTCGATCACCTAAAAAAGATGAACCTTATTGGTATGTTGATTTATATTCATAAATATTACTTATAGTATCAAATATGTACTTTTTTTTTGTTGTTGAGGGAAATCAAATATGTACTTAAAAGAAGAAAATTAATAATAGATGATCGACTTGCTGGAGCCAAAAATGATTCAGAATTGGTGCAACAACGCCAGTCGCCAGCCCTCGGCTCATAGGCTCTACTCCAACTTCTTGTCTTGTCTTGTATACTCTCTGCAGAGATTTTTTTATGTCATTATGAAATTGAAATGGTTCAATTATATATGAGTTTTTAATTAGGAGATATTTGTGCAATTTTTTAGAATATATGTTTTTGAAGAAATCATGGTTTTTTTTAGGGGTTTTATGAGTATGATGAAATATCCATCTGATATGCGGTAGACTCTGCAGCCTGAAAAATGTGTTAGAATATAGTAGATTTCATGTTAATTAAGGTCTATTAATTATGTCAATTTGTTGTTTAAGTAGACTTCATGTCTCCATTGATAGTAATTAATCATGTTTTATGGGTGAAGTTAATTAATTGTAATTATGAGAACCAAATGATGTATATGTGCCTTAAAGCCATTTTTTTAATGAATTAATTCTAGCATGCATCTGTTTGTTAACGTAAAAGAAAGTAGTGATGATCGGTTCAGAGATAACGATGAAAGATAAAGAATGAAGGAAATACTTGGAATGGATCGGAAAGAAGGGAGAATGAATCCTCGAGGAGTATTGGTTTATATTCACGGCCAATAATAAAAAATATATATATATATAGGGCCGGACAGTCTTTGTCCATGATCGAAAATAATGGATATTCCGGTTTGTCTAAGCAAAAAAAAACAGTCTCTCCACATTGAGATCTACTAAACGTGACAGACTCTCCATTTTAGGATCAACAAAACATGATGTAATTAAGTGGCACTCATAAACCTAATAATATAGATTAAGCAGAAAAATGTTAAATTAAAAGCAAAGGATGCATTTGATTATTATACGATTGTTTTCCCTTCTTGTTGTAGTAGTGATAGATATTTATGTTTCATACTTATACCTGTTATCAATGTTCCGTTTCAATAGTTTGCTTGTTTTATATATCTGTCTTCCCATTTAGCGAAAGAAAACTTGATTGTTTCCATTGTCCTAGTAATACGTATTTGTTTCATTTAATTCAAGTTTTCTTTACTGAGCTTACAACTCACCCTTACTTTGACATTTGCCCCTTCCTCATCCATTTCAGTAAACTTTTTTAAAAGTCAAGGCATATTTTTATGATTATTTCATTTTTTTTTTTTTTTTTGTCGTGTTATATATACGGATAATTTTGGGTCATGCGCGTGTATTTTTTTTTTTGTTCATCGGTAGTATCGTGTTATATATTTATATATATATATATATATATATATATATATATATATATATATATATATCACACATTATATATTTATTCCACTTCAACTGTTTAAGATTTGGGCACGGAAGCCACATTTGATGCTGATATTTGTTAATGATCTAGTATAATATTTACTTCAACTGTTTAAGATTTGGGCACGGAAGCCACATTTGATCTGATATTTATTAACATATTCCGGTTGACGGTTTCTTTTTATAGACATGGATCTACTATAAATTTCTTGATTTACTTCTATTAATTTGGCATATCAATAGGTTTTACTTTATGATCCTTCTAAAATTTGTGTTGGCAATGTTCAACAATCTTATGTACACGTTGAATAATGTGTGAAGAATTTTCATCTATAAAAAAATGTTGGTACACTATCACTGCTGAGTAAAAAGAGACCAACTTTTATTGAATTTTTACAATTTTCATTTAGGTTTTGTTAATTTGGATCGAGATAAAAGGACGAGAAAGAGAAGAAGGGATTTGAAGTGAGATGATTTTAAGCGTTTGGTAAACTTTAATTAGTAGGAAGGAAATGGAGGAGGAAGAAAGGAAATTAAGGGAAAAGGTCCAATACAATTTTGACAATTTCTTTTCCTTTTAAACTATGTGAGAAAGAGAGGAAAGCAGTTGTGTTTTAATAAAATTGAATTAAAAACATTAATGTCTCGTTTTTTTGTGTGTCTAGTTTTGTCCAAACACACAAGATAAATTTCACAATCTCTCATTCTTCTTTCATTTTCTTTTCTGTCACTATCTTTTCTTTATCTTTTTTTTTTTTGTATGTTTACTTCGATACTATTAAATGAAATAAAGATTATCTTATGGTTCTATTTCTTTTTGAGGGGCTTATGGTTCTATTTCAATGTCTTATTTTCTTCCTCTAAACTACCTCAAAAAAAAAAAAAAAAAAAAAAAAGTTCAACCCATAAAAAAATTGAAGAAACGTTACGTTACCTAATAAAAATGATGGTGTGTAATCATTCTTGTTGGGAAAAGGACATTGGAAACAAACACACAGGCGGACCACTAAATGGGAGCGTTTAAAGTAAAAGACAACACACACAGAAATAAAGGAGCAAAGCCAAATACACAGAATAAAAACTGTTTCTTGTACCACAGTACACCTATTTCTAATCTATATATATATATATTTTGTCAAACCAATTTCAATTCAACAAATTAAAAGAATGGAATTTTTTTTTTTTTTAGAATATTTGTTTATTTGGACAGCACTAGTTATGTTGGGCTATCAGGATGCAGGCTTCCACAATATATATATATATATATATATATATTTATCCCCATGACTTTTCAACACTTTTTCTCATTTCTTTTCAAAAGACCATTCAACAATTATTGTTAAATTAATCTGACTTTAATTACTTTCTTATATTTTTATCATTCAAAATTTTAAGTAAAAGGAGTAATAGTTCTGCGACACATATAATTTGATAAAATTATATATTAGATGGTGTATTTTTTATTATTAGTTTTATTATTACAAATTATCTGAAATAAAGTGATTTTTTAGGTTTAATTACAAGTCACGCTTCCACTAAAAAAAATAAAAAATTACAAGTCACACTTAGATCAAGTATCTAGTATAAGCTGTTATTTGTCAAAGTATAAACGCGTTTGTGGATTGAGTGCTAAGTGTTCGGCCGGAGTTTAGCATCTAGAAGGTCTTTCTTGTAGGGAATGAAGGTGGTATAGGCATTACATGATAGGTTTTTTTTTTTTTTTTTTATATTTATTATTTTATTTTAATTTATTTAATGTTTATTCAAATATGATATATACTCCGATTTCAATCTGTAGGTACGACTTGGACCAAACTTCGGATTAGTCGGGTAATAGATATTGAAAACGAGGGCTTTAAGAAAAAAATGATATATACTTATCCTTTTGTCACATATATTCATAATGTATCATAATCTGAAATCATTGATTAATCAAAAAGTCGTAAATTTCAATCAGTGGACTGTAAATCAGTCAATAACTTCAATGATGACATGTATTTAATATATCTATCGACATCCTTAGGGCAGACAAACTAGACCACATTCTAGGCCTCTTCTAACCAACTCATATTTACACCTCTTCACATGATATACTTTAAAAATAACTGTTACCAAATAATTTTTTTACATGATCATGGGTCCTATAACAATAATTTGGCGTATGTCTCCCGATTACGTTGAGACGGACTGAATGTACGTATCATAAACGAACATGCATGTATTATCTTCTTGATGATGCTATTGTCACAACAACAGTATCACAACGACATACTTTTACATCATTAATACGACTACATTTACATCATGATCAATATTATAAATGTATGTTATGACATCCGTTATTACACATACAATCAGTTGTCATAGCTGTATTACAGGGTATGTTTACTAGTCTTACTACAAATGTTGTAACAAATGTACGTCCCAAAATAAATGCGTTTAAATGGAGTTTAATTAATTATAAGTGCTTGGCCGGAGTTTAACATATTATTTAGAAGGTGTAATTATATTGTAGGGAACGTAGGTGGTATTAGGAAAAGAACATATTTAGTTCTGGAATCCAGCAGCAATTTTAACAGGGAGTTTGATATTAAAGAATTGGTCTTTGAGTTTTACTGTTTTGAAAGAAGGAAGAATATTTCCTCTAGAAAAAGATAATATTAATTAATTATTTAATAAAACAACAAAGAAGCCACTCCAAAAATTGAGGTTATTTTTTGGCTGGCAAAAGAGATAATTTATTTTATTGTCATTTCAACTAGTGTATGAATAGACATGAGAAGAGAATAACATGCTATTCTTCTAAATCAGATACACTGCATTCAATTCCACGTATATTTATTCGTAAATGAGTTACTTTTAAAAATCTACGCAATGCGTATAACTAATATCATCTTGTGGTTATGAGTATTGTGTGAGTGATATAACATTCTCATTGGGGCACACATCAAGAATTATCTGAGTTTTATCTATGACTTTCTCTATGTGCTTTGGGACATATAATTCTCTATAATAATAATAAATAAATAAAAACATGCATGTTCTTTTAATCAAATGATACTTTTTTTTAGGGGTAAAAGAGATTTTATTTAAAAACTAAAAGAAATCCTTCATACAAGCATGAGTTACATGGGAGGGAGGAGAACAACCCCATTCTAGATATCCAACAAGAGTGAGACATTCCCTAGCTAAAAGATGGGCATGTAAGTTTTCTTGTCTTTTGACAAAAGAAAATGATAAATTAATGAAATTTGGTATACGTTTCCTACAGTATTCTATTATACTTCCAGCCGAAGACAAATCATCTTCTTGATTCAGAAGGCGTTGGTGCAGAATAAGAGAGTCTCCTTCAACGATAACATGAAAAAAGCCCCATGTCAAGGCATGATACACCGCTAAGGCCTCTCTAACTAGGACTTCATATCTGCCTTCCAATTATTTGGAAAAGCTGCGGATTACTCTTCCATGGTTATTACGAAGAAGTCCACCAATTGCTGTTGATGAGTCACTAAAAGCAGCATCGATATTAAACTTTAAGGAGCTAGAGGGAGGATGCTTCCACTAGTACAATAGATATTGTATTTATTTACACTATACGGAATTCACTTGTGAACTAGTACAATAGAACCGACTTTGATCATATAACCGATTTTTCGTAGGTTCGGGAACAAGAACCGTCGCTATGAAAGTCGGTTTATGCACCTATGAAAAATCGATTCTAGGATTCATAACCGCATTTCAACAAGTCGGTTCTATTTTGTGCATATGTAGAGTGGTGCACGTGTACATTGAGTATGCTGCAAATAATAACCCTTTTAAACGTGGACTTCGTCTTCTACTCGTAAGGCATCATACGGGGTTGGGTCCCGACGTGGATGAGGAAAATGAAGCTTATGAAATTGAGGTATAATCCGTATCTCGCCACATGTTGCCTAGAAGAAAAACAACATGCCAAAATGGAATTAAAGTTTAGAAAATTGTGAAAAGAGTGGTAGTGCCGGCTAGTGAGGAGCCGTGCCGCAACAAAAAAGGCTGGCAAATTATGTACGACAGTATTTATTACCAATTGGCTGTCCCTGGTCTATACCTTCTTTTTTTAAATTGGGCCCGATCAAATTGGAGGGCCCATCGCTCATTATCGTTTTTGGGTCCATCTTACAACCGTCCAACGTGGTTGACGCCATTTACACATTTTTTGAATCTTCTACTTCAATACCCCCATTCCGCGGGAACACTAGTCAAAGATATATACTCCCTCCCCTCGTAAAAAAAAAATTTACTAAACCATCCGTTTCTAATTATATTTCACAGTTATCAAAATTAAAATTCTCTTTTTATATATCGTAGTTACATTTTCGATGCATATTTTAATACTCATTCCGCTTTTCAATACTACTTTTCAACTTTCTAGGTTCATTCAACCAATCAATTTTTCATATTAATTACACCACTACACTTTTCAAGATTGTTTTTTGGGAATACTCATTTTCTTAATCTGTGTGTTTTTCTCAAACACGACATATAATTAGGAACGGAGGGAGTATTTCATACTCATTCCGTGTTTTCTTTACCTGTCGCAGAGAAAAGAATAACACAGATTAAGAAAGTAATTAATATGTCTAAAATATAGTATAAAATAACTAAGTTGTTCTTTGATTTTTTGAATATATGCATGTGTAATAATGAGTCAATTTGACTTTTGAAGTTTGTAGTATTGTAAATGTATTTTTTTTATTGGTGATAGAAATACTTTGTTGTTAAAAGGGGAAAATAATAATAAAAGATGCATTCGAAATGTAAAATTAAAGATAAATAAAAACAAAGTAAATTCTGAAATGTGGCAGATAAAAAAGACGGAGGGAGTACGTTTATTTAACTGTCACTTTTCAAAATTTGCTTTGTTTTTATATATAAAAAGTGAAAACTGAGATAGTACGTACTAGTTAACTATCATTAATTTTAATCATAAAAACTTATAAAAGGTGACAGATAAAAGATATAGGATGATGCGAGAATGAAATAATATCCAACAAAAGGAAAATAGGAAAATGATTTTGCACTACACAATATGTGCGTTGTGTATTAACTACATACTTTCTAGGTATTGATGAAAGTGTAGATTAATTGATTAAAGAGTGTCTTATTATAATCTATAGATAACGTGTGTAATATACATATTGTATAGTGGATGTATCACACTCAAAACAATATTATGTACTGCTAATTATTGAAATTATTTTCAAGATCTCTGTCAAAATACTACTACTACATAAAGTCATAAAAAGTCATCTCACTTTTTGTTTGACATGACGAGACAAGAAAATAATTAATGTGTTGTATTTTAAGAATGAATAGACAAATATATTTTAACTAATCATAAATGTTAGTTTTGGAATATGAAAGGATTGTGGAAAATTAAATGTTAAAATATGGTACTGCTGTATTGGAAATTTAAAATTATTGAAATTATTTTCAAGATCTCTGTCAAAATTTACTATAATTTACCAACTTCTTAATAATTAATCAGACAAGAAGCTTATTTTTCCCAAGAAAGCTTCACTGAAATTGGCATCAATATACTTTTGAAGATTCACACCTGACCCGTGCATTATATATACTCCCTACGTTCCTAATTATATACTCCATGTTTGAGAAAAACATACAGATTAAGAAAATAAATATTTCAAAAAAAAATCTTGAAAAATATAGTAGTGTAATTAATATGAAAGATTGATTGGTTGAATGAGTTTAGAAAGTTGAAAAGTAGTATTGAAAAGCGGAAAGTACGACATATAAAAAAGTAGTATTGAAGAGCGGAAAAAATATTAAAATATGTATTGAAAATGTAACTACGACATATAAAAATGAAATTTTGATTTTGGCAACTGCGACGTATAATTAGGAACGGAGGGAGTATATGTATATAAGTCTATATCTATATTTTTTATTACACTTTCCGGACACTTAACTGAAGCATAACAAGACCTACTATATTTGCCATGTGTCAATTTTTCATTTGTTGAGAAATCACTAAACTATTAGGTTTCGATCACTTATATTCTCTTATTGTATCATAAATAACCCTTATCTTCTTTTTTGTTACACTTTTTCGAATCATAACAAATCCAACGTAAAGTCAATTTTAATATCCTAAAAATGTACCAAAAATACATATTTAAGGGAACAAAAATTTCAATATGAAAGATGCGAAAATTTTGAGAAAACGAATAAAGGAGAGGGACCAAAGGTGTAATTTTGTTTGGTTAAACAACTACCGTACGTAGACTATTCTTTTTTCGGAAGCGAAATATATGCACAAACACTTTTTGTTCTATTGAAATTCAAATCCGAATATTTTAGATTAAATGACCAGAGTATTTACCACTGAACCAATGACTCGTTGGCACTAATGTAGACTATTAGCGCATGGAAAGATGAATTGTTTTATGCAGAAGTGGAAATCTAGAGGTCAACGAATTCTAAGCTAAGCAGTTCAACACCTTGAAAAGGCACAACAATAAGTCAATAACATGTTAGTGTTTTATTAATGCGATAGGTTGGGGGAATGTTGTTTATGGTTGGACAGAAAAAAATATTATTCTGTTGGAAGGATATTTTATTGTAAAATAAACGACGCAGTTTAGTGTCTAAAACAATGATGTTTTAGACTAGTTATTATGATAAAATTGGTTATGATACATAGAAAATAGTCATTATTTCTGAAAATAAGTAGGAAAAAACTCACGATATAATATGGTGAATAGAATCCGGTGATTATGGATTATGCTCGGGTGGTCAAATAGAGCTGGGCGGTTCAGTGTCTTCTGCCGTGTCGGACCCGGTGGTTCCCGGGTCTAAACCGGCGGTCCATGCGCCAAGCGAATCGACGGCCCACGGCCCGTGAATCCCGATTGCTCGATTTGCTCTACCTGGGTTCAGGTTCCATCTGGACCCGGATCGCCTTTAACCGGCCGTTGAAGCCACGGAACCGGCCCGGAGGACCCGAACCGGCGGTTTTTTATTTTTCTTTATGTTTTTTAAAAAAAAATTATAATTTTTTATTTATTCCCTCCAATTGGACCAACATTCCAACGTATATATATTCAAAATTTTGAATATATTTTATTTTATTTTAAAATATCACATACTCATCACACTATAAATACATATTTTATTTAGACTATGAAGTGTATTAGACTATTAGTATGATGTTAAGTAATGTGTATCAACTGATTCAAGTGTGCCGTGTCTGTCGTCATTGGTGTATTGTTCAATTATGTAATGATGTTGCTTAATAAAACAACTTTTATATACATTTTGCCTCGATTCATTAAGATATAAAATCAACTTATATACATAATATTTTTTTGAAGAGTATATACATAATATTATAAGTATAAATCATCGTAATCACTATATGAAATATAAGTTTAATTTACTTACAAATCAATTATAAAAAATAAACAATTAGAAAACTATATATTTTTTTAATTTACTTACAAATTATCTAGAATATAAGTTATGAAATTAAATATTATATATGATATGAAATTAAATATTATACAAGCCGTGCGTTTTTTTTTTAAATATAGTTATGAAATTAAATATTATATATAGTTTAATAACCAATTAGAATTTATTATTAATTTTAACGTAAGTTATACAAATTTTGTAAAAAAAAAAATTTGATTTTTTTGGAACCGTGATTGAAACCCTGATCAGAACCGTAATCGGAACCGTGATGAACCGTCTGGACTCGGGAACCGCCGAGACCTAGACCTGGACCGGGGAACCGCCAAACCCGCCGGTTCCCGGGAACTGGCGGAACCAGCTAGAAATTGTAACCGGCGGTTCCGGTTCCATTTTGGACCCGGAACCGGAGGGTCGTGGCAAAGACCCGGAACCGGTCACGTCTATGGTCAAATGGATTGGATTGTGATAATTTGATAAATTGACGTGGATTATATAGTTTTTTTGTGCAGTAAAAAAAAAGATATATGGGTTAAGACTCCCTCCTCTTAAGCCATGTGCCTACTTTTGCCTTTGAACAAGCCGGATTTGCACGGAAGACTAAGTTTTCGAGTTCATGACGTCTTCTTCAACCAGGCAGTAAAAGCAACAAATGTCTAAGGGCTCCAAACATGTGCTGTGGAATGGATCTCTGATGCTCAAGACAATAGTAGGAGGGAAGATTAATCAGGTTGGAGTAGGATGTTGTAGTGACATCTTTGCCTTTGAGGTCTGACCTTAGGTGCAGGCCAACAGAGGCGGAGCTAAAGGGGCTTTTCCCTCCTCGGATTCTCGTAATTACTAAAACACCATTTATAAATGGTTATATTCTCTTTGTATTTACAATGGTGAAATGGTTCAATGAATATTTTTCATCACTTAGGTCACCGGTTCAATTCCTACTAGGCACAATTTTTGTTTCCTTCCTAGCATTTTTTTTTCCGACACCCCTGAAGCATTTTTTTTTTCAACACTTAATTGTGCCCCTCCTGGATCTCAATCCCGCCTCCGCCGCTGCTTAGGTGCGAGTGTTGAATATACTGTATTGACTTTTCTCAGAAAAAAAAAAAATATACATGTAGCCTTCACAAATTGGACCACTGATGCATAACATTGGATTTACATCATCTACAAAATTCTAGGGATAGGGCAAGAGTCTGTTTGAGTTTGGGTTTGGGTTCAAATTTTTTTTAAAGAATTTTGAACCATGACAACCATGATGATGATATAATTTGGAACTTTGACAAGTGAGGAATTTTTTCTATTAGGGCCGGATATATAGTAGCAACACAACTCTATCATAATGATTAGATGCCAATGACGATCCGGTCTATCACAATGATTAGATGCGTCCCGTGATCCGTGCTCCCATTCGCAGGATCGTCATTGGTATCGTTGTGGAGACTTAATTGTTCGTCCACAAGTGTGACACTTTGTATGGGAATGTTTACATGATTGCTTATCCATAAGCCTCTCTTTAAAGTGATGATCAATTGGAGGGGGGCTTGTCTCTTTTGTGGTTAGTATGAGTAAGACCTGAAGAACTCTCTCTTATTGTGCACAATTAATTCCCATGCATCTTTGGTCCTCTTTCATTGATGGAATAATTTAAGCAATCCTTCATGCTTGGACTTTCTTTTGGATGATTAAGATCCCCCGGTCAGTTAAAAATCGATCATCTTCAGCATGCTTGCTTCGGTATGTATGGAAAGCCCATTCCAAACTTTGACCGTCTTATCACATGTGTTGAAAATGAAGCAAAAGAGTATTTAGCATTTGCATGGATGCCTCTTTCCAACTCTTCTCCTCCTAATTGGCCCTCTCATTCGTCACTCGTCACCACCCCCTCCACGGTTGTAAGAAGGTTAGTGCAAAGTGGCATACGTCTCTCATTTTTTCTTTCACATTCACTTTTATTAATCGAGGTTAAATGAATGGTTGTAATGTATGCCACTTGGTACAACCTTGCTACAACGGTTGTATTATAAAATTTGTCCCCGTTCTATTTTCATTTATTAATCGTTGTGGCACCATAACAACTCACTTTCTAGCTCAAATTTATCGACGAGGAAGTTAATTACTTAAGGAACCATATCCCCCTTTTGACGTTGACGTTGACGTTTTTTATGTCGGTTTAACCGATTTGGCATATATATATATATATACTAGCAAAATACAAGTGCTTTGCACGTGTTCCGATGGAATCCGTACCTTAAAATATTACAAATTACCCTAGTACTCCCTAACTCATCCAACGGTTCATCATCTAGGAAAAATGGAAGGTATTCTTGACAATCAAGTCATTTAACTTTCTGTAATCCACACAACATCTTGAGGTTCCCTATTTCTTTTTCACATGGAGCAAGAGTGATGAAAATGGACTATTATTGTGTTGTATAATCCCTCGTTGTAGCATTTGATCTACCAACTATTCTATTCATCCTTCTAATAGTCAGCATATCTATATGGTTTTACCTTCACATGTTCAACACATTCATTCAAAGTTATGGTTTGCTTATAGCCCCTCACTGGTTGCATTCTTTGGAAATATACAAACACCTCATGATACTATTCTAAGACAAGAGTCAATTCTATGGGCACATGATTCGAAGCCTATTCATGTATCAAATTGGGGCTCCCCTAAGAGTATGTAGGTCCCATTTCTCAATTTCTTAGCATATCTTTTGCAACTGATCATCTTAAGTTGAGTTTCTTCTATGTAACTTCTCATTCTAATTTGTTCTCCCTCGTTGTGAAATCCACATCCGTTTTGTTGAAGTCAAAGACCATGGGGTTGTACCTTTTCATCCAATCCATCCCTAATACAATGTCACAGTCTCTCAACTTCATCAATCTCACATTCTGTTTCCAGCTACTATTGTGATTAACATATGGTGATTTGGTTTTGTCACACATTGCACCTTGTTGGAAACCTAATGGTCTAGGAAAGTGTGAGATGCACCACTGTCTATAAGAATGGTAATTGGATTTTTTTCCAAGTGGCCTTTGATTTTGATGGTGTTGGAGGTGACTTGTCCATATAAGGTGTGCATGGATAACTGATTATTAATATAATAGTCATGTGGACGAAGTATGGTATTGAAAAATATAAGGCCCATCGTGTATTTTCAAGTGGTTATTGATGTTTATTGTTGTTAATTTATATATGTTTTATAGTTGTTTATGCAAAAGTACCAATGTTATTTTGTAATGTGTAGTAGTATAAAATTTTAATTATATTATTGAATGACGTTGATAGAGAAAACTAAACAATATTATTAATTGCACCACAAAAAGATCAAGAATGAATCTTCTATATTTGGTGTGTCCATCATCCCATACCACATCCTCTTTATTCCCAATGTCCACTGCAATCTCTCCCCAAACTCCATTATCCTCAGGTACCCGAAAGTGTATGTGTTTGTGCTTGCACACTTGGCTAGGGGTGTATTATTCATCACACCTAAAACATAAACCATCGACCCTATTCTCTTGCAACTCCTTAAGAGTAATTGCTTTATGTATCATTTGTTAATTCTCGGTGCCGGGTATTTTTTCAGTCCTGTTAGTGGTCTTTTGTTTGAGTTGATGAATTTCTTCTACCGCCAATTCTAATGGTCTACCTGCTAAGTAGCAAGCTGTCATGAACTGGTGGGTGAGTTCCAATTTGATGAGACGACGACGAAGGTGTTTGTGAAAATACATCACTCACACCATCAGTCTTCTTCATCCACGCTTGTAACATAGACATCAAGGAATCCATCCGAGCTTGCATGGCAGCTTGATTTGTAGTCATAGATGACTGGAACATGTCCATTTTAGCATGCACCACGTCAATTTTCACATTACATTCCTGCACCTCCTCAATGCAAGCAGGAACATTTTCTCCCAACCTATTCTAGTTCTTCCACAACTTTTCCATAGCCTTCAGTTAAGTACTTTTTAGCCATGGAGATTCCACAAGGGCAAGATATGGTTCTGATACCATATGTTAAGCTTTTGGTATTTCTAAGTCAGGGTAATTGTCATCCAAAAAAATTTAGTAGATGGGATAGAGAGAAAAGCAAGAGACGTGGAAGGAAAGAGTAAATAAGAGGTTTTATTACTGACAAAAGTTGTGTATTACACCATAAGAGCTCAGCATTTATAGTAGTTGTATCAATTCAGGCTAAGTACGTTATCACTAAGCTAACTACTATCTCTCAGCTCACTTCTCTAAGGTTGAATTTCCCCTTAAAATAATGTAAATTTAATTTTCATCTTTTTGCATTTTTCAATCACTACACTTCTTTTATGCATATTGATTAATTTTTAACAATACTTATAGTATTCATGTTGTTGAGGTATTGATAAATATATTTTTTTTGAGCGCAGTTTATGGTGTAAATGAACTACATTAATAAGTTAAATAAATAAATAAAGCAAAAAAACATTAATATAATATCCCTAAAAAGGGAATACTATAATCGATATAATATAATGCACGTAAACATATAAGCAACCAAAACATTAAATGTATTAATAGTGTAAATCAAGCCTTACATAACTCGTTTAGTCTTTTTCTTGTTTTATTTTTTATAACCTAATTTTTTTCATAACGGTTCCAATCGCATCATCTTCATCAATATAAACTGGGCTCATGCCTTCGTATTTTATGGTTGTTATTTGACTCATTCCACTGCTTGCAGTAGTTTGGCTCTCTATTTTTTCTTTGTTTTTATCGTTGATGTGTGTATTAGTTTTTCATTTTCTACCAAATGTTTCTTCTTGGCATATTTGAGAAATTTTGGATCGGTTGAGGCTTCATTGACAGATTTTTCCCATTGATGAAAATGGAAACCGAAGCTGAAGTTATGCACCCCTTTATCAAAGGAAACTGAAACTGAAGATAAGCACCTCTTTGTCCACTTACGCCAAGTAGATCCAAAATTTATTTGTTCCAAAATGGAATCCACAAAACTCCAGTTGACTGAGTCGAATGTCTTTTCAAAGTCTGCTTTGAAGATAAAGGCGTTTCTACAAGGCTTTTTCATATAGTCAATCACTTAATTTGTTATTAGAACACCATCAAGTATTTGTCAGCCTTTGATGAAAGTAGGTTGACGGTGATCAATGAGGAGAGGGATGACACTCTTGTGTCTATTAGCTAGCAATTTGGATTTTTTTTATACATGCTGCCAATCCAACTAATAGGACGGTAGTCTTTGAAGGAGGTAGGGTTGCTCGTAGTCTTTGAAAGAGGTAGGGTTGCTCCATTCCGTAAGTCATTGCTATGCAATGATAAACTATCTGAATCTTCTCCTTTGAATTGTTCTTTTGCTCTCGCCTACCTGGGTTTTCTCTCATTCTTCTTCACCATCCTATGTTTTGCCGCAAATTTAGAAATTATTACTTCATTCCGTGTCTAATCAAGTGGTCATGACTTTGAACCTATTCAGGGCAAGTGTGTTTGCGTGGTATTACGTTTCTATAAGAACAAACTTTTCGTAGATGATTCTAATGCATAAATTATTTGTATCATATTTTTTCGTAGGTGTTTCAAATGCATAAATTATTTGTATCATGTTTTTTCGTAGATGCTTATTGAACAACAATTAGAGATAAATAAAAGTCGAACAATAATTACTTTGTAAATACTTCCGAGGCTTCTTCACAATAATTTTACAATAGATTTCTCACTTGGTATAGATAAATGCTTGCTTTGGATACTTATTCACAAAATAATCATTATTTGATTGATTACCCACTTGAAAATTAATTCTCACTTGTAATCACAAAATTTATTTGTTCCAAAAAGAAATAATAAGTATTATTTAATTAACATTTTACTTTTTATAGACATATTGTTGGTAAAGCTTCTTCACAATAATCATTCAGTACATAATTTTTTTATTAATATATGTTTGCATAATGGAATAATTTATTTTATTAACGCATTAATTAATGAAAAATTAATAATTTAGAAAACACTTTTGAGGAAAATACTCGGGGGAAAAACACTTTGTATTTTTATTATAGTTGATATAGATCATAATTTTTTCTCAGAAAAAGAAAATTCATTTCTTTATATTTAAAGTTGTATTCTCAATTTCGAGATCATAATTTTTTCTCAAACTCATTTCATATATAAAGCGTTGCACGAATTAGAGCAAAGATGAAACTATGATTTGTTTATCGGGTTAAAATCTTTTTATAGTGTTAATGTGTATTGTAATTTTTGTATGGAGCTGGCTAGGTTTAGCAACCCGCCCTAAATAGATGTTAACAAAGTGACAATGTAAATGGAGCTCGTCTACTCCGTCATCAAATTCTTAATAAGAAAATGTCAGTTTCAAAACTATACATTTGTCTCCCTACCATTCATACATTCTTCTTACCACTATGCCGGCCTTTCAGCAAGCTTCCACTAATCTAAAAAGTTTCTCTTTTTCCTTTTTTACTTTTTTTTTCTTGGTACAAGATGATTTATCAGTAATACTATTAACACAACGGTCGTATCATAATCATTGAAATTTTTTTTTTTTTTTTTTTGAAAGAATCATAATCACTGATTGAACACATTTTTATCCATTTAATTGTAATATATAGAATAATAATGTAAAAATATATCATTTGTTTAATTGTAATATAACCGTTGTAACAGTAGTATTTCCTATAGAAATAATATAAGGTAAAGACAAGATGCTATTTCTTTTTGTGCCGTCCTTCATATTTATTTCATTACTAAAATTCTCCCACTATAAAAACAGCCCTCTTGATATCTAAATCCCCCACACCAAATCTCAATCTCTACTTCTCTATCTCAATATCAAGAAACTCCTTTTACTCACGGCCTACAATCCCAAAAAAAAAAAAAAAAAAAAGTATTCTTGATTCATTGAATATATTTCTTTTAAATTATTCTAGCAACAAATAACACATTAAAATGTGCTATCCAACCTCCTCACAACGGTCTAACAAGCTAGAATCAGATCAACATTACCTTCTCTCTATCAGAGTCCCTCAAGAAGAAGAACAAGAACCGGAAGAAATGTATACTCCTCTGGTTCCAAAAACTCCAACTTCTACAGAAAAGATTCAAGAAATAATTGAATCCCAGATTAAACCACAAGAAACCCATATGGCCCTTGTGATTAAAGAGGCTAAATCCATAGCTAATATTGCTTTCCCTATGATTCTAACCGGTCTTTTGTTGTATTCACGTTCAATGATCTCTATGCTCTTTCTTGGCCGGCTGGGTGACTTGGCTTTAGCCGGCGGTTCGCTTGCCGTCGGTTTCGCTAACATATCCGGTTACTCGATTCTTTCTGGTTTAGCCATGGGAATGGAACCTATTTGTGGTCAAGCTTTTGGTGCTAAAAAGTATACATTGATTGGACTCACTTTACAGAGAGCTATTCTTATGCTCTTGTTAACTTCAATTCCAATAGCTTTCCTTTGGCTTAGCATGAAAACAATCTTGCTTTGGTTTGGACAAGATGAAGCTATTGCAACAGAAGCTCAATCTTATCTTTTTTATTCACTTCCCGACCTGTTTGCTCAATCGTTATTACATCCACTTCGAATTTACCTTCGTTCTCAATGCATAACTCTGCCTCTTACACTCTGTGCTGCTCTTTCAATTGTTCTTCATTTACCTATCAACTATTTTCTTGTCACATATCTTAACATGGGCATTAAAGGGGTGGCCCTTAGTGGTGTCTGGACAAACTTCAACCTCGTATCTTTGTTGATCATATATGTCTTATTCTCTGGGGCATATAAACAAACATGGAGTGGGCTAAACTCAGAATGCTTAAAAGGGTGGAAATCTTTGCTCAATTTAGCTGTCCCTAGCTGCATTTCTGTGTGTTTAGAATGGTGGTGGTATGAAATCATGATTATACTATGTGGGCTTTTATTAAATCCTAAAGCAACAGTTGCATCAATGGGGATTTTGATTCAAACCACTTCATTGATTTACATATTCCCTTCTTCACTTAGCTTCAGCGTTTCAACACGGGTCGGAAATGAACTTGGAGCAAAGCAACCCGCAAAAGCAAAACTTGCTGCAATTGTCGGCCTTTCGTTTAGCTTTGTGTTGGGATTCTCAGCACTCACATTTGCAATCTCAGTAAGAAAAATCTGGGCAAGCATGTTTACACAAGATAAAGAAATCATAGCTTTAACATCTTTGGTTCTTCCTATAATCGGACTCTGTGAATTGGGTAACTGCCCACAAACCACCGGCTGCGGCGTTTTGAGAGGAACAGCCAGACCGAAAGTAGGAGCGAATATAAACTTGGGGTGTTTTTATCTCGTCGGAATGCCGGTGGCGGTGGTGTTGGGATTCTATGCAGGTTTCGATTTTGAAGGTCTTTGGATGGGGTTGTTAGCCGCTCAGGCGTCGTGTATGGTAACTATGATCATCGTTTTGTTTTTCACCGATTGGGATTTAGAGGCACGGAGAGCTAAAGAACTTACCGCCGGCGCAAACTCCGAGGAGAATGTTCAACAAAACAAGGAAGATTCCATGTGCTGACAAAATAATGACACAAATTTACACAACACATTATATGATAAATTAATTTAAATCAAAAAGATTTAATATTATAATCAATGATGTAAAAAATTGTATCGGTTCCTTAGCTAGTTTATCCAAAACTGATACACAAAATTTAGGTATATCTATTAATTAAAAAATTCAAACATTGTTATTTGTGTGAAAATTAAAAGATATTTTTATCTTTCACATAAATGAGGCATTGTTAGAATTTGTTTAATTAATTGGTCTTATTTTATATTTTTTTCTTTTATCAACCCATTTTTTTTTTTTTTTTTGGATTTGTGGAGGATTTAATGATGTAAAGAAGGAAAGTTATTTGATAACTCCTATACAAATATAAAAAAAACAGATTTTGGTCAATTTTAGTACAATATATAGATAAATAGTTTGTGTCGACACATTCAAAGATTAATTTTCGAAGAGTCAGCCTATTGAAAAATATGTTATAAATGTATATATGGACATAAAATAGCTGCCAAAAAGAAGAATCAACACGAAAAGTTTTCAAATTTGTACTTTAGTTAAGACGTCTAGATTGTGCAGAAAATAATTGGACGACTGTGAATGAAATCGAAATGAAAGTGTGGTTTAATTAATTTATATCAAACAGAAAGAAATAAAAAAATAAAAAAAATAAATCTAATTTTTAAAATATTTGTAGGTCAAAGCAGTGTTCGTTCGCAACAGTGGGTTTTAAAGGTGGGTTTTGCTTTCGTGAATTTGCATGCATGAGCTTTTCTTTCGTATGAAAATTCTCTTGCAAAACGTGGATTCATTATTGGTCAACTTACTCAACTATCATATAAAGACTACGTTACGTGGTGGGTGGAAATCAACATGACCCGGTTTATCGGTTCTTTTGTTTTTAAAAATCAAATTATTTTATACGGTTTTTGAATTTATATAACCGTAATATTTTTCATAAATTAGTATGAGAGAGGTTTCACACATATAAAAAAATAAACATGATTTGATTTTTGTCTACTTCTAGATAGATTAGATTTATGGTTTTATAATCACCAAAACACAAGCCCCGTTTTTATTATCTTATCAATATTATTGTTCAACGTAACTCATTTATATGTGAATAAAGAGGTAAACTCATACAAAACAAACTATATATATATGCATTTATTTAGATGAGATGTGAAATCGTACATATGAAGTCATCGAAAAAGATTTGTGATAAATTTCCACACGGTCATTATAAGAAGTTTGTCAAGCAAATCTGCATCTGCGGATATCAAATATAGATGCCGAGTAAGTAGAAACAGAAGAGAGAGTTTAGATGTCATAAGTTATTAATTGATTAGTGTTGTTCTAGTAAGAAAAAAATATTGAAACCTGAGTGGAGGATAGGATCACAGAAAGCCGAATGTTTAGGATATAAAATGGCTAAGGGTATAAATATATAGTTTCCTTTGATTCACGTGAAATTCAATTATCAACTCGAATTAACATTTAAATTGTTACTTACTAAACTAGCATATCAATCAATAAAAGGTTGGGGAGTGGAAGAGACTCTAGTCACTTGAACAAGAGTTCTCGGGTTCGAGCCCTTACGGATGCAGCAAACCTTGTTGAGAGATGTCCCCAAATTTAGTGTCCGACAATACCTCGAATGATTAGTCGCAGATAATTGTCTAGAGATACCTTACGAAAGCAAAAAAAACTAGCATATCACATGTCTTTAAGATTCACGAGTACAAAAACACATTTAGTAGTGTCCAATGCAGAGAGTTTGAGTTCTTTGATTTAAGACAAACCGTATTTATGTCTACTACGAAAATTCATCACTAATTAAAAGTTGTGAAGAAATTAAATGCCAAGTTTGATTTAAAATCTAAGAATTGACGCGAATATAAACATCGATTTTCAGGTGTAATTTTGACAACTCCATTCGATTCCTAATGTAAATTTAGTTGGGATTATTTTTTACATAATTTAACTACATTATATTATCCGATTTCTGATACAATCCAAACATGTTAAAATTGACTCTGAGTATTACATAAGCAATATTTTTCGCATGTCAAATTAATTAGTTTAAACTCTTATAGTGCAATATGTTGATTAAATAAATATGATGGCATATAAACAAAGTACTTAAGAAGATGTAATTTTTCCAGTCATTCATCTTAAAACATACAAAATGAGATACATCTATCGTCATTTGTCTTATTATTATTTCCTTAAACAAATACAAGTTTGAAGAGATGCATTACTCATATCATCAATTACAAATTGGTATTGCCAGAACAACTCTTTACATTTCGATTTTGTTTAATTCACAATTTACTCTGGCTGAACCCTTTTTTTGCTGTTTCGACAACAAGAATATTTTTTTTTTCATTTCCCGCAAGACTATATATAATAACGCCTTCTAGAATAATAGAGATATTACCTTCCAAAAAAAAAAAAAAAGAATAATAGAGATATTTAAATTCTGAAGTTAAAGACAAAATAAACCGATACAATCAACATGAAAATTGAATTCTCTCTTATTTATTTATTTTTATTTTATAAGTTTGTATAATTCTTGGCTCTTTGCAGTAAACTCAAAATAAACTTTTTGACAGATAACCTAAGATCCGTTGATTGAGATACAATGTTAAATATATGGTGATGTCATTAGGGAAAATCATGCATATTGACCTCAAAGAAATCTGGTCCGTATCGATTACAACTGAAATTCAATACTTAATTCACTTATTAACTTTTCTTCAACAAACAAACAAACAAAAAAAAAAAAAAAATCATTTTTATTGACTTAATTAGGATGACCCTGCCCTTTTTGTTTATTTATAGGTACAATCAACTCAAACTATAGTTTAACCGCCTAACATGCATTTTGCCCTGGATTGCTCTTTAAATGTCTCAGTAGTCTTTGTGTTGTTTTCATGTGATTAACATTATGAGTGTTCAAGATCCGACTAAGTTGTTGAATTACAAAGACAATATCTATTATTATGAAGTAAAGATAGATTAACTTTCCAATCAATGATGTATATCGAGTATTGTTTTCAAAAAAGATCATAATCACCATGTTGTAACGTGTGTTTAGACTGCATATGTGTGTTAACTCGTTTAGCACCTAGGAAGTCAAACTCTAACACATTAAATGTGTTCCTTTCAGAAATTGAAATACCCCTGGTAGTTCTTGCATACATATATATATATATACTAGTGGGCACCAGTGTGCGTTGCACACGTGCCCTCGGTATCACAATGCATAATAGATACACGGTTAAACACACTATATATACAACATAATAAGTACTTAGATTAAAAGTAAAGGATGGTAGACCAAGTTAAAGCATACGTTAAGAATATTTTTCGATTACATATTCCACAATAACCGAATTGACTTACGAAATGGACATGATCACCATTGGTACTGCGCAAATGTCACGATAGATACGGCGTGGAAGTATCTACTTAATTACCGTATCTAAATACCAAAATATACGATAGATACAACAAAAATCTATCTTCGGTTATGCAAATTTTTTTTTTTTTTTTTTTTGAATCATTGTGGCGAGTAGCAAATCGATTCAAAGACATGCGTGCATGGTACAAAAACGTGCATTTGCTTTTGATTATGTGCAAAATATGGTTGAGTTTGAGGTGTGCCTTACTTCTTTCAAGTGGTTTGAGTGAAATCCGGCTGACTTTCTTTGCGGTGTGTCATCCATCTTGGTTTGGTGTTTGGTGCTCCTTTTTCCTTCTGCTTTTCTGCAGCAGAGTATAGTTTTACATGTAATTTCGAGGTTTTATTTCTTTGGTAGTATTGTTGTGTATGGTTTGTTGGTTTATTAATTTACAGAGTACCGCCGATAATCGCTTTGTCTTTTGTAGGAGTTGAGGTACCATGTAGTATGGATTCTCGCCTCTGTCCATTTGTCTACCGTGAACCTTGTTTTCGATCTGTATTGCCTCATTGATTGTTGTAGTCTTGCGGTAAATATTTTCTGTTTCATCAATGTCTGTCTACCTCGGATAGCAAGCGTTGTATATCTGTTTGGGGAATGAGCTATTTGTTTAGTTAGAATGTCTTCATGTTCTTTGATGTGTGTGATATGTGAAGTGTAAGTGTTAATTAGTATCTATGTTACTCTTGTTTGGATGTGTGTGATCGTGAAGTGTATGTGTTAATTAGTATATGTGTTACTCTTCTTTGGATGTGTTTACACGAGGATTTTGCTCATGTCATTTGCTTCTGTGTGTAGCCTAGTAACCTCTCTGCATGCTCATCGTACATGGTAGCTCAATATTTTCTCGCACCTTGTCGCACTTTGAACTATTACTTTGCACTATATTTTTACCTTTTATCTTTTGTTTGTGTTCATGTTTATCATATGTTAAGGAGATGTTAGAGATAGTCGTTGTTTACCTAGGGACTGCAATTTGGTCATTCGCTGCAGATGTTCTGAAAGAGAATTCTTCATTAATTTGAAAATTTGTGGTGAGATGCGAACATATTGGACGATTCTGATAGTTGATTTCTTGCTTGATGTCCGAAATTGCGATAGTTCCTTCCGACTTCACAGCGTACTGTTTACTCCAAAGCCATATTGAATGTGTTATGGAGGTTATTGTTTACTGTGTTTTTTTTGTTGCCATAATTGGATTTGTCAAGCAGTTACCTTTGGCTGAGACTGCTGCGTTGCGTTTCCAATAATTTCTACCGCTCTGTTCCTTTGCTGTCTTTTTCTTGGGTACTCTGTCATGGTAGGTGCCTGTTTTATTGCATCCACGTTGTTTGTTACCCTGTTGAGAATGCAATCTCATGTTAGTTATTGTATTTTTAGTAGCCTTTTTTAGTTGTTGTTGTTATATATATGCTTATTTACCAGTTTCTTAGTTGATGCACTTGCGGAAGATCAGGATCTATTGTCATGTAGCAGAATGGAACTGTTGACAATGTTCCACCTGTTTCGATTGCATTCAATTGATGTTATAGATTCTATCTTTAATCTGTGATGTATATTTATGAGTGTGTAATGTGTACTGAGAATTTTGTAATGATCACCTTCCACGCATACAAGGATAGGCATATTGTGTCTTTTTTCATGTAGCTGTTGACCTGGGCTAGTTACATAGTCCCCCCACATGGTTAGCATTGTTGTACTCAAGCTGGCAATAGTTGGTCAGTTTTTTGATTAGAGAATAGTTGTAATATATTTAGTATACCTGTTTGATACTTTAACCTATATGTGTACATTAAAGTAAACATTTGAAAGACAGTAAGACTTTATCTGAAAATTCATAACACCATGAAACATCTAATTGAATAGTGGCAAAATAAGACTATTAAATGGAGCTATGAATGAGTACATCAGATGCTTTAATAATAGAAGCAGAGGTAGTACACAATTTCTATAAACCACAGAAAATATATCAGCAATAGAACCTTATATTGGATGTGTAGCAAGAAAATGTAAGAGATACACGGATAGTTTAACTTGAGTACCACATTGGCGATATCGAGCATACGTAAGAAGGAAGCGAAATAATGGAATCTGGGTCGATCAAAGACAACGAATGCAGAAATATCAAAGGATGCTTGTTTTTCTCTGATGTATGTTATGCAAAGCAAAATTTCAATGGTACTTACTGTTCATCAACAAGCAGAATTTCTTGTATTGGTGTCAGCTTTCCATTGGCGACTACCTCTCGCGGTGATTTGATATCAACCATAACAGCAATAATGTCTGGCAAAATCAGAATGTTTTAGTACTCAGCGAAATACTAATGTAAATAAACAGTAAATGCGTTGTAGTCAATGTTGCATAATTAGTTACTCTACATTAAGTACGAAAACAACCTATGTATTTCTGCATAGTATTTGATATTCAGCCTGGTGCAATTTATTGAATATTGGATTACAAAATAGCGGGGGCAGTATTGTTGTGTTACAATCTTAAAAATCAGATACTACAAATGAATGGAAAAATACTGACCGTTAAAATCTATAAACACAGGACATTTTGTGATCGATGCGGTGTGTAATTTATATGGATCGTTTAATAGTAAAATAGTTGTTAAGAGACGACATGGATCGAGAAAGACAAAGCTAGAGTATACTAATAGAAAACTTAGAACAGAAATAATTGATATATATGTGAATACAGTGCTGTGTTTATTAGTACGTGTTTCTTAGTAAAGCTGATTACATTTGTATATAGATATATGTACCTATTGGTGTCTTGGTTCCTGCTAGTGGTGCTATGTCAGACAATGGGAATGATTGTAGTGCTGGGTATGCAATCATCTTGGTAGGATCAATTATTTTTCGTATGAATGTTGCAGGTGTAAATACCCATTCATATGCCATCGCGGGAGACATGTGCTGGAATGCCGGTTTAATTTGTTGTACCTCTGCCCCGCCAATAGTGTAAGTACAACCAAGAATCATTCTTGAATCTATGTGGTCAATAGTTTGATCCCACATGATTGCCTCAACGATGTTTCCCTAGTTTATTTCAGTACCACTTTAGGTGACTAAAACCATACGTAGAGTGGAATGAGGAAACGTATTATGAGTATTATCTGTATGCGTACCTGTGCATCCTGTAGAAGCAACTTCTGAGTCCGACGGTTGTTAGTACTTGTATGTGTTTTCGTTTTATCAATAAGTACAACTTTGACTCTCCAGTTCTTCGTAGCATGAGAAATCTCATTGATGAAAATAGTTTGCATATTCTTCGCCATATCTGCATAGTTATTTTATTAGCAACAATGTACCTATTTATGTATACTGAGTCTACAAGCAACTATGTACCTACGTATATTGATGTATCGTGGTGTAAATGTTGTAACTGTTGTAAATATTTATGACTTATATTTTAGAAGGTAGTTTTTACAGTGTACTAAGGTTGAAGTTGTGCCTGTGCCCTTTGAATTATCTCCGAAAAAACTATGTTCTGTGTTTTTCTTTCATCAGTTTTTTCTGCTAATGTAGGAGGAGCAACAAGCACTTTTAGTGCATCGAAACTTCTGACTCGCGAGAATGCAACGTAAAGTTGACCGTGTGAGAAAACAGGTTCGCGTAAGTAAATACCTGCGCGATCTAATGTTTGCCCCTGGGCTTTGTTGATTGTCATTGCATAACAGAGTTTAACAGGGAATTGGTACCTCTTAAAAGCAACACCAAGTCTCTCACTTTTTGAGGCTTGTAATGGTATTTTGTGTAGCAATGTAGTATGTCCTGCATATGGTCCCGTTCCAATTTCTGCCCGAATAGTATTTGTGTTGAGTTGTTTGCATATCATTCTAGTCCCGTTGCATAGGCCTTCAGTAGGACTAATATTTCTCAACAACATGACGGGGGAATTAACTTTCAGCACAATTTGATGCGGAGGAAGGCTGCTAGGCTTTAGTGAATTCAGAAAGTCTTCGTACTCTCCTTGGTGCTGTGGATCGATGGTAACGTCGTTGCTGATGTATGTTTTAACCTCTCCTTCGATTCTTTGCAAAATGACATTGTTCATTTCATCAAAGACAAACTATTCGTAGGAGCTAGCGGCCGCTCTGTTCATCGCACTCACGTAATCAATGCTCGATTGATGTATGTTTGGATATACAAAGTCAATTAGTTGTTGTAGTGAATGTTGTTCAGCTGTAAAGGGGATTGTTATGTGGGTTGGTAGTGTAATGTTTCTGTTTTCATCTTCTGGTTCTATGCCGTTCCCTACACGGAGCAGATACTCTGCGAAGAATGGGTCGTCCATTGATCGCATATTTTTAGTTAGTCGTATCTGTGTAAAGCGAGGCCATAACGGAGAGCGGAATAAGCTGGCATCAAGTTGTTCAGCCATACTTCCACTAGAGACAACATGGAGAAATTGGCGGAAATCTCCGCCAAAAATTACAATCTTGTTTCCAAAGGGTAGATCAACCTCAGTTATGTCTTTAAGCATCTCAGCAAATGCTTCCACTGTTTCTCTGTGAGCCATTGGAGCCTCGTCCCAAATAATCAATTTTGCTTCCCTGATAAGTTGCGCGGTAGCTGATTGCTTAGTAAAATTTGCAATTTTATTGTCTTCATCTTGTACTGGTAGCTTAAAACGTGAATGTGTTTGTCTACCCCGGCAGGCGACATACAAGCTTACTTCTCGGAGAGTAGTTGTGGCTAGCACTATGTGTCCCACGAGATCGTAAGGTTGCTATGATTGCTTTGTACAAGAACGTTTTCCCAGTTCCCAGTATGGGGCCATCAATAAAGTAGGCCAATGGTTCATCTGCATTCACTTGAGCTAATAATATTCGTCGTATGCTCTACGTTGTTCTTCATAAGGTGACCTATACTCGAGAATATCATCAAACTAAACTAATGTGGAAAAAGACTAAACTAAACGCCACGCTTCTCTCGTAAGAAATCTCTTTGCCTACATTCTTTGGAATTGCAAAGAGTAAATCAAGATCGAGCCCTATCCATTCCTAAATCCTAATGTTTATAAAGTCTCAAATATTAATCTTTTTCCCATGAGGAAACAACTTTGAACATCCTCTCAACGATATGTCACACAATGTTTTCCGTTCGGAAAGATCATATTGC
This sequence comes from Gentiana macrophylla, assembly GCA_026214975.1. NCBI lineage: Eukaryota > Viridiplantae > Streptophyta > Magnoliopsida > Gentianales > Gentianaceae > Gentiana > Gentiana macrophylla. The sequence continues at coordinate 19,953,352 of CM047806.1, forward strand.
GTATGCGTATTTATAGCAAAGCGGATAAAATATTTTGTGTCCTATGGTTATCACATAGGTGCTCTTGGTACCTATCCCATAGCAATCTTGGATTTGATGGTGAACAAAAGACAAGAATTGATGCAAATAAATGGCGTAGCTGCACGGGCATTTGATACATTATTCCTTCTTCTAAGCACTTGTCAAGATCAGAATCAGTAGCTAACAAGTTGCGTGCTAATGCAGCCTCTCTGAAGGTTGTGTGCAGCCGACCATTGAATGTTAGTAGGTCATTGTAGGAAGATGGTGCCCTTACATGCTTCAATAATAACCGCAGGTAGTATCGTTCCCCTTCATTGGGTGCAGCAGATACTATGCGACCAATCACTCTTCCCTTCTTCCTCACACTCCAGAAGCGTTTTCCATAATCCCACACAAAATTCTTTGGAAAATCTCTGTAAAATAGTTGCAGAGACTGTGCAATATTGTCATACTGGTTCATGTAGAAGAACTGAGTCAACATGCTCTTTGAGACGAAGGTATTTGAAACCAAAGTGTCCAAATCTTGATTAACGGCAAAAGAGACGTAGTTGTTATTTGGTAGATGCAGTTGCAATGCTACTACAGCTGGTTGCATCTCAAACAAATCAAATGAGAAGATACGCCACGCAGATTCGGGTGGCCCAACCCAGCGGCCACGTTGATATTCTTCAATTTCATTGTCCGCATTTGCAGCAGACAAGTGGAATGCAACTTTGTCAGGTCCTTTGTAGATGTACTTGATAACGGTCATTTTATGCCCGTTATTCTATGACCTTTATCCCCGATTCTAGTTTAAGGGAGCTATAATAGAGTAATAATAAGTCGTAATACGCTTAATTTGCATATGCCGAGAGTTACGATTCATTATTATGTATTAAGAGGTTTTATTATATTACTTGATGTTACAAAATGTATGTCATTCTATATTTGTAGTAACTCATTTGGGAGCTCAAGGATGGACTTCGGAGAAGCTTTGATGGATCATAGACGAGTTCAGAAAGCCCAAGACATAAAAGAGGAAGAAAGCCAGAGAGCATAAGGCTCGGTCGACCGAGCCTATGCATTCGGTCGACCGAGTGGGCCTATAGTCCAGCAGAGTCCGGCACATTGTTTGAGGCGGTTAGGTTCGATGAGTGTCGGCATTTAAGTCGGTTTTCTATGTCGGCTGAGGCTCTATATAAACACAAGTCCTTTGTATTTTTTATTAGGCATTCACCAATATCAATTCACAGGGCCGGCCCTAGCTATAAGCCGAGGAAGCGGCGGCTTAAGGCCCAATAATTTCGAGGGCCCGAATTTACATGTTCCGCAATTTTTTTTAAAAAAAACCCATATAGATCTAATCCAATTTAACGTAATAGAATGTGTTAATAAAGGCCAAAAGAATTTTTAATTGACCTATATTTTTTTTTACTTCAATTGATAAAGACCCAAAAAAATTACAATGTCTAAATTATAGACACACATCACATATGTATACTTTTTTTTTTGAATTGGATTAAGTCACGGGAAATATGTTAGAAAAAATGTGATAAAACAAACAGAACTGAATGATCTCCAAGGCACGTATAAAACGTTTCTTTAAAGAGATGTTTTAAGACCTCTCTCAGGATTCAATGGAGTACTACTTTAGAGACACATTATGTTTGTACCGATGATGCTTCTATTCGTGTTTTTCACCGAATGCTGATGTCTCTCTATATATAGACAACGAAAAGATATTGTACCTCTTCACGAAAGAACAAACCAGTTCGTCTTCAAAGGATGTGTCCCAATGAATATGCAAACCCGAAATGGTGTTTCCCAATGAAAAATCCCTTCTACGAAATGGTGTGTCATTCGCATAGGTTCGTTTAGGTTTCGGGGGCGTTGCCCCGAGCCCCTCAACCCACCACGACGACGACCGGGCGTGTCGAACCCTGCTTTTTCGCGACACTGCCATGACTCGATTATAAAAGGCCTAATTCGACGACATAGCCGAAGGCCTAAAATATTCCAGGGCCGGCCCTGTCAATTCATATATACAAATAAGAAAATAAGGATTCATTAGGCTTGTGGAGGAGCTGAGGGTGCAATCATGTAAGCCCTAGTTCTTCTTCTTGTTTTCTTTTAGTAATCAATTTTCCAATTATGCTTTGATTGTTTGAGTAGTTATTCATATCTAGATGATATAGATCTAGGATATGACGTTAGGGCAGTGGTGATACCTTGTCTATGAGGATCCCATACCCTATGTCCTCTACCTAATATCTACGGATGAATCTGCGTGTTTAATTTACGTGCATTTAGATTAGTTTATATGATGTCCTGATGATTCGCTATATAATCCGATTCGTATATGAAACGCTGAGAAATATATTCGGGGATGTAAATCTGGGGAGTTAAGCACTTGGGTGACCGAGAGGTGTCACTCGGTCGACGAGAGCATCTATTCGATCGACCGAGAGTCGTCAAACCTGTTTCATCCGTTAATCAGCACGTCTTTATGATTAGGTTAGCTTAATTGAATCTGTTATCTCCAGTAGGTATGGCTATGGCTACGTCACTCGCTTAATTTAATTAAAACGTGTAAAAAGGAAATACCGATATAAAACTCTTAGGTAGGCTCATGAATTGATCTTGGACGTTGGCGTTATCTAGGTAGGTTTATATTGAGGAATTTGCGCGCACCTTGTTATATCGTAGATCGTAAACTAGCATGAGACTATAACTTGGTAATTGTTAGTTGGGCGAGAGCTTGAGTGATCGTTTAGGAAATACGCCTAACCATAGGAATGTTGCTCGGACGAGGTGTACGGTTAATATCGGCATCCTTAGAGTCGTAAGTGTGTGAGTTATATGAGATGGAGGCACCAAAAGGCGAAGTCACGTAACAATACCACAGTGATCTAGTGACCTACCGGTGCTACATCAAGTTTTAGGGGATGACTCCCGTAGCCAATATAAATAGATATGAACGGATTAATAGTTGATGAGTCTTGTTGTTATATAAATTGTCTAGATCCAAATAATTACGGTTATAATTGGGCAGTTGATTACGTTATTTGTTTACATGTTATTTGTTTATATGTTTGAGTGTGTCTTTCTTTTCTCGTATTCTATGTTGGTCATAGACCGTCTTTGTCAAACGAAATAAATAGGTTGACTATTTAAGTTAGGATCCATAAATTGATTCTCTGTGGGATCTACCTCGACTCTGTCTAGCTATACTGCGATTGAACCTAGTTCACTTGCTAGTGGTTATTTAGGAATCGAGTTAATAATATAACTTGACCTCGATCAAGTTTTTGGCGCCGTTGCCGGGGAATCAATGGTCCAACTGCTTAAATGATCTACTTAATTATTTCATTTTTCTGTTTTCTGTTACAGTAAATAAAAAATAATAATAATAAAAAAAATAATTTTGCATGTTCGGTCGACCGAACGATGTTACTCGGTCGACCGAGCCCATTATCTTTTCTTTTATATTTGTTTTTCCCCCTGTGATTCTGTTAGTAGGTTATAAGCCTAGCAACAGTATCTGCCTGTTAGTTCAATAACCGTTTGTTGTTTTTCTTATGATGCAGTTAATCAGAGGGAACCACTCAAGCGAACTGTTTAGCAAAATGTCATCACATCATCTTCCGAGGTTCAAGGAGAAGAAGTCATGGTCTTGAGAACCAAAACCACACCCGTAAAGCCGTTGACACCTAAACTCAAGGAGAGAATAGCAAAGATAAAGGCAAGAATTCACGGCCAAGAAGTCAAAAGAGTTTAAAGATGCTTACATATACAGAGGTATGTCCAAGTTAAATCTGAAGAGATTTCTTGATTCGGACTCAGGATATGACTACATGCATCACATGTCGGATATAGAATCGATCCACGAGGTTAGCGTGAGACCTAAATCGCCTATAGTCATCTCTGTCCTAGAGATCTGGCAGATATTGAAAATGAAGCTCGGTTGATGCCGAAACTAGATGACCAGGAGCATTTATGGTAGAGGTTACCTTAGAAGGAACATACCTAGGGTTGGCTTTGATAGATTCGCTCGAGTCCGAACATTTTCCCGAAGAGTCTTTGTGATAGAAATCTAATCCTTACTCCCACGAATACTCCGTTCATGAGTTAGATTTATGGATGGGACCGAACAATCATGTCCGGAAATATGTATAATATGATCATTGGCATAGGACATACTCAGTTTAAGATAGATATAGTTGTTATGGATATAGATGAGCACCCTCAACGCCTGATCATTTTAGGGAGAGCCTTTATCAATACTTCTAGAGCCCTAATTCGTATGACCGGCGTGAGATCCCATTTTTCGATGCTAGAGGTTCTGAGACCTATGGGACAAGGAATTCAGATTTCCCTACTCCGGTGAGCGTGAATGTTATAAGAGTTGGTAGTTCGAAACCAGATATTCCTCCGGGCCTAGGAAAAAGTGTTGATGACAAGACAGAAGAAAGAGATGAGACCCTTACAGATTCGAGAGCCGTGAGAAAGTCATCGAGCTTGCCCCCGGATTCTAGAAAATCATAATCTGAAGGCCCGCTTTCTCTGGACTCCAAGAATAGAAGGAAGCAAATAAAGAAACGAACTCGTCGAGTTCGAAAGCTAAAGAGAGCTCATCTATACAAACAATCACGAAAGTTGGAGCTTGCTTGGATGGACAGATCTGATTGTCTTTTCGTTGGACTCACATCTCACGGAAAGGCACTCGTGCAAAAGGACAAACAAGACATTTTCGTAAAGGCTAACTGGTGAAAACCTGGCAAGCCAAGAACGAAAGAGAAAGTGATGATTTATGGGAAGTCGAGCTACAGACTTAAACTGTAGAACTAGTTCTATTCTTAGTTATTTTATGTTTAAAAAAATAAAAATAAAAGTAGCGTGAAACGATAAGAAGTTTTTTTTTTCTATTTTGCCGTGTTCCGACGACTGCTGAGTTAAGGATGTGCAAAATAATTTTTTTTTATTCGAATCGTTTTTACGTGAAATGGAGTGTAATGAATCGAATCTTTGTAAAAATTGTTGATTAAGGAAATGGTAATGCGTTACTTTACAAATGCTTAGACCAGATGGTTTGATTTATTTATGATAAGAGAAGGTTGCTTTTGTGCTTAAAATAACTTGCTGGTTGGTTAGAGAAAAAATTTAGCGGTAGGAATTGCAAAAGTGAAATAATAAATTTTGGCATGGTTATTTGTTGTAGTTAATTTACGGTGTGTCAAAATAATTAAAATGGTCAACACCATTAATTTCTACATATCCCCATTCACCTTTCCTCTTCCCAACCATTCACCTTTTCTCTTCCCAATTTCTTTATTCTTCCAATTCAAATTTTCAAATTCCACTTTTACACCTTATCAATCCCCAACAACTTTTATCCACCAATCACATTCCACTTTTCAACCTCCATTTTTCTATTTAACCCACTCATCCTCTCTTTCATTTTCCTCATCCTTTTCTCCATCTTCTTTATCAAAATTCTTCCATCTACCTTTTCCCCAAACCCTGTAGAAATCAAATGGAAATGTCTTGAAAATCTTCATCCATTTCACCATTTTCACTCACCTTGAAAATCCTATCAAACGCTTTTTTTTTATATCGACCGATTCGATCCACAGGGGCATATAGAGCATTTATGCTGTCAAAATCTCCACACTCGGTCAACCGAGTGATTCCTCTCGGTCGACCGAGAGTCAGTTATTGCCTCAAATCGTCATTTCGTTGTTTGTTTATCCATCAGGATGCCACACAGAAGACGCAGAGCCGCTCGGTTAAGTGGTCGTTGAAGGCAACATCCCATTGATCAACGGGTACCACAATTCGCGAGTCGGGAGGTATATTCTTCATTTGTTAATCATTTTGTTAATGCCCCGGTACATCGAGCTCGAGGACTGGATTTGGATAATTGTGGAGATGAGCTTTTGGAATTAGTGGAACGTTATCAATGGCGTGATGTCGTAGCACCCCCAGGCCGAGTCAACGCCAATTGGGTAAGAGAATTTTATGCTTATTTACGCGTACACCCCGACACCAATATCGTACATATTCGTGGACGACCGATTGTAATTTCTCCGGGTACGATTAATGCTTATTTTGGGGTGGATATCTCGGAGGACGGGCCGGAGTATATGGCGACATTTGATGGGTCCGATGCTTGGTTAGAGGAAGTTGGTGCCTATCTGGGAATAGAATGGACCATAGGGGAGGTTGCCCGCACATTTGCGGAACCAAATTTCAGGAGATGGGAGGATAAATACCTTCATCGGCTTATCCGTTCTAATATCTTTCCGGCTAAGCATGTATCTACGGTCTACTATACCCATGCCACTCTGCTTTATTGGCTGTACATGGGATGGCCTGTAAATGTGGGGGCGTTGATACGCAAGGAAATGACAGACGATGCTCTCAAGCCTCGGCACACCTTACATTTTGGGTCACCGATCACTACATTACGTGAGGAGCCGAGTGCCCAGTGTTAGGTGGCGATTCTATGTGGGGCCAATGCCTATTCTATCTTTAAGTTCTCCCCACCGCTTTATCGCTGCTCACGGTCACGATCAAGAACAAGAAGGGAACCCGAGGATGATCTTTGTGGCCGGCCCGAACTATTTGCAACTAGCGCCATTCAATCCAGGATTTTTGGATTAAGTATTTTAATTCGCGTGTTTGCATTTCCTATAATTAACGAGTTTTTATTTTGACTCGCTTCTACTAGTATGTCGTGTTATATAGAGCAAGTGTCTCTGTTTCCTAAATTCGAACTCATGTAATGTTTTGGACTTGCTGAAATGTATTGAAATGTAATCACTAATTTATGGACTTAAAAATGTTTAAGGAAATTGTTATCCCTTTTACGGCCCTTTTTTTTTCTTCTGATTATTACTGTTTGGACTAATCCTGTAACGAGTTTCAAGCTTTGTTTAATATGTGTATTGCAGTGATTATTTTTCTGCTAGTGGCCAATGCCTGTGCCTGTTAAACTTTGCCGAATTCCCAAGACTTGTTCAACTTCCACGCTTATCCAGAGCTAAGTTCCTTTTCTGAGTTTGTTATTTCGGTTTTTATACATTGGGGACAATGCATGGTTTAAGTGGGGGGTACAAGTCACTTAGCTCAAATGAGTAATTCCATATGCTCCCATATATCAAATAATAAATAAAATGAGTAAGATTTTAAAACTTTTAAACTTAGAATCACATTTACCTTGGTGAGTTCCTGATAATTATATCTAATAAGAAATAAACCATATTTCATGAGTACGTGATCACTTTATACTTCTGTGATTTATTGATTAGTAAACTTAATGATATTCATATTTTCCGTTGCAAGTAGTTGTTTATTATTCGATTATTCAATAACTGAATCGAGTTGTACTACGCTTATTATAAAAAGTAAAATTATTATGTGTACATTGCATAGATAATTGATTATGCTTACCTAGTGTCAAATTTATAAATGATGTGTTCCTAAAAATTCTAGCCACAAAAGTCGAGTAATAACCTTGAGACGCACTGTGTTTGCCAATGTTAAAACATGGGATTGTAGTAAGTTACCAAAGTAGCTCTCGCTTGTGGTAATATTCGATGCTATTTTGATCTAAGATAGATGGATGCTCTAAAAGTTTTCCTTCTTGAGATTGATAGTATCAAAGATATGAAGATATGAAAAGAATATTCAACTCTTTAAGAGGCTTTGAGTAGTACTCGGTCTCCAAGTCCAAAAACCCTATAGATACGCTCTTACTTATTATTCTAGCGCTTCAACAATTAAAAGGCTTAAGAAGTGGGAATACTGAAGTTGGTAGGTTAAGACTACAAAGTTTGCATAAGCTCTAATCTTTCTACGAATATTTAAAACTCAATGCATGTGCACACAACACATCAATTCATGATGAATAGTGGATAATGGATATCTGACGGGCATAGAGGATATGAGTTGATTCGAGTTTCTTGTGTCAGTATACTGTGACCACTGGAAAGTAGTTTATGGGGAATAACTTATTGATATTTTGACCGGGACGATCAAAGGCTAAGTGGGGGGGGTAGTTGATAACGGTCATTTTATGCCCGTTATTCTATGACCTTTATCCCCGATTCTAGTTTAAAGGAGCTATAATAGAGTAATAATAAGTCGTAATACGCTTAATTTGCATATGCCGAGAGTTACGATTCATTATTATGTATTAAGAGGTTTTATTATATTATTTGATGTTACAAACTATATGTCATGCTATATTTGTAGTAACTCATTTGGGAGCTCAAGGATGGACTTCGGAGAAGCTTTGATGGATCACAGACGAGTTCAGAAAGCCCAAGACATAAAAGAGGAAGAAAGCCCAAGAGCATGTAAGGCTCGGTCGACCGAGCCTATGCATTCGGTCGACCGAGTGGGCCTATAGTCCAGCAGGAGTCCGGCACATTGTTTGAGGCGGTTAGGGTTCAGTAGTGTCGGCATTTAAGTCGGTTTTCTATGTCGGCTGAGGCTCTATATAAACACAAGTCCTTTGTATTTTTTATTAGGCATTCACCAATATCAATTCATATATACAAATAAGAAAATAAGGATTCATTAGGCTTGTGGAGGAGCTGAGGGTGCAATCATGTAAGCCCTAGTTCTTCTTCTTGTTTTCTTTTAGTAATCAATTTTCCAATTATGCTTTGATTGTTTGAGTAGTTATTCATATCTAGATGATGTAGATCTAGGATATGACGTTAGTAAAAGCGATGGTGATACCTTGTCTATGAGGATCCCATACCCTACGTCCTCTACCTAATATCTATGGATGAATCTGCGTGTTTAATTTACGTGCATTTAGATTAGTTTATATGATGTCCTGATGATTCGCTATATAATCCGATTCGTATATGAAACGCTGAGAAATATATTCGAGGATGTAAATCTGGGAGTTAAGCACTCGGGTGACCGAGAGGTGTCACTCGGTCGATCGAGAGCATCTATTCGGTCGAATCGAGAGTCATCAAATCTGTTTCATCCGTTAATCACCACGTCTTTATGATTAGGTTAGCTTAATTGAATCTGTTATCTCGGTAGGTATGGCTATGGCTACGCCACCGCTAATTTAATTAAAAGCGTGTAAAAAGGAAATACCGATATAAAACTCTTAGGTAGGCTCATGAATTGATCTTGGACGTTCGGGCGTTATCTAGGTAGGTTTATATTAGGGAATTGCGCACACCTTGTTATACGTAGATCGTAAACTAGCATGAGACTATAACTTGGTAATTGTTAGTTGGACGAGAGCTTGAGTGATCGTTTAGGAAGTACGCCTAACCATAGGAATGTTGCTGGGACGAGGTGTATGGTTAATATCGGCATCTTTAGAGTCGTAAGCGTGTGAGTTATATGAGATGGAGGCACCAAAAAGGCGAAGTCACGTAACAATACCACGTTGATCTAGTGACCTACCGGTGCTACATCAAGTTTTAGGGGATGACTCCGTAGCCAATATAAATAGATATGAACGGATTAATAGTTGATGAGTCTTGTTGTTATATAAATTGTCTAGATCCAAATAATTACGGTTATAATTGGGCAGTTGATTACGTTATTTGTTTACATGTTATTTGTTTATATGTTTGAGTGTGTCTTTCTTTTCTCGTATTCTATGTTGGTCATAGACCGTCTTTGTCAAACGAAATAAATAGGTTGACTATTTAAGTTAGGATCCACAAATTGATTCTTTGTGGGATCGACCTCGACTCTGTCTAGCTATACTGCGATTGAACCTAGTTCACTTGCTAGTGGTTATTTAGGAATCGAGTTAATAATATAACTTGACCTCGATCAGTACTTATATATGTACTTTACTAATTTAATTGTAGAGTAAATTTCAACGTTGATGTGGCAATTGTACCTCTGAAGCAAATAAGGATTGTAAGGGACAACCCACCGGTTGTCAATTAAATGGCGACGTACTGTAGCTCTTAAACCATTGTTTCGACGCCTATACCGAGGGTAAATATCAGATCCATGTGTTGTTGCTTCTTGGAATTCCCGAGGGTATCTATTCTTGCATTTACAGTTCTGCATACACGGACTATGTGGATTTCATAAACCGCAAGGCCCGTGAATCATATGACTGAGGACCAGTTTATGTAACTATTGATTCGATGATTGATCCGTAATTTCGCGCTTATATAACGATCATATGCCTCAGAACTCAACAGCTTGGATTCTTGGGCCATTATTAGAAGAAGATGCGCGTGAGGCAAACCACGTTTTTGGAATTCAACAGAGTATACACAGGCTTCTAGGTTTCCAAATATCTTTTCTTGGAGAAGATCTTTCTTCAGTAGTTGAAGTTTTGATTTAAAAGCTCGGCTAAGTAAATCTGGTCTATTTTGCGGTATTTCATTAGGAAGCAGATACTTGGTGATTTCGTTCCACGCAGGATTACATGTCATTGTAAGAAAAAAGTCAGGTTTACCAAACTGCGTTGTACCAATGCCATGGCGTCCATGTATCTTTTTCTCATATCTCTTGGACCTCCAACAAAGGATGGTGGAAGTATAAACTTCTTTCCTACATAAGATCCTAGGGTCTTCCCAGAAGCAATACTATCTAATAATCCTTGTAGGCAATCGGTCCTAATTTCTCGCTGCTGTTTGTAATAGTACTCTAACCGTGAGGTTTCGATCTTTACAAACATGTCGACGATGTATTGTTGGAAAAGTCTTCCAGTGTGCAGTAACATTGACCTATCATCCTTGCGTATCTGCATTTTGTAGCAATAGTATTGTCTGCATGACACAACATTCCGCTTGCGTGCACAAGATTGTATAGCTGCATGATCGAAAAGGAGAACATATTGAAGAAGAATGTAAGAAGAAGCTACTATGGAATCATGACGGACGATTTGTACCTCGTTCTTCTTCAAATAGCAGCTGCTCAGCAGCAGTGAAATTAACTGGAAGAAGAGGCAGAGGCATTTTGCAACAACGTTTTTGCTTCTGCATATTGGGTGGAAGCTTTTCAATACCATGATGCCCACCTCACCATGCGTATAAAGCAACGGATACTGAAGCGAATCAAAGCAACCAAAGTTATGGCATATTCTGTGAGGAGTGGTGTTGGCGGAGTAAATTTGAATGTGACATTTTGGATCCAAAGTTGCCTCATCATCAACACAAATAATACCAGCAACATCATTGCAACTAGGTTCATTGAACACCCTTTGATCAAGCTTAGGATTATTAACGATGAATATTTGGCACTGATCTACTGAATTTAGAAACCTTAGCTGTCGTAGGAACACGGCGTAAGGATTCTCAGATAGAATCTGAGTTAGCTTCAACATAATATCTTGAGAAAAACGATCAGAAACTTTTAAACGCTCCTCAAGCTCAGTATGAGAATCGTAGAAGTACAATTGTATCCCACTGGGAGGGATTTAGAAAATGGTGCACTTTACCTTGCACCTTGAAGATGTATATCCCTTGCTGATTTTTCAGCAGGTCATTGTCTTTACGAGCAGAGAAAGTAGTGAAAGCTAAGTTGTTATTGTAAGTTCTGACGTACTTTTGGAAAGCAACTGACTTAGGATCACCACAAGTAAATAAATCAGATAATGCATGGTGCATTTCTGTGATTGCTAACCTAATTTCTCCCTCAGAGCAACAAAAGCAAGCTGGTTCATTGTAAAAATGGATTGCATTACAGTATCGACAGTCAGCCGCCTCAGGTAGCATGGAAGAGGTAGACTGGGGTTCCAAAGAAACAGAGCCATTGTATGCATAACACGCACGCAGCTCAGCCCTTGCATTAACGGAAGGATAAAATTCAAAATTAACATATGCTCTGCGAGAAAAGTTTTCACGCGGCATTGGATTAGTGGAAATGTGAGATGACCTGAGTATCTGACTCACACCACCTGTGGATGCATATGTAGCGGTAGGTGCATTTAAGCTACCTTGGATATTCTTTCGAGCCGCGTACTGCGCACACCGATGTTTCAGCAATGAATCCTTTTTTTCCTGACTCATACACGCATACGCATTGCGTCTTTTCTCATTGTCAGAGCTACGATTATCATGGTCCATAGAGCAATGGGAAAAGGTAGAAACTAAGGTTTGTAAAGCAACTCAAAGACACAGTAATGGTGTAAGCATCACACTCACTTGCACAGACGGGGCATGTGTAAAAGCTAGAAGGCAATTTTTTGTAAACCTGGCTACTAATAATTATCTAGAACCATGAAGATTTGCCAAAAACAGAAAACATTGAAATTGCAGCTGCACAGCTAACCTCATAACCTAGGTTAGGAGAATTTTTTTTGCAAACAATGAGGCCTACACAGTCTACTGCCGTATGGCTAAATTGTAGGCTGCAGTTATATAGGAAAAAAAAGTAGTACAAACCTGAAAGCGTCGTTAAACACAGAGGTACAAATCACCAGAGGAACTGCATAATCATGGGAAAAAATAAGAGATTATAGGTGAATCAAACCAAAATAAGATACAAATCAATGCTGGACCATAACAAGCATATTGCTATTTTCGTCATACATGAATGCAGGTTGTAGTTCAATTAGACCAATCAATACTCATATATCAAGATGAAAGACTGATGAACTAAACACGACTAAACTGAGAAGAACAACATCAATAATCAAATAGCAAGAAAGCCAGTAAATTTTGTAGGAAATATTTTTTTGACACAATCTAACTACAAATCTATACAGAGCAGAAGAAATAGCACATGAAATGAACCGAAACCATCAACATTATAATCTGGGAACATAACCAGCATTTTGCTGTTTTGGTAGTAAATGAGTGCAACCTCTTGTTAAAATCATCAAATGAATACTTACATCAATGCATGTAGTAGTTGAAATAGGCTAATCATTACTCATGTAATTAGAACCTGCTGACATTTCATATTTGACTGCTTATAGACATATATACATTATAAGTACACAACTTCACTCAAACACAACATAACATCCTGAACCTAAAACCGCTAACAATCCATACTTTCTCTCTACCATAACAGCAGAATATGAAAAAGAACCAGAGGAGACAAAAGCATAGAACAACCTAGGCAAACATGGTTTAGGAAACCTATTACATATAGCCAAAAACTAACCAAACATTATAACATATTTAACTGAAGCAATTTTGGCAGAACACTAACCTGCAAACTTACCAGCTTTCGAATCTGCAAAACAGAAGGCCGTTTATAAGAAAGCGGGGAGCAAAAACGCACAGATCAAAGCGGTAAATGAGATACATACACAACAACATAATCACAGTAGCATCAACAATGGAACATCGATAAAATATTGTAAATTGTATGTGAAAAAGGAATATAAGACACCAGTACCATATGTAAACGGATGTTCAATAGTCATTTTTTATTTCCATTTACTCGTCAAGTAAGCTACTGATTTATTCAAGTTCCATGTAATATAAGAACTACAAACCCAACTGAAATTCCAATATCTACTGCAAAAGACGCATGTGACAAGCTTGAACCAAAGCATTTACAACTCACAATTCCCTTTAACCTCTTCGCAATTCTAGAGAGAAAGGAAATCGAATGAAGGTATCTAGATAGAGCCTGAACATCGGAGGACCATAGGCGTAAATTCTCTAGCCATCAAAGCATAGATAACATGCCCATTTCGTAGAAAGTCATTTTATGTTATGTATCTAGATGACATTATGGTCACTAAATATGATAAATAAGGCATTTAGGCTATAAAAGATGTCCTTGCAAAAGTTATTAGGTTAAAGACATTGGTCATTTGAGATACTTACTTGATATAGAAGAAGCTCAAAACAAAGAAATAATTTCTATCACCCATAGGAAATACATAATGGATCCCAGAAGAAAACGAGACACATGTACAGAAGAACCTAGTTTGAAATTTGAACATAGTGCTTCTCCTAAAGCTGACGATAAGATAAGATTATGTTATACCATGTATAACATTGTTACGTAAGTACATAGCGTAAAACACATCAACAATAACAGTAAATTCGGGCTAGTCATAAGGACAATATAACAAACAAAGCACCAATGCTACAACGTCTACACTCATAAGAAAAGCACAATTTAAATTTATATTTGCTAAGTAAGTGGTGTACTAAGCAATTTACACTTCCCATTATTGAAAAGGTAGCAACTATCCATATTTGCCCACTACTACAAGAATAAAATATCAATGGAAGGTGAAAGAACCAGAAGTACATAGAAAGCCACAAATACATCGTGTAACAGAGTTAATCCATATAGTAAAACAGTAAACAAATATGAATATATGTTGAAAGTTCTTGCACATGAACATATATTCATATAAAGGTGACATCTTTGATTTGTAATTTCATAAGTTTGGAGCAGAAAAACAGGAGACACTGTAAAACATTAAATCAAAGAGTATAGAGACCAAATTCAAAAGGACACCTGCCAAAGAAGACGGCAAAGAATGCAAACTTCCAACTAAAAAGCACATGCATTGGTAATTAATCACATAAAATATGATACAACTTAGAAACAAGGCAGAAGAAGACGAAAAACAATCTAAGAGCACAAAGACCGACAAACAAATAAACTGAACATCATAAGAGTAGAGAGCAGAAGGATCAATCTAGCAGAGGCAATCAACAGCTAGAACGATTCCGAAGCAATAACGAACAAGATCAAGAATTGCAAGACAATAAAGTGAAGGGTCACCTGCCAGAAATGAGACCCCAGAAACGGAAATACAGAATCCAAATGTTGAAGAAGACGGTGGTGGAAAACTTATATACACAGACATGGCGGTGGCCAGTGGAGCTAAGAAATTCGGCTGGAGAGCAGCCATAGGAGAAGATGGACGGTAGTGGGAATGACTGGCAGAAGTCTGAGAAAATACCCTATTTACGCAAACAAATTTAAGATGATATATCTGTAAATAAAAGGTACGCCTAAAATAATATATAAAGGAACTTAAAAAAAACAAAAAAAAAATAACAAGCAAACGCTACAAGACAATATAGGACGACGATTTACCAATATATAAGATACCTGATGTATTATTTTTATATGATTAAATATACGTTATATTATTATGTTTTATTAACGAATTCTATATAAAATATATGAAATTATGGTATAAAATGTTAGTCTTTATAATTTAGAGTATTTAGTAGTAATAATAATAATAAAAAGTTGTAATTTTGTACCGATTTTAGTAAATCGGAGTGTCGTGTCAGATTTACGTGGGTATTTGTGATATTTTATTGCAGATTTATAAACCAAGACCCCGAGAATCGACATATTGAAGTTTAATCATATCTCTGGAATGATTTAGAGAGTGCCACGAGCTTAAATGGTCAATTGAATAGCTTAAGTGGATAAGTGGCCAACCAATCTGATTAAGTGGTAATAGAGAAATGTCTTCGACAAACGAATGGCTCATCAAAACAACATTTTCAGAGAAAGTATTCTTCACGCAAGTTGTAGATTTTTCCGAGAGCTTTCCAATGCAATTTAAATTATGAAGATTGGAGGTCTACAACTTAAACAGTGATCAAGTGGCTAATCGATTTGAATTAATAAAAATTCCGTAAAAGCTTCGGAGGAACACGAGGTTATCAAGAAGGCGTTATCTCGAAGAAGAGTCCTTCATGAAAGTTGTAGAGTTTCTCGAGACCTTAATTTTGGCATTTCGCTTGCAATTTTGGAGGGCCAGAACTCGAGATATGAATTTTAGAAGTTTAATAATTATATATATAAATATATATAATCACCGCATACTTTGGAGTGATCAAGTTAGTGGGGTAATCATTATACCGGACCGATCCGGCTTAATCTCGGACCGGTCCGGCCAAGGATCCAACTTCTATATAAAGAGCTCATTCAGAGAGAATAAATGAGTGTACCAAATATATATACACAATATCATATATATATTCTCCTCTCTTCTCTTTTCTTTTTTTAATTTTTAGTAGTAGTTGTAAATAAGGCCTTACGCCGTAATAATGTAGTATCGTTATAATGCTCGGGAAAATCTCGGAAGTCGGTTTTGCTAAAGAAGTTGTAATGTCCGGAAAATACGATTTCTGAATCAACTGCCGTATTCGGGTAACTTTTCTTAAGTATTTATGTTTGTTTTTATATTTTTCGTTGTTATAATGTTTTTAGGCTAAATATAACATCGCCAAAACTATGTAATCGGTTTTATTTCGATCTTTTCGTTAAAGAAATGTTGTTAAGTTAAAATGACTAAAATTGAGTTAATTGAATCTTTTTCTATTTTGATCGTATTCAGATTAACATATTTAATCGATCGAGGAATTCATAATCTAATTATGAATTGACGCCGTAGTCGAGGATATGAAATAAAAGATAGAAAAACCGGAGGGTAAAATTGGCCGTGTGAACAACGTGATAACGGAATCCGATTTCTACTCGGGGTAGATTTGTTTTGGGAGAAATGAATTTTATTATAATTTGTACTCGAGATCGTAATAATGTTAAATCATCGAGTTTAATTGAAACTTAAACCGAAAGTTAAATCGTCCGGCTTTGACAACCGGAGCCTTTAAAATAAAATTGACCGCTTGACGAACGGAATGACTCCTTTTATCTAAAGGTAGATTTGTACCGGACTCGTTCGAGATTAATTCGTTTACCGTAATAACGATTGTGGACCTTGGACTGATGCAATGGACATATGACAATTTCATACGCTCGGGTGAGGAGAAATTGTTACCTTAGGAGTGCACCGTTTCACTTACTCAATTGGACCTAAAATAAAAGGAGAGATCGAACACATTTCAATTAATCGAAAAGATCGTATAAACCAATTATATAAGTTTTGGCCAGTTCTCTAAAATATCTGTTTAATATATTGGTATCTATATATTTATATCTATATATATACTTTGCAATTTATGTACATCTATATATATTTATATATCTATATATATTATATTAGAATAACTTTTAAATTACGTATTTATTTTATGTTGACTAGAATAGTAGTGATCTGTGTTATAAAATTGCGATTTAGATCGAGTTAATAATGACTCTTTGGTGTGTTTAACCACACGTAAAAGAAATTACCAAGTTCCTCTGTGGATACGATACTCGACTCACCATACTAACACTACAATTTGACCCGGTACATCGCCGGTTAGGATCGTTTAACCCAAGAAACGCCTGTCGATTTTTCGGCGCCGTTCTCGGGGATAAGTTTAAAGGTATCAAGATTTTGGCGCCGTTGCGGGGAACGCCGCTAATTTCTTTTATGTGTCTATGGTTACTACTTGTATTAGCTTAAAATTATCGAGAATAAGTCAACACTTTTCTTATCTCATTTCTATTTTATTTTTCGTTGGTTGTTACCTTTTAGGAAAATTACCAATTTTACTACTATCAATTTCGTGTTATTTTCTATTTTCGTTAGTTGATGACCGAAGTGGTAAGGCCCTCTCACCCCTTATAAGCCTGACATAAACACTTACGAAAAGGCGTTAAGAGTAGAGTAAACGCGGTCATACTAGTCGGAAATCCGACCAAGAATCATCTTCAAACAGTAAAACGAGAATGGTTGAAATCGGTGATGAAACACCGAACAAGTGGTGGAACATGCTCTAGGGCATGGACAAAACCCCTGTTAACCCTAATAATAATAATAATAATAATAGAAATAATCAAAATCGGAACCGAATAATCGTAATAATCCACCAAACCCGAGACCTATCTCGTGATCAAACCGTAAGATCTAAAAACTGCACTAATAATCCCATCCTTTTACCTAATGAAGGAGCGAATAATTTCAAATTAAGTCTCATCTTTTGGTTTAATTGACGCAAGAGCCCAATTCTAGGAGAGGATGATGAAGATCCACATCATCATCTCTATCTTTTTGAAGAATCGTGCAATACAAACCAAAAGTCAAGGTGCTCATAAGGAATTAACGAGAATGACTATGTTTCCTTTTTCTTTTAAAAGGACGAGCCCGAGATTGGTTTATGTCTCTTCCACATCATTCACTTACTAGTTGGGAGGAGATTCAAACTGAATTTCAAACAATATTTCACTCTGACGAAATTTGGAATTAAAAGTCGAGGTTGCTAACTTTAGACAAGGATCCGAGGAAACTCTTGGGAATGCGTGGGAAAGGTTTAAAAATTGTTAAGAGCGTGTCCCGATCATGGTTATTCCTTAGATATGCAAATTCAACTCTTTCCGTCAGAATTGAGAAAAGACTCACGCGAGATGTAGATCATGCATGTGGTGGTTCGTTAATGATGAGTGAAGCTCAAACAGTTTACGATGCTATAGAAAAGATTTCCAAAAATAACAGAATGTGGGAAACCGGTTCTAGCACCGTAAAAGTAGCTTTTTTGCGGGAGAATGTACGCCTAATACGGAAGTTCTAGCACACTTGGAGAATTTGAGTAGGAAATTTGATGGTTTACAAATGAATAAGAACCAAAATTCGTAGAAAATAGTACACCAAATGAATACTCAAGTCATGATAATGTGGCATTAGGGAGTGAAGAACCAACAGGATATTCAAGAGAGGAGGTGAGTTTTCTTCAAAGAAGATAGAATTTGAACAATGCATACTCAAACTCGTTTAATGCTATTAGAAGAGATCATCCTACTTATCGATGGTCCGAAAACCCTAGTAAGCCGTGACAACCGCCATATCCAAGTCCCATATAGGAATAATAACCAAGTTTATCAAGAAAATACATCTAATCGTAATTTACAATCATTACCAAGATCCTATCCTCAACATACCACTCAAAGTATACCAAGACTCAGAGTTCAACTCAACCACAGAAGGAGTTGAAAAATGGGAAAAACTAATGGAAAAAATATGATGGGTGTAGTATCTACTCAAGCTAAGAATATGGAAACAATGATGACTTCTATTGTGTACAAATACTAAAGATATGAGTACAATAAAACATCTATAAGTGGACATGATACAGAATGAGAACAATAGAAGCCTCATTGAGAAATATGGAAGATCATTTGAGTAGGGAAGGTGAACGAATAACAAGTAGACCCCAGGAGGATTACCAAGCAACACCGTGATAAACCCAAGAGAGGTAAATGTTGTAATTTAGAAGTAGGAAGCTCAGTGGAAGCAATGGAGTAGAAAATTTCGGGAATAATGAAGTAGAAAATGATTTAGATGGAAAGAATGATGAAACTAAAGATGAAATTGAATTCATCGATGAGGAAGAAGAAATTATAGATAATTTCTTGAAAAGGAATAAGTTTGGAACCGAAAATGAAGGTGAAAATTGGGTAAAATCCTAGGATTTTGAAAGACCCTATGGATAAAGATTTAAGGAATTTATTCAAGGAACATGTTAGAATAAATGAGAAACAGGAAGAACCGAAAAAATCTGAAGTAGAGATTGATTCAGGGAACAATTTAAAGGAAAAAATTCAAGAACCTGAAACATGGCGACTAAGTAATACTCAAAGGTTTAAGGAAAAAGGAAAAGAGAAATTGACTAAGGGGCCAAAGGTTATAGATTTAGAATCTTTACCTTACCCTCCTAAAGATCAAATCAAAAAGGCAAAAACTGATAAGAAGTATGCTCGTTTCCTTGATACTTTTCGTCATCTTCATGTTAATATCCCTGTTATTGAAGCTCTGATTAATATACCTGCCTATGGAAAGTTTCTGAAAGAGATACTATCAAATAAGAAAAATTAGAGGAATATGAGAATATATGCCTAAATGAAGAATGTTCTCGCAATTCAGCAAAGATAAGTTACCACCTAAACTGAAAGATCCCGGAAGTTTTACGATTCCATGTGAAATTGGAGGATTTTCGCTTAAGAAAGTCTTATGTGATCTTGGAGCTAGTATAAATCTCATGTCTTATGAGGATTATAAAAAGCTAGGCATAGGAAAGCTTACTAAGATCGAAATGACTACGCAAATGGCGAGATAGATCGATTAAGTATCCTAAAGGAATGATTAAGGATGTCTTGGTTAAAGTAGACAAATTCTATTTTCCAAAGAGATTTTGTAGTTATGGAAATGGAAGAAGGATATTCAGCGCCTCTTATTCTAGGTCGTCCATTTCTAGCTACAGGAAGAACTTTAATCGATGTTCATAAAGGAGAGTTAATTTTGAGAGTCAATGAAGATGAAGTTGCTTTCAATATTTTCAAAGCTATGAACCATCCATATACATCACCAGAATCATGTTCTTTTATAGAAGATATTCATTGGCTTCTATGATAATCAGTTACCAACTTTTGAAGACAGATTAGAAGAATGCTTAACTCTGTCTATCTATAAAGAAGATGAGGAAGACATTGAAATGAAAGAGATAATCCTTTCTCTAGATAAAGGAAGCTTTACTTTTAAGCCACCATGGCATAAGTATTTGGAGTTAGAACTAGAAGGACCAGTTCTTAAATCATCAATAGAAGATCCGCCGAAGAATCTGGAATTGAAACCGTTACCTTTAAATCTGAAATATGCTTTTCTAGAAACTGATAATCTATTACCGATTATTATTTCATCAACTTTAACTGAGCAGCAAGAAGATCAATTAATAAGAATGTTAAGAAAGCATAAGAAAGCTTTTGGATGGACAGTTGCCGATATTCGAGGTATTAGCCCTGAGATTTGTGTTCATAAGATAATTTTGAAAGAAGATGCTAAACCTTGTATTCAACCGCAACGCCGCTCAACCCGAATTTCTGATTAATCGTTAAGAAAGAGGTCATTAAGCTATTAGAAATGGGAATAATCTTTCCTATATCAGATAGTGAATGGGTGAGTCCAACTCAAGTTGTACCAAAGAAAGGAGGTTTCACAGTGAAAGAGAATGATAAGAATGAATGGATTCCAACAAGGGAAATTAGAGGTTATCGAATGTGCATTGACTTTAGAAAACTAAATGATCATACTAAGAAAGATCATCATCCGCTTCCATTCATAGTTCAAATGTTGGAACGTTTAAGTGGTCATAAGTATTACTGTTTCTTAGATGGTTATTCAGGTTATTTCTGATTTCATTCATTGCAAAGCAGGAGATAGGAAAAGACTACTTTCACTTGTCCTTATGGAACTTTTGCGTATAAAAGAATGCCGCTTGGTTTATGTAATGCTCTGCCACGCTTTCAAAGATGTATGATGTCTATATTTTACGATATGGTTGAGAAATTCTTAGAAATTTTTATGGACGACTTTAGTGTTTATGGAGATTCTTTTGGTAAATGTTTGTCGACTTAGAAAGAGTTTTACAACGTTGTGAGGATACCAATTTAGTTCTAAACCGGGAAAAATGTCATTTAATGGTATCGAAGGAATTGTTTTAGGTCATAGAATCTCTCGAAATAGAATTGAAGTTGATAAAGCTAAAGTCGAGGTGATTGAAAATTACGCCACCGTTAATCTAAGGACTCTAAGAGGATTTCTTGGACATGCAGGATTTTATAGAGATTTATTGCAGATTTTTCAAAGATATAAAGCCTCTAAGTCATTTACTTGAAAAAGAAGTACCTTTTAACTTTGATAGTAAATGTATGGAAGCATTTAAGACCTTAAAAGCGAAGTTGATTTCTTGCACGATGATTGGTAGCACCAGATAGGATTTGCCTTTTGAGATTATGTGTGATGCAAGCGATTTATTGTAGGAGCTGTTTTTAGGTCAAAGGTATAACAAAATTCTCAAAGCTATTTACTATGCATCCCACACATTAAACGCATTCAACTTAATTATGCAACTACAGTAAAAGAACTGCTATTGTAATTTTTGCCTTAGATAAGTTCGAGATCTTATATTGTTGGTTCTAAGGTAATAATCTACATGCACTATTCAAGCTCTCAAGTATTTATTGAGTAAGAAGGATGCGAAACCACGTCTTCTTAGATGGATTCTCCTACTTCAAGAATTTGATATTGAAATTAAAGATAAAAAGGAAGTGAAAATGTAGAGCGAGATCATCTAAGTAGAATGGAGACTGAGGAAGAGATAGGGAATGAAATTAAAGATTCATTTCCTGATGAACAACTACTTAGAATAGATACTCCTTCAACCATGCAGTTATTGAAAAATAGAATTCCTTCTAAGGAAATCTCACCTTGGTTTGGAGATATCATTAATTACTTAACCTGTGATTATATTCCGTCTCATTGGACTTGGCAACAGAAAAAGAAATTCTTTTACGACTTAAAATTTTATTACTGGGAGGAACCAGACCTTTTCCGTAAATGTTCGGATGGGATAATCAGAAAATGTGTGCCTGATAATGAAATTTTAAGTATTTTATCGTTTTGCCATGATCGTGAGGCAGGAGGTCATCATGGAGGATGGAAAACTGCTTTTAAAGTTTTACAATGTGGTTTTTATTGGCCTACACTATATAAAGATGCTTATAAATATGTTAAATCTTGTGAATCTTGTCAAAAATGGGGAAATGTATCTAAAAAACATGAAATGCCTATGCAACCTATTTTAGAATGTGAGTTATTTGATGTTTGGGGTATAGATTTCATGGGACATTTTCCTATATCGTTTGGAAAAAGATTTATTCTTGTAATGGTAGATTATGTTTCAAAATGGGTAGAAAAGTGAAGCTCTTCCCACTAATGATACCAAGGTTGTCATACGATTCCTTAAAAAGAACATATTCACTAGATATGGCATTCGAGGCGATCATTAGCGATAGAGGTTCACACTTTGTAATAGACCATTTACTAAGTTAGTTGAGAAATATGGTGTAATGCATAAACTAGAACGCCTATCATCCGCAAACCAAAGGTGGTCGTGCAGAGGTGTCAAATAGAGAGATCAAAAGAATCGTGGAAAAACAGTTGATTCAAATCGTAAAACCGGGCAATTAAATTAGATGATGCGTTATGGGCGCATGTAATGACTTTTAAAACACCAATTGGTTGTTCTCCTATAAGCTAGTCTTTGGTAAGTCATGTCATCTCCCAGGTTGAGTTAGAACACCGAGCCTTCTCGGGCTATTAGATTTCTAAATTTCGATCCTAAGGTGTCGGTGATCATAGATTGCTTCAATTGATGTAACTAGAAGAATTTCGTCTCGATTCTTATGAAAACGCGCTCGAATCTACAAGGAACGCACGAAGTCTTTCCATGATAAGAGAATCTTTAAGCGTGAGTTCCATGTAGGTGATCGAGTGCTTTTGTACAATTCACGTTTAAAGTTGTTTCCGTGTAAGCTTAAATCAAGATGGACAGTCCATTTAAAGTAACACGGGTTTACAAAGCTGAGTCATTGGACTAATCGATGGAAATACAACTTTTATAGCCAATGGACACAGGGTAAAGTTATTTGTGGAGGAGAAGGAATCACACCGAAAGAAGAAATAATGCTCTTGATTGATCCCCGACAAATTGAAAAGCAGAGGAAAAATGAAAACTCAAAAAAAGAGAAATCGAATCACGAATACCAGGTGCTATCTATCTTTACTCTACTTTTTCGTAATTTTAATTATGTTTAAACTCTTTTCGTCTTTTACCGGATAGACGAAAAGAACCGGATGTCTTTTAGATAGAATAGGAGTTTTTATTTTACTTTTGAAATTAGGCCTTGATAAAGATGTCGCGTTTTCTATGAAGCTTTAGTTTTTGAACAAAACAAGAAATTGTGAGAGAGAGACTGATTGAGAGAAGTATGTAATGGAACATCAAGAAGTGCGATAAAAGAAGGGCAAAGTTTCTAATGAGATGCAGAATCTGTGGGAAAAAGTGAACATGTTGGATGACTGTGGGAAAAACACAACCAAATCCTGGGATGAGTGTTTGAATATTGTTATGAAGGAACGATTAGGTGGTTATCCGAAAATCGATGGAATTCCGAGAGATAATTCAAATGCCTCGCTTTTAGGAGTTAGGTTGATTGAGCGTTATATCGTAACTTTGGAAGATTTAGAAATCGAAGAATCGTGAACCCTTAAGTTTTGAGTCCTTTATTTTATTTTATAAAATTTTCAGATAACTTACGAGAATTTTATAATTGGATCTTTATGAAAATTTGAGGAGTTTTATAAAATTTTTATAAAAGTTTTTTTTTAGTTTTAATTTAAACGTTTTATAAGAGTTGATATAAATTTATTAAATTTTTATAAGCTTTTTATTAAAGTGTTATAAAGATTTTATTAATTTTTAGAAATTGTTATAAAATTATAAAAGTTCCTTCAAATTTTATTTTAAGTAAATTTTATAAACTTATTTTTAAGATTTTAATTAAGTTTTATTAGAATTTGTATAAGTTTTATTCAAATCATAAAAAATCGAAAAAAAAAAAAAAAAAAATAGAAAAATTTGTTCACGGACCGATCCGCCTTAACCGGACCGGTCCGGGGTCGAAAATCATAAAAAAGACGGGACCTCTTTTTCTTCTTCTTCTTCCCTAATTCTTCCAATAAATGCACTTGACCCCACACACCCAAACCCCACCACTCAAATTTTTTATCAATTCTTCCACAAAAATTCACTCTCTCACACTACCACTACTTGATTTCTTCCTCTTTTCATCTCTTCTCTTCTACACAAATTTAAAAATCAAAAGGAGCAAAAACAAGCTTCATTCATTCCGCGACTTTAACACTTTTCCGGCCTACTTTTCAACGTTTTCTACACTATAAGGTATAATCTAGTTTATTTAGTTGTCAATTTTCGTATTTTTCATAATTTTTAGATTAATTTCAACTGTTTTGATTTTTGAGTGTGTTGTGACATTTTTATTTTGTTGTTGTTTTTATTGTTACTTTTGTTGTCGATTGGCATTACCAATATCGTAGAATGGGTGAGTCGAGTACTAGAGTCTCTAAAAAGAGAAAATCAAAATTCCAATTTCAACTCTGTCGTGAGGCGCTGATAATTTTATCACCCGAGGAGGAAGCCGTAAGCTTTGAAAAACCGCATCACCCGAGGCTAAGAAAGCGTATACTGAAAATTTATAGTAAGTGTGATGTTCGGTTGAAAAAGGATTAGACTTGGATGACTTAGGTGATGAAGTTAAGAATATCTTTAGAAAGCGTCGGTGGTTAGATTTAGCACCCGTAAGGGAATGGGAGATTAACACGACTATAGTAGTTTGAGTTTTATTCGGTTTTATCTACTTTGTCGAAGAAAAATTTACTCACTGGAAGCTGACACTTTACGAGCCGTAAATATTCTTTTAACCCGCCGCCATTAATGCAATCTTAGGAGTTGAGGTTTTTCCGATGAGGAGGATTACAGGTAGGTAGTTTATAATTTAGATGATCCTGCTAGTTTTGAGCAGATCGCCTCCGAGAGCCCAGATCTGCTTTTGACCCGACCGCGGTGTGGGTTGAAAATCGGTTTAATTACGGAAGCTGTTTTAGAGGTTTGAGGGCAATTAAAAGATTTATTAGCCATAATCTCTATCCTTCTAGTAAACATAACGCTTTTGGAAAGGAAGATGTTTGTATCGCTTGGGCAATGGTAAATGATGTTAGAGTGGATGTTGGAAAGGTCATGTTTAAAAGAATTTTTGAGAGTATTGTCATCGCCGCACCAGGAGTCATCTATACTTCCTTGTTTTATCTCTGATTTATGTCGTAGGTTGGGAGTACCATTCCTGCCTAATGACAAGTTATCTCTGGCTGATGGAAATCTGATTGGACCTAGTTTGACTAGTCTTCCGGATGGTAGTATTAGCTCTTTGCTTAGAAGACGTCAAACTCGCCAAGACTCCACCGGTTTTACATCTTCTTCTTCTTTCCATCTTTTTCTAGTCACCTCAACAAACTCCTTTCTCCAACACTATCACGTATGACATGTTTCAATCTTTAGTGACAGATGTTGCACGTGGTCAAGCCAATGTGGCTTTATTCGCTGAGAGTACTAGGCAGTGGTGTGATGATATTCGTAGAGGTTTAAGAAGGAACGAGCAGTTGCTTCGTAATCCTACTTTTGATGATCCTGCCTATCCACCTTGTCAGTCTGCTTCTTATACCTTACCCCAATGGGAAACACCTATTCCACCACCGTCGAGCTTTCATCCATCGTCATATCCTTTTGGAAGCCAATCTAGTGGGACAGTGTATTTTTCACAGGTGTTCAGAGACCCAGAGATGTCGAGTTGGGGAGGATTCACTGAGTTTGCACATGTCACGACTGGCATGAGTTCGATGGGTCTTGATAGTTCGACCAGACCACGACTACAGATTCACCATCGCCTTCTCGATCTGTTCCGAGTTCGAGTTTTCAAGTTGATCTGAGGAAGACTACAATGAAGATTGAATTTAATAATTTTTGATTAAAACATTTTTATTGCACTCTTTATTTGACATTTATCATTTAGATATTGGTTTGTTTTCGTTTAGTTTGATTTTATAATCGCTTTTATTAAAATGTGGTTTGTATTTTAAATCGGGTTTAGTTTTTATAAAACTATAAAATATCACAAAAATAATTTTTGTAGAATTACTACGTCGTTTTATAAAAATAATGTGTCGTTTTATCCGTTCAGTATCAAAGATAACATACTCTTTGTGAAATATCTTTAAAGGCATATGCAATGTTTCACACGTGAAGTAAAAACCAAAATACAAGTTGTCTTTCACCTCGCCCCTCAATTAAAAGTAAGATGAGGCCGGACCGAGCCGGCATTTTCCCGGACCGGGCCGTGAAGAAAAGAAGGTGAGTCATTCTTGAGTCCGTCTAATGCATCCACGTATGTACACTTTTTCATCTATTAAAGGAAGTAAGGGCATGAGTAAACATTCATTCACTGCCTTTCCTTTTACTTTCAACTCTGTTTTTATATAATTTTAAATGTCGAACCACTCTTCACCATCGGTTAATTCTTACGAGCCTGATACACCGGATCATCCGGAATCTCAAGCTTCTAACGAGAATATCATTTTACACAATCGTTTTGCAAATTCTCCAATCCTATTGGAGAAAGGTTTAAATTTAGATAAGCTTGATCAATGGGAAAAACTATGATCCGTAGTTGTGGTGGAAGAAATTTGTCAAGATAACCGAGAGGTAGGATAAATGTCTCAATAGCGAGAATTTTATTCTCGCACTTATGACTACATCTATGATCGATATCACTCAGATTGTTCTAGTAAGAGGAGTGGTTGTTCCCTTCTCTTCATCTGTTATCAATCAACTTTTTGAAATACCACCAGTTTCGATGCAGCACTTTGAAATAAAATGGGGACTAGACAATGCATACAATCATTTGAATAAAGTACACGAGTCTTTCCAATGTCTCTGTTCTCGCTTTTGATACAAATCACGACATGTCAACACGAGCTTTACTTCCACATCTAAAAGCGTGGAAGCATTTTATAAATTCTCGAGTTTATCCCACCTGGGATTTTGGAAGTTTGGTGAGAATGAAATGCTTCTACTTTTGCTTTGGCATTCGGTGTATTTGTTGATTGGGGTATATTGATTCAAGGACGGTGTTGGAGTTTGCGATCACGAGAGGTAGTAGGGAAACCTATGCCTAATTCATGGATGATATCACGATTGTGTACTCTTCCGAATGGAGTAGAAGAGCTGAGACGGATGAAATTTTTCCGTCTAGAGATAGTCGGTTTGGTTTGCTACCGGTTGATACACCGGGTTGTTCGTCTACCATTTAGAGAGTTGTTTGTTGGTTTTATTTAAATTTGAATAAGTTAAATTAAATTAAGTTTGAAGTTAATTTAGTTAAGTTAAGTTTTTCTTTTAAGTTTGTAATAATGTATCTTGTTTAATATATATGTCTTAGTTTTTAAGTTGTTTGTTTTTATTTAATGATATAATTAGTATACGCTAAAATAAAATCAGAAAAATAACGTTAATAGATAATTTTAATTTTATTTTCAAACCTACTTCTTTACTACTTATTGAACATCGGGACGATGCCACTTCGTAAGTGGGGAGTAGAGTTAGGTTAGAAAATTCATTAAAATTTTCGAAAAATAGTCAAAAATAATAATTATATTATATGTCTAATTTAGATTTTAATAAGATTTTAAGTTTATATAATTGAGTAATTAATATTAGATATTGTTTTTATAAAATTATATAAGTATGTTGATATTTATAAGTAAAATTTTTAGAATCATTTTCAATATAAATTATGAGTTTGGAATTGGACTAAGTTTATTGATTTTTGACACCACAAAAATATAACTATAGCCAAATAACTCACTCGGTGGCTTGATTAGAGTGATCAAGACCTCACTCGAAATTGTCAATTGTGATTAAATAACCAGCTTTAGCTATTTTGGTCTACATTTCCTTGAAATACCGCAAGTTTGTGCGTCTTATAAAAGAGATGGAGACATAAAAGCTAAGTTTTGGTATATCTTTGAGATTGGAAAGATTAGATAAGTAGTAGTATATTCGATCTTACCTCATGACACTTACAACATAGTCGATTTTGGTAATAAGTTCGGATATATTAATATTCTATAAAAGAATTAAGAACGAAGCACATATATTTACAGTAACTAATCAAATATCGTGATCTTCCTTTATCTCGTGATTAACAACTTAAAAATAAAAATAACAAATCGGTTGTAGCTACCAATGATTGGAGTGAGTAGGGTATTATCACGAAATGTCCTATATCACTATGAGGTAAGTAAGCTCCCGATTGCTCGATGATAGTAGTCAAATTAGGGTATTATCACGAAATGTCCTATTCTTTGGGAATGAAGGCACAAGATAAAATGAAAGAGGAAAAGTTGAATCATAAGATCTCAGGAATTATTACAAGTTTAAGGAAACCGGACTTGTAATTTTCGATCGAAAGAGTATTACTCCGATCAATCTTGATGAAGCAATGCCTGTAAGTTTGATTTTCTACACACACTCACGCTTTTAGTTCTTAATCTTGAAAAAAAAAAAAAAAAAAAAAAAAAAGAAGAAGAGAGAAAATCTGAAAAAAGTGTTATTAATCGATGATTATTTTTGATCAAGAATATAAAGATGTATGACGCATTTACTTGCCTCTTTCTCTTTTTGATTTCCCTTTTTTCCGATTAACCAACATCTTGAACCTAAACTCTATAAGCCATTTTTGTCGACTACCTGACCGAGTTTCCGATTCCAGAATTTCATAATAGTTGCGATTAAAAATAATTCTGAAATTTTATTTATACTTTTTAAGTATTATGTATATAATTTTATCTAAATAATATTTAATGTTTAAGTTATTTCAGTTATATACTTTTCATCTTCTTAAGATTTTAAATTAAGATAGATAATATATTTATAATATTGACAATATACAATATAATCTGAAAAATTATACTATCTTTTATTATCGCTTATTTTTGCTTTATGACGATCAAAATTAAGTGGGAAGTAATTGATGTATTATTTTTATATGATTAAATATACGTTATATTATTATGTTTTATTAACGAATTCTATATAAAATATATGAAATTATGGTATAAAATGTTAGTCTTTATAATTTAGAGTATTTAGTAATAATAATAATAAAAAGTTGTAATTTTGTACCGATTTTAGTAAATCGGAGTGTCGTGTCAGATTTACGTGGGTATTTGTGATATTTTATTGCAGATTTATAAACCAAGACCCCGAGAATCGACATATTGAAGTTTAATCATATCTCTGGAATGATTTAGAGAGTGCCACGAGCTTAAATGGTCAATTGAATAGCTTAAGTGGATAAGTGGCCAACCAATCTGGATAAGTGGTAATAGAGAAATGTCTTCGACAAACGAATGGCTCATCAAAACAACATTTTCAGAGAAAGTATTCTTCACGCAAGTTGTAGATTTTTCCGAGAGCTTTCCAATGCAATTTAAATTATGAAGATTGGAGGTCTACAACTTAAACAAGTGATCAGTGGCTAATCGATTTGAATTAATAAAAATTCGTAAAAGCTTCGGAGGAACACGAGGTTATCAAGAAGGCGTTATCTCAAGAAGAGTCCTTCATGAAAGTTGTAGAGTTTCTCGAGACCTTAATTTTGGCATTTCGTTTGCAATTTTGGAGGGCCGAACTCAGAGATATGAATTTTAGAAGTTTAATAATTATATATATAAATATATATAATCACCGCACATGCTGGAGTGATCAAGTTAGTGGGGTAATCATTATACCGGACCGATCCGCTTAATCTCGGACCGGTCCGCCAAGGATCCAACTTCTATATAAAGAGCTCATTCAGAGAATAAAGTGAGTGTACCAAATATATATACACAATATCATATATATATATTTCCTCTCTTCTCTTTTCTTTTTTAATTTTTAGTAGTAGTTGTAAATAAGGCCTTACGCCGTAATAATGTAGTATCGTTATAATGCTCGGGAAAATCTCGGAAGTCGGTTTTGCTAAAGAAGTTGTAATGTCCGAAAATACGATTCAACGAATCAACTGCCGTATTCGGGTAACTTTTCTTAAGTATTTATGTTTGTTTTTATATTTTTCGTTGTTATAATGTTTTTAGGCTAAATATAATCATCGCCAAAACTATGTAATCGGTTTTATTTCGATCTTTTCGTTAAAGAAATGTTGTTAAGTTAAAATGACTAAAATTGAGTTAATTGAATCTTTTTCTATTTTGATCGTATTCGTATTAACATATTTAATCGATTCGAGGAATTCATAATCTAATTATGAATTGACGCCGTAGTCGAGGATATGAAATAAAAGATAGAAAAACCGAGGGTAAAATTGGCCATGTGAACAACGTGATAACGGAATCGATTTCTACCGGGGTAGATTTGTTTTGGGAGAAATGAATTTTATTATAATTTGTACTCGAGATCGTAATAATGTTAAATCATCAGTTTAATTGAAACTTAAACGGAAAGTTAAATCGTCCGGCTTTGACAACCGGAGCCTTTAAAATAAAATTGACCGTTTGACGAACGGAATGACTCCTTTTTATCTAAAGGTAGATTTGTGATGAGCGAAAAATTCACCCACTAAAAATACATTTATAAAGACTCGCAACTGTGGGTAAACTAACTCTCTAACTGGCAGAGTACCAGGTCGATTGCTAGGATAGCTACAGGAGTACGAGGTCGTCCCAAGAGAAATGTAGTTGTGAATACCAAAGTGAACGTAAAACTTAGTCTAGGCGGTCAAAGTTTAGGTGGAGTGTTATACTAAAAATAGAAAAGAAAGAAAATTAAATTACTTGGTTTTAAAAGACATAGCCGAACCATGATCAAAATAGTTAATTTCAACCCCACGGATAGACAAAATCGGAAGTGTGCAAATGAACTCTCACACTCAATCTCACGGGTGCGTGCTCCCAATTTCGATGCTAAAATCGAACAACTCTCCTTCAACATCCTATGTGAGGTTAACTAATTCTCCTTTAGAAAACCGATTAATCTAACAACATGATTAAGTGTGTGAGACGCTCTGTTTCCACAGAAAAACCTCGTTAAGGAAACAAGTCCGAAATTACTCGGTCGACATTACTACCCCGATACTCATCAACGTATTTACACCGAACATCTTAACGAGAATGTGTCAAAGCAAAGAAACCGAAGCTTTACCTAATCCATGGTCTACCCGAAATACTCCGTGAAACAACTTGTCATCGTTGGCTCAAGAACCACCCGCACTTCATAGTTCAACCCGGGGTCTAACACTAAACTACACTAATCTAAACTACCACATTCGAATTATTATGTTGATAATAATACATCGATGGCTGCTGGCCTGAATTCACGACCTAAAAACACGGTATGTTTTACCTCCCGATTTTAGAACCCTTTTTCCCACACCACTCTATCCGAACAACTCTTCAAGAGTGATGTGTGTGATATTTGACCTAGGTTGTCAATCTAGCCCAAATCTGTTATAACAAGTTCTAAGGCGTGAAATATGTGAGATATAACAATAAAAAGACTACACACTCCCTATTTCATTTTCCAAGGGTTGATTTCACCAAATTTTACATGATTCGACTATGTGACTTACTTTAGCTATTCATAACTAACGGAAATAACAACGAAATAAAAAAATATATATCTAAATACATACATATATATATAAATACTAGTATATAGATATATATGCGTATATATAGATATATATAAATATATATATAAAAAGAAACAAAACGAAAGAAAACAAAACAGAAATAAAATAACTACAGCTATATAGATATACGTATAGATATATATATAGATATATATAGATATAGATATATATATATATAGTATACGTATATATATATATATATATATTTATACTAATTGCATAAAAGTAAAAGAAAGCAATAAAAAGCGGAAATGAAATTATATTAAAAGTATAACTAGTCGGGTTATTACACCGACATTATAACTACATATATAACTACATATAGGCCCCCAACATAAAATAAAGAAGATGGAAGAAGAAGAAGAAGAAAGAAAGCAAAAGTTTATCTCGCTAAAAACCTCTGTATATATAGGCAAATGTTGAGGCCGGACGGTCCTGAAGGAGCCGGACCGGTCCGGTGTAATCATTACTCATCATTACCTCTAACTAATCTGCATGTGTGCTCGTATGTATATATAATTATATAATTATATATTAAACTTCTAAAATTTATATCTCGAGTTGTAGACCTCCAAATGACGTGATCCAAATGTCATAATTAAGCTCTCGGAAAACCCTACAACTTTTATGAAGGACTCTTCTTCAGAAAATGTCGTTTTGATGAGCCATTCGTAAGTCGTGTCGTTTGCGGGATTGCTACTGATATGAACCGATTAGCCACTTGACCACCATTTGAGTTGTAGAAGTCCAATTGACTTGATTCAAAATGCGTTGGAAAGCTTATTTGAAGATCTACAACTTTCATTAAGAAGTCATCCCCTGAAAATGCCTCTAAGCTGGGTCAAATCTTCGTCGAAAATATGTAACGATTAAGTACTTAAGAAAAATTTGATCCATTTGAACTCGTAAGCTTGTGGCACCTTCTTCTAACCCTCTAAACACCTCTTTTAGGGCTCAAAACATGTCGTTACGTAGGATCTTGGTCCACTTATGATTACGCAATGAACCACCAAAATACCAAACGAATCGACATAACACACACGGTTACTAAACCGGTACAAAAACTTATAAAAACTTATAAAAACACGATAGTTTACATAATAGTTACTACTTATATATTTTTATGAAACTAAGGAATTAAAGACTCGAAACGATATAAAAATACTCAAAATGATATCAGAAATGGGGTAAATTGTTATCAAAATAACAGTGAATTTTTCCGTTATCACAACCCCCCACTTAGCTTTTGGTCGTCCTCGAACAAAATAAGCGATAAAAGAAAATGAATGAGGAAAAATTCATAAAGATAAGATATGAATGACAATCAGATGGTGCAACCATTCGAATCATAACTACACGTTAACCTTAATATAAATGTATAAAGTGAGTGAGTGTGTGACAAGCCTTTTCAATTTCCACTATCCTCTCTTGAATAATTCAAGCAAACGCACAAATATCCATTCAGATAGTCCTAATGACTTCCCTAGGTATAAGCAAGAATGATTCCACACAACGCCCTCCGTGTACTTATTAGGATAATCCCTAATGCATATCATTTAGTTTATCTTTGGGGATAGTCGAGGAAGTTAACTAGGTTTTTTTTTTTTTTTTTTTTTTTTTTTTTTTTATGTGTAGCATATGCCCTCATTCCCAAGCAATAGGATGTTTCGTGATAACACCCTATTTGGACTACTATCATCAGCAGTGATCGGGAGCTTTTAAGCCTCATAGTGGTATAGGACGCTTCGTGATAACGCCTACCGCACTCAAATCATTGGTAGCTACAACCGACATATATATAGTTTATCTTATTTTGACATTCTTTCTATCACATTCAAACCTTCGGATATTCACGGTACATGTTCGAAGTTAGGTACTAAGTTATTTGCTATTTCTAGGATAAATCACTAGAATCTTTGAAACGGGTACAGCTTTAAAATTTTTCGCTTCAATATCAAAGGCTTACGTGGAAGGAATTCATGTTACACAAATAAATTTAGGCTAAAATGCACTTACGGTTCACTTTGGTTATACATATCCAAATTAATCATTACATCTTTAAATCCATGAAATATATACCTTATCTGATTATTTTAATCAACTAAATAATGCTCGAAAAAGAATCAAAAACTAAGGGTTTAAACACTTACGGCATTTCTAAACCAACCGGACTCTACCCCCACTTACGATTTTGCATTATTCTCGAGAGATAGAGAAAGACTTAGTGATAGATCTGGCGAGAAAGGTGCTATCGAATCCCGTAAACCATGAAAGCACGTCCGAATCCTGTACTAAAACAACCAAAAACAAAGCCAACACGGGACATGGACCTCGTGCCAAAATATGCAATAGGGATATAGGAATAATAAGATAATGGCCCTGTCACGTCAGAAAATTCGATAGGCAATATATAGCTTTAGATGAAAACATAACCCACACGGGTAGAGCACGAACATCTAAGCATATCATTATCACATGAGCATATATCATAGTCAAGTCAGCTATTCCTAGATTCATTTTTATTACACACAATTTTATTAAGGTGATAATACTCACCACTATACTACAACTACTAGAAATTTGAAACAGACTAGATCATAAAATGAAATGTAGTGAGTCTTTTATACCCAGATCCTCAAGGGTTCTACAACCTAAGTCCAAGAAATGATGTATTTGAATGTTTTCTTTAAATTCCCTCGGGATTTTCGGATAACCACCTAATCATTCCCTCTTAATGACATTCAAACATTCATCCTGAGACTTGGTTGTGCTTTGTGTTCATCTTTCATACAAATTCTACATTTCATTCAGACTAGTCTTATCCAAATTATTATTATCGGGTCGCCTCCGGTAGCGCTTTTGTTTAACGTCGTTTGCTCGACACAGGTGACTCTATCTGGACTCGATCAACCAAAATCCGAACTCAAGAAGATCAATAGCTTAAGAAAAATTAACAATGCGAGAACCATTGAAATTAAATTGTCTAGAAAACGTACTCGTTTGGCCCCTCGATGCTATCTCTCCTCCGGTAGAGAATCTTACGTTATCAACTTTGTTGAACCATCTTCTTTTGAAAATTACCATAAAGCTCATCCATCGGGAGTATACAAATTGGACCGCAGAAAATTCATCCTCACGAGTGGGACGAATGTAATAATCCGGATCTGTCATATCAAATATTACCAACTCTCCCGGTGGTTCTACCAAAGATGGCCGATCACTCTCCTGCTCTTTTAACTCTGAAATCCTATTAAAGCAAACTGAATCCTCAACCTTATTCTCAACCTGAACTTCTTCAATGAGCACTTCATCTTTCCCAACCACCTCACATGTCTCGCCTCTTTCACATACCTCACTAATTCAATCAATTCCCCACCTTGTCACGAAGATTTCTTATGGCGGAGTCGGTGATTTACCTTGAACTCTCTGCATGTCCAACGATCGCTCTTCCAAGATCTCGGTTCAATCGCTCGAGTTGCTCTATTTGTTGTCGGTGAATTCTTCTTGTGGCATGGGGGCGCATCGATCATATTGACTTTGATTCATCGGAGGTGAGTAGTAGTCCTCTTGCCATTCCGCATAATCGATCGATGGTGAATATGGTTAAAGCTATCAACATCTTTGAGTATGAACACTGTAATCCTGATAAGCATTAGGGTTCGGGTAACCCTCGTAATGTTGTGGCTCATAACTCGAATAACCATAATTCTGGTCCTGGTATGCACTAGGGCACTGATAATTCCATGGACCTTGATTATTCTGCTGTTGATACTGAGGCTCAGACACGAACTGTTGTTGATAAGGTTGGTAGGGGTATTGTTGTTCAGGTGAGTAATATTGATTGAAATATTGATCCATTTAAGTTCAAACTGCAAGATTTCAGAAAACAACACGAAAACAATAAAATTCTTTTTTTTTTTTTTTTTTTCGTTTTTTTTTTTATTATTTTTTTTTATGGTAGCCGAAGGCCCTAAGCCTCGATTCTAGCGGACTTACAAGATATCAACCTAATATAACAACCCGTAAAGAGATTGGGTTGAGTACCAAAGTCGTATTCAAACCGAGTTCGAGGACAATATCACTTCAAAGATCCCAAGACTCTTATCGAAAATAAAATAAAAATAAAAACCTAGGCCCAAGCCTTCGGTTCACTTACAAGATATCACAACAATATCACACATTTCCCGGCAACGGCGCCAATTTTTGATGAGCGAAAAATTCACCCACTAAAAATACATTTATAAAGACTCATAGAATCGTGGGTAAACTAACTCTCTGGCGGGCAGAGTACTGGTCGATTGCTAGGATAGCTACAGAGAGTACGAGGAGTCCCCAAGAGAAATGTAGTTGTGAATACCAAAGTGAACGTAAAACTTAGTCTAGGCGGTCAAAGTTTAGGTGGAGTGTTATACTAAAAATAGAAAAGAAAGAAAATTAAATTACTTGGTTTTAAAAGACATAGCCGAACCATGATCAAAATAGTTAATTTCAACCCCACGGATAGACAAAGCGGAAGTGTGCAAATGAACTCTCACACTCAATCTCACGGGTGCGTGCTCTAATTCGATGCTAAAATCGAACAACTCTCCTTCAACATCCTATGTGAGGTTAACTAATTCTCCTTTAGAAAACCGATTAATCTAACATGATTAAGTCTTTGTGAGACGCTCTGTTTCCACAGAAAAACCTCGTTAAGGAAACAAGTCCGAAATTACTCGGTCGACATTACTACCCCGATACTCATCAACGCATTTACACCGAACATCTTAACGAGAATGTGTCAAAGCGAAGAAACCGAAGCTTTACCTAATCCATGGTCTACCCGAAATACTCCGTGAAACAACTTGTCATCGTTGGCTCAAGAACCACCCGGCACTTCATAGTTCAACCCCGGGTCTAACACTAAACTACACTAATCTAAACTACCACATTCGAATTATTATGTTGATAATAATACACGAAGTGTGGGCACTGAATTCACGACCTAAAACACGGTATGTTTTACCTCCCGATTTTAGAACCCTTTTTCCCACACCACTCTATCTCGAACAACTCTTCAAGAGTGATGTGTGTGATATTTGACCTAGGTTGTCAATCTAGCCCAAATCTGTTATAACAAGTTCTAAGACGTGAAATATGTGAGATATAACAATAAAAAGCACTACACACTCCCTATTTCATTTTTCAAGGGTTGATTTCACCAAATTTTACATGATTCGACTATGTGACTTACTTTAGCTATTCATAACAACGGAAATAACAACGAAATAAAAAATATATATCTAAATACATACATATATATATAAATACTAGTATATAGATATATATATGTATATATAGATATATATAAATATATATATAAAAAGAAACAAAACTAAAGAAAACAAAACAGAAATAAAATAACTACAGCTATATAGATATACGTATAGATATATATATAGATATATATAGATATAGATATATATATATATAGTATACGTATATATATATATATATATTTATACTAATTGCATAAAAGTAAAAGAAAGCAATAAAAAGCGGAAATGAAATTATATTAAAAGTATAACTAGTCGGGTTATTACAAGACATTATAACTACATATATAACTACACATAGGCCCCCAACATAAAATAAAGAAGATGGAAGAAGAAGAAGAGAGAAGAGCAAAGGTTTCATCTGCTAAAACCTCTCGTATATATAAAGCAAATGTTGAGGCCGGACCGGTCCTTGAAGGAGCGGACCGGTCCGTGTAATCATTACTCATCATTACCTCTAACTAACTGCATGTGCATGTGCTCGTATGTATATATAATTATATAATTATATATTAAACTTCTAAAATTTATATCTCGAGTTGTAGACTCCAAATGACGTGATCCAAATGTCATAATTAAGCTCTCGGAAAACTCTACAACTTTTATGAAGGACTCTTCTTCAGAAAATGTCGTTTTTGATGAGCCATTCGTAAGTCGTAATCGTTTGCGGGATTGCTACTTGATATGAACCGATTAGCCACTTGACCACCATTTGAGTTGTAGAAGTCCAATTGACTTGATTCAAAATGCGTTGGAAAGCTTATTTGAAGATCTACAACTTTCATTAAGAAGTCATCCCCTGAAAATGCCTCTAAGCTGGGTCAAATCTTCGTCGAAAATATGTAACGATTAAGTACTTAAGAAAAATTTGATCCATTTGAAACTCGTGAAGTGTTTGTGGCGCCTTCTTCTAACCCTCTAAACACCTCTTTTAGGGCTCAAAACATGTCGTTACGTAGGATCTTGGTCCACTTATGATTCGCAATGAACCACCAAAATACCAAACGAAATGATACGACACAACACACCGGTTACTAAACCGGTACAAAAACTTATAAAACTTATAAAAACACGATAGTTTACATAATAGTTACTACTTATATATTTTTATGAAACTAAGGAATTAAAGACTCAAACGATATAAAAATACTCAAAATGATATCGAAATGGGGTAAATTGTTATCAAAAATAACGGTGAATTTTTACATTATCAATTTGTACTTTCTGGACTGCTCGATTAATTCGTTTACCGTAATGATTGTGGACCTTGGGTCGATGCAATGGACATATGACAATTTCATACGCTTTCGTGTGAGGAGGAATTGTTTACCTCGTGAGTGCACCGTTTCACTTACTCAATTGGACCTAAAATAAAAGGAGAGATCGAACACATTTCAATTAATCGAAAGATCGTATAAACCAATTATATAAGTTTTGGCAGATTCTCTAAAATATCATTTAATATATTGGTATCTATATATTTATATCTATATATATACTTTGCAATTTATGTACATCTATATATATTTATATATCTATATATATTATATTAGAATAACTTTTAAATTACGTATTTATTTTATGTTGACTAGAATAGTAGTGATGTGTGTTATAAAATTACGATTTAGATCGAGTTAATAACAGCTCTTTGGTGTTTAACCACACGTAAAAGAAATTACCAAGTTCCCTGTGGATACGATACTCTGACTCACCATACTAACACTACAATTTGACCCGGTACACTGCCGGTTAGGATCGTTTAACCCAAGAAACGTCTGTCAGATTTCTGGCGCCGTTCTCAGGGATAGGTTTAGGCGGTATCAACCTCAAAGGTATGATATATATATATATATATACTAGTGAATGTGAGCCGTGCAAGGCACGGCGGACCCAACATAAATCGTTACCAACGTGTAACGCCCCGTTCCCGGACACCGAGTCCTTATCCGGAAAAGGAACGCTCGGCACGTATAAAATAAAAATAAATTCATTTCACACGTAAGCCTCTACTACGTCGTATCAAAAATAAGCAAACGGAAGCAAAAGACTCGGGTAATAAATTTCCAAACATCCAAGAATAGAAATGAAATCTAAAGATGGAAATGTAACTTTATTACATTCAAGAAAAATACGAAATCCAAAAGAACGTACGATACTACAAGTCTCGAAAGACCAAAAGTCTCAAGCAACAGTCTAACAAAAGATAATAAAAGGACAAAAGTAAAATCTTCAATGAGGCGTCTTCAAACGTCATCATCGAACTCCTCCTCGTAAACGTAATCAACATGTTCGTCTTCTCACCCCAAACACACAAAACATGCATTTGAGGTAAGTACAACGTACTTAATAAGAACGAGAAGCTATGACAACAATTATAATTTATGAAGAAAAGATATTTAGAAGTTTAGTTGTTTAAATGTGACCGACTCAATCTAGGGTTCATTTCATGTCCATCAACATGAACTGACTAAACGTTTCTACTTAACTTATCTGCGTTACAACCGCACTCAAAGGCACTACGCATATCCAAGCTGGGGATATTCTTGGCAACATATTAGTGGATCACACCAATATCCACGGAGTCTAGAATAGGTAAACTCCGAGCAAGACGCACACCTCGGTGGAGTCCTCCGCATTTAGGGTTTTTTGACTTACGGAGTTCTTCCACCTTCAGAGGTAGCACACACATCGCGATATAGACTGGTGCCTATCCAAGAGAGACATGTTGTTTAATCTTTTACTAGTCAAGTACGTGTTTTATTAAAATGATTAACTAACCACCTAAGTGTTTTCAATTAATCTCCCTCACAAATACTACTCTCTTCCTAGACCACTAGACACAGACAAAGCCTAGCAATTACACAGACATTGATGAATACCAATTCACCAAAGCACAAGCCTATCATGCTCTTCCGACGGATCCGAACTTCAACTCCCTTTAAAAGTACATTCGGTGTTTTAACTGAACGAATCAGAAGTTCAATTCAGGCTTGTTTAAGTTATCCAATGTTATCATACCATAAATAAGGGTTTAAAACAGTAATAACATGATTATGAAACCCGAAACCAAACTAGAACGATAAAACCGTAAAAACAAGGCAAAGCAGGCCAGACGCCCGTTTGACCTCCTATGGACGCCCGTCCGAAATCAGACGCCCGTCCACTAAACCCAAACGCCCGTCTGCCAAAAACAGCTACATCCTGAATCAAAAATCTAACCCCAGACGCCCGTTTGAGCTACTAGGGTTGCGAACGCCCGTCCGCCTGGGTTTTTCCCAAAATGCTAAAGTCGTCAAGGCTCGATTTCAAATCCGTTTCTGACCTAATTGGCATCGAATTAAACACGAAAAACATAGAAAACATATCTAAACATCCCAAGAACACTTATGATCCTTGATCAATGAAAAACACATCTTTTACTAGCATCTACACGTCTCAAAAACATAATCTAAACTTTACGAATCATAACCGAGATCATAGGAAGAGTTTCTTACCTAATTGCAGCCACAAAACCGATCTAAACAGCCTCAGAAAACCTCCTGCAACTCCCAAATTCTGATGACCAAACAATGTCCTTCTCACGACGATTTCAAAGCTCTCGTCTGATCTGAAAACGGTCAAGCTATCTCTTAGAATTTGTGAAAACTCTCTTGGCCTCTTTCTTCCTCCAAATTTGCGCAGAGAAAGAAGGCACACACGCTGAATTTCTGATTTGATTAGGTTATGGGAATTACCTCAGTTTATTTCCCTTAAATACCAATTCCCAAATTAATCCCTTTTCCTTAATTACCCTTTTTAATTACCAAAAATCAGAAAATCCCTTTAATTAAATACACATAATTTCGAAAATTACATATATATAATTAACACAATACTTAACTCCAATAAAAGAAAAGCAATAATAATATTTCGTTTTCGCAAAATGACACGTCTGCCCTTTTCCGAAAATCGGAATATTACACAACGATAATAGATCCCCAACGTGAAATAAATCACGTAAGCTTTCCGTAACAAATTCAAGACACAAGACAAATAAAGCAACAAAAATATATCACATTCTCTACAATAGGTAACTCTTTCTTAGAGACGTGAAGATTGTGAATCGCTTCTCTTCTAACCCTATCAGGAGTATGTGTATTATCAATTTATCAGTAGTATATATCTTACTTTTTCTGTCTTTGATCTTGAATGTATCATTGAGATATGTGTACTATGTACAACCTCATCACACACACAAAGATATAATAACTACTCTTACAACATAAATATCTATTTTATTTAATTGCTTTAACATATGCCTACTCTACCCGTGACGTGTTTAAAAAATCAAATCTATAAGATCATACTTTAGACTTAAATGTACTCTATTCTAACGGATATGATATGATAAATATTAATCGGATTGAATCGAAATAGACATTCGTATGTGACACCAAATTTTATCTCAATTTTATCCTTCAACTAGTTTTTTATTTTTATTTTTGTAAGAAAGAGAAAATCACAAAATCAATAATGTTGAAAAGATAAGTCACAAAATGAAGGGCGAATGTGCCCTGATAGTGTGGCTGTCTCCCTCAAGTCATCTACCAGCTTTTGTCTAAATCATTATTTGTAGAAGATATTTGTAGACGTTTCTTGAAAATGGGATGAACCATTTTATGAAGGTTTGGTGTCTCCATACAGCGTGGCGGACCCATAATTTTTTTTAGCGGGGTCCGTAAATATTTAACATATTAAATAATTTTTTTCACGGGTTCCGAAATATTTTCTATAGGTAAAATGCAAAGTATTTTTAATTTTAGCCGGGTCCGTGGACCACCCTTTGAAGGCTCTAGATCCGCCATACAGTGTGGAGACACCGTATGGAACCGTACAAACCACACAGTTTTATTCTGTATTTAAAACTGTATGGTTCTGATCGTTTTACCCGTCACTTCATCTCAAATTTCCTCACCACACAAATATTTTTCGGTTTGTATAAGTGATAAAAATCTTTCTTTTTTCTGCATCATTATTGGAAACGGACAATCTTTGTAATTTGCACAATGTGACACAAACAAGAAAGGATCAAGTCAAGCGTAAATGTCCAAGTAAATAGTAAATTGACAACGAGATTCCAACTATAATTGTTTTGGAAAAATTTATCACAGTGACTTCACTATTAGGAATCCCTATCTACGTGACAAAGATCCTGACCACACAATTTCCACACACAGACTGTGTATTCCACCTCAGGAAACTCGTGGTCAGGATCACGACACGCGTAAGCAGCTTCTCTACTAGAAATTCCACTCTGATAGAAACACCCATTGTTTTGATAGAAGGAATAAATGAACACTACTACAAAATATGATATATGTCACAATTAAAAAATGATAACAATCACAGTTTTAATAAAATATAGACAAACAAAATATATAAATCACACTTACAACTTTCTATCACAGTTATTGAAAAACTGAGATAAGTTATATCAATCAATCTTATTTTTAAAGTGTGACTTAATTGATATGATACTTCTTTCACAGTTATTGAAAAACTGAGATAAATTATATCAATCAATCTCACTTTTAAACTCTGACCAAATTGACATGACATTTTTGTCACATTTATGGAAAAACGAGATAAATATATACCAATGAATTTCACTTCTAAATAGTGTCTGAATTGATATGATATTTTTGTCACAGTTATTGAAAAACCGAGATAAATTATACCAATCAATCTCACTTTTTAACTGTGACTGAATTGATATGATATTTTTGTCACAGTTATTGAAAAACCGAGATAAACTATATCAATCAATCTCATTTAAACTGTGCCTGAATTCATATGATATTTTTGTCATAGTTATAGAAAAAATGAGACAAATTATATCCACTAATACAAAAAAGACGTAGATCACAATTGTAGAATGATAAAGATCACACTTTTAAAAGAAATAAGACAAGGAAAAAATATATATATCACTCTTAAATTTTTATCACAATTATTGAATAAACCGAGATGTATTATACCAATAAATTACAGTTCTTAATTGTGATTAAAATGGTTAGATATTTTATATTTAGGTTTCGGTTTTCATGTGTGATTGATTTCATTTCACTGTTACAAAAAGATAAATATCACACTTTAAAATGACAATGATCTCAATTTTTAAAACACCGAGACAAAGAAAGTAAAACAAACACATTAACTTTTTATTATCACGATTTTTAGGAAAACTAAGACAAAAATATCAATCATTGAAATAATACGATACTCCATCTGTTTCAAAATAACTGATGTAGTTGCCAAAAACACGCATATTATGAATGTGAGTTAATGCTTTAATTTGAATGCCAAAATGACTATAAAAAAACCTTAATCTATAATTAATGTAATATTGTATTTATTCTCTAAGTCTTTAATAAATAATAGTAGATGTAGAAAAAAAACACAATAAATGCTGCATTGAAAATGTAACTGCCTCAGTTATTTCAGAACGGATAGAGTATTTTATAATGAGATCCAGTTTAGTGTGATCGAAAACGAGAAGAAAGAAGGCATCGGCCCAATGATAATTAGTGTGGCTTCTTAATCAAGAGTATCCGAGGGTTCGAGTCCTATTGGGGACAAAAAAAATGCTTGTGCATATATTTTGTTTTCGAAAAAAA
The DNA here is from genome assembly GCA_026214975.1 of Gentiana macrophylla. Classification (NCBI taxonomy): domain Eukaryota; kingdom Viridiplantae; phylum Streptophyta; class Magnoliopsida; order Gentianales; family Gentianaceae; genus Gentiana; species Gentiana macrophylla. The sequence continues at coordinate 19,997,318 of CM047806.1, forward strand.
AAGAATTATTACACTTTTTTAGGTGTGAATTAAATTATTATAGATCTCGGTTTGTGCATATATTTTGTTTTCGAAAAAAAAAAACATGATCACACTTTTATAGGTGTGATTGAAATTATGATAGATCTCAGTTTTTAAGTGTGATAACAATTAAAATAAATCACAATTTTTAAATGTGTTGAAATTATAATACATTTCGGTTTTAAAGTGTGATAACAACTATAATATATCATTGTTTTTAAATGTGATTGAATTAAAATACTTTATGTCACACCTCAATATGCCACACTTTCAAAACCATGACTAATGTGAATATATCGCACTTAAAAACTGTGATATTTATGCTTTTTTGTTGTACGGGAATCAACAAAGTGTGTTGGCTCAATAGAACAAAAAAGACTTCCACACGATCAGCTTACGGCATTTATTAAGACTTCTAAATTGACACAACGAAAACACATCTTACATCGTTGAATATATATGATGTTGGACCGAATATATATGATGTTGGACCAATTGATAGATTAGGATTCCAAGATAATGAATGGTGTAATATATGTTATGGACATAGCATTTTCCATACAAAAACTAATTTATACTTCAATATTTTACATAAATATGAGCAATCATTTATCCCCTCACTTGCATTACTAGATTTCATAATTTTAGTTCATTGTCGTTTTCTTGGATACAAAGAAGTATATTTGAAATGTAAAGTGTAGATGACGGTGTCTGAAATCATCCAAGATGATTCAACCGTTGAAGTTGATTTTTTCAAGATGATTTTCAGCCGATCCCTGCTACTGCAGCACCTGTAAAACAAGGCAATCGTTAGGGGTCCCGAAGTTCTATCTCAGGGACGTTCAAGTAATGACAAAAGGTGGAGTAAATAAAAGAAGTAAGAGCGACTGAGTTTGAAATCACATTACCCGATGAAGAAAACTTGAATCAAAACAAAAGAAAAATCATAAAAAAGAAAGAAGATGAAGAAAGACTTAATAATGACGGGATTCATTCATCTTTAAAGATGGCAAACGTAAAAAATAGAAAAAAATGAGTACTCAACGGTAGAAAATGTTAATTTTTTGTACAATTAATTGAAGCTGCTAATACAAAATACAGCTTATGTATGTGTTCCTTCACAAATTTTACTATGATCCAGGACCAAATCCTACTTGGTGTGCCCAACCAATAGGAATTCAACTTCCACCAATGGAATCCTACCTGTAAATCTTTCCACCAATATATCCCTTTGAAAGTGCTGACTTGGTGGTCCAAAAACTTGCACCTGTACCACTATAAAATTACTGTGTGTTCCTCTCTTAACTTAACCGGCTAGAGTTAGTTATAACTACCTCTATTATTTATAACTAACTTATGAATTAACTATTGAGACAAGGTGTTTGATCTATGTCTCAATGAGTAGTTAATAGACTTCTTGATCACATCATCTTGTTGATTAAGCTCTTATATCTCCAATACCCGGCAATGGAGGGAGATGATCGATCCCTATAATTGTGTGATTCGGTGGTGTTGAAGGTCCAACCGCTAAAGATGGTGTGTAAATATAGTTATGTCAAACTAATTGGCTTCTGCCCAATCCATGTTGAGCCAGAGATTCGCCAGAGAGAGGGAAGAGAAATGATATAACCACAACCAAATTACACAACAATTTGACACAACATTGATCTAAACCATTGATTATTATGGGCCTATATTGATTGATCTAGATCCCTTAATAATTAATGATGAAGATGAATGTTGTGTCAAATTGTAGTGTAATTTCGTTGTGTTTGTATCCCTCCTCGTTAGGGAAAGACCTGCGTGTGATATGTCCGATGTAAATTATATATGAAGCGCCCTGCGGTAGAGGCTCCGCTGGAGATGCCTTCATGGCGAGCCGGAGTCGGGCGGGCTTGGAGACCTTACTGCTGAGCTTCAGATGTTAACATAGTTATCAGACCCGGCCCGGTCATCGAACCGGAAAAGATACTGGGTCACCGGGTCACCGGTTCAACCGGTGGGTCACTGGTTCAACCGGTGGGTCACTACATAAGATTCAAAAATTATATTTTCGTACATAAACCATAAATAATAACTAAAATACAACAACCATAATCGATTTCAAAATATTGTGTACTATTTTCTTTTGCATCAAAGGGGCAGGCAGGCATAACATGGCCTTTTTTATTTGCTAATCTATACATTACAAATTACTGAGTAACAGCAAATAAGCTTTTACCAAACAATTACATATTCACTTATATTGCATTCGGTTAAAGCAATACACTAGCCAGAATCAAAGTAGCAAACTACCACCTACTATATTAAGTCATTAACTAGTCTGGTATATAATTAAGTCAAATTATCAAAGCAAAAGTGAACAATCAAGGAAGTTTGGTTAACATTATTATTAAGTTACCATACAAGCAAAAGTGAACGGTAAAAAATATTTGGTTAAATTCATTAAGATACCATACAATGCAAGGGGCAGAATCTACAATACAAAATTTATTTATTTTTACTAAGAACTAATTACAACTAAAAAATGAAGAACGGATGCTGAAAATTCGATATTGAAGATTAAAAAAAAAAACCGAGAAGATGAAAGTTGAAATTGAAATACAAAGGTCTTTTATGCAGAGAATGAGATGTGTTGGTTTGAATCAATGCTTGACACTTGAATGTTGAAGCATTATTTGAATTTATTTCTTCAATCTTCACTTTGAACAAGAAAATACCAAGAACGGTTCAAGAATGAATATTTGGCTGCTGTGTGAATGAAATTAGGGCTTCCAGGCTATGTCCCGTTTTTGCCTATAAAGTTTCAGCTAATACCGGTGGCATTTTTGCAAAATAATCATAATTTTTCAAAACCCGCCGGGTTGATTCATAACCGGCCGGGTCCCGGTTCGCCGGTTCAACCACCGGGTTTTTCGGTTCTGGGCGGGTCGGCTCCTTAAACGGTTGAATTCTTGGCAGGCCGGTTTGTGACCGGGTCGCGGGTCGAAGCAGTTCGACCGCCGGCGGGCGGGCGGTAGTCGATAACTATGGATGTTAAAGCCGAGCTTCAGACACTTGTAAAATATTATTATTAAGCGATCGGTTCATACTACATACAAAGGTTGTCTTATATTCGTAGTCGTGCTATATTAATGTCACATACGTATATTGTGATCGATCTGAACTATGTCAGTAGACCTTGTCAAGAGGACGCCCGCTTTTTTTTTTGGCTTAACATGCTTCTTACTACACACACACACAGAGATATATATATATATAAAATTTGTGTTTCTTACCCTTTGGGGTACTCGGGAGATCTGTCCCATGTGTGATATAAACTATATACGTTGGACTGAGGCTACTCGAGAGGTTTTCCATGAATGAGACATATATCATTCCACTTGAATAAAATATGCTTTACCTAACAAATTGGTCGATAAAAGCTATTAAAAATATTGGTGGATAAAGTTTTCTGTTACATGCTTTGGGACAACGTGTAAAGACGCTGTGTGTGTATGTTTTTTATTTTTTATTTTTTTTTTTTTTTTTTTACAACAACAACAACAACAACAACTAAAAAAAACCTATAGTATGACATACATGCTTTGTATAAAATAAACTAGTGAAAATGCTCACGCCATGCAAGGCACGGCATACCCGTTAAAGATGTAAACGTAGAAGTAGAGGATATTTTTACATTCATAAAAATGATACAGTCATGAATTTTTATTAATACAAACTCTTTTGGTTCAAAACATACATCAGTTTAGTTACCATTAGTTATAAAAGATAGTGGAATACAATCATTGTAAGCACCTATAGTTATCCATGATAAAGGATAATGGTGGTAATATACTAACTATATTTCCTTATTATAACAAAGTTTGAGTTTTAAAAAACATAGACTACAACCATTACTGTATTTTAATACATAAACATACACCAATTCTTAATCGTTGGATAATTGAATATTTATTAATAAAATAATAAAGGAATTACATTTTAAATAGGTATTACATGTACATCTATAGAGGTCTGTTTTTTTAACAACATATCAATTGAATCATATACTTTTTAATTTTTTACAACAATATTATACCCGAAATCATATATTTATTACGCTATGGTTTAGGTTCATTATTCTACTCGAATGTAATAAATACGATTTGGAGTATACTTATGAGTACAAATTTAATAAATATGATTTTGAGTGTAACAAGTAATAGTATGACTCATAAAAAAACAACAGTATCACAATAGACACCAAAAACATATATATTCATGTAAAGCTTTGCATTTTACCTTTATACATTGCTAGAGTTACTCTACTTAACAAAGTTAAAAAAAATGCACGTGGGCCAAAATATTTTTCTATAGGTAAAATGTAAAATATTACATTTTTTAACGGGATCCATGAACTAAGTAGAATGTAAAATATTACAATTTTTTATGGGATCCATAAACTCATTTAAGTAAATGTGGATCCACCAATATATAAGTATCTACATCTTATATATATATATTGCTATAGGTATCTAAAGTTACTCTATTTAATAAATATGATTTCGAGTGTAACAAGTAATAGTATGACTCATAAAAAAACAACAGTATCACAATAGACACCAAAAACATATATATTCATATAAAGCTTTGCATTTTACCTATATATATATATATATATATATATATATATATATATATATATATATATATATATATATATATATATATTGCTAAAACTACTCTACCTAACAAAGTAAAAAAAATCACGTGGACCGAAATATTTTTCTATAGGTAGAATGCAAAGTATTACATTTTTAACGGGATCCATAAACTAATTTAAGAAAATGTACATCTACCAATATATATGTATCTATATATTTATACATATAGCTAAAGTTATTCTATTGGGAAAAAAAACCATGTGGGCCGAAATATTTTTCTATAGGTAAAATACAAAGTATTACATTTTTTAACGGAATCCATAAACTAAGTAGAATGTAAAGTATTACATTTTTTAACGGGATCCATGAACTCATTTAAGTAAATGTAGATCCACCAATATATATGTATCTACATTTTTTAACGGGATTCATAAACTCATTTAAGTAATTGTAGATCCACCAATATATATGTATCTAGAGTTACTCTATTTAACAAAGTAAAAATAAAATAAAAAAATCACGTGGGCCGAAATATTTTTCTATAGGTAGAATGCAAAGTATTACATTTTTTTAACGGGATCCATGAACTCATTTAAGTAAATGTAGATCCACCAGTATATATGTATCTACATTTTTTAACGGGATCCATAAACTCATTTAAGTAAATGTATATCCACCAATATATATGTATCTAGAGTTACTCTATTTAACAAAAAAATCACGTGGACCGAAATATTTTTCTATAGGTAGAATGCAAAGTATTACATTTTCTTACTGGATCTATAAACTCATTTAAGTAAATATATATCCACCAATATATACGTATCTATATATTTAAACAATATTGCTAAAGTTATATTATTGGAAAAAAAAAAAAATCCAACAGCTGACACGTGTCAAGCTATAGGCCTGCCACGTGTCAGCAGGACACAAATGCACAAGTTGAAGAAAATGGAGCGACGTGGCCAGCTGTGGTACCACTTTTTCTCTTTACATAGAATAGTATAGATATAGATAGAAGATATAGATTTTCTATAGGTAGAATGCAAAGTATTACATTTTCTTACGGGATCTATAAACTCATTTAAGTAAATATACATCCACCAATATATATGTATCTATATATTTAAACAATATTGCTAAAGTTATAATATTGGAAAAAAAAAAAAATTCCAACAGCTGACACGTGTCAGTATATGGGAGATCGCAATGCGTGTCGGCGGACACAAATGCACAAGTTGAAGAAAATGGAGCGACGTGGCCAGCTGTGGTACCACTTTTTCTCTTTACATAGAATAGTATAGATATAGATATAGAGATATGGAAGATAAATATTTCGATAAAAGTGGTAGTATACACTTTATTATACAAGAGTGTAATAGGCACGATCCTTATTTTATAAGTTAATTAGTCCTATGATTGCAAATCCAAAGTATATTAACACCATTTTCGGGATAATTGTACGGCATATAAGATGGTTATTTCATCATACACATAAAAACTTTAAAATCATGATTTCTATCAAGTAGACATTCTGAAAAAGATTGCACATAAATCACATACGAACTCAGAATTGAACCATTTCAGTTCGAGAATGACATAAAATTCATTGCAGAGTGTCTACAAGACAAAAAGGTGGCGCAAAGCCCGTGGAGGTTGGTGCTGATGCGCCCTTTCTGAACCATTTTTTTTTTGCTCCAACAAGTCATCTTACCAATACATCACATATATTTTTACACATACCCAGTAATTCAGGTTCAGAACATGAAAAACAGAAGCAAAAATGTATGAGTTGAGACTTAAAACACATGAAATGACAAAGAAAAAAGTTAGAAGCTTGAGTCCTTACGTTGATTGTTTGGGGTGAAATATGCACGATTCTCCTCTTTACTTTTCTAGGTAGTGATGAGAGTCAAATTGACTATCATTTGCTATGTGATTAGACCCCGTTCATACATCGTTTTATATGTTTTGAGAGATATTTGGTTGTGTTTATATGTATTTTACACCATGGATTGTATTTACGAGACCTAGGATGTAATGTCCGAAAATCTCGTCATTTTTCGGTGTTTTGATGTATTCTCGGTCACCCTAGTGTCCTGTAGGGGTTACGTGTGGTATTTGTTGTGATTATTTACAGGAATTAGGTGTTCGAGATGGCCGGAAGGCGAGTTACGAGGTTTGGAACGTGTTCCCGAAGCTTAAACGGATCAAAATTTATTGGTATTACAACCCCAACTTCACTTGATCTACATTTTGATCCAACTTTGAGGAATTTTCTGGGCTGGTCATTGTCATGAAAGTTGTAGACAATTGAATCCGTTTTCCATTGCATTTTGAATCACTTGATTTAGAGGTCTACACACAAAGTTATGACTGATTTACTAAAGATGTGTCAGCAAGTGAACACCCCTAACCAAAGCACTCGGTAGGTGCACACCCAACAATTTTGTAGGTGGAAACTCACCAGTACTGAGACTGGGGAATTTGGCTTACTCCTTAGGTGCACGCCTATCATTTTGATAGGTGTGCACCTACCGACTTATTTAGCCACTTGCACCACCCACTATAAATAGCAAATTGTGAGTGGATAAACATATTCATCTGTCTTCTCCATTGCCTTTCCGATTTTCTCCCATAAGAAAACCATAGTTAGCATTTTAAAGCTTTCATAACATCATCCTTTGTAAAAGTTGATTGAATATTCTTGGATTTCTTATTTATAAAGTTGGTTTTCTCGATTTCGAAGGTTTTTTCCGGTTTTTCTCTACATAGGTATTTTTAATCTTGATCTTTTGTTTGTATGTTCAAATTCTATGACGAAATCTGGTGTTGTTGTAGTTAGAATGAGTAGCTAATCGTTATATAGCCGAGTTATGCGATAATCTTCGAAATCGAACCCTAGATTGTTTATGTGGTGTTCTTGATGTTTGATTTGTTGAATCTTGATGTGTTTGTAGTTCTAGAACTTGTGCTTGATCACGTTTTTTGAATTGATCACTCGATAATCGTATTACACGTATCGTCTTTACATATGTATTTTGCGAGAGGATACGGGAACCGGGATTCTAGAATCACCCTGTAAAACCGACTGAGTTGTTTAGATTCGGTTTCGTGTGTGAGGTTTGTATCAACATTGTTGATCGTTTCATTGAACGTAGACTGTGTTAGGTCAGTTAAATCCGGTCAGCGGACTGTTGAACCTGACATGGGAGGGTAGATTATTGAAATAATGTATATTCTCGGAATTAGGAAACGACACCCTTTGAGTGACATCGAGAACGTTTAGGTAAGTCAAAAACACTTCCGGATCAAGCTAGGGTTTGTGAGTATTAAATTGGATCATAGCTCGGCTATCTTTTTTTCATAGTTTAAACTCTTTTATTTTATGTATAGTAGTTTGTAAAACCGGTGATATGACAAATCACCGTCTTCAGTAGTTGTGTTGGCCTGAAGTAGGAACGATACCGACTTTGATACTTAACCAGATTCCCCGTGGGATACGACCTTGCTCGCCATTTATAATACAACCAACTCGGTACCCTGCCGGTCAGAGTTGGCTTTGCTGTAAAACGGCCATCAGGTAGTATTCTTCTCCTACATAATTTCCTTTGATTTCTTGGGAATATACATGAAGAAACCCTAATACTTAAGACCATAAATACTTAGAACCTTATGAGTGTAAAGGATACATAATTACTTGAACTTGAAAGGCTGAGAAAGTAGATGGTTATTGCTCCAATTCACAGAGTTTATGCCTTAGGCCTTGACATGATTGAGAGGTGAGTTTGTGAGTATGTGAAACAAGAAAAATGAAGTGTGGCTTCGATTTTGAAGTTACAAACATGATGAGATGATGGAAAACCACTGGAAACCAATGTAAGTTGCCAGAAACGAAGGGAGACAACTCTCTGAATTCAGACTCCACCAGGGCTGTCATGACTTTCCACCGTATCGCCGGTGGAAGCAATAAAAAAATGTTGAACCCAAACATTAAGTGTCCCCACTCCCCCTGTCTCACGGGATGATTTAGATATTAATCAGGAACTCAGCGGCTCGAAGTCATGGGTTTGACATTATACAAAGGAACTGAGAGAAGTCTCTCATTCACGGGGTTCGAATGTATATTTATCATGTATCTCAACCGTGCATTGCACGTTCTGATGCTAGAATCTTCTTTTCTTTAAACTTGGGGCGATAAATCCGGCGGTGTACATAGAAGATGGAGCAACCCGTTTTCCACGTTCGGATTTGCTATTCTCAGTGATAGCGTGATAATTATCTCAGGTGGTCAGTGGTGGTGTTGTGGTGGATATCTGGCTATTTTTGAGGTGTTAATTATGGTGGCTCGTGGAGGAGCTATGCATGCAAGTGGTGGTGCCGTACTGTTGAGGACGAGAGTGGGAGAATTCGGCTTTGCCTTATCTTTTATTCATCATCAGAAAAAGCCCCCTTTGGAAGGGTTACATATGGCCCTATTTATAGGGAAGTTGTTATACATTATCAGCTAATTACGATAAAGGACATAGATGGTGCGGATACATAGCAAATTCCCGGTCCGCCGGCGAGGTAAGGCGGCTCCGATCTTGGGGCCTGTGCTTCATGCTAGCAGACTATCCCGATGGTGTCCGATCCCTCCTCTTACCGTTGGCGAGCAGCCGGTCCTATGAGTATCCAGTCGGTGCCGCAGTGATCGGAGCGACAGGACCGCGCCGGAGGTAGGAATATCCTTATCAATGTCCCCCTACTCCGTACCCTTGGCATCTTTCGATGTCGGGTGGGGAGTATTTTCTTGGGAATTCGCCGCCTATAGGGTGGTTCCACTTGCGCTCGATCCGATACATTGATCTTTTAGTTTAGCCTGCGGCGAAGTCATATTTGGGCGGATAGCCTTGACTTCAAATGATTTGGCATCTTGGGCTTTTAGCCTAGCCTGGAGCGAAGTCGCATTAGGTTGGCCCCCTGGCAAGCGTATTCACAACGGCTATGTTCTGTCCGATTCCCACTTGCCCTAGTCTTGAGGAAAAGACTGATGTGACCCGCCGCGAGCTCTGATTGGTTGTGACCTTTCGGGTATTCGTGCCTAATGATGGCAATCCCAACTTTCAAAATTTGAAAGTCCCGCATGTAATCTTGTCCATTGGATCTTTGGGCGGTGGGCCGTTGGATCTGTTTTTCTCTACCTATATAAAGGGAGAGTTGCCCAACCACAAATATTTTCCGATTTCTCGTTTTAGCAATTTTACCGGCTGCTCCTGAATAGAAGTTTTCCGACGAGGCGATTTCCGGTAGGGTTTCGAAGATTTATTTCTCGTCTCCTGCTTCCTGCTCGTATTTCCTGCTAATCATCAAGTAAGCTTATTTCTCCTCTTGATTTCTAGCATCTTGTATTCCTTCCAATTCTGGCTTTATTTTCATTCGGATTGTCGTAATTGAATTTAAATTCGTTGTCTCCACTTCCATGTTTGATAATCCTCCGGCTAGTCTGGGGCACTGAATATCCCAGGTCCTTGAATTGGGTCTGGCGCGATTGTTGTTGTAATGGGTTTTTTTCAAGGTTGTTCCCTTTGATTGGTGGGGCTTGTTGTAAGATGAAAAGACGGGGTGTCGAGACGGACTGGTTTAGATGGCCTCGGCCCGGCTATCGCTGTCCTGGGTGATGACTTATCCACCTCGCTCTTTTCTTTTGTAGGATGTCTAACAGCGACAGATCGAGAAATAGCGATGATGACGGTGTTCATGGCTATGCCTCTGAAGATGCCGATGAGGTGAGTACTAGCTCCGGTGAGGGCGACGAAGGTGAGAGTACGGAGGATGATTTGGTGTTGGCCCAATTGGCTCCCCAGCAACCTGGTCGTTTAAGGTCTGCAGCTTGTAAGCTACCGAAAGGAAAGCTCGTCTCTTCGGTTGTGGCCCCCAGGGAGTTAAAGAGGTTTGGGAAAAAATCTGCTAGGTCTGCAGGTTCCTCCTCCGGTGTTGTTGTGCCTGAGAAACCCCAGCGGAGCCAGAAAAACGGTGATGATGTGGAGGAGCCTAGGGAAAGCAGTAAGACTCCTAGGCCTCACAATGTCGAGGCCCTCAAGGAGGATAATGAAATCGCGCGCCTGACAGAGATGTGTCGAAGCAGATTGGGCGGCCGTTTGTTCCCGCCTTAGGGACCCTCAATTCCTTTCTGAATTTCATATCTCCTCTGATTTCCATTTTAGCAGCTTCGAGACGTCGGAGAATCGAGCCGGCTTGAGGTTGAAGAAAGACGGCTTGGTTTTGTTCTTTGATCACTTTGTGGCCGGTCTTAGGCCGCCTTTTGACCCTTTCTTTGTCGAGGTCATGTGGAGCCATGCCCTCCCTCGTGATTTTACCCCGGCGTGGTCGTGGTGGTTATGGCCTTCATTGTTCTCTGCCGTATTTTGGGCTACGATCCCTCGATGAAGGTGTTTTTGAAGTTTTATACCTTCAGCAAAGCGGCCACAAATAAGGCCGATTCAAGCAATTTTATGGCGACCAGAGCGAAGAAATGCCGCTTGTTTTACTGGACTTCGAATAAGGTCCGCGGTTGGAACACGAGGGCCATGCTGGTCGAGTCGAAGTCTGGGTGGCCTTTTCCGAAGTTCGATGTTCGCCCCAAAAAGAGACAGAACAGTGTTGTCGTGTCCAAGACTCTCGATCATGTTGAGCAGGAACTTCTTGATAAGCTTCACGAATTTCTAGGCTGGGATGAGGAGAGTGAGACTCAGAAAATGACTTTCAGCTGGAGAAGCTTGATCGATCTGAAGGCCCCCTTCTGTTGTGTAGCCGGTATTCCTGGACCGATTAACGCTCAGCCCGTAGTGAAGGCATCTAACCTGGGTGTTTACGAGGATTGGTATGCCGAGTGTCATCATGGAAGGTGTTTCCCTACCCAAAGGTCGATCTATCATACGGGGTTGAAGAGCTACGGCCCGCTAGTAATTTGCCCCCTTGATTTCGTTTTTCTTTCTCTGACTCTTTTTTGATAGCTTTGTTCATTTCTTGTGGGATTTTGACTATTTTTCCTTTGTATATCGCAGGTACCATGGTGCTCGCCAACACGAATAGGAATGATGTAATGACCCGTCTTAGGGATGAGAAGAAAGATCGACAGGCCTTGCTGGGTGCCAGTGAACCCATGAACCCTCCCCCCGCCGTGAGTATGGAAGACATTCCTTGGCTGAGGGCTCCTCTGTTGTGGGGCCGCATGACGTTGTGCACGCAGGTAGCGGTACCGTTGTTGCCAAATCGACCAGATCTACCGCGGCTTCAGAGGTGAAGAAAACCGCTGTGGTCAATAAGGCGAAGAGAAAAAGACCTGCCGGGAGGAAAGATTATATCCTGGTAGACGAGGAAGATCCTTCGATTGATGTTCGAGTCGACCCACCGCTCAAAGAGTCAGGGTTGAAGGTGGCCGGGTTCCGCGAGGTAACGGCGCCGATGACTTGACCGAGAGATCTCGTGAAGAGGTTCTTCGCCGACATTGAGCCTGGTGCTCTTTGGATCGGTGCGGGGAAGACTCAAGCAAGATGAAGGTCCCCGTGGGATTCAAGGGAAGCCGCCCTATGGTTGGACCATGAATTCCTAAAACAACCCCTTTCAAGACAAGACGCTGGGAATTATCTCGCTTTATCTCGACGTGATTCCTCTGTGAAATCTGAAGTTAAAACTGCCCGATGCCCCTCAACTGATGGTCGGTCACGGCGTTGTCAACCGGATTGCCCAAGCCGACGTGGTGGCGTCGACAACCTCTCCGGGGCCTTCATCCAATCGGCGACTTTTGTTCAAACACTCGGGCTTTATGGGACCCACGGAGCGGTAAAGTACCTTTTTTTTTTGAGTTTTCCGTTATCGTCCAGCGGGTAGGATATCTGGCTTTCACCCAGGAGACCCGGGTTCGTTTCCCGGTAACGGAGCCAACTGATAGCGTGATAATTATCTCAGGTGGTCAGCGGTGGTGTTGTGGTGGATATCTGGCTATTTTTGAGGTGTTAATTATGGTGGCTCGTGGAGGAGCTATGCATGCAGGTGGTGGTGCCGTACTGTTGAGGACGAGAGTGGGAGAATTCGGCTTTGCCTTATCTTTAATTCATCATCAGAAAAATCCCCCTTTGGAAGGGTTACATATGGCCCTATTTATAGGGAAGTTGTTATATATTATCAACTAATTACGATAAAGGACATAGATGGTGCGGATACATAGCAAATTCCCGGTCCGCCGGCGAGGTAAGGCGGCTCCGATCTTGGGGCATGTGCTTCATGCTAGCAGACTATCCCGATGGTGTTCAATCCCTCCTCTTACCGTTGGCGAGCAGCCGGTCCTATGAGTATCCAGTCGGTGCCGCAGTGATCGGAGCGACAGGACCGCGCCGGAGTTAAGAATATCCCTATCACTCAGCAAATTTAAGACTATTAATATGCGTTCCTTTCTTCTTCTCGTCTTCATTCCATTCCGATCCATAATAATGTTCTTCACTTCCTTTAACATGATCACCAGATGGTGGTAAAACATGCTTCCCCATTGCGGAAAATGCAATACTTCCACAACATCCAAGCACTGTACGTTACTTTGAGAAACAAATATGCAATACTTCAAGTCAATTTTAATACGTTTGGATCTTAACGATAATAAATTTTTCCAAATGAGCAAACTTCATAAAAAGCACATAAAGTACATTAATGACATTTTGGAAACGTCAAAACTTGAAAAACCAGCGTGTGGAATGACCGTGTGGAACAATTTCAACCTGTCTCCAAAATGTGTGCTTTAGATTGTGCTACACAATCACTTCACAAATATGGAGTGACTAGGAAAGACTTTTCCTTCACCGCCGATGCAGCGGTTGTCCCAATTTCAGTAATTTAAGATTTTTGCATGTTGTGACGTGACATTTAATGGTTATTTAATCAAGACTGATATGCCTAAATCATAATTCAGCCCACGGATCCTTATTCAGGTCCATCCGACCCCCAAAACAGTGGATTAAGCCACCGGCCACCACAATCCGTGAACTCGCAAGGCATCGGCTCCGTTCCAAGCCTTTGGTCCTATGCGACGCTATTAGGCTAGGGGGCGGCCCGTGAACCCTAGGTCTTTAGGTCCGCCAGAGACCAGAGCCGCCAACATAAAGACAAGACAAGCTACGACCTCCGGACCACAAGGCCGTCAGGCCTCCAGGTTATCAGCTCGCCAAAGGCTTTCAGGCCGATAGGCCCTCCGGGTTCCGACCTGCCCGCACCCGCCAGTTGTCATGCTCTCACCAGCTGGCTAGCTCCACCACTTTCACCGCCAAGCACTACCACTTCCATACACTCTTTATAGCCAGATATCCGCTGTTACATTCACTCAATCTTGTTGATGACTTTTTCGGCATCATCAAAGACCAATGAGGCTTAACTCAACGTTTAAGCCGATGCCCCGTGATCTCTTAGTGAAAAATGGCAATGAGGTAGTTCGAATCTCACTGTTTGCATGTGTGGGTACCTCTAAATGAGATAGATTCGTTTAGGTGAAAAGAAAAGGAAAAAACATCAAGTCTAATGACATATCACACAAAATTCATTGTATCTTTTTTAATTATACAATTTGAATGATATATAACTTTTAAACTTAAGGGAGATGTATTAACAAAAAAATGAGATGCATACTCAAAAGTGTAAAATGCGATATCCCTCGTCCACAGGCCCGTCCACCCCGACCCGACAGAATGGTGAGGAAGATAATGATGGTGACTCAACGGCCTATTAGGTGTGAGCGGCCAGGACTCGATGCCCACAAGGAGTCACCGACCCTGAATTCAGGGCATAGTCCCACACTACGGCTACCGGGAATCGAACCTGTATTTTCAAGATGCAATCTGCATCTGGAACCAACTGAGCTACTTATGCGGGTAAATGAGATACATACTTATTCGTGTGTAAAGAGACACCTTTATTACCTTTATTTTATGATCATTTAGTGAGAAAGGGCGAATAAATTTAGAATATTGGCATTAATTATCATCGACACCATTAACTTTCTAAAAAAAATGAGACATCATTAACAATATGATTGACACTTCCTCAAAAACAAAAACAAAAAAAGTTATGACTGACACGAGAGAAATTATGATGCAATAACTATCTACGACTTATACCGAGTAAAGGAACGTGATTTATTCCTTTATATTTTCTCAAACGTAATAATGACATGTATGGATGATATGGATACATCATACCATTCATTCCGTGCCTCATGTAATCAATGGAGAAAATAAATTAAGATAATTATCAGTCATTTTTAAAATATGCTTTCCGAAAGTTTATTAGTTTATTATTTAAAGGTTTATGGGTGCTAAGTCATGACTCGTGATGTTACATAAAAAGCTAATTGTTCATGTATATCATTAGTCATATTGTTATGAAAAAGGTGACATTGGTGCCCATATTCAAAATCATAATACAGCGACATTTTCCTATCGTGACAATGACACTTGCATTAATTAATTATGAAAATACACACATAGATTAACATATCACAGTCAAGTAAGACACAACAATTACTTTACAACGAATGACATAAAAATCATCTGCACCGTTTATTATTATGTAAATTATCATACTCAACACTATAGATCTATGTATGTTGAGTCGTCGTTGTGACACAACGAGTGTGAGAGTATAATTACACATCACAATCTCTTGACGGTAATGGTAAACCATTAAAGGAGGGAAGTTATTGTGTGGTATATCCGAATGCACCTAATTGACCGGTAAATAAATAAATCTGGACCACATAATTTGTATTCTATTTAAGAATAAAAGATACACAATTTGCCATATGGGTACACTCTACATATAACGAGACACTCAATAACTTCTCTTAAAAGAGCAAATGCAAGACGGGCTTCCTCTAAAGAGACAACTTTTTTTATTCCTTAATTAAGCAAACTTCCCACCCTAATAATTAATGCATTACTTTATTTTGACGGTAATAATT
Organism: Gentiana macrophylla; assembly: GCA_026214975.1. Lineage (NCBI taxonomy): Eukaryota > Viridiplantae > Streptophyta > Magnoliopsida > Gentianales > Gentianaceae > Gentiana > Gentiana macrophylla. Next base: position 20,012,969 of record CM047806.1, read on the forward strand.
AATGCTTACTTTTAAACTGGCAAAAAAATCACTTCCAAAAGATAAACATTTTACGGGAAAAAAAAAAAAAGATAAACATTTGGTGACAAATTTATATTTGAATAAATCATCCATGGTTTAACAGTACAGCTTTCACGTGGACGGCACCACCATTTAATTTATAATGCTCCAAGGAACTATATACTATTCGTTTAATATTATTTCTTTTATTGTTGACTAGGCATCCATTCTTATCTTTACAGCAATGTTATGCCATTTGTTATGAATATATGTATTAATTAATAAATAAATACATATATTTATTTCGACTGGAGCATAGCCTATAAACATGTGTTAGACGTATTACATATACAGCTTAAAATTGGTAGCTTACAAAACCCTGCAAAGAGATTTGGTTTGTATAGATCAACTTGAAGTAGAGTCAGAACAAGTAGGTTATAAACGGAAAATATTTGTGGTGTATTACGTTATTCACAAGAAGGCAGCTGTGGTTATTCGTGACCACTATGGTTTCATTATGGAATGAAATTGCGTGGTCATGAATAAATCACACGGTGTCTCCACACGAATGGAGACATCACACAAGTATTTTCCGTTATAAACGTTTTGAACAGTGCACTTGTAAGGAACTAAAACACGTACTACGTTTCGCCCAAAGTATAAGTCATTTTAAGAGTTTTTATATAGATTAAGAAAATAAATGATTGTCATAAATTCTAAATAACAACTACTTCCGTCGCTAAATAATAGTTTGAAAAAGAGAGAGTGGAAGAGTCGTTATAGCTCATAACTTTTTGTATCAATCTCAATCTTATAAAGAGTCATCTCTGGAAAATATAACCAACATTTCGAAATTCAAAAGAACAGGGAGGTTTGAGCACACAGCATGCGTCACACGGGTCAGAAGTAGTTAGATCCAACATCTTAGCTCGTGCCACGCAAGGGTGGACCCAGTATAGGGACATAGAGAGCTAAGTTAGCCCACCCGGATAAAAAAATATTACACTATAAAATCTATATAGTCCAGTATGATTCATAAAATATTCTTAATTCAGCCCACCCGACGAACTTGATATAATCCATTAGCCCACCCCATATTAAAATCATGGCTCTGCATGAGCAGACCTAACCTTTGGTGCCACGTCATAGATGAGTAGACCTAACCTACGCTCTGCATTCCAGCTTAGGTCTGGGGGGCATTTGACATTGGTGAGATCGATCACCATACACATGACACTCATCGGGTCAAATTATCAACATAAGTCCACATCAGCATATGGACCGAGCATAGTCTCGCCCAACATCGAGCCTAGTTGGTCCTCAACTTGCTACTCGGGGTCACCCCATGAAGCCAAAATTTTTTTTCAGGAAGAGAAAATCATCATTAGAACAGCGCAGGCCACTCACATACAGGAAGGGCCGACATGGTGCATGACGTTACCGGTCATACATTAGACATGGCGCAGGTCGTCCTCTGTCACATACATCATTATCTTATCGACACGCCATTGGAAATCGATCCACTACAAACCAGGATATTCTCGGCATTATGCCTTCACCACCAATTGAACTACCATCTACACCATTGTACACTATATAAAAGGAACGGGTCCTGCACATGCACGGTATGCAATCTCTCAAGATCCTTTCTCTTTAGAAATCACTTTATAATCCACCTTACTGTCACATCACTGGTTTGAGCGTCTGAGTGTTTTCTTGGGAAAAAGAACTCTTAGACCCCTAACGAGTACATTCATGATATTTTCAGTTGTTGATCATCTAATAAAACTCACTCGACAGCATCAACGATCGGATCTCATTTGCACGAGAATATGATATTGGTCAAGACATAATGGCATAAAAGTTAAGACGTGTTGACAAAAACATAAAAAGATGAAGACAATTTGCAAGATGCCAAGATGTATGTCTTTAGTAAAGTGATCAACCATCTGAATTAAATTAGGTTAAAAAAAAACTTTAAAACAGATTCAGAGTTATATCAAACTATTTTATTCAATCATACAATCAAGTCAAACTTAAGATCAATTCTGAACTACAATGTAGTGATTTCTTTTCTTTTTAAAATTCAAGCAAGCATTCACATCATACAACCTTTTTTTTTTTGTAAAGCATTCGGAAAAGTTTTATTAGTTTTGATAAGTTTATTGGGCCTTTGCTTTTCGGTATCATTTGACACATGTTCGATCTATATCCAAATGTAAATTTTTATGGGTCTTTAAAAAAAAAAAAGAGTTCTGTTGTTGAGGCTTCAAAGACGAATCCAACAGCCCAATACCACTTGAAATTGTTAAAGGCTTTTTTTTTTTTTTTTTTTTTTTCCTTAAAACTAAAAGGTTGTCACATGAGAAACAAGGTAGCAAAAGGATGCATACTCTATTCACAAGAGTCTTGTCACACACCCACTTTTTTTTTTTTTTTTTTTTTTTTTTTTTTTTTTACCTTAAACCATGTCATACTCATTCGGTGGTTGGCAAGCGTATGTCTCCTAGTCAAGGGTCTCATTTGGCACAACCTACTAAATATAGAAGCCACGTTGGTGGAGGACTACAGTACTTAACCCTAACCCGATCAGATGTTAGTTTTGCAATGAATTGTCTTAGTCAGTTTATGCACTCTCCTACGGTTGAGTATTGGAAGCCACTGAAATTTGTTCTTAAATATGTCATGGGTACTTTATCTCATGGTATGCATTTCAAATCTCCATCATTTCATTATATCAATAGGTACTCTCATGCATATTGGGCCTGCAACCCAAGATTCCAAGTCCATTGTAGGGTATCATGTTTATCTAAATGATTAATTGATTTCCTAATGCTTAGAGAAACATATTGTTTTTCCACGGTCAAGTACATAGTCTGAATATAGAACATGAGTAAGAATCCAATGAATACAAACAGGATACATTGAATTCTATAATCTTGATATTTGTCATTAAAGTTGTCTCGTATTGAGTATTTACTATTGTTTCACCTACCATATTAAGATATTTATTTATCACCCTTCATAATCTAGGTTTTGAAGTTGATGTCTCTACTCGTATATGTTGTTAGACCTACACATAGTATTATAGTCACTCATTTATACTCCAGAGAACATGTTGAAATTGTTTTACATTATTCACTTGTTATTGTTTCATCAATCTTATTAAGATTAAATTTTATTCGTCTCTCATAGCCTAGGCCAAGAAGTAAATGTTTTTCCTATTACTGTATGTGTTATTTAAAGAATCTTCTAGTGGGCAAGAAAATAGAGAAAAATAATAAGAGAATCTCTTGTGGGTTTCAACTATGTAATAATAGTTTAAATAATAAAAAACTATGTAATCATAATTTACAAGAAAGCTAAAAACCACATTATGACCCATCACTTTTCATATATATATATATATATGAAATACATTATGCTACGAAAATCTTGAAGTAAAACAATGAACATATAAAAGCATGTATAGTACTAATTAACACAAATCACAGTTATTTGTAAAGCAGATGGATATCTAAACAGAAGATCAACACTTAGCTAGCACAAGAAGAAAAAAAAGAGGGGTGGTAGGGTGGAGGGAGGGGGAGGGGGGGGCAAGAGATGTAATATTTTCAAGGCTATAATAGTAAATCCCAGTTCAAACTAGATTGAGCTGAACCACAGTCTGCTGCATGATTTGTTCTTGTTGTAGATGTTGGACTTTGGGCAGGTACAGGTACTGAATCAAATGTTTCCCACTGGGTAGTGATTACAACAGCACCGGAGCCCGAGTTCATGGACGACAGCTTCAGAGGTTGCTCCTCCGGTTGCAACAAGGTGGCAGATGATTGCACCACCACAGGCGGCGGAGTTAATGATGCTTCCTCGTACGAAAACATGGTGGTGGTGGTGGTAAGATGATGTTGTGATTGTTGTACTATGGTACTTAAATTACCATTGTTGTTGTTATTGTTAACAACAAGTTTCGAGTTTTTGATCTTCAACATGTCCACTTTCTCCACATACTTTTGCACCCTTCTTACCTATATTGAAGCAACCAAATTTGTTTAAGCGTATTTTGGTAATTACAAAAATCTGAGAGGACACGAGCCCCGAGCCCTATATAGCTCCGCCCCTCTTGGCTCTATATATATATATATATCGTTTTTATGGAGGTTATTGCTTTCAAGGTTTGATGATGTCGAATAAAAAGAACCATTATTTATCACCAAAAAAAATATATATATATATATCATTATTACAGTAAGATCTAACCTGGACCACCATACATAATTGTCAATCAAACGTAGAAGGGGGTCATAGGGAGAGGACAATGTCTCCGTCGAGATCCGGAAAAAAAAATATATATATATATATGGTGGATATTAAAGATATAGTAAAAATAGGCGAGAGTAGCGTACCTGCAAATTAGTTTGCAAAATGAGGTCTCCATCTGCATTTATTCCATCTAACTTTACCAGTTGATTCATCAATGACTCGATCAACTTTACCAAATCAATTTCACCTACTTTCACACCCCTACTGCTTATAACTGATTCAAATGCCGACACCTGATATCCATTTCCCATACATATTTGTCATACTTTTTTAATATTACTACACCAAATAATTATTCAAATCAAAACAACAATCTTTTTTACAGCCTAGCATATTTTAAAGAAGTCAACAAAGTATCTTCACCGAAAAGATTTTCAAAAGAACGGATGAAGAAATGAAGAAATCGGTTTGGCTCGTTTAAGTATAAAATTATTAAGGTGTTAATGATTCAGCTAACCTGTCCAGCCAACCTATCAACCTCAAAGGTGATATCAGATAGAGATTTGGCAACCTTGTCAACTTTGGCAATCTTCTTCATCTCAATGTACCTTCTTTCAATGCTAATTGGGTCCTCAATCAACACTATTTTGGACTTGTTTTTAACACCAACACTGTCAAGAAATGTCTTTGAGTCCCTCTCTTTGTTCTTGAACATCAACTTCTGATCTTCATGGTGCAATCCAGTTGGCCCAGTCAACATTTTCTTCAACTCCCCTGTTTATATATATTAATTATCACAATAAATACATTCGAGTCGTTAACATTAGCCCAACATTATGTTTATCGAGCCAAACGTACTTCAAATTTACAATCTCGATTATAACACACCAATCAGATCCTTTTAACGACATGTTTATTTACAGTTTTAAATACATATTTTTCAATTTTACCAAGTCTCTATTGAAATGCATTAAATATTTTATTTTACATAACCCTGTACATATAACAAAAAAATTACAAAATCTTGATGAATACGGTAGAAGTAAAATTTAGCAGAATCATGTGACACTTGGTCATTTAATCGATAATAACTACACATCAGTATTCTAAGTTTCCAATACATTATATGAAAAATATATGTATAATTATGGGTCAAGAGTCAATATTTAAAAATTTTAACAGGTCAGTTAGTAGATATTAGTACATAAAATTCATAAATAATGTTAAAAATACACTGAACTTTTTTTTCTTCAGATTTGGGTCAAGTGACCCAAATGCTTCCATTTGCCGCCGCCGCTAGGTAGAAGTAAAGAAAATTTTACAAAATAAAATCTGTATTACATGAAAAAAAATAAGGTCTACTGATATTTTTTTGGTTTAAATCTCTAAAATACAGTTGTCAAAAAATTTACGGTATCTAACTCATGCAACACAAATTGAATATTTCAAAGTAATAATAAATGTAAAATTATTTTATTTTAAGTTAATATGTTAAAAAAAATCATTTCGTGATAATATGTTTTTAAGCTAATATGTGAAGCAAATATGTTTTTTTAAAGAAGTATTTTAAGCTAATATGTCTTTTTTAAATCTATTTAAGCTAATATATTAAAAAAATCATTTCGTGATAATAAACATTTAAATTATTGATTTAAGTCGTAAGAGTAGGTAGCTTCCTTAAAAATAAATAATAAAAAAAAGAAGTCGTAAGAGTAGTAGTAAAATTTAAAACTTAATAAAGCATGTTTAAGTTGAGGAGATAAACATTAAAATTACCGAAGGTGGCTTGAGAGCTGATGTGAACTTCATGGTAGACAGACCCGTACTTGACCCGGACTCTGATAGTTGGAATTGGGGTCGGGTTTGGATCCGAATCAGTTCGCTTCTGAACAAGCATGCCACAAGGCCTCATTTCCCAATTGCCGTCAGTAACTTTTCCTCCGCCGGCCGTCGGAGTACCTTTTGTCGGCGACGGTAACTCCAAACCCATGCCAGTAGTTTTAGTCGTCCTCATACGCATCATCTTGCTAGCTGCCGGTGAAATTGAACTCTGTTCACTAACTTCCGAAACTCAAAACACTAACACCGCTGACGTCACAATTTCACCGGTCCCAATCGCTACTTTCTTCTCAATGCAGCAATAGGGAAGAGATAAAAACAAAGAAAATTAATAAAAATAAAAACAGGCTGAACCCGTGCAAAAAGCGATCGAGTCTCGGAAAAATTCCGGCAAAGGAAAATCGGAAAAAAAAAATGCTAGAAAATGCAAGATACGGGAGATTTTTTAAATCGGCAAGAATTTCTGAGAGAGAAAAAAAAAATCCTATATTCATGCAAAATCTGGAAACTCCCGCAACCACCGTTCAACTAACAATCAAAACGAAACAAGATATTTACCTAAAAGAAAAATTCTACTATATTTTTTTTGGATAATCATATTTTCAGTAGAACAATTAGATAATTGAGAAGGAGTGAAAAAGAGAAGAGAGTAGAAAACTGAATTGCGGACGAAATTGCAAAATAGCATGAAAAAGTAAAGGCGAAAAAAAAAAAAAAGAATGGACAGCGGAACATGGAATAGCAGAATGCAATTTGCAGGGGAAGGAATATATATACGATTATTTTAATGCAACCATGTCTTAATTTCCAGTAAATTAAAAGGTTGACAAAAAAAAATTACGTTGATTAAAGAAAGATGCCAAAAGCTAAAGTTTGAGAGCTAAAGGTTAAGAAATAGTTTTAATTTCTTGTTTAGGGAAGGTTAAGAGATTAAAACAATGAAGATCCAAAATTATTAGGTTAATAATTTCAAAAAAAAAACAAAATTATTAGGTTAATGATTAAGCATAAAGCAAATTTAGGCAATCGATTGCAGCTGGTTTCACTTGCTACACTTCAGGCTAAATTATGAAAAAAAAAAAAATTATTATTTTGTTTAAACCGAAGGAAACTAAAGTTACTATAATAATCAATTAATTGTGATACGACAAATTACACAATATGTTTAATCAAGATGTGTTAATTTCATCTCATTGCATGAACAACACGTGATACGATGTTTCACTGTATTACAGTGACGAATTCAGAAGAAAAAAAATTCATTAAACACTTATGATTCACATGAAGCATTAAACTAGAGTGTGAGTAATATGATATTGTCCCAAAATATTATAAATACTACAACAGTTATAACATAAAATCTATCCAAACCAAATAAATGCTAACTTCAACTCCCATGCAACATGCAAGGAAAGGGACAAGTTCCTCCTCTAATGCAGAAATAGAAGGAAAACAAAACAATATGATAAAATATAAGTGAAAGTCAGTTACAAATTAATCTGCAAAGAAGATTATTTTATTATGTATTAGGGAGAAATCAGAAAGAATATCTATATCTATACTATTAGATTAGATCACATTCCATCCATAAATAAAATAAACTACATTTTTATTTATAAAAAAAATTAGAGTGCTGTAAAAAAATAAAATAAAAATAGAGTTGGAGAATATGTAAAATTTCCCTTCGTAAATACTAAGATAAAAGGAAAAAAAAAATGTATAAAAAACTGAAAAAAGCAACTAAGAAAGGACAAAGGCTAAGGAGTGCCGACGTCAACTAACCCATAGGAACCATACAAAAGATTGCCGCTTGCGTCACTACCTTCCAAGTCCCACTGATCAATGATACAAATTCCACCGACACTTTGCTTCACTCAATTTTTAACCTACTAAATGTACCACTCAAATAATTAAAAAAATATGTTCCATGGTTTATCCACAAACATATTACACTCACATTTATTTCAGAAAAATCTCACACGTTTTGCTTAAACTATATTTTGAAAGGAAATGATGAAGTTATTCCATCAAATTTACATCATTTTTACACCATCATCATCTCATCACATAACAATACGATTATATTGGATATAAAAATGATGTAAATTTAATGTGATAACTCTATCATTATTGCCCTATTTTGTTTGATTTGAATCAAGTTATCTCAAGAATTGCCCCTAAAAAAAACTGATTAATTTCATAACAATATATTTTAATAATAATCAACCTTTTTAATTCATTTTAAAATCAACAAGGACATAAGTTGGTTTCCTCGCCTGGCCAGTATGTGGAATAAAGCATTTGTCTCCTGATACAATCACCGTACAACGATTGCCCTGATATTTTGGGCCGGCTATTAGATACTCGGGGCTTTAGTAGAGGTCAGAACGAAATTAACCTCTACCGAGCTCCTGGTAGAGGTTCGAGCTCGGCTCAATTTTTCAAACCTAGGTTAAGGTTCATTCACGAATCGATCGAACCTTAATTTAGCAAGGTTCGGCTCGGGTTCGATTGGAATATTAGGAAACATGTTCGGTCCGGTTCGGCTCAAACATGCTCGAACGGTTCGAACGTTCGAACATGTTCGAACGTGTTCGGCTCGAACTGTAACTGTGATTTCCAAAACCAGATTTCTAACTTCTAACCCTAATTTGATTTTGATTTCCTATTTTAATTTAATATATATATATATATATATATATATATATATATATATATATATATATATATATATATATATATATATATATATATATATATATATATATATATTTTTTTTAAATATAAAATAGTTCGAGCCGAACGTGTTCGATACGGTTCGGCTCGATAGACGAATATCAAATACCTAACGTTCGGCTCGACGTTCGAAGGTTCGAATCGAACTCGAATCGAGCTTTTTTCGAGCCGAATACAGCGAATCGAATCGAATACTGACGTTCATTTACAGCCCTAGGCTTTAGGCCACTTATGTTGGATGTGGCCCTTTCGATGTTAAGTATATATTTTGTTATACAATTGAAGAAACACATATATTAATGATATGGTAGCAAAAACACTTCATCAACCTCCTTTAAAATACTTTCGTGATGACATTTTTCTAACTAATAAACAATTCACGTATGATAACCATAAATGAAAGGTCCATCTCTCGATAACTCAAATTAAAGATTCCTGAATTTCTAATAACTTGACATGCACAACAAGATCCGTGACAATATGACAGATTAATGTAAAAACTAAAACCAAAAATTTTAAAGGTAAACATAAGAGAAAAAATAATTTTGATACCAAAAACTCACATGTCACCTGTGATTTTAAGCAAAATATTTGCATGACTGCATATTGTTTAGCCCCCGACACCGCTAAATCATCTTACACTTGACCTCTATGTTCTACCATTTTTTGAAAATAATCCATGATACATCAATTTGATATATATCGAAGTATGTCCCTCTCAATATACAACTCTAATGAGTCATTTAAAAATTGTTCACCCATTCTATTCCGTAATCCACCATTCACATACTTCATAGGTGATCAGGGCCGGCCCTCGCTTTTTTTGGGCTTAAGACCAAGTCCCCGAATTGGGTCTTTTAGTTGAAGTTGGTTTTTTTTTTTAAAACATACTTATTGTTAGATATTTTTTCATAAATAAATATTTTGGTTATCGTTTGCATACGAGTTACCGTACGAATTAATGTTATCGCAATGAAACGGGGTTCGACCTGATATGTACTTACTCTTTCGTGTAAGGGTTGCATGCTTTCATCCAGTGAACAGTGACAACCCTACCCTTTCGTGCAAGGAGTACATCCATACGTCTGTGGGGTACTTGCAACCTATAAAAGGCATAAGTATGCAGACGAAAATTCATAAGTTTGACAACATCATCAGAAAAACTTTGAGTGTCCTCGGGTTTGATTCAAACAAGTCATTGTTTGAATCAAACACCCACATTATATCCTGAAAGAGATTTTCATTTGATCCCTTAGTGACATCGTGTGGGACGAAATATCTCTTCAAAGACAACGTTATTAACGTGTCTTTGAGTTTCTAATTCTCTGTCAAATCCTAAGTACTACATTTTTTTCAACACTTATCGCGTTTTTAACATCCGTAAATGCAAAAAATTAATAAAACTTGTTTGTATGTCTATTTTTTTTTTTGGGCCAAGTAAATTTTTTGTTGGGACATTTATCGATTGGAGTAAAAAAAAATTGGGTCTTTATCAAAAGAAAATTTAACATATTATATTAGGTTGTATCGGATTAAATCTACATGATTTTTTTTTCTTTTAGCAAAACATGTACTGTTGGGCCCTCCGACACCGTTGGGCTTAAGACCTGGGTCTCGCCGGCCTCACTATAGGGCCGGCCCTGTAGGTGATAATGCTCGCTCTACTGTTGCAGTTGCAACCGGCAAAATCAGGGCCAATGTGTACATTTTGTAAACCAATGGATATACCAAGTCTCTTTTAGTTTCAACCCATCACTCGGGTAGTAGAAGATTTTGGCACTTTCGGTACTTCAAGGAAATAATTGAACAAAGACATTGTATGAAGTTTGATCGAACTTAAAATGAAAAGTACTGGAAAACTGTATGGGCCTTCTTCCTCTAGGATCAAAAGATAGAGTAGCTATTATTATGGACTGAACTTAGGAAAATAAGCTGCCTACGTATCCAAATATATATTTGGAATCAAGTCCAACCGTAGTTCGAGCGGTTATCCGTCATAGTGGAGTTAATGGGTGGTTATGTAATCCACCCACGTCTCATGTTTGCATATAACTGCTCTTTCTTCCAGATGCGCATGTCTCCGATCTGCTTCTTTTGGCCAGGGACTCGCCTCAGTGCGATCCGTCTGCTTTTCTCCGACCAGGGACTCCGCCTGGTCCGATCTTGATCTAAGCGGTTTTCGTTAAGCGAGCCTCACGAAGGTTGGCCCACATCCAGGACCTGGTTAGGAATCTTTTCTAATCGCCTGGTCTATGTGGTCGTACTGACTTCCAGATCGGATATAGGCTTCCAGATCGGATATAGCCCTATCCTGTCCTGGTGGTCCGTTCAGTATATACTTGACACGTGGACATATTCAGGTCACCCCCAATCAAAGCCCCCCCAGATCTTAATCGATGTGGCCTGGCCTTTTAAATGGATTAAGATCTGAAGTTCAAGGGTTTTCCACGTGTATCATGCAGATAGCTTATCCACCGTTGCCTCGGTTATCTCAAACGCCACCATAATTGCACGCGGTTGTCTTTTCAACCGATGTGTAGTCGAAACGTCCCATCTCTTGGCTGAAAGCTATTAAATCCACTGAACCCTGAAAACATCCATCATTGTTTATAGCCAAGGACGCCAGATCTGCCAAATTTGCACCTTCAATTGTCAAGTAAGTCTTTCCTCTTCCTTTGCAATTTTCTTTTATTCCTCATGAATCCAGACCAGCCTGATATACCTAATCCTGGCGAGAATCCCTTTTTTTCTATTCTCCCTCCTCATTTAATTGCCTTTATTGTTCATGCACTTATTGAATCACCTCTAACTGAGTGTAACATTCTAGGTTATCTGCGCCTATAAGAGCATTAAGGAGGACCTACGAGACGAAAAAAATAATGGCTTGTCATGCAATCGACTCCAAATTGAAGGATTCTGATATCACAGACATCTGTGATAGGTATGGAATAAACAAGAATGTTTATGCCCCCATTCGACCCGAGCCTGGAAAAAGTGCCGCTGCTCCTCTTGCCGGATATTGCGCTGTTTATAAAGAACAGTTTGATTGCGGTCTCATATTTCCTCTTCCTCCCGCCTATCTGGAAATACTCCGATATTACGATTTAGGGATTGGTCAGATAGTCCCCAATAGTATAAGAGCCATTACCGGTTTCTTGATTTGGTGTAGGTGTTTTGTCACCCCTTTCACGTTGTTGCTCTTTAGAACTTTTTATCAGTGTAAACAGGTTAAGAAAAGTCCTGGCTGGTACTGCTTTTGTAGGAGAACCGATAGTTTGAGTGGCGTACCTCTGATTAAGAAAACCGATCAATCCTTCTCCGATTGGAAAAAACATTTCTTCTTCATTAGGCCCCAAACTGCTAGGGATTTAGGTAAGTGGAATGATGTATTATTTTTATATGATTGAATTTACGTGATTTTATTACGTTTTGTTGACAAATTCTATGTAAAATATCTAAAATTATGATATAATTAGTATAAATTATTAATCTTTATAGTTTAGTATAGTTAGTAGTAAAAGTTAGTATTTATAATAAAAAGTTGTAGTTTTTGTACCGGTTTTAGTAACCGGAATATTGTGTCTATTTTACACGGGTATTTTGTGTTTATTTCATTGCGAGTAATCCTAAGATGAATCGAAATCGAGTATCGACACTTTTGAAGTCAATTCAAGTTGTTGAAAGGAAGTTATAAAGCGTCACCGATATAAATGATCAAGAGAATAATTGTTTACGAATCTCGAAAAGGACGTATAATACAAATGGCTCATCGAGAATACGTTTTCTGAAGAAGTGGTCTTGATGAAAGTTGTAGAGAATTCAACGAGCTTTTCAACGGAAGTTCGATTATGTCATTCTGATATCAAGAATTCAAGTTACGATTTTTAGAAGTTAACTGTGTAATTATATATAATTATATATATAATTACACAGCACAAGTGATGATTAAGGGTAACATGCTTGCACATGCTGATAACAAACTGTAATGATTGTCATCATTACACCGGACCGATCCGGCAAGTTTTCAGGACCGGTCCGGGAAGGGGAAAATTCTATAAATAGGGGATCAGAGGCTCACTTTCACTTTGTACCAATATATATAAACCCTATTCTATATATATAACTCTTTCCCTCTTTCTTTTATAGTTTGTAAATAGGCTTTATGCCAAAATAAATTAGTAGTAGTAGTATCGTAGTAATGTTCGGGAAATTATCGGAAGTTCAGTGTTGCTGAAGTCGTTGTAATGTCTGGAAAAAGACGATTTCTGAGTCAGCAGTTGTAATCGGGTAATTTCTATAATAATTATGTTTATGTTTGTTATTTTCTTCTTTTTTATAATGTTATTAGGCTAGATCTAATAACTAGCCAAAGTTATGTAATCGTATTATTTTGATCTTTTCGTTAAAAGAATGATGTTAAAATAAAAATGATCAAAATTGAGTTAAAATGAATCTTTTTCTATTTCGCTACGTAATGATAACATATTCGGAATGAAGTAATCAATCATGATGAATACCACATATAACCTGACGATGAACTGACCAGAGAAGTCAGGATATGAGTAAAAATAGAAAAACCGGAGGGTAAAAATGGCCGTCTGATTAACGGAATCCTATTTCCTACCCGGGCGATTTGTCCTAGTAAAACAAATCTTATTAAAATTTGTACTCGAGATCTTAATAATGTTAAAATCACAGTTTAATTGAAACTACACCGTTTGTATTAAATCGATCCGCTTGACAACCGGAGCCTCTTGAATAACATCGGCCATCTGACAAATGGAATCACCTCTTTTATCCGGGGTAGATTTGTACTGCAGACTGTTTTGACTAACTAAGTTTAGCATAAGGCGATTGTGGACATTGGACTGATGACAATTTGACATATGACAATTTCATACGCTCGTGTGAGGAGGAATTGTTGACATTAGGAGTACACCGTTTCATTCACTCAATTGGACCTAATAAAAAGGAAGATCGAACACATTCTATTAATTGAAAAGATCATATAAATTGATTACATATACTTTGGCTAGTCTAGTCTATAAACTATATATTGGTATCTATATATTTATATATATATATATATTTTACTATTTATGTACATCTATATATATTTATATATCTATATATATTATATTAGAATAACTTTTAAATTACGCATTTATTTTATGTTGGTTAGAGTAGTAGTAATGTGTTATAAAATTGCGGTTTAGATCGAGTTAATAGCAGACTCTCTTTGGTGTTTAACCACACTTAAAAGAATTACCACTTTTTCCTCGAGGATTCGACACCGACTCACCACTTTATCACTACAATTTGACCCGGCACACTCGCCGGTTAGGATCCGTCTAACCTAGAAAAGGTCCGTCCCTTTCTTGACGCCGTTCTAAGGTGCGGTTTGGTGACGTCGACTTTACGGCGCCGTTGCCGGGAGACAAAGTCGCTATTTTTTTTTGTGTCTATGGTTACTACTTGTATTAGCTTAAAATTCTCGAGGATAAACCAACACTCTTCTTATCACATTTTTTTTTATTTTTCGTTGGTATCTACTTTCTTTTAGTACCAATTTTCTTCTTCTTTAAAACTCGAGCATTTTTCTATTTTAATTAGTTGATGACCGTAAGAGGTAAAGCCTCACTTACTCCTTATAAGCCTGATATAAACGCTACGAAAAGCGATTGCGGATAGAGAGTAAACGTGGTCAAACCAAATTTAGACTCTTGGAAAATCTCCAACGGAATCATCTTCTAATAAAAATAAAGAAATGGTGAAACTAGTGATGAAACAAACGAACAGAGGCTAGATCATGCTTTAGGGCATGGACAAAACCCCGTTAATATTAATAATAATCGAATAATAATAATAGGAACAATCAAGATCGGAACCGAGAATAATCGTAACAATCCGCCAAACCCGAGACCTATCTCGTGATCAAAGCGTAAGGAGAAACCGGACTAATAATCCCATACTTTTACCGAATGAAGGAGCGAATAATTTGAAATTAAGTCTCATCTTTTGGTTTAATTGACGCGAAGAGCCCAATTTCTAGGAGAAGATGATGAAGATCCACATCATCATCTCTATCTGCTTGAAGAAGCGTGCAATACTGACCAAAAGTCAAGGTGCTCATAAGGAATTAACGAGGATGACTATGTTTCCTTTTTCTTTAAAAGGAAGAGCCGAGATTGGTTTATGTCTCTTCCACACCACTCGTTAACTAGTTGGGAGGATATTCAAAGCGAATTTCGAAACAATATTTCACTCAGACGGAATTTGGAATTAAAGGTCGAGGTTGCTAATTTTAGACAAGGATCGAAGAAACACTTGGGAATGCGTGGGAAAGGTTTAAAAATTGTTAAGAGCTTGTCCCGATCATGGTTATTCCTTAGATATGCAAATTCAACTTTTTCGTCAGTAAATTAAGAAAAGATTCACGTGAGATGTAGATCATGCATGTGGTGGTTCGTTAATGATGAGTGAAGCTCAAGCAGTTTACGATGCTATAGAAAAGATTTCCAAAAACAACGAGAATGTGGGAAACCGGTTCTAGCACTAGAAAAGTAGCTTTGCGTAAGGATGTACGTCAAATACGGAAGTTCTAGCACATTTGGAGAATTTAAGTAGAAAGTTTGATGGATTACAACAAGGTAAGAATCAAAATTCAGAAAATAGTACTCCAACCTGAATACTCAAATCATGATAATGTGTCATTAGGGATAGAAGAACCAACAGGATATTCAAAAGAGGAAGTGAGTTTTTTAAAAGAAGATAGGAATTTGAACAATGCATATTCAAACTCATTTAATGCTATTAGAAGAGACCACCCAACTTTTAGATGGTCCGAAAACCCTAGTAAGCCAGGACAACCGCCGTATCCATTCAAAGATAAGAATATGAATAATAATCAAGTTTATCAAGGAAATACATCTAATCGAATTTACAATCATTACCAAGATCCTATCCTCAACATACCACTCAAAGTATACCAAGTAACTCAAAGTTCAACTCAACCTGCAGAAGGGGTTGAAAAATGGGAAAAACTGATGGAAAATATGATGGGTGTAGTATCTACTCAAGCTAAGAATATGGAAACAATGATGACTTCTATAGGTTCAGTCAGTAAGGACATGAGTACAATGAAACATCTATGAGTGGACATGATACCAGAATGAGAACGATAGAAGCTTCATTAAGGAATATGGAAGATCATTTGAGTAGGGAAGGTGAACGTAACAACAGTAGACCTCCTGGAGGATTACCAAGTAATACTGAAAGAAACCCAAGAGAGGTAAATGTTGTAGTTACAAGAAGTAGGAAACTCTACGGTAGTAGTGGAGTAGAAAACTTCGGGAATAATGAAGTAGAGAATGATTTAGATGGTAAGAAGGATGAAACTAAAGATGAACTTGAATTTACGGATGAGGAAGAAGAAATCATAGAGAATTTCTTGAAAAGGAATAGAAGTTTGGAACCTGAGAAGGAAGGTGAAAAATGGGTAAAAATCCCTAGAATTTTGAAAGACCCCATGGATAAAGATTTAAGGAATCTATTTAAGGAACATGTTAGAGTAGAAGATAAAGAAAACAAGGATGAGAAACAGGAAGAACTGAAGGAGTATGAAGTAGAGATTGATTCAGGGAACAAATTAAAAGAAAAAATTCAAGAACCTGAAACATGGCGATCAAGTAATACTCCAAAGGATAAAGGAAAAGAGATAATGACTTCGAAACCAAAGGTTATAGATTTAGAGTCTTTACCTTTTCCACCTAAAGATCAAATTAAAAAGATTAAGACTGATCAGAAGTATGCTCGTTTCCTTGATACTTTTCGTCATATTCATGTTAATATCCCTGTTATCGAAGCTCTGATAAACATGCCTACCTATGGAAAGTTTTTGAAGGATATACTATCAAATAAGAAAAAATTAGAGGAATATGAGAATATATGCCTAAATGAAGAATGTTCTGCACTCTGCGAAGATAAGTTACCACCTAAACTAAAAGATCTGGAAGTTTTACGATTCCGTGTGAAATTGGAGGATTTTTGTTTAAGAAGGTCTTATGTGATCTTGGAGCTAGTATAAATCTCATGTCTTATGAGGATTATAGAAAGCTAGGCATAGGAAAGCTTACTAAGATCGAAATGACTCTCGCAAATGGCGCATGATCGATTAAGTACCCTAAAGGAATTATTGAGGACGTATTGGTTAAAGTAGACAAGTTCTATTTTCCAGGTAGACTTTGTAGTTATGGAAATGGAAGAAGGATTTTCAGCGCGCCGCTTATCTTAGGACGTCCATTTCTAGCTACTGAGGAGAACTTTAATCGATGTTCGGAAAGGAGAATTAATTTTGAGAGTCAATGAAGATGAAGTTGCTTTCAATATTTTCAAAGCTATGAACCATCAATACACATCACGTAATCATGTTCTTTTATAGAAGATATTCATTCATCTATGATAATCGATTACCAACTTTTGAAGATAGATTAGAAGAATGTTTAACTTTATCTATCTATAAAGAAGATGAGGAAGACATTGAAATGAAAGAGATAATCCTTTCTCTAGATAAAGGAAGTTTTACTTTTAAACCACCATGGCATAAGTATTTAGAATTAGAACTAGAAGGACCGGTTCTTAAATCATCAATAGAAGATCCGCCTAAGAACTGGAATTGAAACCGTTACCTTTAAATCGAAATATGCTTTTCTTGAAAATGATAACCTTTTACCGCTTATTATTTCATCAACTTTAACGGAGCAACAAGAAGATCAATTACTAGGAATGTTGAAAAAGCAT
The DNA here is from genome assembly GCA_026214975.1 of Gentiana macrophylla. NCBI lineage: Eukaryota > Viridiplantae > Streptophyta > Magnoliopsida > Gentianales > Gentianaceae > Gentiana > Gentiana macrophylla. The sequence goes on from CM047806.1 coordinate 20,030,603, forward strand.
AAGAAAGCTTTTGGATGGCGATTGCCGATATTCAAGGTATTAGTCCGGAGATATGTGTTCATAAGATAATTCTAAAAGAAGATGCTAAACCTTGTATTCAACCGCAACGCCGCCTCAACCCGAATTTACTGATTAATCGTTAAGAAAGAGGTTATTAAGCTATTAGAAATGGGAATAATCTTTCCTATATCGGATAGTGAATGGGTAAGTCCAACTCAAGTTGTACCAAAGAAAGGAGGTTTCACAAAGTGAAAGAGAATGATAAGAATGAATGGATTCCAACAAGGAAATTACGAGGATATCGAATGTGCATTGATTTTAGAAAACTAAATGATCATACTAAGAAAGATCATCATCCACTTCCATTCATAGTGCAAATGTTAGAGCGTTTAAGTGGACATAAGTATTATTGTTTCTTAGATGGTTATTCAAAGTTATTCTGAGATATTCATTGCAAAGAGGAGATAGGGAAAAGACAACTTTCACATGTCCTTATGGAACTTTTTGCGTATAAAAGAATGCCGTTTGGTTTATGTAATGCTCTGCACGTTTCAAAGATGTATGATGTCTATATTTTTCGATATGGTTGAGAAATTCTTAGAAATTTTTATGGACGACTTTAGTGTTTACGGAGACTCTTTTAATGGTTGTTTGTTACATTTAGAACGAGTGTTACAATATTTGTGAGGATACCAATTTAGTGCTTAAGCGGGAAAAATGTCATTTAATGGTATCGGAAGGAATTGTACTAGTCATAGAATCTCTCAAGTAGGAATTGAAGTTGATAAAGCTAAAGTCGAGGTAATCGAGAAATTGCCTCCACCAGTTAATCTAAGAACGCTAAGAGGATTTCTTGGACATGCGAGGATTTTATAGGAGATTTATTGCAGATTTTTCAAAGATAGCAAAGCCTCTAAGTCATTTGCTTGAAAAGAAGTATCTTTTAATTTTGATAGTAAATGTATGGAAGCATTTAAGACCACAAAGCGAAGTTGATTCTTGCACCAGTATTGGTGGCACCAGGATCAGGATTTACCTTTTGAGATTATGTGTGATGCAAGCGATTTATTTGTAGGAGCTATTTTAGGTCAAAGGTATAATAGAATTCTCAAAGCTATTTACTATGCATCTCATACGTTAAATGCGACTCAACTAAACTATGCAACTACGTAAAAGAACTGCGTTGCATTTGTAATTTTTGCCTTAGATAAGTTTAGATCGTATATTGTTGGCTCTAAGGTAATAGTTTATACTGAGACCATTCAAAGATTGAAATATTTCTTGAGTAAGAAAGATGCGAAACCACGTCTTCTTAGATGGATTCTCCTACTTCAAGAATTTGATATTGAGATTAAAGATAAAAAAGGAAGTGAGAATGTAGTAGCAGATCATCTAAGTAGAATGGAAATCGAGGAAGAAATAGAAATGAAATTAAAGATTCGTTTCTCGATGAACAAGCTGCTTAGAATCGATACTCCTTCAACCATGCAGTTATTAAAGAAAAGAATTCTTCTAAGGAAAATTCACCTTGGTTTGGAGATATCATTAACTACTTAACATGTGATTACATTCTGTCTCATTGGACTTGGCAACGTAAAAAAAGTTCTTTATGACTTAAAATTTTATTCTTGGGAGGAACCGGATCTTTTCCGTAAATGTTCGGATGGAATAATCGAGAAAATGTGTGCCTGATAATGAAATTTTAAGTGTTTTATCGTTTTGTCATGATCGTGAGGCGAGGAGGTCATCATGGAGGTTGGAAAACTGCTTTTAAAGTCTTGCAATGTGGTTTTTATTGGCCTACACTTTATAAAGATGCGTATACATATGTTAAATCTTGTGAATCATGTCAAAAATGGGGAAATATATCGAAAAAACATGAAATGCCTATGCAACCTATTTTAGAATGTGAGTTATTTGATGTTTGGGGTATAGATTTCATGGGACCTTTCCCTATATCGTTTGGAAAAAGATTTATTCTTGTAATGGTAGATTATGTTTCGAAATGGGTAGAAGCTGAAGCTCTTCCCACTAATGATACCAAGGTTGTCATACGATTTCTTAAAAAGAACATATTCACTAGATATGGCATTCCAAGGCGATCATTAGTGATGAGGTTCGCACTTTTGCAATCGACCATTTACTAAGTTAATTGAAAAATATGGTGTAACGCATAAGTTAGGAGAACGCCTTATCATCCGCATAAACCGGTGGTCGTAGAGGTATCGAATAGAGAGATTAAAAGAATCATAGAAAAACAAGTGGATTCAAACCGTAAAAGCGGCGATTAGACTAGATGATGCGTTATGGGCATACTGTAACGACTTTTAAAACCCCAATTGGCTGTTTCTCCTACAAATTAGTCTTTGGTAAATCTTGTCATCTCAGGTAGAGTTAGAACACCGAGCATTCTGGGCTATTAGATTTTTAAATTTCGATCCTAAGGCTGTCGGTGATCATAGACTACTTCAGTTAACAGAATTAGAAGAATTTCGCCTTGATTCATATGAAAATGCTCGAATCTACAAGGAACGCACGTAAATCCTTCCATGATAAAGAGAATATATAGTCGTGAGTTCCATATAGGTGATCGAGTGTTATTGTACAATTCACGTTTAAAGTTGTTTCCAGGAAAGCTTAAATCAAGATGGACAGGACCATTTAAAGTAACACGAGTTTATAAATCTGGAGCTGTTGAACTAACTGATGGGAATACAACTTTTATAGCCAATGGTCACAGGGTGAAGCTATTTTTGGAAGGTGAAGAAGTCTCTCTCATAAATGAAGTGATGTTTGTTGATCGACCTCAGTAAGACTAAAAAGCGATTGGTTCTTAAAAGTTGAAAGTATCAAATTACCAGGTTTTATCTTTACTTTTATATGTCTAAACTAGTTTTCGCTTTTACCGGATGAGCGTAAAAAAGCTGGATGTCTTTTTTAGATAGATTAGGAGTTTTTGTTTTACTTTTAAAATTAGGTCTTGATAGAGATGTCGCTTTTTACTATAGAAGCCTTAGTTTTTGAAAAGAACAAGCAATTGTTGAGAGAAAAAATTGAAAGAAGTTTGTAATGTACGTCGAGAAGCTCGATAAAGAGAAGGCTAAGTTTTTAAGGAAGTGCGAGAATATGTGGAAAAATTGAACACAATGGGCAATGTGGGAAAAATATAACTCAATCTCAGAATGAGTGTTTGAATGTAATTAAGAAGGAACGATTAGGTGGTTAACCGAAAATCCCGATGGACTTCCAAGACTTAATTCAAACGCTACATTTCTAGGATATAGTTTGCTTGAACGGTATGTTAGAAATGGAGTTTATAGAAATTGAAGAATTAGAAACCCCGTAAGTTCAAGTCTTTTCTTTTAGTTTTATAAAATTTTTTGCATAACTTTTATAAAATTGGATCTTTATAAAATTAAGTTTTATAAAAGTTTTATAAAAGTTCTTTAAGTTTTTAGATATTTTATAAGAATTAATAGACATTTATTGAATTTTTATAAAATTTTAAATAAGTTTTATAAAGATTTTATAAATTTTGAGAAATTGTTATAAAATTTATAAATTTTATTTTAAAGTTTTTATTAAAGTTTTATAAGTTTTTTATATCAAAAAAAATAAAAAATAAAAAATAAAAAAATAAAAATAAAAAAAAAATATAAAAAAATTACGAAAATTCACAAAAAATTCACACGGACCGATCCGGCCCTTATCAGGACCGGTCCGGGTTCGAGTTAACCTAAAAGGACGGGATCTTTTCTTCTTCTTCATTTCTCCTCTCTTTTTTTTTTTTTCAACAACAAATGCATGAAGCATCACCCTTCAACTCGAAAAATTTTATTTTTCTTCTCAAAAATACAAATTACACTACACCATTACATACATTCTTCCTCTTTTACTCTCCTCTCTTCAACACAAGTGAAAAATTTGAAAAGATCGAACACAAGCTCCATTTCATCCCGGAGGCTTATACGACTTTTCCGGCCACTTTTCACTGCTTTTGTTCACTATAAGGTATAATTTGTTTACTCTAGTTATCAATTTCATAATTTTTATAATTTTTAGATTTATTTTCAACTGTTTTGAATTTTTTGTGTGTTGTGACATTTTATTTTGTGTTGTTTTTCTGTTGTTTTTATTGTTGTTTTGTCAATTCAATATCGTAGAATGGCCTCATCCAAATGAAAAATCTCTAAGAAACGAAAGCCTAATATTCCAATAGAAGTACCGGTCGTAGAATTAAAAGATTTAACACCGGAAGAAGAATCTGTTAGTTTTCTTTCGCTGACTTCACCTCAAGCTAAGAATGCTTATAAAAATATCTATAGTAAATGTGGAGTTGTGTTGGAAAGAGGCTTAGATTTTGATGACTTAGGAGAGGAGGTTAGGCGTATTTTGCGAGACGCCAATGGTTGGATTTTGCAGCTCGGAGGACAGGAGAGATCAATACTACCTTAGTGGCGAGTTTTATGCGATTCTGTCTACTTTGACACCCACCGAGGGTAGTATGATGAAGTCTATTCCCTTAGGTCTAGACATGTTTCTTTTAGTCCGGGCCGATTAATCTTTGTTTTAGGGGTAGAAGTTTTTCCAGATGAAGAAGATTATAAATTTGTTTATAGATTAGATGATCCTGCTATGTATGAGCAGATTGCCTCTAGAGCTCAGAGGAGTTTGATGCTTTCTGTGAGAATGGGTGGATAATGATTTAATTATGGGAAGTGTTTTAGAGATCGAGGGCAATCAAAAGATTTTTGAGCCATACTCTCTATCCCACTACCAAACACACCGCTTTGGTAAAGAAGATTTATGCATTACTTGGGCGATGATTCATGATGTTAAGGTGGATGTGGGGAAGATCATGTATAGAAGGGTTTCGAGTTTATTGTTCTTGCCAAGGCAGGAGTCACATGTACTTTCCTGGCTTTATTTGATTTATGTCGTAGATCGGGAGTTCCTTTCTGCCTAACGACAAGTTGATGATGATGCGAGATGAGTCCCCGATAGGCCCTAGTGCGAGGAGGTCTCGAGAGGGTTCGATAGACTCGATAGTTAGGCGTAGTGCACCTCCACCCGATTCCACGGTTTCAGCATTTTCATCTTTTTCTCGAGCAATGCAGACTTCTCTCCCAAACACCATTACATACGATATGTTTCAATCCTTAGTATCGGATGTAGCCGAGGACAAAGCTAATATGGCTTTGTTTCTTTGGCGAGTAAGCGGTGGAGTGATGATTTACGTAGAGGATCTTTGAGACATGAGCAGATGCATCTTGATCCTTCTTTCGATAGAACCCGCCTATCCGCCTGTCAATCTAACCCATATACGTTACGGAATGGATAGCACCTATTCCACCATCTCGAGCTTTCATCATATGCCAAATCCTTTTGAAAGCCGATCTAGTGGTCGTGGTGTCTTTTATCTGAGTTCTCGGTCTTTGTTACATCTAGGCGGGAGGATTTTCGGATTTTGCAAGGATGACGATGAGTATGAGTTCGTTGGGTCTCGATGATTCGATTCGGACCACGACTACATTTTCACTGAGAAGAAACGTCATCGGTTCCAAGTATGAATGATCCGATTTACTCGACGATGATGATGTTGACATTGTTTGATTTTAAACAACTTTTATTATTTCTAAACATTTTATGATTTATTTATTTTATTTTTCGCATTTTAACTTTAGTTGATAAGTTTGCTAGTTTAATAAGTTTTCGATTTCATTAATCATATTCTCGTCAGTAGTCGTAAATTTATTTTTAATAGTATTTAAATATTTCATAAAAATCAAAAATCTAAAAATATATTTATCATTCGCATGTCGTATTCGTGTGTCGTTTTATCCATATCGGTGAGATAATATTTAAACTACCTTTATAGCTTCTCAAATAGCTTGAAGGCTATTAAGTTGAACAAAGAAAACTTGAATTTTACAACCTTCATACGGTAAAAATATCTTAAAGCCGGACCGGTCCGGTCGATTTTGAGACCGATCCGGGAGTAAAACCGCTTAGTCATCTTTGAAAGTGTTAGTATGCATGCACGTGTACTCTAATTTTTATCCATTTAAGGACAGAGAGGTTGAAAGTAAAAATTTGCCAATTCACTCACTACTTTCAATCCTCTTCTTTTTACTGCATCTGTTTAAACTAAAATGTCAAACCGATCATCACCATCAGTCAATTCATACGATCCGGAGGCGGTTGAAGTTTTTGTCCCGAGTCTAGCGCTTCAAATGTTAATTTGTTGGTGAATGCGAGAGTTTGCAAATTCTCTATATTGATGGAAAGGGTATCAATTTTGAAAAAATTGATCGATTCGAAGGATTTAATTCGTAATCAAGGATGGAAAAAATTTGTTAAGCATCCTCGAGGAAGAATTAACGTTTCTATTGTTAGGGAATTTTATTCAAACTCTTTCATTATTCATTACGGTAGATCCGTCACAAACTTATATCATTTCGTGGTACACTTATTCACTGTCACCTCATATTATCAATCATATCTACGAGATACCTATTTTCAATCAAATCCATAATCTTCATTATGAATATCAATGGGCATTAGGAAACTCTTGTCATGTTGTTAACTATGTCACGGAAGCTTTTCCGTATTTGTTTCAGAGTTCGATCAAAATTACGACTCTACCACTTCCATTTCTACCCGCTCATCCGAGAGCATGGAAACACTTCATTAACTCACGAGTCTATCCGACTAGTGACTTTGCGTGGGTTAGTGATAGTGAGATACTTTTGTTATTTGCGTTGATAAGCGGAGCTCATGTGGACTGGGGGATTTTGATTTTTAGGACGGCAGTAAACTTTGCAGTGGAACGGTATAATAATGGAAGGCCGATGCCTTTTGCTTGGTTAATTTCAAGGTTATGTATTCATTTGAATGAAGTCCCTGAAATTGCTTCTGATGAGATATATCCGTCTCGTGATTGTCGTAGAGGATTGCTACCGGTAGAGAATCCGGGTTGTTCGTCAACTATTTGAGATAGTTGTTAGTGGTTTTATTTAATTTAGTTTAAGTTTGGTTTGCTTTAATAAGTTAGAGTTGATTAAGATTAGTAAGTTAATAGTAAGTTTGTTTTATTAGTGCAGTAATAGTTTCTTTTTGTTTAATATATATGTTGTTTGATTTTAATATCGTGTGTTATCGATGTTTATAACGATCATCTATAATTTTAATTTAATTTTGAACCTACTTTTCATACTCATTGAACATCGGGACGATGTCACTCGTAAGTAGTGTGGAGTAGAGTTAGGTTTGAAAATTCATAAAATTTTAGAAAAAAATAAAAATAATTATAAAATATAACCTTTTTCATATAAATTAGTACTTTAATTACTTATTTCTTAGTTTTAATTTTTCTTGAATAATTTAAGTTGGTTAATATATGAATAAAAATGATATAATTCGAGAGGATTAATTTTTGATTTAGTAAAATATATTAGATATATAATGAATATGTTTTATATCTTTTATAAGATTTTAAGATTTTGAGTATGTATAACTAAATAATTTTTGTCAAATATTTCTTTTATGGAATTATTCAAGTAATTTTTATATTTATAAATAAATTTTTAGATAATTTTCTTTTCAAGATTAATTATGAATTTGGAATCAAAATTAGGAATGATGATTTTAGCACCACAAAATATAACTATACCAAAATAAGCCTCATGAATAAAATTTCCAATTTTGACCCCACCTCGACTTTTAAAGAGTGATTAAGACCTCACTCGAATTTAGCCATTTTGATTAACTAGAAATTTCCGACCCTTAGCTTGTTTTGGTCTACATTTCTTTGACATCCTTCGAGTTTATGCGTCATTTTATGAGAGGAGATGATAATGAAAAAGTTAAGAGTTGAGAAAAATGGTATATGATTGGAATGAGTTCGAGATATGTTAGTGTCCCATGAACAATTTATATTAGGAACAAAGCACCATTTTTACGAATTAATTAATCAAATATCGTATCTCTTCCTATCTTTGATCGACAATATAAAAATAAAATATATCGGTAGTAGCTACCAATGATTTGAGTGCTGATAGGGTGTTATCTAGAAAGCGCCCTATATCACTATGAGGTATAAAGCTCCCGATAAAAATTCGAATCAAAAGATCTCAAGAATGATTACGTGTTTAAGGAAACCGGACTCGTAATTTTAGATCGAAAGAGTAGTACTCCGATCAATCTTGATGAAGCAATGCTTGTAAAATTTGATTATTTACACACACTCACGCTTTAGTTCTTTATGTTTAAAAAAAAAAAAAAAAAAAAAAAAAAGAAGAGAGAAAATCTGAAAAATAGTTGGAATAAAAGGATGTTACTAATCAGAACTGTTTTTGATCAAGAATGTGAAGACGTGATGCACGCATTTGCATCTTTCTCTTTTGATTTCCTTTTATCTTTTCGATTAACTAATGTCCTATCCTAATATATTAAGCCAATATGTCTTCTATCTGACTTAGTTAATGATTCCAGAAATTTGTAATAATCGAGATAGAAAGTATTTCTAATATTTTATTTATATTTAGGAATTATTGCATGCATGTTTTCATCTAATTAACATTTGATACTTAATTTATTTAAGTTATATAAACTTTATATCTTATTAAATTTCTATAAAAGTTATAACTTATATGTTTGTAATATTGATTGATATATATTACTTTTGAAATTTTAATCGATCAATTATATTATCTCATTATTTATATATTACACGCTTATTTTTGCTCAGGGACGATCAAAAGTTTAAGTGGGGAGTAATTTGATGTATTATTTTTATATGATTGAATTTACGTGATTTTATTACGTTTTGTTGACAAATTCTATGTAAAATATCTAAAATTATGATATAATTAGTATAAATTATTAATCTTTATAGTTTAGTATAGTTAGTAGTAAAAGTTAGTATTTATAATAAAAAGTTGTAGTTTTTGTACCGGTTTTAGTAACCGGAATATTGTGTCTATTTTACACGGGTATTTTGTGTTTATTTCATTGCAGAATCCTAAGATGAACTGAAATCCCGAGTATCGACACTTTTTGAAGTCAATTCAAGTTGTTGAAAGGAAGTTATAAAGCGTCACTGATATAAATGATCAAGAGAATAATTGTTTCTGAATCTCGAAAAAGGACGTATAATACAAATGGCTCATCGAGAATACGTTTTCTGAAGAAGTGGTCTTGATGAAAGTTGTAGAGAATTCAACGAGCTTTTCAACGGAAGTTCGATTATGTCATTTCGATATCAAGAATTCAAGATTACGATTTTTAGAAGTTAAGCGTGTAATTATATATAATTATATATATAATTACACAGCACAAGTGATGATTAAGGGTAACATGCTTGCACATGCTGATAACAAACTGTAATGATTGTCATCATTACACCGGACCGATCCGGCAAGTTTTCAGGACCGGTCCGGGAAGGGGAAAATTCTATAAATAGGGGATCAGAGGCTCACTTTCACTTTGTACCAATATATATAAACCCTATTCTATATATATAACTCTTTCCCTCTTTCTTTTATAGTTTGTAAATAGGCTTTATGCCAAAATAAATTAGTAGTAGTAGTATCGTAGTAATGTTCGGGAAATTATCGGAAGTTCGAGTGTTCTTTGAAGTCGTTGTAATGTCCGGAAAAAAGACGATTTACGAGTCGGTGAGTTATAATCGGGTAATTTCTATAATAATTATGTTTATTATTGTTATTTTCTTCTTTTTTATAATGTTATTAGGCTAGATCTAATAACTAGCCAAAGTTATGTAATCGTATTATTTTGATCTTTTCGTTAAAAGAATGATGTTAAAATAAAAATGATCAAAATTGAGTTAAAATGAATCTTTTTCTATTTCGCTACGTAATGATAACATATTCGGAATGAAGTAATCAATCATGATGAATACCACATATAACGACGATGAACTCGACCGGAGAAGTCGAGGATATGAGTAAAAATAGAAAAACCGGAGGGTAAAATGGCCGTCGATTAACGGAATCCTATTTCTACCGAGCGGATTTGTCTAGTAAAACAAATCTTATTAAAATTTGTACTCGAGATCTTAATAATGTTAAAATCACAGTTTAATTGAAACTACACCGTTTGTATTAAATCGATCCGCTTGACAACCGGAGCCTCTTGAATAACATCGGCCATCTGACAAATGGAATCACCTCTTTTATCCGGGGTAGATTTGTACTCGGTACCTGTTTTGACTAACTAAGTTTAGCATGGGGCAGTTGTGGACATTGGACTGATGACAATTTGACATATGACAATTTCATACGCTCGTGTGAGGAGGAATTGTTGACATTAGGAGTACACCGTTTCATTCACTCAATTGGACCTAAAAAAGGAAGATCGAACACATTCTATTAATTGAAAAGATCATATAAATTGATTACATATACTTTGGCTAGTCTAGTCTATAAACTATATATTGGTATCTATATATTTATATATATATATATATTTTACTATTTATGTACATCTATATATATTTATATATCTATATATATTATATTAGAATAACTTTTAAATTACGCATTTATTTTATGTTGGTTAGAGTAGTAGTAATCTGTGTTATAAAATTGCGGTTTAGATCGAGTTAATAGCGACTCTTTGGTGTTTAACCACACTTAAAAGAATTACCACTTTTTCCACGAGGATTCGACACCGACTCACCACTTTATCACTACAATTTGACCCGGTACACTGCCGGTTAGGATCCGTCTAACCTAGAAAAGGTCTGTCCCTTTCTTGACGCCGTTTCTAAGGTCTGGTTTGGTGACGTCATGGAACACTTCGACTAAGAATAGTGATGTGTTGGAAAGTAGACTGGATAAGAAGTTGTTAAATGACATCAGAGGGTCCCGCATATATCCGGGGAGTGCGAAACTACGATTCAATTTAATCGATCTTTGCCCGTCTGAAACAAATTGTCACAGAACCTTACGTTGACTTATCGGAGGAAAAATACAATATAAGTAGGATTTCTTACTTTGAATATTTATGTATCTCCTCTGAGGCATGCCTTTAATTACTTGTTGATATTTGCAGTGGCGAGTTTCACCGACATCATTCAAATAGCTGATGATGCCTCACCTCCCAGGGGTCAAGATGCATCTGATCCCGTTATCAACCCAAACGTGCCTGATCAGACTGCCCACTCTGTTGACGTTCCTTTAAATGAGCCTTCAATCGAAACAGATCATGCTGACGATGATTCTGAGAATACCAATGAATACCAGATGGTCCCACGCACTGCTCTAGTGGAGACTACCGCTGAGACTAGACGTCCTTCAAAACGCATCAGATCTCACAATCAAGCTGATGAGGGTGATGAGGCCTCTGAGCGAGCCCAAGGGGAAAGATATGATTGGAAAGAGTGATCCAATCAAGACTTGTCAAAATTTGTAAGAATCCTCTCTCCGATATAGTAATCTGTCTTTCTTAAATATTATATGCTGACTTTACTCCCTGTTCTCCTTTTTAGGGTGCCAAACTGGGTAGGGAGGTCCTATCCAAATTGAAGAATTCAGGAAAAGTTGAAGAGAATTTGTCCAGTTCTTTATCTGAATGGAAGGCCAAGTATGAAGATTTGTTGAATACTTCTACAGCTGAGAAAATCACCCTTTATGATCAGCTATCAGCGAAGAATGATGAGCTAAAGATCAAGGCTACAGAACACCAGGCCCACGTTGCTACTGCAAATCAAATCAGAGCTGAACTGGAAAAGATGGTAGCTGATCTGAAGGCGGAGAGAGATAGTCTGAAGAACAAATTTCCGGAGCAGATCGCTAATGCCCTTGCCGATTACAAAAAATCGGATGAGCTAGCTGACAATATAAAGATGCTATTTGCTCTGATTATTTGGTTCGGATATTCCTCAGCCATTGAAGATGTGAGAGCAATAGGTCTTGATGTTGATGCTGCCAAACTTCACCATTCGGGTTGGAATAGGAAGGATGGGTCCCAGACTTATGAGGCCAGATTCAAAGAGTTTAAAGATGGAGTGGACTTGGTTTCCAAATATGGTAAAAAGCTTCCAACTGCTCAAACTGGCTCATCATCTCAAGCTCCCCTCAGTTCAAATTGAAGATATTTAACTTGTTTTCTCTTTCAATAGTGACTTTAAACATTGCAACTTTTGTTGTTGTTGTTCTCAAACTTTGTTGTTTTCCTATCTTCATGTGTGGTTCTTGGAATTTTAGTGCCTCTGTGGCACCATTTGTATAATTTCTATAACATGTGTTTGCATTTATGCCTTATATTGTCTTTGTGCCCTTATCCTCTGTACCCCCAGTATGACGTGTGACTTGCTTGTGAAGCATACGTCATACTTTGGTTCTTTACAGGTTTACTGATCATACTTAACGAAGTTTCTCTTTCCAAGAATTATCGACCTGACCTGAGGTCTGGTGGTTTAAGACCTGACCTGAGGTCTTAAAGTGGTCAAATAAATATATCTCTTTTAAGAGTTATCGACCTGACCTGAGGTCTGATGGTTAACGACCTGACCTGAGGTCTAGAGCGGTCTGATTTTTCAGACATAATGAATCTTCTTTTTTAAGAGTTATCGACCTGACCTGAGGTCTGATGGTTAACGACCTGACCTGAGGTCTAAAGCGGTCTGATTTTTCAGACTTAACGAATTTTCTCTTTAAGAGTTTAACAACAGAATATATTACAGCCACATACATAGTTCAAAAGGCACATATAGTATCACAATGCATAACAAACTTGCAGAATAAAATGACAACTAACTTGCCTTATACATAAAATTTCTTCAGATTAACTGCATTCCAACTTCTAGGGATGGTTTTTCCTGTACTATCAGCCAACTGGTATGCTCCCTTTCCATGTACTTTGATGATTTGGTAAGGTCCCTCCCAGTTAGGACTCAACTTTCCACTTGGTTCTTGCCTGCTGACTTCGTTTTTGCGCAAAACCAGATCACCAATCTTAAAGTAACACTATTTGACCCTGGGGTTATAGTATTGGGATACTTGCTGCTTATATTTAGCCATCTGAATCAAAGCAACATCCCTTTTCTCCTCCAACTCATCTTTAGCATGCCTCATTTCTTCTTCGTGGATCTGATCATTATGCAGTGTTGTTCTGGGAGATGGCAACCCAATTTCTGCTGGTATAACAACTTCACATCCATATGCTAGGGAGAATAGAGTTTCACGCGTTGATGTATTTGGGGTAGTCCTGTAGGCCTAGAGAATATTTGGTAGGTGTTCTACCCAATGCTTTCCTTCTTGTTCTAACCTCTTCTTCAAACCAACTTTGATCTGCCTGTTAGTTTGTTCCACCTGTCCGTTGGCTTGTGGATGGCCAACAGAAGTGAAATGCTGCATTATGCCCAAATCAGTACACCACTCCTTAACCCCGCTGTCCTCAAATTGAGTACCATTGTCTGAAATTATGGTCTTTGGTATCCCATATCTACATATTAGGCTCTTCCATAAGAATTTTTGGATCTGTTTGGCCGTGATGGTAGTTAATAGTTTAGCCTCTACCCATTTAGTGAAATAATCAACAACTACGATTAGGAACTTGTAACTTCCTGGTGCTACAAGCAGTGGTCCCACCAAATCTACACCCCATTGATCAAAGGGCCAGGCTGAGATAACTGGGTTAGATTTTCAGGTGGCTGATGGGATAGGTTACCATGTACCTGACACGTCCTGCATGCCAAGACCAACTCTTCTGCGTCCTGCTGCATCTTTGGCCAATTAGTAGCCAAATAACCTGCATTTTCGAGCTAAATCTCTTGATCCCATATGGTTTCCACAGATCCCCAAATGGATTTCTCTCAACAAGTAGTTGCCTTCTTCTACGGTGACACAACGTAACCAAGGGGATATAAAGGATTTTCTATATAGGATATCATTAAATAGAGCATACCTATTAGATAAACGTTGGATTTTACGAGCTTGCCTTTTGTCCTCTGGTAACTGACCGTCTTTCAGATATGCTACAATGGGATCCATCCATGTTTCCCTTTGTGTGATCGGTTGTACTTCAGATGCTTCATAGCTGCACTGATTCAATTGTTCGATCAGAACCTTCTTGTCTGATAAAAAATTTGATGCAAACTTGGACAGGGCATCTGCTCGGGTATTCTGCGATCTGGAGACCTGCTCCATCTGAACTTCTTGAAATCGATTTATTTTCGACTGGGCCAGAGATAAGTATTTTTTTCATGGGTTCCTCATTTGCTTCATACTCTCCTCTGGTGTGGTTTACTACCAGTTGAGTGTCACTGTAGACCTTAAGCTGTTGAACTCCCAATTTTAAAGCTAAATCTAAGCCTGTGATCAATGCTTCATATTCTACTTCGTTGTTGGTTGCGTGAAAGTTAAAGTGAAAAGCATAAGGAAATTCTTCACCCCTTGGACTGATAAGGAGGAGACATGCTCCTGTTCTATTTTTACTAGATGCTCCATCAACAAACAACTTCCACTGGCCTGATTCTTTTGGACACATCTGTTGGTCAATAGAAATGGAATTTTCTTCTGCTAAAAAATCTGCTAGAGCTTGAGCTTTTATAGCAGTTCTTGGCCTGTACTCTAAATCATAACATGCCAATTCGACAACCTATTTTGCTAAACGACCTGAAGTATCTGGCCTGCCCAGTATCTGCTTTAAAGGTTGATCAGTTAGGACGACAACCGGATGACTTTGAAAATAAGATCTTAATTTCCTGGATACGTGGACTAATGCTAGGACCAACTTCTCTGCATCTGAATACCTCACTTCAGGTCCGTGCAAACCCTTGCTCGTGTAATAAACCGGCTTCTGAAGTGTCCCCTGTTGCGTAACCAAGACAACACTGATGGCTTCATCACAAACTGATAAATAAAGGTATAAAACCTCTCCTTCTTGGGGAGATGTCAGAGTTGGCAATTCCAACAGATACTTCTTTAATTCATCGAAAGCTTCTTGAAAAATCCCTCCCCCATTGGAACGGGGTTGCTTTCCGTAAGATCTTAAAGAAATGCAATGCATACTGTGATGATCGTGAAAGGAATCTGTTCAATGCTGCTAATCTCCCCATTAACGTTTGTACTTCTTTGATGTTAGTAGGTGGTGGCATCATTTTCAGAGCATCTAATATGTCCGGATTGGCTCTGATTCCGTCTTTAGAGATCATGTAACCTAGAAATTTTCCAGATCTGACACCGAATGTGCACTTCTTTGGATTCAAGTTTCATCTTAGTACTTCGAAGCACATCGCAAACTTCTTTTACATCCTGTAAATATTGATCTAAAGACCTGCTTTTGATCAGTAAATCGTCCACGTATACTTCCATGGATATGCCTATCTGAGTGCGGAAAATTTGATTGACTGCCCTTTGGTAGGCGGCACCTGCATTTTTCAGTCCAAACGGCATGGTCACATAATAATATGTACCAAACTCGGTTATGAAGGCCGTTTTTTCTGCATCTTTAGGGTCCATAAAGATTTGATGATATCCTTTATATGTGTCCAGAAACCCAAAGATTTCAAATCCCACGGTTGAATCCACTAGCCTGTCAATTCTAGGCGAGGTGTAATTGTCTTTAGGGCAGGCTTTGTTCAGATCCGTAAAATCCACACACATTCTCCAGGAGCCATCTGATTTCTTCACTAACACTGGATTGGCCAACCATTCTGGATAAACCACCTCTTTGACAATTCCTGCTTGTTTGAGTTTTGCAACCTCCTGTTCTATAACTGAAATCCATTCTGGTGCAAAATGTCGCTTCTTTTGATGAACTGAGGGCCTGCTTGGATCTACATTTAAGCTATGAACTATCAAATCTGGTGATAAACCTGGCATATCATCTGTCTTCCATGCAAAAACATCCTTGTACTCTCTAAGTAAATCTACCAGAGCCTTTTTGTATGGATCTGGAATCCAAGATCCTACATTAACCACTGAGTCTGACCCTTGCTCATCGACCTGAACTGGCTCAATCTGGTCTGCCGATATCCAGGTCTTGTCCTCTTCTGGCAATAATTCTTCCAAAGTTACCTGTTGAACAAATTGTTTTTCACCAACTACAGATGTGTAACAGCTCCTGGCTATTTCCACATCTCCCTTTATTTCAACTAATCCAGAATTGACTGGTAACTTCATACTGTTGTGTGCTGGAGAGATAACTGCCCGTAGGTCAATGATTGTTGGTCTCCGCATGATAACATTTTAAGGCGACGGTGCCTTAACAACAATTGTGGAAATATTACATAATATTAATATTACATAATATTTAATATTATGAATATTTCTTTTTTACCTTTGTATTTCGTGTAACACTTTACTTGTTACTTTACTTGTACACATTATTTGTAACATGACATATTAATTGTGTGATATAAACAATTAATATGTCATAAAGTAACTCTAGTTTGTCTTATTGTGTCCTAGCCTTTATGTCCAGCCGCATATGGACCGTCCTATCACATACTAGCCGCCCATAGCACTCATGACACTACTAGGACCTTTCTCTCCATACTTGTATCTATATATACTCTTCTTTTATGATGAATAAAAAAAAGTTGAAGTTTACTCAAGTATTATTACTTTCTCAAACTCTCTTCATGGTATCAGAGAGATAAACTCCTTAATCCGCTACAAAATCTCCTTAATCCGCTGAAAAATCTCATCTTATATCAAGAATGTCTTCAATATCCGAAGCTTCTTCACCTCAAGTAGAGTCCCAAAGACCTCAGCAGGTGGGGTCACTGAAAACTCTTCATTTACGAATCATAGACTTGATGGCAACAACTACATGCTATGGTCAAGGTCTATGAAGATGTATATCTCCGGCCAGAGCAAGATGGGATATCTATCTGGCTCCAAACACCGCCCTCTTTGGCCCGACCCCAAGTTTGAAGCATGAGATCAGAAAATAACCAAGTCATGACCATCCTCACGAGGTCAATGACAAAAGAGATCGATGAGAACTTCATGATGTATGATATTGCAAAGGAAATGCAGGACAATGCCGAGACCTTTACTCAAAAAGGACAATACATCCGAGGTCTATGATCTTGAAGCTCAAATCCAAAATTGCGAGGCAAGGGATGCATGCGTAACTCAAGACTTCAACCAACTATCTAAGGCATGACAACACCTAGATATGTTGGAAACCCACCAATGGAATGATGTACGGGATGCTACCGCATGCAGGGGACATCATTGAGAAAAGAGGGTATTCAAGTTCCTCATTGAAATTTGAACCCATCTCTTGATGATGTTAGAGGAAGAGTCTTTGCTTCCAAACCACTCCCCAATCTCAAGTATGTGTTTCTTTGAAGTCAAACATGAGGAAAGCGGAGAGAAAGTGATCTTTGCAAAGCAACCTGTGATCACCCTACTGAGAGCTCAAGATCGATGGTTGTCGGGAAGCTCGCCGAGGTTCTTGAGGTCTCTGAAGGCCTACTTTGAGAAGACAGAAAGTTGTTACGTGACCACTTGACAACCGCGCACAAATCACACAAAGGACAATTCTTTGGAAACTACATGGTAAGCCTAACTCCTCAAAATCCTCCAAACCAACCAGGGAAATCCAGGCGGACATGTCGGTGAAGAAGAGAACAAGGACACTGCTTTGAATGCTCGGTTCACGCGCTTCAAAGCCTTCCTTGCTCAGCAAAAGGAAGGTAGTTCCATCACTGACACAGCTACTCATGCTAAAACAGGTACATTCCACTCACTTCTCAGTAGTGATATTTGGATTATTGATTCTGGGGCATCCTCACATATGACTGGTAACAAAAGGCTTATATCTCACCTTAAACCCTATCATCAGATCCACAATATTAAGATTGCTGATAGATCTATTTCCTGTGCACAAGGTTTTGGAAATGTTAAACTTACTGATATGATCTGCTTACAGGATGTCCTGTTTGTTCCAAAATTAGACTGTAACCTTATATCTGTCAGTAGACTTACTAAGGACCTAAATTGGACAGTCTTGTTTAATGACAATCAGTGTATATTCTAGGATCTTTCTTCACAGGAAGTGATTGGGAGAGCTAAAGCCTGCTCAGGATTGTTTGTGGTCAACCCTGCTGAAGACAGAAGACCAAAGACTGAAACAGCCTCAGCAGCCTGCAACCAAACCTTAGACAATATCATGCTCTGGCATTATAGACAAGGTCATCCAAGTTTTTGTTATTTAAAGTCTGTAATTCCTGAATTGTTTAAAGGATGTAACCTCAGCGATCTTCAATGTGATATCTGTCAGTTTGCCAAACTTACTAAATCCGTGTATACTAAAATACCTTATTTACCTTCCACACCTTTCACTTTGATTCATAGTGATGTATGGGGACCTCAAGAGTTAAAAGTATAATGAGGAAGAGGTGGTTTTTCACCTTCATAGATGACACACACGAGAATCACATGGTCTTTTTTTTATGAAAGATAAATCCGAAGTTGGAACCATCTTCCAAGAATTCTATAACATGGTATCCACTCAATTTGACACTAAGATTAAAATCTTAAAAACAGATGATGCCCTGGAATACTATGAGTCCAACCTCAGCACCTTCCTGAATGATAAGGGAATTGTTCACATCAGTAGCTGTGTAGAGACACCTCAGCAGAATGGGGTTGCTGAGCGGAAAAATAGGCACTTATTGGAGATGGCTAGATCAATCATGTTCACCACACATGTGCCAAAATACATGTGGGGTGAAGCTATATTAACAACCACATATCTGATCAACAGGTTACCCAGTAGAGTGTTAGGTTTCAAGACTCCCATCCAAACCCTGCTGACAACTCATTCCTGCCCTCATCTCATTGCTGACTTGCCTCCAAAGATCTTTGGATGTACTGTGTTTGTCTATATTCATGCCCAACACAGAAGCAAACTTGATCCCAAAACTCATAAGTGCATCTTCCTAGGCTATGCCAAAGACAGAAAGGGTTACAAGTGTTATTCTCCCATTGACAAAAGATTTTACAATTCTATGGATGTAAAATTCTTTGAAAAAACCCCATACTATAGAAAACCTACTAAGACAGTCACATATGGAAACCTTATTGAAATTGAGCTCACTCCAATCCCTCAACCAACTCCTCGTGAGACTCACGATACTCATTTGCCCCTCGCTGCACTCAAATAGATTCTTCGAACCTCGCCGACTCACGAGAGCCCAGGCATCTCTTGAACCTCGGTGACCCTCTTGAGCCTACTAAACCTCTTGAGCCTACTGACCCTGCTCATTCCACTGATATTGATGATAGACCCATTGCTGTCCGAAAGGAAAAGAGATCATGCACTAATCACTCTATTCATACTTATGTGTCTTATGATCACTTGTCACCTTCTTTTGCTATGTTTACACAGGACTTGGATTCTCACTCCATTCCTAAGAATATACAGGAAGCTCTTCAACATGATAGGTGGAAGGCAGCTGTCAAAACTGAAATGACTGCTCTTCTTGTCAACCATACTTGGGACCTCACCACTCTCCCACGTGGAAAGAAGGCAGATGACTTTAAATGGTCATTCACTATCAAGTACAATGTTGATGGTACTATTGACAAATACAAAGCTAGGACTGTTGCAAAGGGATTCACTCAAACATATGGACTTGACTACAAAGAGACCTTTGCACCTGTGGCAACGCTTAAACACCGCTGTCGAGTCTTGATCTCACTTGTTGTCCAACTTGACTGGCCCCTCCACCAATTGGATATCAAGAATGCTTTCCTACATGGTGACCTTACTAAGGAAGTCTATATGAATGTACCTCCTGGTTTTGCCAACACTCACACTCAAGGGAAAGTTTGCAAACTGAGGAAATGTCTATATGGTCTGAAGCAGTCCCCTCGAGCCTGGTTTGTCAAACTTACTACTGTGGTTAAAGCTGCTGGATATCATCAATGCAACTCAGATCACACCATGTTTATCAAAACAACCAACCAGAAAAGATCCATTCTTATTGTCTATGTGGATGATATCATCCTTACTGGTGATGACCCTGCCGAGATCCAACAATTGAAGACCCTTCTGGCAAAAGTGTTCCAAGTTAAAGATCTGGGATATCTCAGTCTCACAAAGAAAGTATGTCTTTGGACTCTTTGAAGGAAGCGGCATGTTAGGGTGCAAACTCGCTATCTCTCAGCAGAGACCCAAGTAATTCTACGGTGCATGGTAATCTTCTTTGTCGAAAGGATCAATATCGAGAGACTTGTAGGAAACACATTTACCTCTCTCATACAAGACACGATATTGCATATGGAGTTAGCCTTGTTAGTCAATTCATGCATTGCCGTACTGAGCAACATTGGGATGCTGTCTACAGAATATTGAGATACTTAAAGTCAACTCCTGGCCAATGCTTACATTTCACTAAGTCTATTGAGAGATCCATTAAGGTCTACACTAATGCTGACTGGGCTGGTTGCCACATAGACAGAAGATCTACCACAGGCTACTATTCATATGTATGGGGTAATCTTGTCACTTGGAGAAGCAAGAAACAACCTACTGTATCTAGAAGTAGTGTTGAAGCTGAACTCAGGGCACTTGTTTTGGGCATTTGTGAAGCACGGTGGCTGAAAAGAGTCCTTACTGAACTCCAGCAACCCATCATACTCTGCTGTGACAATAATTCAGCATTATGCATGGCAGAGGATCCTGTTCATCATGATAAAACAAAACACGTGGACATTGACAGACATTTTCTTAAAGAGAAGATTGATGCACATATCATTAAACTTCAGTATGTTCCCTCAGCCGACCAGAATGCTGATATTCTCACAAAGGCCATTCTACCTCTTATGTTCAGCAGACTGAGTAGCAAACTTGGCTTTATAAACATATACAACCTAGTTTGAGGGGGGGTGTGGAAATATTACATAATATTTAATATTATGAATATTTCTTTTTTACCTTTGTATTTCGTGTAACACTTTACTTGTTACTTTACTTGTACACATTATTTGTAACATGACATATTAATTGTGTGATATAAACAATTAATATGTCATAAAGTAACTCTAGTTTGTCTTATTGTGTCCTAGTCTTTATGTCCAGCCGCATATGGACCGTCCTATCACATACTAGCCACCCATAGCACTCATGACACTACTAGGACCTTTCTCTCCATACTTGTATCTATATATACTCTTCTTTTATGATGAATAAAAATAAGTTGAAGTTTACTCAAGTATTATTACTTTCTCAAACTCTCTTCAACAATGTAGTTCACCATCAGGGTCCTGCCCTTAGGTAACTTACCGTAGGTTGTAGGCAATGTAATCATACCCATGGGATGGATAGGAGGGCTTGCAAATCCAAATAGAGGGGTGGATACTGGAGTTAAGCTTGAATCCTTCAACTTCATGGCTTGTAATGCCCTGTAGTACAGGATATTGACAGCACTTCCTGTGTACACAAATTCTTTTCACCCAAATTTTGTTGATGACTGCTTCGATGACTAACCCTTCATTGTTAATGACAAGCGGTAGGGGGTCCTCTGGTCCGTACTTTACCTCCCCTGAGACCTTTTGTCCGGAGTCTGATTCTGATTCATGGGATCTGCCATCTTCACCTCATTTTCCTGATCTGTCCTCCTGGGACCTCCCAAGATCGTGTTGGTTGTATTTACTGGACGGTTATCAATCTGACCGTCTTGATCTGGAGATGGATTTCTGGGTCTTCTCTGTTCGTTATTCCTATTCCTTTCATTCTGATGTGTTCCTCTCCTGAACTCTCTGCGCCCTCTGGGTTCTTCGTTACGAGATCTGTCAACCACTTCGCCAAGTCTTCCTTCCATAACTGCTGCATCGATGTCCCTGATCAACTCTCTGCACGCCTCTGTATCATGACCAACATCCTGGTGGAATTTACAGAATTTGGTCTGATCTCTCTTTTCCCTGGGTCCTTTCATGGGGAATGGGGTTCTTGCTATGCCTTTGCGTTCCATGATCGCCAGAACCTGTTCTCGTGATCTATTCAATGGTATCAAGTCTCTGTCCTGCAAAGCACCTCTTTTGCCCAGCCTGTCGGTTATAGGTGCCTGAACACTATCCCAAACCGATTTACGCTTCTTGTCATATTTCTCATATGCTTTTCCTTTTCTGTGATCTCCTTTTTCCAATTCACGCTTGGCACAATTAGCTTCTTCACCCTGACAGTGCTTGAAGGCAATTGCCAAACACTCTTCTGGTTCTGGGATTTTTTCCATTTAATTTTGCATGTAACCTCCCTTCTCGTAGTCCTGCCACGAATGAGGCTACCAAAAATCGATCATCTACATCACCACCTGGGTTGACTCAGCATTGAACCTTTTGATGAATTGTAACACAGTCTCATCAGACTTTTGCTTGATAGTAAGCAAATGAGTACTATTTCTTTGAAACGGTCTTGGAACAATAAACATGCTCATAAACTTCTTGGTCAAAACTGTAAAACTAGTTATAGATCTAGGTGGCAACTTGTTAAACCAGTCTCTGGCTCTCCCAGATAAAAGTGCGGGGAAAGCTTTGCACTTCATTTCGTCTGGAGCATTGTATAACTGCATATGCGTTATACATTGGTGCATATGATCATAAGGGTCTTTTGTTCCATCATACAGACTGATTTTAGGTATCTTGAATCCTCTGGGACAGGGATATGCCTCGATATGCTCTGCAAAAGGTGAAGCCAGATGGAATTCGTCTTCTTCATCTTCTAGCATAGCGTCACTCTCAACTTCTTGCAAAGATCATAAATGCGCTTGACGAGTTTTACTTTTAATAACTCGACAATTGGATTCCGCCACCTCCTTGTGATTGTTTTTCCCTTCTGATGATGGTCGTTCTTCTTCTCCAAGATTTCCTACCTTCTCATTTCCCTTTCTTACACTTTCAAATAGGATCTGGAAATCTGCATCCCCCATTGTCTTCAAAGCATCCACCAAGAGTTGTTTCGCCAAATCCTGAGTATTTGGCTGATTTTCTGGTTGTTTTTCAAGATTACGTTCTTGATCTTGATCGAGATTGTTTGGATCGTGTGAGGACCCGGCTAGATCTTTTTCTTGTTGATTTTTTTTAGATTTCATATCAACTACTCCGTTAATCTACAACTAGAAACAAAAAGGGCCATCCTTCTAGCGCCAATGATCGAACTTAAAATGAAAAGTACTGGAAAACTGTATGGGCCTTCTTGCTCTAGGATCAAAAGATAGAGTAGCTATTATTATGGACTGAACTTAGGAAAATAAGCTGCCTATGTATCCAAATATATATATTTGGAATCAATTCCAACCGTAGTTCGAGCAGTTATCCGTCATAGTGGAGTTAATGGGTGGTTATGTAATCCACCCACGTCTCATGTTAGCATATAACTGCTCTTTCTTCCAGATGCGCATGTCTCCGATTCGCTTTTCCGGCCAGGGACACCGCTGCAGTGCGATCCGTCTGCTTCCTCTGACCAGGGACCTGCCCTGGTCTGATCTTGATCTAAACTGGTTTCTGGTTAAGGAGCCTCCTGAAGGTTGGCCCACATCCAGGACCTGGTTAGGGATCTTTTCTAATCGCCTGGTCTATGTGGTCGTACTGACTTCCAGATCAGATATAGGCTTCCAGATCGGATATAGCCCTATCCTGTTCTGGTGGTCCGTTCCGTATATACTTGACACGTGGACATATTCGGATCATCCCCAATCAAAGTTTTTAACTTAATCACTCAACAACCTACGTTACATATGTAAAACAAATATCAAACTTTTATTTCATATTTCCTTCATATTCTGTTTTCAACACTGCCGCGGTATCCCCACATATATTACAAGTACCAAACTACCAAAGTGGCAAAGCAAAGCACCATTAACAGAAAATGAGAATTTAAATTAACCTAAATACCTAATTCCTAACTCTTAAGACTAAATTAAACATGTTAATCGAGTAAACATAGTACATTAAGAGCACTTGCAGTAGATACTGTAAATCATTTAAAAACTCTGTTGTAGAGATTTCAACAGGAAAAATAATACCGCAGCAGATACTCTATTTTTTACTGTAAACTATAGATTCTGTAAAATTTCCTTTACATCTACTGCATTCATCCAGATTCTGTAAATTTTCCTCTATCTCTTCCACATTATGTAAAATAAAGAGTTTGATGCATTTCATCTCAAATAAAGATTCTGTAAACTAGAAGAACGTGTTTTTAAAACTGTATAATAGAGTATTCGTTAAGAGTATCTGATGCGAGTACTCTAATAGCACACAAATTGATATCACTGATACGAAATTTGCAAGGGTCTTATATCAAATATATGATTAATAAAACAGAGAAATTTAAAAAAAAATGCTGGAAAAATGATTTTGTAAAAAAATGCTAGAAGAAGGAGTGAAACCGGTGTCTCCATAGAAAAGGATAAGACAGTCAACCACCAAACTACTTACATTTTGTTTAAATACTAGGCCAAATAAATATTAATAATATAAATTAAAATATTAACAATATGCAAGGGTATAATAGTAATTTCGCAGCAAAATTTAGGGGGTGCACGTGCCCCCTCTTGCCCCTGTACAAGTCCGCCTCTAATTAATCATCATTAAAAGTTATGTTCAACTATATTAGCCATTGGAACCCTCTTTCCTTCCTATGATTAAATTTTATTAGTTTTTGCCAACCCTCTTTCCTTCCTATGATTAAATTTTATAAGTTTTTGCCAAAAATGACAGATGTTCTTGGATCCGCATTTTTGACATTTGACGTCTTTCTGACCCATTTTTCCTAAATTTTATTTCTACGTAGACAAAAAGAATATGATCGTCAAGACATAAAAAATTGATTACATTTATACAATTTTTTACCGCCACTATAATTTAAGATGAATCATGGATATAAGTATTGAACCGAGATAGTCAAATTATCTCCACATGGGAGAAAAAAAGAAAAAAAAATCAAAGTTCCATTTTCTCCAAAAGTATAAAATGACAAGGGATACACGTAAACAGCCAAATATTAAATAGGTATTTGTTTATAAGGACTAGTTTGAGTACTTAATTAGGCACTTAGGACACACATAAATCTTAATTGGTTATAAGGACAAAATAACACCCATTAGACTAAATTACCCCTATTTTATTCTTCTTCTACAGAAAAAAAAAAGACGATCAGATTCGTCCGCCTTCTCTCTCCCATTCTACCATTTTGCGAACTCGGATTCCGACGAGCCTTTCTGCAAAGCGAAACTAGGTAGCCGGTACGAGTTGTGTGCTATGATGGCCTTCTTCGCATGGTCTCTCTCGTATTCCTTTTCTCTCTTCAACCTTTGGCTTCTTGCTTCTTTGACCCAAATGAAACGATGTCGGAAACCTATAATCAGAGCTATTAATGGATTTGTTGTTACAGTTGGATTCTAGATTGCTTTAGCTTGTGATTTATATTTAACACCAGTTTTGTTTGAACTCGATTTGGAGATGGCTGTTGTTCCATTTTCAGTCTCTCTGCTCTATTATTCCCTCAATCTCCATTTCAAGAGCTAATCGATGGAACTCAGAAGATGGCCAGCATTTTAGTCTTTATTGCGTTTGCTGGGCATTTGGATCAAGTGTCGTTTGGCTTTTAAGACTAATTGTAAAAGCACTTTATTCTTCTCCAAAATGAGAATTACAACTCTGAATTCTCAACAAATAAAAAAACCTTGTTGTGTTCATTTGTTCCCATTTGAAAGGATTTATTACATTTCCATCATTACACAGTAGAATGGATAGATAAATGTTCAATATTGTTGATGGAAATATGGATCTGATAAGTATGAGAAATATGGATAGTTGGATACTTTGAAGGAAGATGCACAAGGTGTTTGATGCTCATGGTGAAAATTTTCTTCCTGCTATAAAAAAATACTGAAAAATATGAAAAATGGAGTATATTGATCTGTATCTGATACATTGGCCAGTGAGTGCAAAACCTGGGAATTATGAGTATCCAATCAAGAAAGAGGACTTTGTTGTCATGGATTTCAGGTCTGCACATGTATGGAAGAATATTGCTAGAAAAGTGACTTATTTTTGTTCATTTACCTGTAGTGGAAGTAGAAGTTTGGATTGACTATTATTTTAAGATTAGGCTTGAAGACCGGAACTGATTTGTTTGGTATCAAGTGGTGATGATGAATTGGAAATGGTGGGTGTTGAGGGCATTTAAGTGAAGGGGAGGTGTTGATAATGGAAAATATTCATAAGCTACCCAAGCATCTTATAAATGAACCGGAAAACCTGTTGCTGTGTGCATTTCATATTGTGCGGTGACATGATTTTAATGGTGGGTTTGAGTATGATTTGAAATAAAATTGATGTAGTGGCATTGACATCATTGGGTGTCACTAAATAGGGTATCACTTCATAAAATATTGTTGTCATTTAGTTTCACTTAATAAAATATTGGTTTCATTGAGTGTCATTGCATTAGGTGGTGTCACTTCTTAATTTAGCTATCAGAATAAAGAAGACAAAAAATTTGAATTATGGTTAAAGAATTATGTTGATCGTAGTTTTATATCAAAAGATATAGCCGTTTGAAGTTGATTTTATGAAGAAAAGAAATCGATTTTCTGAAATTATGTCGGAAAAATATCAAATGTCTTCGCGGTGTCGTATCATCAAATGTCACTGCATCAGGATGGTCACTGCATCGCGGGAGTGAATGCATTGGGGTGGTCACTGCATCGCGGTGTCTCTACATCTCGGCGTCTCTGCGGTGTCTCTGCATCGGAGGTAGTCACTGCATCGGGGGTGGTCACTGCATCGCGGTGATGAATGCTTCACGGAGTCACTTCATCCCGGTGTCTCTGCATCGGGGGTGGTCACTGCATCGCAGTGATGAATGCATCGCGGTGTCACTTCATCGCGGTGTCTCTGCATCGCGGTGTCACTTCATCGCGGAGTCTCTGTATCACGGTGTCTCTGCATCGGGGGTGGCCACTGCATTGCCGGAACCGGGTGAAACCGGCCGGAACCGGAACCGGCCCAACGCCTAATTTGCAACGGCTTTTTTTTTTGAATTCAATTGATTGTTTAGATTGAGAACTTGAAAGATAAAATGAATTTTGAAAGATTTGAATAATTATGCTCATGTATTTTAACATCCTAAATTTACGATCATTTGAGAATTGATGTCACTGCATATTTGATTGGCGATGTCACTGCATAAATTGGTGATGTCACGCATATTACCAATGTCACTGCATAAAATGTTGATGTCACTGCATATTTGATTGCCGATGTCACTACATAAATTGTTGATGTCACGCATATATGGTTGCCAATGTCACTGCATAAAACGTTGATAAAGTTTGGGCTCGATGAAGCCATAAAAAGGCAAGATCGAACTCGACTCGCTAAGTACTCGATATAGCTCGACTCGGCTCGTAAGGTCGATCATTTTTTTAGAATTCATTTAATTTTAATAAACTATAACAAGATCGAGCACGACTCATTAATAGTGGTGAATGCATCACGGTTGTATTTACATCACGGTGTCACTTAATCGCGGTGTCTCTGCATAGGGGGTGGTCACTGCATCTGGTTTCTCTGCATCAGGGGGTGGTCACTGCATCACGGGAGGTCACTGTATCACGGTGTCTCTGCATCGGAGGTGACCACTGTATTGAGGTGGTCAATAGATGCAGGGTGGTCAATACATCACGGTGTCACTTCATCGGCGTCTGCGCATCGCGGTGTCGCGTCGACGCTTTGATTTTATAAAGAAAATTCCGATTTACAAGAATAAAGCCAGGCGCGCAAAAAATCAAATGTCGCTTTGATCGGGATGGTCACTGCATCGCGGTGGTCACTACATCACGATTGTTAGTACATCGTGGTGTCTCTGCATCGTGGTGTCTCTACAATGGGGGGTGGTCACTGCATCGCGGTGGTGAATGCATCGTGGTGTCTCTACATCGCGGTGTCACTTCATCGCGATGTCTCTGCATCACGGTGTCTCTGCATCGTCAAATGTCATAACATCGTGGTGTCACTGCAATACGGTGTCACTTTATTGCGGTGTCTCGCGATCGCGTGCCAATGCATCATGGGTGGTCAATGCATCGCGGTGTCTCTGTATTTGGGGTGGTCAGCTTTGATCGAGGGTGTCTCGCGATCGAGGTTGTCACTACATCGCGGTGTCTCTACATCCGGGGTGGTTCTTGCATCGCGTGTCTCTCGCGATCGGGGTGGCCACTACATCGCGGTGGTCAATAGATCTGGGGTGGTCAATGCATCGCAGTGCCACTTCATCGAGGCTTCTCTGCATCGCGGCGTCTCTGCATCGGGGGTGGTCACAATATCGCGGTGTCTCTGCATCGAGGGTGGTCACTGCATCGCGGTGTCTCTGCATAAGGGGTGCTCACTTCATCGTGATGTCTCAGCGTTGCGGTGTAATCAGACATAAATCACATGTCACATCATCTTCACATGTCATTTAATCTTGATGGTCACCTGATCTCGATGGTCCATACATCGCGGTGGTCAATGCATCGGGGTGGTCACTGCGATCGCAGTTGTCTCTACATCGGGGTGGCCACCGCGTCGCGTGGTTGTTTTTTTGGACGTGATTTTTTGAACGTTCAAGACACATCGTGGTGTCTCAAAGATCGCGGTGTCACTTCATCACGGTGTCTCTACATCGCGTTGTCTCTGCGATCGGTGGTGTCTCTGCGCCGGGGTGGTCATCGCATCGCGGTGTCACTTCGGCCATGTGTGTCTCGCATTGTGGTGTCATTTCATCGCGTTGTCTCTATATTGCGGTGGTCACTTCATCGCGGTGTCTCTACAACGCGGTGTCACTTCATCGCGGGGTGTCTCTAAACGCGATGTCTACGCATTGCGGTGTCTCTTAATCGCGATGTCTCGCGATCGTCAAATATTATAACATCGCGGTGTCTCTCTGTATCATGGTGTCTCTGCGATCGAGGGTGGTCGCGCATCACGGTGTCTCTCGCAGATCGGGGTGGTCATCTGCATTGGAGGTGGCCACTGCATCGAGGTGGTCAATGCATCGCGGTGTCTCTACAATGCGTTGTCACTTCATCGCGCTGTGATTGCATCGGGGTGTCTCTTAATCGTGATGTCTCTGCATCACGGTGTCTCTGCATTGTCAAATGTTATAGCATCGCGGTGTCTCGCATCGCGGTGTCACTTCCCGTCATGGTGTCTTCGATCGGGGTGTTCATCTGATCGCGGTGTCTCTGATCGGAGGTGGCCGCTGCATCGAGGTGGTCAATGGATGCAGGGTGGTCAATGCATCGCGGTGTCTCGCAATGCGGTTTGCATCATGGTGTCTCTTAATCGCGGTGTCTGCGTGATCGTCAAATGTTATAAAATCGCGGTGTCTCGATCGGGGTGGTCAATGCGATCGCGGTGTCTCAGATCGGAGGTGGCGCATCGATCGAGGTGGTCAATGGATCTGGGTTGGTCAATGCATCGCGGTGTCACCTTCATCGGAGGGGTCTCTACATCAGGGTGTCATTTCGCATCGCGTGGTCAATGATCGGCGGTCACCAAGAAAAAAAAAGCCAAAAAAAACGGCTCGGAAAAAAATGCGTCGCGGTGGTCGATGAATCGCGGTGGTCATGATCGCGTTTGTGATTACATCGGGATGGTTAACGACGCGTGGTGGTCGTGGAAAAAAACATTTTAGCATGCAGAAATAAAATAAAATAAAAAAACCTTTTTAACATCCATAAACTAAAAAAATAATAATGATAATAAAAAAGAAAGGAAAAAGAAAAAGAAAAAGAAAGACACAGATCAAGCGCTGCTTTATTTTTCCGGAAATTTGAGCGCACGTTTACTTTTCAATTTTTGAGGGAAGCGCCTGTTTACTATTCATTAATGGAGGGTATATTAGTCCATGTAATGATAATGTGTCCTTATAAACAAATAAGATTTCTTAGTGTCCTATTTGCCTAATTAAGTTTAATATGTGTCCTTTTGGACATTTGTCCCAATATTAAACTCAATAACATTTTAATAATTTATTGGATAATCTAAGATATATAGTAAATTGAAAAGAAAAAAAAATTTGTCCACCTCCGGAATAGATTGGGTTGGGTTAATAAATTATTTTAAATAAAGGAAATGATGTATTTTGGGGGAAGTTATGGATACACCGGCCATATACAGAAAGCATCCATATAACAATTTGAGTACTTTTATTTCTAAACTGAATTCAAACTATACGGTGCACTGTAAATGAATATACCACCCATTAAGTTTCTGTATTTTGGGCCCAGGAAGAAGGGGCCTAAGGCCATTGTCTATATTGCCTTATGAAATGTCCGGCTTTGATTGACCACACTTTATCTTTCCAGTTACTCTACCATTACATCCCAACACCCCAATCCACCTACTTTCCTCCCCATGCCTTAATCTACAAACTTACTCACCACACTACCCTACTCTATCCTACGCTACCTCACCGTACCAGATTCGGGTCTTAAACCCAACGGTGTCGGATGACCCAACGGTACATGTTTCGCTAAAAGAAAAAAAAATTCATGTAGATTTAATCTGATACAACCCAATATAATATGTTAAATTTTCTTTTGATAAAGGCCCAATTTTTTTTTTCTCGATCGATAAAGCTACCAATAAAAATTTACTTGGCCAAAAAAAAAATAGACATACAAACAAGTTTTATTAATTTTTTTGCATTTACGGATGTTAAAAACGCGATAAGTGTTGAAAAAATGTAATCTTTCGTGATTTGTGAGAGAATTAGAAACTCAAAGACACGTTAATAACGTTGTCTTTTAAGAGATGTTTCGTCCCACACGATTTTTCACTAAGGGATCAAATGAAAATCTCTTTCAGGATACAGTGGGGGTGTTTGATTCAAACAGTGACTTGTTTGAATCAAACCCGAGGACACTCAAAGTTTTTCTGATGAATGATGATGTTGTCAAACTTATGAATTTTCGTCTGCATACTTATGCCTTTTATAGGTTGCAAGTACCCCACAGACGAATGGATGTACTCCTTGCACGAAAGGGTTGTCATTGTTCACCGGATGAAAGCATGCAACCCTTACACGAAAGGGTAAGTACATATCAGGTCGAACCCCGTTTCGTTGCGATAACATTAATTATTACGGCAACTCGTATGCAAACGATAACCAAAATATTTATTTATGAAAAAATATCTAACAATAAGTATGTTTTAAAATAATAAAAAAAAACAACTTCAACTAAAAGCGGTAATTTTAGCTTGGTGTAAGCCTCAAAAAGGAGGCGGCGGCCTGTGGTCAATGATGGGTAGGATGGGTGGTATGCAAGGGATTGCAGAGTGGTGGGGTGATGTAGAGTAGGGTAAAATGGTAATGTGGGGGGTGTGGGTGGGTGGGTAAGTGGAATGAGGTTGGGTGGGATAGGTTCGGTAAGGACATGTTAGACTAGGTAAGATGGGTGGGTTGGGTAGAGTGTGTTAGGAAATCTACGCGGGAACGCAGCGGAATTCAAAAATTTATTTCCTATCGACCCAAGATTGACTTCGTTTAAACAATAAACAAATAAGCTAAAGACGGTGGTTACCTTGCTTGATCTAAAAGATTGACGCTTTAACCGTCTACGGAGAGTAGTTCTGCATAGAGCCGCCCAAGTGTTCGGCCTCTACCGGTGATCCACACGAACGGCCCACCGGAATCCCATCATGGATGCTACCAGAAAAATTCGGTTGCTAGACCGACTTTTTCTCTCTTTCAAAATCTCTCCTAAGAAGCACTTTATTTTTCACAAGAACTATTAGCTCTTGGAATTGTGATGTGCAAAAAAGCTTGACACCCACCTCCTATTTATAATAGAGGTGGCGCCCATATGTCCTCCAAAATCTTTGGAGAACAAGTCTTGAGTAAAGTGGAGAGAAAAAAACCTTTTACTAGTAAAATAAGGAAAATATATTTGATTGATTTATCTCATTAATATTCAATATCTTATATTAAATATATTTTCAAGATATATATTAACAATATCTTATATTGAATATATCTTTTATTATATTACCATAAATCAATTTACATATGTGTACAAATCTATACACATTAATATCTAATATTAATATATGCCATAATTGACTAACTTGCAAAGTCCTTGTGTATCAATATACACAAAAGGTGCGCATCATATATATATGTGAATATATATCTAATTAGTCAAATATAATATAATATCATTAATTAAATTGCACGATCTAAATGTATCTTATACTCATGAAATATGCGCCTATTTGACCAACAAATTGGCTTTCGAAATATTATTTAATTAATATAATTAATATCTTGTATTTTATTTATTCATATAAATAAATACCACCGTATTAATTTATCACTATAACCTTTATAGTATGAGATAAATTCTTTTCTTATTTGGTTATCAACTATAACCACATTTTAATCTGGCTAGATGTTCATATGTGTGTGACCCGATAGGCTTCCGAATATGTTGGCCGTAGACACAAAGTGCAAATTACGAAAATGCCCTTCATACCTAACGATCATGGGATAGCGTCTAACAATACACCGTGACCCCCAATCATCGGAAGAGTCAAATGCAATGACTACTACATTTCATGTGAAACAGTTACCGTGTAAATTACAATCCTATCTCTGTAATAATATCCATACGGTCGTTAGTCGAGTGTCAAACATTAACGACTGTATCTTAACATTAACGACTGTATCTTATAATCTGGATGACATGCTCTCTCGAAGTAACTCATTTACTTCCACTTTGCAAAGATTCACGAGAGTAAGACATTCCTTATAAGAAGGCTCTTTCGGATATTCACCCCTACCGATAAGTGCACGCGATTCCTGCACGACCAAACATGTATACTCCGCGATGCTTGAAGATCACACCCAATCACTACCGCATGATAGCCCCATGGCTAGGGGAAACCTTAATAGTGTCAAAGCATGACAATCCACACCGTTATGGCATGTAAACTCCGGTCCTAAGGATAATTACACGAAAAATTTGATGG
Organism: Gentiana macrophylla; assembly: GCA_026214975.1. NCBI lineage: Eukaryota > Viridiplantae > Streptophyta > Magnoliopsida > Gentianales > Gentianaceae > Gentiana > Gentiana macrophylla. Next base: position 20,063,611 of record CM047806.1, read on the forward strand.
TGCAACCGTTGTATGAAGGTTGTACCAAGTGGCATACTTTACCACCTTTCATTTATAACCTCTCACACACGCCAAAAGTGTATTATGTGAAAGAGAGTTAAAATGAGTGGCTCTAAAGTATGCCACTTGGTACAACCTTCCTACAACCGTTGCACCATAAAATCACTCTAATTACACAACCGCCACATAGTGTGACACTTAACCGTGTAAGTGGGTCAGTCTAACGTACGCAATCTCTAACACACGTCCACGTACAGTCCAAGTGTCTTTACACTTCGATAGACGAGATCTATCCCTGCCCTTGAAGACATCTAATACGCTAGCTTTGCTTCATACTATCAATGCCTGCTTAAAAGACATCGCCAGAGACATTTAAGTATCAAACTTATTAAAGTGATTAGAGATCTCATCAACCATAATCACCTATCATGGTTTCTTTACCACAGTTTCATACTAAGGACGTTATCATATAACAATTCATAATTGGTTCTTTAAAAGAACATATATATATGACAACATAAAAGCCATTTAATATATGTATAAACATAAAGAAATAGTAGAAATGATCCGAGCCGGTCTGATCCGGCCCAACCCGATTGAGTTTTGGACACTATTTCAACAGAGTGATGGTGATGTAAGGTTGAGTATGATATGGTGGAGTATGATGGTAAAGTAAGGTGGTGTATAGTATAACAAATGAGTGATATGGTAGGTTGGGGTGGTGCAGTAGGGTAGGGTGGAGTAAGTGAATACGACAATACGTAGAATGCATGGGGGATATGGGTAGGGTGTAGGTAAAGGGTGGTGTGTAAAGTAAGGTGGATGGGTAGGGTGAGTGGTGGGGTAATGTGATAGAATAAAGTGTGGCAGGTTAACGTGGGTGCTACGGTAGAGCTACCCCACCGACCCATCTAACCTGCCCTTCCACCCAGCATACCTATTATTCGGTGTGATATTTTATTTTTTCATGTTTAAAACGCATTAATGGTTCATTTCATTTATTCAATTTCATTTTATTACTCCCTCCGTCTCAATTTGTTTGACACTTATTTCATTTATGGATGTCTCAACATAAGTCTCATAACTAATATTTAGACTTAAAATTGTTATTTAAATGTCTAAATAGCCCACATATCAGTATTTATTTAAAAATATAAGGATAATATAAAAGACTTGTAACTGCAAATTAGTCATTTTTTAATGATTAGAAAACATAATAAATAATATTACCAAGAAAGTGACAAACAAATTGAGACAAAAGTGTATATTTCCGGGAAACATACCTGTCAATTTTTATAAACATGAAAGAAACATACACGTTTTTGTCTGTTTCAGGATTCGAAACCAAGACATTCGGGTTAAAAACCTCATAAAAAGAGAAGAAAGCTAAAAAATAGGAAATACTACGGTCGCCTTAGTATAAAAAAATGGACCATCCAGTTACCGTTGGATCATCATAAAAATAAGGGCATCGTTAATGACACCACACCTAATATACTCGGGCACCTCACATGTGTAAAATTCGACTTTTTAGAGGTCGAAATGTGTTATTTCAACCCCTGCAAAGTCGAAATGTGTTATTTCGACCATCAAAAATTCGAATTTTACACAGGTGTGGTGCCTGAGTATATTGGATGTGGTGCCATTAACAATGCCCTAAAAATAATCATGACCGTTCACTGTATTTGATACATCATCAGATATTATGTATCATTAAAATTGTTTTTATCGATTAATTAGGCTACCGATCATCTTAAAACTTTCTTGCCAGTCATCTTCTTCACGAAGGCTAGAAAAAGAAAGTAAAAAACTATCATCAATTCACCTCGACAAAGTCTCAATATTTTCTATTTTTGAAGGGTTAAAGTCTCAATTTTATCTCTGCAAATTTCAGAGCATCAAGCCATCTTTACGATATAAATAAAATTTACGGGATGCTGAAAATCAACTCCATCGTCAGCCAGATCCTTACAAAAAGCAATTTCATATATCTCTGCAAATTTATTAATTTGCAGTTAAATTTCTTTTGACTACACACTCATTTTAATAAACTATGAATGAAAATCTATATGATGCTTTGGTTCTCTTTTACCAATTGATAATCATGCGAGTAAAAAATAGAATTAGGTAACCACCAATTACCAGAACCCCGGATTCAGGATGTAATGTTTTTTCTAATGAAAAAAAAAAAAAAAATAGATGTATTAAAGTACATATTAGTTACGGTATATTAAAAAAAAAATGATTTAACGGATATAATTATTTACATAAGTTATCGACCGTGTAGATTAGAAACTTGCATCATCCTCTTAAATTATCCAACTGTACCGTAGCCGGCTAGCAGCTCTCCCTAAAAAAAAAATATTTTTAATCTTCAAACAACCAATAGGATAAGATTAGGGGAAAAAATTTCCTTAAAAAGAACAAGGAAAATATGTTTAGAAGTATTTGCGTTGAATGAAGAAAACAAGCATACCCATATTATCTTCACAGCAAACTCACAGTTCTCAAATTCATGGCAGCTGCAATCTATCAATTTCACCCTTTTAGAATAAACTGCTGCAGCATGAGCCGGCCACCTCTTCAAAGGATATGCAGGCCTTTGATTTCATGTTCAATGTCGTCTGCTTCACAAAGCAACATTAAGGTTCGGCTTCCAAAATCCACTTCAATTAATTTCCTTAACAATGTGGAAAACAAATCGAACTAAGTGGACCTTTTTTGAGAAATAGGTAATCATAATTGGAGCTGCAAAGGTAATTGGAAGGGCTGCCGTAGTTGCCGTAACTAAAGCAAGAGGAATGGAAATCGCCGGTGCCGTGGATTCACATTTGGTCGGAGAAGATATCGGCAGGGTATTTAAAGTTTATCCTCTGTTCAGTTTTACCTAGGTGTACATGTTATGTATCTGTACTGCATGCTTGACATTGATTTTCAGGTTTGTGATTTGGAAGAGGCATTGGAAATACCCATTCTTAACGACCTCACCATGGTCCTGGGTTCTATATCCCAGGTTTAGTGTTTCTGTTTACCAATTAAACATTGTAGTTTGCAATTTTCTTGATTATAAATTGAAATGTGTTGCTGTATTTAAAACATGAGATATAGAATAATGGAGGAGAATGAAGAAGTTTATATAACTTCTACAATATGCAACATTGCTGATTAACTAATCTAGCAAGCAGAACTCAGTTTCTGCTGTAAGCAAAACAAACAAAAACAAAGGAGAAGAGGGCTTTTGAAATAATGAACTTGTTATTCAGTTGTATATCATTTAATCAAGTTTACAGGGCTGTGATTTAGGCTGTTTATATAGTGTACAACACTTTAACAACTGCAAAGTAATCTAAGGTTCACTAACTACCTTCCTAACAGTTCCTAAGTGTAAAAGGTGTAAAAGATGTAAAAGTGTTTGATAAAAGTCCCAATGAGTTCTTCATATTCCTTCAGCTGTTATCATTACTTCTTCAGCTTTTTAGATGGTTTAACAGATTGAAAGAGCTTTTGTTGAGCTGACTAATTTATGTATGTGTAGTCCAAAGCTACTGGAGTGGTGGTTGATTTTAGTGATCCCACAACTGTATATGACAATGTCAAACAGGTACATCCTCTCCCTTAATCGTCTTGAAAAACCTTGGGTCTTTATTGCATTGCACTGTCAATAAGTGTCCATTGTATGAAAAGACAATAGCTAGCACACATGTGACACGTCATTCATTGACACTCATTATTAATTGGGGGGTAACGCAGGCAACGGCATTTGGGATGAATAGTGTTGTCTATGTGCCTCGAGTAAAGCCAGAGACAGTGGCAGCCTTAGCTGCATTCTGCGAGAAGGCCACCACGGTGAGGACAGGGTGAGACTTGACACAACAATAACATGCCAACTTTTGTTTTTGTTAATCTCTCTTTTCTGTGTTTTGTCCAAACTATACATTAGCCTCTATTTGAAATCACAAGTTTTTACTTCAACAATGTTAAATTCAGGGTTGTTTGGTCGCACCAACTTTGTCTATAGGATCAATACTCCTACAGCAAGCAGCGATTTCAGCTTCTTTTCACTACAACAATGTAGAAATTGTGGAATCAAGGCCAAATGCTGATGTAAGTAACAATCACCTATATGCACTTTGCGCTTTACATTCTATCAAGTATCCTGTCATTCTATTAAAGCTTTTTAACTGTGTGTATTTGTTTATCATGTCTTTCAATTTGAAGGCAGCATTAGCTGCTTGTGAAAAAAACATGATATTTGTTTTTTTGGGTGACGTTGGGATTGTTCATTTGCTTCTAATTACTTATGAATATCATAAGAAGACAAACAGACGTTTTGTTGAATAAAGTAGTGGGAAAGAATGATTTCCTTCGACTAATGTATGGTTATTAATATTTTCTGCGACTATTGTATCGCAAATCGGAGTGGCGCAGCGGAAGCGTGGTGGGCCCATAACCCACAGGTCCCAGGATCGAAACCTGGCTCCGATATTGAGTGTGTTTTATTTTTTGTTTTTTGTTTTTTGTTTTTAGGCCTTCAAACATAGGGTTGAAAAGTGATTGTTGTCCATGATCTTTGTTAGAAACAAAAGAGGCTTTCGAATTTCAGAAGCCAAAGAGAATTCAATAACTTGAGATGTGCAGTTTTTATTAACACACCACGATTTCAAGATTATCTAAACTTGTATTGGTTTTAAATTTTTTTGGTGACAGGATTTACCCTCACAAGATGCAACACAGATTGCAAATAACATATCTAACCTCGGTCAACTATACAACAGAGAAGATATCTCAACAGATGTTCGGGTGAGTGGTACATTCATTCTTACTTGTATAGTCTGCTACTGCTAATATTCAAACAAAAATATGTGTATAACCAATGGCCTGAAAACCCCGTCAATACGATCATGACAGGCAAGAGGACAGGTTCTTGGAGAAGATGGAGTTCGGGTACACAGCTTAGTTCTTCCCGGGTTACCAGCCAGTACAACAGTGCACTTCTCCAGGCCTGGGGAGGTCTGTTTATAATTAATACTTAAAACCTGACTTTTGAAATGTGGCACACTACAATATATTAAAATTTGTGAGAACTCTTGAATCTTGATACAGGTTTACACAATCAAACACGATATCACCGATGTGCAATCTCTAATGCCAGGACTGATACTGGCCATTAGAAAAGTTGTGCGAATCAAGGTTAGCCCATTGCCCCGAGTTTCCTTGTTAACTTAGTGCTGCTTGATTTGTGATAAATTCGTCTTTCTTTTTCATTTGGCAGAACTTGGTGTATGGCTTGGAGAAGTTCTTGTAAACGATGTCGTCTGCTACTTTAGAATGATTTATCGCACGTAGACTATAGCATCAGGCTATCCCGTAAACATGATATAATACAAATGAAATTAGAGACAAATATTAATATTGTCAGCTTCAAAATATTTCTGGAGGAGCATATTGTTTTACTTCTTGCTTCAGTTATCACTGGGTTTTTCTTCATGTAGTGTTTATGCTGTAATTTTTTCATGTTTAAAACTAATCCTTAGTCACAGTAAAATAAAAATAAAAATCGAGACAATGTGACGTTGCCACGTAATCTGCCAACAAGGCAACCGACAATTGCCACATAGATTTTCCTCAACCGGTTTCATCACCAATCACCTATTGACGCGTATCCAGAAAGCCACTGCCTAAATTAGGGTTGTGATTGAGGCAATTCGAGTTCAGTTTGATTTTTTTACTTGCATAGTTCGGTTCGAGATCAATTAAACTCGACTCAAATATTGTTCGAATACTAAATGAGTTAATCACAATCATTTGTATACTCGACTCGTTAGAGAAGCGGCAGAACATTTGTTGGGGTTGTCGTAATTTCTGTTATTTAGATGTTTTTTCATTTTAAAAATGGTTTTTTTTTTTTCTTTTTGGATAGGAACTTAAAATGAAATATATTTCACGTTGTATTTTGAAATAAAAATATATATTTCTTCAATTCAAAATAAGTTTGAAGTCAGCTCGAGTTTAAATACGATAGTAATTAAGTTTCAGCTCGGTAGCCATATTAATTTTGTGCTCAAGTTCGAATTCTCGTAGAATTGAAAGCATATTCAGCTCGATAAGCTAAATAGTGCCTCGGTTCAATTGTTTAGACCCCTGCCGTGTACAACTTGCTAAGAAGGACTAAGCACCGGTGCAGCCGGTCAACCCGTCTACAATTCCCGCTAGGAGTTACGGATACATTTCTGTTTGGTTCTGTAAAACTCTTTCTATAGCCTGTCTTTTTCGAAGTTCGCTATTGTAATATCCCGACCTTTCGTAAAATGGCAGACGTATTTTCTTACGGAAACAGAATATTATATTTTTTTTATTTTATGGATTTAAGCATGATTTAAGATTTAAAGAAAAAGAAACCCAAAAGGATCTATTGAGAATTTTAGGAAGTTTGGGGAATCAATGGCATTAAGTGGCAATTAATTCCTTGGAAGTTATTTACAAGAAAAACAACCTCCTCTTTTAATTAGTGGGATACTGGGAGGTTTCCAAAAGAAGAATCAAAAACTAAACGCTAGAAACTCCAACGTTAAAAGCAAAGGGAAAGGCAAACATAGTCCTTCCCAATTATCATCCAATTCTTGGTGCTTTTATAAAGGATTGAAGATTCAGAATCAGCGAGAAGAGATGATCGTTTTGATAGCAAAAGTTCAGAGTTTTGTAAAGGTATGGATTTAGCCCTAACTATGGATTTGTCAAGGATTGATCAATCTTCAAGGCTTTGGTTGGGTTGATTCGTAGTTCTTGTAGTTTAGAAACTTTTGATCATCAATTAATTCAAGTTTATTTGTGATCAAATAGGTTTAGTTGAAGTCTTCTCAAGTGCTGCAGATTTCTGAAGGTTTCGGTTTGGTTTTGCTTGCTTATAAGGTAAGAGGCTCTTCCTAAAGTTTAATTAAAGTTTTAGGATGTTAAGGTTGAGTATTTGTGTTGAATTCTTGGTTAGAAATCATGTTCTAAGTTGTAGTTAAAGTGTTTGATGTTATGGTATGTAAAAGTTGTGTTTTTATGTGTTTATTGATGATAAACTTGTTTGGAATTGAGTGGAGATCATTTAGATGCATAAAACTGAGTTTTTGGGAGTTTCTACGTTGGGTGCTGGCGCACCAGATGCTGGTGCGGGCGCACCGGGATGCAGAAAGTCCATTTTTACGTTCTAGGGCTTGGTGCAGGCGCACCAGAAGCCGGTGCAAGCGCACTAAGGCCAGTGCGTGGGCGCACCGGAGCCCAGGCGCACCAGCCTGGCAGAAAGTCTCTGTTTGTTTAGTGCGGGCTCATTGAATCTAGTGTGGGCGCACTGGACTTGTCTTTTTTGTGTTTGGTCGGTTTTGAGCCCCGAGTCTAGTTTTAAATGTTGTTTCTTGATCTAATAACACTAAATGAGCATAAACAAGCCTTGATTAAGCTTCAGATGCGTTTAGTTTCGGCACCGGATGTACTCTTCCATAGAGTTGAAGTTCGGGACCGTCAGAAGGGTATGATTGGCTTGTGCTTTGATGAATTAGTATTCATCAATGTATGTGTATGTGCTAGGCCTTGTCCATGTCTAGGGGTCTAGGAAAGAGAGTAGTTGAGGTGAGGGAGCTTACTTGAAAACACTCAGGTGGCTAGTTAACAGCATAAGAACAAACATACTTGTGTAATAAAAAGATTAAACATCAATCCATTATTGGTAAGGCACAAGTTCATATCGTAATGTGTGGGCGGTCAGATAAAGTGAATAACTCTGCTGGCCTATAAAAGGCTGAATGGCAGAGGGACTTCGCCGAACGCGTGCACTATCGGAGTCTACTAAAATAGACTTCCGTGGTTATTAGTGTGGTCCACCAATAGGTTGCACCCAGTACTTCGTGGTGAGTAGCATCATGCGTAGTGCCCTTGAATGAAGATGTAACAAAGATAAGCTAAGCTAGAAACAGTTAGTCACGACATGTTGATGAGCATGAAGTGAACCCTAGAATTGAGTCGGTCTCATAAAGATAATTTAATAATAATTAATGAACCTTTCATTGTAAGACTTGATTATACATTAGCTTCTCACTCTTGCTAAGTACTTTGTACTTACCTCATTTGCATGTTTGTTTGTATGCATTGTGGGGTGAGAAGACGAACATGTCAGCCTTGAGCTCGTTGAGTAGTTCAATGATGATTTGATGACATTGACGCCATGATAAATCTTTCTTTTTTACTTGTATATTAAATGTTTTACTAGATTATGTTGTACCTTTATTTCAAGTTTGTAAGACAAGTGTTGTAACTTTTTTTTAGACACCGTACATTGTAACCTTTGGACCTTTTGTTGTTGTAAGTTAAACAATTCAGCTATAGTCGGTTTGTATTACTTTCTTAGCGGCATTTACGATGTTTTTCCGAGTCTTTTTAGCTTCCGTTTGCTAAACTCGATACGACGTAGTAGAGGTTTACGTAAAATATTGAATTTATTTAATATTATACGTGCCGAACATTTCGTTTCCGGATAAAGACTCGGTATCTGGGAGCGTGGCGTTACAGCTATCCACCTCGTAATTATTATTATTATTATTGTTAATTAGGGAATATTTTTCGGGAAACGAAAGATTTTTAACACACCCTAACGAGGATCGAACACTGGTCTTAATGCCGGGTTATAGTCTAGCTCACCACTAGACCGATGCATCTTGTGCTTAATAGGGGCATTTAGTTAAATAAGTTTTTTGACCAAAATAGTTTCACATATAGCCTTCCCAAACAAATTTTCCCATAAATAAGCTTTGAATCATAAAAGCGTGAAACACCCAAATACCCCTAATTAAACTTTAAAAAATCCACAAATCAGAAACCCTAACCCTAACATCCAATTAATCTGACCCGTAATAGTGGAAACCCGACCCGCAACAAATGAAAAGCCAAATATACCCCTAATTTTCTCGGTAAATCATCCCCACAGGTCCCCCTTTTCCCGTCCGATCTCTGACCCATTTTCTTCTTCTTCGATAATTAGCAGAAATCACTCCCTCTCTTCTTCTTCTCTGAACAACATCATGTTTTCTTCTTTTTCTTCTTCGATAATCAGTGGAAATCACGCCCTCTCTTCTTCTTCTTCTCCGAACATCATTGGCCGAGCTGGGTGGGGAATTGACGAAAATCATCACGGTAGCTCAGCTGAACTCACACTAATCAAAGCCCTTTCTTGGGTGTCATTATTGGTACGTGAATGTAAATTGATTCACCCCACCCTACGCATTTTAACGAGTTTTGATTTGTGGGTTGAGTTTAAATTATGTTATTTATATGATTTTTAAGATTGGGAAGATGTGATTGTGATTTGTTATAGTGTTGAATGATGTGAGATTAGCTTAAACTATGCGGTTTAGGTAAATTGTATTTGTTAGCTTAAACAATGGCAATGACGAAGCAAAATTTCGTTGGGTAATAGTCTGGGCCGTTTAATCTAGTAGTAATTGAATCAAGGAAAGCATGATTTTTATTTTTTTTTTCACAAAAACGAAAAGTTTTATTACTAACCCTTGGAAAAGCAGACTAAGCAGAAACAGTGACTACCCCGAGTACTTACAACTACCGGACCAACGATGCATCGAAAGACACCGGGCGAACAACAACAAGACAACATCAACAACGTCAACAAATAGATAGAAAAGCGATGAGTCTTTGAACAAGAGAAAATATCTCGGGAAAAAATTCGATAAATTTGGCCAAATGACACGACGAATTCCCTGGCCCATCCATCAATTGACAACAAAAACAGACTACACAAACAGCAAAACTAAAACAACAACACAAACAAAGGAGACACTAAAAAAAAATCTAAACAAAGATTAAGGAAGCCCAAAAGCTCCGGCCACCCAGCTCCACCACTAGCCACCGCCAACGCACGGTACAGAGGATCCGAAAGAAGACCAGACCAAGCACCGAACTTTGAGACAGCCGCGAAAAAGCTTGGCCGGAGAAACGACTTCCACCGAAGCTTCAAGACAAAACAGGCCTTCATCGATCTGGTTCCACCGCCGCCTAAAGATCGGGAAAGACTAGAACCAGCAGGGGAGAAAAGGCCACTCCAAAAGGTCTTGAAGCAACACCAATACCCGCTATTAGCCTCCCGAACCTCTAATCAACCAAACACCACCCAATCGCCACCGAAGCCGCCAGCTGTGGACTCCGGCCAAACGAAAGAGGAGCCCGACTGCCGGAATCCATGGAGATCAACAGCGCGAGAGAAGAGGAGGGAGGCTGAAAAAGGATATAATACATAAAAAAAGAGAAAAACGAGAAAAGCCGCCTCCGGCGAAGCGCCGGAGGGGCGGTGGGTTGCAATAGGCGGCTGTTGTCTAGAAGTTTTAGAGAGAGAGGGGAACTAGAAGTTTTTCTCATTAAGAATAATGAGAGGATTTTTGTGGGGTGATTTAGACTGAGCTTGGGATTTTCTTAAGTTGCCTACGTATCCAAATCCTGTGTTGGAATCAAGTCTGTCGTAGTTCTTATTAACGTTTATATAGGGAACACGTATGCCATAGGCCTGCATGGGCTGTGTCGATAGTGGACTCTTTTTCCGTATCATTAAAGTATCATTAAGCCGTATTTATCCCTTGATTTTAGGAGATAACCACGTTGTTCAAATATTAGATTTAATTGGTAATGATCAGAGCCTTAATGGCTTAGAATTCTTTCCCTAATTATCCTAATAAACGTGTACTTATCAATATACGCCTTCTGGCCGACTGCGGCCTGGAAAGTGAGTGAGTCAGGTGACCGACTGTTGCTCAGAGTTGACCTCCATTCCGCCTCGACCGACTGCAACGTGGTCGAGGATCAGCGCAGACGACGCTCTCAGGGGTGAGGATCGGCCCTTAGGCTTATATGGGGCTCATGGCCCTTAGAGTTAGGGTATCAAGTTTATTTTCATTACTTATATGGATATTGTATGCATGACATGTGGTAGAGTTAAATCCGTCCTCGTCAGGCAACAACAACCACATGTTTACCTTTAGTTAATGGAGTTGAACTGAAATTTTTTTTTTGAACCGAATTCAAATTGATTTGTGCTTTGAATTGAATGCAATGCTACATTCAAGAATTATGGATTTTATGTATGTGTATATTGTTTTGTAATCATTGTATATGTTTTATTCAATAAAACAAGATCTCAGTGAATTGTGTATTGTAATTATTATCGTTCATTTGCTTCTAATTACTTATGAATATAATAATAAGACAAACAAACACTTGTTAAATAAAGAATGATTTCCTTTTCCAGCCAACAAGGTCCACCAAACGAATTTATGAACTGGCAAGACTTGAAAGATGTCAATTGATTATTAATATTATCTTTGAATACTATATCACAAATCGGAGTGGCGCAGCGGAAGCGTGGTGGGCCCATAACCCACAGGTCCCAGGATCGAAACCTGGCTCCGATATTGAATGTGTTAGTTTTTTTTCTTTTTTCTTTCCCTCTCTTCTTCTTCTGATGATAAGGGTAGAAAGCCTTCTTTACTACTCTCTTTGTCTAAGCCAAATCACCACACTAAGTATTACGTATATAACAAGGCCTTCAAACATAGGGCATATGTAGTATTATTTCCATTTTTTGAATTCAAGACCTGGTCTTTTTATTTTTGATTTTTTGGGTGACATGATTTACCCTCACAAAATGCAACATAGACTGCAAATAACATATCTAACCTCGATCAACTATACAACAGAGAAGATATCTCAACAGATGTTGGAGTAAGTAGTAAATTCATTCCCTTAGAACACTCACAACAATGCTTTCACAAACACCAATTTCCTTCATTTTATAACATCTCTATTCATAGTGAACTGCATCAGAATAAAGTCTGAATAAATAGAATAGAGTCTGTGTTTATGCATTACAAGGATTGCAGAATTAAAGAATCTGTATTTTAATGATACGAGTAGAGATTATATGCTACATATGTTTTACAAATTTACATTATTTTATAGCATCTATTACAAATGTATGTGCATCAATCACTTGAACCCCATCTATTTGATCATGCCAGTACAAAGTGATACTTATACTGGGCATTAGAAAAGTTGTGCGAATCAAGGTTAGCCCATTGTGCAACTTTCCTTGTTATCTCGAGCTACTTGATTTTCTGATAAATCATATCGTTCTTTTTTATTGGCAGAATCTGGTGTATGGCTTGGAGAAGTTTTTGTGAAAGACGGCTACTACTTTAGAAAGATATAGTATCACGTTATCCTGCAAACATGATATACAAATAAAATCAGAGAGAAATTCTATCAGCTTCAAAATATTTCTGGAGAAGCATATTGTTTTAGTTCTTGCTTCAGTTGTCACTCTTTACTTTCAAAATATATGTAAAAACTCTATGACGCTAGCTTGTGCGTATTTTGGTATCTCCGTACTGTATGGAGACACCCGGAAAAAAAGTTGTTCGACCTGCTAAACAAACGTTGTTTTGTCAATCAATAATTGTATGGGAAACTACTTCAAATAGTCGTTTTCACTTGGAGGTCTTTACTAATCCCCTTTTTAAAGTGCAGCCTTGCAATGATATTTGACGGCACAAAACATGTCAAATGTTGGAAAATTCTGATGTTGAGACTCACTATTAGAACGCACCGTCGGATAACTGCACTGCACGCGCAGAAAAAGACAAAATTGTTTTGTTTGTTTATACACGTGGCAAACATCTAATTAAGTGTGTCCGTCAAATGTTTTCCTTTTAAGTAGATTATATTCGGTGTGTGTCCGTCGAGTTTGACTTTTAGGGATAATCTGACATAAAACTCTTTGACATGACGCTCTCCAAGAAAAACTGGACATGTGATATTTCGGGTGTATTTTATTACTAAATGAGTCAGGCTTTTTCTGAGTACTTGTTATATAATCTTGAGAATCATATTGAACTCACAAAATAAGTTTATATTATGTAATCTTAAGAATCAAAGTTGTAACAAGTTGATTACAAAGTGAATCGGGTAGAATCTAACATAAATCTTACAGTAATCTAACCTTATCAAGATCAAAATCAAGAACTTACTATGGAAAAAAAAAATAGATCTTACCTTCAAGAAAAGATTCAAAGCATAAAACAACTTCTACAACCTGAACTGTTTCGAAAACACCAATCTGATATGCAAAACGGATCCAGAATGATCAAACCGAGAACGATCGAACCAAGCCAGAAACCCAAACTTGGTGCGCTCGGCGAGGCTGCAACCTCGAGAATCACAAAAGTGGAGTAGTTTGAGGCTATCCAGAGGCTTGTTATAGGATTTTTCAACACTTAGTCACTTCTACGTGTCTTGGGGGGAAAGAAAAACTTAACTAAACCTGAAACTAATGGGAAAAGAAAACCTAATTCCCAAGAAAAACATAAATAATCTTAATAAAATTTCAAGGTTTCACAATTGACATCATTAATTTGCTTTCAGTATCACAATTGCTCCAAACACCGAAAAAACAAGGGCATTGTTATTTAGGTTATTTATATTTCCCTGTTGTATTTTGAAAATAGAATATATTTTATTAAATTCAAAATAAGTTTGAACTCACCTTGTGTTCAAAGAAGATTGTAAGTAAGTTTCACTTCGAAACTGAGAGACCGCCGGTGTTTATCTTTATCTCGAATGTAGTTGAAAAAGCAAGGAAACTTAGAGCAACCCTAGTGGAGAGCATATAGCCAATTCTTTTGGCAAAAATAGCAGCATAGACAATATTCATCTCATTTTACAAAGTAATGATACCATTTTGGAGAGATTTTTTGAGATATAATCTAGTTCATTCTCTAAAATCAGAGAAGTATACAACCAATTGTCTCTGCAAAAAGTGACAAAAACAAAGTCCCAGCCAATTATCAAGGCAAAAAGCTAACTTCTTTTTTTAATTTAATATTATTTTAATAAATAGTCTTAAAATTTCTTATTATCATTACAACATCTAATCACACACACACACATCATTCTTACTATCCTTTTATATTTTCTCTCCAATTATCTTCCTACACATCACCATAAAATCCACTAATCTCATCATTACCACTACTCTCGCTCTTAGATTGACTTGATACTTAGAATAGTCTATCTGCATCGTAATCTTTTTGTCTCCCACCCCCCCCCCAGGAGGAAAGCAGAAATAAAATGAAGTTTCAAGGAAAAAAAAGGTTTTAGACAGTGGCGGATTCAGAAAAAAAAATTTAGTGGGGTCATCCGTCACACAAGTGTCGTAACTCTAAAAAGTTTCCGGGTTGGACGGGTAATTAGGTCAAAATTTCCAGGTCGGAACCGGGTTGGGAGGGTAATTAGGTCCAAATTTCCGGGTCGGAACCGGTTTTGGCGGGTAATTAGGTCAAAATTGTTTTTTTTTTTTTACCAAAACGACGCCGTTTCGCAAATTATTATTTTTTATTTTATAAATCCAATGGGGTCACGTGGATCCGCCCCTGGTTTCAGATCGATAGCCATATTAATTTTGTGCTCGTGTTCGAATTTGTAACATTTAAAATACATTCAGCTCAATAAGCTAACCAGTCCACTCGGTTCAATTGTTTAGACCCATACCGTGTACAACTTACGAAGAAGGACTACCCACCGGTGCAGCCGGTCACCCCTGTCTACGATTCCCGCTAGGAGTTACGGTCACATTTCCGATTGTTCAGGTCGCTATCTACCTCGTAAATTTTTTCATTTCATGTTATATGAAACAAATGCTACCGTAAATAAGTTGAAAGGTAAAGCTTTTGCTTTTAAAAAGAAATTAATGTTCATATTTTGCCAACTTTGTCTGTTGGATCAATATAACAGGGAGAAAGCCCAATGAATCAATTTTTGTATAAAAAATGACATAGTTTTGTAGTTAAAAAATGTAAAAACGACATTGATACCCCGATGGATCATCATACAATGCATCTGTGAGAACTTTTTTTAGATACAACACTGATATGTTTATTAATAAGTGGCGCGATATAGGAACGGAACCAATGGTGGCACACCCGAGTTTTTATTTTCTGTATATTAAACACTTTATATAATTCAGTTCAACACAGTTAGTAATCTTAATCCAGCCACCAGACCATACAAATATAGTCCATTAACTCATCCGATCATCAATTCTTTGTTCCGTCAATTACAAAGAGATAATCTATAGCCGACATAATCTATGCCGACTCCACTTTTGTGTATGTATATATGGATAAAGTAGTTTATAAGTAAGATCTATTTTTGGATCAGAAGCACGACCTTTTGGGCTTTTTTTTTAATATAATTATAGAACAATAAGGCATATATATATATATATATATATATATATATTATAAGGAAAATGAAATTTTATTAAGCCAAATTATCAATAGCGGCGGAGATTACATCATAAGGAGGGAAAACGCCCCACACAGTACGACCAGTGAGATCTAGTCCATGTCTAGCCAATAAATACGTCGAAAAATTACCAGTGCGCTTGATAAAGGCAAATATTATTGTGTTATGTCAAAAATATAAAATAAAATAAATTTGCTAGGTTTGGACACAATACGACATTGCCACGTAATCAGTCAACAAGACGACCTTCTGTCGCCACCGTGACATTCTTTAACCGGCATCACAACCAATCAAACAGTGACGCGTGTTGAGAAAGCCACCGCCAACAGCCTCTATATAGAACTACCACCGGGGCAGCCGGTCATTTCTCGACAATACCCGCTAAGCTATATATAGATATAGATACCCGATCCGAACAGACGGTTTGCTTTTCCGGTTGCTCAGTTCAGTCAGGTTGAACTCTGATCGTTACTCCTTGTAGCTCGTCTTTTTCAAAGTTGTTCGTCATCTACCTCGTAAGTTTGTTTGTTTTATGAATCTTTTCATTATATGTTATCTGTAACGTTAATGAAAGCAAAAGCTACTGTAAATTATTACAAGTTGTGGAAGGTAACGCTTGCTTTTACAATTTAAAATGCTGGGGCATTATTTTTTTCCTAAAGCTTTTCGATCTTTAGTGGGAGTAATCAAGTACATTCCAATTGGAGAAAAAGAGCTGTGTTGAGTTGATTTTTCTGAGCATTAGATTGGTTTGGTGAAGTAGATTGGAACTTGAGCGCTTCTCGATTGAGATCAAGGTGTTCATTTTTATTTGCTTGTTTGTGAGAAATTTGTTTTATTGGGTAAGGGTTTGATTCGCTTCTAGCTGTGGGTTATGGGCTTTTCAATCGATGGATTTTTGTCTCAGTAGCAATTACGAGCACTAGGGTTTGGTCATTGCAGTTAGGGCTTTAGTGGAAATCACTGGAGGTTAGCAGGTTGATGGTCCGAATTTATGTCTTTATGATTTTTCAGAACTTGACTTCTCAGTTCTCTGGCTTGAAAGTTACAAAGCACTGACCTTTTTTTCCAGTTATTCTCTTAGATTGGAAGTTTATCAGTGATTCATTTATTTCTATATTCAATTTGTGATTTTTGGCAGAATCTCGAAATAAGGATTCAGTAATCTGGCTGGGTGCATAAAAAGAATTGGAAGGATTGTTTCTACTGTTGAAATTTTCTGTGTACTTTTGCAAAGAACAAGTTTTGTGCTATTTGAGGTGCATGTGGAAGGATTGTGTCACCCTCTTTTTACTGTTATAGAATCCTTGTAGTCTGGGGGGTTGTCGATGGGATTATTGCAATTGCCCAAGTTAGTCCAGTTTTGTTATTGTACAGTTATTGCTAGAACTTGATTGGACTAGCAATGGATAGCTACTTGGATTCTAACCACCAAGCAAAAGTGCCCCCTAACATGGCACCTAATAGGGTGGCTGGAGGAGCGGTGCATTCTTCTTCAAGCTCTGGCATCTTCTTTTCGGCAGATGCTCAGTCCCAAGTGTTGGGGAATTCACTTTTGGGTTCATCTTTTGGAAACTCGTCAAATGTGATACCCGGACTCCGAGGGAATCTAGGTCCGCTTTCTGGTGATGTTAGTAATATGGTCTTAAACAGTGTTGCAAGCTCTGGTCCAAGTGTCGGGGGAAGTTCTTTGGTCACTGATGCGAATTCAGGACTTTCAGGAGGGCCCCATTTCCAAAGAAGTGCAAGCTTTAATACAGACTCCTACATGAGGTTACCTGCATCTCCCCTGTCATTCTCTTCAAATAATATAAGCATTTCTGGTTCTTCAATTGTCGATGGATCATCTGTAGCGCATCCAAACTCCAATCAAGATCCAAATTCCCAACAGTCAAGGCAGAGTCAACTACAGCCAGGGACTTCGAGTGCTGCATCATTACCGGCATCTCGGGGTGAGCAAATACAACATCCTAATGATACAGGTTCATTTTTGCAGGACCAAGTTTACTTTTCCCAGTTGCAAAAGAAACCTCGCTTGGATATTAAGCAAGAAGATGTGCTTCCTCAACAAGTTCTGCAGCAAATGCTGCAGAGACAGGACTCATTGCATTTACAAAACCCCAATTCCCAGTTGCAAGCTTTGATTCAGCAACAAAGGTTAAGGCAGCAACAACAACAGATACTACAGTCTATGTCACCAACTCAGCGAGCCCAACTAATACAGCAACAGCAACAGCAGCTGCAGTTAAGACAACAAGGTGTTCAGCCTTCCCCTGCTATGAAGCGACCATATGATGGCGGTGTTTGCTCTCGCAGGCTAATGCAGTATTTATATCATCAGCGACAAAGACCTCCAGTGAGTATTTTTTTTCTTCCTGTTTTAGGAATATAATGAGGCTTCATGCTACCTAGTTTCTGTGTGTACTGAAATTAACATTTTCCCCAATCCTCCACGCACACAAAAAGAAAAGCATGGTGAAAATGGAGAACGAAAATATGTTTCAGGCTGGAGCATGTATATCCTTTCCATGATAACTGATATGGGAAGCAAAAGAATATGGTGTCTTGATCTAATGATTTTGCACACTTGATGCTGTAGGACAATAGTATTGCCTATTGGAGGAAGTTTGTAGCAGAGTATTACTCGCCACGTGCTAAGAAAAGATGGTGTTTGTCTCTCTATGATAATGTTGGACATCACTCCCTTGGAGTATTTCCACAGGCAGCGATGGTAATTTTTTTAAGGATGTCCTTTTGCTTCTGTGGAACTGATTATTGTGTGTACTTCATATTTCAGTTTAGTACTCTCTTATAAGGTACAAGACGAATTTGTGTGATATCTTGTGTTCTTTTGTACTCTTTCCTCTCCCCTTTGGCCCTTTCCCCTTCCCCTTCATGTCTTCCTTAGGACATACTTTTATCTTGGAAGTTTCTACTATCAATTAAATGTATTTTCATGTGTTGTTTTGTTAAGGATGCATGGCAATGTGACATTTGCGGTTCTAAATCAGGAAGAGGATTTGGTAAGCATAGCTTTTTTTTATATTACTTTCTTCCTTCTGTTTTTAGGCGTTGGATTTAGGTCTGTTTTTGCATGCCAAGTTCTTGCATATTGCTTGCTGTGATTTTTTATTTTTATTGTTTGGTTGTGTGTGTGTGTGTGTGGTGTGTGTTTAAGAGAGGGAATTGAGTAGTGAGGTTATGTTCTGTTCTATTCAACCTTATGGTTTTTTAAATTCTTGAACTGGCTATGTACTTATTTACCTTTGTTTGTATTGTAAGTCGTTTTACTCATTGTTTCGGGTGTTATATCAGAGGCTACATTTGAAGTTCTTCCTAGATTAAATGAGATCAAATTTGGAAGTGGAGTTATAGATGAGCTTTTGTTTCTGGATTTGCCCCGGGAATGTAGATTCCCTTCTGGAATAATGATGTTGGAATATGCAAAGGCTGTTCAAGAAAGTGTATATGAGCAACTCCGGGTGGTTCGTGAAGGTCAACTTCGCATTATTTTTGCTGCTGATTTAAAGGTACTGCAATTTTATGCTTCAAAAGAATAACAATAGTTGCCCCGTGTAATAGTATGATTTACAGATTTGCCTAATTTTTCAGATATTGTCATGGGAATTTTGCGCACAGCGTCATGAGGAATTGCTCCCACGTAGAGTGGTGGCACCACAGGTATATCTTTCAAATACACATTATCAGGATTGACCCTCTTATTATAGTTCATATAAATAAAATTTTACTACTGTTTTCACACAGATTAAGAAAAGTGGACGAATGTCTAAAATATCCTTTGATTATCATTAATGCAATGAGCCAGTGCTTTAGTATTCGGAAAGTTGTTTGGATGAATACTAAATTGAGGGTAGGATGATAAAAAATAAAAAATAAAAACCTAATAAATGTTCTTAATTAAGGACAACTTTTCAGGCTAAAACGATTCTTATTTAGGGATGGAGGTAGTACTTCTATATGGCAGCTATTATTTACAGTCATTGTTGTGGCTATAGACTCTGTGGAGAAGGGAATTTATTATGTCGTATTCGGTCTTCAAAAAGCAAGGATTTTGTCAATTGAATCTGTGTATGCTACTAGGTTAGATCTCAGAATGTGTTGGCCTGTTTGGTGCAAGTACTTGCTCCCGAATACTCAGATTATGAATTGTTCTTTTTTACAGGTTAATCAGGTACTTCAGGTCGCTCAAAAATGCCAGAACGCCATTTCAGAAATTGGACCTGATGGGGTTTCTCAGCAAGATCTACAAGCAACTAGTAACATGTGAGTAATTGTTACATCTATTTACCTTATTTTTGTCTGTGCGTGTGTGGTTTTTTTTTTTGGGGGGGGGGTGGTTGCTCTTTGAGATTTAGAAGTTTGCCTTTTTTGTTTAAAGTACTTAAGTTTTTCCGTTGCGCCACGTGATGTTTTGTTCTGGATTTCAGGATTGTCACAGCTGGACGTCAGCTCAACAGGAACTTAGATTCCCAGGCTCTCAATGATCTCGGGTTTTCCAAGAGATATGTTCGGTGCTTGCAGGTGTGTGTGCCTTTTTGTTTTTTTTTTTTCATTAGTAAGGTGGGGCTTCTATATCTTTCTGTGTTTTGAACGTG
This sequence comes from Gentiana macrophylla, assembly GCA_026214975.1. Lineage (NCBI taxonomy): Eukaryota > Viridiplantae > Streptophyta > Magnoliopsida > Gentianales > Gentianaceae > Gentiana > Gentiana macrophylla. The sequence continues at coordinate 20,083,569 of CM047806.1, forward strand.
TTTATATATTTTAACTCGTTACAGATAGCTGAGGTTGTAAACAGCACAAAGGACATAATGGATTACTGCAAGGAGAAAAAAGTCGGGCCTATCGGTAATGAAATTTCTGTGTGCTGTCTAGCCTGTCTTTGTGTTTTTGAATTAGTTATGTTGTGCACTTAGGAATGCCCTTTTCAAGAAAAACTCTTTCATGCAACGGTTGTTTAGCTTTATATCTTATAGATATGTGGGATTTAGAAAGTTACTGAAATCGTGACACGTGTTATGTACCAACCAATTGACAGAGGCGTTAAAAACTTTGGCAAAGCTTAATCAGCCACAAAAGATTCAAGAAATGGACCAGGTAGGAGGCACTCAGAGTTTGTCCATTGATAAAAGCCCAGTTAACAAGTTAACACCTTCACATTCTGGACTCAACAGCCCGATTGCCAACAGCCCTCAAATGCCGGGTATAGAAACTCCAAACGGGTCGGGTGCACAATCTGATATTGCACTGTCAAACTACCTAAATCTGCTCATGCGACAGAACTCAACGAATTCTAATCGGAATTCTGTACAACAACAACAACAAGAAGAAGCACCATCTTCAACTAACAGTTCAAACCACAATCCATCTAGTGGTAATGTTCAAGGACCTGGTTTATCAGGTTTTCATATGGAGCCACAACAACAATCATTGTCACAACGGTTCTTGCAAGGAAACGCGTTGCAAACGCAAATGAATATGCAACACTCTCAAGGTAACGACGGTTTGCAGCAACGGATGATTCAGCAGTTGATGCAAGAAATGAGGAATCATGGAGGAAATGGGGTACAACAACAACAACAACAACAACAGTATAATATTGCTGGTCAGAACACAGCTGGTGTTGTTTCAAGAAACGGGTTTGGATTCGGGAATAGTACTTTATCTGGTGGCGGCCCGAATAATCATAATAACGTGGGAGCTGTGCCAAGTAGGAGCAACAGTTTCAAAGCAACTTCAAATAGTGAAACCTCTGCAGGCGGTGGTGTTATTGGGAACAGTGAATTCAACAATAAAGCAGCCCAGAATGTTAACTTGCTAGAGGGATTACCTGACATTGCTCGTGATTTCACAGAAAACGGGTTTCTTAATGGTGATCTTGATGATGATAGTATGAGTTTTGATTGGAAGGTATAAAGCATGTCGCATAAACGCTGTTGATGATGGATGGATGGATGATAGAGTGAAAGTATGTATGTTGTATATGTTGTTGGTAGACCTTTTTTATATTTGATTTTGGTGTCTTTTTATAAAAAATGTAATGAAGTTTGTCCATTTTAGCTTTTGACATGCTCTTGTGAGTGAAACCCTTTTTTGTTGGGTCATTCACAGGCAAAAGCCCTTCAAATCAGAATAGTAACTTCTTCAACTGTAATTTGTTACTTTGATTTGGAACTCAGTATTTAGTGATTTCTCCCTTTTTTTCCCCTCTCTTGTCAACTACAATGCACAGACAATATGTTCGATAACGTGTCTGTATCTGATACCGGATACTTATGAAGCATGTGAACTGGGAATTTTTTAAAAGTTTAGGATGCATGTGGATAAATACTTGGGATTTGGGAGCAATCCAAACCCTATCTGTTGTATACTTGTATCTCATATTTTACCCGCGCTGAGAATTCTACTGGCTTTACAATTTAAGATACTTCAGAGTTCAAACATTTCTTGTTTAAGTAAACTTATATTCCTTAACTCAGTGACCCCCCTGGGAGTTATTCTCGTCCTTGTTTGAGTTTATATGGGCATGATATTCGATTCACATTATATTCAGATGAAATCTAAACAAAATTATGACCAAACTTTCTGCACAAAACCTAAAACCTTCTTCACTGAACCCCCAACAAGAATAAAGTATCATGTTACAACGACCCCCCACGGATATTTAAAACACAGATTACATCTTCATCGTTAGTTGTTCATAAAACAGTTTCAAACTTCTTCTTACAAAGACTCAAGAAAAAGATAAGCTAATGACATTTTCAGAAATAGACACTCAACACTCAATCGCCTCCAACTTGTCTTTTCCATGAATCCTCCACGATCAGTTCATCTACTCCCCAGTCTTCATAACTACAAAAGACCAGCAACCGGTGTTGACTAACATTAGGACAGACCGACAGAAAGAAGAAAAGTAACAAGTAGACATGAACCCAAGGAAAATGCAAGAAAGGAAGGTTAAGTACTCACCTTCCATCTGGCAAGTAACGGCGGATAGTGAAAGGTATCTTCCTCTCTCTTAGCTCCTTCATGGCAATCTAGAAAATCACGGAGTCAATCAATGAGCAAATTGCCAACTTCACAACGTTATAGAATTCTAGTATAAAGGTGATGTTTCGACCGACGAATATATATATATATAGAAGCAAAAACCAAGACATAAGTAGCACCGCCCATATGCCAACACAACTGCGTTCAAATACAGCACCTATCAGACCATAGGAATGGACAACTAATTATGTACAACAAATCACAAATTGATCAAGAACAGCACTAGAATCTATGTGCACGCCTCAACTCTCAAGGAATAATTGTTCTAGACTAAAGCCTCTCCACTGTGTATACTCTTTTCTCTTAACTCTTTCACTTGGGCCTCACACGCATACACTTAATAATACAACTTCAGCAAGCAAAAATCTCACAACAAAAAATTGTCTCAGCAAGCAAATCTTCTTTTTCCCTAACTTCATAAGCAGTTAAACCGATCGCTATTCCCGTTGTTATATAATGCAGTGAATATATGCTATCCCTTCTCTATCTCTCCCTCTGCATCTTGCACAAATGCACTTGTGCTTGTCTAAAAGAATAATACATATAGAGGCACACGATGTAGATAAAACACATCACAATAAAGATCACAAATTTCAATCACCACCAACTAATATTGCTAAGAATCACAAGCAAACAAAGTGAGTACTCTAAATTTGTGAACGCGTACAGAGTAGTTAAACCCTGCTTCCTTTTCTTTGTACTTGGAACTAACTATTTTCACTTTAGGTTAGGGAAACCACAAAAGAACATTCTTTTGTAGAAAATAATGGTCGTGACGACAACCCTTACCTCAAGAGGATCAGTCTCACCCTCCAGCTGAACCATGACCGGGGCATTCATGCTGCTCACACACAAAGAACGTTAGCAACAGGTTCAGAGATTGACATATTTGAAAGCAATTGTGAACATTTTAAGATCGTACATCACCTGATTTGTAAAGCACGAGTGCCCAAGATTCTTGCACGTTCGTATTTTGTCATGTATTTGGAGGTTTTCCGAGGACGCTCCTGCGGAGCAGCTTCTTGCTTTTCTTCACCTTCACCGAGAACAGCATCAGGGCCATCATCATTGTTATTTAGTTCTTCCTCCACCTCAGCCCCTTCCTGTCATTCATTTATGGAAAAAAAAAAATATGATTAGAAGGTCCAAAATAAGAACATAAAGACAATTTCAAAATCACACAGACACACACACTCATATACATGTACACACACAAGTATATATATAGATACATAGATACACACACATAGAGAGAGAAAGAGAGACGGAATAAGTAAAAATAAAAATAAAAACTTACGTCTAGCTCGGGCTCCATTGGCTCATCTTCATACCTGAGGCAAAAAAAAGATGTCAATACATACCAGGAACAAAATTAAACTCTAAATCACAATGTACAGACATTAGGCATTCAAGGTAATAGGGGGGAGGGAGAGATGTTAAGGCGAAACCTTCAATAGACATTGTATAGTATTATATGTTACGTTGTTAGAAAAGCGTTGAAGTCTATCTAAAAGAAGCTGATGTTGATCATTGCAAGCAAAGTGAAACAACCTGTACAAACAATAAACAGGGGGGCGGGAAAGCCACTAAGGGTAAAAAGCTCAAGTAATAATGGATTACGTTGTAGGTTGACAATTGCAGAGTAAATCAAGCACCGTAAAAAAAGAAGAAAATACTTTGGGTAAATGTCATTCATTAAAGCTGGAGTTTAAATTTACCATATAAATGCCAAGGATAAAGCAAGATGAATGTGAATGCAGAGACAGCAAGGCCATAGAAGGCATATTCTTGATTTAAGAACATCTAGCAAATTCAACATACTCAATTGTGAAAGTACCACTCCCAAACAGTTAAAAACAAACGAAAATCAGTTGCAACGTCATCTGAAGAACTTGGTACTTGGTATTAAGAACACGGAAGAACTTGCTAGTTGCTACGTCATCTGACAACTGCAGATAAGGAATACCACAATTTTGAGAAGAAATGAATGTCAACATTGGTACAGCCGCCTTAATACCCAGGAGCAAAAACATGAGGGTCTCTCTTTACTCAAGTTAGGCAGGCCTCAATATTTGAGGAAATAAAAGAAAATTGACCATTTTAATCCTTTTTCAGCTGGGAAGATCAAAGGCAGTAAAAACAAATGGATTCGACCAAACCCTATACTTGGTAAACAGAGAACTAAAACCGAAATCAAAATTATTTAGACAATAAAAATAGTATGTGCTGAATCTTCAACAATGAACCTAGCATGAGAATAAACTGTTCCTACGATTGCTATAAAATGCGTTTTTCACTGCGGCAGCTTTTACAGCTCCACATAAACCCTCTTCCAAAATCGCAGGCAATTAAACAATTCCCGCAAAATAATTGATGCTTCCAACACAAGAAGAAAGAAAGAGAACAGAAACAAACCCTCCGTCCATCTCATAGTCTTCGTCCGCCATTTCAATCTCTGAGGTTTAGCTCTCTGCTCTAGCTGCTTGCGATTTTTGGGAACCTTCGCTTAACTTTTGATTGACTTTGAGCAGTGGACGAACATTATATATGGCAGTCGCATAGTCTTATTAATGGGCCTGATCCACAATCGGCTCTGGGCCATTAACATCCGTCTATTGTTGTTGTTGTTTTTCTTTTTCTTTTTTTCTTTTTTTTCCGGTATGAAAAGAAAATACGGGAATTATCTCCCAACGAGGCTGAGCTCAAATAGTTGGTCTTAGGAAGGTTGTGAATTCAAGTCGTACGTGTATATTGTCCACTACATATGACTCCATTAAAAAAGTTACCCACATAGATGATAATTCTTTTGGAAAATTAGGGATAAGGACACAATCTGAAATATTTTTAAGTAATAGGACAATTTACATATTTTTATAGGGGGGAGAAGACAATCGCATAATTTTTATAATGGAAGACAAACAGTGAATCCCAAAATCGGTGAATCTCTCAGGTGAATCCCGAAATCAATGAATTTCGACGGTGAATCCCGAAAATTAGTGAATTTCGACGATGAATTTTGAAAATTAGTGAATTTCGATAAATGAATTTCGTCAATGAATTTAAGCAGTGAATTTCGAACACAAGTGAATTTCGACAAATGAATAAATAGTTTTGTCTTTATCAAAAAAAGTTTAAAAATCGCCCTTCTACTTAATTAATGAAATATTTCTGTCCTTCTTCCTCATTCCCCCTAATTCTTTCTTTTTAATGTTTTACTACAAGTTACAATCTTGTTGTAGTTACAAAAGTGGGGAAAGAAAGAAGAGAAACTAGAAACTCTCTAAATAATCTGTTTGAATATGTCTTTTTTCTTATATGGGTGATTGGTGTGACCAAAACAATTGGATTTCACACATGAAGTTTTTCAAGTATTCCTCCTAACTTACAATGGTTTTGGATAGCTTGAATGACCGTTGTGTGGAGAGACTGAAGATTTTAATCGTATTAATTTTCGAAAGGTGGTTGCAATATGGAGATATTTATCGATTTCTTTGAATAAAACAATTTACATTATACACGTGGAATGATCTCACCATTGAAGTTGGGTTCCCTTAATTATCGGTTTAAAAATCTTTGGCCAGTAAATAATTTAATTTTACTTGTATCTTTTGAAACTGTAATGATTTTTAAAATAAAAAACATTCTTCTTTTCTTTGAGGATACGTCAAAAACATTTTATAAATTATTTAATTCTATATCTCAATTAAAAAAGGTCATACTTTATCTTTATATATCGATTTCTTTGAACATGTTGAGATACCGCTTGGATAATATAGCCTTTTTGATTACGAATAAACATGCCGACTCGCCAAACGCATTAGATAAAACACCACATACAACACCCATGTTAACTTTATAACTATCAGGGTGGCAGAAGCCACATGATAGGCCGGCTCGATTGCATAGGCTGCGCAAAAGGCAAAATGACCGTCTTTACGACTCCATTACGACACTGACAGCATCCGCCAAGAGATTGCTCACACTAAGTGGCTTCACATCATAAAGTTAAGCATGATGGGCTTTCCAAACAAACTAGAGGACTTTAAAAATTGATCATACTCTCTCCGATCCACCTGCATCAAATGGATATGACAAAAACCTTGCAAAATCAGCTCAATATGTTATAGCCCCATAAACCAATGCCTCGTGATATTCCAACCATACATTTTTTGAGATTATGAAAAAGTAAATAACATGATTTAGATTCTCATCAGTGCCTCCACACGACTGACAAACACCATCCCTTAGAGATCTTGCTTAAGTGATAGGCGTCAATTGGCAGACAATATTTAATGCATTCCACAGAACTTGATCGTTGCATCAATTACTTACTTAAAATGTTCTTGTTCTACTGATCAAACTTACGTAAGCTATTTACCATCATGTACTCTATTAGCATGTTCATGCGTTGTCTATCATGTTCATGGTACTAATCATATTCATGTTCAAAAATTGTCTTTCGTATTCGTGCTTCGTTACATAGAACCAATCGCTTAACTTGAAGTTATGCTACGACACGAGGAACATGATTAGTCAGTCCAATGTGGAACTGGGTCACGTTACGCCGTTTGATATATTGTCTTTGAAATGACATGGGGGATACAACTAATAACTTGTTTAAGATTGGACTTTGAATAATACCAGTGACATTCCGTTAATTACATCGCAAGGTCACTAAATATAAACAAGTAGGAGCACATAAAACACGTAAGTTCAGTTAAAGTCCAAATCTATTCTATGTGAGTATACAAAGGTCATAACAACACCGAACTTCCAACATATCTCCACTACTCGTGACTAGAGCTGTTAAACGAACAGAGCCGCTCGTGAACAAGTTCATGTTCGGCTCGTTAGTGTTCGTGATCGTTTGTTCGTTTAGCTTAACGAGCCGAGCTTGAACATGATTGTAGGCTCGTTTGCTTAACGAGCCGAGCTCGAGCTTGGTTCGCGAACATGCTTATTATGTTCGCGAACATGCTTATTAAGTTCGCGAACATGCGTATATAATGTTCGCGAACATGCTTATATGCTTATAATATATGTAATTTTAATGTCTAACATGTTATTTTTACATTAGCATTTTGTGTTTTATATCTTAACGAACAGAGCTCAAGACGAATTCGAGCCAAAGTCGAGCCAAAAGACAAAAAAATATGTCTACGAGCCGAGCTCGAACGAGCTCAAACATTTTATCTTTTAAACGAGCCGAGCTCGAACAAAATTTTTTTGTTCGTTTAACAAACAAACGAGCTCGAACGAGCTCATGAGCTTAATGAGCTCGAGTTCGAACCACCAATACTCGGCTCGTTAACAGCTCTGCTTGTGACCAAAACACATAAAACAACTTACAAAGGAGTATCTAGAAATCACATTATACTTTGAAATCAATATTACAATTACTTGGCAACCAAGTTTTTGTGTAATTTAACAGAAAACAATATTCAAAACAATTTAAAAACATAATCTTTAAACTAAAAACGAAATATTTTGATAAGAGAACTCCTTACCTCGAATACGAGCTGAACTATGAACCGAACATTAACTAGCTTCCAAATTTTACGTGAATCTACAAACTAACAACGATTATCCTTCAAATCCAACTCAATTACGATCAAAGCCAAGAACCACTACGAAAAGATTAGATCTTACCTTCATAAGTTGAGTCTAAGCCTGAAACTGCTGCTAGAATCGAAACTGCTTTGAACACTGTTGTGATCTACCAAACGAACCCATAAAGCCAACAAAGTCTCCCAAAAACTAAGTCTGGGGGCGCTTTCTCGGGAGAGGGTCCGGGACAGCGGACTGCGGCTTTACTGAAACCCTCAAAAAATGCAAAATCTGTGAAGTTTAAGACCATTTGAAGGGTTTTTATAAGATTTTTTGAGCCTACATCGGTTTTAAAGAGTCATGAAAGAAAATATAGGCTTAACTAACCTTAAAATACAAGGAAAAAGAAAATCTAATTCTAAACGAACCGAAAATACCTTAAAACACGAAATCGAGGTTTCACACATGATGAGTCTAAAATTGATCATTATGTAAACTTAGAATAGTCAATGATGCACACTCGTTATAATAGAATGGTTGTATCTGTATCGTTAGTATTTTAGAAAAAAAACCAATTTAATTCCATAACGGGCTTATGGTACGTTTGTTAGGACGGAATGAAATGGAATGGAATGATTCCAATATTTGTGTATGATTATGAGTGAATGAAATGACATGAAATTTTATTCCAATGAAATGAAAAGGTCCATTTTCATTCATTATAAAAATGGATAGAATGCGATGTAATAAAATGAAAATCGACAAAACACGTAGGTAATGGGGTAAGAGTGGGTGGGTGGTAGGGTAGGTTAAAGTAGGTGATGAAGTAGGGTAGGTTAGGGTGTAGAGGTAGGGTAGAGTAGGCGGTGGGGTAAGGTAGGATACGGTGAAATAGAGTAGGGTAGGATAAGATGAGGTGTTGGTAATGTATATGGTGGTTGGAGGGTAGGGTAGAGATCGGTAAGGTAGGGTAGGGGTGGGTAGGGTCTGGTTGGGTGGTGTGTGGGTAGGGTAGGGTAGGGTGGGTATTGTAATATAGAGTAAGATGGTAGGTAAGGTAGGGCAGTGGTGTATGGTGGAGTGGTGGGTAAGATAGGTTAAGGCAGGGTAGGTAGCATAATAGGTGGGTAAGGTAGGGTAGGGTAAAGCATGGGTGGGTAAGGTAGGGTGGATGTTGTAGGTAAGGTAGGTGATGGTAAGGTGGTATGTAACGTAGGGTAGGGTAAGGTAGGGTAGGCTGTAGTGGTGGGTAGGATAGGTAGAGTAAGATGGGTAGGGTAGGGTGTGGTAAGTAGGGTATGGGTGGAGTAGAGTAGGTGAAGTAGAGTAGGTGGTGGAGTAAAGTAGGTAGGATGCGTATGGTAGGATAGAGTGTGTGGGTAAGGTAGAGTATGGTAGAGTAGGTGAATGGTGGGTAGAGTGCAGTGGGGTGTGGGGTGTGGGGTATGAGTTATCCACCACTCCCACCATATCCTACCTTTTATTCCATTCACTCACATCTCAAACACAATAATAAAATGAATTTATTTCATTTCATTTCATTTCTAATACTTTATTCCATTCCATTATATTCTTGTGTAACAAACATGCCTTTGGTACTAGCAAACGGCAATAGTACACTACTCCATCATTATCCCAGCTCCTTCCTCTTCACTCTTCCACCTCTTATTGTCTTCCCAAACTATATCCACTGCAGTTTCTCCTCAATGTAATATGGGCAAAGCCACTAGGTGGCTTCGTTCTCTTCTGGGTTCCTCCAAGAAATCCTCTTCAACATCTCCACCTACCAAAGATCACAGGAAATCTAGTTCCGGCTCCAATTGGGGTCAAGTCAAATCCTCTGACACCGTAGTTCAAAAATCGGCCACATTTTCCGGCGACGACCGCTCTTCCACCTCATGTGCTGAATCAATTGATGCGAATAAGCACGCAATAGCAGTAGCAGCGGCCACGGCGGCGGTGGCGGAAGCTGCTCTTGCTGCAGCCCAAGCGGCTGCCGAGGTTGTTAGGTTGACCAGTTCTGGGACTGGTAGAGCTCTTCCGTCGGCATACGGTGGCAGCAGAAGCAAGGAGCGGCGACGGGAATTAGCAGCTATTAAGATCCAGTCCGCTTTCCGTGCCTACCTGGTCGGTATTTCAAAATTTCAAATGTTAGAAAACTAAAAAGACTGGATCTTGAATTATATTTCTCAACTGTCCCTTTTGCATCAATCTCTGTTCTGTTGTTTTTTCAGAGAAATTTTAACTTGATTTTGAAAGACATTTTTTTTTTTCTTACCAAGAGATTTTGAAAGAGACATTGAGACTTTTTTTTATTTGTGCTGATAAAATAAAAAAAAATACTACTTCAAAGAAAATCTTCTAATTGATAAACATCACATTACATCATAAACAATTGTTACTGATTTTTTTAATTTCTATATGGTATTAATGTTAGTGTGATGCATCTATGCCCAAATTACAAAAGAAAGAAGCTTGATTTTTGTCCTATTTGCCATTTTTTTTGCCCCAAATCTTGTTTTTTCTACTTCTACAGACAACTCTCTGATAAACTTTTGTGCTTTTACCTTTTAGTGTAGTATAATAATTTGGTAGAAAGTGATGTCATTTCTTGAACAGGCAAGAAGAGCACTTAGGGCACTTAAGGGATTGGTGAAGCTTCAAGCTATAGTGCGAGGACGAATAGTTAGGAAGCAAAGTGCTGATATGCTCCGTCGAATGCAGGCAATGGCTCGAATACAGGCTCGAGTTTGTGCTAATAGGGCTTACATTTCTGGGACTTCTCAGTCTTTTTCAAATTCTGCACAATGCCATCTAGTTGTGAGTATAGTCAATAGTGCGGCATTGTTGATTATTTTATTTCGTATGAGCTTATTATGTTACTTGAATGGTGTATTCCCTTTCTCTTGATTAATGGTGGCCAAAGATGTTCACGTCCTAAATCCCAGGGTAATACGATGTTCCTAGCTTACAAATGTCTTGTGGTGTGTGTGCATCCCAGGGTAATACGAAATTCAGCAGGTACGAGCAACAGCATTTGCTTGGTAGCAAGCATGTTGGACAAATCCCCAAGGTAGATGTTTGGTACTTCATTACTTCAAATTAGAAAACATCACATGTGTTTCTAATATCACAAAAAAAATATGCAGAGGGGTGGTTCAAGATCAAGGTACGAATACGACCTCAATGTTAAGAACATGGGTCTGGAATCGAGTTGGTTGGATCACTGGATGAAAGAATCTATGATGAACGACCACAGAGATGTTTCCTCTACTACGAATCTTGGTGTTGAAGACGACAAAAGTGACAAGATTCTTGAAATAGACACATGGAAGCCTCGGAATAATAACCCTAGACAAGTGGAGAGAGCCTTCCAAGGTGGTGGTACACACTATCATCTTGCTTCTCAAAAGGAAAATAGGCATGGTGTTATTACATCTTGGGACTCAATGTCGGGAATCTCAACAAAATTTCAGAAACCAAGTCCTAGTGTATCTTCCATGGAAGTGTCATCCTTAAAGTCACCAAAGTTTCCCCAACAAGAAGATCAACAGCTTTTATGGACCGCTAACAACAGCCCACACGGACAATCTACTTCTTCTAGGCCCGGAAGTGCCAGCAGAAGAGGTCCGTTCACTCCCACAAGAAGCGAATGTTCTAGAAGCTTCTTTGGTGAATATGCCGGTTATCCCAATTACATGACGAATACAGAATCATCGATTGCTAAAGCAAGGTGCCAAAGTGCTCCCAGGCAGAGAATGCAGTGCGAGAAGGTTGGAACTACCGGTAGCAGGCATCTTGTTTATGGTAAATGGGATGTGGAAACTAGTTCAGAGAAGGGTTTTTCTCCAAATGCAAACTTGAGAAGCAAACATATAGCCAAGAATTAGCAACATTTTGTATTTATCATGTCCAGATAAAGACAGATTTGATGCCTGAAACTACTGTTATTAGTGCATAGATTTCCTTTGATTATAAGTGTGGCAACTAAACCAGTAGTGCAGTTTCTTTTAATTGATTGGCTTGATTTCTTGTTATCTAAACTGCTGTTATAAAAATAAACAAATGGTCAGTAACTTGCATCACTCAAACTCAAATTCAGTGTTTCAGATACTTCCATCATTCATATCTTCAACTGAAAAACAACAGAAAAGTGCAGAACTTAATGGGAGAAAAATATAACAGGGCAGTGAAAGCCTGTGTACGAACCAAATCAAAATCTTCAGCATAGCTAATTTACTGGTTCAACTGATACGAAAAAAACAGACAGACAGACAGACAGACACCAACAACATTCAACGCTTGCCACCACCACCGCCTAGTTTAGGACCCTTTCCTCCAGCACCCTTGGTTACATTTCCCTTGCCTTGTGCCTTCTGTGTCTTAGACGTCACCTCTGCTTTCTTGGCTTTCTTCTCATCCTTTGTCTTCTTTATTCTTTCCTTGATTTCACTGTAATGCACGAAACATCAATAAGTTTGCAACCATGAATGTTGAATCAGAAAAAGAAAACGGGAAGGAAAACAAATACCGTAGAGCAGCCTCTCTTGCAGCATCACGTACTTCAGGCTTTTCGGTTCTTTTCTTTTGAATGACCTCCAAAGTAGCACCCACAATGGATCTAGAATATGGCTTCTTTGTAGCACGCCGCCTCTTCTTGACAGCTTCTTGGGCAACGTCCTGCAAGTGCAAATAGATGTGACCCAAAACGTAATCTTTTCCAAATTTATCTGACCTGCAATACTGACAGACACAGGCTATATTATGATACCTTCTTGTGCTGCTTTCGGTACATGGCTGTCCATGTCAGTTTGGAAGGCTTCAGCCGGTTATGGAAATACCTCTTACATTTGGAATTTAGGAAAAGGAAGACCTAATCATAACAAATTAAATGTAGGTCAGCGGTGCTTCCATTGAGCAAAGCTTTACACAAAAACACCCCGACACCAAAACAAAAACCTAAAACATGTCGGTTTTACCTGAGAGTCAGATCGTATGAATCTAATCCCCCTTCCAGGATAGATCTTTGCCCCACTGAATCGGCAGAGTTCAGTCCTGAAAATGGAAATCTATAGCATATTAGCATTAAGCAATTAAATGACAAAGACCAAATATCTACAACCCTCTAACAACTACAGCTAGTGCACAAGCTGAGAAAGAACATGATTTCCTAGTGAGGAATTATAACAATACACAAAACACCCATTAACCTAAAGTAGGATCTCTATCAAAACAAAATCCTGTCCATTAGTTTCAAGAAAACGCAAATAAATGAAAGCACAATATCCAAACAACCCCTGTTCAAGCAGATTCACAATTTACCCGACCAGATTTCATCATCCTTCAGTAAATGTCGCGGTTACATTGGGATTATTACAATTTGTTTGAGTTATTAAGGTTTTTTTTTTACCAAATCCAACTTCTCCATATTGGCTGATAAAATGAGTATAATAACCGAAATCGAATTCAGTATCTTATCAAAAATCGGGAACTACAAATCAAACAAAAAAAAACTGCATAAATCAATGGCTAGAAATGTGAAATGGCGAGAGAAACAACAGAATGCAACAAAAATACTCATATTGAACATGCGAAAATACCAAATCAAAGACAAAAGGAAGAGAGGGGGATGGATGAGAAGTTACTTCAGAACCATGGTCGCCGCCGCAGCTCGATCTCTGGCTGAAACCCTAGTTTTGCGCCCAAAATGTCTTCCCCGTAGATATTCAGAGGTGAACCCTTCAGTATGTTTATGTCTAAAAGCAACCGCATAAGATATATATATATTTTAATCAACAAAAAAATATATATATATTTGTTTATTTTACAAAACCCTAACAATATTTTGTTACAAATTTAAGATACAACCATCGTAAGAAATTTTACAAATGACATACTCCTCCGTATATTACAACATTGTATTTCTAAAATCTCACACATAAAAAAATGTACTACCTCCGTCTCAAAATATAAATCTTTTTATACTTTTTGGTTTGTCTCATAATATAAGTCATTTTACATTATCAATGCAACATTTATTGTCCCTTTATCTATCTTACTCCTAATTTATTATGAATCAAACAACTTTTTATTACTTAACAATTATTGCATTTACGATAGTTAAGAGGGTATTTTAGACATTAACCTTCAAATTAACGACATTCAACCACTTCATCAATCTGTGTGAAAACTTTTATGATGATTTATATTTTGAGACGGTAATGTATTACTTAGAAGAGAGTAGAAGTGTAACGGCATTCGTAGCATAAGCCCTATATGATGCCCTATCCCTAAAATGAAGATAAAAAATAGAGTTTACCCCAAAATAGCATCCACAGCAGAGTCTCTATCCCTATTTATTTTTAGGGATATGAACAGTGCATCTCTACTTGTGGGGATGCATTATTCATGCCTTAAATATATTTAATTATTAAAAATTATAGGATAGGGATGCTGCTGGAGTGAAATAATAAAATATTTAATGTGTATAAATAAGGTTGTGAGGTAGAATATGTATTATTTAATATTATTTGAAATGTTATAGGGATAAGAATAGGGATACTGTTATGGAGGTTTTTGAATTGAGATGTTGTAAAATAGAGATATGTATTATTTTATATTATTTTAGGGGAAAAAAATTAGGGTCTCTGATAAGAATGCCCTATGAGTTCATTTTATGGACTATATAAAGTTACTTTGTGAAACACGTGGGATATCCCCCACCTCGCCTCCCCCACTCCCTATTCAACTACACCACCTCCTATTTCTTTGGTGTAAAAGACGATATCCTTCGTACACAAGACCCTCCATCCCGACCCGACTGAATGGTGAGGAGATTAATCATGGCGACTCAACGCCTCCCTTACCCCCTCTTCAACTACACCATCCTCCTATTTCTTTGGTGCAAAAAGCAATATCCCTCGGCCACATGGCCCATCCACCCTGGCCGACAGAAAGGTGATGAGATTAATCATGCTGACTCAGTGGCCCCTTAGGTGGGAGGACCAGGACCCGATAACCACAAAGAGTCACACTGAATTCAGAGTTAGCTTCCACACTGCGTCTGTCGGGATTCGATCATGCGTTTCTTGATGCAATCTGCCACCCGGGAGGGAAGCAACTGACCTACCCATGGGAGTCACCATCCTCCTATTTCACCCACATGAAACAAAGGTTGGATCATTGTGAAACGTACAATGTGACACCGAATTTGAATCATCTCCCTCAAATGTGAAATACATCATTTCTTTCATCTCCCTCAAATGTGGAAGAACCCTCTCAAAACTGAAACTCAGCTACTCCGGTGAAAGTTTGTTCAATCCAAAGCAGATACCTTTCTGTTTATTTTACACCAAAACTAAGTCGTTATGTTTGTACTTGTTTATGTTGATGATATTTTAGTAACATAAAACAAATTCCTCAAGCAATTCAACAGTATATTGGTCCTCTTCACTCGAAATTCGCTCTGAAAGACCTTGGTGCACTCAGCCATTTTCTGGGCATGTAAGCCTACAAAAGACATCTCAGGGTTGTATGTATCTTCATCAGAGAGAATGTATACTACTCAGCTGCTGGGACCTTTATATTTCAACAACCTCAATCCTTGCCCTACACCCCATTGCCACTGCCAATCAAGTACATTCTAAGAAGGCAGGTGAACCTCTCAACGAAAAGTAACATACATTCTATATAATCAAGTATAATAATAGTTAAAACTAAATGTGTTTAAATGCATATAAATATAATAATTAAGATAAAACAATGTATAATTTTATGATGATGATAAAGAAAACCAGAGTAATATTTTCTTCAAGGAAATAAAATTTGTAATGACCAAAATGCAATAGATTAAGGTTATTAATTGATTCACCAAGCAGTATTATTTAACTGCCATGGAGAGTGGACCTGATAGCTCGTACTGTGCGAGAAATCAGAGTATTCACTGTCTCAACTGATTCTGCAATCAACCTGGTGGTTGGCAAGCTGGTCACCTGAACTTGAAATCCGACGGTCATCAAACACCCTTTTTCAACCGTGGAGCCATTGCTGCAGCTACTAGGCATAGTATTTGATTCTCGACTAATATCTGGAAAGATTGCAAAACCTGATGGAACCAAAGCCACACAAGAGGAATCCCCTCCACTCATTACCACATTGATTCCTGCAGTGTCAACTACTGCATAGACTACCATTGAGCCTGATATGTCTGTGCTTGTTTCTTGAAACACCAGCATATTGCTCTCGTTTCCATAACCTTTCCAGTTTGCACCCTGTTCCACAAAACGAATCATTATTCAGTCATCGCCTATTAGTAAGTCGGGTGTGGAGTCTTTTGTAGGTTTTTTTTTTTTTGTACTCACATTGGCACGGAGAAGGGAGATAGAGTTGCCAGGTTCCTGTCTTTGTTTTTTAGGAATCTGGATCATCTGTTGGACAGTGCTATCGTGAAACAGCACATCCCACTGGGGCCTGTTTTGATCACTCCGGAGGTATTCAAAGATGCGATGGTGTGAAACCGGCATCCAAACAGTAAGTGACCCGCTCAAGATAACACCAGGTGGTTCACCAGCGTAGCCGTTGCTATTCCTTATCATCACCTTTGCTTGTTCAGAATTTCCAGCTTGGACTATATCCCATTTGTGATAAGTACCACAGATTCCAGAACAGAAGCTCTGTGTCATACGTTGTGCAAAGTACCACAGCCTTGAAGTGCTCTCGCTACCACTACGATTAGTCACTGTCATGCATGGAATCAATGCTGTTTTAGTAGAATACATAGATGAGAAAGTATCAATTAGATGGAAAAGAGACGATACTGTACCAGAGAGATCTCTGCCAGGAGATGTAATTGACGTCAAGAACGCTAGGGACTCGCATTGCCGTTCAAGATTTGTAACCCACCTTTGAGCACCAAAGCATATACCTGATTTGAGCAAATGACGGAAGCATGGATGGACATCACTCTCATCATATTCCATGTGTTCTACCCAGATGACCTGATATTAGACAACCAGATCATAATACATTTGTTTTACACAGACACTCACACACAAGAAAAGAAAAGGCACGTTGCCCAAAATCAAGACAATAAAGAGCCGAATACAACCCGTAAACCCATATTGAAACAAGATACAACGTGAAGACTAATAGGAAGTTCATAAACCTTGGAATGGCCATTGGGCATATCTTGAATAATACATCCAGAAGGGAGCCTTCTACATCCGCCATTTCCTCCTGCACGGTCAGCATCTACGGACACATCAACCACTGCCCAAATACCCTCTGCCTGCTGCTCACAGAAACGAAGAAACTTTACATGACGGACCGGTACCAATGGAGAAAGAACTAGGAATTGAACCTGCATCTGCAGAATCCAGTTTTTGACATTAGCAGCTTTCATGGCAAGAAATAAAACAGGTAAATACGAAAACTTTAACAAATTATATGCAAAGATGTTAAGCAGAACAGTAAATCACCATACCAATTGCAAAACACAGTTTCTAGTTCCACCGATGCCATTGGAAATTACATCGATTGTTGCGGCTCTCCCAATTATACTTGGGAAAATTTCAGCAAACTGTTTCTGTAAGACAAAGAAAAAAGTAAATCCATCAAGAATCAACGAAATAAGATTGTTATCTTGAAATATAAATTTAGAACATTTCAAGGAGACCAAAAGTGCCAAGACTTGAAGAACTCACCGAATCCATCAAAATCTCAATGAGAGGCTTACTATTGATCATGACAGTTCCAGATGCCCTTGTTGCTTGTGTAGAAAAAGCAGTAGGCTTCATACCAATACAAGGAGCAAATGCCCTATAATATTCCTCGATATTCAACGTCTCTCCAGATCGATTAGAGCTATTAAGCCACATTGGGCTACCAACTTGAGCCAGCTTAACAAGCTCATTCATTGCATTCACAGCAAGCTGGATAAGCATAGATCGGTCGATTGAAGCATCAAAATTGTTTGAACCCATGGTTCTCGGGGGAGTTAGTGGAGATAAAGAACTGTTAAATTCAATGCCAAAATCAAATCCGATTGGCAATGAAGTGCCACCAGAACTTAAGCTGCTGAACCCATTTCTTCCAACTCCAGGTTCCAGATCCGACATGGTTAGGGACGCAGAACCTATCAAGGATGATACTGGCCTGCTTAGACATTTGCTTGCCATCATACGCAATCTATTACACTCGACTCTTAAACAAGCATTCTCAGCCCTAAGATGCTGCTCCTCAATGGATATCTCCCCAAGAGATGCTGAAGCACAAATGGTGCAAATTGGATTCCTCACTTCTTCTTTCAATGCATTGTTTTCAATACGGAGCTTATCGTTTTCTAGCTTCAGGATGAAATTCTCACAGGGTTCCACCATTTGAGTCTAAAGTAAATAATAGTATGTAATTAAGTGAGCAATCAAAACAACAAAGTAAAATCTTCAGTTTTACCTTTTAAGTTCCGCTTTCAGTAGCCTAATAAAAAGAGTTTGGATTTCTCTGTGTTCATATAAGAAGGAAGTCGACTAGGAACAACCATTTGAAGGAATTCATCTAAATGTAGCGAAGGTACCAAAAATGGCTACGACGTGTGAGATAGTAATGAAACATTCGCTCAGAAATTAAAGATAACCAGATAAGGTCTAATACAAATCCTTTTGATAAGCGATAATGTGCCTCTCGTAACTATTCAGGCGGCATGGAAGGGCTAGAGCAAAAAAAATAGGGTTACTCTTTTAGTTTTGTTGGCTAAACTAGAAAGCCTCTTTTGCTAGAAAGAAGATGAATATATCAGATTGTACACCCAAATTTTCAGCCTAGGACTGAAATTCTAACCCTAGGTTAGTGTGAAATGACAAAATTGCCCTCATAATGTTCTTGTGTTTGTTCTCTCTCATTCCTTTTTCTGAGTTCTAACTCGCCGTCTAACAACCACACGGTTTTTCATGGCCGCCCTGGGAAGGCTTCCCCCTTCCAATTATAGTCGCTATCGTTTGATTTTATCGATTTCCTGTATGTGTATAGTACAAGTCTGCTGTAGATCTGGGTTTTAATCAAATTTTCCTGATTTTTTATCCTGCTTAGCTACAGATTTTATTAGCCTTTTACTGTCATGTTTCAGACTTATTCTTACAGCCTATAGAATCAAGTATAAGCATGCTTCTGGAGATCTGAAGACTGTACTCAACCAAAAGATCACGAAGTGGTCAAAAAAAAAGTTCTGCCAACACTTTCAGTGAAGAGATTTTCTTGTCGGTGACTTATCAGAGCTTCATCGCTCCGTTTTTTTTCATTTTTAGGACACTTTTGGTTGTTTTTACAGTTTAGTTTTATATTGTGTTGTATAAGTTGGTTATGTACTCTAGCTATAAGGTATAACCTAAGTGCTTTCAACTCCAAAAAATGACTAGGTGATTATATGTTAGATTTGTTGGTTCGGCACATAAGGATATAAATTGTACTTGCAGTTTAAGGACGCACTGTGCATTTTCCCCTATACAAAGATTATCAGAAGTATTTTGTCCATTCTTTCATCAAATTAAGAGCAACTCTGGGGTATTAATGAGATTTATCAAATCTCAGAAACATTATCAGGACCATACGAACATACAAAACTTTCTTAAAGCTTGCGTGTGTTATGTCAGATGAATTTTGTGCACTAAAACAATCGTGAAATACTCGGTGAGAAGGATTCTCTCGTAGCCATTACAAGAGACGGTTATTAGTCGTGATCTAGCATGATTAATAAATCCTTCAATGAGTGAGACGTCCGGAAAACATTATGCCAGCTAAGCAAGAAAGGAAAAAATTGTTTACCTTCAACAGCGTATGTGCCATCAGAAGGGGTTGCTGAGGGTTGCATCCCACATTCTCTGCTGGAACACATTTTGATAGTCATTTGCGTTTCAGTGATTTACAGCAGAAAACAAATTAAACTATTCAATCAACCTCACACAGCGGGATAGAGTTTGACATGAAACTACAAAAACATACATAGTCAAAGGTTCTTCAATCAACTCAAAAGTTAACGGTCTGGCACAAGAGAAATTTATAAGATCGATATACTATAGAGATCTTCTCGAAGCAATCTTCTTACTCGAGTTCCCATTTAAGTTTAAGACCAAGCAAAAATTCATTGATACAGTCTTTCTATTATTGATAATATCTTAATTCATTTCTTTTATTCACTTACGATCTAAAGAACAAGTTTCAGATTCTTGAGTAATCAGTATATTTCCATTCAAATGACCAGTCCCTTGATTTTTAAGAATGAAGGGTGTGCTTGTTACCCTTTCTTCGTTACCCTGTCAAGTCTCAGTGAAAAAACTCCGACATACTAAAAAAAAAACAACGACGAGAAGAAAAGAGAAGGCGTTAAGAGACCCCCCTACCCGAACTTAGACACTCTAAGATCCAATTCAAATGGGCCGGTTTGACAATGAGTGAACTGTTAGTCGTAGAAGGTTATTAATGTCAGAATACTAGGGCACACAAAGTATGCTTCAGCAAATTTTACACCAAATCTCATTCAAAAATAGGCAAGAGCTTGTCATGATTAGAAACAAGATTCGCACAAAGCCGTTTTCTACACAGACGTGTAAAGGTAAGATCTATCAATGACTTTTTTTGTTCAAGAAATTATTTCCCAGTTTGTAGTACAAGATTTTATCATGGTTCCAGACTAATCTTAGCAAGTAAATGATGCCAGCTGTAAAACATCGTATTTAGCTGCAGGTGAAGTAAATCTACATTAATTTCACAAAAATGTGAATAATTCTTACTGGATATGTTATAATCACCTCGCGATATTGAGCGCACTCATCAAAGGCAGTGATAAATAACTAGAAGTTGGGATAGTTGGAATGGTTGAACCAGAATCAGTTTCCAAAATTGGCTCAAGCCAATGACGCCCCCACGTCTTGGCAACATCAAGAGGGAGACACCTGGAAAACATGCAAAATTTATTTATCATCATTGACACGCACGTGCACGCACACACAGAGAAAGAAATCATGTATATTCTTGAAAGAGAGTAAAAAAAAGACAAGAACAAGATATATCCAGTCAAGTACCCATTGGAGTTTTGTGCCAGCCGGCTGGCACCTCGTGAGAGTAGAAGCTACATAAACAAAGAAAAAAACAAACTACTATATAAAACAAAGTAAAATTAGAAATCATAAATAAATAAATAAAAACGTTTTTTTCTGGGAATACTGAGAGTTCAACAAAAAATTACAGATCAGCCTTTGGCAACATTTTAAATCGCGGCGTAATGCAGTGGAGTGCTTCCGGACCCTATAGCATATGTACGTTGATAAAAGGCAAAGTCGGGCATGTTACAAAATCAAAAGCTAACAAATTACCTATCAAGTCAACGGATGCTCCATACAGAAAGGTAACTGCTGATACATTTGCTTGAAGATCAAGGAATTTTATACAATCCATTCAGAGAAGCCATATGCAAAGCTGTATTTATAAACTTATAAAGAGCACTGCAATAAAGCAAAAGAATTATGCATTAGTGCAAACAAGAGACTATGGGCCTTTGACACAAAAGTAGGACGGTGTAATATCAATCCTCAGTTAAAGAATTGGAAACCATAGTGCTCTAAGACATGTTTCCGTAGCAGCTAGTTAATCAATTCATATGAAACTAATATTCATTACTATGCATAAGTAAGCTAGAATGTACCCAATGAAAATTCAACCTAACCGGTTTAGGTTTTCCAATTAAGATCAGCGAACCCCCCAAATAGCTACTACATTGCATTGACATAATAATCGTCATAGGAAAAGATGAGGCTTAAAGTGGCATTAATAAGTGAGTCAGAAAGGACATCTCTAAACCAAACAGTACTACAGCTGTATAAACTCCCTCCAATCTTCAACTCAACAAACAGTTATAAAAGAAACTGAAAAACGCATCTGAAAAATAAATGAGAACTCGCATTGCATCTAAATAGAATAAGGGTTTGGACTACTTCCCAATTTTACGGCATTCTTATCTTCCAAGTCCACAAGCAAAATGTATAATCACCTCTATTACTACTAATGATTACGGAAATATAACTGATATATAATTCAGAAAGCAAGCAAAAACTTCAAAACACATACTTGACCACAGTAATTTCTAGAATTCACATCAGCTCCATTTCCAAGAAAAAAGGCCACAATCTGAAAAAACCACAACACCAAAATCACCAACCATAAGGTCCATAACAAAAACACCCTCCCCCCCACACACACACACATAAAATAAATTAACAGAACATTCATCAGGGAAAAAAAAAACGAAAGGGTGTCAGAAAATCGATTACTAAAAAGGAAGCTAGACCTCGTGGTGGTCTTTAGCAGCAGCAAAATGGAGTGGAGAGTTTAAGCCACCGAATGTGGAGTACTTTGCAGCTAAACATGAGTTGCAATCAAGCAGCATCTTAGCCTCCACAAAATCGCCGTCTTTCTCAGCGGAAACTAAACTCTCGCCTGAAACTGGGCAACCGAAAGAATTCCCCTTTTTTCCCGGTCTTTACTTTTCTCTCTCTATAGCCTACGAGTGCACTGTGCACCTATAGAAGTTTAGCGGGAACATGGTCCAATTTAGCGGTTTTTTTACTATTATTTGTAAATCAAACCGTATTATTATTATTTTTTGAAGGTCAAACCCTTTTAATATGATTTTCCCTTTTAAAATCTTTAAAGTCAAATTAGGATGTTTTATTTGTTCAATCAGATTTGATTTGATTTTGGTTTTTTTACTGTTTTCATGAATAATTAAAATTGTGGATTCAATGAATAACATATGCGATACATCAATATTATTATGTGAGTAAAGCCAAAGATTATATCATGATATCATAGTTGGTTTTCATAATATGTGTCTTTTTTCAGGTGTATTTAGTTCGTCTTCTTTCTTTCTTTTCATTTAGTTGGGATTCCCAATGTATAGGGGCTCATACTTTTTCTCTAGTACTCGTTTTTCTCCACACTGGGTTTTTCGGATTAAGGTTTTAAGGATGTGAGTGTAACGCCCCGTTTCCGGATACCGAATCCTTATCCGGAAAAGAAACGTTCGACACGTATATAATATTAAATAAATTCAATATTATATGTAAGCCTCTACTACGTCGTATCGAGTTTAGCAAACGGAAGCTACAAAGACTCGGCAAGCATCATAAATGCTACTAAGAAAATATACAAACCAACTAAAAAGGTAGGTTATCCTTACAACAACGAAATGAAGCTTACAACGTACGATGTTCTAAAAAAAAACGCTTGTCTTACGAACTTGAAATAAAAGTACAACATAATTTAGTACAACATTTGATAGAAAGGGTAAAAAGAAAGCATCATCATAGCATCAACGTCATCAAATCATCGTCGAACTCCTCAACGAGCTCAAGGCTAACATGTTCGTCTTCTCACCCTAAAAAGTAAAAGCACACAAAACAACATCTGTAATTGAGGGAAGTACAAAGTACTTAGCAAGAGGAATAAGCTAATGTATAATTAGGTCTTATAACGAAAGGTTCATATTATTATTATTAAGTTATCTTTGTTAGACCGATTCAAACTCTAGGGTTCACTTTATGCTCATCAACATATCGTGACTATTGGTTTCTAGCTTAACTTATCTCTGTTACATCTGTTGGATGTAATATCGCCGGACGGATCTAGATCCGCCCGATTACGCAGCCGAATAACAAGGATCACGATCAATATAACATTAAAGCACATAATTTAAGATCTACCTACAAGAAGGTTAGATCTACTTACCAATCAAAAGATAAGCCGAGATACAAAGAATAAGCCGAGATCCGTGAATCGAGAAGCCATAGTCTTCCGATGTGTATCTCCAAGCAACAACTGGTGGAAGCCAATTCTTGATGCTCGACCTCCTTGATATGCTACCCGGAAAACCCCGAAGATTTTCCCAACTCAAACCCTAAGTTTTGGCCGAATTCCTTAGCTTGTTTTGTGTGTATGTATGGGCATTAATTTTTTTTTTAAAAAGGCTTAGGAGAACTCTCTTTATATAGGAGAGAAATCATTGTCCTTCAAGGATTTAATAATTAATACAAAATCAATTATAATAATCCTTTTCCATAAAAGATACTCCTAGAATAATCTAGAATATTTAAGGATCAATCTAATATATTTTTCTTAATTAATTATTTAACAAATAAACAATTAATCACATGTCTTATAATTATCAAGAAAACTAATTCCTTAATATTTACCAAAACACAAAACACGCCCCCAATACTAGAAAATTAGGGTTCACACGAAATTTCACATAATGGGCCGAGTCCACGAAAAATGTATTTTTCATGTATTTTATTATTTAGTCCAATAAATAATAAATCACATATCAATTAAATAGTCCAACTACTTAATTATTATTGAGGCCCAACGTCAAGAAACATATGCATGTTAGAGCCATATCTTAATTCACTGACCTATAACCAGAGTAATTACAATAAATCAAATAAAATTATTCATCGAACAGAACAATTCTTATTCAATCTATTAATTCCGGGATTACGCCACCATAAACCCGAAACTGAACTCTATCGATTATAGATATATACTTGCACTATAATCATTGAGTAAAAGCGTCCATTGATATAATCATTACATACGGATAAATCCTCTATAGACTGTTCGTTTTGATTCGAGATATTTCCGTAAAACCCTTATCAAAACATCTTATCCTATTTACCACTAATCCCCTAGTGATCAATTAGTTCATAACTAATATAATATGAACTGGGCCCATCGATCAGTTTCTAGGATTAACAAATAAGGGGAATTGTCTGTCTACTTCCCGCAGGAAGGAATGAATTCAATATCTGTGAAGTCACATACTACTCACTCACTCCAGAATAGAACCAACGAGAAGTGTTCAGATCACATGTATACAAGTGATCCTTAACTAACACATCAAACCCTACTTTGAACCAAGCAGTAGACTGTGATCACATCAGGATTGAGATTAATCCATTTATGATCATCTTGTGATTCAATAAGATTTCTCGATCACGGAATTATATCGAGAATTCAAATCAAATCGGTCCAGTCCTATATGAGACATCATATATAAATGCCCCACTAGGTACCCTATACCGACGGTCCGGATAAGACGGTCACACCGTTAAGTGTTCTGGGCACATTATTGATATATTAATCATGAGACCCATACTCTGATTAAATTCATCACGGACTAACTAGTTTTAAGCATATCATCACTAACTCAATCCTCATGTGTATGCCAGACACTGAGTTATGTGATTACATACCGATATACTTAGGGTTTTCAACAGTGTATAATATAAGCATAAATGCAAATATTAAGATGAATTATAAATCATGTCAAAAACAATTACAGAAATTGTCTTTCGGGCACTACACCTAACAACATCATCATTCAAGGGCACTACGCATGGTGTTCACTCACCACGAAGTATCTGGGTGCAACATATTGGCGGATCACACCAATATCCACGGGGGAAAGCCCGATAGTGTACACGCTCGGCGGAGTCCCTCCGTACGTAGGGTCTCGGACTTACGGGGTGGTGTTCCTCCGTACGTAGGGTCCAAAGACTTACGAAGTTATCCATTTTATCTGAACGCCCACACATCGCGATATAGACTTGTGTCTTACCAAGAATGGATTGATGTTTAATATTTTTAGTACACAAGTATGTATATTATTAATTGTTAGTTAGATATTTTCAAATAAACTCCCTCACAACTCATACTTTCTTACTTAGACCATTAGACACGAACAAGGCATAGCACAAACACATACATTGATGAATACTAATTCATCAAAGCACAAGCCAATCATGCTCTTCCGACGGTCCCGAACTTCAACTCCCTTGAAGAGTACATTCGGTGCCGGAGCATTCGAAGCTCAATCATGGCTTGTTCATGTTCATTTAATGTTATCAGATCCATTAGAACGTTCCTAAACCAAGTACAGTATTAAAACACATATTTTCATGAGAAACTGGGTCAAAAGTGCGCTTGCCCTGGTCAAGCGTGCGCTTGTGTAACCATTAGCATTATGTTTTTCATTCAGCCAGTGTAGGTGCACGCTTGCCCTGGTCAAGCGTGCGCTTGTGTAGCTAATAACATTCTGTTTTTCATTCAGCCAACGCAGGTGTATGCTTGCCCTGAGCAAGCATACGCTTGTGCAGCAGAAAAGCCTAAAACCTGCAATTTTCTGCACTTTACGATTTCCAACCCTTTCCCAACATGATTATCATAAAAAACACAACGAAACAGCAACTAAACATGTTCTAAACATTACATATCAAATCATACCCCATTAATAACATCTAGGCATGATTTCTAAGCACAAACCAACTCTAAAACTTAACCTTAACATCATAAAAACCTTAATAGAAGACAAAATTAGAAGAGATCTAGATTGGTGTAAAAAAGGAGATAAAGTTGTGTTTAGATAAATAGTTTGAATAAATTTGTGTTTAGATAAATAGTTTGAATAAAAGGTTATTATTTTATTTTAAATTACCTTAGGATAAAATAGTAGTTTTATATTTAGTTTTTAAATAAATATATTTATCTCATTTATCTCCTATATAAAGAAGTGAACATTGTATCAGTTATTCATCAATTCAATAAAACACCAGTCTTTTCTTCCGTCTGCGTATTCTGATTTTCTTCAAACCTTAATTAAACATTAGGAAGAACCTCTTACCTTATTAGCAAGCAAAACCAAAGCAAAACTCAAGAACATCTGCAGCACTTTTAAGACTTCTCCAAGAAACCTATTTGATCAAACAATTGAACAAGAAACAATTGTGATCAAAGCTTCTAAACAAAAGGAACCATGAAATCAACCAAACGAAACCACAAAACTTGATCATCTATTGATGAATCCAAAGCCGAGGCAAAACTGACCTTTTCTCAAACTTGATAATCTTGATGTCTAAAGGAAGCTCTCTTTACGCTGATTCCAAATCTTCAATTGATTCTGAAAACGGATTCCAGACTTGTGAGAATTTTGAAGAAGTCTCATTCATTGCTTTTATGTTTCTTTTTCTCCTTTCCTTTGCCAAGTTTGAACAAAACAATGGGATTTTCTTTTCCCTCAGCTTCTGAAAACTTTCAAGTAATTAATCTCTACAAAATAAACTTCCAAGGAGTTATTGCAAGAAAGTCTTTTAATTTCCTTTCAATTCCATTAAAACCCCGTAAATACTAATTTTTCCAAAACTAATATTTCTTTTACCAACACTTTAATCCACAAAAAAATTAAATATAATATTCCGTTCCGTAAAAAGGCACATCTGTCCTTTTACGAAAGGTCGGGATATTACAGTGAGGCCTATACATTGACGACGTCATGGAGTTGAGGAAGCCTAGGAGGTGAAAACCTTGTAATTTTCTTCTTCGTTTTAATAAAAAAATTACAGGTTAAAAAAAACAACCAAACGCTTTTGGACCTAAGTGTTCGACAAAATGTCCCACATAGTTTTCTTAACTCTTTTGGCTTGATGATGGTGCATCAATGCTTGTGTATATCACCTACACCCCCTCAAGACGGACAAAGAAGGCTTGATGATGAATTTCAAGGGACATGAGAATGAAAGCTCTTTCGGTTAGGGTTTAACGGGTTTAAGAAGGCTTGATGATAGTGCATCAATGCTTGTGTTGTAGATGCTGGATATAGGAAATCTCTATAGGAAATAATTGAAGAGAATATTATTAAATGACTTAGTTATGATTTCAGCCGACTGGTGATGTGTACTGATAGGGAAAAGGTTCACTAGACCGGATTGGACATTTTCTCTTATGTCATTCCAGTCTATTTCAACGTGTTTCGTTTTTTTTTATGAAACACGTAATTCTGAGCTATGTAGATCACACTTTGTTTTTTTTTTTCCCTTCGATAGCACGTTGTCTATCAAAATAAATAAATAAAAAAACCAGCATGGAGAGAGCAGTTATAAAAAAAAATGATATTAGTCTTTAAAACAAATACAAGTTATTCCTCTAAAAATAAAATAAAACTGTATCTCTAAAGTATGAAATGCTTTTACCACTTCAAAACTAAAGACAAAACAATGCATAGTTTTATAATTAATCAGAGACCATGCAATTCTTGTATATAATTTAGAACCGAGAGTTGTATGGTCTCTGAACTCTGAAGATCATAAAAAATGTATAAAAAAAATAATTGTAATTAATTAAGTTAACTTAACACCAATTCTCCGAGCAGTGTTAGCAATGGAGATTGGATCTGATAGCTTCAATTGTGCGAGAAATCAGAGTATTCACTGTCTCAACTGATTCCGCCGTCAGCCTGGCGGACGGCAAGTTGCTCACCAGAATTTGAAATCCGACCGTCAGTAAACACCCTTTTCCACCACCACCGTCAGCCGCGGAGCCATTGCAGCTACTAGGCCTAGTATTTGATTCTTGACTAATATCTGGAAATATTGCAAAACCTGATGGAAGCAAAGCCACACAAGAGGAATCCCCTCCGCCCATTACCACGTTCATTCCGGCAATGTCAACTGCTGCATGGACTACCATTGAGCCTGACAAATCTGTGCTGGTGTCTTGCAACACCAGCATCCCGCTCTCGTTTGCATTGCCTTTCCCGTTTGCAGCCTGTTCGACAAAAGTCCCAAATGAATCAGTTTCAATGATCATCTATTAATCATCACAGGGATTCGGGATCACACCTGCTACGACAATAACTTTTTGAAAGTTGATTCAAAAAAGTCGATTTCAGTGGCTGGATTTTTCATAAGTAGGTGGTGACACAGTAAGGGTGTGCTGCGTTCAAAAAGGTGTGTTTTTTACTCACATTGGCACGAAGGAGGGAGATAGAGTTGCCAAGTTCCTGCCCTTTAGGAATCTGGAGCATCTGTTGGACAGCGCTATCGTGAGACAGCACATCCCACTGGGGCCTAGTTTGCTCACTCCGAAGGAACTCAAAGATGCGATGGTGTGAAACCGGCATCCAAACAGTAAGCGACGCGCTCAAGATAACACCAGCTGGTTCACCAGGGTTGCCATTGCTATTCCTTATCATCACCTTTGCTTGTTCAGAATTTCCAGCTTGGACCATATCCCATTTGTGTGAAGTACCACAGATTCCGCAACAGAAGCTCTGTGTCATACGTTGTGCAAGCTTTGCAATGCTCCTCCTACCGCCACGATTGATCACTGTCATACATGGACATGATGCTGTTTTAGTAGAACAGAACGCATTTAATGGCAAAGTAAGAATATCAATTTGAAGCATGAAAAAAGACGATATTGTACCAGAGACATCTCCGCCAGGAGATGTGGATGACATCAAGAAAGCTAGGCACTCGCATTGCCTTTCAAGATTCGTAATCCACCTTTGAGCACCGAAGCCTATACCTGATTTGAGCAAAGGATGGAAGAATGGATGGATATCACTCTCATCATATTCCATGTGTTCCACCCAGATGACCTGAAATTAGACAAGCGGATCATATTCCATGTGTTTTACACAGAGACAAGAAAAGAAAGGGATGCTGCCCAAAATCCAGGCCATAAAGAAACGAAATCTACCCGTAAACCCATATTGAAACTGAAACAGAGTGAAGACTAATAGGAAATTCATAAACCTTGGAATGACCATTGGGCATATCTTGAATAATACATCCAGAAGGGAGCCTTCTACAGCCGCCATTTCCTCCTGCACGGTCAGCATCTACAGACACATCAACCACTGCCCAAACACCCACTGCTTGCTGCTCACAGAAACGAAGAAACTTTACTTGACGGACTGGTACCAATGGAGAAAGAACTTGGAACTGTGCCTGCATCTGCATAATCCAGCTTTTGGCATTAGCAGCTTTCATGGCAAGAAATAAAACAGGTAAAGACGAAAACTGTAACAAATTTTATGCAAAAAAGATGTTAAGCATAACAGTAGAGCACCATACCAATTGCAAAACACCGTTTCTAGTTCCACCCATGCCACTTGAAATTGTATCGATTGTTGCGGCTCTCCCAATTATACTTGGAAAAAGTTCAACCAACCGGTTCTGTAAGACAGAGAACCAAGTAAATCCATCAAGAATCAACAAAAGGATGAGAGACAGCTTTCAAAATAAGATTGTTATGTTGGAAATATACATCTAGAACGTTTTAAGAAGACAATAAGTACCAAGACTTAAAGAACTCACCGGATCCATCAAAATATCAATGAGGGGCGTACTATTGATCATAACAGTTCCAGATGCCCTTGTTGCTTGTGTAGAAAAATCAGTAGGCTTCATACCAATACAAGGAGTAAATGCCCTATGATATTCCTCGATATTCAACGTCTCTCCAGATCGATTAGAGCTATTGAGCCATATTGGGCTACCAACTTGAGCCAGCTTAACAAGCTCATTCATTGCGTTCACAGCAAGCTGGATAAACATGGGTTGGTCAGTTGAAGCATCAAGACTGTTTGAGCCCATGGTTCTTGGTGGAGTTATTGGAGATAAACCACTGTTAAATCCACTGCCAAAATCAAATCCGACTGGCAATGAAGCGCCCCCAGAACTTAAGCCGCTGAACCCGTTTCTTCCAACTCCAAGTTCCAGATCCGACATGCTTAGGGACGTAGAACCTATCAAGGACGAGACTGGCCTTCCTAGACATTTACTTGCCATCATACACATTCTATTACGCTCGTCTATTAACCTAGCATTCTCAGCCCTAAGATGCTGCTCCTCAATGGATATCTCCCCAAGAGATGCTGGACCACCACAACTGGTACAAACTGGATTCCTCAATGCTTCTTTCAATGCAATGTTTTCAATACGTAGCTTATCGTTTTCTTGCTTCAGGATTGAATTCTCGTGGCGTTCCATTTGAGTCTAAAGTAAAACAATAGTATAGTTTTTTAAGTTGTGAAAACCAAACATAATGATAAACTGTAGGAAAAAAAAAGACAGTGTGCCTTCAGTGTTAGAAACAATCAACCTTTGATAGGCAGAAAGTTGATTGTCATTGTTTTGCCCCTAACAATGCACAAAAGACAAAATGTGATCATACCTTCATTTGAGTTCTTCTATTCTGAAACCAAAACTTAATTTGTTTAGGTTCCAAGCTTAGTCTCCTTCCAAGTTCCAATCTTGCCTTCTCATCTGGATGCGGATTATCCTTAAAAGCACTATAAATCAACAAATAAATCACTTCAAAAAAACTGAAACAATGTCAGAAAGTTAAAAAACAACATAGCAAAATCAAAAGGAACAAACTTTTCCAGTTCTTGAATTTGATAAGGAGTGTGTCTATGATATTTCTTCCTTTTCGAACCCGGGGCATCCTCTGTATCATCCCCTTCAATGTTGTCACTTATAGACCTGCTCTCATGATCTTCATCCCTGAACCTCTCCATTCCTCCAGAACCAAAATTTTCCCCTACCAAACCAATTTCCTCCATTCTATACTTCTGCAAAAATAAAAATAAAAATATAAATAAAAAATCCCTTTTGCATTACAAGTAATCAATTAATAACCCACATCTTAACTTAAAAAAACTGTGACTTTGGACGAACTGTATATTATCTTTTTCTGAGAAATAAAAGTGAAAAGAATCATTGAAATGAGCGCGAAAAGGAAACCCTTCTCTCTATAGTCCACTCATTTTCAAAAAAAAAAAAAAAAAAGGCTCAGGAATTTTTAATTAGATTCTTGCAGCAGGTTTATTCCGGTGAAATATATATATATATATCGATCTCAGTATTAGTAATTTCTTGATCCTCGTCCCTTCTGACAGCACCAACACCAATACTAAATTTCACCGTTTGACTTTAATTATTCAGATTTTTATTTTTTATTTTTTACTTAACAATTATTGCTGTATAATTTTCTACCCGATAAAATGGGATTCACACAAATGCTTAGAGGTGTGGTTGTGGGGACCACGTTGTTGATGAATGACACCACCACCGACCAGAAATTTAACAACCACCAAAGAGGCGGGTGTAAGAACTCAAGCCACCGACCATTACTACAGCATTTTTTTTACATTAACTTCAATCACGGCTTATGGCGAATTCTATTTTCTTTCTTGTTTTACAGAGGACAAAAGAATGAAGAAAAAAATAAACCCTGAATTTGGGTTTTGAACTCTTTCACTTTTTAGTTGTGGACAGATGAGAAAGAAAAGGTGAAGACAAAGAAAATAATTCAAAGGGAGAAACTGAACTGAAAGTGTGGACTTTTGAACCAAATACAGCCAAAAAAACCCACCTTCTTTTTCTCACTACAGACAAAATAAAACTTTGGATTTTGTGACCTTGACTTCATCAAGCTTTCATATTTTTTGACGTAAACAATTGGGATTTATCACTTCATTCATGGGTTTTTCTTACTTTAACTAACAATTTTAAAAAAAACACACACACACACACACACACACAAAAAAAAAAAAAAAAAATCTCTCTCTATGTAGGCTATGTAGCAGATTAGGACAGGACTTACCAGTTACCAGTGAATGGAAATTCTTGGTGCCTTCAACAAATTTGAAGCAATTACAGAAAAGATTACAGAAAAAAACGATTTGAGCAGAAACCAAAAAAAACAAGAGCGCAAGACAAAAGGGGTCTTTTTCACGGTGATTTGGTGTAGAGAAAAGTGGGCATGCTTTTTCTTGCTTAGCTTTTATTACAGGCAGCATGAAGAAATCTCAGAAATAATATTTATAGGAGATTGGAAAAAACACGCGCAAGGAAAAGATATTAGGAAATTAAGGTAAAAAATAATATGGCCCTGTTTTGCTATTCTAAATCTGGCAGTAAATCATGACACTAAATGCCCGGGCCACGCTGATGATCCACATTCCGTAAATTCTTCTTTTAGTTATTTATTATACAATTATTAAAATTAATGGAATATAAATATACATTATTAAAGTGAATTTAAATATTGTGTATTATATTATATATAAGTTTATTTTATTGATTAATGGAAACCATTTAATGGTAATTTAGGATTGTTAGATGTTGATTAAAATTGTCGATTCTATTATGTGACGTCATGTTGAAAGAGTTCTTAATGAGGCCTTCTTACTATCGTGAGTAAGAAGTGACTATAAGCTGTAACGTAAATGAAACACGACATTATTTGATTCGGCTCGAAATTATTCGAATATAGGGTTCGGCTCGGCTCGAAATTTTCGAGCCTAAAATATTAGGGTTCGGCTCGTATTCGGCAGGGAAAATGGGGGAAATTATTCGGTCCGATTCGGCTCGAAATGTTCAAACATATTTGGCTCGTTCTGGACATGTTTATATATATATAAATTTTATTTGTGAAAGGAATAAATAAAAAAATTCTAGTTCAAAAATATTACATGCCCCAAAATATAACATGTCCAAAATATAACATATTGAACCGAACTATGCTGCAAGTGTACGAGCCGAATATTATCGAACATGTTTGGCTCGGTTGTCGAATACCTATTTCTAAAGCTTGATTTGACGTTTGATGATACGAATCAAGCCCCGAATCGAACATTTTCGAGCCGAATACACCGAATCGAATCAAATATTAATGCTCACTTACAGCCCTATACTATGCATGCACGACCTGGTCCGAACTCCGAATTAGTGGACCAGTTTTCCGGATACCGGAGGTTTTAAGCAAAAAAAAAAAAAAAAAATCTTTGCAATAGTTATAGTTTTACGTATAATATCATTTTGTTCATGGGTTGTGTGAGTAGTTGTTTTTTATAATACCTCGAAAAAGCGTACGATAGAGTTAATTGGACTTTCCTAAATAACATCCTCAGACGATTGGGTTATCAAACACTCTCTGGAAACTTCTCATGCATTGCATCACCACGTCTAGCCTCTCAGTTATTTGGAACGGTGAAAGGCCGGAATCTTTCCTCCCAAGCCGAGGCCTCCGCCAAGGTGATCATATTGCACCATATCTTTTTGTACTTTGTATGGAAGTTCTGAACTATAAAATAAATAAAGCAATTGAGAGAGGTCAGTGGAAGCCAATGAAGATATCGAGAAATGGGCCCCCTATATCATATATCTGTTTTGCGGATGATTACTCCTATTTGGGGAAGCAACAGAACACCAGACCTGGATTATAGAGGACGTTCTAGATGATTTTTGCAACTGCTCAGGGCAAAAGATTAGTGTGGAGAAAACTAAGTTCTATACTTCGAGTAATGTGTGGGTAATGCTACCGTTACAAATATTGCACAAAACTTGAAGATGGCACATACGGATAAGTTGGGCAAATACCTTAGGATACCTCTAATCCAAGGTAGAAAATGTATATCTTATTACACCTATCTTGAAGACATAATGAAACGTAAATTAAGGCAAAAAATAATACTGGCCCTGTTTTGCTATTCTAAATATGGCAGTAAATCATTACGGTAAATGCTGGGGCCACGCTGATTATCCACATTCCGTAAATCCTTCTTATAGTTATTTATTATACAATTATTGAAATTTATGGAATATAAGCATACATTATTAAAGTGAATTTAAATAGTGTTCTATATTATATATAAGTTTATTTTACTGATTAATGGAAACCATTTAATGGTAATTTAGGTTTGTTAGATATTGATTAAAATTTGTCTTCGCAATAATTATAGTTTTACATATAATATCATTTGGTTGTAGTGAGTATTCTTTTTATATAAAAAAAACATATAGTAATTACCCCTAACGTGTATATATATATATAGTGCCATAGTTACGATTATAATGAAGGTGCATGTTGCTTAAAAACATGTCAATGGAAAAAATAAACCGAACCAAAATATATGGTTTGGTTCGGTTCCATCAATCGAAATTTGAAATAAAATTTAACAATTCCATTCGTTTACATACGGTTTGTTTTTTATTCAATTTTTTAAATTTTGTTATATATAGTTAGGACAACGGTTCAGTCATATGCAATTTTTCATAAACGGTTATAAAATTAATTAGTTATACAAGTTGATTATAAACGTTTCGATTACGATTTTTTATTCAATTCGGTTAACTGTTTGGTTACGGACAATTTGTAGAGTTAACCGTAACCTAACCGAAATTTTTGGTTTCTCTATAATACTAACCGGAACATAACCGAAAACAATAGTAACTGAACAGAATTGAAACAACTGACCTTGGTTCGCTTCGGTTTTCGGATAATTTGTTTCCGTGTACATCCCTAGTCAGAGCGGACCTACAAAGGGGCTAGGGAGGGCACGCGCCCCCCTCAACTTTGTCGAGAAATGACTAAATTACCCTTGAAAACTGTTAATATTTATAGAAATTGTATATGTATATTGTTGTCCGTCTTTTTGTGTTCCGAAAGTGTAGCTTAAGTGGTCAAGCGCTTGTTTTGAAACATTCTCAACACTGTTTCGACTCTTGGCAGGGTGACATCTTTTTTTAGATTTGAAATGTCTTACAGTTTCATATATTTTTAGTATCATATTACTTATTTGATTTTGAAGGATTATTACTTATTTTTTTTAACATAATTAATTTGTTCAAATAATCCAATACCTTTAATACATATCTCTATCAAATTATTTGGCATTTATTCAATTTTAAGATATACAAATTAACAATATATGATATTCATCTTCTCTATTCATTTTTTCTCTAGTATTTACAAGAATACAATTACATGCATCGTTTAACATTTCAAATAATAATAGTCACAATTAACAAAATAAATAGCGCCAAGGTACTTATTTTTTAACATAATTAATATGTTCAAATAATCCAATACTTTTAATACATATCTCTATCAAATTATTTGGCATTTATTCAATTTCAAGATATAAAAATTAACAATATATGATATTCATCTTCTCTATTTATTTTTTCTCCAGTATTTCACAAGAATACAATTGCATGCATCGTTTAACATTTCAAATAATAATAGTTAGAATTAATAAAATAAATAGCGCCAAGGGATGTGTGTCTCTCAAAATTTATGTGAAACTACTATAATACACAACGAAATCTAAACCGATAAGAACGTTCTTATTTATATCTGTTTGGGTCTTTATAACACTTTATGTGTGACATTGGGCCTCTAGATAAAAATCTTACGCGTACCTATGGTGTACGCCATTGCGTTTGATTGCGAATTCGTCACCCCTAAACATGGATCTTGGCTCCGCCAACTACTACTGTACAGGCACTTTGAAATCAAGTCGAATTTATGCATCAATGCATAAACGAGCACACACAGTTTTTTTGTTTTGGTTTTGTTTTAGGAAAATGAAGCCTTTATAAATCAAACGGGGCTGGATTTCCACTTTGATCATGATCATGGTGTTGGTTTTGATCTATTGAGTTGAATGACCCCAAAATACTAGTTCAACACGGTATTAGTGATGCCTTAATTATAGGGCCAAAGTTGTTGTGCTGTTGATTCCCAGGAACAACAAAGGCATCTAGTAAAATCACAATTTCATCAACCAAAAAATTAACAATGGATCGAAGCAACATGATGAAATTACATCAAAATACGGATTTTTCAAAATACGGATTTGGTTTTCTGATTACGGTCTTTTATCATTTGTACTTATGACACGAGACTTAATTACATGATATTTATTTAAAAAAAAAAAAAAAAAGTCATTTGTCAAACACATCATTTGTGAGTAATTAAGGCCGATTATATATATTCAGGAGTGGAATGTTACATTATTACTCTTAATATATTACGTCAATAATTGAAGAGTAGTTACTCATGTAATTAACATTGCCAACATCGTCAAAAAAAAAAAAGAAAAAAAAAACATTGCCAACATAATATATATGTTGAGACTTCATAACTTTTCCATAATTAGATGGAAGTCTCACCATCACCAAACACAAAACCTCTTAATTACTCTTAACCCAACTATATATATTTTCATCACCATTTTCATATGGAAATGGAACACCTGAAAGATAGAAACGATGAATTAGCAGCAGGCCATATTGAAATAGCCATGGAAATGGAAACATTAAAAGGTGCTCATGCTTCAAGACTACAAGAAGAGCACTTAGTTGCTGCCAGATACGAGGAAGAAGAAGCCCGCGTTATGGTTTTAGAAGAAAATGGTGTTTACTTGACATGGAAAAACCTGGGAGTCACCGTGCCGGAGAAGAAAGGTGGTGGTCGCCGCCGGCCAATCCTGCAAGGAGTCACCGGATATGCTGAGCCCGGTGAGATCTTGGCGATAATGGGGCCTTCCGGCTGCGGGAAGTCAACTCTTCTTGATGCACTTGCGGGTGAGTATGTTAGACTTTGAGGAATGTTACGAGTACGACGATTGTGTCATAACGAATGACATGATAGTGATGTCTCCGTTGATCATAACAAGTCTAAATTGATCATGATATAAATTTAAATAATCAACGATGCAAATTACCATTGTGTCACTCGTTCTGCCCATATCATTACTCTTAAACTTTTCACGTATTATAAGAATTCTAACGTTCCAATTCAATATTAAATACATTATTTTTACTTTCACATTATACAATATAATATTATTAATCACTCTAAAAAACAATACAATATTTTACATTAAATGTAATTCATTTATTAATTTTATTAAATTATGTGTAAAACTCATAAACCCCTCTGTTACCTGACGGATGGAGTAGTGCATATCATAAAATATTTTTGGCGCTAACAAAAAAACGACATTATTTAACCATAATCAATGGTTCATTTTCTTAAAATAAAATAAAAAATCAATTGTTCATTTATTATGTGCACCACATACGCCAATATGATATTTGGATAAGTCAAATTTTAAATTAATAATCTTTTTTTGGAAAAATTAATAATCTGTCTTGAAAAAGTCGATTTCTTAACTCAAAAATCGATTTTATGAATATTGTTGTGCTAAAATACAAATATATAATATGATATCAATAGAATCACGATGATACAAATAAAATAATCATAAAATCTATCAAGCTTGATATTCTTTTTTTTCTCCCTAAAATAAGTTATCGTGCTGACATATTGCAATTCCTTCTAGTTGACTAGTAAGGCCATATGTATATATATATAGACACCACGATCTCTGCATGTGATAATATAAAATTCAAGATCTCTCTTAAAATAGCCATAATGAAAGTGGAAAGTCAAAATGGTGTATATGATAGTTCATGGATCTAAATGGCACGAAGAGAGTTAAAAGCGAAGGGTACAAGGTACAATAAGTCAAAGCGGAGATCAAAAGTTTAGGAACTCAAAAGTCGGTTGGCTAGTTGGTTCGGAAGGCACCTTGGCAAAAACTACCTTCTAGTTGAAACTAGTACAGCATAAAGCTAGAAGAAGTTAAAGATAAATGGCGAAGATAGATGTCAAGATAGGGTTAAAGGTCCAGAATTGGTAAGAAGATGAGATGCATACTTGAAAGAATAAAGTAGCATCACCAAAATCAACACTACCCTTAGAAGGAAAGTGAGAATAAACACAAGTAAGAAAAATGTTACGACCTCGTAAGGCTTAGTCAAACTTGAATTTGAAATGAAGGATGGGAGTGTGACACTGCGGATTACGAAGAGATCTTGTTTCTTGATTTGAAAAGAAAGAAGGCATGAATTTGCTTTCAGAAGAAGATTACTTCATCTCTCTTAAAATGTACTAATTATTTCAATTTTCTAAAATTTTTAGAGTAGTGGAAGACTGTCTCTCTTAAAATACTCAGGTACATGGCGTATCAATTATCATCTCTCTTAAATAGGCCAAGCCAAAAGTAAACTTAGATATTCGTGTGTAGAGAAGGTGAAGAGATTTCAATAGGAAAGTAAGGAAAATGAAATCAACCAAGTGGACCTCGACTTTAAGGTGTACTAATTCTTCATCCCTCTCTTAAAATATGAGTTTTCTGTCACAATGTCACAATTGACGTGTCTCAAAATACAAGTCAACACCATGAGAAAAGTGTTTATTATATTTTATCTATCTTTTTAATAATTTATTGTCACTTTATAATTATTTTTTAGTGCCCACTTTATAATTATTTTTTATACATGCATTGATAATTTTCAGATGGTACTTTACTCATTTTTTCTTAGAATTTATGATATTTAACTTTTTCTAGGTTTAAAAAGGATATTTATATAAATATGAGGAAAAAACTGTACAATCTATTCAGAAACAAAGAAAAGATATACAACACTAATCACTATCAAACTACACTATTATCCATGCCATGCTAGATGTAGTTCTCGCGCCTTCCGTATAGCTTGGGAGATAAACACCGATTTAGGGGGCCTGTGGCGATCGTCATGGTGGAATTCTTCGTTGCGCCAATACTCGAAATTAGTTCCCAAAACAGAAACCTCCATAAGACAATGTTATCCTTCTTGTACATGTCCTTTTGTAAGCAATTGTCAAGCCATCTGGGACATTGTGGGTGTTGAAAATATCATGCCAATGTTGGTGGTGCACGATATCTTTCCACATTCTACGGACCCAACACCAATCTCTAAGGGCGTGAAGGATGGATTCACTGTAGCTTCCACATGATGGACATGAATCATCGTTAATAACGTGTCTCACAGTAAGTGTGCCAGCTGTGGGGAGGGAGTTCATACGTATGAGCCAGAGCAGATGGTTGCCTCGAATGGGCCTTTGATATTCCAGATTCGTTTCTAATTCACACTATCATTACTCCCCTGG
Organism: Gentiana macrophylla; assembly: GCA_026214975.1. Taxonomy (NCBI): domain Eukaryota; kingdom Viridiplantae; phylum Streptophyta; class Magnoliopsida; order Gentianales; family Gentianaceae; genus Gentiana; species Gentiana macrophylla. Next base: position 20,123,083 of record CM047806.1, read on the forward strand.
GTTGAAAATTTACAGATTTCATAGTAGGCCGAGCTCACCGAGACTTTGCCGGAGGGGTGGCCGGCCCAAGAAGGTGCTCCTGATTCGTCCAAAGTGAATATCTCTCCCAGTTCATTCGCAGCAAAGCAAATATGTCGCCATATAAAAGATGAGGTCGCTTCGGAGTCGCAAAAGGCGAACCATATTTTTGTGTCATAATCTGCACCCAAAGTTTGTTAGGATTTGTCAAAATTTGCCACATGAGTTTTGCTAAAATGCAGTATTCATCTCTCAGGCTTTTCGTATTGCTAAACCACCATGAAGTTTGGGTCGACAAATATTTTGCCAAGCTACATGGTGAATTCTCCGCTTTTCTTCGTTGTCAGCCCAAAAAAATCCGCGGGCAAGCCTGTCCAATTCATCCGTGATAGAGGCTAGTAATTTGACCGTCTGCATATGGTAAAAAAAGCCGTCGTGGTAAGCACTGTTTGGGTGAGGATGGCTCGACCAGCAGCCGAGAGAGAGGAAGCTTTTCACGCCTGAAGCTTGGACCGGACTTTATCAACAATGAAGGTGAAGTCCTCTTTTTTAACTCTTCCATGGTGCAACGAAACGCCAAGATATTTTTCAAAGTGTTGGGTGTGTGTCATTCCAAGGACTTCCGCAATACAACTAGTGGTTTGAGAGCCGCATATTAGAGGAGACTGCAAACTTTGATTTTGCAATGCTAACTTTTTGGCCCGATATAGCACAAAATTCTTGTAAGACTCGATCCATTTCCTTGGCTTGATCAATAGAGGCTTCAGAAAAAAGAATAAGATCGTCCGCGAAAAAAAGATGAGAAAGCCGTTGTCCACCCCGTGAGACTGTTATCGGTTTCCATTTGCCATCATTTATTGAAGAATTTATCACCTGACTTAACACCTGCATCACAAGAACAAACAAATACGGGGCTAAGGGCCCCCCCCCCCTGTTTGAGGCCATGTCGTGGGGTGAATGCCTCAAGAGGGTGACCATTCCAAAGGACCTTCAGGGAAGTGCTGGATAGGGAGTACATAATAAGATCAATCAGACCACTGTAGAAGCCAACCAACTGAAGAATGTGTCGTAAGAATGACCAGTTAACCCTGTCATAGGATTTCTCGAGATCCATTTAATAATCATAATACCTTTCCGACCCGACTTTCGTTTCATTGTGTGAAGAACTTCTTGAGTGATAATAATGTTGTCCGAGGTCTGTCTTCTGGGAATTAAAGCGTTTTGGCAATTGCCCGCGAGTTTGCTAATCATTAGACGCAACCGATTGGCAATAATTTTGGTTATAATTTTTGCGGACACATTACCAAGTGCTATCGGGTGGAGTTGAGTAACTAATTCCGGCGATTGAACTTTCGGGATTAGCAGTGAACGTCCTGTTTGCCTCAGAAGGAAAAGAGTGCCTCTGGAATGCGTTAGTGACCCAAGTAATAATAGACTCACCTACCACTTCCCAGTTGTGTTGGAAGAAAATCGAGGAGAGGAGGGGGAAACCGCCCGCCTACTGGTGATTTGAATGATCCCATATCAAATAAGGCTCCTTGTATTTCATTGCTGCTGACCGGCCTGTTAAGAAGTCTTCGATCTGAGTGGCAGAGGGTCGGGACGTGGAGGTTTGCCGGGAAAGGATCAACTGGTTCCTCCCTGTATAAGTCAATAAAGAAATCGCGGACCATATGTTGAAGCAATAAAGGGTCATTGATCCAATCGCCATTGGTATTCTTTAGATAAGTAATATTACTTCTCCCCCGTTTTCGATTGGTAGAAAAGTGAAAATATCTGGTGTTTCTCTCTCCGTTTTCAATCCAATTCAGTCGCTATTTCTGGAACCAGAATATTTCCTCTTGATCAGCATTTCTTCATATTCTTGTAGCAAGTCTCTGTTAAGATCACTTAGGAATTTTGAGGGTGCTTTCGAAAGTGCCATTTGAATACCATTAACGTGAGCTCGGCATTTGGCCTTTCTATGGAAAATGTTGCCAAAAACATTTTTATTCCAACGTCGTAAATCAGAAGCAGGGGACATCAGAGAGAGGTGCAGGAAATCCCCAGAGTTCGGCTAGACACTAATAAAAAAATCCCGAAAAGGAGTATGTTGCTGCCAGCAAGCTTGGAAACGGAATGGTCTAGTGATTATGCCATGGTTTACTTCCGGTTCTAGAGCCAAAAGAATCGGATGATGGTCGGAATGAGTGCGAGGAAGATGAAGAACTGTCGAATTTGGAAACCGGCCCCACCATTTATTATTGCAAAGAGCTTGATCGAGGCGTAATTGTATAGCAGAGAGATTTTAACCTTTTCTGAATCTGCTTGAAAACTTTTACAATAACTTGTATTTTAGGACGGACCGAGTATTTGGGTTCTACGAATGTTGGGCTTGAGATCACCTGTCCAAGTTGTGTGTCTAATTTCAGTGACTAAATAAAAACTACGTCGTTTCATGTGTATTTGATTTTTATTTTATTTTTTCTTCAAAAATGCAAATACACATAAAATGGCGTATTACTTAGACACCGAAATTAGACACACAATTTGGACAGATGAACTCATCCCCGAATGGTGTCCCCCTCGTTCAAACGAAATATTCAAGATAAAATATATACTCCAAATATTTAAGATAAAATATATACTCATAGTTGTATATATGCAAGGCTTTAAAGTAGATGTTGCTACACGGAAAATGATATATCTGAAGAAAAACTTAAACACAGTAATGAAGAATAAACTTGATATTATTTTTCTCGATCGTACTTATTGTTCTGTACAATGCTTTATAGCCTCAAACTCATATGTTTGAGGATAATTACAACTTAAGAGATAATTACAATTTAAACTTTTTAACATAATAAACTAGACTTTAAACATAATAAACTAGACTTATCCTTATAAAAGAGATTAGATAACTTTTCAAACTCATAATCATTAAGCACGCCTCAACACACTCAAAATTTGTCCTTTATCTGATTTTTATGATCAAATTCTTCCACCTTATCTCTCCTCAATCCATCTTATCTCTCTTTGACCATAATACGACCTTGTTCTTTTGAATTCTTGAGTGTCACTGCATGCTGTTACTATAGTGACATGTTACTGCATTTGCTATTCTGCTGTCTGTTAATACCCCCCCTCAAACGAGGCTGGGACTGGGGAACATGCCGAGTTTGGACTTTAAGCTGATGAAAGGATACTTAGGCAGTGATTTGGTGAAGATATCTGCCAATTGATCTTGTGCTGAGATGTGTCTAGTGACTAAAAGCTTTCGAGCTACCTGTTCTCTAACATAATGATAGTCTATTTCAATATGCTTACTTCTTGCATGAAATACTGGATTGATAGTCATGTAAAGAGCACTAAGATTATCACAGAATAATGCTGGAATACTGGGAAGGGTAACATGTAGTTCTTTGAGAATGTAGGTAATCCATGTAACTTCTGCTGCTGTAAAAGCCATGGCCCGATATTCTGCTTCAGTGCTTGATTTGGACACTGTTGGTTGCTTCTTGGCACACCAGGAGATGAGATTGGGGCTAGGGGTGTAAATGAGCCGAGTCGAACCGAGTATTGATCTAAACGAGTCGAGTATTTTAAAATATTATCGAGTTCGAATTCGAGTACGAGTATTTCGAACTCGGGCTCGAGCTGGGAATCAGGGAAGTTTTACAAACTCGAGCCGAGCTCGAGTTTTGTATCGAGCTTATCGAGTCTAATAAGTTACAAAATTTAACTCGAAAATAATTTAAATTATCACCTGGTAATAGCAAAAAATGTCATTTTGGATAGTTATTATATGAGTTCTCTTATTTTAGATGGAAATAATAATTTATTGAGTCCTAAACTAGATTATTAATGCAAAGTATTTGATAGACAACATGATACAAAAGATATAAAATCAACGAAACAATAGAATTTGATATCATAATTACATTCATTACAAGTATAAAGATACATAAACATATTTATAATAATATATATATTTATATGTGTATAAATATTCATATATGCGTATACAAAAATATATTCGAGCTTGCTCGCGAGTAGTCGAGTCGAGTATTGCGTTACTCGAGTATCGAGCGTTTAATCTTCGAGTCGAGTCGATTTCGAATTCGAGCTGATTTGAACCGAGTCGAATCGAGTTTTGGCTCGAGCCGACCTCGAGCTACTCATGAGTAGCTCGGCTCGCTTACAGCCCTAATTGGGGCCAAGAAAGGTGCAATAGCCTGTGACTGATCTTCTGGTTAACTGACATCCTACCCAATCTGCATCTAAGAATGCATAAAGGGGCAGTTTGGAAGATGATTTGAGAGAGATGCCCAAAGTTAGGGTGCCTTTAATATATCTGAGGAGCCTGTGAACCTGCTGCATATGAAACTGAGTAGGTGCTTGCATAAATTGTGACAAGTGATTGACAGAGAATGAGATGTCTGGTCTAGTGAAGGTCAAATATTGTAGGGCACCAATGAGGCTTCTGTAGTATGATGCATCAGCTGGGACAGATCCATTGACAGGTTGCAGTGGTTTGATGGCCATGAGGGTGTTGATTGGTTTGCAGTCTGTCATAGCAGCTCTTTCTAAGATTGTGGATGCATAATGAGCCTGATGGAGGTGCAGGCCAGTGGAAGTGTGTTGAATTTGGACTCCAAGAAAGTGGTGTACCAGTCCAAGATCCTTCATGGAAAATTCAGTGTGAAGGACTTGAATCAGATTATTGAGCAGCTGCTGATTAGAGCCTGTAATGAGCATATCATCCACATACAATAGAAGCACTAGTGTGCCTTGATTAGTATGATAATGAAATAAAGATGGATCTGAAAAACTGCAAGTAAAGCCATAAGATAGTAGAAAATCACTAAATCTGTCAAACCGAGGCCCTAAGGGCCTGTTTGAGGCCATAAAGTGCTTTGTCTAGCTTGCAAACATACTAGGGGTGTTGAGGATCAGACATACCTGGTGGTTGCTCCATGTATAGAGTTTCTGTGATATTGCCATGTAGGAAGGCATTCTTGACATCAAGTTGTCTTACAGGCCAATGATGGGCTAGAGCAATGGTAAGGACAATTCTGATTGTACTAGGCTTGACTACAGGTGAATAGGTTTCAACATAGTCAAGGCCATCTATTGGTTGTAGCCTTTTGCAACAAGCCTGGCCTTGAGCCTATCTAAAGTACCATCAGGTTTAAGCTTGGCTTTATAGACCCATTTAGAGCCTATGATATGCATATGAGGGGTTCTAGGGACAAGATGACAGGTTTGGTTGTGAGAGAGGGCATCCAATTCTTCTTGCATGGCTGCCCTCCATCCTTCATTTTTAGGGCACTTTTGACAGTTTTAGGTTATGTAGGAATGGTGGAATAAGAGACTGTGTTGGCATACTTAGGATTAGGTTTAAAGATCCCATGGTGAGATCTAGTGACCCTAGGACTAATAGGAGGAATTTATATAGGAGTAGAGGGATCAGAGTCTGAGGCAGGAGTTGGATGGTGAGATTTGGCATGGCTATATCTGTTTGATGTGTAGATTCTGGTGTGATAGGATCTGGGATCATGGGAGATGAATATGCTACTAGTGTTGAAGGAGGAGATTCAGTAAAAGGTTGAGATAGAGTTATGGACGTTTCATAAGAGAGAGGATGCATGAGGGACATGAGAGACATCAAGAGGATTAAGAATGTGGATATCTATTGTTGAAGATGTAATAGGAATCGAGGAGGAGTGTCAATGGAATGAGGGATCCATGAGTCAAAGATATTGAGAACATAGGGTCTGTGAATGGTGGACTGAGTTTTGTAGGGCAGTATGGTTTCATCAAAGTTAACATGCCTAGAGAGGAAGAATTTTCTGGTGGTAGGGTGGAAGCACTTATAACCTTTGTGTTGGTTGTTATATCCTACAAACACACAAGGAAGGGTTTTTGGTTCAAACTTGTGTTTCTTTGAGTCCCAGAGGTAAGGATAGCATTTGGAGCCAAAAATTCTGAGATTAGAGTAGTCAGGATGATGATTGAACAACATGAAGTAGGGGGATTCAGTCTGATTGGTTAGGGAGGGACCCTATTTAACACATATGCTGCAGTAGAGAAGGATTCTACCCATAAAAACAAAGGAGCCCTGCTGTGAAATAACATTGTGAGACCTAATTCTCTTATGATTCTGTGTCTTCTTTCAGCTATTCCATTCTGATGTGGTGTGTGAGAACAAGTGATTAAGTGCATAATTCCCTTTTTAAAGAAGTGATCAGTGAGAGGCGTGTTTACAAATTCACCTCCTCCATCTGAGTGAAATTTCTTGATTTGTTTGTTGAACTGAGTAGAAACATAGCTTTCAAAATTCAGAAACACATTATGAAAGTTAGATTTATGTTTTAAAGGGATAAGCCATATGTATTTAGAAAAATCATCAACCAGACTTGCATAATAACGAAATTTACTTAAAGATTCAACTGGGGAAGGGCCCCATAAGTCACAATGGATCATTTTAAAACTACTAAAAGAAACATGTGCAGAATTATCAAAAGGAATCTTTGAAAGTTTACCAAGTTGGCAACTTTCACATAAATGATCCTGTTTATTTTTGCTTAAAACATCAAGAAAACCTTTATTCTTCAAAAACTGAATTGCAGGAAATTGAATGTGGCCTAATCTTTGGTGCCAAATTTCTGCTGTGCAGGGCTTGATCAGGGATGAAACATGTGCCTGCAAGTGGTAGGGAATGACATAGAGATCCCCTTTACACCCTCCTTTCAGAAAGACCTATGCTGTTGTCTTTGCCTTAACAAGAAAATCATGATTAGTGAAATTACAAGATGCATCAAACTGATTGTTAAGTTGTCTTACTGAAATTAGGTTTCTTTTCATGTGCTTGACTAAAAGACAAGTTTAATAATGAGAGGTCTATTTTGGTAATGAATATGCATGTCACCAATTCCCGTGATAGGTAATTCAGTTCTGTCTCCAATGATCACATATGCATTACCAAAATAAGAGGATAGATTTTGTAACAGTTTAGGATTACCTGTCATGTGATTGGAGGACCCAGTGTCCATGATCCATTCAGTATCTGCAATTGTGTTATCCAAAGTGAGGGCTGAAAGAGATTGAGGAAGGATATCCTCATTTGCCTTGTTGTTCCACCAGCAGATCTTGGAGATGTGGCCTTGTACTCTACAAAAATCACATGTATCATTCTTATACTGGTCCCTTTCTGCTCTTGTCATCCTTTTGAAGACCTTTCTGGTTTGATCAGGCATTCCAGATCCTCTATTTTGCTGTGCTTGAAACCCTCTTCCGGTGGAGTTGAATTTTGGTGCAAAGTCATTCCTTGGATTAGGTCTTTGTCCACAAAAGGCCATGTGTGTATTATTAGACTCTTTGGCTGCAAACCAGGTTCTTCTCTGGTCTAAATTCTACAGGTGGGAGACCAATTCAGCATATGTTGGTCTAGGAGGCTTAAGCATGGTGGTGGTAAAGGTCTCATATTAAGGTCCCAAGCTAGTGAGCAAAAAGTAAACCTTTTCAGAATCAGGAATAGGCTTGCCTATGGCTGCTAGACTATCATATAAACCCTTGATGTATTGAATATGATCATTGATAGATTTGGTTTCATCCTTCCTCATGTAGGTAGCCTATTGCTTTAGATTAAACTCTCTTTCTTGTGAATCTTGTGCATATGCACTTTTCAGGGCATCCCAAACAGCCTGTGCAGAGTCCAAACCAATCACTAATCCTAATGATTCTTCTGACAGAGATCCGATTAACAATCCTCTAAGCAACCTATCTGCCTTCTTCCATTTAACATACTCAGGATTTGGTATTTGTTCAGCAGTTGTGTCGGCTGCTGATTTTGAGGTCTGTGTAATAAACTGACTTGGGGCAGGATCTTTCTTATTGAGATGGCCTAACAAATCTTGACTTTCTGCCAATGCTAAGGCTTGTTCTCTCCACATGGGTTAATTTCTTGATGTAAGCTTCAAGGAGATGACGCTGGTAACGTTTAATGAGAGTGTAGTCATTTTGTATATGGTGATATGTGGTGATCAGGCACCAATAGGCTCTGCTACCATGGAGAAAAACTTAAACACGGTAATGAAGAAGAAACTTGATATTATTTTTCTCGATCGTACTTGTTGTTCTGATACAATGCTTTATAGCCTCAAACTCATATGTTTGAGGATAGTTACAACTTAAGAGATAATTACAATTTAAACTTTTAAACATAATAAACTAGACTTTAAACATAATAAACTAGACTTATCCTTATAAAATAGATTATATAACTTTTCAAACACTTAATCATTAAGCATGCCTCAACACAGTCAAAATCTGTCTTTTATCTGATTTTTATGATCAAATTCTTCCACCTTATCTCCTGATCAAATCTTATCTCCTTGACCATAATACGGCCTTGTTCTTTGCTATTCGCTATCGCAGCTGACATGTTAATGCATTTGCTAGTCCACTACACATAATATCCACTACACATAGTGTGTAGTGGATAATAACTACATACATCATATCCATTGATTAAATTGTACTACTTCAAATAAAAGGATAAAAGGTGTGTAGTGATTGTCCACTACACACACTGTGTAGTGGATGTATCACCATCCGTTGCTACACATTACTAGATTAATTTGAAGCTACGAGATGCGTGTAAGATTCTAGTATTGAATATTCAAAATTTAGAGATAAGATGCTTGAACCATCGTATAGAAGATATATATATAGCTCCACCATTATTTACTTGAATAGATCGAGCAATAAAATCAAGTTCATTTCTACATCATATTCAACTTATGAGTCATTTTCCACCCCACACTAAATTAATTTTAGCTTCACTCTATATAAAAAAATTTGTCCCACTTGTAGTTATGATTTTCTGTCTGCTTTATTAGAAAGTTATTAATAAATTTTGTTAATGATTAGAGGAATTGATTGTGGTATATAATTATAATAATGGCAGGGAGATTGGAGTCGAACACAAGGCAAACTGGCAAAATTCTTATCAATGGCCGTAAGGAAGCTCTTTCTTTTGGAACCTCTGTATGTATACTGCCTACGTACTCCTCTTTGATTCATATTTTTCATATTTGAAAATCTCAAATAAAAAATATATAGGTGTTTGTACATAAAAAGTTTTTGTGTATATGTATATACAGGATCCGCCCCTACTGACAGAACAAATTCTTGGATCCGCCTTGTTTGTGCAGGCATACGTGACTCAAGAGGACGCATTGATGACTACATTAACAGTAAGAGAAGCAATCTACTACTCTGCACAATTACAATTACCAGATTCAATGACCCTATTACAAAAGAAAGAAAGAGCTGAAAGTACAATTAGAGAAATGGGTCTACTAGATGCAATGGATACCCGAATCGGAGGATGGAATGTAAGAGGTGTAAGTGGTGGCCAGAAAAGAAGGGTTAGCATTTGCATCGAACTCTTGACCCGACCCAAACTTCTGTTTCTTGACGAGCCAACGAGTGGACTAGACAGTGCTGCTTCTTACCATGTCATGAGTCGAATAATCGAGCTGGCTCGACATAATGGACATATGATGAGGACTGTAATTGCTTCTATTCATCAACCAAGTAGTGAAGTGTTTGAGCTTTTTCATAATCTTTGCCTTTTGTCTGGCGGTCGAACCGTCTACTTTGGTTCCACTTCCGGTGCTAATAAGGTATGTATATGTAAAGTCTCAAATAGTTAAAATAATAGAATCGCAGCCGGCCCTAGAAAAATCGGAGGTTCATAGGCTAAAGCCCTAGGTTCAAAACCAATATGAGGCTAGTGCCACTGATATCTTATTATTGAGATGATGCAGCCTCAATCAGTCCAATACTTTTATCATTATAAATCATAATTTTTTTAATACATAAAAATATTTGTCTAACTGAACTGGGTCTATTAGAAATAAATTTAATACATAAAGACATTGGTCTCGTTAGATTGGGTCATTTAGATTTTTTATTTATTAAAACAAGTATTTGGGGACCTGCCTATTGGGTGGGCCTAAGACAACTGTCTGAGCCGTCTAATGGTAGGGCCAGCCATGAGTAGAATCTCATCTCCATATATATAAGTGTGTGACATAAATGTCTTGTCAATTCGGGATAGTGCTTTCTAAACCGATTGGAGACGACGGTCTAAATAATTAACTAGATCCTTTATGACTCATTTAGGTCTACCAGACCCGGGTTTGAGGTGTTACAGTTGGTAAGGAAAGGACGAGTCGGCGTTCCAATTGGTAAGACCGGGGGTTTTGGGGCGTAAGGAAACGACGAGTCGGCGTTACAATCGGTAAGACCGGCCAGGGTTTGGGGCCTTACAATTGGTACGGAAATGACTGAGTCTGGGAAAAATGTACGTAATGTCCCATAAAGTCGTGGAATTTTCAGCCTATGTAATGTTTGAGACGTAAATGTCTTGTCAACTCGAAATGAATCAGTTTTTTTAGGTCAAACGATGACAACGGTATAAGTAGTTAATCGGAAACTTTATAGCTCATTTTCACGTAATAATAAGTATATTTTTGTTTCATTTGTTAGTAATGATTTGGTATATGGTAACTCTAGTTTATTGTACATTAAATCTAGTTCTTTGAGCAAAATGGGTTTCCTTGCCCGATGATGAAGAACCCTTCAGATCATTATCTTAGGACAATCAATCAGGACTTTGGAGTGGACATTGTAAGTCTATATTCTTTCCGTTAATGTTCTTTTTATCAGTAATAATTTAAATACTTTCTACTTTTCATTTATAAAAATAAAAATAAAAATAAAAATGAGTTTTTTCACACATTAAGTATTTTTACCCTAGAAAAAAGTATTATTTTAGACCAACTATTTATTTGAGACAAGTGTCTTTCATAATAATATAATATTATTTTTAATTGAAAATGATGATTGGAATTATATATATATGGAATACAGGATATTCGAAGAGGGCTTCTTGGAAAAACAAGCCCTACAGAAGCAATTCACCTTCTTGTTGAGTCTTACTTGTCATGTGATGCTTGTCAGAGAGTACAAGAAAAGATAAGTTTAATTTGTCGCCAGGTATATATATAATTATTATAATTATAGTACTAAAATAATATCATAAGTTTGTATGAAAGCTGTGGCATAATTGTCATTTTCCATAAATGTACGTACATAGATAATAATTAATTAATAGAGTAAAAAATATGCAAATTTAACTTTGAATTTGTAATAATGCAGGGTGGTGGATCAGCACAAAAGTTAAAAACGGCAAGTTTAAAAAACCAGTGCATTGTTTTAACACAAAGATCGTTTGTGAACATGTATCGAGATGTAGGCTTCTATTGGCTTCGGTTGGGTGTCTACCTTGCTTTATGTACATGTATGGGCACCATCTTTTACCAAATTGGCACCGATTTTGCCTCCATCCAAGTAAGATTAATCATGATATACTACTAGTTTCGCAACAAACAAATTAATAACCAAAACCTCCTTCATTTTACGTTATTGATTATGATATATATATATAGGATTATATATTGATCAATATATATATATATATATTCTACACTTTGATCAATGACACGTAAAAAATATGTTTTGGTGATTTGTTGTATAATGTGGGTGTTGTAAAGCATAACAAAATATGACACAGCATAATAAAACATAACAAACAACACGTCTATAAAAAGAAATATGGAAGCACAACAACGGCTTATACTAGGCTTCTATAATGCTTTGAGATGTTTTATTATTCGTGTTATGATATTTTGTTGTGTCAGTACTGTTTTTGAAATTCAAATGATTTAATCACCGAGCTATTTCACTATATCGTTTACTTGTTGCAACTTTTATTTATAGGCTAGAAGCTCATTGTTGTTCTTCGTAATTACACTTCTAACCTTTATGGCGATTGGCGGATTCCCTTCCTATGTCGAGGACTTGAAAGTATGTACCCTACACCTTATATTATATTGATAAATTTTAACGGTTATATGAAGGTTGTACCAAGTGATATATATATATACTTTACAAATATTGTTGATCATGATTAAATTCATCATCATGATTATCTGCACGTATCGTTGATCATGATGAAATTCATCATCATCAACGGTGCTGATGACTAATGATTTTGTTCTAATTTATAGTATTTAATTTTGTGTGTTTTGAAACATGAAAATAGGTATTCACACGAGAAAGGCTAAACGGGCATTACGGAGTTGCTCCTTACCTTGTTGCAAATACCTTATCTTCTGCACCTTACTTGCTTTTAATATCGATCATACCCGGATGCATAATTTACTATCTCGTTGGCCTACAAAACGGAGCCCTCCATTTCCTCGTATTCGCTTTGCTTCTCTTTGCATCCATGCTCCTAGTCGAAAGCTTAATGATGATTATCGCGGTTTTAGTGCCTAATTATCTCATGGGCATCATAGTTGGTATCGGAGTCCAAGGTCTGATGGCCATAAGCGGCGGTTTTTTCCGATTACCTAAAGATATTCCAAAGCCGTTTTGGAGATATCCGATGTATTATCTTGCGTTTCATACATATGCAAATGAAGGTTTTTTCAAGAATGAGTTTGAAGGGTTGGTTTTTCCGAACGAGCAAATAAATGGGCCGAAGGTGTTAACCGGTGATTACGTTTTAAACAATGTATTTCAAGTTCAAACTGGTTATTCAAAGTGGGTTGATCTTGGAGTGTTGTTTGGAATGGTGGTGGCTTACCGGTTGATGTTTCTGGGGATTTTAAAGATGTCGGAGAGGTTTAGGGGTGTAATTATAACAGGCTTTGTCTCACGTCCTGGTCGGAATTCTATTGAAGATGAAGATGATGATCAGCTAACCAATGATTCATGATTCAGTTACAACAAAAACGTCAGGCTTTTAATAAAAAGGGAGGGATACAATATGATAGTATATATTTTCATCCAAGGATCAATTGTATAATGTCCATACAATAGATGATAAATTTTCACAGAGTAAAAGTTTATGATTTTCTATCTCATTCACAATTCACAGTATAGAGTATATATACACCCAAAGAATCCTACGCAATTGATATAAAATATTTTGTTCACACTGTCTGTTCACATTAATATCGTAATACCCCTCAAAGTGGAGCGTAAAAGTCACAAACGCCCAACTTGCGCAGAAGAAACTCGAACTGCTGCGCCCAAAACTTTGGTAAAGATATCAACCAACTGCACCTTCGTAGGAACATATGATGGAATGATCAAACCATCAATGATAGCATCACTCAAGAAATGACAATCCGCCTCAATATGCTTCATGCGTTCATGAAAATCAGGATTCTGAGCAATATACAATGCCGACTGACTATCGCAGAACATGCGAATGCGGGGGGATGTTGAACCCCGAGATCATTAAGGAGTTGCTTAAGCCATTTCAACTCACATGTGAGGGATGCCATGGAACGATATTCAGCTTCCACAGATGAACGAGAGACTGTCACTTGTTTTTCGACTTCCAGGAGATAGGAGAAATGCCCAGGAATACAAACCACCCACTCAGGGAACGGCGAGTCAATGGGCAACTTGCCCAATCAGAATCACACCAACCTTCAAGGAGTAAAGAACGGTTGGATCGCAAAAGAATTCCCTGTCCATGCCGCTTCTTTAGATAACGAACCACTCGCAATGCGGCATCCCAATGCTCAATGCAAGGTGCCTGCATAAACTGAGACAAAATTGTTGGAAGTAGCACCCGAAAAACAATTTCTGTAATTATTTAAATAATTAATAAATGACAGATTTATTCTCATCTTATTATTTGCTTCGTGCTTATAAGTGATACACTCCTGAAAACCCTAAGTCGTATCATATGTAGCCATATAACTTAGTGTGTGTCACACATGAGGATTAAGTTTATGGTGATACACTTGAAATGTTAGTCCATGGTGAAGTTAATCAAAGTATGGGGTCTATTGATTAAACCACCATTAATGCGCCCAGAACACTTTATGGTGTGACCGTATTATCCGGACCGTCGACATTGGTTGTCTAAGTGGAGCATTTATATATGATGTAGTCATATAGGACTGGACCGATTTAATCTGCATTTCTCATATAATTCCGTGATTGAGAAATCTTATTAAATCACAAGATTATCATATATGGATTAACCTTAATCCTGAAGTGATTACAGACTCCTACTTGTTTCAGGATAGTGTTTGATGTGTTCGTTAAGGATCGCTAAGAGGTGCGGTCCGAATCACTTTCACGTTGGCACTATTCTGGAATGAGTGAGAAGTGTGTGTCACACAGATATGAAATCCATTCCTTCCTGCGGGAAGTAGAAAGACAATCCCCTTATTTGTTAATCCTAGAAACTGATCGATCCCGGGAGTTCGTATTGGTTTTGAACTAATTGATCACTAGTGGGTTAATTGTAAATAAGGATGAGATGTATTGAAATTACGGAAATAATCCCGCTTCATTACGGATAGTCTATGGAGGGTTAGTCTGTAGGTAATGATTATATCAATGGACACTTATCGACTCGACGTTTTGAGAATAAGTTATATATATAATCGATAGAGTTCAGTTTCAGATTTATGGTGGCGTAATTCCGAAATTAATAAGTTGAGTAGGAATATTCGGTACGATGAATATTTTATTCAATTTATTGTAGCTACTGGTTATAGCTCCATGGTCCTCGGGTTGGCTCCTAACACGCGAGTGTTTTCTCGTTTTATGGAACCTCGAGAATAAATTAAATTGTTGGTCTATTTAATGAATATGCAATATTATTTATTTAGTAAATAATATGTAAAATAGAAAATACATTTTCTATTAAAATAATGACTATTGTGGCGCCATTTTGTGATAAACTAGGAAAGGAAAATAAGTTAATTATTTATTTGTTAGATAATTAATGGAAAAGAGATAAGAGATTGATTTTTTGGGAATTATCTCTTATCTTTTGGCAAATATCTTTTTCTTATGGGAATAGGTAATTGTGGTGTGAAAATGGCAACTCTCTCTTTACTAGTTATTTTCCTATATAAAGAGAGTTTCTCCCAACACAAAATCACAAGTAAAATACAATATAATAGAAAAGAAAAATTAGTTTCTTGTTCTAGTCATTAAGAGAAGAAAAACCTGTGCATATTTGGGGAGATGGCGAGGATTGACGTCCACCAGTCGTCGCTAGGAGATGCAATCCGGAAGATTGCGGCTTCTCCCCTTTGGTCGACTATTTCTTCCTCTCCGTTTAGGTAAATCTTCAACCTTCTCATAGTTGTATTAATTATTTATGTGAATCAAATCGTGGTAAAGTCGCATGCGAATTTATTCGTAGCTTCCGCTGTGCAAGATCGAGTGTCTCGATCGGTGCTGTGAATCAGATCTGACGATCCAATTATGGATCGGATTCGGATTCGGGTTTCTGTATATCCAGCAAAAATATGGAGAGAATAGGCCAAAGCTAGCCGAGTAACACCGAGATAAAGAAGACGACCAACCAAGGGTCGATACTTCTCGGGATCATCCAACAAAGGTCCTTTCGACAACGGCAATTTGTGATTCTGCTCGATAGAAAATTCCACAGGCTTGGTACCCAACAAACCCGTCTCATGGATAATATCAAGGGCGTATTTGCGTTGACTCAAAACATCCTATTTCGGGCGAATTCCAACCCAAGGAAGTATTTAAGGATTCCCAAATCTTTCATTTTAAAACACTTCCCCAAATATTGTTTAAAAATAGCCAAAGCCACTTTATCATTGCTGACCACGATCATGTCATCGACATACACAAGAACATAGAGCTCAATCTCACCACGATGTAGACAAAGAAAAGAATAGTCCGAATAGGAGTGACGAAATCCGTAATCCTTGAGAGCGGACACAAGTTTGGCGAACCAACAACGCGGTGCCTATTTTAATCCATAAAGAGATTCCGCATCCGACATACCAGGTTTGAACCCCGTTTCTCGAACCCCGGGGAAATCCGCATATAAATCTCTTCTTGTAAATCCCCATGCAGGAAAGCATCATGGACATCCATTTGATGAATGTCCCAGTTCTTAGCCGCAGCTACAATAAAAAACGTACGTACAGTCACCATCTTGGCCACCGGAGCAAAAGTTTCAGTATCGTCGATCCCTTCATTCTGATGATTCCCAAATGCAACTAATCGGGCTTTCAGCCGTTGCAACGTTCCATGTTGGTCATATTTTTCCGTATACAACCATTTACTCCCCAGTGCCTTTTTCCCGGGAGGCAATGCTTGCAATTCCCACGTTCCCTGATCTTCCAATGCCCGAACCTCATCATCCATGGCCTTGTGCCAACCCTCATGTTTAACAGCCTCTTTAAACGAAGTAGAAGGATTACTTATAGTGATTTCCATGAGATACTTGCTATGCTTGTCAGAAAAAGAATCATAATTGATATAATGTGCAAGAGGATAATGAGTACCTGAGGATGCAGACGGAGCGGATGAGCATGTAGTTGGACTTTTCTTTCTCACGAGTATGTGTAACAAAGTCTTGAAACTGAAAGTTAGGAATCTTTTGTCGCCGTCCCCTCACTAATTCTACTTTTTCCACAACTTGTTGGGGAGGTGGTGATGCATCATGAACAATTTCGTCATCCTCGTGGATCCCCCCTCAACAGGTACATCATCAGGAGCGGGAGGTCCCACAGAAGGAGGATAATAACCAACCTCCTCATCACAAACTAGGGGATCATCCGGATATGTAGGAACAGAAGGTGAAGGGTCTCGGTCATCGGAGTGGTTCGCAAACGGAAATACATGCTCAAAGAACTTAACATCACGGGAAACAAATATCTCCTCCGTGTCCAATTCATATAAAGTCCATCATTTCTTCGCAAATGTATATCCAAGCAAAACACATTTTTGACTCTGCCTATCAAATTTATGTTTAGAGGGACGGTGATCATGAGCAAAACATAAACACCCTATAACTCGAAGCATGGACAAATCTGGTGGTTTTCCAAAAAGACATTCATTAGGGGTTTTAAAATCAAGTACACTAGAAGGAGTGCGATTAATGATATAGGAAGCGGCTAAAACACACCCCCCCACAAAATAAACTTAAGAGGTAAAATGGCTGTCAAAACGAATAGCTCGTGCACCATTCAAAATATGCCTATGCTTGCGTTCAATGCGTTCATTTTGCTGGGGTGTCCTGACACACGACGCTTCAAAGATTATTCCATGTTCTCTAAAATAGGGTAGTAAAGGTTTAAATTTGGTTCCATTATCACTTCGGACTCGCTTAACTGTCACTTCAAATTGACGAGCAATCAAAGCCATAAAATCCAAAAATACTATTTCAACCTCCATTTTATTCAAAAGTAAATAAATCCAAACAGAACGGGAAAAATCATCAACAATTGTCAGGAAATATGTGGCCCCACACGTGGAAGGTGCCGTATAAGGACCCATAAATCACAATGAACTAACTCAAACATTTGACTAGCACGGCTTTCATTAAGGGAAAATTGTTCACGTGGTTGTTTTGCTCGAAAACAAACTTCACACTCATCTTTATTCAAATTTCTAGAAACAGTAATATTTGGAACCTGCCGTAGAACCTTTTCTGAGGGATGCCCAACAGCCGGTGCCACAATTCCATCAACTTTCCACCATCAATGGCCAGAACACGAGCATCTGGAACGCCTGAGAAAAAGAAAAGTCATTCTATATGCTCACCCAGTCCAATCAGCTGACAGAATAATAGAAAAATATATTGTATTGCATTGCTTTGATTGAATACAATAGTAGGCTATTTATACTAATAGTCATAATGTGAACATAATAATAACCATAAATGCATAATATAAAATAATATAATATAAATCTAATTATATCTCCAATAGGCCCCCTCAAGCTCATGGGAGCGCAGCAGACATGAAGCTTGAAACTTGTAGGCGTTGATGGCGGTCGGAGGCATCTTCAAACAGTAACCGGGAGGAAGGAGTGGGTGGTGGAGGAATAAAATCCTGGGATGCAATTGTGGCATATACCCTAAAGAGAACCGATGATCAACCTGTGTAAACAGGAGGGAGGGATATACCCTTGCAGAAAAGAAAATATTTTGGGATATACCCATGCAGAAAATAAAATTTGTAGGATTTACCTTGCATAAAATAAAATCAACCCGTGTTAGCGAGGGAGGAGGATATACCCTAGCGTAAAAGGAAAAGTGTAGGGATATACCCTGGCAGAAAATTTAAAAAGTGGAGGGATATACCCTAAAATACATTCCCAAAATTTCCTCGTACCCCAAACCTTTACCTCCCATTATTTGTGGTGCTGCCGAGATTTTGTTGGGCCAAGGGTGTCACAAAAAGTGGGTGTGTGAATCGGAGAAGAAGAGTTTGGTGGCCGGAGGTCAGAAGGAGTGGGCGACGGCCGCTGCTCGCCGCCATGGGCGAAGGTGACCGGACGGCAGGGTGCCGAGTTGGAGTTTTACGAACGGGAGCAAGGTGCGGTTGTGATGGGCAGCGGTAGCCATGGATGCCGGCGATGGTGCCGATGCCGGCTAGGGTTTTATTCAAAAAATAAAATAAAATTAAATAAAAATAAAAATGTGGATATTAACTATAAAAAAAATTGCAACGTGAAAAATAAAATAAAATTGGGAGGGGGTGAGGGTTTGATCATATTGATGTAACAAACCCCCACCCAGGCATTATTTTTTTTTTTTTTGTAGATCTTGCTCAGGATCGAAAGACGTTAGTCTAGAGATTGATACTACGATCATGTGATGAATAATAGAAAAATATATTGTATTGCATTCTTTGATTGAATCTGATAGTAGAAGCTATTTATACTAATAGTCATAATGTGAACATAATAATAACCATAAATTCATAATATAAAATAATATAATATAAATCTAATTATATCTCCAATATCAGCGTCATCGTCACTCGGTCATGCATAACACACAATTTATCCGTAAACTGCATAACACAATGATTATCATCCATAAATTGAGTCGCCGAGATCAAGCTACAATTCAACTTTGGTACATATAAAACATTATTAAGATGCAAATTTCATGATAGAATAACCGTTCCCTTATGAGTTGCAACCGATGAACTCCCATCTGGTAAGCCAATGGGGCAATGCACAATAGGTTGAGAATTAACGAACAAATTTAAGTCACCTGTCACATGATTTGTCGCCTTGGTTTCAATAATCCAATCTGGTTTACCGGTCAAGCAGCCTCGTTTGCCTTTGGCAATAGAGGATTTCCCAATGCCAAATTGGCGCTTTCTGCCATGGATGATCACCTAGTTCTCTCTTTTTTTTTTTCTTGCTGTTGCCGAGAACAGGCACCCTTTTTTTTTTTTTTGGTTTGTTTCTTGTCAAAAGTAAACCAGTTGATGGTGTTTCGAGAGAGCCCTTCTCCAATTTGAATCTAATTTCATAAGTTCAAAGTCTGATACAGTATCGGGTCCTCCAATTTCAACACTATTGCAAAGCATAATGGACGAAGCACTGCCCGTCAGCTTCCTCGTTTTTTGTTTTTTAAGAGAAAACAAAAGCAACCGGCACAGTACAACAACTTTGATGATACAAACAAAAGTTGAGATTCAATACACACTGCAACTTTGATTATATATTCCGCCGAAGAAAAAAACTGCGTCTCTTGTTTCCCTTTTTATTTTTTTTTTTTATTTTTATAATATATCGGAAGAGATCTCAACCTCGCTTCGATACCATGATAAATTTCGCAGATTAAAAGTTTCTGATTTTCTATCTCATTCACGATACACAGTATACAGTATATATATACACCCAACGAATCCTACGCAACTAGTACAAAATATTTTGTTCACAATGTCTATTCACACTAATATCGTAATAATAGATAACATATACATGATTCTATGAAATGGTTTCTAGTTTGTTGGAAACTTTTTTTTTTTTTTAGAATAGTTTTTAGTTTTTTTATTTAAAATGTGTAGTTTTGATCATTTTACGTATATTTTATGTAGACGAAATGATGTAGACGTATATTCTCGTTCATGTATGCCCTTCATGTGGCAAAACGTCTGATCGAGTCATCGTTCATGTATGTCCTCTATGTGGCAAAAAGTATCGAATCATCAGTGCACAATAAATTTACTTTTTGTTGTTGTAAGAAACTTGAAAATATAACTAAAAATGCATTTTTTTTGGGAAAAAAAATGCTCAAAAGTTAACATTTGAGGTATATGTTCTAAAAACATTTCATGACGCATTTACCACGAATCTTAAAACGATGTCGGTTTCTGTTCGTAGGCATTATACCGGATGTAGGCATTAATGAACTGCCACAGTTTATCGGCCTTAATCAGGCCATTTATTTCTTATTTTGGTTGGCAATAGTCTTCAGTATCCTGGTCGACGTCCATATGATACTCTAAAGGCATTCTTATTGAGGAGATACCCATGTTAGAGTCTAAGCACAAAGTAAATTCCAAGGCATTATTATTGGTATCACAGTCGATCTAGTCAGGGCACCACACTTCGTATTAATTTCGACTTTTTAAAGGTTTTAATTTGTTTAAGGTTGTAATCTGTTTTCAACCTCACGAGTCAAATTTTATGCCTAAACTCGATTATGAAAATGTCTCATTTCAATGTGGTGACCCAAATGGTACAACGAATGTTCTGCCATTAACATGTCCTAATTTCTGAGACATTTTAAGTAGGTTGGGAAGAATAGAAATCATGGTGCTATAATACTTTATCATAATTTCCTCACCAATTATTTATTTATCTATATAAATTTCAATTAATAATAACAAAAAAACTTCTCCAACTTTTTTTTGAAGGGTACAACTTCCCGCCCTTCTAATCATTACTACTCTAGTTTCCCCATTTTTTTTCCTTCTTGATTAAAGGTCCGTTTGGATTGAAGGAATTATATAGGAAAAAAAAGGAAATATAGTGATAGAAAAGAAAAGAGACTCCCTTAAAAAAAAAGATGGGGAATGAGCGATTGTGAAATCTATTATGAGTGTTTGGATAGAAATAGTCATAAAGGAAAAGAGATATAGAGATTGTCAGTTCAATTATACGAAAAATGAATTGTTTCTTTCCATTTTTCACATGTTTTGGAAGGAAACGAGACAATCCAATTTGTAAAAAACTTTATATCGCCTTCTCTCTTGCTCTCATTTCCTTTCTTTCAAATTAAAATAATCTAAACACTAAAATTTGGATCCATCCAAATCATATAATTTATTTTCCCTTCAAAATTTTCAATCGAGCCTAAAGCTCGTCAAATCCACAGTTCTGACTCTGATGGTGCCTGCAGAGTAACTCAAGGCTTGATGAAGAGCTCTTTAAAGATGGCGTGCGATAGGAAAATCGAAACCGTAACTTACATTCAAGTCACTTCCGCTTAGCCAACCTACTTACATAGTTATCGAACTCGTCCCGACGGTTCAACCGCTCGATCCGGTCATGGAACCGGGCCAGTTCAATTATCAATCCGTTTAAGCAAGCGACCCGTTCAAACCCGATAAACCCGGCGGTTCAACCGGTGACCCGATGGGTACTGGTTGAACCGGTGGGTCAAGTAAATTTAATGAAAATAAACGTATAAAATAGATATCGAACCGGTTTTATATAACAAAAATACTCAAATCTCTCTGATATTATGCAAATTATTATTATATTTTTATGTGCACTTATTTATCTTTTGTGAGGATGTGCACTTATTATTTATTATAGATATACATCAAAATCAATTTTTTTTTTACTTAAAAACTTAAAATTTTCTTGCAACATTTTACTTAACGTTTTGCTAAATAATTCAAGTGATACTTTCCAATAAACAATACATTTAGTTTTTCTAATCTAATATTAACAATGAGTGCATCAACATTCAAATAAAAAATACTTACATGTATCGATAAAATATTTAAGAGTTAATGATATACTTAACCCTTGTATTTTTCTACAGATTCTCATATGATAATCATATATACAATATACTTTGAATTTTTAAATGATAGCTCATTAGGTGATACATAATTTCATATAATTACATACATGAAAATGAATTATCAGAGAATATTATTTTCATTATATTATATATTATTTATTTACTCTTTTTTTTGAAGGCTTATATATATTATTTAATACTATATAAATTTTTTTCGGTTTAACCAGTGATTCGGTGACCCTGTGGTTTTTCCGGGTCAACGATTACTGGGCTTTCGGTTGCTCAGCTTAGGTGAGAGGTTAGTCTCTGCGGCGAGAGACGGACGGCGTTTTTGTGGAGGCTAAGATGCTGCTTGGTTGCAACCCATGTTTAGCAAAGTACTCCACATTTGGTGGCTTAAACTCTCCCACTCCATTTTGCTGCTGCTAAAGGCCACCACGAGGTCTTCCTACCTTCATTTTTAGTACTCGATTTTCCGATTTTTTTTTTTTTTTGTTGCTGATGAATGCTGTTGTGAACTTATTGGGGTGTTTGTTTTTGTTAATTTTGTTGTTGTGGTTTTTTCAGATTGTGGCGTTGTTGCTAGCTTGCTTTTTGAATTATACAACAGTTATATTTCCCTATTTTTTAGTAGTAATAGAGGTGATTATACATAATGCATGCTTGTCAGCTTGTGGACTTGGAAGATAAGAATGCCTTACAATTGAAGTTGTGGATCTGTGTTGAATTAAGAAAATTTTAACGTGTCATTTGAAGGTGTTTGCTTTGTGTTTTAAAACGTCTCTTATACGCTATTGGCTTCGTATTTTAGGTTACAAGAGCAGATTATCTTATCGGAAGGACTGGTCTTCATTTTGCAGCTGTAAATGGGCATGCAAAATGCATTAGACTCACCTTGGCTGATTATGTTCCAAGTGCTCCTTTGAATCTCTTGGCGCCTAAACAAATTGTAGTAGCAATGACGGGTCAAATACAAACGACAAGCATGAGCAAAGGTCCGTGATCTACGTGTTCTATTGCGTAAGCAATTAGTGAAGATGCCCTTTCTGACTCGCTTATTAATGTCACTTTAAACCTCATCTTTTCCTATGACGATTATTATGTCAAAGCAATGTAGTAGCTATTTGGGGGGGGTGGATCTCTAATCTTAACTGAAAAACCTAAATCAGTTAGGTTGAATTTTCATTGGGTACATTCTAGCTAAATTATGCATGGTAATGAATATTAGTTTCATATGACTTGATTACCTATCTTTCGGAACAATGTTTTAGAGCACGCTAATTTGAATTTGTTTGTTTTAATTTTTTGGTCTTTTGCTACACTTTCCGGTTCTTTAACAGAGTATTGATATTACACCGTCCTACGTTTGTGTTGAAGGACCATAGTCTCTTGTTTGCAATAAGGCATAATCCTTTTGCTTAATTGCAGTGCTCTTTATAAGTTTATAAATACAGCTGTTGATAGGGGTATTACTGCTTTGCATATGGCCTGCTCTGAATGGATTTTTGGATTGTATAGAGCTCCTTCTTGATCTTCAAGCAAATGTATCAGGAGTTTCTGGGTGCAACTTGTAACGTGCCCGACTTTTTGTTTTATCCACGAACTTATGCTATAGGAGATGGAAGCACTCCACTTTACACCGCTTGTGGGGGCAATTTGAAATGTTGCCAGGTGCTGTGATCTGTAAATTTTCGTTGAACTCTAAGTATTCCCAGAAAAAAAAAAAACGGTTTCTTTATGATTTCTAATTTTATTTTTCTTTGTTTATGCAGCTTCTACTCTCAAGAAGTGCCAGCCGGCTGGCGCGAAACTCCAATCGGTATTTGACTGGATATATCTTGTTCTTGCCTTTTTTTTCTCTCTTTCAAGCATAGTCTTGATTTAAACTGAATTTTGCACGTTTTCCAGGTGGCTCCCTCTTGATGTTGCCAAGACGCGGGGGCGTCATTGGCTTGAGCCAATTTCGGAACTGATTCTGGTTCATCCATTCCAACTTTCCCAACTTCTTGTTATTTATCACTGCCTTTGATGAGAGCGCTCAATATCGCCAGGTAATTATAACATATCCAGTTAGTATTATTCATAATTTTGTGAAATTAATGTAGATTAACTTCATCTGCATTCTGCAGCTAAAGAAGCAGAAATGGGAAATAATTTCTTTGAACAAAGAAAGTATAGATAGATCTTACCTTTACACGTCTGCGTAGAAACGGCTTTATGTGAATAAAAATGAATAAGAATATATCAATAATGGAAAGACGTTATCAATGAATTTTTGCTTGGTCACTCAAATGGGAACTTGAGTTGGGAGATTGTTTCGTGAAAATCTCGATAGTATTTCCTACTTATAAATTTCCATTGTGCTAGACTTTTAACTTTTGAATTGATTGAAGGACCTTTGATTATGTATGTCTTTGTAGTTTCATGTCAAACTTGATCCTGCTGTGTGAGATTGATTGAATAGTTTAAATCATTGGAACACAATTGACTATCAAAATCTCTTCCTGCAGAGAATGTGGGATGCAACCCTCTGCAACCCCTTCTGATGATGCAGAAGCTGTAACAGGTAAACAATTTTTCCCACTCATGATTAGCTGGCATATTTTACACAAAATGTTTTCCGGACGTCTCGCTCATTGATCGATTTATTAATCATGCTAGATCGCGACTAATAACCGTCTCTTGTAATAACTACGAGAGAATCCCTCTCACTGAGTATTTCACGATTGTTTAGTGCACAAAATTCATTTGACATGACAAACAAAAGGTTTGTAGAACGTACCATGTTCGTATGGTCCTGATAATGTTTCTGAGATTATATTTTGACATACAATAATTATAGCTAGCATTATGATAAATCTCATTATACTTCTGATAATCTTTGTTATTGGGGAAAATGCACAGCAGGTCCTTAAACTGCAAGTACAATTATCCTTATGTGCCGAACCAACAAATGAGTCAAATTATCACCTAGTCATTTTCTGGGGTTGAAAGCACTTAGGTTATTACCTTATAGCTAGAGTACATCACCAACTTATACTAAACAATATAAAACTGAACTGTAAAAACAACCAAAAGTGTCCTTAAAATGAAGAAAAACAGAGCGACGAAGCTCTGATAAGTGTTGGCCTAACTTTTTTATGACCTCTTCGTGGTCTTTTGGTTGAGTACAATCTTTAGATCTCCAGAAGCGTACTTATACTTGATTCTATAGGCTGTAAGAATAAGTCTGACACATGACAGTGACAGGCAAATAAAATATGTTGCTAAGCAGGATCAAAAATCAGGAAATTTTAAATAAAACCCAGATCTTCAGCAGACTTGTACTATACACATACAGGAAACCGATAAAATTAAACGTTTACGGCTACAATGGGTAGGGGCGGCCATAAAAGACCGTGTGGTTGTTAGACGGCGGTTAGAGCTCTGGAAAAGGAAAGAGAGAGAACAAATCACAAGAACAATATTAGGGCAATTTTGGCATTTCACACTAACCTAGGGTTAGAATTTCAGTCCTAGGCTAAGAATGTGGGTGTACAATCCGATATATTCATCTTCATTCTAGCAAAAGAGGTTTTCTAGTTTAGCCAACAAAACTAAAAGAGTAACCCTATTTCCTTGCTCTGGCCCTTCCATGCCGCCTGAATAGTTACGAGAGGCAGATTATTGCGTATCAAAAGGATCGGTTATAGACCTTATCTGGTTATCTTTAATTTCTGAGCGAACGTTTCATTACCATCTCACTCGTTGTAGCCATTTTTGGTACCTTCACTACATTTTAAGGAATTCCTTCAAAAGGTTGTTGCTAGTCGATTTCCTTTTTATATGAACACACAGAAATCCAAACTCTTTTTATTAGGCTACTGAAAGTGGAACCTAAAAGGGATAACTGAAGATTTTACTTTGTTGTTTTGACTGCTCACTTAATTACATACTACTATTTAACTTTAGACTCAAATGGAACACCACGACCACGACTATAACATCCTGAAGCAAGAAAACGATAAGCTGCTTATTGAAAACCTTGCAATGAAAGAAGCAACGAGGAATCCAATTTGCACCAGTTGTGGTGGTCCAGCATCTCTTGGGGAGATATCCATTGAGAAGCAGCATCTTAGGGCTGAGAATGCTAGGTTAATAGACGAGCATAATAGATTGCGTATGATAGCAAGTAAATGTCTAGGCAGACCAGTATCGTCTTTGATAGGTTCTACGTCCCTAAGCATGTCGGATCAGGAACTTGGAGACAGAAGTTCTGGGGGCGCTTCATTGCCAATGGGATTTAACAGTGAATTATCTCCACTAGTTCCCCCAAGAACCATGAGTTCAAACAGTTTTGATGCTTCAGTTGACCAATCTATGTTTATCCAGCTTGCTGTGAATGCAATGAATGAGCTGGTTAAGCTGGCTCAAATGGGTAGCCCGATGTGGCTTAAATGCTTAATAGCTCTAATCGATGAGACGCTCGAGGAAAATTAGGACTTAAAGAGCATAAAGGAAATCGATCTTGTTTATTATTGGGAGACGTTAAGGGTTACACATAGAAAACCGAAAGGGAATATATTCATACATAGGAGCAATATCCAGTGGTAGACCTCCTGTCTATGGGGTTACCTGCCCAATCAGCATCTGTGTAAACAATGATGTTGTTGATGTCAGTTTTCTGGAAGAATAAGCCTTGGCCAGGAGTTCTTTTGAGGTATCTTAGAATCCTGTATACAGCATCCCAATGCTCCTTGGTAGGTGACTTAAGGAACTGACTAACAATGCTTACAGCATAAGCAACGTCAGGCCTTGTATGGGACAAGTAGAGGAGTTTCCCAACAAGCCTCTGGTATCTGTCCATGTTCACAACAATTTGACCATGTATGAGTTTGATGCTGGGATCAATGGGAGACAGGGCTGGTTTGCACCCAAGCATGCCCGTCTCTTTAAGAAGATCCAGTGTGTACTTTCGTTGAGACACCGAAATACCCTCCTTGGTTCTAGCAACTTCCATGCCCAAGAAGTACTTGAGGTTGCCCAAATCCTTGACTTCAAAAGCTTTGGCCAGTAATGCCTTCAGTTTGGATATTTCTTTGTGAGTCATCTCTGTCAAAATTATGTCATCCACATAAACAATTAGAATGGATCTCATCCCATTAGTGGTTTTAACAAACATGGTGTGGTCACTGTTACATTGATAGTACCCAGCAGTTTTAATCACAGATGTGAGTTTCCCAAACCAGGCTCTAGGGGACTGTTTTAGACCATACAGAGATTTTCTGAGTTTACAGACCATGCCCTTAGTCTTAGGTTTATCAAAACCAGGGGGAATGGTCATAAAAACATCTTCTTTTAGGTCCCCATTAAGAAAAGCATTCTTAACATCGAGTTGGAAGAGGGGCCAGTCAAGTTGGGAAGCAAGAGAGAATAAAACTCTAATTGTGTTTAACTTAGCAACAGGGGCAAATGTTTCTTGATAGTCAAGACCATATGTTTGAGTAAAACCCCTAGCAACAAGTCTAGCTTTATACTTATGTAAACTACCATCTGCATTATACTTGATAGTAAAAAGCCATTTACAGCTAACAGGTTTCTTTCCAGGTGGTAGAGCAGTTAATTGCCAAGTCTGGTTTTTTATAAGAGCAGACATTTCTGTGTTAATAGCATCTTTCCAAGCAGGATAAGTAAGGGCCTCATGAATATTTTTAGGTATGACTTCCTTATCTAAACTTTTAGTGAACATGCAGAATGTAGGGGATAGTTTATTATAAGAAAGATGACTGTAAATAGGGTGATCAGTGCAGCTTCTTTTTCCTTTCCTAAGGGCAATAGGGAGATCATCCTCAAGGGAATGACAAGGATTCTGAGTCATACCTGGATCCTTAGGAGTAAGGTCGAATGTTCGATCCACGTGAGGTGATATACCCAGAGTGCTCTCTTGTTGGTTCAGATTACCATCACCAAGGAGACTTGAACCTTGTTACGTGGTAGACTTTGAGGAGAGGCTGAACATTTGGAGGCCTTGTGACTTGGTCGGGTTGGTTACTCGAGTGTAAGTGTCATGTTCTTGGAGATCACTGTGTTCATTGATGACATCCGGAGAGGTAGTGGAATTTACTTCAGGACATGATGGATCCAGTTCTTCCTCCTGCACAGGGGTTAGAGAGGGCAAAGAAGGAGCAATAACATCAACCATATCCCAATCAGTGGATGAATCATGAGAGTGTTCAGTTTGTTCCTTAAAGTAAGGAGTATCTTCAAAAAACTTGACATCCATGGAGTTGTAAAATTTCTTAGTATTAGGTGAGTAGCACTTGTATCCTTTTTGGTGATTAGAGTAACCCACAAAGATGCATTTTTGTGCCCTATGATCTAGTTTACTTCTGTTATGAGCATGAACATAGACAAAAACCGTGCATCCAAAAGTTTTGAGAGGAACATTACAAGTGAGGTGAGTACAATGATGTGTGATCATGAGAGACTGTAAAGGAGTTTTAAGTTGTAAAACCCTACTAGGCAATCTATTAATCAGGTAGCAAGCAGTTAATATGGCATCACCCCACAAGTATTTAGGTACATTCATAAAAAACATAATAGCCCTAGCCATTTCAAGTAAATGCCTATTTTTCCTTTCAGCAATGCCGTTTTGTTGAGGGGTGTCAACACAACTACTAATGTGAACAATGCCTTTTTCAGAGCAGAATTTTCCCAGATTAGACTCAAAATATTCCTTGGCATTATCACTTTTTAGGACCTTAATTTTAGTTGAGAATTGAGTTAGAATCATGGTATAAAAATTCTTGAAAACAGTGCCAACTTCAGATTTTTCCTTCATGAGAAATGTCCAAGTGAGTCTAGTGTGGTCATCAATAAAAGTGATGAACCATCTATGACCAGAGACATATTTAATCCTAGAAGGTCCCCAAACATCACTGTGTATAAGGGAGAAAGGATTAGATGGTATGTAAGGCACAGAAGTAAACACAGACCTAGTTAACTTAGTAAGTTGACAAGTTTCACATTGTAAGTTGGAGAGATTCAAATGATTAAACTTTTCAGGAAACAGAGTTTTAAGATAAGGGAAGCTTGGGTGGCCCAATCTCTGGTGCCACAGCATTACATCATTCAATTTATGACTAGAATTAAAAGCAAAAACAGGTAGATTCTTCATAATATATAGGCCAGCACACTCATCAGCACTGCCAGTCTTCTTCTGAGAGGTTTGCTCCTGAAAAACACACTTATTAGGGGAGAAAATAACATTCCATTTCAGATCATTAGTTACTTTATTTACTGAAATCAAATTGCAGTCAAGATTTGGGACATATAATACATCTCTTAATACAAGTGTATCCGAGATGTATGCAGTCCCAATTCCTTGTGCAAGAGAAACAGTTCCATCAGCAATTTTGATCTTATGGTCATTTGTGCACAGTCTAATATGTTTAAGGAGGCTTTTGTTTCGGTCATGTGAGAAGATGCTCTGAATCAATGATCCAGAGCTTTTATCAATAGATGAAACAAAATTTGCATAAGATTTCTTACCGAGATGTTGTATGAGTGGCAATTTCAGGCTTGGATGATCTTTCCAACTTGGCTAAGATAGCTTTGAAGGCATCCAGTTGTTCATCAGAGATGAGATGGCCATCAGTCTTGTCATCACTTACCACCTTGCCATAGTCTTCTCTGTTATTTCCCTTCTTAGCCTTGCTTTGTTTCGAGGTTTCCGTGGAGTTTCCAAAGATGATTCCCTTTGTGATTTGATCTTTGCGGTGATCACACCAAAGTTTATCCTTTTTCTTGTTGTTAGAGTCCCAAGAGTTCTGTTTCTTTGAACCATCACCTTGGTCACCATTTTTTCCATATGAGAGGAGGGCAGATCCTTCAACAGCATTCTTAGAAGATGAGTCTTTAAGCATCAATTTTCTCCTACTCTCTTCGTGTTTAACTTCAGCAAAAATGGCTTTTAGCGTGGGTAAGGGTTTTGTAGACAGAACCCTTCCTCTGACATCATCAAGGGTGGCATTTAATCCAATAAGAAACTTGAATATCCTTTTTTGTTCGACCACCTTCTTGAAAGGACCTTTACTCCTTGTGTTGGTTTATTTTGGGGAACAAAACCAGCTAGCATATATTAATTGGTTTATAGGAAATACCAACTAATATTTTCTACGTATAGGAACAGGAACTCCTTGTGTTGGTATGAAGACTACTAATTTTTCTACACTAGGAACAAGGGCATCTGGAACTGTTATGATCAATAGTATGGCTCTCATTGAGATTTTGATGGGTTCGGTGAGTTCTTGAAGTCTCTGCACTTATTATCTTCTTGAAATGTTCTAAATGTATATTTTCAACCTAAAAATCTTATTTTGAAAGCTGCCTCTCATCCTTTTGTTGATTCTTGATGGATTTACTTGTTTCTTTGTCTTACAGAACCGGTTGGCCGAACTTTTTCCAAGTATAATTGGGAGAGCCGCAACAATTGATATAAATTCAAGTGGCATGGATGGAACTAGAAACTGTGTTTTGCGATTGGTATGGTGCTCTACTGTTCTGCTTAACATCTTCGCATATAATTTGTTGAAGTGTTCATCTTTACCTGTTTTATTTCTTGCCATAAAAGCTGCTAATGTCAAAAACTGGATTATGCAGATGCAGGCACAGTTCCAAGTTCTTTCACCATTGGTACCAGTCCGTCAAGTAAAGTTTCTTCGTTTCTGTAAGCAGCAGGCAGAGGGTATTTGGGCAGTGGTTGATGTGTCTGTAGATGCTGACCGTGCAGGAGGAAATGGCGGCTGTAGAAGGCTCCCTTCTGGATGTATTATTCAAGATATGCCCAATGGTCATTCCAAGGTTTATGAACTTCCTATTAGTCTTCACTTTATATCTGTTTCAATGTTGGTTTACAGGTTGTTTTCGGCTCTTTATAGTCTGGATTTTGGGCAA
The DNA here is from genome assembly GCA_026214975.1 of Gentiana macrophylla. Classification (NCBI taxonomy): domain Eukaryota; kingdom Viridiplantae; phylum Streptophyta; class Magnoliopsida; order Gentianales; family Gentianaceae; genus Gentiana; species Gentiana macrophylla. The sequence goes on from CM047806.1 coordinate 20,153,951, forward strand.
CATGCCTTTGCTTTACTTGTGTGTGAGTGTCTCTGTGTAAAACACATGCATGTAATACGATCTGCTTGTCTAAATTCAGGTCATCTGGGTAGAACACCTGGAATATGATGAGAGTGATGTACATCCATACTTCCATCCTTTGCTCAAATCAGGCATATGTTTTGGTGCTCAAAGGTGGGTTACAAATCTTGAAAGGCAATGTGAACGCCTAGCTTTCTTGATGTCATCCGCGTCTCCTAGCACAGATGTCTCTGGTATCGTATCGTCTTTTTTTTTTTTATGCTTCAAGTTGACCTCCTATTTACTTTGCCATCAATGTATTCTGTTCTACTACTAAAGCATCAATTCCATGTATGACAGTGACCAGTCATAGCGGTAGGACGAGCATTGCAAAGCTTGCACAACATATGACACATAGCTTCTGTTCTGCAATCTGTGGTACTTTGCACAAATGGGATATAGTCGAACCTGGAAATTACGAACATGCAAAAGTGATGATAAGGAATAGCAATGGCAACCTTGGTGAACCACCTGGTGTTATCTTGAGCGCGTTGCGTACGGTTTGGATGCCGGTTTCACATCATTGCCTCTTTGAATATCTCCGGAGTAAGCAAACCAAACCCCAACAGAATGTGAAACTCCAGATTGCTAAAAGGCAAGAGCTTGGCAACTGCATCTCCCTTATTCATAAAAATGTGAGTAAAAATTCAAAGACCACACACGCGGTACTAAAAATTGATTTTCGAAAAGTTGAGTATGAAAAATCAACTTTTTTAAAACCGAATATAAACCATATGATATGACCGACTTTTTATTCTTTAGTGTGGTGTAGTAGTAGGTGTGATCTCCCTATGATGACTAATGACTTATAGGTGATCACTGAATACTGATTCCTTTGGGAATTATGTCGAACAGGCTGCAAACAGGAAAGGCAATGGAAACCAGAGCAGGAAGCTGTTGTTGGTGTTGCAAGACACAAGCACAGATATTTCAGGCTCAATGGTAGTCCATGCAGAAGTTGACATTGCTGGAATCAAGTCGGTAGTGAACGGAGGAGATTCCTCTCGTGTGGCTTTGCTTCCATCAGGTTATGCAATCTTTCCTGATATTAGTGAAGAATCAAATAGTACTAGGCCTAGTAGCTGCAATGGCTTCGCGGTTGAAGAACGTGGTGGTGGTGGTGGTGGGGGTGGAGGTGGAAAAGGGTGTTTGCTGACCATCGGATTACAATTCCAGGCGAGCAAATCGGATGCCACCGCCTGGCTGCAGCCGGAATCAGTTGAGGATGTGAATGCTGTGTTTTCTCGCACAATTCAATGTATCAGATCCAAACTCCATTGCAGTTAACACTGCTTGGAGAATTGGTGTTTAGTTGGCTTAATTAATTAATTAATTTACATAGTTTGCTCTTTCGTTTTTTATTTTATTTATTTTAATGAAGGTTTGCTCTTTAGTTTTGAAGATGGTGAAAGCATTTGATACTTATAGTTTAAGTTGAACAATTACTAGTTTGAGGTCGTAAATTATGTAAGAAATTGTGAGTTAAAATTGTCAATTATAGTTTACGTTGTAAAAATTGCATTGATCAAAGATTTTTATTGAATGGCGCATAGATCAAAGTTAAAAGGAGGTAAATTTATATTTTTCCATGAAAAAAACTGGCTAGTGAATCCAATTTTATTTTAGGAACCAACAAGTTTTATTAATCAACTAAATCCGCTAAAATCGTGGTAGAAATAGTGTACGGGGACGTGTTTCCAAGTAATGACACCCAAAGAATCAACGTCTAGACACATCAGCGTATGAGCCGGCACATTACCGGTACGTTTAACAATAGAAAAATGAACTGAAGAAAAATTAGCGGCCTCTGCGGCACAATCCTACAATAAGCTGCCGAAAGACGAGAAATCATCCTCTTGATGCTGCAACCGTTGAACACAAACCAAGCAATCACTCTCTACCAGCAAATGAGTAAGCCCCAGTCATCGGCCCTCCACCAAGGCCATTAGAATCGCCCTCAGTTCCAACACCGTGACTGCTATGCCTGGATCCAAATGAAAGGAGTAGGCTGCCAGGATGGAACCCTGATGGTCGCGAAAAATAAGCCCGATCCCTGACGTATTTGGTGTAGCCAAGGCATCAACATTACACTTTATCATCCCACCAGGAGGCCTTTCCCAACGATCTTGCAACTTCTATTGCAACACAGCCGGAGGTACCTGAGTAGCCTGAAAGAATTCTCTTGCCGCACTGAGAGCCGAGGAGAAGACACGAGATACATACACCGGTTGATCATCATAAATCGCGGCATCGTGCCTTCCATATATGCCATATCACCTACACAAACTCTGCTACCTCCCTTCACGTCAGCCGATCTTGGATAAGCGAGAAAAAGCCCCTGAAGTCCGAAACTCTTCCCGGATGTGCCAAAGACCCAAAAGGCGTGTGCTTCCACATCCTAACCGCCAACTCGCACTCAAAGAGAATATGTGCCAAAGTTTCATTCGCAGCCCCACATGCCAGACACCGGCCATTCCCCCCACATTGCGCTTAGCCAAATTGCTCACCGCTGGTAAACAATCATGTAGACACATCCATAAGTAGTGGTGAATACGCGGCTGGACAACAACATCCCAACACTACCTCCACACCACATATAATTCGCCTGGCCCTGATGCAGCACCACACACCAGCCCCGGTCTGTAAAGAGACACCGCCAGCCGATAAAAAGACTTAACCGTATATATTCCCCGGCTCTCATAATGCCAGATGCACATATCCAAATGACTGCCTTGTGTAATCGGAGTATGAAGAATCGCGTCACTTTCCCGCTCTCTAAACTGTGCGCGCACCAATGAGGCATTCCATCGCCGAGTGTCAGGGATAAACAAATCCACCACTTTACAGTCGGTTAGGAGATTATGTCCTGCATGCGACACTCGAAACGAGCTAGAGAGGTCCACCCAGGCATCATGAAAGACATAAACAGAGGCGCCATCCCCCACCTGCCAGCGCAGGCCACTCATCAACAAATCCCGCCCCTCTAACAAACTACGCCAAAGGAAAGAAGGCCCCGACGTACAAGTGGCTGCTAAGAACGTACTATTGCGGAAGTATTTTACCCGTAGCACCTGACCAACTAACGAACCTGGATAGAGAAGGACGCGCCAAGCCTGCTTTGCCAAAAGAGATAGGTTAAAAAATTCCAAATCTCGAAAGCCCAACCCCCAGGTTCTTTTGCATACAACATGTTTTCTAGTTCTTCCAATGAATCTTGCGCTTCTGCCCCGTATCTCCCCAACCTCGGATCTCCTTTTCCAGATCTTGCAGAATGATAGTTGGGATCTTGAAACACTGCATAGAAAACGTTGGAATAGCCTGAAGAACCGATTTTATCATAACCTCATTCCCAGCTAGCGGTAGAAGCTTATCCTTCTAGCTTGACAGTTTTTTTCCAAATTTTCTCTCGTAAGAATTCGAACACATGTCTTTTACTGCGCCCAGTCATATACGGAAGCCCCACATACTTATTAGAACATTGCCCATCGGGACATGCATCAACTGGGATACTTCCTCTCACACATCCTCTGCAATACCCTGACTGAAAAATAGGCTCGACTTATGGAAATTGATGGCTTGACCTGACATGTCCCCATTCCGCTGGAAAAGCTCCAACAAGCTCTGAACCGCCCCATCAACAAGCTCAAAGAATAGCATACTATCATCTACAAACAAGAGGTGAGATATGGTAACCGAATTGCTGCCAAAAGAAATATCTCACAATGCACCCTGAGCACAATAGCCGTTGATAAGCGCCGTCAGGCCCTCCTCACAAATAATAAAAATGATGGGAGATAGAGGGAGTGAATCCAAATTTTACATTTGGTTTCTATTAAAAGCCCATATATTTTTTATTTTCTCAAAATTCTCATGTATATTTCATTGTTACAATTAACACCTCTATTTATCGTTTTTGTTAAGATAAACACCCCCATGTATTGTTTTTGTTACGATAAACATCCCTATGCATGTGTTTTTTATTGCGATAAACACCATGTTAGTTATTCTATAATTGGAACAAAACACATATATAGTGTTGTTTATCGTAAAAAAAAAAACTATAAGTGTTTATTGCCCGTACATATAGTGGTTGATTAGAGTCAACTTTACTATGCTCCGGTGCATGTTTCAATTCCCTTTTACGGCACTTTTGGTTCATTCCGGAAAGTTTTAGATCTTATTTAGGGCAAAAATCGCATTACACGTCCACCATGAGGTAAACCATCAAATAGATGGAAAATCTCACATTTTCACGATGTTTTGGCCCTTTACGAGCCATATGTTTCTTGCGGAATTACGCTCGGTATGTTGTTTGGTATGTGAAATGCAGGAAATAGGTGACTCGTATACCCGGAAGTTGAGGCATGAGGCTTAGAAAGATGAAACCGAAGCTCGGGGATGGAAAAGTTGAAGAAAAAGCTTAAATTCACAACTCTGCATTCCTGGTACTTACCGAAGTCATCTTGGTGGTCACCAGAACTCACCATATGTTGGGCAGAATGTACAGAAATCTCGGTAGTTACCAGACTAATCTGGGTACTTACCGAGATTACTGCAAAATGGATACCTGCGTTTTTTTTAGAAAAAAAAACAGTTTTTTCTCACCCAATTCCACACACACTCTCTTAGACACTCCTCTACCCTTTTAGGTCGAAATTTCCCCCCTCTCTCCCTTAGATTAGCTCTTCTTTCACTCTTTTCTCTTAGATTAAACACAATTTAGCTTAGATTCAAGCTCTCTTTGTTGGATTTTTGCATTTTGGCTTCTCTTCTCCATCTTTGGACATGGGTGTTGAAGATACTTGATGTAATCCATATTTTGCTGCGATTTTGGTAACCAATTTCGGTTTCTTTCTTGTTTATGGCTTTAATTTCATCTTTGCTTGTTATTTCTTGTTTAATGATGAGTAGCTAAACTTTTCATAGCCAAATCATGTGAAGATTGAAGAAATCACCCTCTAATTGATGAAATTGGGAATGGGTAGTGCTTAATTGTTGTTATATCAATGAATTCATGTCTTAAAACTTGTTCTTAATGCTTGAATTAGCTTGTACACCTAGTTCATGAACAAACACACCACTTTTATAAATGTATGTTGCGAAGGGGTGTGGGAAAATGGGTTTTAAGATCATTCTTTATAATCAACTGAGTTGTTTAGATTGATTAGGAGTGAGGTTTCAATCGGTTGTGAAATCGGGCAACTCTAGCGCGTTAATCTTGTTTCGGTCAATTAAATTCTTAAAGCGGATTTGTTGAACCGGGCAAAGGGTGTTCGATTGTTGTATGGCGTCGTACACTAGCTTAGGAGTTTGCACCCATGAATGAGTCGATATAAGTAGAGGTTGGTAGGTTGGTTAATCCCATTCCCAAGCTAATCGATTGGAGGGGTGAAAGTAATCAATTGGATCATGGTTTGGCTATGTCTCTTTCTCTCTTTAGTCTCTTTAGTTTATATTTTGTTTTAGTGTAATTAAACTTGAAATATCTTGGTTGACCTAAACTAAATTCGAAAACGGCTTTGATACTCGATTGATTCCTCGTGGGATACGACCTTGCTCACCTCTATAGTGCTTCCGACCCGGTACTCTGCCGGTTAAGGTTGGTCGTTACTATTTTGGTCATCAAGTTTTCTGGCGCCGTTGCCGGGGAGTTAATCGATATCTTTTAAGTCTTTTGAAGATTTAGGCTTAGGTTGTTTTTATTTTACTGTTTTCTTGTTGTTTATTCCTTGTAGTGTATGACCCGAAGCTCAAAGGAACCATTACTTCCATATATTCCCGAGATTGAGGCCTTAGCTAGACAATCAAACGCCTTATAAGCAGGCGGTTCAAGTTGAAGAAGTTACTCAAGAGTTGGAAAGTGAGAGTTTTAGTTCCGAGACTTCTAGTATGGCTACGGGGAATGAAGATCTTGAATTTAGCCGAGGTATGGAACGAGAAAGAAGTGTGAATCCGTTTGAGGAGAGGGATACTACTCAATACCAAGGTCAACCATCCAATTCACTCTCTCCAAGGATTGAACCTCTACCTAGAGAAGGGAATATTGTGCGTAGTCCTTCATTGACCAATCACTTTCAACAAAGGACCAATATCCCTCTCCAAACTCCAGAAATCCCTCAAACGCAACAACCTCCACAAATGGACCCCCAATTCCTTCAACAATATCAACAAATGATGATGCAAATGGCCCAATTCAATCCTATGATGAATCCCATGATAAACCCTATGATGAACCAATTCCCTCAAATGTCAAATCCTTATGCTCAACAATTTATCCCTCAAGCTAATCCTCAACCAAACCCCATAGTGAACCCGCAACCATATGCACCTCAAGCTCAAGTAAACCAAGCGGGAAATCGACCGGTGAGGCTTTGTAGAGATTATGTGACACCGATGGCTACCACGGGTCATAGTCCTATTCGAGTACCGGCCGTTGCGGCTAATAACTTGGAAATAAGGCAACATGTTTGGCATTTACTTGGAGATAATGCTCAATTTGAAGGAAAAGCGACGGATGATCCGAACACTTTCATTAACAACTTTCTTGAGGTGTGCAAAACAGTGAAGATAAATGGGGTTGGTGAGGAAGCGGTTCGGCTACTTTTGTTCCCTTTTGCTCTAAAAGGAAAGCGAGGAGTGGTATTCATCTTTGGCTCATGACTCCTCCACACACATGGAACAAGTTGCAAGCACTTTCTTGCTCAAGTACTTTCCACCATCGAAGGCTCTTGATTTGAAGTCCGACATTTCTAATTTTGAGCAACTATTGGGTGAAGATTTGTTTGAGGCATGGGATCGGTTCAAGACTATGTTACGGAAATGCCCTCAACATGGATTCGAAGCATGGGACCAAGTGCATCTATTCTATAGGAATTTGGATGGTAGTTCAATGCAACAATTGAATGGAGCATGTGGAGGATCCATCATGGATGTAGCACCGGATGTGGCTTTGGCCACCATTGAGAGGATTTGTGAGAACAATAGGCAATGGAGTTCGGGAAGAAAGCAATTAAAGCATAAAAAGCCACTTGTGACCGCCTTGGTAGATGAGCCCGAAAGAAACTCCGAGTGGCATAACAAGGTGTTAGCTATGGAACAAAAGGTTGATGATTTGGCTTTAGAGAACAAGAAGGCCCGGTTATGTCAACTTTGTGGTGGTGAACATTCGGCTATGAATTGCACATCTCCAAATACACCACCAACAACTATGCCAATGAAAGCTCAAGTAGCACCTCAAGCCGGGACCTTAGTGGCTAATGCGAATTCAATGCAACTGTCACGGATTTTATTAATACAAAATAAACAAGTAATAAAACCGGTTAACCTCAAGTATAAGGATCGTAGTATGGAGGCTAATGCCGGGTCGATCTTACGGGGACCTAGACGAATGTTAACCCTAGCCTTTGTTTTTAACTAACTCTTGTCACGATTACTAACCTAACGAATAACTAACTAAACAAATATGCAGAATATAACTAGACAGAGGAGATTAATCCAATGCTAGGAGAGATTGAAAGCGATAAAAAGAAATAAACTAAAAGTGCAGGAAAACAAATTAACTAATCTAAACTCGAGCTATGAGGATTGTAAATCAAGTTTATAAAAGACAAACGAGGATTGATCCACCTATCAACATTCATTGATCTCTATCTCGATTTTACGTGGTATTTACTTAGGTTGTGATTCATCTTCTCTTAACATGAAATCCTAATTCCTTAGGTATTTCATCTATTAACCTAGTATCTTCCAATGCTAGATTAACGCGTTTAAAAGGCCAAAGATGTCAACTTTTATGTTTAACCTAGTGATTGAACCTATTAACTTCCGTTACTATAGATTCAAAGACTATTCCTATTCATGGTGATCTAAAGGTTTAACATGACTCCCATCAAGCATAAACACAATCGAAAACATGCAATCTTCCGATATAATGCACTAAAAACATGAGTAAAGCATGAATAAGAAACAACCATAAATAAGTACTCACAATAATAACCGAGATAAAGCAGATCAATTCACGTTGATGGCTTCACAACTCTCGTTTGATGGAGGTTTTAGCCTCTCGAACATCCTCAAAGAACTCAAAGAATGTATAAAAACAAAGATAAAAAGCAACCTAAACTAACCTAGATCTAATTTGCATAAAAGTAAAGGAAAAGATGTAAAAGCTGCAGCCTTAGCCGCTTTAGGTATTAGGGTTTATGTGTGTCGAATTGTGTGTTCCTTGGAGTGCGTAAATAGCGGTATTTATAGAAGATTAAGTCGGTCTCATTTGAGTCGGCGGACGGACGAGCGTTCAATTGAGTGGACGCTCGTTTGATATTCTTGAACTCCCCTCAGCCGCTCGTTCAAACTCCGTTCAAACTCTCTGTATCAGGATTGTTTCCGTGGACGCCCGTCTAAATTTCCGGACGTTCGATTCGATATGGACGCTGCGCATGGACGAACGCTCATCATGACTTGAATGCGATTTTTTGCATCTTTATCTCTTTTCTTCAATTCACTTCATCATCATCTCTTCTTAAATCTTTATAGCTCGAGTTTTAACCCTTTTTGATCATCATTTGAGCACAATGAACATACCTATAACACATGGAAAACATCGCAAAACTGTAATAAAGTCCAATTAATTATAATTCACGATGAAAACACATAATTTATTCAATATTGAGATTAAGTCCTTAAAAACCTAGTATGCTCAATATTTCCATATAAGGGCCGTTTATTATGCAATTAATCCAATTAAGAGGGAAAATACCGTAAAATATATCATAATAAAACATAGATTTTCACCCTTAACAGCAACAATCTTTGATGAATGCCTACGCTTTAGGGCAATTGAATGCGGGGCAAATGGATTTTAACCCTCTCACTACCTATGGCAATCCGGTGATTGAACCTATGGATATGAGTTTGATGTTGGACACACAACCCTATGATGCTAACTATGTGGGGCAAGGGCGTGTCCAAAACTATGATTTTCAAGGAGCTCAACAAAATTGGAGAGAGAATCCTAATTTGACTTGGGGTCGTGGTCCGAATCAAGCGCAATCCTCTAGGCCTCAACAAAGTTCTTCTTATCAAGGCACTCAAACTCCACGACAACAACAATCCGGAACTTACCAACATCCAAATGCCCATCAAAACTACTCTCAAGGAAGCTATTCTCAACCACCACCAATGGCTCCTATTCCACAAAAGAGTTCTACCGATATTCTCTTGGAGCAAATTAACAAGACGTTGCAAGAGCATGGAAGAATGCTCCATGATCAAGGTCGGGAATTGAGAGATATCAAGACAAATGCCAATAACACCACAGCCACATTCCAATCGGCAATACGGAATCTTGAAACTCAAGTAGGTCAATTGACCGAAAATGCAAATACCGCACCGGTTGGAGGCTTGCCGAGTAACACCGTGAGAAATCCCAAGGGGGTGAATGCTATCTCTACAAGAAGCGGAAAGGTGGTTGGTAATGACATTGGGGTGAGGAAAAACGTTGAAGATCATGGTAAAAGCAAAGTGGATGATTTGGTAGAAAATGATAGTGAAGATCAAGCTGTTGGAGAGCATGCTAGCGAAGCTCACAAGCAAGTTGAGGAGGCACCAAAAGCGACTAGAAAAGGGGACACAACCACTTCCAATCCACAAAGGAAAGGTACAAGTAGCAATGGTATGAATACTTCTTCTACACCTTTTGATTTGAGCACTTTACCTTTTCCCCCTAGAGGTCCTAAGAAAGATGTTTTAACCAAGAGTCAAAACAAGTTCCTTGACATCTTGCGCAAGGTTGAGATAAATATCCCTTTGGTTGATGCTATAGCTAACATGCCTTCGTATGTTAAGTTTTTGAAAGGGATATTGTCCAATAAGGCCAAGATGGATGAGGTGGTGTGCCTAAATGAAGAATGTTCCGCGGTCTTTCAAAACAAGCTTCCGCCTAAAAAGAAAGACCCCGGATGTTTTTCTATCCCTTGCACCATTGGCTCTATTAGATTCCCGAAAGCTTTATGTGACCTAGGTGCTAGTGTGAATCTCATGCCTAGGAGTATCTATGAGAGGTTGGGCCTAGGTAGGTTGACCGAGACCAATATGACTTTACAAATGGCCGACCGGACTCTTAGGAGACCTATGGGCATATTGGAGGATGTGTTGGTTCAAGTCGATAAGTTTGTGTTCCCGGCTGATTTTGTTGTGCTAGATGTTGCGGAGGACCCTAGAAACTCACTTTTGCTAGGGAGACCTTTCCTTGCTACCGGAAGTGCCAATGTAGATGTCGCCAAAGGCGATATTACTATGAGAGTAGGAGATGAGAGTGTGACTATGAATGTTTTTGATGCCATTAAGTACCCTCATGATGATATTGCGGAATGTGATGAAGTTGAATCTATATATTCTTGTGTTTCCGAGGTTGCTAACACGCAGGGTTATCAAGAGCCGATGGAGGAGTGCTTAATGAAATCTAGCACAATTCATGATGACAACGAAGAATTAAGAGAAGCGGCTTGTGAGTTGGAGGCAACACCCTTTCTTGAGGCGTCATGGCATAAATATCAGAGCTTGGCCTCAGCGGTGAGAAGATGAAGCCTTCTATCGAGGAGCCACCAAAGGATTTGGAACTAAAGCCACCCGGAGCACCTTAAGTATGCTTTTCTTGAGTCCGATAATTTATTGCCTTTGATTATTTCTGCGGCACTAACATCTTTCTGGGAAGAAAAGCTCATGAAAGTGCTAAGGCGTCATAAGAAAGCCTTTGGTTGGAAGATGGTGGATATCCGGGTATTAGCCCCGAGATTTGCAAGCACAAGATCATATTGGAGGAGGATGTGAAGCCGGTGAGGCAATGTCAAAGAAGGCTCAATCCACACCTTCAAGGTGGTGTGTAAGGGCGTGGTGAAAATCTTTGGAGCATGGAATCATCTACGCCATATCGGATAGCGAGTGGGTAAGCCCTACCCAAGTGGTGCCTAAAAAGGGAGGTATGGTATTCAACCCAATGAAAACAATGAAATGATCCCTACCGCTTAGTCACGGCTATCGTGTTTGCATTGATTATCGAAATCGAATGATGCCACTAGGAAAGATCACTTCCCCTTGCCTTTTATTGATCAAATGTTAGAGAGGTTGAGTGGTCATGACTTTTATTGTTTTCTCGATGGTTTTAGTGGCTACTACCAAATTTGCATTGATCCTAAGGACCAAGAGAAAACTACTTTTACATGTCCCTATGGTACCTTTGCATTTAGACGGATGCCTTTCGGGTTGTGTAATGCACCCGCGACATTCCAAAGATGCATGACGGCTATCTTTGCGGACATGATTGAGAAATTCTTGGAAGTCTTTATGGATGACTTTAGTGTATTTGGAGACTCTTTTGATGATTGTTTGAGTAATCTTGATAAAGTTTTGCAAAGGTGTGAAGACACCAATCTTGTGCTTAATTGGGAAAAGTGTCATTTCATGGTAGAAGAGGGCATAGTGTTAGGCCATAAGATTTCACGTAAGGGGATTGAAGTTGATAGAGCCAAGGTTGTGGCAATTGAAAAATTGCCCGCCCCCACGAACTTGAAGACCCTTCGGGCTTTTCTTGGTCATGCGGGCTTTTACCGGCGTTTTATCAAGGATTTCTCCAAGATTGCTAGGCCACTCACACTCTTGCTCACAAAAGACACTCCCTTTATATTCACTCAAGAGTGTGTCGATGCCTTTCATATGCTTAAACAATTATTAGTGACCGCACCGATTCTAGTTGCACCCGATTGGTCACGTGAGTTTGAGGTTATGTGTGATGCCAGTGACACTGCTGTAGGGGCTGTTTTAGTAGCGAAATTTGATAAGATATTCAAGCCCATTTACTATTCTAGTCACACACTTAACCCCCCATACAGATCCAAGTATGCCACGACCCTAAAAGGAATTACTTGCTGTTGTCTTTGCTTTCGATAAGTTTCGGTCGTATCTAGTGGGATCTAAAGTGATCGTGCATACCGATCATGCAGCGTTGAGATACCTATTTGCAAAGCAAGAAGCAAAACCCCGTTTATTACGGTGGATTTTGCTTCTTCAAGAGTTCGACGTGCAAATTAAAGATCGGAAGGGGTGTGAGAATGTGGTGGCGGATCATTTGAGCCGCATGACATTAGATGAGGAGGTGCGAAGATTTGAGAAGGAGATTAATGAGTCATTCCCAGATGAGCAGTTGATGGTAGTGGATGCGATGCTACCAATGAAAAGGAATTCTCGTGAACCTCGGGGTGGGTATGGTGACCCATGGTACGCGCCTTTTGTGAACTATCTTGCTTGCGGTTATATAGATCCTAGTTTAAAGGATTACCAACGCAAGAAGTTCCACAGTGACATTCGCTTTTACTTGTGGGATGACCCTTATCTATTTAGAAGGTGCTCGGATGGCATAATTCGTAGATGTGTCCATGATAGCGAGATTAGAAACATCCTCTCGTTTTGCCATGACCGGGAAGCCGGTGGTCATCTAGCGGGAGACAAAACCGCCCTTAAAGTGCTCCAAAGTGGCTTCTATTGGCCAACTATCTTTCGAGACTCTTATGCCTATGTGAAAGCTTGCGACGCGTGTCAACGGGTAGGTCGGATATCTAGAAAAAACGAGATGCCCCAAAAGCCTATCCTTGAGTGTGAGGTGTTCGATGTTTGGGGGCTGGATTTTATGGGACCTTATCCGTCATCGTATAGCAATAAGTATATCTTAGTTGCGTGTGATTATGTGTCAAAATGGGTCGAAGCCATAGCATCCCCCACTAATGATAGAAATATGGTCATCCGGTTCATCAAAAAGTATATATTTGCTCGTTTTGGGGTGCCACGTGCTATCATTAGTGATAACGATAGTCACTTCCATAACCGTCCTTTCAACACTCTTTTAGCCAAGTATGGGGTCAAGCATAAGTTAGGGACAGCCTATCACCCCCAAACTAGTGGCCAAGTGGAAGTGAGTAACCGGGGGATTAAGCGTATCCTTGAGAAAACAGTGAATTCACACCCTAAGGATTGGGCTAATAAGTTAGATGATGCGTTGTGGGCCCTTAGAACTGCCTTTAAGACTCCATAGGTATGTCTCCTTACATGTTAGTATATGGGAAGTCTTGTCACCTACCCGTAGAGCTTGAGCATAAGGCATATTGGGCTACCCGGTTCCTAAACTTGGATGAGGGTCTAGTAGAGAGAGGCGGTTAGCATGATTAAATGAGTTAGATGAGTTCCGCCTTAGAGCTTACGAGAGTGCGAGGACTATAAGGAAAAGACTAAGTTACTTCACGATAGAGCTATTAAGCCTCGAGAGTTTAAGGAAGGTGATGAAGTCCTCTGTATAACACTCGCCTTCACCTTTTTCAAGGCAAACTCAAATCTCGTTGGTCGGGTCCTTATGTAGTTTCTAAGGTCTACCCCTCCGGTGCCGTCGAAATCATTCACCCAACTAAGGGGCCATTTGTTACAAATGGTCTCCGGTTGAAGAAGTATGAGAGACTACATTTCGATGAGGCACTCGAGGTTATTCTCCTTAAGGATCCCGTCCCTTATGTTGGTTCGTGTGAGTCTTGTCAAGGACTATAAACTTGACCAAATTCAAACCGTATAATTCCATCAAACTTCTTTCTATCCACCAATTCCATCTTGGTGTCAACGGTATAACTCTAAAGTTGGCACCATATAAGTCATTCCGTCGAGCCAACGACGTAAAACAAAGGCGCTTGGGGGAGGCAACCCACCGTTTCTTTGTTTTTGCTTTAGTTTTTGGTGCTAGGAGTGATCTAGGGTGATGCTTTAGGAGTTTTGGTACCGATTTTGAGTGGTTCTTCTTCGGTCTAATGTTGGTTCGTATCTTTATGCATGGATGTTGTTTTACTTGTTTGATTATCTTTGCATCGCATGCGCCCCGAGTCGGTTCCCCTTTTGCTTTCATATGATCATGTTTATGACTTTGCGTTTTTTTTTTTTTTTTTTTGATTATATCTCGATATATGTTGCTTGCTTTTGGCACGGTGGCTGTTCCCCGTGCATGCGTTTTCTTGGTGTGTTTTTTTCTCATGGATTTAGGTATTCGAGTGGAGCTTTCGTGGATAAGTCACGTACATGGTTTGCGCCTCTCTCCCGGGTTAAGCTAAGCCTTCTTTCTCCTTTATCATTCACACACTGAGGACAGTGTTGCATTTAAAGTGGGGGGTGGTAGGCTTAGCTTTGATATGTGCTTTATTGTTTTTCTGGCCATCGTGTTGTATGCTTCTCGTTTGGTCACTTCTTTAGCAAAATTTGAGCAATTTTTAAAATTTTCCATGGTATTGATGTTGCATTCGTATGTTGAGCCTTCACATTGATAGGATAATCGGTGTAGTAAATGTCTGAATACATGTTACTTGGCTTACTACATTATCTTGGAGACGGGATTTTCATGCACGTATAGCTTCGATTTCATGAGCCATGGTAACTAGTGACCGATTATGGTAGACTTAGGCACAATTCGGCTACCTAGAACTCATATCATTAACCTCGAGACGAAATAGAAAGGCCGACCTTGGTAGAGTTTGGGATGACAGTTATGGCATTTCTTTGATCCTAACTAGAGCCAAATAGCCATCCCGTGACATATTTCACAGTAACCCCTCTAAGCCTTCGTGGGATGGTTAGACCCCCATCCGACACTTAGCCATTCGTATTTAGCCCGTAATTTCCCGACCCCAAGCCTTATTTGTGGTCTACGTTCCCTTGGACACCCTACGAGTCAAGCTTAATCTTTTCATTTCGAGCACACTTGCTGAAGCAAGTGTGGGGTGGTGGAGGAGTACGTATGTATAGAGGAGTTGGTTTTTACGAGCTATTTCACGATTTGGAGGGTATGAGCTCATTTTTATATTGTGCATATGTGATGGACTTTGACTCAAACCTATCTAAATTGTATAATGCAGCTTTCTAAATTCAAAAAGTATCTTTCAAAAAAAAAAAAAAAAAAAAAAAAAGAAAAGAAAAGAGAAAATTCAAAAGAAAATGAAATCAATCAAAGAAAGCTTGCAAATAAAGTCAATAAAAGTGTAATAAAGGTTGAGTCAAAGAAAGCCAAGCGTTTTAAGACTTGTGTTGTTGATTTGTTATATGATGTTGGTGTTTGGGATGAATCCTTAATATAGAAACATGATTCTTGTATGCTTTTGCCTCGTTACACTTGAGACATAGTGCGATATGGCATTTTATTGCTTGGATCATGTTTCTAGTTTCATTTTGAGCTAGAGAAGGGTAGAGCTAGCTACGTTTTGTATTGTTACACCCCGGGATTAAGCTTGCTCATTTTTATCTCTTTGTTGTTTATTCCCCAGAAATTCCCTTCGGTTAGCCCCGTCCCTAGCCTAACGTTACAACCGTGCAAGTCCTACTTGATCATGACCTTACTTAGCCTCGGTTGTCCCCGATTAGTGGAGATGCTTATGAAGTATGAGCCCTTGGTGTAGACGTATTGACCTAGCATCCATAATCCAAACCGGTATACCGTGGTAAATGTAGGAGAAGCTATTCACACACACACATCCCATTTTCTTGGTAAGGTATGGTTAAGTTGCATGCATTTACTCATTTATTTGTCGGTTATCTTTGATATGTGATTGGCTTGACCTACGCGTGTAACGTTGACTCTTTGGTTTCTTTTAAAACGCTCATTTTGCTCGAGGGCGAGCAAACGCTAAGTGGGGGGTGGTTGATTAGAGTCAACTTTACTATGCTCCGGTGCATGTTTCAATTCCCTTTACGGCACTTTTGGTTCATCCGGAAAGTTTTAGATCTTATTTAGGGCAAAAATCGCATTACACGCCCATTATGAGGTAAACCATCAAATAGATGGAAAATCTCACATTTTCACGATGTTTTGGCCCTTTACGAGCCATATGTTTCTTGCGGAATTACGCTCGGTATGTTGTTTGGTATGTGAAATGCAGGAAATAGGTGACTCGTATACCCGGAAGTTGAGGCATGAGGCTTAGAAAGATGAAACCGAAGCTTAAATTCACAACTCTGCATTCCTGGTACTTACCGAAGTCATCTTGGTGGTCACCAGAACTCACCATATGTTGGGCAGAATGTACAGAAATCTCGGTAGTTACCAGACTAATCTGGGTACTTACCGAGATTACTGCAAAATGGATACTGCTTTTTTTTAAAAAAAAGCAGCTTTTTTCTCACCCAATTCCACACACACTCTCTTAGACACTCCTCTACCCTTTTAGGTCTAAATTTCCTCTCTCCTTAGATTAGCTCTTCTTTCACTCTTTTCTCTTAGATTAAACACAATTTAGCTTAGATTCAAGCTCTCTTTGTTGGATTTTTGCATTTTGGCTTTTCTTCTCCATCTTTGGACATGGGTGTTGAAGATACTTGATGTAATCCATATTTTGTCTGCGATTTTGGTAACCAATTTCGGTTTCTTTCTTGTTTATGGCTTTAATTTCATCTTTGCTTGTTATTTCTTGTTTAATGATGAGTAGCTAAACTTTTCATAGCCAAATCATGTGAAGATTGAAGAAATCACCCTCTAATTGATGAAATTGGGAATGGGTAGTGCTTAATTGTTGTTATATCAATGAATTCATGTCTTAAAACTTGTTCTTAATGCTTGAATTAGCTTGTACACCTAGTTCATGAACAAACACACCACTTTTATAAATGTATGTTGCGAAGGGGTGTGGGAAAAGGGGTTTTAAGATCATTCTTTATAATCAACTGAGTTGTTTAGATTGATTAGGGAGTGAGGTTTCAATCGGTTGTGAAATCGGGCAACTCTAGCGCGTTAATCTTGTTTGGTCAATTAAATTCTTAAAGCGGATCGTTGAACCGGGCAAAGGGTGTTCGATTGTTGTATGGCGTCGTCGACACTAGCTTAGGAGTTTGCACCCATGAATGAGTCGATATAAGTAGAGGTTGGTAGGTTGGTTAATCCCATTCCCAAGCTAATCGATTGGAGGGGTGAAAGTAATCAATTGGATCATGGTTTGGCTATGTCTCTTTCTCTCTTTAGTCTCTTTAGTTTATATTTTGTTTTAGTGTAATTAAACTTGAAATATCTTGGTTGACCTAAACTAAATTCGAAAACGGCTTTGATACTCGATTGATTCCTCGTGGGATACGACCTTGCTCACCTCTATAGTGCTTCCGACCCGATACTCTGCCGGTTAAGGTTGGTCGTTACTATTTTGGTCATCAGTGGTCTAGGACATCACTGTACAAATGAAATTTGATGTTGGGCCGTGTTGGGTCTTTTGCATGTAACTGCTAAATGGTGATGAAAAATGTACGTATGAGTCCAAATCATATTGCACTTTACAACGATGATAAGGATATGCACTTGCATATCTACATTTTTAATGTACGTTTCAGAAGATTATGTGTTGATATCATTCACATCACCGTAAAATGACTGCTATTATCTCCGAGAACGATATGTGGATGTAGACCGATGAATTCTTTTTTACGTCTTGAAATCCCAAGACTATGATAATAGTAGTAAACTTAAACAATGTTAATAGTAGTAAGCTGATAATTGGAATGAAACTGTGTTTCTTTCGTGATATTTTTAATTATATCTAACCCCGTGCATAACAGGGGTTATTAACTAGTATATATATATATCATTTCTATCAAATTTTTAATCTGTTATATCTTTTAATTTATATTTCCAATTATCATAATTTTTTCACCATAATTAAAAATTTTCATGATCTTTATTTTGATATCAATATTGATATCTTTCCGATATAATTTCGATAATCATTTTTTTTTATGAAATAATATGTCATTCAATTTGTCACTATTATATCACTGACACTAGTGAAGGTGTGTCACTAGTGAAATTTGATGTTGGGCCGTGTTGGGTCTTTTGCATGTAACTGCTAAATGGTGATGAAAAATGTACGTATGAGTCCAAATCATATTACACTTTACAACGATGATAAGGATATGCACTTGCATATCTACATTTTTAATGTACGTTTCAGAAGATTATATGTTGATATCATTCACATCACCGTAAAATGACTGCTATTGTCTCTGAGAACGATATGTGGATGTAGACCGATGAATTCTTTTTTACGTCTTGAAATTCCAAGACTATGATAATAGTAGTAAACTTAAACAATGTTAATAGTAGTAAGCTGATCATTGGAATGAAACTGTGTTTCTTTTGTGATATTTTTAATTATATCTAACCCCGTGCATAACATGGGTTATTAGCTAGTGTGTGTGTGTGTATATATATATATATATCACTTCTATCAATTTTTTAATCAGTTATATCTTTTAATTTATATTTCCAATTATCATAATTTTTTCACCATAACTAAATTTTTTCATGATCTTTATTTTGATATCAATATTGATATCTTTCCGATATAATTTCGGTAATCATTTTTTTTTTATGAAATAATATGTCATTCAATTTATCACTATTATATCACTGACACTAGTGAAGGTGTGTCACTAGTGATAATAATAAATTTCAGATCACACCGTTCGACACTATCATTAGACATTGTGATATCATGTGATACTACTGTTTGACACTACCGTTTGACATTGTGATGCTATAGATTGACACTATAACAACAGTAACAACACCATATGAGACTACTATTTGACACTATCATTTGACATTGTGATATCACGTGACACTACTATTTGATACTATGACATCCGTGACATAACAGTCATCATAAATATATAAGTAGTGTCATTCAAGTTAACAATATAGACTGAAACTATGACAAAAGTGACAATACCAGAGTCAAAATAAAAAGAAGAAAAAAAAATATATATATACTGAAATAATTATGATGATTGAAAACGTACATTAAAGTAGTTAAAAGATATGGTTGCATAATAAATTTGATATTCGTCAAAAAAATAAAATAATAGACATATTTTTTTTTGGAGGAAAAATAATAGATAGATTAAATGTTTTTGTTTTTGGAACATTTTTTTTTTCAATGAAACGTGGGAGTTGGTGGGTGTTTTTTTTTCCTTTCCTAAATGGTTAAACTCTAACTATGAGGGTCTCCACTCCTCCTGTCCCACGAGATAAGTGGAGAATCGAACATCTAACCTCTCGGTAGGCTGCACCATGCACCCAAGCCTCTTGCACCAAAACCCCTTGCCAACTGGGTTATGTCAGGAATGTGAAGTTTTTTTTTTCCTTTCTTATTTCAGTAACATGAAGTTTTTCTTTTTTTAAAACTTGATTTTAGGAGCATTTGTAAATAGAGGTGTAAATTTGTATTAATAAAAGGTGTTTTGTCTTTTTGACTAAAAAAAAATGCGCATATCCTTAATGCTAATTTTACAAATGTTTTTCTTCCATAAATTTCCCTTTTTTTATGAAATATTTTGAATATTTAACAAGTAATTAAACAAATATTTATAAGTTTATTTTTTTTTATTTTTTTAGGGTAAATATTTATAAGTTTAAAAACTTTCTTTTTTTTAACGGAATTTAAGAACTTTCGTTCTCGGACATGTTTCACTATTTTATTTTTACATTGCAGTAAATCAGTGTGTGTAAGACGGATACTTTCTATACATGCAGCTTTAGAGAGAGAGAGAGAGATAAAAGGCCGTGAAGTCTTTCCGGCGGAAAAAAAAAATGGGGAATTCTTTTGGATGCTCAGCTTCAGGTGAGAGGTTAGTCTCTGCAGCGAGGGACGGCGATTTTGTGGAGGCTAAAATGCTTCTTGATTGTAATCCATGTTTAGCAAAGTACTCCACATTTGGTGGCTTAAACTCTCCTCTCCATTTTGCTGCTGCTAAAGGCCACCACGAGGTCTACCTGGCTTCATTTTTAGTACTCGATTTTCTTATGCCGTTTGATGTTTGGTGTTGGAAATTTTGTTGGGGTGGGTTTTTGTTATGGGTGTTGATTCTGGTTTTTGTGTGTGTTTTATTTTTATTTTTATTTTTTATTTTCAGATTGTGGCATTGTTGCTTGAGAATGGAGCTGATGTGAATTCGAGAAATTACTGTGGTCAAGTATGTGATTGAAGTTTTTGCTTGCCTTTTGAATTATACGTCACTTATCTTTCCCTAATTTTTAGTAGTAATTGAGGTGATTATACATTTTGCTTGTGGACTTGGAAGATAAGAATGCCGTGAAATTGAAGTTGTGGATCTGTGTTGAATCTGATTGTTTTGTGTTCTTTAGACAGCATTGATGCAGGCTTGTCAGTACGGGCATTGGGAAGTGGTTCAAACCCTTCTTCTATTTAGATGCAATGTGAGCTCCTCATTTATTTTTCAGTTTCTTTTCTAACTGTTTGTTGAGTCAAAGATTGGAGGGAGTTTATACAAACTGTAATACAGCTTGGTTTAGATCATGAGCCGATTCCTCGGATGGTTGGTTTGGAAATTTTTAATGTGTCATCAAAAGGTGTTTGCTTTGTCTTTTAAAAAGTCCCTTATATGCTACTGGCTTCATATTTTAGGTTACAAGAGCAGATTATCTTAGTGGGAGGACTGCTCTTCATTTTGCAGCTGTAAACGGCCATGTAAAATGCATCAGACTCACCTTGGCTGATTATGTTCCAAGTGCTCCTTTTGAATCTTTTGGCGCTCAAACAAATTGTGATAGTAATGATGGGTCAAATACAAACGACAAGCATGAGCAGAGGTCTGTGATCCACTTGTTTATTGCTCTTTTATTACGTAAACAGTTAGAGGAAATGTCCTCTTGGATGTCAATGTAGTCTAGTACCTATCAACGCCATGTGTATTCAAGTTATGATGGCTGAGTAAAACAGGGAGACCGAAATCCACGAGTTTGAATTTTCACTGGGTACATTCTGGCTAAATTATGCATGGAATGAATATTAGCTTCATGCGACTTGATTAACTAGCTGCTAGGGAAATGTGTTTCTCTATACCTTCCAACTTTTTTGTGAAAGGCTCGTATCCTTGCTTGCGCTAATGCATAATCTTTTTCCTTAATTGCAGTGCTCTTTATAAGTTTATAAATACAACTGCTGATGGAGGTATTACTGCTTTGCATATGGCTGCCCTGAATGGATTTTTGGATTGTATGCAGCTCCTCCTTGATCTTCAAGCAAATGCATCAGCAGTTACCTTTCCGTATGGTGCATCTGTGGACTTAATAGGTAGTTTGCTAGCTTTTGATTACGAAGTATGTGTTTCTGGGTGCAACTTGTAGCATGCCTGACTTTGCGTTTTATCCATGAACTTATGCTATAGGAGCTGGAAGCACTCCATTGCATTACGCCGCTTGTGGAGGCAATTTGAAATGTTGCCAGGTGCTGATCTGTAATTTTCCATTGAACTCTGAGTATATCCCATGAAAGGCGGTTTCTTTATGATGTCTCTAATTTTAAATTAAAAAAATCCCTTTATTTTCCTGTGTCTATGCAGCTTCTACTTTCAAGAGGTGCCAGCCGTCTGGCACGAAACTCCAATGGGTACTTGACTGGATATATCTTGTTCTTGCCTTTATTTTTTACTCTCTTTCAAGCATAGCCATTCTCTCCCTGTGTGCACGTGCATGCATGTGTGTAGATGATGATTAATTAAATTTTGCATGTTTCTAGGTGGCTCCCTCTTGATGTTGCCAAGACGTGGGGGCGTCATTGGCTTGAGCCAGTTTTGGAAACCGATTCTGGTTCAACCATTCCAACTTTCCCAACGTCTAGTTATTTATCACTGCCTTTGATGAGTGCGCTCAATATCGCGAGGTAATTATAACATATTCAGTAAGAATTAATCACAATTTTGTGAAATTAATGTAAATTAACATCGTCTGCAGCTAAAGAAGCAGATAAAATCTATCACAGCTGGCATCAGTTACATATGAATTTCAGTTAGAAACCACAATAAAATATTGTTCTGCAAAATGGGAAATCATTTCTTATGATTTAAGAAAGTTTAGTCTTAAACATAAACGGGAACTTCAGCAAGGCGATATCCTGAAATCTTAATAGTCTTTTCCCACTTATAAATTTCTGTTGTGCTAGATCTTTAACTTTTGAGTTGATTGAAGGCCCTTTGAGTTTGCATGCCTTTGTAGTTTCATGTTTAATCGTGCTGTGTGAGGTTGATTGAATAGTTTAATTTGTTTTCTGCTATAAATCATTGAAACACAAATGGACTAGCAAATTTTATTCCTGCAGAGAATGTGGAATGCAACCCTCAGCAACCCCTTCTGATGATGCGGATATTTGTGCCGTTTGTATTGAGAGAGCCTGTACAGTCGCTGTTGAAGGTTAATATTCTTTTTCCTCTCGTGACTAGCTGGCACATTTTACCCAAATTGTTTTCTGGATATCTCACTCATTGATGGAGTCATTAATTTTGCTGGATCACGACAAATAACCGTTTCTTGTATTGAATATGAGAGGATCTTTCTAACTGTGTATTTCACGATTTTCTTGTACACAAGGTTCATGTGACAAAACACGACATTAAGAAAGTTTTCTAGATCATCTAGGTTTGTAGAACATACCATGTTCATATGGTCCAAATGTTTCTGAGATTTGATTTCGTCATACAATAATTTTAGCTAGCTTTATGATAAATCTCATTAATACCTGGGGACCTTCTTAGAGTTATTGAAACAAAGGACAAAATATTTTGCTTCTGATAATCTTGTATAGGAGAAATGCACAGCAGGTCCTTAAACTAAAAGCAGTGGAAGTTTTCATCCCTAAACATTTTTTTTTTCTTTGATATTTTACCCCTGAAGCGCAAGTAATCACATTTTTTTTTAAAAACCAAAATAGAAAGATATTATTAGATGGCCATATATATATAATTAAAGCCCAAGAAAATGATTACACTCGGATCGATGGTTTTATACTTAAAAGATCAATAGCAGCTAATGATATTGTAGCAAGACGATTCACATCTTGATTAAGTTTATCTATAACCGGCATTTTAACCACTTCAACTCTTCTTTTACATTCAAATATAAACCCTAAACCCTTGTTTCTTTAAACCTTGAGGCATTGTAACCACCGCCATTATACGAATTATAAGCATCTAGCCATGAATTCAACATTTCGGTGTAGTAAGCGCCGCATGTTGAAACGAGCCCGGCTGTCTTTGGATCCGGGATAGGCTTTGAAACCGCATATATTTTACTCTGTGAAAACGTCGCGTTCTGAAACGTTTCAGTAAGGATTAACTCAGTTAAGGCTTGAAGAATGTTTTTTTTTTGGTGGGACCCCGGCTTTTTTCGCGAAAAAGTCGTGGCAAAATTGCATTTCAGATGCGACGCCACCGGATGATTTTGAACAGATCATATTGATGAGGTCGGATACGGTAGGGGTTTAAGGGACGATCTTCGGTCGAGGAGTATCGTTGGATGATGTGATTAGGGAAGATGGAGAGAGTAGCAGCAAGTATGATGATGAGGGTATAATTGGAAAGGGAGAATAAGATCATTGTTTTCATTCAAGGTTTTAGGAAGAGAATGTCTGTAATATTAGTAGAGTTTTCCCAAGTTATCACATTTTATATCCCTATGTACCAAACCAACAAATGGGCCATATTAGGACTTGGTCATTTTTTATATTTGCAATTATTCAGCTTATATTCTTACTTAATGTGATTTTGGGTATTTGTTGTCGTAATATTTGAAAGAACAGATCAATCTTAACATATGCTTCACTTCATGTCAGGTTGCATGCATGAACTTTGTGCAAGATGTGCACTGTATCTTTGCTCAAGCAGCATCCCTACTGAAGTGCCGGGCCCTATTGGCTCCATTCCGTGCCCTCTTTGCCGACACAGTATCATCTCTTTCATCAAATTGCCTAATTCTCAGTCAAAAGAGAGCAAAGCACGTCTATCTCTTGGCTCGTGTACAACGTGCATACTTCACCCTCAAGAACAAGAATGGTCATCACCTTCTCACTCACAGGAGATGAAGAAGAATTGTGCGGACGCCGTTTCTTCAGACATTCTATGTCCAGTCACTTGCAGTCCGTTTCCTTCGGTTGCCATGCCTTTGTGTAGTTGCAGTGATGGACCTTGCCATAATTGTGAACCCACCCGAGAAAGCCAAACACAAGGAGAATCTCCTCGTCGGTCACAGTCAACATTAGCGGATGAAGACAGGATTGCAGGAGATGGATTGGAGAAAACTACTTGTTCAAACATGTTTTGGGGCAGAAGAAGCTGTAGCAGGGAGCATCAGTGTAATGAAGAAATAAATGCCTAGGTATGAATTGACTCATTCTTGTTAGTACTGGAAGGCTCACAAGAGTCTGTCTGACTTTCATTCTGACATCATCCAAGAACTTATGGCTGGCATTTTGACCAGGACGGCATAGGGTCGTCCGCCAGATTTAATTTTAAGCTACAACCGTTATACCAAGTGGATGGACAAGATTTAGCCTTTTCTTCTCTCAAAGACTGTAGAAGTGTGTAAGGGTGAGTTGGATGCATCACATCCGTCCACTTGGTACAACTATTGTTACAACGGTTGTATCATAAAATTTCAGCCATTGTTGTTGATCTCGGTGTTAGTTAACTTTAAAGTGAATTATGGATCTAGTTTCTTTTGACTCCATAAATTCGGAGGGAAAAGAGACTGACAAGTACATTCAATGACTTGGGTGTGTGTGAATTTGAATAGAGTTAAAACAGAGACATGGATAGAAGTTTGTATTCGCGGGTTTTTTGGCGTCCATTAGGGGCGTTTTGTAGCTCGCGATACTAAACACCATGGCAGTAATGCTAGATTATTTATTTATTTAGTGCAGCAAGATCAGGTAAGGCTGGTCTTAACTTTTGAAACTGTGATATGAGCATTTGCTTTGGGGTTAAGTAGTTTTTTGGGTTTGTGTTTTGGTACTGTTACTCAATGCCTTGTAATCTTTGTTCTTTGGCAGTAACATTTGGAATGCAATTTCTTGACATTTTGGGACAAATTTGGTATCTTCAATCAGATATATATGACTGCTATGAATTGAATCTGAATTTTTTAGATGATTGATTGCCATTCGATTGTTTCCTTGAACAAACTGCAAAACGAGACAAGCCTGGACTTTGATCTTTGGAAGCCTTTCTGACGATCTTTGCTCTAGAGCATTACAAGTGGTATCAGAGCAAAGCTATCATATGGAACTAAGTGTCACACCATTACAGAGGTGGGGCTACCTTTAGAATCCTATGGTATGGTCCTCGTCTATGTCAGTTCCTTAAGAGGGGAGGATGCAATATATCTCACATTGGAAAAGTTGGAGAAACATCAGCATGATATATTGATATGATGTTAAGACATAACTTGATAATTTGGATTAATCGTTTTGGGCCAACCGAGGATGATGGACTTGAGTAGTTAGCGGATAGCTCAATCAACACCGCAAAGCCCGATTTCTGAGGCGTTACGGATAGGATTAGAACATGTTATCAAATGCAACTATGCATCACACCATACCTCTAAAATTCCTCTTGAAAGGGTCCCGACAATGACGTCAGTGCCACACCATTAAAGATGAGGGGGACACCTCTTGAAATCATATGGTAGGGTTCTTACGAGGACACCGGTGCCATATCATTAGCGATGATGGGAGCTATCTCTAGAAATATTTTGGTTAACCATTTTTATTTCAAACGATGACGATGAAGGTATGAAGTTACTGGGTTTAGTACGACTCAAACAGCACCCTTATAACTTGGCAAAAGTAATTTTGTCATTTTATGTGTCTTTTGTCATTTTTCACTATTTTTCATTACCTTTGTTTTTTTCACAATTTTTCCTTCATTATTATCTTTTATAACAATTACCGCTAATATGAGGTAAATAGAGGGTAATTCTGACCTTCTATTAAAACGAACCGGCTTATTATACACACGACAGTTATCCAACCGTCCGTACATTTTAATAGAAAACATGTGAATCAGAATTTTCCGGGATAAGAAGGGTCGGGATGGGGGGAAGTTATTGTGTGGAACCATACAGGCTACACAGTTTAATTATATATTTAAACTGTGTGGTTCTGATCGTTTCACCCGTCACTTCACCTCAAATTACCTCACCACACAATAACTGCCCGGGATGGGGGAGAGAGAATCAGAATCTCACATGCAATTTTTACACACAATGTCAGAGAAGGGTCTTGGTACAGCAGTAATAGGACTGTAGTAGGCGTCAGCCATCATTTTCTGAGCTGCTCTCTTCTGATATTGTTAGGGAATCCTTATCTTTCTTTTTCACTTGAAAATTAAATACGAAATAAACTCATTTTGCTTTCAAATTTCGATTGATGTCTACAACATAAAATATATTCGAAAACTGAAAGTAATATTATTTATAAATATATGTAATTATGGCATAATGAATTTAGTAATTTAGTCTAAATCACCAACCAACATGGCAATCATATTGTTTACAAGTTTTTAGGATCTTGATTATTGTCTCTAAATAAAATCGGTCCGGATTAACACATTAACGGTATCCAGTATCGTCACGGAAGAAATAATATGTAGATATAATGTTGAAAAATATTGGACTTAACCACAAAATATAATGATACTGAAAAATATCACCGAAACCTAAAACTACATTATTTAATATTAGAAAAAATTCTCAAGAATCAAGTAACACAGCCCAATACATATACATCCGCTCCTCATCATACTACAAGGTTAAAAAGGATGAAAACGCGGATTGTATAAATGCAATTGCATATATCGGGAAAAAAGGAGAGCAACAGTAGAAGCCGTCAACTTAAATAAGTATAATCCGAATATAGAAAAGAAAAAAAAAAATGTAATAATTATAACACCATAAATAAATTTCATTAAAAAAAAAAAACCCATAGAATACAGTAGTAGGTGGAGTGACACAACCACTCGTAGGTCTTGCGAAATTATCACAGTACGTAGTGGTGATGTACAGTAATTACTACTGTACGTACAGTTGCAGTTTAATTTATGGTACAATCTGAACTTTGGTGTAAATGAAGGGTGGCGATTTAATTTGCACATTCCCGTGTAAAAGTTTCTTTTAATTGTTGTAAACGTGCACGTTACACCTATACCCATTCCTTGTAAACCTTTTTTTTTTTTTTTTTTTACTCCTCTGCCCGTATGGAAAATATCAGAGGCATATCTCCTCAAAAATATTCAATAATAACTAATAATTTGTTTTGTGGTAAAAGTTGTTATAGAAAAGTTATAAAACTGTTGTATTAAATCATTAATATTTCAAAATATTTGATTTATATTTATTTTTTAAGATAAATGGTAAATTATTTTATTTTATTTATCTGGATATTATTTTGAAAATATCTTTTACTGAGTCAATATATTTAATATATAGCCTACAACTGATTCCTAAAATTATGGAAGAAGTGATCAGATCATATCTGTTTAACGTGAGTCTATCCAATTACTTGACTTTGTTGGCCGTTGGGGTATATATGTATAAATAGTGGTGATTGGCTTTAGAGGTGGAAGGAGCAGTAACGTTAGCATTACACTTTGAGAAATAATTTGCCAAGAAAAATTGATCAGAAAGTTTTCATTTTGATTTTATAATGCTGGATATCAATTTTGTTGTTCATGTTCCCTCTCTTTAAAGGGGAAGACTTGTTTTATCCTGGGGAAATATTTCAATCCTTTGAAATAGTTTTTCTTTAGACAAACAGATTTTTGAAAGACGACTCAAGGGTTTTATCTATGTTTTGTCTATCTATTCCAACAATCTAAAGAAACTATCCTCTTCATATATAGACAGACAAAAATTTACAATGGCTACAAATTCCCCTCCTGCTGGTTCTTCTGTTTTTCCTGTCACAGTGTCTTGTGCCAAACCGTTCCCTGATGTATCGAATATTGAGATTTTCGCTAATGAAAATTTTAAACGTTGGCAACAACGTGTGTTCTCTCTTCTTGATGTCCATGGGGTTGCTCACGCCTAATGGACTCAGAGCGAAAATTGATGCGATGACAAGACAAAAGAATCTTGGCAATATGCCAATAAGGTATGTCGTCACACCATTTTGCAAACAATTTCTAATGAGTTGTTTGATGTTTATTGCACTTGTAAGGAAGCTAAAACTATCTGGGAAGCTTTGATTAAAAAGTTTACTGCTGAAGATGCTACCAAGCAAAAATTTGTGGTAGGAAAATTTTATCACTGGCAGATGACTGATGAGAAGGAAATTAAGGTTCAAATTAATGAGTATCAAAAACTGCTGGAAGATTTGAAAGCTGAGGAGATTGCGCTACCAGACAAATTTGCTGCAGGGGTCTTGATAGAAAAGCTGCCAGACTCGTGGAATGACTACAAAAACAGCCTGAAGCATAAGCAGAAATGTTTCACTGTTGATGAGATGGTGACTCACATTCTAATTGAAGACACCAACCGAAAGGAGTCAATTGCTGCTAAAGCTAAGGAGATGACTCTAAAAGCAAATCTGGTACAAAGCAACAATAAAAGGTATGATAATATTTCCCAAAACTACAAGCCTAATCATCCTGGATTTAAGAAAAAGAAAGGTACTTGTTTTGTTTGTGGAAAACCGGGTCATCATGCTCCCCAATGTCGAAAGAAAGTAATAAACAATGGTGATAAAACTAATCCTCCTAAGGCTAACCTAGCCGAAGGAGATGAAGAGAGATATTATTCTTTGCTATCATTTCTCAAGTGAATATTGTAGCATCCGAAAAGGAATGGGTAATTGACTCTGGCGCTACACGGCATATTTGTGGAAATGAAGAATCATTTTCTTCGTATAAGTTAAGTAGGAGATGAAAATGAAGTTGTTTATCTTGGAGACTCAAGAACTGCTAAGGTCTTGGGTAGAGGCAAAGTTATACAGAAGCTTACTTGGGAAAAACTTTGGTCCTAAATAATGTGTTACATGTCCCAGAAATTAGAAGCAATTTGGTTTTGTGGCTCTCTTTTAGGAAAAGTGGGTGTTAAAGTGACATTTGAATCGATAAAATTGTCATGACCAAAAATAATGTTTTTGTAGGCAAAGGCTATTGTAATCATGGGCTTTATGTGTTGAATATTCTTTGAGGTAGTGAGCGAGGTTGCATGATCTGCTTAAAATGCCAAGTTACTCGCTTTGGGCATGGAGTGCCTTTTGAATTTGAATAAAGAATTAGGATAGAAATTTTGTTCTATTTTGAAGTTTAAGAATTGTCGGTTTTGATTTTAGACTTTGATTTGTATGGATCAAAACTCTTAAATAAATTGTTGTTTCTTTTGTGGCGGATTGCGTTCATGAGTATAAATTATTGCATCAAATTATTTTTGTCTCCTCTCTCAGGTTTCTCCTTGCATAATTTGATTTAAGTGCTGAAGTTGTGTTGTAGCCGCACGTATTTTGAGCAGTTTGCTATGGTGACTTCATCTGCAATAAAGTAAATGAAGTCGTGGTCATAATTTGTAGGAGTACTGTTCATTATTATGATATATTTGTGCTTGAAGTACTACTGTGAACAAAAGGAAAATATATACCTGTAAGCCGTGGGGTTGAATTACTAATGATTTGAGCTTTTCATCTACCGATGTTTATAAGCATGTTGAATAAAATAATCTTTTGGTAAGTTCACTCTTGGCTATGTGTACATCTTTGGTGTAAGTGCTAAAACATGGGAATGTTTAATTATGGTTGTGAGGCAACTATATTTATTGTGAATAATTATAAGTCTTAAATTGAGAGACAATGTCGTTTAACAATTGTGAAATAATGGAATTCCAATGAGTTTGTCAAAAGAATCAAATGTGGCAGATTAACAATGCTGTAAAGAAAAATACTTCGAAGTAAACGAGACTTAGGCCAATTGTATGTCAATAGAGATGGAAACCCAACCTATGTGATTGGAGATCCCATGAAGTAGGTTCATATGGGTAATAACAAGTCAATATTGACACTGAAGCACAATGGGTGCTTGACTGCTACGAGTTGTGAGGTTGAGTTTTAAACTCTTAATGAATTCATATTCCTTAAGGGTGGTGTATTAACAGTAGGATACACTTGATGGATTCACCTATATGAGAGTGGAGTGGGGCCGCTCCTATAAGATTTTTATGGCCACAATCTTTAGAGCTCTCATGAATAACCAGGCGCGCGCATGGCTTATTGGCGCAAAAACGCGTTGAACAACAAAATAATGGGTTGCATTGATTGATGAAATCTCTGGCTGACACTAAATATTATTGGTTCATAGAAACTTTACATTTCACCGATAATTGTGTAAGTCATGTTTTATCAGTCAAAGTTTGGTTCATAAGTCAAAAGACACTGCCTTATTACGTTGCACTCGTATAATCCAGCATTACTCTTTCTTTAGAACATTTTGAAATGAGTGGGGATTGTTGTATTAAATCATTAATATTTCAAAATATTTGATTTATATTTATTTTTTAAGATAAATGGTAAATTATTTTATTTTATTTATCTGGATATTATTTTGAAAATATCTTTTACTGAGTCAATATATTTAATATATAGCCTACAACTGATTCCTAAAATTATGGAAGAAGTGATCAGATCATATCTGTTTAACGTGAGTCTATCCAATTACTTGACTTTGTTGGCCGTTGGGGTATATATGTATAAATAGTGGTGATTGGCTTTAGAGGTGGAAGGAGCAGTAACGTTAGCATTACACTTTGAGAAATAATTTGCCAAGAAAAATTGATCAGAAAGTTTTCATTTTGATTTTATAATGCTGGATATCAATTTTGTTGTTCATGTTCCCTCTCTTTAAAGGGGAAGACTTGTTTTATCCTGGGGAAATATTTCAATCCTTTGAAATAGTTTCTTTAGGACAGTGCATTTCGAGCACGACTCAAGGGTTTTATCTATGTTTTGTCTATCTATTCCAACAAAAACTAGGGCAATTTTATATGATGCATGTTTTGAAATAAGCAGTTTTTTTAAATTAAAACAGAAACAGAAACACGCTGCATGTAAAGTGGGAGAAATATTACATAATGAACTTATACTTTAGGTTAACAATTTTAGAACAAGCGTATGACGATGGTGGATTTAGATACATAGTTAATGGATCCATGCTGACTCAAATAATGTTGTTAGACTTGAGTTTTAGAACGTTACAGATAATATCAAAACCGATTATCAAATGAAACTAAGTTTCACACCGTGAGATGCGGTAGAAGCTAACTCTAAAATAATTTAATAGAGTTCTAACTAGAACGTCAGTTCCTGAAAAGAAGAGTTATAATTTCTTCCCTCTTTTTTTTCGTCAACTACTTGGCTCAACTTTATTTAAATTACATATGTTTAAGAAATCAGAAAGTATCTTCTGTGTAAAAAATTTAGACAAAAAGTAATTTCCTATGCTAAAACCTTATCGGTTTGAGATCGCCGTATCATAAATGGTAATAAACCATTTTAAAATTTGTGGAGGTATAGAAGGACAAAGCAAGGTGATTTCCTATTTTCGTAGGAACTTATATTCCGGAAACAATTATTAATGTATTATAATATAATCCCCAGGGTCATTAAAAATTGAATTGTATCGTGGGTTTTTCTTACATGTGTGTTCCCTTTGTTTTGGAAATTGAAAGGTAAAAGTGGCAAGCACAAATACTACTAGATAGATATGTCAATTTTGACTAAGTAAATGCTTAGACCAAGATTTGTGTGGTAATCCTAAATACCTTAACGTCTATTAAAATTTTTGAAGCATGCTTGCTTTCTTTAAATAAAAGTTAAACACATGCAACTTTTTTAATTACGTGTAGAATTACGATTTATTTACACTAATTTTCATACGTACGTTTAATCCAAAATAGAATGGTTTTTTTTTTTTTTTTTCTTCTTGAAAGCTACAGTGTGCCATTTTTCAAGAGACGATATAGGAGAGGTCAATGAAAGAATTCTATTTTCTTAAAAATAGACTTCGCAATACTTTTTTTTTAATCTCTGGACAAATTGCTTTGAGAATCCCGGCTTTATCCGGTTTTGGGGACTTGGCCGGATCACGTCCGTCCATTTCAATCGGGAAGAGATCGATAACACACAAAAATTGGATGGTCGTGATCCGGCCACGTCTCCAAAAACAGGGGAGAAGCCGGACTCCAAAAACAGAGGATCCAGTTCGGAAATCATTGACTCACCCGTGAAGAATCTGTACTGTAGAGAAATTTCTCTACATGCACCTTTATTATTTTGTGTCTCTTTCTTCATTTCTTGTTGGTCCGTCTATCAATCATAGTGAAATTTATTAATACAAATCTTACATCAATATCAATGATATAAAAATATGTTATACAATTCATAATTTCAAATTTATAATGAGACCTACAATAAGTATTGATTGCAAAGTAACTAGTTTAATTGTAGTTGTAATTATTAAGACAAAAAACCAAAAAACAAATCGCAAGCACAAGGGAAAAAAGGCCGGTGGTATTTGTTTGTTTCTTGAGAACGAATAGAGCTTCCATCAGCAAATTGAGCCTTACTAAAAAAAAAAAAAAAAATCTGAATGAAGGCGAAAGTTGATTTGATTAATAATAACTTTATAGATAGATAGGGACCAATTTGAACATAATAAGAAAGACAAAAACTAAAGACAAAAAAGTGATGAACATGTTTTAATAAATGTTTTTTATTAGGAAACCGTATTGTTTGTACTGTATCCTTTTATAATAACTGAGGCAGTTGTTAAAATATTATGTTTCATTTTAGATGAGTTAGTACAAGTTCCAATACAACATTTATTGAGTTTTTACTTGATTTACCCTTATTTACATGAAGATAGTGAGTGTTACAAAATTATATTTGTCGTTACAAAATTACATGGAAAATTGTAATTACTAGAATCGTTATTTCGTAAACGACAAATATAATTTTGTAATTACTAGAATCGTTAGCACTACATAAGACCAGAATCGTTATTTCAATATAAATCAAGTGTTAATACTATTTGCCAAGTCATATTTGCACTGCTTTTCCTCTTGTAACCAAAATCATAGGTGAAAATACTATTAGTTTTAGATTAAAACATGGTATGTGTTGTGGTTTTTAATTCGGAGGTTTTGTGTTCGAGTCTTAGTGAGGACAGTGCGCGTGTGTGTATTTTATAGCCGTAAAAATACATTGCGGTATTTATTCGTACCACAACTGATCTACCGTGTACCACACTACATATGTGAAATTGTCGGATATATCAGGTTTGCGGTAACATTGATATAATGAAGATATATGGCTTTTTATGTGTGATTTCTCAGGTGAGAATGCGGTGTTTATCAAGAACAAGGCGGTCGGACTGATGCTTATGAACGAGAACACAAGTTAGTCGACAAATTAACATAGTAGCTCTGTATATATTAGTTCTTGGATCTCTTTCTATTACATTGTGATCCCATATATATATGTGATGAGAGTCAACTTGGCTATCATTTACTATGTAATTATACCCCGCTTATACCTCGTTTTATATGTTTTCGGAGACATTTGGTTGTATTTTGATGTATTTACACATTGGTTATCATTTCGAGACCTAGGATATAAAGTCCGGGATTCTCGATCTTTTTCGGTGTATTTACTACATTCTCGGTCACCCGAGTGTCCTGTAGGGGTTACGTGTGGTATTTGTTATGATTTTGTACAGGTATAAGGTGTTCGAGAAGGCCGGAATGCGAGTTACGAAGGTAGGAGCGTGTGCCCAAAGCTTAAACATTCAAACGGATCAAAACTCGTTGGTACTACAACCATACCTTCCATTGATCTGCATTTTGATCCACCTTAGAGGCATTTTCTGGGCTGGACATATTCATGAAATTTGTAGACATTTGAATCAGCTTTCCAATGCATTTTAAATCACTTGATTTAGAGGTCTACACACAAAGTTATGGCCAATTTACTGAAGGTGTGTGAGCTAGGTGCGCGCCTGAGAAATTCTAGGTGCACGCCTACGGGTTTTATCCAAAGTTTCAGTCTGTCTTTCTACTTTTTTGCATGTTAGGTGTGCACCTGACAAACCCTAGGTGCACGCCTAACAGTCAGATCTGCCAAAACACTATAAATACCCCCATATGATATATATAGATCAATTTCCTGCGTTTTTCTTCAGTTTTTCATCACTTTTCTTAGCTTAGATTAGATTTGTAGGTAGATTATCTTAGTTTAGTTGTAGATTGTTGTAATCCGGAGGATCTCGGTGATAGCTTGACGCGTTATTGACGGGATTTCGCTCGAAGATTCGATTTTCTACAGCTATTTATATTCGGTATTTCGTTTTCTTTCGTTGTTCTTGCTTAGATCTTGATGCTCACTACATTTATTGTTGATTTCTTGTTGTTTTTATTCATAGAATGAGTAGCTAATTTCCCGATAGCCGAGATATGTGATAGCCTTCGAAATCGAACTTTAGCTTGTTGATTGAAGTGTTTCGATGTGTTGATTGTTAGATTCTCGGTGTTGTTATTGTTCTAGAACTTATTCTTAATGACTTTTATTGAATTGATCACTCGATAATCGTATTTCACGTATCGTCTTTACATATGTATTTTGCGAGAGGGTAAGGGAACCGGGGTTCTAAGATCACCCTGTAAAACCGACTGAGTTGTTCAGATTCGGTTTCTTGTGTGAGGTTTATATCGACTTGTCGAGCGTTTCTTTGAGCATAGACCGTGTTAGGTCAATTAAACCGGTCAGCGGACTGTTGAACCTAACATAGGAGGGTAGATTATTGAAATAATGTCTATTCTCAGAGCCAGGAAACGACATCGTACGTGACATCGAGAACGTTGAGGTGAATCAAGAATACCTCGGGACTTAGCTAGGGTTTGTGAGTATTATTAGATTGGATCATCTGTTGAACCTGACATAGGAGGTTATATTATTGAAATAATGTCTACTCTCGGAAATAGGAGACGACACCCTTCAACGATGCCGAGAACATTTGAGTTTGTCGAAACACTTCCGAAAACGAGTGAGGGCTAGAAAGTAGTGGGTTGGATCATAGCTCGGCTATCTTGTTTTTCATAGTTCAAACTCTTTTATTTTTGTGCATATTAGTTTGTAGAACCGGTGATCTGACAAATCACCACGCTCAATAGTTGTGTTGGCCTAAACTAGAGACGCGACCGGCTTTGGTACTCGACCAGATTCCCTGTGGGATACGACCTTGACTCACCAATTCTAGGCTACAATTGACCCGGTACACTGCCGGTAAGATTGGACATTTAGAAAAGGCCGATTAATAGGCAAAGGCTAAGTCGGTTTAGTCTATTCATGACAAGACATTAAAAGCATACAATTAAGGATAATCATATATATATATATATATATAAGTTGACCGGACAGCTGTCAAGATAAGATCGGCGGACAACGGACAGCGGACAGCGGGCTCGATAGTAGGTCGGACTCATATATTCCTTTGTCTTGATGTCATCAACTCAAACTTGAGTTTGGCCAGCTTGATAATATGGGTAGTTCCACTGTGTCCGAGGTGTCAGAGTGGAGATGGGTCCGGCTTATGGACTGCGGACAAGCGGGATGGAGGCCCACGATATGTTGTTGGGCTAGGAAATTAGGCTCAATCTAGATGCTCGGATTTCAATCCGGTTCGGGTATATCACTGTGCATAACAGAAGAATCAATATTGTGAAAGTTGAATGTATGGAGCAGTATGCGACCCTGTTGAAGTCATTTCAGAATCGACGGTGCGGGAAATCATATGTTGCCTCATATATTCAACTTTAAATGGTCAATTTTGTGAAAATAATATGATGTACCGACATTGTGAGACAACAAGTAAATCAATTGTTGTGCAAATGACATTCCCCTAAAACATTTACTATTATTACTTTCCTCTAGTACTATCCTTAATTCATTACTAATATAACAACATTTCAAATAATGCATTAATAAATATTATCTAGAATATATGACATTTATTTATTTTCTTAATCTATATAAACACTTTTAAATCAACTTTCATTATTTGTACATTAATAAAGGGTATCTTAAAAATAATTAACTAAAATTTGTGACATTCATGTATTTTATTAACGAGTAAAAATATTTAAGACAAGTATAAATTTTCTTCTAAAAAACTACTACAGATAATTTTCTTTAAATAGAAAGAAAATTAATGCACTAGATATTAAAATAATACTCCTACCGCTCTTTACTCGCCTTGTGTGTAGGAGAAGAAGAGTTATACTGCAACAAATAATTTCGTAATATACTAATTTTTTTACTAATTAGATGGTCATAATTAATTTAAAATCACACATATTAAAGATATGAATTAATGCATTAATTTTTATAATAAAATAACTAGAATGTCTTTGAATATAATTAATGTGATTTTTTTTTTTATATATCTTCTAGTGTAATTAATAACGGTAAATCAAGTAAAAACATAATAAATATTGTGGTAATTATACTGCCTCATATAAAATGAAACAAAATATTTTTATAAGTGCCACGGTTATTGTAGAACGAGAGGAATAACTCTAGTATATGAAAAAGGAGCGTCATAATTAATCCAAATCACATTTATAGATATCTAAGTATGTGGAAAAAGGAATAATAAGTGAAAATAACCCTCATTTGTATAACTCGAAAATACCCGTTGCACAATAATTTTTCTACCGTATATGTATGTATATGTATCTATCAACTTTCTTCTTTGAAGCTTTTGTACATTTGCTCATAATTCTCTCTCCATATCACAAATGATTCAATGAAGCTGAAATCGTACTGCATTATCATCACCTCTGCCCGGTTCAACAACAACCCCTGCAAACTATGGACAGCCATGTTATAATAGTGATGCTACTCATGCCTACCTTGTGATTCTTTTGTAACTCCTCCTCTTTCCTTCATTCTTCTCCATTTTGCTTGCTCTAATGGCTGCCAAGTTCAGATTTTTAGCTCTATTTCATCTCTTTTTCTTTGTATCTGCTGCTATTTTACAACAACATGACCAAAACCAAGATAAAGAATGTTTGATTTCTTTCAAAAACTCGCTTCAGAATCCACAGGTTCTGTCTTCTTGGAATTCTTCTTCTCCACATTGCAACTGGGAAGGTGTAATTTGTAATAACAGTCATGTTATCTCTCTTCTTTTACCAAAGTTCTCGCTGGAAGGGCCTCTATCGCCGGAGCTCGGAGGTTTGGTTCATCTTCAGAATATGGACCTTTCCGGCAATTCTTTGGTCGGAAGTATACCAC
The DNA here is from genome assembly GCA_026214975.1 of Gentiana macrophylla. Classification (NCBI taxonomy): domain Eukaryota; kingdom Viridiplantae; phylum Streptophyta; class Magnoliopsida; order Gentianales; family Gentianaceae; genus Gentiana; species Gentiana macrophylla. The sequence goes on from CM047806.1 coordinate 20,191,195, forward strand.
CTCATATCGGAAATTTGTCCACCCTTCGCTTGTTGGCCCTTGGTAACAATCATCTCTCAGGTTCTCTTCCACCATCTCTCTTTACTAAGCTTCAATCTTTAACCTCACTAGATGTTTCTAACAACTATCTTTCCGGCCGTATTCCGCCGGAGATTGGCAAACTAACAAGCCTAGTTAAACTGTACATTGGTTTCAACCAATTTTCAGGTGAGTTTCCGTCTGAAATAGGTGATCTTTCCAACCTAGAGACCTTATATTCACCTTACTGCTCATTTAAAGGCCCATTACCGGAAAGATTTTTCGAGCTTAAATCCTTGAGTAAACTTGTTCTTTCTCACAATCCCTTGAAATGTTCAATTCCCAAATCAATCGGACAGCTTCAAAATTTGACTGAACTGAACTTGGTGTATTGTGAACTCAACGGCACCATCCCACCTGAGCTAGGGAATTGTAAAAAGCTTGAGACTTTGATGCTTTCCTTCAATTCACTTTCTGGGCCTTTACCTAAAGAGTTTGCAGGAATGGGATTAACTTCATTTTTAGCTGAAAAGAATGAGCTTTCTGGCCGGTTACCTTCTTGGCTCGGAAGCTGGTCTCAGATGAACACATTATTGCTCCCTGGTAATCGGTTTTCTGGGCTTATACCTGCTAAGATCGGCAATTGTTCATTTCTCAATCACCTAAGTCTTGGCAACAATCATTTGACCGGTGAAATCCCTGAAGAGCTTTGCAATGCTGTTTCTTTGACAGAAATTGAACTTGATCGTAATTTTCTTTCAGGGAGTATAGAGAACACATTTCTCTTGTGTAAAAATTTGACTGAGTTGGTGCTAGTAGATAATCAGCTTCTTGGGTCGATACCCGGGTACCTTTCAGAGCTCCCTTTAATGGTTCTTGATCTTGATTCTAACAATTTTACAGGGCCTATTCCGTTAAGTTTGTGGAATTCAACGACATTAATGGAGTTTTCTGCTGCAAATAATTTCTTGGAAGGTGCTTTGACAGGGGAGATTAGAAATGCTGTATCACTGCAAAGGCTTGTTCTTGCCAACAATCGGTTACAGGGTTCGATTCCTAAGGAAATCGGATTTTTAACATCTCTTTCTGTGTTAAATTTGAATTCAAATGAACTAACAGGATCGATCCCTGTTGAGATAGGGAACAGCATTTCTCTTACTACATTGGACTTGGGAAGGAACAGTCTTAATGGGTCGATTCCATGGGAGCTTACCAGTTTGCCTCTGTTGCAATGCTTGGTTCTTTCTTATAATGTTCTTTCTGGTGTTATTCCTTCAAGAGGATCCAAGTATTTTCGGCAGGTCAGTATTCCGGATTCGAGTTTTGTTCAGCACCATGGAGTCTTTGATCTTTCAAATAATCTTTTATCTGGATCAATACCTCATGAACTGGGAAGCTGTGTGGTTTTGGTGGATCTTATACTGAATAACAACATGCTCTCTGGGGATATACCGAAATCACTTGCTGGATTACCAAATCTTACAACATTGGATCTATCTGGAAATTCGCTTACAGGTACTATTCCTGAAGAATTTGGTGATTTGCGTAGGTTGCAGGGATTGTATCTGGGGAAAAACCAAATTGAAGGGGCTATTCCTCAGAGTCTTGGGAAGTTGGCTGGTTTAGTTAAGCTAAATCTTACCTTTAATAAGCTCTCAGGTTCAATTCCTTCAAGTTTTGGCAGTTTAACTGGGCTGAGTGACTTAGATTTGAGTTCTAATGAACTTTACGGAGAGATTCCAGCATCCATTTCGGAAATGGTAAGCCTCGTCGGTCTTTATGTTCAGCAAAATAAGCTTTCAGGTCACTTGGATCCCATTTTCTTGAACTCATTATCTTGGAGAATTGCAGTTATGAATCTGAGTAACAATCACCTTAGTGGTAATTTGCCCCCAGCATTAGGCAATATGACATTCATGATATCCATGGATCTTCATGGAAACAATTTCACCGGAGAAATCCCATTTGAGCTTGGCAATCTCACACAACTCGAGTATTTGGATCTCTCAAAAAACAGTCTTTCTGGAGAAATTCCCCAGAGCATATGTGGCCTATACAACCTGTCTTTAGTGAATTTTGCAGGGAATAGTTTGCAAGGACCTGTTCCTGAGAACGGCATTTGTCGAAATCAGTCCAATATATCACTTGATGGGAACAAGGATTTGTGTGGAGACATTCTAAAGCTGAAGTGTCCTCTTAAAAGAACCGAAAGGCGGTCCCGTCTGATAAGCATCATTTGGGTATTAATATCACTTTTAGTTGGTATTGCTTTGTTTACACTCTTAGCTATCCTTTGTCGAAAATGGATCAATAGGAGCTGCAAAAAAAGTAAACTTGGGTATGTTGAGGATGGCAATATTCATAGCTCTACAGACCAGAACTTGTATTTCTTGAGTAGCAGCCAATCAAAAGAACCTTTAAGCATCAATATTGCGATTTTCGAGCAACCCCTTCTCAGATTGACCTCAGTTGACATTCTTCAAGCTACCAACAACTTCTGCGAGACAAACAAAATCGGTGATGGTGGATTCGGAACTGTTTACAAAGCTACGTTGCCTGATGGAAGAACAGTTGCAATCAAAAGGCTGAATCAAGACAAAACACAGGGGCAGAGAGAATTCTTAGCAGAAATGGAGACACTTGGAAAGGTGAACCATCAGAATCTAGTCCCATTACTCGGTTACTGTTCTTACGGTGAAGAAAAGGTGCTTGTGTATGAGTACATGGTAAATTGTAGCTTGGATCTTTGGCTAAGAAACAAAAGCAGCGGCGGTCGTGAGGTTTTGGATTGGCGCTCACGCCTCAGAATAGCAGTCGGTGCAGCACGTGGCCTATCGTTTCTCCATCATGATTTTACACCTCATATTATTCACAGAGACATTAAAGCAAGCAACATCCTGCTAAACGAAGATTTTGAACCGAAAGTTGCAGATTTCGGATTAGCAAGATTAATCAGTGCTTACGAGACTCACGTAAGTACTGACGTTGCTGGAACATTTGGGTACATTCCACCTGAATATGGACAAAGCTGGAAATCAACAACTAAAGGCGACGTTTATAGCTTTGGAGTGATTTTGCTTGAACTGCTTACAGGTATGGAGCCAACAGGGCCAAATTTCAAGGACACTGAAGGTGGTAACTTGGTCGGTTGGGTTCATATGAAGATCAAAAATGGGAAAGCTGTTGATGTTCTTGACACAACAGTTCTTGATGCAGATTCAAAGCTGCCAATGCTTCAAACCCTGCAAGTTGCTGCTCTGTGTCTATCTGATAATCCTGCTAGTCGTCCGACTATGCGTCACGTGCTCAAGTCCTTGAAACGGATCAAAGAGGAGCAGTAGTAGTACTTCACTTAATTACATTGGAGTATATCTTGTTGATTATGTAAAAACTTTCATTTCCTAGTTGCGCGTATCAATTATAAGTACTACTTCTGCTTGCATTTCAACACCTCTCATTGCCAATTTTTTTTATTCTTCAATTATGTCTCTTTGCGGTGTAACGACCTGCCCCGAAAACCCGAGTATTTTCGAAAAACGCACCGTTCGGCGTGATGTTTTAGCTTCCGCATTTAGTGGTGGATGTATTGCTTAGATAGGATTCGTGTTTCAAGATTTTATCTTGAAACATGGCCGAACGGTCTGTTTTTCCGGGACGGGTTGTCAGACTTTTGGAGGTAAAAAAGAAAAAAACCATATCAAATACTTAAGTAAAATGGGCATGAAGAACAAGAAAGAACAAGGAATTCTTGAACCATTCAATTTACTATGTGTGAAAACAACTGCCACACATTCCAAAATATGTACTATTGTTGATACAATCAAATTAACAAGAACTATGTATGCCCTGTTGAAGCTAGTTTCTACTCTAAATTAGTATGGCGAGATCGAACAGCTTCAGGACTCTCCCGTAAAACATCTACCAATTTGTACACAACCATTTCAAACAATACAAACATTGCACCTTCATAAAGACTCCCCATTGGAAGCAACGCTGCCTTCTTCGAATCCGATTCCCCTCCGGCGAAGACATCATCCGCCATTGTCTGTGCTGGAATATAACCAATCACACTCGCATGCTTCGCACTTGAAGATCCTGATTCCGGCTGAGCCGTCAGTAGGAGTACTCGAGCACCGTTTGATATGGCCACTCCGCAGATTGCATCGACGGTGGAGAAACCGCCGGGGCCGGCGGAGGCAATCAAGAGGTCAGGGGATCCAATTGGGGGTGTGGTCATGTCGAATACACAGTGAGCTGAAAGGCCTAGATGGAAGAGCCTCATACAGAGTGCTTTCAGCATCAGGCCTTCTCTTCCTACGCCGTAGACGAAGATTTGGCCTTTACGGGAGGCTGCGGCGGCGATTTCGTCCACCAAGACGGTCAGGGCGGCGGGTCGGGTTGTCGGTTTGGATAAAACGGAGCTTATCTGGTTGCATATTTCAGAGGCTAGATCTGAGTCAGCCATTAGAGTCACTCGAGTATGTCGATTCACTCATTCAATGGCGTGGAGATGTATTTGTAGGGAGACCTCTTCGCAGACCAACCTGAATCGAGTATTACTTGTTGAAGTTTACGTTCGTTTAAGTCACAAGATTGTTTGTGTTCGTTGAATAAACAAAAAAAAAAAAAGAAATTATATTCAAATTCAGCTTATTTACAAAGAAAAGTTTTTCGAGTTCGTGTTTGAATTTGGCTTGCTAGACGTATTTTCGTCTTTCAGCTCCACCCCCCTCGAGTTTGACTCGTTAAATTTATATAAAATCAAATTTAAATGAATAAATAACCATTTAAAAAAAACGAATAAATAACAAAGTATAAAACAATATTCAAATATCATGCGTTAGAGCTATGTTGTACATTGATGTATAAGCAGGTTCGTAAACATAATCGAACGTTCACAAGTACGTTCGATGTGTTCCTTCGTTTAAGAAACGAGTTTGTAATCTTGTTCAAACTTAATTTGTTAAACTAAACAAATAAACAATAACAAATTACTAACGAGTCGAACATTAGTTTTTTCATTAACGACTCTGTTTGTTTAACAACACTATTTGCAAATGATAGGGAGTTTAAAATGGGATTGAGGAAAAATTTGAACTAAACTTTTATTTGTACCATGCTTAATCTTATCATACACCACTTTATATATCACATCACACTTGAGACACCAAATCTACCTTTGCACCACACTCAAATTCCTACGTTTCACTTTCTTTCACTACACATCAGTTTTATCTATAATTTTGTCATTTCTACATATACAACACATTTTTATATTACCTCTACATTGAAGTTTTTATATTACAAATAAGTCCCTTTATTCTATCTACATATACACCACATTTTTATATTATCTCTACATCGAAGTTTTTATATTACATCATTACAAACCCTACTTATACACCTCTTAATTTCCCTCCGACCAATATCATTTTTACTTATTTATAAAAATATTCATCATCCTAAAAAATCCTTCATCTTTAATCATCATATTCATCATCCTCACAAACTCTCGTCTTTAATCGTCATCTTCATCCTCCTTAAACCCTTCATCATTTTCATCCAAGAATCTCTTTAAACACCTCACCATCTTCATCATCTTAAAACTCTATCACCATCTTCATCATCTTTTTTTCTTCATATTCATCCCCATCATCATCTACGTCATACCCCATCAAACCAATTTCCTAAAAGCATACGAAAAAGGAAGGTTCATTGAGATCGTAAATTAAACTTGGGATGAATCAAGCAATGAAATCAAAAGCCTCCATTGGAGAATTTGAGTTTTCAAACAAATTGAATGAGAAGGTACTTTTTAAATCAATGTACTTTTATGTATTGTTTTCTTGCAATAGATATGTAAAAATGCTATAAATTTTTTTTTTTAAAAAAAAGATATGTAAAAATACTCTAAGATACATGAAATTATTGCATTACACTTGTATTTTGAGTTCGGTGTTGGAATGTTGAAAAAGTTCAAGTTTTTTACTTCGCCCAGATCGAATCAACCAACCATGGGCGATTGTCACACATCCGACCCTTTAGAGGTCGATTCTCGGACATGTGATTCCATAGAGGTCAATGTTCACACATCCGACCTTGGCACTGTTGCAAGTTTAACATATGTGCAATTATGTCATAGTCGAAGTTATGTACACCTTTGCATGTCTTTTTACACGGGGCAATCGAATTTGGTGATGAATATTGATATGTTTAACTTCTTACTTGCGGTTTTTAATGCATTAGATTGGCGGAGAAATTCTTGGAACAAGTCAACAATACACAAGCGTCAAAGAATCGCAACATGTCGGTGATATTAGTGAAGACACGAAATGTGAAGTCAATGTATGTGGGTAAATAGTTGTCGGGACCAATTTACAACAATTAGAACATATTTGACTTCTTTCACGTGTTTCGTATTGTCTTATATCGTTGATGAAGACTCTCGAACCATGCAAGAAGGCGGAATCACTTGATTTTTGCCACATTTAGTTGAGATTAGCAATCAAGCTCGACTTAACATCTCATAAACAATCTCAACTCAATTTGAAGATTAAACAAATGATACACGAGTAATGCAGTATAGACCCAACAACTCACAAACAAAATTCGAATGCATACAAACACATGTTTTGTTTTAGGAAATGTTTTTTTTTTGTAATTTTAGAAATAACTTCTATGTAATGTTGTTTATCCAGTACTTTACATTATAAATATTGTTCTGTAATCAATAAAATATTCTTTGCATCTACGATTATAGTTTCATATCATGATTTATGGAATGAATATTGTTATGTGATAATTTAAAAGTTTTAAATATATTAGGCTCAAGAAACGTGTTGAAAAATTTGAGCTTGGCTCGAATATTATGATCTCTTGAGTATTAACTCGATCTTTTGTTCGCAATACTTATGTTCAAACTCAAACTCATGAATATTTTGAATAGACTCGTGATGATACGAGGATTTACTCCTCCACGTGGAATTTTATGATTGGCCCAGCTGGCATGTGGAAAAGTCTGTGTTGGTGATCCACATCGAGTCGATTTGGGATATGCCAGTGAAGGCCATTGTTCAGGGGAGGTTCCACAAGTGTCCGGTATCGGACATCTACATCGGTGTGCATCGAGACGATACCATAGAGTTCTGTCCAGGGCCATGGGCCCACTTCTAATAGGTTTCTTGGGTAAGGAGGCAAGGCCCATTAAAGGGTATTTCTGCCAATGTACCAAACCGCCCTAAATTTAGGGCAGAAGAAGGACATGTGCCTATAAATACATAGCTCCGGGAACTACGTAAGGCTTGATTCCTGGACTTTCACACAGGATACGTAGGCAATCCAAGATACCTTCTTGGACTCAGCCATAAAACACCCAAAACATTACCTTTCCCACAAGTCACAGTCATTCGATCTCTTACAGCTCATCCTTAGATTACGCGTGGCCCTGATTCATTGGTGGTGCATTATTTAGCATCGTCATTTGGCGCTAGAAGGAGAGCCAAATCTCCACGTGGCCCATTAAGGGACGCTTCGTTTCCTACACCAATTAATGCCGACAGTGTGACGTCATCCTGTAACCGCCTATATCAATTAAGAGTGACAGCTGTTCTCCCGCCTAAAAAACACCACGTGTTGGAAAGGTTATTCAAATTTTCAGATCCGACCTCAGCATTCGAGATGAGCTTCCTTCCGATCTGGGGGGCTTATGATGATACGAGGATTTACTCCTCCACGTGGAATTTTATGATTGGCCCGGTGGTGTGTGGAAAGTCGTGTTGGTGATCCACATCGAGTCGATTTGGGATATGCCGGTGAAGGCCATTGTTCAGGGGAGGTTCCACAAGTGTCCGGTATCGGACATCTACATCGGTGTGCATCGAGACGATACCATAGAGTTTACGCCCAGGCCATGGGCCCACTTCTAATAGGTTTCTTGGGTAAGGAGGCAAGGCCCATTAAAGGGTATTTACGCTTAATGTACCAAACCGCCCTAAATTTAGGCGGAGGAAGAAGGACGTGTGCCTATAAATACATAGCTCGAACTACGTAAGGCTTGATTTCCGGACTTTCACACATGAGATCGTAAGCAATCCAAGATACCTTCTGGACTCAAACCATAAAACACCCAAAACATTACCTTTCCCGGAGTCACGGTCATTCGATCTCTTACATTTTTCATCCTAGATTACGTGTGTGATGCGATTCATTGGTGGTGCATTATTTAGCATCGTCAACTCGTTTATTGCATTATATGGTTCGACTCGAATCGTTTATATCCTTAGTTTGACAAAAAAAAATGCGGAATGATTTATTTTATATGATTTATCTTTGGTATTTTATTTCATTATTAAACTATATTAACTTTTTTTTTTTTCTGAAAGATATGAAAGAAACACACGCACGCACACTTTTGTCTCTATTGAAAGACGAATCCGAAACCTTCGAATTAATAACCGCTGCATTTACCGTTGAGCTAAAACCGGAACCTGGAACCGGATACTTTTACTGTTTACCTTACTAAAAAAAACGATGAATAATGATATGTGCACTACACTCTTATGTAGTGCACAAACCACTACACAAGTGGTAGCCATGGATTAAAGTGATGAATTATTTTTTGTGATGGGTCCCAACAGAATATGTGATATAGATTGTGTTGTGTAAGATGTTGTGGTTGAAAGTATAGTGAATGTATCACTACTGAAAAATGATCAACTAATCCTATAATAGGAGTTCGGAGCAAGGGTCCAAAATTTGAATTTTTTTCTTCCGTTTTAGTTGGAACCAAACTAAACCCTATTTGGGAAGAGGCACCCTTAGGGAATATGGTGTGAAATATGAAAAGCAGCCCTCCAAACTTTTCTAATTTTCATAGGAGTTCGGAGCAAGGGTATAATAGGGAATATGGTGTGAAATATGAAAAGCAGCCCTGGATCTAATTTTCATGCCCTGCTTTTCAGAGAAACATCTACATCCCCTCTCAATTACTTTCGTTGGCTTGGTTGGATAAACGCATCAACTGATTAGTGTGCCTCCTCCTCCTCCTCCTCCTCCTCCTCAAGGATTCATCGAGGTCTGCTATGTATTTTTTGTATTCTTTTTCCCTCATACTCTTGCTTATATATTTTGAGTTTTGAGCAAACTTGCATCTAATTAACGATGAAAATTCTTGTCGGCTAATTTATTTTCTCGTGCTTTTTTCACATATGGATTTTATCAAATAACTTGTGTGCTATTTGCTTGGTTTTAATCTACATGAAGTGATGCTGCTCAATGTGGAGATATAATTTAATTGATGAACAATTGAAATCAGTTATTTGGTTTGGATCAAATTGCTACTAAACATCCCATTGGGTAATTGAATTCAATTGATTAAAGCAAGTTTATACTCATGTTTGGAAGTTCTTGAATTTTCCAACATAAGCTTACATAGAATTTTGAAGCTTTGTTAAACTGTAAATATTCATGTTTTATAATCAGTCTTGCAAAATTTCCAGTGGGGTTTGTTGTGTCTTTTGATTTCTTCATTGATGTGTGTCATTTGTGAAAATCTTCGTCACATATCTTCCATTTCCATTTTGGTACTTTTTACATGAAACTTGAATTTTTGTTAATTATCATAACTCATTATCATTTCTTTTTACTACTTTTTATGGTCTTCTGCAACATATAAGATAAATTTTGCAGATCATCATTACTCGTTATTTTGCTTGTATTTGGATTTTTGTAGCTGTTAACTTTAAATGCTTACTAATGACGAATGATGAAATGAGAACATACTGTTGAAAGGATGCAAATTTAAAGCTAGCACTTATTCCTATGTTGGAGGGTACCACCCATGCTTTATAGTTCATGGTAGGACAAGGCCTTTCTCTATCTTACTCAGGCAAGGTTTAACTGGTAGTGTGTATAATAAAGAGTATCTTGTGTCCAATTCTTGATGTTAAATGTGTAGTTTGTTATTAGATATTTTGTCATTTTCTGAAGCTTTACTATAGGTGGATGTCCTTAAGAGTGTTCTGTGCCTATATACTTTAAGTAATCTGCGTGTCGTGGCAACGGGAAAGCTTATATAGACGTGTTTTCAGTGTGGTCATCATTACTTTTAGGGGATATGGCTGGCAGAGAAGTTCGCGAGTACACCAACCTTACTGACCCAAAAGGTTCCGTTTTCAGTTCGTACATTTACCTTTTTGTTCATGCTATTGTTGAATTGGTTGATTAATTACGGTTTTGGTTCCTAATCTTGCAATTGCAGACAAAAAATGGTCTGGGAAAGGAAAGGAGAGGATCGACGACGAAGAGATCACCTTCCAACGCATGGTTTCCAAGGTTAAATTCCCCTTTGGTCACCTTTCATTCCTTCTTTTGCTCTTAGGGCTTTGGAGGTTATACGGATTATTAGTTTCTAATTTAGGCCCGTGTATAAAATGGAAATTAGAAATTGCTAACAAATACCCATTTTATCAGCACAAGTTTTCTGAGCAGATCTTCTAGGCCATATGCTCCCCATCTCTTCTACTGGGATCATGACATGCGTGTTAAATCTGGTAAATCTTCAATACACATGACATGATTGCAGCACATGAATTAGAAGATTCTATTGGAAAATTGTTGTCAAGAGAGAGCCAATTTGTCAGCGTTGCTACTTTTGTTCTCAAGCCTTGAAATGTTTTGTTGTGATTGAGATGCCGGTCTCATCTTAGCTACCTAACATATAATAAGACCGACTTGCACTTTCTTTCTTTTCAATCGTTTGTGTGGACGTATTTTGCATGAATGAACGTGCTTGGCCTTGGATGTCATAACACTTCTTTAGCATCCAAATTTGGGATGGTTTTCTGATAACATGCCCCGGCAGGGATCTTGGCTTCTACCGGGGTGGATAATATGCGCAGATGCAAGATGTTGCAGGTGAACGTGGCGGATATCTCCATGGGCGTGGTGGTGCGTGTATTCTCCCCCAAGTTTCCTTTTTTTTTTAACGTACCAGGTTTTGTATTAGTTGCGTCAGTACATATTGAGCTTTGTTTGAGTTTGTAAAATGCAGCCTTGGATAGTGATGATATACTCTATCTGAAGGAGCAAATGGAGGCAGAGGAGGATGCTGAACGCCTTCTTAGGCGCACTGAGAAACGCGCATTTGCTTCATTTAAGATATCCTTTTTACTTTCCCTTGGGCATGCACATTTGAGTAGCCTGAGGTATTGAAATGAGTAGAAATATCTGCATATTTTGTAGAGCTTGAGGTTGCAGATATTTTGGAGATTTGACATAGCAGCCACTATTTTGCATACGTAGGAGATTTTTTTTAAAATATATATAGGTCTCCATCTTAATGCTTCTTCCATTTCCACGTGTGTTGTCCTTAATCATATCCTGCACAAAGCTGTTGCTGATGTTTCTACAACACCTTTACCTTTGCCACTTCGGGTTGAGCCTAAGACAAAGAGTGGTATAAGGTATTTGCAATCCCAGTCTATTGCCCAGCTACATTCACTTAGTTATATGTGTTTCAGTTCGAGAGACAAAATTGTTAACTTGCAGGCAACAAGACTTGCTGAAAAGAGTGGTGGAAGTTAGACCTAAGCGGCAGAGAATTTCAAGCCCTGCTGCTAAAGGACATGGGTCGTCTTCTTCTTCTTCAAGTTTGAGTGTCGAGGTTTCAGACAGCCGCGGATCTGAACCCGATAATCAAGTACAGAGGACGCTGAATTCAGTGACTGGAGCTGCTGCTGTCAATGCTGCATCAAAGGCGGATAATAACCCAGTTACGAGCTTATTAGCAGCATATGGAAGTTCTGATGATGACGACGACGACGACTGACCATATGCATACATACACCCTTACCCCTACCCCCACCCCAGCAACAATCTTATTTCGCCAACTTAGGCATTAGTTAGATCTCTAATTTTGCTCATTACCAACTTTCAGATGCATCAGTTTGGGTTCTCACAAACAGTTTGAGCTGGTGTAGCCAATGTATTTAGTAGCAGATTTCATCGGGTTTTTGTGATTAGAATGGCATATAACTTCTTTACATAAATGCACCGCCGTCATACATAACTTATTCTTCACATGTACCGTTACGCATCGCCATTATACTTGTTACTTCGTATTTTAGTCTTCATATATATCCTTACGTATCGCCGTCATACACACTACTACTACTACATGTTATCTTAAAGTACGATGGTGTAGAAAAGAACACCTCACGAACATAGAAAAGCTAAGAAAAACAACACCTCACGAACACACAAAAGCTAAGAAAAACGGACTTTGAAATCAGTTGCATATCGCTGTCATATGTACTGTTCATATTATATCCATATCACAGTTGCACCACTAGGGCTGCAAGACCCAATGCGGAGACACACACACACACATCCTCATTCAATATCATAAATGAAAAGTTTCATGCTTTTTCTTTTGATTTTTGATTTTTTATTAGAAGGATAGCTCTAAGTTTGTTGAGTGATGTCAATACATCACCAATCTTGATCCTTTCTTCTGGAGCATCGAAAGAGCACTGCAATGCTAATTCCATAATGGACGATAAGCAGCGTTTTTTTACAGTAAAATCCTCCTCCTTCTCTGCCCTTGTCAAATTAGCATCTATGATCTGAGTTACTTCTCCAGCTAGGAATGATCTTTTTATCCATTCCTTTAAGCTAAAATTCTCTGAAAACATTTCATCTGTCGGTTTTCTCTGCGTAAACGTTTCCATCAACATAATGCCAAGACTGTAAATGTCACAGCTTGCTGATACTAGACCTTCTGATCCATATTCTGCATAAAGCAAAAGTCTATAAGCATAAAACAAGAGGAAACAAAATGGAGAATAAGCATAAAGGTGGTACCTACCTGGTGCCATATATCCAATGGTAGCCAAAGTTTGTGTTTGTGCAATACTTTCCCCAATGCCAAACAGCTTTGCAATGCCGAAATCGCTAACATGTGCTACCATATCTTCATCCAACAGTACGTTGCTTGGTTTCAGATCACAATGTATTACAGGTACAGAATAACCATTATGCAGATAGTCTAATGCTGTTGCTACATCAATCATTATGTCTAATTTCTGCATGAAATCTAGGGTATGATCCTCAGAATATAGCCAATTTTCTAGGTTTCCGTTAGGCATGTACTCGAGGACTAATGCTTTGAAATCAGGGCTAGAACAGCTGCTGATGACTTTGGTTAGATTTCTGTGGCGAAGATTGCGTAGCACTTGGCACTCTGTATCGAAACTCTTAAATGCACCTTCTAGCATTAAGTCGAACACCTTAACTGCAAGTTGAGTTCCACGAAATTCGGCTTTGTAAACCGAACCGTATCCTCCTTTACCTATCAAACTGTGCTCACTGAAACCATCTGTTGCTTGCCGCAGTTCATGATATGAGATTCTTCTTTGAGCTCCCACGTTTAAGGGGTCGTTGTTCGGGGTAGGAATCCTGCTCCTCTTCTTGGATGATCTTAGTATGAAAAAGATGATAACTAGAAGCAAAATGGTAGCAGCTATTGGTATTAACAATGCTAGTAGCAGCCTTTTCTGTGTTGATTTGCTACGAAAAGTAGCCGCACATGCCAGGAACAACAATTGATGATCACCACCACAAAGCCCTTCATTTTGCATATATGATGTAGAATTGAAGTTTACAAAAGGTCCACCAGATGGAACTTCACCAGTTAATCCATTAAACGAGACGTTAAAATACGAAAGATATGAAAGGGCTTTCAAGGACATAGGAATGGCACCTGACAGATTGTTGTGAGACAAGTCCAGTGATTCCAAAGCTAACATTTTACCCATGGAATCAGGGATGGAGCCTTCCAATTTGTTGAAGTCCAAATAAAACTCAACCAAATTTTGCATATTCACAACTGTACTCGGTATGCTGCCTGAGATTTGATTCATAGATATATTGAACAATGTTGCAACCTTCAAACTTCCGATTTCTGAGGACAGAGAGCCATTGAAAAAGTTGGTGGACAAATCAATTTCCAAGAGGTTGTTGAGGCTCCATATACTCGAGGGCACGCTAGAACCGAATTCGTTGGATGCGAGATAGATGTACCTAAGAGATGAAATGTTCCCTATGCAAGCTGGCACTAAGCAACAAAGCTGATTATAGCTCATGCAGCTCATGCTAAGAAATCCCATCTTCATTAAACTGCATATTTCACTCGGTATAGGTCCCGTAATCGCGTTATCATAAACGTTGAAGGCTTGAAGCTCTTTCAGATCTCCAATTGTGTTTGGTATGGAACCAGTCAAGTCATTGCCTTGAAGAAACAAGAATCCCAAATTGGTTATATTTGCAACTTCACTTGGAATGCTGCCTCTGATCCCACTATAAGCTAAGTAGACATATGTAAGAGTCTCTGAAAGATTCCCTATGGAAGTTGGGAGGATTCCGTTAAGCGGATTGTAGCCGACCCACAATTGCTCCAACTGTCTGCAGTTCGTGAGCGAAGTGAAGAAACTCAATTCTACTGACGAGGGCTCGGAGGTTAGATTGTTTTCATTCACATTTAGATAATGCAACATTCTTAGTTTACCAAAGGAATGTGGGAAAGGGCCAGTAAATTCATTGTAGCCAAGTCCAAGTCTTGTCATTTTAGATGCATTCGCGATTGAGTCGGGGATAACTCCATAGAAGTTATTGATACCTAGATACAGTTCTTCAAGATTAGTTAAGCCAATGCCTATATTTGCTGGAAGATTTCCTGAAAAGTAGTTTCCCAAAAGTGAAATGCCTCTTATGCCTGAGTTGTTAAAGAGTGATGACGGGACTCGACCTGTAAAGCTATTGTTATCCAAAGCTAACCTATCTATCTTCAAAAGTCCACCAATTTCAACTGGTAATTGACCTGTAAAACTGTTTCCACTTAGGAAGAAATCCCTTAACAAAGTACAGTTTCCTATTTCTATGGGAATGTTTCCAGTGAACTGGTTTCTTCCAAAATCTAAAGCCTCAAGAAGAGGAAGACCGGAGCATATATCTGTTGGTAAACTCCCAGAAAGCTTGTTACTGTAAAGATTTATGGATTGTAAACTAGAAATATTGTAGATAGATGAAGGTAAGACACCGCCGATGCCAGAATTCTCCATACTCAACAAAACAAGTGGAAGATTACCGATATCCCTTGGAATTTCCCCTGTAGAATTCATTACAAACATAGTCATAAGCAACGTCGTATCTCTACAAGTAAACGTAGAATTTAGAGATATTGTATCTTGAATGGTATAAATCTCTAGTTTACAGATTAGTATCTACTGCGAGTACTCTAAATGCATACCTTCCAAGTTGTTGAAACCAAGGTAAAGGTTGCTTAGCTGAGTCAAGTTCAGAAGCTCTTTTGGAACGGTCCCATGGAATTCGTTATACGATAGGGAGAGGATCTTAAGATTTGAACATTTTCCCAGGCCTAATGGAATTTGCCCTTCAAGTTTATTCACTGATAGAGATAGTACTTCAAGTTGAGGGAGCCATGAGCACAAATTCATTGGAAGATCACCAGATAAGCTATTATTAGTCAAGATAATGCGCTGCAACAACGAATTGTTAAACAATAAGCTTGAAGGAATAGAGCCTGTAAGCCTGTTATTTCCCAAACTTAGCCATTGCAGCCTAGTAAGATTGCCAATTTCCTCTGGAATACTTCCTGTAAGGAGATTAAATCCCAGCACCAATGACTTCAAGTTGGATATGTTAAAAAGGGCTCGTGGAATAAAACCCGAAAATCCATTAGATGCAAGAAACAGATGCTGAAGTACAGGCAAGTTTGATATCCAAGAAGGGATCTCTCCTGAAAAGTCATTGGAGTTGGCATTTATATACCGTAACCTATGTAAATACCCAAGTTCATCAGGCAGAGTTCCATGGAACTCGTTATTACTTATATCGAACGATCGGAGAAAAGACAGGTTTCCTAAATGAGGGGGAATGGTCCCAATGAACCCCATGTTTGAAATGTTGAGAGTTGTAACTCTTTTACGGCTCGAGCTGCATGAAACTCCAAACCAGGTACAAACAGGCCTGTTTTGGGACCAGTTTGAGAGTGAATTCTTGGGGTCTATAGTAATGGAAGATTTCAATGCAAGAAGTGATGATTGATCAGTTGTGATGTTGACTTCAGATTGAGCTAAGAACACGAGAAAACACGGTATAATCGAAACACAAAACGAGACTAAACAACTTGTTTTCATCATGTTTTTTTTTTCGGTCCAGTTTAAAGTTGGATGTAAAGGTTTTATCTTGAAATTAAAGTGTAAATGCAACTCTTAATCTTACCAGGTGAATGACCACTTAATAACTAATTACTTGGAAACTGCTGAAATATTATATATCTCATCATTTGGACTTTGGTGTTCTTTATTTTGGAAAATTTGACTAAAGAGCTTATATGATAAGTTAATGTCTCTGTCTTGTCTAAACGTTTTCATATGATGAGGTTGAAATTAAGATTATAAAATTAAATATTTGTATGATATAACTATTGTTATAAAATAATTTGTGTAGAACTAAATCTATAAACAATATTATTAGCAAAGAGATCAAAAGAAATGTAAAATGAACTTTCAATTGTGTATTAATACCAAGGTACATGCCCTAGTGGTTTCTACTAGGGTCTAACCTGGCTACCCACCAGACTTCGAACCCCGTTTGGGGCGATTTTAATGGGTGCGTACGTATCCTTTTGTTTCTGGAAAAAGGAAAAAAAATTGTGTATTATTCTCTCTTCACTTCTACACCTCTCTATCCATCAATTACGATTATTCGTGTTTCAGGAAGAGAATAATTTCTATGTAAACATTAAAAAAAATCCTTTATAACACTTAGTAATAATTATAACAAGTAACTCTGATTCAAAATATAAGTCATCCTAGAAGTTTGCATACATATTAAGAAATAACTGAGACAGTTACATTCTAACGCAGTATTTATTGTGCTTTTCCTACATCTGCCATTATTTATTAAGGAGTGAGAGAATAAATACAACATTGCATTAATTATAGACTAAGAGTTTTTTTTATAGTAATTTTGACATTAAAATTAAAGATTAACTCACCTTTTTAATATGCGTGTTTTTGACAACTGCCTCAGTTATTTCGGAACAGATGGAGTATCGAAAATACCTCTTGATTATCATTAATGCAATAGTTGTTAAGAAATGAAAAATAGTTGGATTGATAATAAATTAGGGGTAAGATAGAGAAAATGATAATAAATATTGCATTGCTGATGTAGAATGACTTATATTATAAGACAAATCTAAAAAAAATAGAATGACCTATATTTTTAGAACGGAGGTAGTATAAAAGATAGTAAGATGTGTGCTTATCATTTTATACCATGAGATATCAGTGGCGGATCCAGAATTTTTTTTCAGTGGGGGTCAAATTTAAAAAATAGGTGGGAAAAAAAATCAATAGACAGGTTTTGAACCCATGACCTTAGGATAAGTAACAATAGTTTTAACTAGCTGAACTAAGTGAACAAATACGTTAAGAACTATCTGAAATAATATACATATACAGTTTTAATATTATAAGAGGGGTATATTAATAACTTCGCCCGAAATTTGAGTGAGATCCATGCACCCTACCCCTAAAGGGCTGGGTCCGCCCCTGTGAGATATACATCAATTGTTTGGTTCATTGATCATTATCGGCCTCCACGGATTGTTATGCGGCTCACTATTTGATCTGCTAATTGATTTGTTTTTTTTGTTTTTTGTTTTCCGAGGCGATTGATTTGTTTTTTTGAATCACTCAACGCAAGTGAAAACATATTTTACAACCGATTATATTTAAACAATTTCGTGATTGCCGCGGTTAGGGTTGGTGTTCTATTTCGTGATTGCCGCGGTAAGGTACGAGTGGCCTTCTCTTATCATTTTGATCTAGGTCCGACGGTGGAGTATATGGAGCTAAGGGCGATTGATTTGGCATTGAGGGAAGCGGAGCTGATGGCATTCCTTCTTTGGAGGTGGAGAGCGACTGTCTTTCTAGATGTAGTTTATTCCATTCGTTACTGTTATGTTTATTCGGAACGTGAGAAATGTCCTTACGCATCTTTTAGCTAGACATGCTACTAATATGATTGGGGTTCAACACGCCCCCTCAAGTGTGTGGGGTCACACTAGGGTTCGATCTGGTGCTACTTATATAATTGGGGTTCAACACGTCCCGTCAAGTGTGTGAGGTCACACCATGGTTCGATCTCATGACCTCTGGCTCCATGTTCACATCAGGGTTCGATCTCATGACATCTGGCTTCGATATAATGATAAAATCAAGTGTTTACCGTTCTATTAAATCCAATTGATGTTAGTAAAGACCTACTATATACATTTCCTTATATATTAAGAGTGTCTCGATCTACCAACATATCCTTCCGGACATTTTGTTATTTTTTGGGCCTTAATAATTTTTTTGCAACAAAGGCAGCTTGTTGGATGAAGAAGAAATAGAATTGATTTGAGAGTCCTCTTCTTGTTCTCTGTTTTCTTTGGATTTTGCCCACAATACTCCATAAAAGCCAATCACAGTTATAAATGTTCCGACCACGCTGCAAAAAAGATTATTAAAAAAAAAAACCCACATAATTAATCATGACCTTCTAAATGTGCAATATTACCTTCCCTTGATTTATTTTATTTTATTTTTTTATAACAAAAGTCGTGATAGTTTTCTCATTGAAGAGGAGTCTATTTGTTGGCGGATTCAGAAAAAACATCCGTCCGAGTCTCGATTAACATGCATAAAAAAGACTATCAATATGATACGAAAGGACGAGGAGAGTGGAGATATCGATCTTACGTTCCAAGGTGGAGATTTTCACCAAAGAAGATGAAGCTCATCAGTGCAGCAATAGCAACACCGAGGGGCTTGAACATCGATGAATATACCGCACCTTTTTTATGTATGCACCAGACTTCCACACAGAATAGCCCCACGTATCCAAATACAGCCTACAAAAGATATATGTATGTATATATATATATATATATATATCACAATCATAAAATAAAAAAAGAATATATATATATAATTAAAGTTGAAGAATTCGGAAACTGAAACTGACCCCGTAGATAATGGCAATGAGCTTGATCTTTATATCAGGCATTAGACTCCATGCATTTGGATGATTTCTTTTTACAACAAAACAAACAACACAAGATTGTATACTTGCAAAAAACATATAAAATGACACCAAGCTTAGCTGTGACGGGTACTCTCTAGATATTGCTTCCTGAAAACAAAATTATTGATTTAGTTCGTTATTTATAATTGCTTCAAAGAATATATATTCATGTTAAAAGCGTTCGTTCGTTTAAAATATTGTTGATTATCTTAATTAATTAAGAGTAGGTTTTTAATTTGTAACCTGAAGAGTAGTCCACAGTGCAACGCAAAACCAAGAAATCGCAAAAAGCAAGCCACCAATGGTCCAATTGCTGCTTTCTTTTTTTGCCAAGTGATAATATGAGATAAATGCTGGTGATTGAAGAAAATAATCCATTGGTGTTGATTTCTTCCCTGATGATGATGATACAATTGATGGACCCTTATAAAGGACAACTATTAATGCTCCTGAAATTGACAAAACTGTCCCTATGACCTTAATTTGAGCCGTTAAGCTTCTCCAATTTAGCTTTTCCATCCTATATATAAATAATATAATAATACCACACCATTATTGTTCTTGTTTTTATTATTTTTTTTCGAGGAAAATGTTCTTGTTATTATTATTACCAGTAAAATGCACGTGCACCCGCACGTGTTTTACTGAAATAAAACTTTCGAAATTTTAAAGATAACAATATTAATTAATATATAATTTATTAAGTATTTATTTCTCGTAAAATATAAATATGCTATTATCAATAATTATACAAATAATTATTATTAGTTTTTTTGACTTTATTCATGCACTCGATACATTTATCACTCATAATTATTCTGAATTTACAAATCTGTCTATTTAATATATATAGATAACATGTTTTTCATAATTATTTAGTAAGCCTGTGGACATTTACAGAAAAATTTAAGCAACTTTTGCAAAATTGTTTACACTAAACAACTCATATTGATAACTGCATGCAAAAAGTATAGCATGTGAGTTTCATCACATATAATTTTATATGTTTATTATATCTTAGCTATGAATATATTTTAGTAATTGTAAAGTAACACTTACTAAACAAAGTTACATTTGAGATAATGATCAATATGTTACATTTGACTATAAAGAGTTGGCTAAGGTTGTTCAAGCACGTGACACCCCTACTGATTTTGAAGAGTTTCATTAAAAGCTACTTAATTATGAGACTCTTCCGTCTAAGATGCAACCGGTCGCTTTTCTGGTCTTGCTACAACTCATTCGGCTGTATGACATCCCTCCCTCAGTGCTGGTTTGTTTTCACGTCTTACTGTTCTTAATTCTTGGAAACATGCACAAAATACTTTCTCTCATTCAGTAGGCTCGTTTTTTGGCTGTAAAAATCCTACTTGAGTATTTCCAGTATGGAAAGTGCAAGGACATTCAGGGAAACGGTGCATCTTACCAGGTTCAACCTCTTATAAATTTTTCTCATTCGGTCAAGCCCTCCAACATTGTGTCCTCTTGAAGCACATTTGGATGCCCCGTCATCTTCTCCATGGCTTCTTGATAGTAGTGCTATGCATCATGTAACCATTAATCTTAGTAATTTGGCATTACACATGCCTTATTATAACAATGAAGACATCATAGTTGGTGATGGAAATAATATTTCCATCACATATATATGGTCTATTTTTCTCTCCACTCCTTCAAAATATTTTATGTTTGACGATGTCGAAAATCGTTGGGGTTATAGTGGAGTTGATACTATGATAAATGGACCTCAAGGTGATGACTCAAATGACTTTTTGAGTGGATTCGAGAGTGGGCTTGCAATACACACAAAAAACATGAGGGTTCCCAAAGCTTGCCTCCGGGAGGACACTACAACGCTCAAGTCAATAGAGGAATTTGTATTTAGACAGTAAGAGGGAATGTATAGAAAGCGTATTATGTGTGTACCTTGTATTTGAGGATGATGATACTTTATATAAATCTCCCTCGTGAGGGGTGAATTATTATGCACTGAAGTCGTGGTCGCTATCATGGAACGTATATTTCAAAGCCATCACTATAACAATTACTATCGTGGAGTAATGTCTACGTGAAGCCCTGAACGCTTAATGAAAGAATGTAACCATTGCTTGAGGTCGAGGATAAGTTGTATTAAATATAGAGCTTGTTGGTTGAGGCCCGATATCGAGCTGCACGACATCGGTAATAAGAGACTATAGACGTTTTGCGTCTTGTCGGTTATGAGGGAAAGAATACGATCTACACCATATCGGACAGAGGACGACGTGCATCATGTCGGTTGATGATAAATGGTTGGGTTGCGTTGTATTAAATATAGAGCTTGTTGGTTGAGGCCCGATATCGAGCTGAGCCCATGTTGTCACATATGCTGATATGGCTTTTATCACTCTATGTGTGGCCTGATGAGTGTCACGTCTACGATGACCGATCTCACCCATGTCAATGTTGTTAGGAAATCTACGTAGAAACACAGCGGAATTCAAAATTTTGATTTCCTTTTAACCCAAGATCGACTTCGTTTAAGCAACAAGCATAAAAGAAGTAGACAAGAGAATACCTTGGTTGATCGAATTGAATTGACGCTTTGTCTACGGTTGTAGTTTCTGCACGAAGCTGCCCAAGTGTTCGGCCTCTACCGGTGATCCACACGAACAGCTCGCCGAAATCCCATCATGGATTGCTACCAGAAAAACTCGGTTGCAAAATCGACTTTTTCTCTCTCCCAAAATCTCTCTAAGAAGCTCTCTTATTTTTCAGAAAGAACTATTAGTCTCTTGGAATTGTGTTAAACAAAAGAGCTAGCCAACCCCTTGCTTTTATAGGAGAAGTGGCGCCCCAATGCCAATCACAATCTGATTGAGAGAAGTTTTTTAGTAGACTGGGGAGAAAGAAAACATTTTCTTAATAAAACATGGAAAGTATCTTTGATTGAATATCTCATTTAATTTAATATCTCATATTAAATATTTCCAAGATATTGTCAATATCTAATATTGAATATCTTTATCTTATTGCCATAAAACTATTTTTCCTTAAATCAATTAATATCTAATATTAATATATGGTAATCTCATTAATTAAATTGCACAATCCAAGTGTATCATATACACTCAATATTGGCGCCCCGAATAGCCTATTATTGGCATCCAGAATATTCTTAATTAATGTAATTCTATGATTAATTAATTTACAAAATACATGTGTATCAATATACACAATACATTTCGATATACATATACATTATACGTATAATTAATTAATCAACATAATTAATATCTTGTATTTAATTTATTCATAATAAGTAAATACCACCATATTAATTTATCACTATAACACTTTATAGTCGATATAAAACTTTTCTTATTTGGTTATCGTTATAACTGCATTTTAATCCATTTAGATGTTTTATATGTGTGACCCGACAGCTTCGAATATGTTGGCCGTAGACACAAAGTGCAAATTACGAAAATGGCCTTCATACCTAACGATCACGGAATAACGTCTAAGAACACACCGTGACGATCACCGGAAGAGTCAAATGCAATGACTCATACCTTTCATGTGAAAAGCGATTCGCGTACATATAATCCTATCATTTGTTACAATATCCATACGGTCGTACGTCGAGTGTCAAGCATCAACGACCGTATCTTATAATCTGGATATCATGCTCTCTCAAAGTAACTCATTTACTTCACTTTGCAAAGATTTACGAGAGTAAGACATTTCTTATAAGAAGGCCCTTTCGAATATTTACTCCTAATCATAGGACGAGCAACATGAATCCTACGCATGCTTCAGTATCACACCCAATCACTACCGCATTATCGCTCCATGGCTAGGGGAAACCTCAATAGTGTCAAAGTATGACAATCCACACCGTGATGTCATGAAGACTCCGGTCTTAGGATAATTACACAACCTCCACATAGTGTGACACTTAATAAAGTAAGTGGGTCAGTCTAACGTAAGCATTCTCTAATACACGTCCATGTACAGTCCAAGTGTCTCAACACTTTGATAGACAAGATCTATCCCTAACTTCAATAAGCTAGAAGACATCTAATACGTGCTAGTCTAATCGTACTATTAATGTCCTGTTTAATAGTACATACGACTAGAGACATTTAAGTATCAAACCTTTTAAAGTGAGTTGAGATCTCATCAACCATAATCACTATCATGGTTTCTCTCTCACAGTTTGACACTAGTGACGTTATTATATATACAATCACAAATTGGTTCATATAGATAAACGCAATATATAATAACATTAAAGCCATTTATCATAAACATAAAGAAATAGTATAAATGATAGTGTTCTCAGAATGCCTCGTTATTTATTACATATCTTTTAGTTTTGTCAAGTCCATAATGTTTCTTTGAACTCTTACCCTCAAATTTATTTGAAGGACTTTTAGACCAATACTCCTATGATGCAATGATCTGTTAAAAATAGGATTGTATGAATGGGCAAACTCCCCCCTTATAGCTTTCCGCAATGAATAAAACATCAAAAGTGCTTGGCATCATCGTCTTTGTCACCCTGCTACTCCCATTCTTCAAGCTATTCTTTGTCAAAATGATCTATAAGTTGCCACCTTGATTGCTTCTTCCTATTGTTTTGCTTGTTTAGAGAATAAGAGTCGCAAACATTTTTTGCTACTTCTATTTAATGTTCTTCCTATCCCCTAGAGATTATTTTCACTAACATTTAGACATCCCCAATTGTGTCATGTGATGGTTTCAATTGTTACATAATTTTGTTGATAATTTTACCATCATATTATGATGCTTCTTGGGAAACACATGATCATAATGTCTAATATACCTGCAACAATGACAGTACAAAGGCTCGTGATGTTTAATACACTTGTAACATGACAGTATGACTGAAAATGGTCCTTGTATCTCTCTCCTACTATGATCCTTAGTATTCATTTATAATCATTTGCCAAAACCTAGAGACCTCATTCCCGATCAAAAATAAAATCCACATGAGCTTAAGTGGAAAGGGCATTGGTCTTTTAAACAAGACATCTCATGTTCGAGTCCTTGTGGATGTAATAAACTTTTTTGAGAGAGGTCCTTACCTTTGGTTCCCAACAATACCTAAGAGGATTAGTCTCAGTAAATTGACTGGGGATTCCTCGGGAAACAAAAAAATCAACTTCGACCATCACACTCGCATTAGAAGTTCAATAGTAGCAGAGTCAATTTGAAGAGGCCGACCAACAAAGATGCAATTCGGCAAAGATAATCTTATTAAACAAAGGGAGTGGTAATTCAGTATGCTCTATCCAAACGGGGGCCAAAGTCGCCTCTTAATTAAGGCGAAAAAAATCCGATATCCATGTAGATAATTACATCGGCTTTTTTGTAACAGGCCAACAACGTCGATAGAAAAGTTGGTTTTAAGTAAAATATGTATATTATCAAGCAATACTATAAGACAAAAAGATTAAGCCTTAGACGAAGAAAAAACTTCGCAAATCTTCAAGGTTCGGATTTTGAAATGGCTTTGCCGGGAACTAAAATCTTTTGTGGGAAACATATAAGGGGAAAACACATTTAATTTGTTTTTTTGTTTCAATCAATAAACAATCAAGATTTTGATGATTTTCGTTTTTCTATCCTTGATTGAATTTTGTTTTTTAATTGATTTTCGTATTAATAATGAGTACTGTTTTTTATTTTCGGTTTTTAATATAATCAATAATCAATCAAAGATTTGATGATTCTCGTTTTTCTATTTGAATTTATTGTTTTCCTATTTTTAATTGATTTCTTATTTTTTATTTACGTATTATATTTTAATTTTTATAATTATTTAAATTAGGGGAGATACATTTTTTTTGTTGGAAACACACCCACGCTTTTATTATAGTATATAGATAGATCGTTAGGAAATAGCGCCCCTTATACTTTTATTATTGTAGAGATCGTTAGGAATTTGCGCCCCTTATACTGCTCATACAAAGGATTTAATGTTTAGAGGACCATCTCTTACATGTGGAGATCGGTCTCCATGGCAACTCCAATATATAGTGTGAAGAGCATAAATAAGCTATCCTCCGACCCGAAGAGACGCGTTGAGAAGAAGTGCATAACAAGCAATGTGTAGATGGAGAAATCCCTAAAATTACCATCAAAGAAACCTAAAATCGCCATATTTATTATCTTTATTTACTAGTATACTAAAATTATAGCAGTACTAAAAGTGCCTACGTGTTAAAATTAATTGATTGATTGGTTTTTTTTGGAAAGATTTAACGTGTTTTCTCTTTTTATGATTTTTTTTACGTGTCTTTATGTTAATGGTTATGTTTTTATTCCAATTTGATTTGATTTGTTGATTGTTAATGGTAAAATTAATTGATTATTTTTTTGGGAAAATATTTAACTTTTTTTTAGATTTTTAACATTAAAAACATTAAATACATTTAATACTTCCTAAAAAAAACATTAAATACATTTAATTAAAGAAATTTACTAAGAAAAGAAACAATTCTTTCAATGAGTTTGATAAATTTATTTTAGGAAATAAACAATTCTTTCAAACGTGTTTTCCTTGTTTTTAGTTTTTTTTTTTATTTTTGATTTTTAACATTAAATAGATTTAATTAAATAAATTTAAGGAAAGAAACAATTTTAAAGGGAGGAAACACTTGACGGAGGAGACACACCAGCTATTTTATAATAGTAAAGTAATGATGATTAGGTTTTATACTTTTTATTATGACAAATTATTAAAATATATAAACAGGACATAGAAATTTCTTTCTGGGTAAAAAAGACAAGTCTAATCTTAATCTTAGTTGTGTTATAATCATTGACATATATCAATATATAAAATGTTAATTATCTATCTATTTAAGATTTTGGAGAGACCCTTCTTACTTACAGGTCCACACTTCCCAAACAAAAAAAAAAATCTTACAGGCCCACGCTTCCTGAATAAAAAAAAATCAGGTGTTGGGTTTCTATCATTTTTTATTGGCTCAAGAAGGCCACACTTGAGGGGGCTCAAGAAGGCCCCTTTTTATAGGCTCAAGAAGGCCCACACTTGAGGAGGGCTCAGGAAGGCCCACACTTGATAGCGTATTGAGATATATAAAATGTTAATTATCTATCAATAAGACCCACACTAGAGGAGCTCAAGAAGGACCACACTTGAGGGGCTCAAGAAGGCCCACATTTAAGGGGGCGTAATAAGATATATAAAATGTTAATTATTTATCAAGAAAGTCACACTTGAGAGGCTCAAGAAGGCCCACATTTAAGGGGTGTAATAAGATACTCCCTTCGTCCCGTAATATAAGTCCTTGTGGCCATTTCACACTGTTTAAGAAAAACTAATAAATGAGTTAATTTTTAATATTTCTATACAAAATATTGTATTGTTTTCTGAGACTGATTAATAATATTACATTGTTTAGTGTGAAGGTGAAAAAAATGCATTTAATAATGTATTGTTTTGTGAGAAAGACTTATATTTTGAGACACCACTAAATAACTAAAAAGACTTATATTACGGGTCGGAGGGAGTATATAAAATGTTAATTATCTATCAAGAAAGTCACACTTGAGAGGCTCAAGAAGACCTACACTTGAGGGGGCGTATTTAGATATATAAGGGGGGGTATTAAGATATATAAAATATTCATTATCTAACAAGAAGGCCAACACTTGAGGGGGGCATATTGAGATATATAAAATATTACTTATCTACCTCCCAATCAGCTTAAGTTTTTGAGAAAGATGGTAATTTAACAACATAACACACTTATGCATCATTGATTATGATGAGCATAAATCGTGATCAAAGGTCCTATCCAGTGGCGGATTTTGAAAAATTTATTAGTTGGGACACCAGAACAATTCGACAATCCAGTGTAGACATTAGTAGTATTTCTTTTTTAACAACAAAACTACATTATGACAAAATATTGCTCACCATTGAAGTAATACATTGTGCGTTCATTATGACAAAATATTGACCATGCATTTTTTTCTTGCATCCGGCACTCTTTACAAGGGTTAGGTGGCCGGAAAAAATAGATAAATAATCAAAGATTAAGGCCCACATAACTCGTACATGCAATGTGATTCACACACACATCTAAGATAGCAGCAAAAGCATAAATGCATTATTAGTTTTACCTGAAGAGAAGAGCAAGAACGAAAGTAAAAGCAGGGAGTAGAATCTTCATTGCTGATGCAAGTGTTGGAGAGCTGTAATCAATAGCCACAGCAACGCAGTTATGTGATACGGTTGTCCTGCATCACACGTACGTGAAACTATTACAGGCCGGGTTGTCGTGTCGATCTCTGTGTAATCAGGACATACGTACACAATAATTTTATTTAAGTGAATTTGGGAAAATTCTTCTCTAGTTGCTCTATTTGCACCGTAAACACACGTGGATGAATCTGGACCACACAGTTTCAAATCAAATTCAAACTGTGTGGTCCAGATTTATCCACATGTGTCTCCGGCGTAAATGGAGTACCAACCGCTAACATACAAAAATAAGGGCTCTTAAAATTCAAACTTTAATGGACCCTGGGTCCCTAGACCGTGGCCTAACGGGTCTGCCTCCAAAGACAACTTCCGAATCATTTCACCACACACAAAGACTAAAATAAATGGATAAGAAAAATCAAGAATACTGAGTAAAAATAAATAAATAAATAAGAAAAGATCAAGAATTAAAATGGTTCCTAGAAGATCTATATATATATACCCTATGAGGGACATGAAGAAAAGCTTGCACAGAAGGGACAAGCTAAGCGATGGTCTTTGGTTCCTGCAAGATGGGATATTGATCAAGTAGAACCCATGATATCTTTTCTGAAAAAAAAAAAAAAAAAACCTGAAAAGAAGATATTGTTAGAGAGAAAGGCAAAATCATTCCACAATAAACGATAGAGTTTATCTAAAGTGATATGTCTCGTTGAAATGGGATTCGGATCCTTGGCTTTGAGGAGTCCGGCTTTTCCCGGCTTTGAGGACGTGGACGCATCGGTGCCGCTCGTTTCAGTCGGGAGAGAGAGAGCACACATTTTTGGGCGGCCACGATCACTCCACGTCGACAAAAGCGGAGGAGAAACTGGGTTGTAAAAGCTGAGGATCCAGTTCGGTTGAAATGGTCGATCGATCCCACATATATAATTAAGAGAAGAATTTACAAAGAAAGAATGAAGATCGAGTGACGACGCACGGTAGCTATAAGCTAGGATTACTAATAAAGAAATGAAATACCTCTCCAAGAAGTAAGCAAAAGGAGCAATAATGAGAGTAGCAAAAGCATTGGAATAGAAAACAAGGAAAAAGGGACTCATCCCCTTCAACATGGCTTCTTTGTTTAAGGTAGTGAAACCAACAAGAAGGAATTCCATAGTCACCATGGCTGCAACTGGGCTTAACTCTTTCAAGCTCCAACTCGATCCCATAGCTTAACTGCTCTCTGTGCTAGCTGTGTCGGTGATTGAGAAAGATCCATGAATATATGATATCTATATATATAATTTGCTACAGGCACAGCTACATTTTTCAGTACAATTAATCGAATGATATGTTAAATAGTCACTGTCATTAGTCAATATTTTGTCTAAATTAATGGTCGGCTACTATTGAAAGAAAAAGAAAGCAATGAAAAGTATGAAAAATAAAAGGGAGGCTTGCAATTAATATTCAACAAATGTAGCAGCTTCTTTTTTCTTGACAATTTTGTATATGCATTAAATTAGGGGTGTTTATGGTTCGGTATGGTTCGTTTTTTTTTTTTTTTTTTTTTTTTTCAAAATCAAACCAATAATTTCGGTTTGCAAAAGATAAAACCAAAACCAATAATATTAACTTCGGTTTGGTTCGGTTCGTCGTTTCTTCGGTTTGGTTTTGGTTCGGTTTTGGTTTACAATACAAAGAGTTCGACAGCCAGATATATTATTAAGTTGAGCTCAAAAAATACATTTTTCCAATTATAGGCAAAATTGATTCAATCTAATTTTTTAATTTCTTTTATAAAAAGAGAAAGAGAAACCAATAAGGTTCAGACTTCAGAGTTCCTTAAAAAAAGGTTCAAACATTTTTTCTTCTTAATTTTGTGTCCAAATTAACAAGTTTGTACAAAAACCACTAAATTCTAGAATAGAAACAACATTACGCGCTTGCTTCATCGAATGGAAGAATAGAATGTAAGAAGAAATGAAATCTATTTTTCTCATCTTCAGACTTACAAATTAGCACTTAGCAAAAGCAACGAAAGATTTCAAAATAACTATCAAATGTCCAAAACAACAAAACACAAATAAGGACAAAGAAATTCAAACATGAAAAAAGATGTGAATACTATTCAGAAGATATAACACATATATAGAAAAAATATTGTGATAGACATTTTTTTGGCCAATATTGTTGAAGTATAATTTTGGATTTCTTTTCAAACGTATAATTTTTTTTTTTTGACAACATTGAAATATATTTTCTTTTGTTTAAAAGTAGAAATATGTATTTTTATGACTATCGGTCGGTTTCGGTTCGGTTCTTCGGTTTCATTAGTTAAAACCAAAACCGAACCAACTAGAGTCGGTCCGGTTCGGTTTTGTGTCGGTTCGGTTTTACAATTTTTAAAAACCATTTAAACGGTCCGGTTTGTTTCGGTTCGGTCGGTTTTAAAAAAAAAAGGAACACCCCTACATTAAATGCTACCTATATCATCTTTTAGTATAAATGAGGCCTTTTGCTTCATGGAAAAATGCAAGAGCTGAACGTGAATATTCAGCAGAAATATTTCAACTAGCAGTGTGAAAAATAGAATGAAAAGTGTGTGTCAAATTGTTGTCCAATAGTGAGTGATATTTTTTTAAGATTGTTGAAGCTCTCCTTCTACTTGATCCGGTCGGTTGGTTAAATACATCGAGAGTGGCAGATTATACACTGGTTCTTCATGATTGAAATTTCTTTGTTATTTTGGTGACATATTTTTACAACTCTTATACTCCTGTATTTTTATCGGTACTTTGGAGTAGTTTGAGTTGTTGTACGTGGAACACTTGTATCTCTTATTTACTGACTAGTGGAGATTTTTGTGGGCTCCGGCCTCGTGGTTTTTAATCTCTCACATTGAGAGGGGTTTTCCACGTTAAAATTCTGATGTTACTTTATTCCGCTTTATTTCACTACGTGGTTTTCTACTAGTATATCATTCTGTTGCGCTTACTAGTGGGAAAATAATTTGTGGGTGTTTACGATAATTTTCTTGTTACCGCGGTGTTTTTCCCAACATGTGGTATCGGAGCCTGTTAGTAGTGTTGTCAGATAAAGTAATTTTTGGTGTATTTGTTTGTTTAAAATGGAAGCAAATCTAAACAGGATGATCACTTTAAATGGGTCCAATTATGTTTCATGGAAAGATAAAATAGAGGACTTATTATATTTGAAAAATTACTACAAGTCTGTGTTTGATGCGGAAAAACCCCAAGATAAAACTGATGTTGAATGGGATTTGTTACATAGGCAAGTATGTGGTTATATAAGTGATATACCCGAACTAGATTGGGGCCCTGTTCATCTAGATTGAGCCTATTTTCATAGTCCAATAACAGATATTGGGCCTCCATCCACTTAGTCCGCAATTCAGAAGCCGGATCCTACCCGCCGTTCGTAAGCAGGGTCCTGTCCGCTATCTGTAAGCCGGATCCTGTCTGCTGGTCGTAAGCCGGACCCCTCCACTCCGTGTGATTTCTACCCATGTAATCAGGCTGACATCAAGACAAGGCAAATATGAGTCCGACCTACAAACGAGTCCGCTGTCCGCCATACTTATCCAGACAACTGGCCGGTCCACCAGTATTATGTATATGATTATCTCTAATTATATCTTTTTAATTGTCTTGTCATGAACAGTAAACCGACTTAGTCCTAGCTTATATATATGGGATCACAATGTAATAGAAAGAGGGCAAGAACTAATATACACAGAGCTACTCTGTCAATTTGTCGACTCACTCGTGTTTTCCCTCATAAGCATTAGTCCGGCAGCCTTGTTCTTGATATCCGCCACCCTCTCTCCGGAGAAATCATCCACATACAGCCATATATCCTTGATATAAACCTGTCACCGCAAATCTGGTATTCACCGCAATATCAATAAGACAATGGGTAGATGATAATGTTTTAAATCATATAAGTGGCGATAAAAACGCTAAAACTTTATGGCAAAACTGGAAGATTTACATGCCCGGAAAACTAGAAATAATAAAATGCTTTTGATTTATAAGTTGATGAATTTGAGACACCATGAAGGTACTCCTATGGCTGATCATTTGAATAATTTTGTTGGTATTCAAAATCAACTTATTGCTATGGGTATCAAGTTTGATACTGAAGTGCAGGGATGGATGTTTCTCGGCTCTTTATCGAAGTCGTGGGAAACTTTAGAAGTTCTCTCTCTAACTCAACTCCTGATGGTATGATGACCATTGATCTTTCCAAGACGAATGCTTTGGAAGAAGAAACCAGAAGGAAAGCACATGGTATTTCTGCACAGTCAGATGTTCTGGTTGCCGAGTCGAAGGGGAGAAGTCATAGTAAAGCACCCAGGCATAGAGGTCAGAGTAGAAGCAAAGCCAAAGGAATATACAAAAACCTTGAATGCAATCATTGCGGAAAGAAGGACACATCCAGAGATACTGTTGGAAATTGAAAAAGAAAAAACAAGAATAATGACAACAGTGATAAGAAAAATGATGAAATGCAAGAAGACAATATTAATACTGCTTCTGGTGACTTTCTTATTTTTTAGGAAGTTGGTGATGTCAATCTTACAGATGATGTACCGGTTGGGGCGTTGATAGTGGTGCGTCAGTCCATGCTACTTCGAGAAGAGAATTCTTCACATCTTACAATGCATGTGATTTTAGTGATGTGAGGATGACACATGATTCTGTTACAAAGTGTGGAAGTGTTGGAGTCGTCTATGTTGAAATAGTGTCCTATACCCAATCGGGTTGGACGAATCCGACCGGGTCGGATCATCTCTGCTATTTCTTTATGATTATACATATATAATAAATGGCATTTATGTTGTCATATATTTGTTCTTTTAAAGAACCAATTATGAATTGTTATATGATAACGTCCTTAGTATTAAATTGTGGTAGAGAAACCATGATAGGCGATTATGGTTGATGAGATCTCTAATCACTTTAACAAGTTTGATACTTAAATGTCTCTAGGCTGATGTACTGTCAAACAAGGCATTGATAGTACGTACAGACTAACACGTATTAGATGTCTTCTGTCTTTAAGGGCAGTGATAGATCTCGTCTATCAAAGTGTATAGACACTTGGACTGTACGTGGACGTGTATTAGAGAATATGTACGTTAGACTGACCCACTTACATTGTTAAGTGTCACACTATGTGACGGTTGTGTAATTATCCTTAGGACCGGAGTCTACATGGCATCATGGTGTGGATTGTCATGCTTTGACACTATTGAGGTTTCCCCTAACCATGGGACGATCATGCGGTAGTGATCGGGTGTGATATTGAAGCATGCGGAGTATACATGTTAGGTCGTCTGGGAATCGCATACCCTAATAGTAGGGGTGAATATCCGAAAGGGCCTTCTTATAAGAATGTCTTACTCTCGTGAATCTTAGAAAAGTGGAAGTAAATGAGTTACTTCGAGAGAGCATGATATCCATATTATAAAATACGGTCGTCAATGCTTGACACTCGACGTACGACCGTATGGATATTATTACAGCGATAGGATTCTATTTACACGCTAACCGAGCACATGAAAGGTAGTAGTCATTGCGTATTGACTCTTCCGATGATTGGGGGTCACGGACGTGTTGCTAGACGCTATCCGTGATCGTTAGAGGTGAAGGTCATTTTTGTAATTGCGCCTTATGTCTACGGCCAACATATTCGGAAGTCTATCGGGTCACACACATATGAACATCGAGTCGGATTAAAATGTTGTTATAGTTGATAACCAAATAAAGAAAGTTTATCTCGAGTCTATAAAGGTTATAGTGGTAAATTAATATGGTGGTATTTATTTATTATGAATAAATTAAATACAAGATATTAATTATATTATATTAATTAAGAATATTCTGGAAGCCAATTAAATAGTCAAATTTATTTAAATCGACAATTTGACCAACATAAAGTTCGAGAAAAGAAAGCACTTTCATTAGTGTATAAAATACACTTGGATTGTTGATTGAGGTCAAGTTAAATTACTAACTCGATGCCTAAATAACCACTAGCAAGTGAACTAGTTCAATCGCAGCGAGGTTTGACAACTCTCGGTCGACCGAATACACTCGGTGATATAGCTAGATAGAGTCGAGGTCGATCCATCCCATAGAGAATCAATTTATGGATCCTAACTTAAATTCGTCAAAGATATAGTATAGCGTAAATATGGAATTACTCATTTGAGCTAAGTGACTTGTACCCCACTTAAACCATGCATTGTCCCCAATGTATAAAAACCTTGTGTTTATATAGAAACCTCGGCCGTCATAGAAAACCGACTTAAAATGCCGACACTCAACCCTAGCCGACTCAAAAATAATACGCCGTCTTAATTAAATGTCTGTGATCCATCAAAGCTTCTCCAAGTTCATCCTTGTGCTCCCAAATGAGTTACTACAAATATCACATGAAATACAAATCTGTAATATCAAATAATATAATAAAACTTCATAATACAAAAGGAACTTAGCTCATTGGTCGGATAAGCGTGGAAGTTTGAACAAGTCGTAGGACTTGGCGAATAATAAGCAAGAGCGTATCTATAGGGTTTTGGACTTTCAAAGCCTCTTAAAATGATACTATCAGCAAGAAGGACAACTTTACAGAGCATCCTCTATCTTAGATCAAATATTAGCATCGCATTGGCTCCATAATAAACAACTACTTGCAAACGGACAATATGAATATCATTAAGTTTACTAATCAAGCGTATCATGAAATATGGTTTACTTTATTAGATATAATTATATCAGGAACTCACAAAAGTAAAAATAATCATTTGAATGACTTGCAACACATATCTTAAACAAAGCTCGGATAAGCGTGGAAGTTTGAACAAGTCGTAGGACTTAGCACATTGCTCCATGTGAGGCGAGGAAAAATAATCAACTGCAACACATATCTTAAACAAAGCTCGCAACTTGTTACAGGATTAGTCCAAATCGTAATAATCGTAAAAATGGGACCGTAAAAGGTATAACAATTTCCTTAAACATTTTTAAGTCCATTAATTAATGATTACATTTCAATACATTTCAACAAGTCCAAAACATTACATAAGTTCGAATTTAGGAAACAGAGAAACTTGCTCTATATAATAACATGACATACTAGTAGAATCGAATCAAAATAAAAACTCGTTAATTATAGGAAATGCAAACACTCAAATTAAAATACTTAATCCCATCCTGGATTGAATGGTGCTAGCGCAAATTGT
Organism: Gentiana macrophylla; assembly: GCA_026214975.1. Taxonomy (NCBI): domain Eukaryota; kingdom Viridiplantae; phylum Streptophyta; class Magnoliopsida; order Gentianales; family Gentianaceae; genus Gentiana; species Gentiana macrophylla. The sequence continues at coordinate 20,225,868 of CM047806.1, forward strand.
TCGGTCGGCTTCAAGATCATCCTCGGTTCCTCCTTGGTCGTGGCCGTGAGAACGACGGGCGGCGTGGGACAGAACTCAAAGATAGGATAGGCATTGGCTCCACATGGAATCGCCGCCTAACACCGGGCACTCGGCTCCTCACGGAATGTAGTGATTAGTGATCCAAAAGGTAAGGTATGCCGAGGCTTGAGAGCATCGTCTGTCATCTCCTTGCGTATCAATGCCCCCACATTCACAGGCCATCCCATGTACAACCAATAGAGCAGAGTGGCATGAGTATAGTAAACCGTAGATACATGCTTAGCCGGGAAGATATTGGAACGAATAAGCCGATTGAGGCACTTATCCTCCCATCTCCTAAAGTCTGTTTCCGCAAATGTGCGGGCAACCTCCCCTACTGTCCATTCTATTCCCAGATAGGCTCCAACTTCCTCCAACCAAGCATCGGACCCATCAAACGTTGCCATATACTCTGGCCCGTCCTCCGAGATATCCAACCCATAATAAGTATTAATCGTACCCGGAGAAACTACAATAGGTCGTCCACGAATAATAACGACATTGGTGTCGGGATGTATGCGCAAATAAGCATAAAATTCTCTCACCCAATTGACGTTGACCCGGCCTGGGGGTGCGACGACATCACGCCATTGATAACTTTCCACCAACTCCAAAAGCTCATCCCCACAATTGTCCAAATCTAGACCTCGAGCTCGATGTACGGGGGCATTAACGAAATGATTAGTAAACGAAGAATATACCTCCCGACTCGCGAATTGTGGCACCCCGTTGATTATTGGAATATCGCCTTCCACAGCCACAAACCGAGCGGCTCGCTTTCTTGGCGGCATCCTCACGAGAATCTTGGCAAAGAGGAGGACGGGCGGCGGGAAGGGTACTCCGGTCGACCGAGAGTAAGTACTCGGTTGACCGAGTGATGAAACGGTTGAAATGGTGGATTTCCGGCTCAGATCTTCCCAAAGGATTTAATTTGGTTGATCTGAAGCAAAATCCTTCGACAGGAATTTCAAAGGTGAGGAAAAAAAATGGTTAATTGGATGAAGATTTTTGGAACACTTCCATTTGATTTCTACTAGGGTGTGGGGAAAAAGAGAGATGGAGAAGTGGGATGAAGGAATTGGGGAAAAGGATGAGGAAAATGAAAGAGAGAATGGTGGGTTAAATAGAAAGAATGGAGTTTGAAAAAAATGGAATGTGATTGGTGGAGAAAAGTTGTTGGGGATTGATGAGGTGGAAAGGTGGAATTTGAAAATTTGAATTGGTATAATAAAGAAGTTGGGAAGAGAAAAATGTGAATGGTTGGGAAGAGGGAAAGATGAATGGGGATATGTAGAAATTAATGGTGTTGACCATTTTAATTATTTTGACACACCGTAAATTATCTAAAACAAATAACCATGCCAAAATTTATTATTTCACTCTTGCAATTCCTACCTCATAAATTTTTCTCTAACCAATAAATCGTCTTAATCACAAAAGCAATCCCATTCATATCTTGAATAAATCAAACAATCTGGTCTAAGCATTTGTAAAATAACGCATAACCATTTCCTTAATCAACAAATTTTTTTTACAAAGATTCAATTACTACACTTCACTTCACATAAAAAACGATTCGAATAAAAAAAATTATTTTGCACATCCTTAACTCAACAGTCGTCGGAACACGGCAAAATAGAAAAAAAACTCCTTATCGTTTCATGCTACTTTTATTTAAAATAAAAATAGAGATAAAAATAACGAAGGATAGAAATAGTTCTACAGTTTAAGTCGGTAGCTCGACTTTCCAAAAAAAAACATCACCGCTATTTAATCGCTCTTGGCTCTTGAGTTTTCACCAGTTAGCCTTTTTATGAAAATGTCTTCTTTGTTTTTTCCACGAGTGCCTTTCCGCGAGGTGTGAATTCAACGAAAAGACAATCGATCTGTCTATCCAAGCAAGCTCAATCTTTCGTAATACTTTTAGGCTGGATGAGCTCTCTTTAGTTCGAACTCTACGAGTTCGTTTCTTTGTCTGCTTCCTTCTATTCTTGGGTGTGGAGAAAGGCAGGCCTTCAGGATTATGATTTTCTAGAACAGGGGCAGGCTCGACAGCTTTCTCACGACTCAGAACTGTAAGGGTCTCATCAACACTTTTTCCTAGGCTTGGAGTAATATCTGGTTTTGAACTACCAACTCCTATAACATTCACGCTCACCGGAGTAGGGAAATCTGAATTCCTTGTCCCATAGGTCTCAGAACCTCTAGCATCGAAAAATGTGATCTCACGCCTGGTCATACGAATTAGGGCTCTCGAAGTGTTGATAAAGGCTCTCCCTAAAATGATCGGGCAGTGAGGGTGCTCATCTATATCCATCACAACTATATCTATCTTAAACCTGAGCTGTCCTATGCCAATGATCATATTACACATATTCCCAGACATGACTGTTCTGGTCCCATCCGCAAATCTAACTTGCAACGGAGTATTCGTGGGAGTAAGGATCAGATTTCTATCACAAAGACTTTTCGGAAAAATGTTCAGACTCGAGCCAGAATCTATCAAAGCCAACCCTAGGTATGCTCCTTCTAATGTAACCTCTACCATAAATGCTCCTGGTCATCTAGTTTCGCATCAACCGAGCTTCATTCTCAATATGCTGTTTTGCATCTACAGGACCGATGACTAAAAGGCGATTCATGTTTACGCTATCCTCGAATCGATTCTATATCGACATATGATGCATGTAGTCATATCCTCGAGTCCGAATCAAGAAATCTCTTCAGTGGTTTAACTTGGACATACCTCGTATATATGTAAGCATCTTTAGACTCTTTTGACCTCTTGGCTTCGTGAATTCTTGCCTTCATCTTTGCTATTCTTTCCTTGAGTTTAGGTGTCAACGGCTTTCTAGGTGTGGTTTTGGTTCTCAACACCATGACTTCCTCCCCTTGAACCTCAGAAGACTGACGTGATGACATTTTGCTGAACAGCTCGCTTTAGTGATTCCTCTGATTACTGCATCATAGGAAAAACAACAAACGGTTATTGAACTAACAGGCAGTATGATTACTCATACTGCTGCTAGGCTTATAACCTACTAGCAGAATCACAGGTGAAAACAACTATCGGATAAAACATTTAAAGGGCTCGGTCGACCGAGTACCATAGTTCGGTCGACCGAATATACAAAATATTTTTTTTTTTTTATTTTTTTTTATTTTTTTTTTATTTTTTATTTTTTATTACTCACTGTAACAGAAAACAGAAAGACGAAATAATTAAGTTGATCATTTAAGCAGTTGGACCATTGATTCCCCGGCAACGGCGCCAAAAACTTGATTGAGGTCAAGTTAAATTACTAACTCGATGCCTAAATAACCACTAGAAAGTGAACTAGGTTCAATCGCAAAGATAGCTAGATAGAGTCGAGGTCGATCCCACGAGAGAATCAATTTGCGGATCCTAACTTAAATAGTCAACCTATTTATTTTCGCTCGACAAATATGGTCTATGACCAACATAAAGTTCGAGAAAAGAAAGATACACTCAAACATATAAACAACATGTAAACACATAACGTAATCAACTGCCCAATTATAACCATAATCATTTGGATCTAGACAATTTATATGACAACAAAACTCATCAACTATTAATCCGTTCATATCTATTTATATTGGCTACGGGAGTCATCCTCTAAGCTTGATGTAGCACCGATAGGTCACTATATCACTGTGTTATTGTTACGTGACTTCGCCTCTTGGTGCCTCCATCTCATATAACTCACACGCTTACTACTCTAAGGATGCCGATATTGACCGTACACCTCGTCCGGGCAACATTCCTTTGGTTAGGCGTACTTCCTAGACGATCACTCAAACCCTCGTCCAACTAACACTTACCAAGTTATAGTCTCATGCTAGTTTACGATCTACGTGTAACAAGGCGCGCGCAATTCCCTAATATAAACCTACCTAGATAACGCTGAACGTCCGAAGATCAATTCCTAAGCCTACCTAAGAGTCTTATATTGGTATTTCCTTTTCACACGTTTTAATTAAATCAAGTGAGTGACGTAGCCATAGCCATACCTACTGAGATAATAAATTCAATTAAGCTAACCTAATCATAAAGACGTGACCGATTAACGGATGAAAGCAGGTTTGACAACTCTCGGTCGACCGAATAGGCACTCTCGGTCGACCGAGTGACACCTCTCGGTCACCCGAGAGTCTAACTCCCCAGATTTACATCCCCGAACATATTTCTCAGCGTTTCATATACAAATCGGATTATATAGCGAATCATCAGGACATCATATAAACTAATCTAAATACACGTAAATTAAACACACAGATTCATCCGTAGATGTTAGGTAGAGGACGTAGGATATGGGATCCTTATAGACAAGGTATCACCACTGCCCTAACGTCATATCCTAGATCTACATCATCTAGATATGAATAACTACTCAAACAATCAAAGCATAATTGGGAAATTGATTACTAAAAAGAAAACGAGAAAATAAACTAGGGCTTACATGTTTGCAACCCTAGCAACCTCCACAAGCTTTATTTTGCTTATATGTTTTTATGAATGAATAGTGGTGAATGCATAATAAAAAATACAAAGGGCTTGTGTTTATATAGAGCCTCACCGTCATAGAAAACCGACTTAAAATGCCGACACTCAACCCTAGCCGACTCAAATAATGTGCCGAACTTCTTCCTCGGATCAGTAGGCCCACTCGGTCGATCGAATGCACAAGCTCGGTCGACCGAGCCTTACATGCTCTGGACTCTTTTCTCTTTTATCTTGGGCCTTCTTAATTGCCTGCGTGATCCATCAAAGCTTCTCCAAGTTCATCCTTGTGCTCCCAAATGAGTTACTACAAATATCACATGAAATACAGTCTGTAATATCAAATAATATAATAAAACTTCATAATACATAATAATGAATCGTAACTCTCGGCATATGCAAATTAGGCGTATTACGACTTATTATTACTCTATTATAGCTCCTTTAAACTAGAATCGGGGATAAAGGTCATAGAATAATGGGCACAAAATGACCGTTATCAATTGTGCAAATTAATTAATAAGATTACCAATCCCCTGGATATGGCCTAGTGGTGAAGGCATGGGTGGTAATTCAGCCTGGAACTTAAGCTGGAGGTCAGCGGTTCGATTCCCGTAAGGGGTTGATTTCCGATTGATAACACCCTTCAGTGCATTGGTTTAATAGGCAGCCCATGTTGGAGCTACTAGGTTACCTGATTAACCTCTCCTCACATTCCTGTGGGATCGGGGGTGAGGGGACCCTCAATGGTAATTAATAAGATTACCATAATATTAATATTGGTTGTTAATTGATTTTGAAAAAATAGATTTATGGTAATAAGATAAATATAGTCAATATAAGATATTGACAAAATATTGGAAATATTTAATATAAGATATTGAGTATTAATGAGATAAATCAATCAAAGATATTTTCCTTATTTTATTAGGAAAATGTTTTCTTTCTCTCCACTCTACTCAAGACTTGTTCCCTAAGGATTTTTTGGGAGACTTGGGGCGCCACCTATCCTATATATAGTAGGGCTTGGCTAGCTTTTTGTACACCATAATTCCAAGAGCTAATTGTTCTTGTGAAAAGTAAGAGAGCTTCTAGAGAGAGTTTGTAGAGAGAGAAAAGGCCAACCTAGCAGTTGGGTTTTTCTAGTAGCAATCCTTGGCAGGATTCTGGCGAGGTGCTCGTGTGGATTACTGGTAGAGGCCAGACACTTGGACGGCTCGCGCACATCTACTCCTACCGGACAGTCAAAGCGTCGATCTTTTAGATAAACCAAGGTAATAGTACCGTCCCCTCTCTTATATTTTTATTGTTTAAACGGAGACAATCCTGGATCGAGAAATTCAATTTTAAATTCCGCTGCGCTACTCGATTGATTTCTTAACAGTCTAATGGTACCAGATTAATTCTCAGAAAAGTTAAGCATATTCAAGATATCCGGCTGAATCTGATTACGGTTGGCAGACTGTGTGATGATGGTTACGATAGTTTATTTTCACGTGATACGTTAAAGCTCACAAAAGGGTCTTCAGTTGTCTCTAGAGGTATAAAGTCCTCTACACTTTTATTGACTCAAGCAAAAAGTTATTATTGATATGGCTAATGTAGTTGAGTCACCTGATGAGACCGAGTTGTGGCATAAGAGGTTATGTCATATGAGCCTGAAAGGTATGACTGTCTTGTCCAAGAAAAACATATTATCTTGTTCTAACAGTTTACATTTGGAGAAGTGTGCACATTGTCTTGCAGGGAAGCAAAATAGAGTTTATTGAGATATATAAAATGTTAATTATCTATCAAGAAGGCCCACACTTGAGGGACTCAAGAAGGACCACACTTGAGGAGCTCAAGAAGGCCCACATTTGAGGGGGCGTACCGAGATATATAAAATGTTAATCTATCAAGAAGGCCACACTTGAAGGGCTCAAGAAGGTCCACATTTGAGGGGGCCACACTTGAGCAGCGCGTATTGAAATATATAAAATGTTAATTATCTATCAAGAATGCCACACTTGGGGGCGTTTTGAAATGTATCTACCTCCCTATCAGCTTAAGCTTTTGGGATATGTGGTAATTCAACAACATAACACACTTATGCATCCTTGATTATGATGATCATAAACCGTGATCAAAGGTCCTACATCAGTATTAACCTGTAGCGAACTTCGAAAAATTTATCAGTTGGGACACCGGAACAATTCGACGATCCAGTGTAGACATTAGTAGTTGTTTAACAACAAAACAACGTTATGACAAAATAATATTGACCATGCATTTTTTTGCATCCGGCGCCACTCTTCACAAGGGTTAGGTGGCCGGAAAAAATAAATAACTAATAAAAGATTAAGGCCCAGATAGCACATGCAATGTGATTCACACACACATGCATCTAAGATAGCAGCAAGCATCATTAGTTTTACATGAAGAGAAGAGCAAGAATGAAAGTAAAAGCAGTGAGTAGATTCTTCATTGTTGATGCAAGTGTTGGAGAGCTGTAATCAATAGCCATAGCAACGCCGTTATGTGCTACTGTTATCCTGCATCACACGTGAAACTATAAATTACAGGGTCGTGTCTCTGTGTAATCAGGGCACAATAATTTTATGTTTGTGAATTTGGGTCTTACCAACCGCTAACATACAAATATAAGGGAGTTTAAATTTCAAACTTTAATGGACCTTACAGGGGCAGACGCAGGATCCCGGGCGATAATTCTAAAGATTTTTTGCATTAAAAACGATGTATAATAGTGTATTTTTTTGTTCCCTTGGATCCGAAAAATAAAAACACTACTATATATCACATTAAAAACACAATTATACACTTTCCATATAATTGATAAAAGGGGGATTGAGGGAAAATGACAAAAAAAAAATTACAAAATAAATAAATATGACACACTCTTTTTTTAGTTGTAAAAAAGGAAAAAAAAAATTAACACTGACAAAATTGACCTCACATAATTAAGCGCGCGTTGTCAGGTACATTAGGTTTACATTACCTATCAAATGCACCTACTTGTTTTTTATTTATTTTTTTTCAAACACCCGTAACTTTTGATTTATAACTCCGATCATCGAAATTTTTTCACCAAAATTCTTTTTTTTTTGCTCTTTAATTTGAGCTCTCATACGATACCCTTCCAACGTATATTTTGAAAGCCGAAAAAATATTTGCATTAACCGGAGCGTTTTTCTTATAAACGACCGTAACTTTTGATTTAGAACACCGATCATCAAAATTGTTTGATACCCTTTCGCATAGTATTTGAAAGCCGGATTTTATCGTAGCGTTTACAGTAACACAGTAACAGTAACACGTTTCATTAATAGACAAAATATAACCATTAACATTGCGTAATACAACAATCTATCAAAAAATTGCTGGATATCGTAATGAAACAATCTATCAAAACATTATGGAGATGCAACTCCCGAGGAATCAAGAGAATTAAAGCCTAATACTATTGGATATAATCAAAATCCTATCAGGGGATTTAAAACATTCTTCAAGTTGTTGAAGACCAAAACAGTATGTTTTACCATCTATAGACCTTTATCCTTTAAACCCGCACCACATCAAACTTCATGAAAGATTTATGAAGTAGAAAATGCATTAAATAGCAGCAGCTCGGCCTCATCAATAGAGAATCTAGGCTCCTCCATTTTTCTAAAGACAAAAAAACACCAACATTGCCTCACCATTTGAATCAACAACCTTCAATCACCTAGGCCAAAACCACACCACAACTAATAGTGGAAGGAAAGATTAAAACCAAATAAAGACACCGTATGCCTGCAATAACACCTTTTACGAACAATACATAGCGATATTAACAGTAACACAGTAACACCTTATCATCATAGTATGGTGGACGTTGGCCTAGTTTTCGGTTCTTGAGCATTACATGGAGGAAGAGGTGGAGGAGGAGGAGGAAAAAGAGAACAGAGACTGGAGGAATCCGGCAATGGATTTGCTCAATGGTTGAAGTTGTAGATAGTCCTCAGTTTAATAATAATGAGATTCCCGGATTTAGTTACATAAATCCGGATTAAAAGAAAGGGCAAAATAGTCCAAAGGAAAATGTTTTGTCCTTAAATCAACAAAAAAATACAAACTGGATTAAAATTTATATACAGGGCGGAAAGTGGACTAAAACCTAATATTCTCTTGATAAAACACTAATATATATTACTGAATCCTAACGCGTTAACCTTTAGACTCCTATTAGTAAAGATTTCTAATACTACAAACAATACATTTTAAGGAAACCAACATCTCAAGACTTATTAATATCTCTATCTCTACTATATTTTTTTTGAAGGGAAATCTCTACTATATTAAAAGTGTGAGTTTGTTTCCCCAAAAAAGTGTTTCTCCCTAATTATATCCGACATATGGCGGACGTCCATAACCAACTCGAAAGGTACCCACCACTACCACCTAGTAGCAACCAAAATGACCGACAAGTCCGATGAGTACCAAAACCATCCGGGATCTACAAACAAACCACAAATCCGGTAAAAGAAAACAATTATCCAGAAACCACCAATGTCGACATCACCAATCATTAGGGAAGCAGGAGCCGCCCTATCACCTCCACCAACAACCCAGGTCGGCGGCGGTGGGGAGATGAGTCCAAACTCCTGCGATTACGACTCAGTAGACAGAAAAGAAGACGAAAATACACAAATCTTTCCTCCAAAGATGCCGACATCCACAACCTGAAGCCGACCTCTATTGTCATAATTCGGCGAACCACCATGAAAGCATCACCTCCAGCCGGCGATCTGTTCTTCAAGTCCAAATATTCCCCAAAACCAAAAAGACATCATTAGAAATTCTACGCATTTGAAGGAAAGCTGGTTGTATTTGGAGATGATTTTAGACAAATGCTTCATGTGGTAAATGTCGATACTATAAACAATAGAGACAAGCTTGGTGAAGTCATATTTGTGGCCAATGATGGAATCATTATACCTTTCCAAAAATATGAGAGCAAGATGAGATCTACACTTCAGCCAAATATTTATGAAGAGTGGTTTGTAGAGAAGAATCAACAAACACTGAAGGAGACATAGAGTTACGAAAAGAAATGGTCATTGAATATGATGAAAACGATGATGAGGTTTCGAAATATCATTTAATCAATTTTATCTTTCCATCTATATAGGAGAACAAACATAGCAATAATGACCACGACTAATGAACATGTTGATAAGTTAAATGAAAATTTGATATCAACATTTCCGGGGGGAAGAGTATTGTTTCAACAGCTTTGATAAGGCTATTAATGATACTAATGATTATTATCAAGAAGAATTTCTCAATACTTTGACACCAAATGGATTGTCTTATCACAAATTAGTGTTGAAAAAGTATTCACCGATATATAGTTAAGCACCTTAGATCCGGAAGAAGGATTATGCAATAGTACAAGGATGATATGTAAAGGGTTCATAGGAAACATGATTCATGTTGAAATCACAATTGGGAAACGTTGTGGAAAGCATGTTTTAATCCCACGTACTCCACTCCCACCGGCAGAAAATGAAGGGTACCCATTTTATTTTGCAGGAAATCAATATCCAATTCGTATTTGCTTTGCAACGACGATCATTAAAGCACAAGGGCAAAGAAAACCATTTGTAGAAGTTTATTTGCTTCGGTCGGTGTTCTTTCATGGACAACTATATGTTGCACTTTAACGAGGAACTTAAATATCAACAACTAATGTGTTGATCAAATCAAAGATCAACTATACAACACTCATAGATGTACAAAAAAATATAGTATATAAATAAGTTCTGTAGTCTGGTACGTAAGTATTATATTTCTTTATTATAATTATTCATTTATTTTCTTTAAATTATTCATACACACTCATATGAGTTCTTATGAAAAATGATGACCCTTCTTAATGAAAAATGAAAGCACACAAAGTTTTTACTCTTATTAATGACCCAATTGATGCTATGGAAGAGGATGACACATGAAGAATGAAAAAACACAGTATCGACATCAAAATCATTAAGCACTGAGTTCCAAAGTGGAATTTTGAATTTCTATAAATTGCTTTTGTTTTATTTTTATATATTCAACTTCTTATACTTTTATATTCATATTGAAATCCACAATAGTATTTGATAATGTCTGAAATCGTCGGTGATGAAATTGAATCTTTAAGTGGGTAATCCAATTACTTGACTGGTGGATTTTGTGATTATTATAGCTGAGCCAATATGATAGACTGCCTGCATACCTAGAGAATTACGGATCAAGCTATTAACATAGTTATGAATTGGTGAGGAGTGCATCATTTTTATAAGATCTCCATTTTCCGGGAAAAAAATGCCTTGAAGCACATGATTGGGGACATGATTGAGATCATGGGACGGTTTACAATTCACGTGATAGAGCGGGAATCATGAGGCCATTATTGTGGCAGTTATAGTCTGCTAAATGATCTGACCGCTCATCTCAGAAACATGAAGTCGGTGATGATGATCACCCCGATCTGATCCTGCGCCATATCGTTAGAACGAGAGCTGGGAGGCACCTAATATCGGACATAGACATCTTCATCAAAGTTATCTAGAGGATGAGGCCCTAAACTGATTTGAACTTTTGTGGATCATATTGTTAGAGGATCTAATGTAACCCATTAAGTGTCGCGTGTATGATGTCGGGTCATACCCACGTCAAAAGCCTCATAGACCTAAGTTAGAACAGAGGTAATAGGTTAGGTCTGATTGGAGATGATGTGGCACTTCTTAAGAGGTGGGAAACCAAAGGTCTATGACATGAATGCGTTTTCTAGCTGTTTTTTGAAATTCAGATCTCTATTATCAAATTTTGAGATCCCGATTCACCTATATCTTGGGATACGTACTAAGCATTCTATCCTATAACCAAGACGTCTTTCTGACTTTACCATTATAAAATAAGAACTCATTCAATCTGCATCTTTCTTTGCTTTTCCATTATAATCAAAGTCCTTTGTTTTTCAGAGTATACACATTATCAACAAAGTCATTCACACTTCTTCTTCTGAAACCAAAAATCAAGACCCCATTCTGACTTCACCATTATAAAATAAGAACTCATTCAATCTACATCTTTCTTCGTTTTTCCATTATAATCAAAGTCCTTTGTTTTCCAAAGTATGCACATTATCAACATAGTCATTCACACTTCTTCTTTTGAAACCAAAATCCTCCCTGAAATCTCAATGGTTTCTATTGAAGATCAAGGTACCTCAATTCCAGATGTTTTGAGTCCATCTGAAAGTCCTCAACCTGCTCAAAGAAAGGTACAAACTCATCTAGTGCTATGGTAGTACTTCCTGGTGTGGAAGATATTTGATCCTCCCTTACCAACGCTGCCATGGAGGAGATTTTTCGGACTTATGATATCAACAAGAAAATATTCGGTCCTCACCTCCTGTCATCTGATGAGAGGGTCAATTAAACCCCCTGAAGGTTTTATGACCGTTTACAAAGAACAATTAGTGGAAGGTCTCCGGTGGCATTTAAATCCAGCATTCATACATCTCTAGAGCTTTGTGTAGAGATTTTTTCAGTATCCATTCTTATATGGATCAACTTGTTTATATCATGTTTTAACACAGTAGTTTTATGGTGGTCCAGGACCAACCAAATACACACCATGTCAACATTTTTAGTCAATCAAGTTTTTTAAATAATTATTTTCTTCCTACGGTCAAGATAATGATTAAATTTTATTGGTTTGGGATTACCATGTGATAGTTGGTCCTGGACAGGATGAAATTTGTGGTTTTAACAGTAGACGTGTTTATAATGTTATGTTGTTTACATTTTTTTTGTATTGAAGTTTATTCCACAATTGAAATCATCAACTCATACAAGGTTATCATTATTCAATACTATAATTTGATAAGTTATACACGTACTTAACAATGTATAACATTAAATTACGTTGTTAAATTTCATTTAAATATATCACTTTGATAACAACTATGTATTTCTATTTACATGATAAAAAATTTATATCAAATATCCGATTATCATAGATGATAGGGGCGAAATTAATTTTTAGAGGGGGCGAAAAAAATACACAACATATATAACTGTTATTTTCCGGATCCAAGGAAAGCGAGTGTGCCCTAATTAACCATAGGATGCGTCCGCCCATGGGACCCTAGACCGTGGACAAATGGGTCTACCTCCAAAGACGACTCCCGAATCATGTCACCACACACAAAGACTAAAATAAATAAATAAGAAAAATCAAGAATTAAAATTGTTCCAAAAAGATCTAAGTGATGAAGAAAAGATTGCACATAAGGGACAAGCTAAGTGATAAGGGACAAGCTAAGTGATGGTCTTTGTTCTTGCAAGAGTGCAAGATGGGATCAAGTACAACCCATGATATCTTTTGTGACAAACAGAAAGGAAAAAAACTTGGAAAGAAGATATTGTTAGAGTGAAAAGCCAAATCATTGCACAAGTTGCATCGGTCTAGTGGTGAGCTAGACTATAATTTGGTATGAAGACCAAGGTTCGAACCCTGTTAGGGACAAAAGAAAAAAAAGAAAAAAAAAAGCCAAATCATTCCGCAGTAAACGATGGAGTTTATCTAAAGTGATACGTCTCACTACCCGTTGAATACAATTTATAGATCCGCCACTAGATACAACGAAAGAAACATGATACTGTCATAATTAGTCTGATGTGTGTTAGACAATCTTATTCAAAAACGAAAGAAAAATTACAAAGAAACGAATAACAACAAATTCGAATTACAATTGCAAAGGAAACGGAAAAAATGATATATGATCCGAGCCCTGTGTTGCACACAGTTTCCTTAAGACTAATTCGTTCCCTCACCTTCGTGTGCCGTGAGCTTCAGTGGGACGTTAATCTCCTAGGATAGAACGGATAGCGATGAAAGGAAGCACAACGCCTTCAATTGCTTAAGAACCTTGTAGTTTGAACTCGAAGTTTTCATGTAGAAAAGAAGTAAGAAGAAGCAGATTGCTGGTCTCTCTTTTAATCTGATCAAGAAGTTTGTTTATATAGGCTTTATCATGCAGAGAAGAGCTGGGAACTGATGGAATACGAAAAATGAAATCAAAGCTCAGGATTGGAACAGGCACATCAGCAGCAGATGCCATAAGTGTTGTCAGTTGGAAGGTCTGCTGCATTCGTGTCCGCAGGACGCGCGCACACAAGTTCAAGCTGAAATCCGGATGGATTTGCACCCCCCCTGCGCCCGTACGTAGAGAACGGTGTATAAAGTTGGTAATTTCTTACCATTACACTAAAACAACATCATATATATGTTGGCTCTTTTCCTTCCTTCCTTCCTTCCAATGTGGGAGAAATTGGTTTCTCCAATTTTCCCTTTATTATTAACACTTTCCATTCACCACTTAGGCCCAATAGACCCAATTTGACATATCATTTAACATATCCATTTTAACCATCATTTTCCAACAATCCCCCACAAGAATGGAATAGTGTTTAAACCCTAGCAAAGGCTCTAAGAATGAAATTGAGAGTTTGGCGGTAGATCAATGCATAGGATAGGTAGGTGTGACCCTTTGAACCTTCCCTTGATTAAATATGTTTACTTTACTGGCTGACTAGTAGACGCGATGTCCTTGAACTATTCTGCCGTTGATGTAAATGATGACATTGTTAGTAATACCAACCGCAACGGAAGCGATTTAAGGATCTAGATCTATAAATTACACGTAATAAAATAACTAGATCTACTCTACAAGGGGGTTGTAGAACATACCTCTTGGATCTCAAAATCCAAGTAAAAGAACCGCAATAGAAAGAATGAAAGATGGTGTGAAGAGCACCACGATCTTCCGCACGTGTGATCCAAGCAACTCCCGGTGGAAGGAAATCCCCGTCTTGAATCCTTCCGATATGCTACCCGGAAAAACCTCCAAGATTTTTCCTCTTACTCCCTTGGCCGAGATTTTACTTCCTCTCTCTAAGAGATGGAAGTCGAATTTTATGTGTCTTTTTAAGCTTGGGAGAACTCTCTTTATATAGGAGAGTAATCATTGTCCTCCAAGGATTTTATTTTGCAAATAAATAAATCCAATAAATAAAAGATAATCTCATAATATTCTAGAACAAATATAGAATAATATTTATCCTTATTTATTACCATAAATATTTATCCAATAAATATTTTGTGCACATGTCTTATTAATACATAAGAAAACCAATTTCTTGTTTACTAAAATAATGCTATGGCCGAAAATTGTCATTTGTGACCTAGTCACTATGATTTTCGGCCAAACACACTAATTGGGCCAAGATTATGAAAAATGTCTTTTTCACATATTTAATTATTTAGCCCAACTAATTTAATAGTCCACTAAACAATTAATTCACATATCGTTTTAATTAAATTCTACTAAGAACTAAATTAATATTATTAGGATACGACGTCCGAGAATAGCTATGCTATATTGGAGGCACGTCGGGGACCATGGACTAATAATCAGCGGCTCCGATAAATCAAATAAATAATTATCTTACGAACAAAATAATTATATTCGATAAATCAATCACAAGAATATGCCACCATAATCCCGTGACTGCACTCCTTCGATTATGAGATTATATTTATCTCCTCACGAGAATAATAATAAGCGCTCATTGATATAATCATTACATATGGATTAATCCTCCATAGACTGTTCATTCTAAATCGGGAAGTTACCGTTAACCCTTTTCAGAACCTCTTATCCTTATTTACCATTAACCCCTAGTAATCAATTAATTCATACAACTCACTGGTAGCTAATCAGTGTAATATGAACTCCAAAGATCGATTAGTTTCTAGGATTAACAAATAAGGGAACTGTCTATCTACTTCCATAAATGGAAGGAATGGATTCCGTATCTGTGATAAACACGGACTACTCACTCAATCCAAAGACAATGCCAAGATGGGGTAATTCGGATCACGGACTCTCGGTGTAATCCTTAACCGTCAAGTCAAACCTCATCATCGATTCAAGTAGTTGATTGTGATCACCTCAGATTAAGATATATCCATAAATATGATCATCGATTGATTCGATAAGACTTCTCGATTACGGAATTATATCGTGAACTCTAATCAAATCGGTCCAGCACTATATGATATATCTATCATATATAAATGCCCCACTAGGTTCTCTTAACCGAAAGTCCGGATAAGACAATCACACCTATTGTGTTCTGGGCGCATTAATAGCACGTTAAAGGAGAGACCCGATACTCTCGATTAACTTCACTACGGGATAATTGTATTTTAAGTACATCTTCACTAACTCAATCCTCCCGTGTATATCTCATACACTGAGTTAAGTGATTACATACGATATACTTCAGGGTTTTCTGTAGTGTAAATACTATTGTCACATCGGTGAATATGAGAATAATAAATATGAATAATAATATCATTTCATTTATTAAATAAAACAATTATAAAATTATCTTTCGGGCATTATACCTAACAGACATATCAACCACACTGCATCTACCTATCAACATAGGTTCTTGCGGTTGTGTCCATTTTGGCCGTGGACATCTGCCTGGTTCAGCAAGAGTTTCTAAGAATTGCGCCCTCACAATTCCCTTTGAAGCGGCCCCTCTTCTCTTTTACATAGGTGATCCTGTAATTCAGAATTTTCTCAAAATATTATTCTTACACAAATCATTAAAAGCTCTTCTGTGAGCTTATCCTCGTTCAATCTCACTGTTTCTTCATCTTAGGAATGAGCTTGAGGGTTACCCCCCACAGTGACTTTACTTCGGCAATTAGGTTGTCCCATTGAACCTTGGGATCTCCAATCTACAAGGTTGGGTTTTCCTTCGCAAAAGTTTTATTCCATGGGTTTTAGTCCCATTCCTCTTGATGATTTAGCAACTACCTCTCTATTTAACCCTTTGGTTAGCGGATCCGCAAGATTATCCTCTGACTTAACATAGTCTAAGGTAATCGTACCAGTTGAGAGTAGTTGTCTAATAGAATTATGTCTTCGGCGTATGTTTCTAGAATTACCATTATACATTATGTTATGTGCTCTTCCAATCGCTGATTGACTGTCACAGTGAATACATATTCCTGGCACTGGCTTCGGCCATTGAGGAATATCCTCTAGGAATTGATGCAACCATTCTGCCTCTTCCCCACATTTATCCAATGCCACAAACTCAGATTCCATTGTGGATCTGGTTATCACGGTTTGTTTGGAAGATTTCCAAGACACGGCTCCACCGCCTAACGTGAATACAAAGCCACTTGTGGATTTTTAATCCTTTGAATCTGAAATCCAATTTGCATCAGTATATCCTTCTATAACGATTGGTTCTCTTATATAGTGAAGGCCATATTTACGATTATATCTTAAGTATCTCAGTAACCTCACTATAGCTTTCCAATGTTCATGACTCGGATTACTAGTATATCTACTTAGCTTGCCAACATCGTTAGCGATATCCGGTCTAGTACAACTCATTAAGTACATTAGACTTCCAATGATCCTTGCGTACTCTAATTGAGATACACCCTCACCTTTATTTTTGAACAAAGGTTGACTTTGATCTATTGGAGTTCTAGCTTCATTTGAGTCATCTTTATTGAATTTTTCCATGATTTTATCAATATAATTAGATTGACTCAAAATGAGACCATTAGAATTTCTTGTAATTCTAATTCCCAATATCATCTCTGCCTAACCCATATCTTTCATTTCAAATCTGGAGTTTAACATATCTTTGGTAGATTTGATCATCTTATCATTACTACCAACTATCAGCATGTAATCCACATAAAGACATAAGATGACATAGCCATCTTTTGTTTCTTTCATGTAAATACATTTATCAC
Source organism: Gentiana macrophylla (assembly GCA_026214975.1). Lineage (NCBI taxonomy): Eukaryota > Viridiplantae > Streptophyta > Magnoliopsida > Gentianales > Gentianaceae > Gentiana > Gentiana macrophylla. The sequence continues at coordinate 20,243,338 of CM047806.1, forward strand.
ATTCATTGGTTTTGAACCCTTTTTCAAGCATAACATGATCAAACTTTTGATGCCATTGTTTTGGTGCTTGTTTTAAGCCATATAATGACTTAACCAATTTACACACTTTCTTATCTTGTCTGGACTAGAAAAACCTCAAAGTTGTTCCATGTAGATTTCTTCTTCTAAATCCCCATTTAAGAAAGTGGTTTTCACATCCATTTGATGTACTTCTAAATTACGCAAAGCGGCTATAGCAAGTACCATCCTAATGGAAGTTATTCTAAATCCTTTGGAGAATATGTGTCAAAATAATCAAGACCTTCTTTTGACTATAACCTTTTATTACTAGTCCGGCCTTATATTTATCAATAGATCCATCAGTTTCATTTTCCTCTTAAAGATCCATTTTGATCCTAGTGGCTTACATCCTGAGGTAGATCAACTAACTCCCAAGTATGATTTTGCAATATAGAGTCTATTTCACTATTTATTGCTTCTTTCCACATTGGACCTTCAGAAGAAGTTGTCGCTTCTTTAAAGCTTTGAGGATATGTCTCTATCATATAAGTGATAAAATCTTCACCAAAAGATTTTTCAGTCCTCGACCTTTTGCTTCTTCTTGGCTCAACCTCTGTTGGCTCTTCTTCATTTACTTGTTCAGAAGGGTGATCCTGAACATGAACACGCTTTAATGAACTAGGTTCATTTGTTTTAGCCGGAAATTCATTCTCAAAGAATGATGCATTTCTCGATTCCATTATCGTATTTTTATGTATTTCAGGATTATCTGACTTATACACAAGAAATCGATAAGCACTACTGTTGTGTGCATATCCAATGAATATACAATCAACGGTTTTTGATCCTATCTTTACTACTTTGGGTGTAGGTACGAGCACCTTTTGCAAGGCACCCCCACACTTTCAAGTATTTGTAAGAAGGTGGTTTACCTTTCCACAGTTCATAAGGAGTTTTCTCTTGTTTCTTTCGGGGTATCTTATTTAGAAGATAATTGCTAGAAAGGATAGCTTCCCCCCACAAGTTTTGTGATACTCCTGAACTCAACAACATTGTGGTGACCATGGCGCGGTTATTTCATGAATAATCCCATGTTCGGCACAAAAATCACTTAGTGGTGCCAAATATTCACCACCTCTATCGCTTCGGAGTATTTTGATCTTTTTTCCATGTTGATTCTCAACTTCTTTTACGAATAGAATAAATTTATCTTTCGCTTCATATTTTCCTTTTAACAAGTATACATAGCAATATTTAGTGCAGTCATCGATAAAGGTAATAAAATAATTATTTCCGCCTCTTGATTGCACAATTTTAAGATCACACACGTCGCTATGTATTAGTTCGAGTGGTTGCGTATTTCTTTCAACATTTTGAAAGGACGCTCTTGTTAATTCCGCTTCAACACAAGTTTCACACTTATGTTCTTTATCAATTTAGAATTTGGGGATATATTTTAGATTTATTAATCTATGCAGGGAATCGTAATTAACATGTCCTAGTCTAGGTGACTCAACCAAGTAAGCAGAACCAGCAATATTATTATTGATATTGTTTGGCCTAACAACCATTACACTCAGCTTGACTATGCCAATACAGACATACCCCTTACCGACATACATACCACTCTTAGTTAAAGTAAACTTGTCGGACTCTAAAACAAGACGGAAGCCATTCTTATTCAACAGCACTCCAGACACCAGATTCTTGCGCATATCCGGGACATATAGCATATTCTTCACAGTTAGATGCTTGCCAGAAGTCATCTTCAGAATCACTTCTCCTTTTCCAGCTATGGCAGAAGTAGCCGAGTTTCCCATGAACAAAGTCTCATTACCTTGAACTGACTCGAACGTAGTAAACACTTCCCTGTCAGAGCATATGTGCCTTGTAGCTCCTGTGTCTACCCACCATTCTCTAGGATTTGAATCCATCATGTTCACTTCTGACACAACGGCACAAAGATCACTATCTTCCATGCCTTGAATAATATTTCTTTCAACAATATTATTCTTTGGTAGCTTTTCAACGAAACATGCAATTATAAAAGCCTTACTAAGCTGTATATTTTCAGCTTGAACGTCCTGAAGAATCATCCCTAATTCTTCGATCTGTTCGATGAGTGGTCTTGAATCCACCATCTTGTATTCCAACAACTGTCGAGCTACACATTTCTTTGATTCCGTATTAAGTAGCCCATTTCAAATTTAACACAAAAGATTAAATTTCTTTTCAACAATTTATAGAACAATCTTTAATTGAACTATACTCAATTCAACAAAAGATTCGTTTAGAACTCGTTTTATTGAACCACTGTTGTTTTAAACCCAAAACAGCTTGGTTTTAATGAAACAGCTCGTTTTAGTTAGAAACAGCTCGTTTAATCAAACAGCTCGCATTGACTGAAACAGCAAATTCGAATTACAATTGCAAAGGAAACGGAAAAAATGATACATGATCCGAGCCCTGTGTTGCACACAGTTTCCTTAAGACTAATTCGTCCCCTCACCTTCGTGTTCCGTGAGCTTCAGAGGGACGTTAATCTCCCAGGATAGAACGGATAGCAATGACAGGAAGCACAACGCCTTCAAGAAGTTTTCATGTAGAAAAGAAGTAAGATGAAGCAGATTGCTGGTCTCTCTTTTAATCTGATCAAGAAGTTTGTTTATATAGGCTTTATCATGCAGAGAAGAGCTGGGAACTAATGGAATACGAAAAATGAAATCAAAGCTCAGGATTGGAACAGGCACATCAGCAGCAGATGCCGAGCTGGGAACTGATGGAATACGAAAAATGAAATCAAAGCTCAGGATTGGAACAGGCACATCAGCAGCAGATGCCATAAGTGTTGTCAGTTGGAAGGTCTGCTGCATTCGTGTCCGCAGGACGCGCGCACACAAGTTCAAGCTGAAATCCGGATGGATTTGCACCCCCCCTGCGCCCGAGCGTAGAGAACGGTGTATAAAGTTGGTAATTTCTTACTACTACACTAAAACAACATCATATATATGTTGGCTCTTTTCCTTCCTTCCTTCCAATGTGGGAGAAATTGGTTTCTCCAATTTTCCCTTTATTACTAACACTTTCCATTCACCACTTAGGCCCAATATGCCCAATTTGACATATCATTTAACATATCCATTTTAACCATCATTTTTCAACAATGTGTCGGTAGGTTCACATCATCGAAGGACGTCTTATCTCTATATCATGTAGCTAGTGCCATTTGTTATATCAAAATGAATGATGATCGTGTGACGGTAGCTATAAGCATTGGAATAGAAAACAAGGGAAAAGGGACTCATCCCTTTCAACATGGCTTCTTTGTTTAAGGTAGTGAAACCAACAAGAAGGAATTCCATAGTCACCATGGCTGCAACTTCTGGTTGAAATTAAGGGCGGCTGTAGGAATTTTAAAATGGGGGTCAGAAATTTATTAAATTTTTTCCTGTATCAGTGCATCACACATATATTTGAATATTCAATTTTGACACATGTAATTATGGGGGCAACAGCTAAAAACAAGCGGTCAATTACACATATGACCCGGACCGGTTCACGGAGGAGAGGAAAGAAGACTAGGTTTATAAGAGAAATTTTCTGCCTTTGGTACAGGGGCACATCAATGTTTGGGACAGGCACCTTATGCTCTTCGTTGCATTGTTTGCGACGTTGATTGATTTTAAGAGGGATCGAGTGGACGGCTGTGATGATCTTGTCTATACTCCTACCATTGTTCCAAAAGACCATAGCTTCAGTCTTCCTTTCTCAAAGGTGCAAGAGGTGAATTGTGAAGGGTGATTTGTGGAGTTTCTCTTGTGTTTTTGGACAATTAAAAAAGTATTGTGGTTTTTTTTTTTTTTTCCCCTTCCGTGTGAAAAAAGTATTGTGTTGTATGCTTAAAATATGAAGATATTCGATATATGGATTTTCATCATATCTTTAACTATACAATTTAATCACCAATAAATTATGATAAGATACATATTATACAACATCTCGTATTTTTTTTATCAATGATAACAAACTTATAACTAGTAAAGGTTAAAATATACGTACTCGGGTATATACCCTTGTGGTAATCCACTAGGGTCTAACCTGGCATTATATTATGAGCAAATCATTTCCCAAAAATGAATGTTAGATGATTGTTATATATATGAAATGATGGGGAGATTTTTTTTTCTTTCTTCTGGAAGACGAAAGCATATATATATAACCAAGGACGGACCTAGGCCATTGCTAGGGTGGGCGCAACCCACCCGACTTTTATTTTCGGTACACCAAAAATCTTATATAAATCTGACCAACACAGTTAGTTGTTTTAATCCAGCCCACCCGATCTTATAAATATAGTCTATTAGCCCACCCGACCATCAAATCCTAGTTCTGTCCCTGTATATAACAAACCAGACAAACGTCGAAAAAAACAACGAGACCAAGCGGAAACAACGAGCACCCGGATGGGATAAAGCTCAGCACCAAGTTAGACTAAGAACCACCTTAACAGCAGAACAACAAAACACCTGGCTACGTACCCCCAGAAACATACAACAAAGATCCGGAGCTAACACTAGAAAAACACCGGCCAAAAAGCAAACAAACAAGCCGAGAGAAGAAGAAAAAGAAAATATTCTATCTTTTTTTTATCCACCGTTAGAAAAGCCGTCCACCACCAAAGAACTGCCGCTTGCCACCAACATACTAACTGATAGAACCCGAAATAAATCTTTCCCATCTAATAAGATAGATAACACATGGATCATCATGACGTATGCCATGGATTACGCTGCCATCCGCTGGCGAAACCTGGCCAAGAGAAACTGACTTTCTGTAGATGCGATGGTGAGAAGTCAGTTCTTGTTAGGGATGTAAACGAGCCGAGCCGAATCGAGTATTGCTCTAAACGAGTCGGTATTTTAAACTATTATCGAGTCCGAGATTATTAATGCAAAGTATTTGATGGTCGAAGGCAGGCGGCTGGGCATATCTTATGGGTAGAGAGTGATAGTCTGGTTTGTGTACAACGAATGACTCATCGAGAGGAGGACCTATATGCGTTTGGTTGTTTGTTGCAGGATTGCTTTGTGGATGTAAAATCCCACATCGGTAAAGTAAAGTCCTGCTCACCCTCATATAAGTGTGAGACATAAATATCTTGTCAACTCGGGTTAGCCTTTTTAGACCAAGCGAGGACGGCGGTCTAAGCAGTTGACCGGACCATTTATGACTTATTTAGCGCTACTAGACCCGGGGTCTAGGGGCGTTACAGAATGATATTCAGAGCTGACTATCATACGGAACTAAGTGCCACACCGTGAGAGGCGGTGAGGGCCACCTCTAGAATCCTATGGTAGGGACGAACTGGGACAAGTCCACTGGGTCAAATCTTGGCCGTCCAGGTGAAGACACCAGTCTCTTATAAGGGGGGAGAATGTAGAATCCCGCATCGGTAAAGTAAAGTCCTGCTCACCCCCATATAAGTGTGAGACATAAATGTATTGTCAACTCGGGTTAGCCCTTTTAGACCAAGCGAGGACAACGGTCTAAGTAGTTGACCGGACCATTTATGACTCATTTAGCGCTACTAGACCCGGGGTCTGGGGGCGTTACAGTGGAGATGACTGCTTTTGACTCCATTTAGTTTACGTTTATTCGACGTACGGAGAATGTCCCGACTCATTTGTTAGCTCGTTTAGGCGCTCTTTCTTTTGGTGTCACTGCGTGGGGGTGCAACCCCTGAATGATGTTATTACCGTTGTTTTAGCGGACTTGGTTGGATAAAATTTTATTTTCCCCTAAATAAAATGATACAAAAGATATAAAATCAACAAAAACAATAGAAATTGATACCATAAGTACATTCATTACAAATATAAAAAATACATAAACATATTTATAATAATATATATGTATGTATATGTATAAATATTCATATATACTTATATAAATATATATTCGAGCTTGCTCGCGAATAGTCGAGTCGAGTATTGCGTTGCTCGAGTATCGAGCGTTTAATCTTTGAGTCAAATCGATTTAAATTCGAGCTAATTTAAACCGAGTCAAGTCGAGTTTCGGCTCGCTTACTACCCTAGTTCTTGTTCCTTCATCTACGGAAAGTCGGTTTTAGACTTCCGAACCGACGGTAGTACATATGTAGAGTATTGCACGGTTAGATTGGATGTTGCGGGTTCCGGATACCGGGGCTTTAAAAAAAACCCAGATGTTGTGCAAATAAATGGTTATATTTATTTATTTATTTAGGTTTTTGTTTCGGATTACTTTGGCTTTGATTGGTTGTATATAGAGCTGTTAACGAGTCGAGCCGAGCCGAGTATTGGTGGTTCGAACTCGAGCTCGTTTAGCTCACGAGCTCGTTCGTTTGTTAAACAAATAAAAAATTATGTTCGAGCTCGGCTCGTTTAAAAGCGTTGAACATATTTTTGGTCTTTCGGCTCGAGTTTGGCTCGAATTTGGCTCGAGTTTGGTTCGTTAAGATATAAAACATAAAGTGCAAATGTAAAAATAACATGTTATACATTAAAATTACATATATTACACAACAAAAATTACTATAAGAATATCTAAATATTATATGAATTCAATCTATAAGCTCTATTAGATGAAAGAATGAATTATCCTCTTTTGAGTTATGGTTACTGTAAATTGATGTATTTATATAAGCACGTTCGCGAACATAATCGAACGTTCGCGAACCAAGCTAGTGTTCGTTCGTCATAACAAACCAAATTTACAATCACGTGTTCGTTTCATTGCATTAAACTAAACGAACAAACGATCATTTAACACTAACGAACCGAAACGAGCATTATTCACTTAACGCACTGTTGGTTTTAACAACACTAGTTGTATAGCCTTTTTCTTTTTCTTCTATTTAAAACAAAAAACAATTTATTAAAAAATTCTGGTATTAACCATTCCGGTCAAACATAGAATCGAAGAAGGGTAATATCGGGAAACGGCGGACGACTTGCGAAAACAGGCGAGAACAAAGGAAGCATAACAAAAATCTGACAAGAATTTTACTCAGTCTGAATATTTGGATCTCTTCGACGATCCAATAAGTGCTTCACGTGTTGGTCTCTATCTGGTAAGCATCTCAGATGGTTGGCTGGATCAATTAGCACCTGACTTGACTGCTTCCTTCTCGTTTTACTTTCATATCCCTGAGTTTTTTCATGTTTCCGAATTTGGAATTTTAATGGATGTATTCAGATTCAATGTGGGTGTCAATTTAAGGATGAATTTCCTTACTTTCATGCCTACTTTTTGAGATCGCAGATGTATGTTGTGTTTATTTTTGATTTAGTGATGCTCGTTTGGATTGCTTTTTTAGTATCAGGGACCATGTAGGAGTTTGATTAAGTACATTGGGTACTAATTTTTCTCAACAGATCAAGGATTTTAGGTTGGTTGAACTGCCTTAAGGGAGGCAGTGGCCTTTTTCCCTCCTTTTCAGTAGGGATGGACCAAGGGATTGTGGCTATGTTGAACCGAGTTGTTTGACTCAGATGATTAGTTGTCTGGGGTGACCTAGAGATCAAGGGTTTGATCGATTCACCCTAGGAAGTCAAATGTCAAAGTTCTTGGTGGCTGTAACGTGTTGAGGAGCTTTGTCTCAGATCAACTCATGAACCGTTGAGTAATTAAAACTCTACGGCACTCACAGATAGACTCTAGATGCATACGGGTAGTGGTCCGGATACCAGAGGGTCATCAGGACCTACCAAAAAAGATTGTAGATATGTTGGAGTCACTGGTTTTTCGTTTTTTTATCAGCTTAGCTCAATTGCATGTGAATTCTCAGGCGAAGACTTGTTTAGTCGTCTGTGCTATTTGCAGGACTTCCAAGTTCTAACTGTCTGTGCACCATCACATGCAGGCAGACTAGAGTCTTGTTATGCTGGTTGATATGGGGGAATTACTTCATGTTTTATCATCTATTTTAACTTGTATCTTCCTTGTTTTGAATACATATATGATTTAATTGAAAGTATCAATGGGTCTTCTTAATACACTTAAAACCACCATTGCTATCTACTTTTTCTGTTTATGAATTGTGGAGTGATACTGTGACTGCATTTTGAAATGCTGTAGTTGATCAAGGCCATGCCTTTTCACGATCATACTGAGGCGCCCAATAAATGGTTGATCTTCCAGAGCAGTTGATGTATTTGGTTTTGTTCGTTGTCCGTGTTTCTGCATTAAGTTTTCTTATAAAAAAGGGTAGGACATGAAACTAGAATGAGCAGGACAAATTAGAATCTAAACAAAATAAAAACTTGCTTGGTACAATATCCTTGAATTGAAGCGATTTGTTTTATCCTTTTCTCTTTCAGTAAGCATTTTTCGTGCAGTTCTGCGCCTTTTTTATTATCATTTGAACTTATCATTCGGCAGAAATTGTACTGATAACATTCCTCGGTCAGTATGTTTTCATGATCACTGGAAAAAGAGATTCTTTACCCCGATGAGCGTGGCGTAGAATGTTTGGTGGAAGTGGAGATCAGAAGATACAGTCAAGATGTTTTCTTTGTTTTATGGCCTTTGGAAGTACGCGTTCAGCAAAACAGAGTTTCGTGTTCTTATCCTTGGAATCGACAAGGCTGGAAAAACGGTAATACCCTTTTTTTTTTACCACATTCATATTTTGGTCAATTTATACAATCTGCAAAGTTGCACGTGACACGCATTTTGAATTCTTCATGATAATCAACAATGTCTTTTATCTTCATTTATTATGCCTCATCCCCTTATGTCAATCAATTGTTGCTGACTTGAAAATTCATTTCGTCCATGTAAGCAAATTAATGAGTCTTCTGTTTTATGGTTATGTGTTTTGTTTTCCAGACATTGCTAGAAAAAGTGAAATCGCAATATTCGAACACGGAAGGCCTTCCTCCTGACCGCATTGTTCCGACGGTGGGACTGAATATTGCTAAAGTTGATGTACCAACTAAGAAGCTTGTATTCTGGGACTTGGGTGGTCAGGTGAGAAGTGTAGATTTCATATTTTGTGTTTGGTAAAACAACTCCATTCAATGTTATTCTTTTGACCACTAATTTATTTGGAATAATTAACTTGTTCAAGGATTTCAGATGGCAATTTCTGCATAAGAATTGCCTAAAAAAAATCATTAGTAGAGCACATACATAAACTATAGTGATTTTCAACTCCAATCACAATATCCAATCTGCCAAAAATCAGTAACGGTTCTATGAGTTGTATAGGTGCGTATATTTTTTTCTAGTTGATTCATGATTATCGATTCACATATCTACAGCCTGGTCTTCGTCCCATATGGGAAAAATATTTTGAAGAGGCGCATGCTGTGGTGTATGTAATAGATGCTTCCTGCCCTTCAAGATTTGAAGATTCAAAATCGACACTTGGTAAGCTACTAATATATATCTTGATAAATGAGGTTGTTTTATTTCATATTGAGTTGCTGACGAGCCCGTTATCATGTGATGTTGCAGAAAAGGTTCTCCGGCATGAGGATCTGGAAGGAGCACCTCTTTTGATATTGGCAAATAAGACGGTATTATAATAGATCTGAGCACATATTCCAATGCAAATGATTTTTCTTTAATTCGAGAACACTGCAAATGATTTTTTGAGGACGTGGATAAATTTCTACTCTATCTTACAGTTTAAATTTGTTTAACAATATCTACTTCAAGTGTTATTGAATCTCCTTGTTGCGCAGGATCATCCAGATGCAGTAGCACTTGAAGAAATATCTCGTTATCTGGATCTCAAGAAGTTAAACGAGAGAGTTTTCTCCTATCATTCTGTTTCTGCATACAATGGGTGAGTTTTTAGTGAACTCTTTTAACTGCATGATAATTAGTGCTAGGGATAAGAAAAACACACTTTCTTTTGGTTCCCTTTTGTTTCACGATTCTTTTTGCACTTTTATCCTAATGTTCCATCTCAACACTTTTACCCCCTCATCTATACATTGTCTTTACATTTCCAGTCTAAAGTGCCACATGTAGGACACGTTCCAACCAATAAAAACCTGACAAGACATGTAGGGACTGAAAGAGGTAAAACAAAAGCGTAAATGAGGGGTAAAAATGCTAAGATTTGGTAAATATGAACAAAAGTATGCTTCTGTTTCTGTTTCAGGGATGATGAATAATATTTGAATATGGATACAGGTTGGGTATAAAAGAAAGCATTGAGTGGCTAGTAGAAGTGATGGAGAGGAGTAAAAGAAGTGAAATGTTGAGAGTTCGTGCTGCTGGTATATCTAATCCTGGCTCCTTGTAGTCACTTTTATTATTATTTACTTATACCGTAATACTTATTTTTCACATTGTAATTTGTACTCTACTGCTCCATTATAAGCTTTTGTAACTTGTCAACAATTTGGTTTTGTGATTTTGTTTTTGATGACCCATCCCGGGCTATAAAAAGAAATCAATTATAGACACGAATTACATTGGATTCTTTCTTCCTAGACTAATTTGGAATTTGTGTTCCCCAAGTAAGATCGGTTTAGGATCATGGGATGAGGGATAGAATCGACGGCTAATGATAATGGAAGGACAAATTTTATAATACAACCAGATTGAAGAGAGTTGTGATGTCAAGCATACATTACAACCATTCATTTCTAACCTCTCACACACGATAAAAGTGTATTATGTGAAAGACAGTAAAAATGAGAGGCTCTAATGTATGCCACTTGGTACAACCTTCTTACAACCGTTGCACCATAAAGTCTCTCTAATGGAAGGCAGTTGTTGTAGTGTAGACAAATGGAGATTCGGGTGCCAGAATTTACCTTACAACACGCTACATGTGCTTCATACTCGAATCGATATATTTGCATCCGTCCGAATTTACCGCACACCATGCTACGTGTGTTTCATACTTGAATCGACTTTCAAAAGTCGATTATTGAGTTTCAAAAGGTTAAAAAGTGTGGATCGACACCACACCAGAAAATTTCAGGGTTGGCCCGATTTGCATCATATGTTGGGTTTTTCTTTGTTTCTACGGAAACAAAATATACGCACGACTCGAATCCGAATTAACCGGGTAAAAAGCTATAATAATTATCACTAGCATTTTGGCATCATATATGTCAACACACAATCATGGCACAACTTTTTTTAATGCAGTTACGACACTAATCTATATATAAAGACTTTGTTGACATCTATTTATCCTAATAAATAAATGCATATATAATTATAATTCGAGGTTAAGTAATTCGCAAAATGATTAAGACAATGAAGCCAACCAAACAATTGTTCAGAATTTAAATCCCATATATGAACTTGTGCGACAAACATTGGCTTTTGTAAAAAAGAAGAAAATTTGCATAATATAATTATGAGGTGAGGCAATTTATTTCCAGCTAAACCATCCAATCCAAAGTCCAAACATGTCCGATATATAATATAATAATAATCACATATATATACAAATATTATATTCAATGCATTAATTTCCATGGTACGTAATTGAATACTTCCATGATACCAAATTCTGTAATTACATTGTTTATTATATATGATTTATTAAATTGTATAATACATAAATCTATCCATGATTGATGTGATAAATATATGTAGCGGAATAAGTCCATGCTGGATGTATTTCTCATTTAATTAAGAGATTGGCTGTCCGGGCACTTTCCGGAAATATACTCGTGAAGACGAGAAAGAATATCTTACGATCTGGAGATCTCCCTTACTAGATAGATTAAAAGTTCTCTCGTATATAACAATTTTTTTTTTTTTTTTTTTATCTAAACGTAGTTGTAAAATTTGTTGCCGGAAAATGATCATCTTCCCCCGGCCGATCGATGACCTCAATTGTGAAGAGGGTTTGGACCGCATGGCACCTCCCGGCGTGACACAACATGAATTTCTTTTAGCTTGTTTTTGTTGACATTCAGCCCAGCAGCATACTCCGGCACCACTCTGAAATACCGAGAAAATGACTTGAGAAACTTGCTTTTCAATCTTACCTCGTTTTCTATCTTCTCCAAACGATAATCTCCGGCGGGGATACTCCGGCAATTGGACTTATGGAGCAATAGCAGCAGAATCATGATGCAGAAGAAGAGAGTTGCTGAAATTCGACGAGGAGTCTGCATAATCTTTGGCCGGAGATGGTAATTAGAGAAGTATATACAGTACAAGTAGAGTTGTGGAGAAAAATTTAAGCTCTTTCAGTATGAAAAATGGATGGAGAAAAAAAAAATATGGTAATAATATAGACAAAAACGAAGCTTAGTTAGCATCGCATGTTGCAAAGTCGTGGTCGCAACCCACACGTATGTGCTTTTATTTATTTATTTTTATTTTAAGTATTTGCATATTTAAAACGGTTACTCATTCATTTTAGTTTAAAAAATTGCTAGTTTCATAATAGAATAATCACAATAAAATGATACAATATATCTTAAATAAATTTATATAAAGTAGAATTCATTAATTAATGACAATTTAATTATAATCAATGACGTATAAAGTAGTGGATTTCATCATAATCTATGATTATAAGTAGAATCCATTTATTGATGAGGATTCCATAGTAACTTATGATGTACAAATGTGTTAGATATCTTTTGTTGTCATTATTTTATTGAGAAAGTTACATTTTTATTTAGCTTACATGCCATTTCCCTATGGGTAAATGAGAAATGATTTGTCCATGAAACACTCAAATAGACTTGTATCACTACATCTATCATCTTTTCCTTACTAAAGAAAGAAAAGAAAGAAAGAAAATAAACAATGACCAAAATATAGGGTGAAAAATGCAATGAACATCCGTAATTAATTTAACATTCCCCTTAAATATAAATCTCATATACCGGGGGGCAAATTGTAATGTCCCACGTTGGAAAAGTAGTTGAATGATCACCACCATATAAGTGTGAGACATAAAAGTCTTGTCAATCAAGCAATTTTTTTTAGGCCAAGCGAGGACAATGGCCTCAAGCAATTGACCGGACATTTATGACCCATTTAAGGCTACTGCGGCCAGTGGTGCAGGGCGTTACACAAATGAAGTTTTGTTTTGTTTTAATCGCATTCGTGATCACAGCTAAGATGTACTCCCTCCGTTTTTTCTAACTATCGCATACAGATTAAAAATAATAATTAATATATCTAAAATAGAATATATAGTGACTAAGTTTTTTTTTTTGAAGGACTAAGTTTTTTATAGTGACTAAGTTGTCCTTTGATTTTTTGAATGTATGCACATCCAATAAATATGATTATTTCTAGTTAATTGAAGTACTATGTTGGGAATGTGTATATGCATGAGTAATAGTGCTGCAAATTAACTTTTTAAGTATTGAGAAATATTTTTTATTGGAGATGTAAATTTTTTGTTTATATTTTAATAATTAAATTGAGGGGTAGATGTTGGGAATGTGTATATGCATGAGTAATAGTGCTGCAAATTGATTTTTTAAGTATTGAGAAATGTTTTTTTATTGGAAATGTAAATTTTTTGTTTATATTTTAATAATTAAATTGAGGGGTAGATGTGAAATAAAATAATAAATGCCGAATTGATAATATAAAATAACAAATAAATAAACAAATTCTGAAAAGTAACGGTTAAAAGAAAATCAGAGGAAGTAATGTTTGTTACATTAATATTTTTATGGTTCTAACTTATGTAGTAATCTTATGGGGTCCTGGAATGCAGGACAAAATAATAGCACAAAATATCAAAAATGACATTCATTATATTTTTTTTTTTATGTTATTCAGGACATTTTAATTAATAAAATGCAGTGGACTAGTGCAAGCAAATAGAGTGGCGGCATATTGTTGGTCGGTTGCTACTCATCCGCGTATTCAACATTTCTTATGGCGGTGCTTACATGATTGTTTATCAATAGCGCGGAACTTGGCCAGGCGGAATTTAAGGGATGGTAGGTGTATGGCATGTGTGTTTGCGAATGACTCTCTGGCACATGTGCTTTTTGAGTGTGATCTTGCATCTAGGGTGTGGGAGTTGTCGCCTTTTGGGGAGCTGGTTCATCTAGGGTGTGAGTTTCTTTTTGTTCTTATTCAAGAGGCAGTCACGGAAGGAGATTGCGGGTTTGTTTGGCTGATGTGGTATAACTGGAAGGTGCGATGTGGCGCCATCTTTGATACCCAGGCGGTTTATGTGTCGCGTGAATGTAGCTCAGCTCTAGGGGGCAACTCGAGAGTACCCGCAGGCTGTTCACATGTCTCAGCCGGTGGCATCGGAGGGGAATTTTCGGGACCACTGGGAGCCACTACCGGTGGGAATAATTAATTGCAAACGTGGATGCATCGGCCACGAGTAAGGCATTAGGAGTTGGTATTCTCTTTAGAGATCATCAGGGCACCATACTAGCGTCTTACTCTTTCCGCTTGGACCTATATATTGAGTAGTATCTTTGGAGTTGAGGGCGATTTTGCTAGCACTGGTGGAGGGCCAGCGTATGGGGGTGACACGGCTAATGGTAGAGAGTGATTGTCTCACCTACATTCATTGCCTGTCTCTTCGGGAGAAGGATCTCTCTTCGTTTGGATGTCCTTTGTAGGACTGTTAGAAGCGGGGAAGTTTTATTAGTTCGTTTTTCTTTTGTTCGGAGTTCCAGAAATAGCCCGGCGCACTTGCTAGCTGGGCTTGATTTAGATTAGATTCATTTGGTGTTGTTTCTTGGGGTACGCAGTAAAGTCTCGCATCGTTAAAGTAGTCAAATGCTCACCCATATAAGTGTGAGACATAAAGGTTTTGTAAATTCGGGTTAGCCATTTTAGACCAAGCGAGGACGACGGTCTAAGTAGTTGACCGGACCATTTATGACTCATTAGCGCTATCAGGTTCGGGGTCTGGGGGCGTTACAGAATGGTATCAGAGTCGACTATCATACGGATCTAAGTGCAACACCGTGTGACTGTGTGGGACGGTGGGACCCACCTCTGGACTCCTCTGGTAGGGACGAAACTGGGACAAGTCTTGGTCTTCCTGGCGATGACGCCAATCCCTTATAAGGGAGAGAATGTAAAGTCTCGCATCAGTAAAGTTAGAGAATTCTTACCCTCATATAAGTGTGAGACATAAAGGCCTTGTAAACTCGGGTTAGCCTTTCTAGGCCAAGAGATGACGGCGGTCTAAACAGTTGATCGGACCATTTATGACTCATTTAACGTTATTAGAGCCGGGGTCTTAAGGCGTTACATACGCAACCCCCGAATGATGTTGTGACCGCTTTTTTTACATTTAATATCAATTAATTACTACCTACATTTTTTCTTTCACATTTTACTATAATCTTATTTACTCCGTGTTTCTTATAAATATTAATTTCTTATGGTTGTTTTCATTGGTTACTTGACTATGTTCATGGTATTGATTATTTTTTTTTTTGTCTTTTTCAGCGGTGACTGTGGTGTAATATTTGATCATTAGACGACAATAGGATAAAGATATGGCATTAAAGAATTAAGAAGCTTTTTTTTTTTTTTTTTTTTTTTTTTTTTTTTTTTTTTTTTTTTTTTTTTTTTTTTTGCACAAGAATTAAGTATGCATAAGCATATTCTGGGGAAAAAATATATGAGAAGAAAATCGTTCCGTGTCTCAAAGTCAAAACCTATAAACCTATATTAATAGTATACTAGCTAGTAACGCTGACTTCTTTTGTGTGCAACACTTGCTAACCGAAATTGCCAAAGATTACTATTACCGTCATAATAAAATGATTATTGTAAGTGAAATCATATGTAAATCATATATTTCATTTTATTGTACATGGTATAAAACTAATTCATTATATATATGACACAATAATCAATGACGATTATTTTGTTGTGCTCGTAGCGTTTGTGATAATAAAATACCAATTGATTGATCACTAAACAACTTTGTGTTTGGACACATGAGAACCCCGGTTCGTGAATCGTGGGCTTTTGGGGTATTCTAAATCATCGGCTTGACAGTCCGTAGTTGTAGCGACCCATTCTCAAATTAAAGGTAAAATGAGAAAAACTCGTTTGACACGTGTTCAATCCGTGACATTTAATTTGAATACCTCGGTCTTATATTCCGGTGATATCATACCTAGATACTCGTAAGAATTAAATAAATATTCAGAAATCAAAGCAAAAGTACAGAAACTGAAAAATGAAAGAACCTTGAACTGGAATTGAATAATAGGCAATATTGTCCATGGTCATGCAAGGCTTCGAGGTACGTACCTGACCGCTACGGCAGCCATCCTTACAGTCAGAGACAATATCCATGAAAGAAATGAAAGGTTCTAGATCATGATATTTAAGATGCTTTGTAACCCCTTTATCTGAAATATTAAAGTCATAGGTGACTTCACAACTCAATAAGGGAAAAAAAAAAAAAAACATAATCGTGAGGGAATAATCGTGAGGGAACTAAGAGAATATCCGGAAAAAATACTTTCAAGTTCTCCTTATTGTTGTTTTAATGTTGTTTGGAGTTCCCTTGTAAATATCATTGTACGGTGTAACCGTAAACACATTAACATCCACGTATGTCAGTGCATTTACAATGGCGAAATATAGTTACATCTCATTCATATTGTAGATTGTAACTACGTACACATACGCCGACACAAATCCATGTCATTGAATTTAGAATGGCATAACATAACAGCTAGCGGCCCAAAGTGACGCGAATAACTCAACACAATTTCATAACTTGATTTTAATATCAATAGTTCTGTTGATTAATCTAATCATTGTTGTGTAAATGCACTTTGTTGTTTTCTTTTCAATGATAGTGACACTATATGCAGCAACACCATTTTTGTAAGGGTAATTTTTTTGGACTCACTACTGCTGAGACTCCGCCAGATTTACGTCGTGCAAGAAGAGAGAAAAACATTAAGACACACATGAAAGACACGCGCACAAGACATCTAATGCAGACTTCGCGTGATGAAATCCCACCTAAATATTTTCCCTTTTGTAAATGTCAATGGACGGTGTAACTGTAAATACATTAGACAAGAGTTGCCTAATTAGTACTCCCTCCGTCCCATTTTATTTGTCCTGTTTGACTTTTCACACAGATTAAGAAAAGTGTAGTTAATGCTTTGAATCACATTAAATAATCCAATATTTTTACACTTATGCCCTTTAGGTTGTTGTTGGAGTATTTAATGTTACACACTTTTTATTGTAAATATTGTAAAGAGAGAAGGGTATTTGAATAAATTTAACAATTAATACACAAAGTGGACACTTATTTTGGGACAAACCAAAAAGGAAACATGGACAAATAAAATGGGACGGAGGGAGTAGTACATTAGATGTTGTAACTCATGTGCCTAATTAGTAGTACATTAGATGTTGTACTAATTAGGCACATGAGTTGCCACTTTTGTACATTTTTGTTGCATGCATTAGGGCCAACAATGAATTGATGATGTACATTTGCTGTTGTAATATGTAATAACAACTAACTAGTAATTAGCCCTGATGTACATTTGCTATTTGTTATTAAGTGTCTTTTGAATATGTTGTGTGCATTGATATTATTAAGTAATTAACCCTGATGTACCTTTAATCTGTTTTTAATTTATATTAGTTACTTGAAATTTGTGAGTTATAATAATGTGTAGTTTAGACTTGTGAAACCGAAACCGAAACCAAACCGGATCCAATCCAAAACCAACTCAAACCAAACCATTGGGTTCGACAACGTTTTGATTTGGTTTGGGTGGTAAAATATGTCAACCAAACCGAATAACTATATGTAAAATCCAAACCGAAACCGTCCAAACCGAACCATGCTCAGGCCTAGTTATCCCCCTTATTTTTTTATTTTTTTTTTGGTTCTTTTTTCTTTCTCATGTCTGCCAGATACTCAATACATGCATGGCGGAGATTTGTGTTCGGTGATTTTGTTGTGAATAAACTCGGGGTCCATGTAGCATTATTTTGTTGTGAGTTATATACATGAATTTTGTTTAAAAAAACAACACAAAACAAAATACTAAAATATAAGGAGACTTTTTGAAAATGATAAAAACTTTTATGAAATTAGTAAATAAGACAAGAACATTATTATTTTAGTAAAAAGGGCAAATTGACAGTCACAATGATGTTAATACCCCTCAAATCAAGTTTTCAAAAAAAAAAAAAAAAAAAAAAATAGAACAGAAACTGTTGCCTAGAACAAGAAACCAAATAATCACCCACGTTCAGTGCCTAGGACATATATATATATATATATATATATATATATATATATATATATATAACTCCAATCAATTTTTTAATCAGTTATATCTTCTAATTTATATTTTAATTCATCGTACTTTTTTTTAGCACAATTCATATTTTTTCGTTATCTTTATTTTGATATATTTCGGATAAAATTTTGAAAATCTTTTTTATTGTTGTTGCAATAATATGTCATTCAATTTGTTACTACATTTTATGTTTTGATTGTTCAATTTGTTACTACTATTTGACCGACACTAATGACAGTGTGTCACTAGTAATAATAACAAATTTGAGATATATTATGTGTCACTACTAATTATCACACTATTTAACACTATCATTTGATATTGTGATACTATGTGACATTACTATTTGACACTACTAATAGAAACGGATTCATAAAAGGTTATAAATCTCAACAAAAAATGTGAACCTAAAGAATGATACTTAACAATGACACTAAACAAGGACACTTAACGGTGTAACTTAAAAGTGACAATTAACGGTGTCACTTACAAGAGTCACTTAGCAATAAACAATGACACTAAACAAAGAACACTTAGAAGCTAGCGTCACTTAAGATAAATAATTAGCAACGTCATTTGGCAATAAACGACGACACTTTACAATGATACTTATAGTGTCACTTAAAAATGACATCTAGCCGCGTACAAACGAAATGAATCTTTCAAATATATTGAATGAGTTTAGTAAAATGACTAGATCCAAATTTCAAACTGATTTTCAAAAGAAATAGGTAAAAACAACGGGAAAAAAAGTTCAATCGAAGAAAACAAGCAGGCTATTGATATGATGTGACACTACGGTTTGACACTTTGACAACAGTGAGAATAATCAGGGTCATACAATGGGTAACTATTGAATTTCACATTGATTCACCGTAAATAGATAAGTAGAGTCATTCGATTTGTCACTACTGATTAACATTATGACAAGAGTAATAACCGGGGTCATACAATGTTTTCCCTACTTATTGTCACACGATTCATTGTAAATATATAAGTATTATCATTCCAGTTGACTCTATAAAGTGACACTATGATCAGTGGCGGACCCAGAAACTTTTTCAGCGGTGTCCGTAAATATTTAACACAATAAATAATTTTTTTCACGGGGTCCGAAATATTTTTTTATAAGTAAAATGTAGAGTATTTTTATTTTTAACGGGGTCCATGAACCCCCTATGATCAAGGTAGATCTGCCCCTGACTATGATAACAGTGACAATACCAGGGTCAAAATAAATAGAAGAAAAAAAATATAAAATATAATGAAAAAATTATGATGATCGAAAACATGCGTTAAAAGATGTTAAAAGATATAATTATTTAATAAATTAGATATTCTCCAAAAAATATATATATAAATAGATTAGTTTTCTTTTTCTCCACAGTTAGTTTCAAATTTTTTTATAATATTTTTATTTTACTTTATGATGATAGAAAGCGTGGGAGTTTTATAAGAGAGAAGAAAAAAGGATAGTATTGTCCACTAACATTTTAATTTGTCCTTAATTCTAATAAAAGCCATTATGAGTGTATCATTGTTGCTAATTATTGAATGTAAAATGTCGTTTTATGCGATTTCCCCTAAAATGGATATGAAGAGAAAGGTATGTTTGAAATGGCCCAGAGAAATTAATGACTATAAGAATAGCCGCCTAACTAATTAGTCAAAAAAATTTACAAAATGTTCAAAAAGGGTACGTATATGTCATGTTCCAAGCTGGACATCTTAAAGTCGCAATACGACAATTCGACAATGAATATTAGTTACTACACAATTTGTGGTTTCAGACATGCCTCCAAAAAAAAAAAAAAAAAAAAAATAATAAATAAAATTGGTGTGGTAGTTTCAAAATAGTTACATTTTTAAAAATATGTCTGAAAAATATTTCGTTGCGTATTTCGCTACAAATAGTTACATACAGAATCATTACTAAATGTTTTTTTGACATATTTTTTAAATGTTATCATTACAGACCTATCAGACAAATAATAAACATTTAAAGCATATTTTTTCAAGTTTCAATATATATAATATTATTATTGCCCATCAATCATTCTCCATATAGACTTTGCATCACCTGTATTCTTCAAGTGAATTGAGTAAATTGCCGTGTAGCTACAAGTATTATCTGGTCTATTATTCATAATTAATTAAATAATTAATAATAGTAAGGTTGGCATGATTGTTTTGACTTTCTTTTCTTTTTGATTTGTTTAGTTAAATTATCGTAATGGAAATGTCAACTAGGCTTAAAACAAATATGAACAACCCTCAAAAAAAAAAAAAAAAAAAAAAAAAAACGAATATGAACACCTTACCAACCGAACAAAAAGACTGCAAAAAGTTATTAAGTCAATCGTTATTACAATGTTATTAAATCATAATCTCATTATTAAATAGGTAAGGAATGATACACTCAACACCATAAATCTACATTATTTTTATCACAATTAATGATGTGAATCATGTCAAAACTCCCCATAGGCAATGTTGTCTAGAGTATGAAACTCAACAGAAATGGGCCAGCAAGTGTTCGCTTGATCATACGGGTTCGATAGTTTTGATCACAAAGATCAGGTTGTAAAACTGTTCGAGTTTTAACATTAACTCTAGACCGTTAAATGGATAAATGTGTCATCGGTCTAAACATGCAGAGTCGAGTTAGGTTTCAAAACCATCCATTGCTCAGACTTTTAAGCTATTGCTCTTCTTCAAAATGAATCACATTTGACTAATATAATGCAAACAGGGAGTGCCAAAGATTAAATGATATATTGTCACAATCATCCTAATGTGTCTTTTAATCATTTCTATTCTACCTTCCCGGAGATTGAACTCCGGAAAAACACGTTTACAATATTCCAACAGATTCTTTCTAATCTACTTCTTTTGTGATCTCATTGGAAATCATAAAAAAAAAACAATTCATGTTTGATATGTCTATTTGTGCAAGTATTTCACGATTAAGAATCAACTGTCGAAAGGCTTTCAAAGCAATAAAGGATAGGTGCAGAGACTTAACGGAAGTTGTTCTTACAAATGGAGTTTGTTGCGTTGGTAAAGAAACCTTTCTACCAAAAATCTCAAAAGGATGAAGAATAGGGGTTTATACAGACTGTATCAAACGATTCACCCACAGCCTATAGATCTTTTCATGAACGGAACGGATTAATCGGACGAGAATGAAGAGAAAGTCCCGGTGAAATCATTGAGATCGTTAATGACGTTTGGCAGTGAAACTCCTACATTAACATCATAAGAAGTCTCTCGATGCCACATCACAATATGGCGCTAGTATTATGAAAGAGCAAAATATTCTTCTGTTTTCCCAACAAGAGATATTATTTGCTTTAGTAAAACAACAGACTAAAGCATTTTTGAGTTTCAGATTTGGTACAATTTCTTAGCAGACAACCACGGTGCACGAGCAAGAAAGAAAGAAACTGTTTAAAAGAAGCAGCTTCAGACACACAGGTATAATTTGCCCTGTTCCATTATTTAATACAGCCCAACTATCCAGAAATACAACTAAACATCATACAAGTTCGACACAGATGTAAGAAAAACGATGATAAGTAAGCAAGATGCAGTATTCATTACAGTTCTCCAAGAAAAACTTAAATCACATACTTCTCTGATGTTTCACCATTTGCTGCTGGTTCTGCTGCTGCTGCATCAGTCACAGGTACGGTCTTCACGGTTCCTACCTTTACGTATTTGCTCATGAACTTGTACTCCCAATCTTGCAAGGCTTCCATCTCAAACACACCGAGATCCGTGAGATCGCCGTTGAGATCTTTGTCTTCAAAGGACATCTTTGCTAGGGCTCTACTTGCATCTTTACCAGCAAAGAGATGATATGGACCCCCTGGCCCATAAAATATCCTGCAATCAAGAAAACATAAATGGTATTAACACCACAAAATCGAAAAACTAATTGGAGATAGAAAATGATGCAAACAAATGGTGGATAGTTAGACATCTATACAACGTTCTGAGTGCTAAACTTTCACGGTTAATATACAATCAGGAAATTCTGCAAATCAGAATGTACATTTCCAGGCTTCCAGCTAAAAATAGTATCAAGTAAGTACTGTAGAGGATATCCCTGTAAATGTCTGTGTCTTCAATGCAGTTACTCATTGAAGAAAGCAAACCAAAGGATGCCATCAAACACTTCCATTTCAATACTCAACGTTGTTGAGATTTTGGCAAGTGAAGATTCTGAATTGCACAAATCAGCTTCATATGCAATCAGATCCAGATATTCACCGTGTGCTTGTTAATTGCTGGTCCTAACCTCAAACATAGTCAACATATAAAAGCTGAATCCTAATATGTGAAACATAACATCAATGTAAAACTTTTTTCTAGACTACAAACTGACTAAAGTCTAGACAACTAATTCATGTCCGAAGTTCGGAAAATGGAAGTTTTGGATACAGAATTAAAAGCAATCAACAGAATTGCGTGGCTTGTCAGCATGGAAGTGAGATAAAAACAGTTGATTGACGTTTTCCCTACAGATGATGCATATTTTCTGGGAAAGAATGTACCACTAATGTCCTAAATCTCAAATACAAAGCAAAAAGTAAGCGACTTTACCTGTATCATATCTTAATAACAGCAAAACCCAATCTTAAACCTCATTTGGGAACTCCGGGCAGATGTCAGAAAAAAGAACATAAATTTTCAAACTTGAAAGTAAAGGGATCCACAAAATTAGATACCTCACACCATTTAAGATTGAAACGAAAACTTCAATGATGTAGTATTCTTTGCATCTACAGGATACTGAATTGCAAAATTCCATTAAAAAACAACAGAGAAATAAGCCACACAAAAGTCTAAAGAAGCAGCACAAAAGGAACTGGAAATATAATCTTAAGGGAATCGATCCGAATCTTTCAGAATCAACTAGATCGACTATCAAAAAGCTTCTAGCTTTAACTTATTATTACAGCTACCAAAAGCACAAAAGTTGAGTTGACCAAACACTGAACAAAAAAACACCAGTCCAAAAGTAAAACCCATCATAAGAAAAGACGAAACAAACAATACCTGCTCTGAGAAACATCATAGATCTGACCTTTGATAGCCATAAGCAAAGGCTTTTTAGGATCAGACCCATCATACTTCATCAACTCCTCATCAGTTACCTCACCAAGTTGAACAGGAGGAGGCAAAGGCTCCATCTTTTCCTCAAATTCCCGTGTTCTTGCTTGACCATGGTCGTTGGATGACCCAAATATGCTTGAGATCGTGTAATAGACAGCAAACCCCAAAGCCACGACTGTGAAAAAAGTTGCCGGCGTAAGACCTGTGTATACTGTGATTGATTCTTTGAGGGTCTCCCACAGTTCCAAAACCAAAGCCATCGTGAGAAAAAACGGAGAGTAGATAAGGAGATAGGGAGATACTTATCTGCAAATATGTAGAGAAGCGACAGAACCAAGAGGGGGTCTTCTGAGACTGTGGGGAGTGTCCGAGTGTGGTGTGGAAAAAGATATATCAAACGTGAAACGTAATTGACATCAAACTCCCTCGTCAAATAAAAGTAATATAATTAAAAGTAATATAATTAAGAGTAATTAAATATAAGAAAACATTCGATTTATTTTATGAACAATAGTCATTATTTTCGTTTTTTCTTTTGTTTTATTGAATTTGTTTAGTTGTGGATTTGTTTGGTAATAAAAAAAATTTGTGGATTTGTTTGATAATGGAATGGAAGTCGTTAAAATTGACAATGACAATTTCGTCATTTCAAGTGACTTTTATATTTTTTCTTATTTTTCATTCTACTTGTCTTTTTTTACAATTTCCTCTCCATTTTTGTCCTTAATAAACATCACCCCATTATTTTATAACGGAAATTAAATCTATACTAAGATACTTTTTGTCTTTAATGGCACTCGAACCCGGCTACTAGGACTCGAACACAAATACTTTGGACTAAAGAGTCACAGCAATTACCACTAGATCAATGTCTCATCCGATTATTGTGTTTGATACGTAAAATAATGAAATGAAAAACATTCTATATACAAAACACATTTGATGATAGGGTATGATGAAGTGTCCTAAGAGATATGTAAGATATCAGTGGAGTGAAGGTACGGGGTGGAGTATCACACATTCATATGGTATGACTTCAATCCAAGCTCTTGGTCATGAAACCTCAGTTCATTAGCATGTGAAGTGGAGTATGATGAAGGAAAGTTGGAGAAAGTGATATGAGGTATAAGCCTATGGTACGATGAAAAAACGAATGGGGTAGGGTGAAGTAAAGTGGGTTGGAATAAGGTGGGGTTAAGGTGCAAGATAAAGTGGGGTAATGTGAGGATGAAGGGTATGTAAAGACACTTGGTAGGATAGGGTGGATGTATCGGGTGAAGGGTATAGTATGGGCGAGGTGAAGAATAAGATAAGAATGTATATGGTAAGGGGGTAGAGATGCATCAAATGATAAGATGGAGGGGGGTTGTTGAGATATGATAAGGTGAGATGGTCTTACTTAAGTGACTGAAGTCTCTTTCACTCTGACCAATCTCTCTTGATCCATTCAATCATATTTCATCCAATTCCAATGCCAATGAAAATGGATTACCCCACCCCCCCCACACACACACACCACACCACCCACAAGAGATTTTGTCCCCATCTTTTAGGCCATTGGAAAAAATCATGTAACAAGAAAAATGGATTATTTTCCTTACGTTGAAATAAAATTCCATTCAATTTTACACCATCAATTCTTAATTATATGTCGCAGTTATCAAAATCAAAATTTTCTTTTTATATATCGTGGTTACATTTACAATACATATTTAAATACTATTTCGGTTTTTCAATACTACTTTTCAACTTTATAGGTTCATTCAACCAATCAATCTTTCATATTTATTACACCACTACACTTTTCAAGATTTATTTTTGAAATACTCATTTTCTTAATCTGTGTGTTTTTTTCAAACACAAACAACGCCGCGCGAAATTCTCGAAAGAAGAAGAAGAAAGAACTTTTAATTTATTATGAGCTCAAACGATGGATTCAATAAATTCTTGCCAATAACCACGTCCACTGAATACATATAATTAGAAACGGAAGAAGTATTATTTAGTGGTCATCAATTTTGTGGGGAAGATTGATATAGTAGTGGGGTCATTACTTAGTGACCCCCTTAAAAAAAAATACTTTAAAATAAAAGAGAAAAAAAATCATTTTACTTCATCCATTTGAGCCAAACTTTCAAGTTTCACAAATTTTAATGCTTTCTTTTTTTGAGGGAAAATTTTAATGCTTTCAAGTTGCCAAAAAAACGTTTTCCACCTACTTTTTTTGTTTTACTCACCATCACACCTAGCAGTAGGGTGAACAAAATAAACCGAAATCAAACCGGTCCAAACTAAAAAACGTAAATCATGATTTTTTGATTGGTTTTTGTATAGTAAAAAATCAAACCGTGAATGTAATATTAGATTCTTGTGCTACAGACGCACATGTCATTTGCGAATCGAAATATTATATTTATTCTTTATGGAATTTAAGTATTTTATTTATGTATATATATATAATGCAGTATGTATATATATGTAGATTTGAAATTTGATTGGTATTTTTATGGAATATTAGGGTGTTAACCACAAGATTAATTAGTGGAGAGGTTATTATTTGGAAATAACCTCCCATTAATGTAAAGGGAGTTTCAGTTTTTGCTTTGTACGTTAAAAAAAAGAGGAGAGGCGCCTGTTGAGAGCAAGGGTAGAGAAGAAGAAGACTTTTGCTAATTCCCGGTTCGATACTTCACCGTTTGTAGTTCCGTTTGAAGCAGGAGAATTGTGGAATAACAAGGATCGTTTTGATATCGTTTGGTTACCAAAGCCGCAGATTTTTGCTGAATTTCGGATCGGTTTCAATTTGCATCGGTAAGGAGAAACCCTTACGTTTGCTTTTGAAATATGTGGTATTTGTGTTGATTTCTTGTTGTTTTGAGGTTTTTAAATTGCGTTAAATTGATGTCTATGATATGGTTGATGTTTGGTATGGTTGGTAGATTATTTAGATGGAGTTTGGTTAAGAAAGATTGGGTTTTGGATTGAAAACCGAATGAAAGCGATGAAGGATCGCGTTTTTTTTTTCGAAATTCCCAGTCGGACGGGCGTCATTTTTCGGACGGGCGCCCAACCTTGACGAAGGTCTGGAATCCTCGGACGGGCGCCTCGAGGTGCGATTTTGATCTGAGATTGAAAGGGATGTCCGACGGGCGCCCACTTTTTTGACGAGCAGCGTCAGAGCCTTCGACGGGCGCCTCGGTCCTTCAGACGGGCGCCCACCTGAGCCGGGTCTCCCGGCTTGTTTAAATTGGCTTTCGACTATCGTTTAGGGTTGTTTAATCAACCTTAACTCTTTGTAAACATATTATTATTTTATTATAATACCTTTAAACTTTACTTAGGCTAGAATTGGTCTCTTGATCATGATGAGTGGTGTCGGTAAGGAGTGTTATCTAAATGAACTAGGAGGGCTAGTTAATCACCTAATACTACACAACTTGCTAGATAAAAGATTAAACACCATGTGGTCTTGGGTAGATCTCAAGATCTCAGCGTGATGTGTGAACAGAGGTCAAAGTGAGTGTCCTATCGGCCTGGCAGCCTATAGCATCGCCGCACGTTCACACTATCGGAACCGGTTATTGTATCTCGAAGATTTCAATACGTTCCGTGGTTATTGTATCTGAAGATTTCAATATGTCACGTTCCGCCTTGGTAGCATGTTGTAACAAAGATAAGCTAAGTAGCTACAGTTTAGGCATATTGGGAGATGTAACCTTTATGCGTAGAATCGAGTCTGGCTTGCCTTTTGATAGAACTCTAAAAATAATAAACCTTATATTCTAAGCTTAAACGCATTTCTCTTCTTTCTGAGTATTATATACTTACCCTTGTGCATGTTTTTGTTATATGTGCTTTGGGGTGAGAAAGCTAACAGAGTAATGAGTATTTCGAGGAGTATGTCCCGAGGAGGATCTACGAGCTTGATATTTCATTCTTGCACTTTTGTTTACATTGGCGATGTTGCACTGTTTTATATACTTTGTTCATAGTACTTTGGGATGACGTGTGTTCATCATTATTTCTTATTTCATAGCGTTTCGTTTGGACTTTCGAGGGACTTCCGTTGTATGTTTTGATACACGTTCAGCTTTTAGTATCTTTTCGTATTCTAGTATCTTTATGGATATTTATTACCCGAGCATTAAATTCCGCGCACTTTGATTGTATTGATTGTAGGCTTACATATATAAATGAATTAAATTTTATTCATATATGTGCGAACGTCAGATTCGGATAAGGGCTCGGTATCCGGGAACGGGCGTTATAGGTTGGTATCGAGAGATACGTGTTCTTAGGTTTCTATTCTTGAGTTTAACTCAATCTTATCTTTAGATCCTTAGTAACACTCTGGTTCTCTTGGTTGCCAGGATGACTAGAAACACAAGATCGAGGACTTTGGCTCTTGGTAATCACCGGCCGTCGAGAGGGTGAAACCTCTCCAGGGTCGTCGCAGCTTTGTCACCACCGCCCGCACTGCCTACACCTTCACCTGAGCCGGAGCGGGATCAACATCGACTCCACCACCACCTCCTCCACTGCGTGATTAACCATGCAGGCGTCACTTTGGCCTTCTTCGTATCAACCTGTGTCGGGGCAATTTCAAAGAGAGAGGCGGTTGTTTACCCACCACCGGTGACACGAGCACTACAAAGACGCTATCCTCAATATGGTTTTCAGCAGCCCACAGTACCTCCGCCGTATCCTCCGCGCACCAGTGTATCCTTATCAGCCGAGCATCAGCTCCGACTACTATCAAGAGCGACTTGAGTGCCCCTTGGTTATCCCCGGTCTATCGCCTTTCAGGCCACCGGTTCAAAGAAGAATAAAGAGATACCTTATGGTTACCCTCCGGTTTACCCACCGTTAGGCGGTTGTTGAGTCAAGACCACCAGTAGATTGGCACACTAGGTGAGAAGAAACCGTATGCAAGATTTTTATGGGAATGTGGAACATGCAAAGGCCGAGGAATGGATCGGAAGTTTTGAGAAATCGTAGAATATAGGTGTCCCCGAGGCAGAGATGGCCCGATTAAGCGGTCGGTTTTCTTTTGGGCTCGGCCGAGGCTTGGATAGATGCGATTTGAGTAGCAACGGTAAGGTAGCAGATTGGGCGGCTTTTAAAGCCATGTTCTACAACGAGTACTTTCCGCAACGGTACAAGCGGAAAAGGCTAGCTTGATTTACGAAACTTCAGCAAAGCGATCAAATGAGCAAAGGTGTCAAGATACAAATCGGTTCAATGAGTTAGGAGATTTTATCCGGAGTTGATGCAAGTGGAAGAACGAAAAATGGCCCGTTACAAGGATGGTTTGGCGATGAGATTCAGCAGAGCATGCTAGGCTTTCTGACAAGGAACATGGCGAAGCTATTTGAATAAAGCTTTAGAGGTCGAGACCTTTAGAAGGAAAGTTACTGATGGGTCGAAACGCAGCTTCGGGGACGATCGAGCGATGGAGAGGCTCCGCAGCGCAGATTCTCAGAGGTTTTCACACACAGGCAAAGATTAGACCACCGGTTGGTGCCCCATCGCCAGATCAAAGCCACCGGCGGCTAGACCACCGAGTTGGCGCTCCACGGCGGCTAGGCCACCGGCTACCTCAGTTGTTTCTTTTGTGGCGGCAGGTCATTACTCCAGGAATTGTCCACGCAGGGTAGCCAGTGCTCAGGCAGGTGATGTATTATTTTTATATGATTAAATATACGTTATATTATTATGTTTTATTAACGAATTCTATATAAAATATATGAAATTATGGTATAAAATGTTAGTCTTTATAATTTAGAGTATTTAGTAATAATAATAATAAAAAGTTGTAATTTTGTACCGATTTTAGTAAATCGGAGTGTCGTGTCAGATTTACGTGGGTATTTGTGATATTTTATTGCGATTTATAAACCAAGACCCGAGAATCGACATATTAAAGTTTAATCATATCTCGGAATGATTTAGAGAGTGTCACGAGCTTAAATGGTCAATTGAATAGCTTAAGTGGATAAGTGGCCAACCAATAACGGATAAGTAATAATTGAGAAATGTCTTCGACAAACGAATTGCTCATCAAAACAACATTTTCGAGAGAAAGTGTTCTTCACATAAGTTGTAGATTTTTCCGAGAGTTTTCCAATGCAATTTAAATTATGAAGATTGGAGGTCTACAACTTAAGCAGATGATCAAGTGGCTAATCGATTTGAATTAATAAAAATTCCGTAAAAGCTTGGAGGAACACGAGGTTATCAAGAAGGCATTATCTGAAGAAGAGTCCTTCATGAAAGTTGTAGAGTTTTCGAGACCTTAATTTTGGCATTTCGTTTGCAATTTTGGAGGGCAGAACTCGAGATATGAATTTTAGAAGTTTAATAATTATATATATAAATATATATAATCACCGCACATCTTTGGAGTGATCAAGTTAGTGGGGTAATCATTATACCGGACCGATCCGGCTTAATCTCGGACCGGTCCGGCCAAGGATCCAAACACATATAAAGAGCTCATTCGAGAGAACAAGTGAGTGTACCAAATATATATACACAATATCATATATATATTCTCCTCTCTTCTCTTTTCTTTTTTAATTTTTAGTAGTAGTTGTAAATAAGCGCCTTACGCCGTAATAATGTAATATCGTTATAATGCTCGGGAAAATCTCGGAAGTCGGTTTTGCTAAAGAAGTTGTAATGTCCGGAAAATACGATTTACGAATCAGCTGCCGTATTAGGTAACTTTTCTTAAGTATTTATGTTTGTTTTATATTTTTCGTTGTTATAATGTTTTTAGGCTAAATATAATCTTGGTCAAAACTATGTAATCGGTTTTATTTCGATCTTTTTTGTTAAAGAAATGTTGTTAAGTTAAAATGACTAAAATTGAGTTAATTGAATCTTTTTCTATTTTGATCGTATTAAGTATTAACATATTTAAGCGATCGAGGAATTCATAATCTAATTATGAATTGGCGCCTCGTAGTCGAGGATATGAAATAAAAGATAGAAAAACCGGAGGGTAAAATTGGCCGTGTGAACAACGTGATAACGGAATCCGATTTCTACCAGGGTAGATTTGTTTTGGGAGAAATGAATTTTATTATAATTTGTACTCGAGATCGTAATAATGTTAAATCATCAGTTTAATTGAAACTTAAACCGGAAAGTTAAATCGTCCGGCTTTGACAACCGGAGCCTTTAAAATAAAATTGACCGTTTAACGAGCGGAATGACTCCTTTTATCTAAAGGTAGATTTGTACTCGGGACTGTTGAGATTAATTCGTTTACCGAATGTGATTGTGGACCTTGGGTGATGCAATGGACATATGACAATTTCATACGCTCGTGTGAGGAGGAATTGTTTACCTCGAGAGTGCACCGTTTCACTTACTCAATTGGACCTAAAATAAAAGGAGAGATCGAACACATTTCAATTAATCGAAAAGATCGTATAAACCAATTATATAAGTTTTGGTGATTCTCTAAAATATCATTTAATATATTGGTATCTATATATTTATATCTATATATATACTTTGCAATTTATGTACATCTATATATATTTATATATCTATATATATTATATTAGAATAACTTTTAAATTACGTATTTATTTTATGTTGACTAGAATAGTAGTGATACGTGTTATAAAATTACGATTTAGATCAAGTTAATAATGACTCTTTGGTGTTTAACCACACGTAAAAGAAATTACCAAGTTCCTGTGGATACGATACTCGACTCACCATACTAACACTACAATTTGACCCGGTACACTTTGCCGGTTAGGATCGTTTAACCCAAGAAACGCCAGCCGATTTACGGCGCCGTTCGAGGGGATAGGTTTAGGCGGTATCAGCATTTTGGCGCCGTTGCCGGGGAACGTCGCTAATTTCTTTTTATGTGTCTATGGTTACTACTTGTATTAGCTTAAAATTCTCGAGAATAAGTCAACACTTTTCTTATCTCATTTCTATTTTATTTTTCGTTGGTTGTTACCTTTTAGGAAAATTACCAATTTTTACTACTATCAATTTCGTGTTATTTTCTATTTTAGTTAGTTGATGACCGAGAAGTGGTAAGGCCCTCTCACTCCTTATAAGCTGACATAAACACTTACGAAAGGCGGTTAAAGTAGAGAGTAAAGCGCGGTCATACTAGTCGAGGAAATCGACCAAGAATCATCTTCAAGCGTAAATACGAGAATACATTTGAAATCGGTGATGAAACACCGAACAAAATTTGGAACATGCTCAGGGCATGGACAAAACCCCTGTTAACCCTAATAATAATAATAATAATAATAGAAATAATCAAAATAGGAACGAGAATAATCGTAATAATCCACCAAACCCGAGACCTATCTCGTGATCAAACCGTAGAAGAAACCGGACTAATAATCCCATCCTTTTACCTAATGAAGGAGCGAATAATTTGAAATTAAGTCTCATCTTTTGGTTTAATTGGCGCAAGAGCCCAATTCTAGGAGAGGATGATGAAGATCCACATCATCATCTCTATCTTTTTGAAGAAGCGTGCAATCTGACCAAAAGTCAAGGTGCTCATAAGGAATTGCGAGAATGACTATGTTTCCTTTTTCTTTAAAAGGGCGAGGCCGAGATTGGTTTATGTCTCTTCCACATCATTCACTTACTAGTTGGGAGGAGATTCAAGCTGAATTTACGAAACAATATTTCACTCTGGACGAAATTTGGAATTAAAAGTCGAGGTTGCTAACTTTAGACAAGGATGCGAGGAAACTCTTGGGAATGCGTGGGAAAGGTTTAAAAATTGTTAAGGCGTGTCGATCATGGTTATTCCTTAGATATGCAAATTCAACTCTTACATCGTAAATTGAGAAAAGACTCACGTGCGGATGTAGATCATGCATGTGGTGGTTAGATTAATGATGAGTGAAGCTCAAGCGATTTACGATGCTATAGAAAAGATTTCCAAAAATAACAGAAATGTGGAAACCGGTTCTAGCACGAGAAAAGTAGCTTTTGCGAGAGAATGTACGTCTAATACGGAAGTTCTAGCACACTTGGAGAATTTGAGTAGGAAATTTGATGGTTTACAATGAGAATAAGAACCAAAATTCAGAAAATAGTACACCAAATGAATACTCAAGTCATGATAATGTGGCATTAGGGAGTGAAGAACCAACAGGATATTCAAGAGAGGAGGTAAGTTTTTCTTGACATAGGAATTTGAACAATGCATACTCAAACTCGTTTAATGCTATTAGAAGAGATCATCCTACTTATCGATGGTCCGAAAACCCTAGTAAGCCAGGACAACCGCCATATCCAGTCCCATATAGGAATAATAACCAAGTTTATCAAGAAAATACATCTAATCGAATTTACAATCATTACCAAGATCCTATCCTCAACATACCACTCAAAGTATACGGTAACTCGAGTTCAACTCAACTGCGAAGGAGTTGAGAAATGGGAAAAACTAATGGAAAATATGATGGGTGTAGTATCTACTCAAGCTAAGAATATGGAAACAATGATGACTTCTATTAGTACGATCACTAAAGATATGAGTACAATAAAAACATCTATGAGTGGACATGATACGAGAATGAGAACAATAGAAGCCTCGTTGAGGAATATGGAAGATCATTTGAGTAGGGAAGGTGAGCGTAACAACATGTAGACCCCGGGAGGATTACCAAGCAACAACGAGAGAAACCCAAGAGAGGTAAATGTTGTAGTTCACGAGAAGTAGGAAGCTCGAGTGGAAGCAATGGAGTAGAAAATTTGGGAATAATGAAGTAGAAAATGATTTAGATGGAAAGAATGATGAAACTAAAGATGAAATTGAATTCAACGATGAGGAAGAAGAAATTATAGATAATTTCTTGAAAAGGAATAGAAGTTTGGAACACGAAAATGAAGGTGAAAATTGGGTAAAAATCCTAGGATTTTGAAAGACCCTATGGATAAAGATTTAAGGAATTTATTCAAGGAACATGTTAGAATAAATGAGAAGCAGGAAGAACCGAAAAAATCTGAAGTAGAGATTGATTAGGGAACAATTTAAAGGAAAAATTCAAGAACACTGAAACATGGCGACTAAGTAATACTCAAAGGTTTAAGGAAAAGGAAAAGAGAAATTGACTAAGGAGCCAAAGGTTATAGATTTAGAATCTTTACCTTACCCTCACAAAGATCAAATCAAAAAGGCAAAAAGCGATAAAAGTATGCTCGTTTCCTTGATACTTTTCGTCATCTTCATGTTAATATCACATTATTGAAGCTCGATTAATATACGCCTATGGAAAGTTTGAAAGAGATACTATCAAATAAGAAAAAATTAGAGGAATATGAGAATATATGCCTAAATGAAGAGAATGTGCATGATTCTGCGGCATAAGTTACCACCTAAGCTGAAAGATCCCGGAAGTTTTACGATTCCATGTGAAATTGGAGGATTTCTTTTAAGAAAGTCTTATGTGATCTTGGAGCTAGTATAAATCTCATGTCTTATGAGGATTATAAAAAGCTAGGCATAGGAAAGCTTACTAAGAGTGAAATGACTGCAAATGGCGGATAGATCGATTAAGTACCCTAAAGGAATGATTAAGGATGTACTGGTTAAAGTAGACAAATTCTATTTTCCAGTAGATTTTGTAGTTATGGAAATGGAAGAAGGATATTCAGCGCCTCTTATTCTAGGTCGTCCATTTCTAGCTCTGAGGAAGAACTTTAATCGATGTTCATAAAGGAGAGTTAATTTTGAGAGTCAATGAAGATGAAGTTGCTTTCAATATTTTCAAAGCTATGAACCATCCATATACATCACGAGAATCATGTTCTTTTATAGAAGATATTCATTACATCTATGATAATCGATTACCTTTTGAAGGCAGTTAGAAGAATGCTTAACTCTGTCTATCTATAAAGAAGATGAGGAAGACATTGAAATGAAAGAGATAATCCTTTCTCTAGATAAAGGAAGCTTTACTTTTAAGCCACCATGGCATAAGTATTTGGAGTTAGAACTAGAAGGACCGGTTCTTAAATCATCAATAGAAGATCCGCCGAAGAATGGAATTGAAACCATTACCTTTAAATCGAAATATGCTTTTCTTGAAGCGATAATCTATTACCGATTATTATTTCATCAACTTTAAGCGAGCGACAAGAAGATCAATTAATAAGAATGTTAAGAAAGCATAAGAAAGCTTTTGGATGGGCGATTGCCGATATTCGAGGTATTAGCCACGAGATTTGTGTTCATAAGATAATTTTGAAAGAAGATGCTAAACCTTGTATTCAACGCAAGCGCCGCCTCAACCCAATTCTGATTAATCGTTAAGAAAGAGGTCATTAAGCTATTAGAAATGGGAATAATCTTTCTATATCGAGATAGTGAATGGGTGAGTCCAACTCAAGTTGTACCAAAGAAAGGAGGTTTCACGGTGAAAGAGAATGATAAGAATGAATGGATTCCAACAAGGAAATTACGAGGTTATCGAATGTGCATTGACTTTAGAAAACTAAATGATCATACTAAGAAAGATCATCATCCGCTTCCATTCATAGTTCAAATGTTGGAGCGTTTAAGTGGTCATAAGTATTCTTGTTTCTTAGATGGTTATTCGGGTTATTTCTGATTTTCATTTGCGAGGAGATAGGGAAAGACTACTTTCACTTGTCCTTATGGAACTTTTGCGTATAAAAGAATGCCGTTTGGTTTATGTAATGCTCTGCTCACGTTTCAAAGATGTATGATGTCTATATTTTACGATATGGTTGAAATTCTTAGAAATTTTATGGGCGACTTTAGTGTTTATGGAGATTCTTTTGGTAAATGTTTGTCGCACTTAGAAAGAGTTTTACAACGTTGTGAGGATACCAATTTAGTTCTAAGCGGGAAAAATGTCATTTAATGGTATCGGAAGGAATTGTTTTAGGTCATAGAATCTCGAAATAGGAATTGAAGTTGATAAAGCTAAAGTCGAGGTGATTGAAAAATTACGCCACCAGTTAATCTAAGGACTCTAAGAGGATTTCTTGGACATGCGAGGATTTTATAGGAGATTTATTGCAGATTTTTCAAAGATAGCAAAGCCTCTAAGTCATTTACTTGAAAAAGAAGTACCTTTTAACTTTGATAGTAAATGTATGGAAGCATTTAAGACCTTAAAAGCGAAGTTGATTCTTGCACGTATTGGTAGCACAGGTAGGATTTGTCTTTTGAGATTATGTGTGATGCAAGCGATTTATTTGTAGGAGCATTTTAGGTCAAAGGTATAACAAAATTCTCAAAGCTATTTACTATGCATCCCACACATTAAACGGCTCGACTTAATTATGCAACTACTGAGAAAAGAAGCTGTTATTTGTAATTTTTGCCTTAGATAAGTTCGAGATCTTATATTGTTGGTTCTAAGGTAATAATCTACACGGACCATTCGACTCTGAAGTATTTCTTGAGTAAGAAGGATGTGAAACCACGTCTTCTTAGATGGATTCTCTACTTCAAGAATTTGATATTGAAATTAAAGATAAAAGGAAGTGAGAATGTAGTAGTGGATCATCTAAGTAGAATGGAGGCGAGGAAGAGATAGGGAATGAAATTAAAGATTCATTTCTGATGAACAACTACTTAGAATAGATACTCCTTCAACCATGCAGTTATTGAAAAATAGAATTCCTTAAGGAAATCTCACCTTAGTTTGGAGATATCATTAATTACTTAACTTTGTGATTATATTCCGTCTCATTGGACTTGGCAATGAGAAAAAGAAATTCTTTTACGACTTAAAATTTTATTCTTGGGAGGAACGGACCTTTTCCGTAAATGTTCGGATGGATAATCGAGAAAATGTGTGCTGATAATGAAATTTTAAGTATTTTATCGTTTTGCCATGATCGTGAGGCGAGGAGGTCATCATGGAGGATGGAAAAGCGCTTTTAAAGTTTTACAATGTGGTTTTTATTGGCCTACACTATATAAAGATGCTTATAAATATGTTAAATCTTGTGAATCTTGTCAAAAATGGGAAATGTATCTAAAAAACATGAAATGCCTATGCAACCTATTTTAGAATGTGAGTTATTTGATGTTTGGGGTATAGATTTCATGGGACATTTTTCTATATCGTTTGGAAAAAGATTTATTCTTGTAATGGTAGATTATGTTTCAAAATGGGTAGAAAGTGAAGCTCTTCCCACTAATGATACCAAGGTTGTCATACGATTCCTTAAAAGAACATACTCACTAGATATGGCATTCGAGGCGATCATTAGCGATAGAGGTTCACACTTTTGTAATAAACCATTTACTAAGTTAGTTGAGAAATATGGTGTAATGCATAAACTAGGAGCATACTATCATCCGCAAACCGGTGTGGTCGAGGTAGAGGTGTCAAATAGAGATCAAAAGAATCGTGGAAAAAGCAGTTGATTCAAATCGTAAAAGCCGGGCAATTAAATTAGATGATGCATTATGGGCGTCTGAGCGACTTTTAAAACACCAATTGGTTGTTCTCCTATAAGCTAGTCTTTGGTAAGTCATGTCATCTCAGGTTGAGTTAGAACACCGAGCATACAGGCTATTAGATTTCTAAATTTCGATCCTAAGGTGTCGGTGATCATAGATTGCTTCAATTGATGAACTATAAGAATTTCGTCTCGATTCTTATGAAAGCATTTCGAATCTACAAGAACACGAAGTCTTTCCATGATAAGAGAATCTTTAAGCGTGAGTTCCATGTAGGTGATCGAGTGCTTTTGTACAATTCACGTTTAAAGTTGTTTCGGGTAAGCTTAAATCAAGATGGGCGAGTCCATTTAAAGTAACACGGGTTTACAAAGCTGAGTATTGGACTAAGCGATGGAAATACAACTTTTATAGCCAATGGCCACGAGGTAAAGTTATTTGTGGAGGAGAAGGAATCACACTTGAAAGAAGAAATAATGCTCTTGATTGATCCCCGACAAATTGAAAAAGCAGAGGAAAAATGAAAAAGAAAAAGAGAACCGGAATCGGCCGAATACCAGGTGCTATCTATCTTTACTCTACTTTTACGTAATTTTAATTATGTTTAAACTCTTTTCGTCTTTTACCGGATAGGCGTAAAAAAAAGCTGGATGTCTTTTAGATAGAATAGGAGTTTTATTTTACTTTTGAAATTAGGCCTTGATAAAGATGTCGCGTTTTCTATAGAAGCTTTAGTTTTGAACAAAACAAGAAATTGTTGAGAGAGATCAGATTGAGAGAAGTATGTAATGGAACATCAAGAAGTGCGATAAAAGAAGGGCAAAGTTTCTAATGAGATCACGAGAATCTGTGGAAAAAGTGAACATGTTGAATGACTGTGGGAAAAACACAACCAAATCCAGGATGAGTGTTTGAATATTGTTAGGAAGGAGCGATTAGGTGGTTATCCGAAAATCGATGGAATTCGAGA
Organism: Gentiana macrophylla; assembly: GCA_026214975.1. Classification (NCBI taxonomy): domain Eukaryota; kingdom Viridiplantae; phylum Streptophyta; class Magnoliopsida; order Gentianales; family Gentianaceae; genus Gentiana; species Gentiana macrophylla. The sequence goes on from CM047806.1 coordinate 20,281,151, forward strand.
GATAATTCAAATGCCTCGTTTTTAGGAGTTAGGTTGATTGAGCGTTATATCGAACTTTGGAAGATTTAGAAATCGAAGAATCGGGAACCCTTAAGTTTGAGTCCTTTATTTTATTTTATAAAATTTTCGCACAACTTACGAGAATTTTATAATTGGATCTTTATGAAAATTTGAGGAGTTTTATAAAAATTTTATAAAAGTTGTTTTTTTAGTTTTAAGAGTTGATATAAATTTATTAAATTTTTATAAGCTTTTATTAAAGTGTTATAAAGATTTTATTAAATTTTTAGAAATTGTTATAAAATTATAAAAGTTCCTTCAAATTTTATTTTAAGAAAATTTTATAAACTTATTTTAAGACTTTAATTAAGTTTTATTAGAATTTGTATAAGTTTTATTCAAAAATCATAAAAAATCGAAAAATAGAAAAATTTGTTCACGGACCGATCCGGCCTTAACTCGGACGGTCGAGGGTCGAAAATCATAAAAAAGCGGGGACCTCTTTTTCTTCTTCTTAACCCTAATTCTTCCAACAATTGCTGACCCCACACACCCAAACCCCACCTCGAAATTTTTATCAATTCTTCCACAAAAATTCACCTCTCACACTACTACTACTGACTTGATTTCTTTCTTTTCATCTCTTCTCTTCTACACAAATTTAAAAAAAAAAAAATCAAAAGGGAACAAAAACAAGCTTCATTCATTCCGGCGACTTTAACACTTTTCCGGCCTACTTTTCAGCGTTTTCTACACTATAAGGTATAATCTAGTTTATTTAGTTGTCAATTTCAGTATTTTCATAATTTTTAGATTAATTTCAAGCTGTTTTGATTTTTGAGTGTGTTGTGACATTTTATTTTTTTGTTGTTTTTATTGTTACTTTTATTGTTGATTGGCATTACCAATATCGTAGAATGGGTGAGTCAGTACTAGAGTCTCTAAAAAAGAAAATCAAAATTCCAATTTCAACTCTGTCGTGAGCACGATAATTTTATCACACGAGGAAGAAGCCGTAAGCTTTGAAAGAACCGCATCACCTGAGGCTAAGAAAGCGTATAAGAAAATTTATAGTAAGTGTGATGTTACGGTTGAAAAAAGTTAGACTTGGATGACTTAGGTGATGAAGTTAAGAATATCTTTAGAAAGCGTCGGTGGTTAGATTTAGCGACCCGAGGAAGGAAGGGAGATTAACACGACTATAGTATTTGAGTTTTATTCGGTTTTATCTACTTTGTCGGAAGAACGACTTACTCGGTCGGAGCTGTACCTTTACGAGCGAGAAATATTCCTTTTAACCTGCCGTCATTAATGCAATCTTAGGAGTTGAGATTTTTCTGATGAGGAGGATTACGGGGTAGTTTATAATTTAGATGATCCTGCTAGTTTTGAGCGGATCGCCGAGAGCCCAGGTGTTTTTGACCCGACCGCGGTGTGGGTTGAAAATCGGTTTAATTACGGAAGCTGTTTTAGAGGTTTGAGGGCAATTAAAAGATTTATTAGCCATAATCTCTATCCTTCTAGTAAACATCTTGCTTTTGGAAAGGAAGATGTTTGTATTGCACAGGCAATGGTAAATGATGTTAGAGTGGATGTTGGAAAGGTCATGTTTAAAAGAATTTTTGAGAGTATTGTCATCGCTTGGACCAGGGAGTCATCTATACTTCCCTTGTTTTATCTCTCGATTTATGTCGTAGGTTGGGAGTACCATTCACGCTAATGACAAGTTATCTCTGGTGATGGAAATCGATTGGACCTAGTTTGACTAGTCTTCCGGATGGTAGTATTAGCTCTTTGCTTAGAAGGCGTCAAACTCGGCCGGCTCCACCGTTTTACATCTTCTTCTTTTCCATCTTTTTCTAGTCGGCCTCAACAAACTCCTTTCTCCAACACTATCACATATGACATGTTTCAATCTTTAGTGACGAGATGTTGCACGTGGTCAAGCCAATGTGGCTTTATTCATTTGAAGTACTAAGCGGTGGTGTGATGATATTCGTAGAGGTTTAGAAAGAGCGAGCGGTTGCTTCGTAATCCTACTTTGATGATCTGCCTATCCACCTTGTCGATGCGCTTCTTATACCTTACCACGATGGGAAACACCTATTCCACCACCGTCGAGCTTTCATCCATCGTCATATCCTTTTGGAAGCCAATCTAGTGGGGCGGTGTATTTTAAACAGTGTTCGAGAGACCGGCGATGTCGAGTTGGGGAGGATTCGCGAGTTTGCACATGTCACGGCGGCATGAGTTCGATGGGTCTTGATAGTTCGATCGGGACCACGACTACGATTCGACCATCGACTTCTCGATCGTTTCGAGTTCGAGTTTTCAAGTTGATCACGAGGAAGACTACAATGAAGATTGAATTTAATAATTTTTGATTAAAACATTTTTATTGCACTCTTTATTTGACATTTATCATTTAGATATTGGTTTGTTTTCGTTTAGTTTGATTTTATAATCGTTTTTATTAAAATGTGGTTTGTATTTTAAATCGGTTTAGTTTTTATAAAAACTATAAAATATCACAAAAATAATTTTTGTAGAATTACTACGTCGTTTTATAAAAAATAATGTGTCGTTTTATCCGTTCGTATCAAAGATAACATACTCTTTGTGAAATATCTTTAAAGGCATATGCAATGTTTCACACGTGAAGTAAAAAACCAAAATACAAGTTGTCTTTCACCTCTGTCCCTCAGTAAAAGCAAGATGAGGCCGGACCGAGCCGGCATTTTCCCGGACCGGGCCGTGAAGAAAAGAAGGTGAGTCATTCTTGAGTCCGTCTAATGCATCCACGTATGTACACTTTTCATCTATTAAAGGAAGTAAGGGCATGAGTAAACATTCATTCTTGCCTTTCCTTTTACTTTCAACTCTGTTTTATATAATTTTTAAATGTCGAACCACTCTTCACCATCGGTTAATTCTTACGAGCACGATACACGGATCATCCGGAATCTCAAGCTTAACGAGAATATCATTTTACACAATCGTTTTGCAAATTCTCCAATCTATTGGAGAAAGGTTTAAATTTAGATAAGCTTGATCAATGGGAAAAACTATGATCCGTAGTTGTGGTGGAAGAAATTTGTCGAGACACCGAGAGGTAGGATAAATGTCTCGATAGTGCGAGAATTTTATTACGCACTTATGACTACATCTATGATCGATATCACTCGATTGTTCTAGTAAGAGGAGTATTTGTTCCCTTCTCTTCATCATTATCAATCAACTTTTTGAAATACCACGATTTCGATGCGACACTTTGAAATAAAATGGGGACTAGACAATGCATACAATCATTTGAATAAAGTAGTACGAGTCTTTCCAATGTACATTTCGCTTTTTGATACAAATCACGACATGTCAACACGAGCTTTACTTCCACATCTAAAGGCGTGGAAGCATTTTATAAATTCTCGAGTTTATCCACAGGATTTTGGAAGTTTGGTGAGAATGAAATGCTTCTACTTTTTGCTTTGGCATTCGGTGTATTTGTTGATTGGGGTATATTGATTCAAAGGGCGGTGTTGGAGTTTGCGATCACGAGAGGTAGTAGGGAAACCTATGCCTAATTCATGGATGATATCACGATTGTGTACTCTTACGAATGGAGTAGAAAAGTTGAGAGCGGATGAAATTTTTCCGTCTAGAGATAGTCGGTTTGGTTTGCTACGGTTGATACACCGGGTTGTTAAGTCTACTATATATAGAGAGTTGTTTGTTGGTGTTATTTAAGTTTTAATAAGTTAAGTTAAAATTAAGTTTGAAGTTAATTTAGTTAAGTTAAGTTTTTCTTTTAAGTTTGTAATAATGTATCTTGTTTAATATATATGTCTTAGTTTTTTAAGTTGTTTGTTTTTTATTTAATGATATAATTAGTATACGCTAAAATAAAATCAGAAAAATAACGTTAATAGATAATTTTAATTTTATTTTCAAACCTACTTCTTTACTACTTATTGAACATCGGGACGATGCCACTTCGTAAGTGGGGAGTAGAGTTAGGTTAGAAAATTCATTAAAATTTTCGAAAAATAGTCAAAAATAATAATTATATTATATGTCTAATTTAGATTTTAATAAGATTTTAAGTTTATATAATTGAGTAATTAATATTAGATATTGTTTTTATAAAATTATATAAGTATGTTGATATTTATAAGTAAAATTTTTAGAATCATTGTCAATATGACTTATGAGTTTGGAATTGGACTAAGTTTATTGATTTTTGGCACCACAAAAATATAACTATAGCAAATAACCTACCTCAGCCTTGATTAGAGTGATCAAGACCTCACTCGAAATTGTCAATTGTGATTAAATAACCGAGCTTTAGCTATTTTGGTCTACATTTCCTTGAAATACCGCAAGTTTTATGCGTCTTATAAAAAGAGATGGAGACATAAAAGCTAAATTTTTGGTATATCTTTGAGATTGGAAAGATTAGATAAGTAGTAGTATATTCGATCTTACCTCATGACACTTACAACATAGTCGATTTTGGTAATAAGTTCGGATATATTAATATTCTATAAAAGAATTAAGAAGCAGTACCATATTTTTACATGAATTAATCAAATATCGTATCTTCCTTATCTGTGATTAACAACTTAAAAATAAAATAACAAATCGGTTGTAGCTACCAATGATTGGAGTGAGTAGGGTATTATCACGAAATGTCCTATATCACTATGAGGTAATTAAGCTCCCGATTGTGCTGATGATAGTAGTCAAATTTTAGGTATTATCTCGAAATGTCCTATTCTTTGGGAATGAAGGCACAAGATAAAATGAAAAGGAAAAGTTGAATCATAAGATCTCGGGAATTATTACAAGTTTAAGAAACCGGACTTGTAATTTTCGATCGAAAGAGTAATACTCCGATCAATCTTGATGAAGCAATGCCTGTAAGTTTGATTTCTACACACACTCACGCTTTTAGTTCTTAATCTTGAAAAAAAAAAAAAAAAAAAAAAAAAAAGAAGAAGAAGAAGAGAGAAAATCGAAAAGAGATGCTATTAAATCGAGATTATGTTTTTTCAAAAATATAAAGATGTAGAATACGTCTGACTTGCTTTCTTTCTCTTTTGATTAACCAACATCTTGAACCTAAACTCTATAAGCCATTTTTTCACTACTACGACCGAGTTTCCGATTCGAGAATTTCATAATAGTTGCGATTAAAAATAATTCGAAATTTTATTTATACTTTTAAGTATTACATATATAATTTTATCTAAATAATATTTAATGTTTAAGTTATTTCATTATATACTTTTTCTATCTTCTTAAGATTTTAAATTAAGATAGATAATATATTTATAATATTGACAATATAAAATATAATCTGAAAAATTATACTATCTTTTATTACGCTTATTTTTGCAGGGACGATCAAAATTAAGTGGGAAGTAATTTGATGTATTATTTTTATATGATTAAATATACGTTATATTATTATGTTTTATTAACGAATTCTATATAAAATATATGAAATTATGGTATAAAATGTTAGTCTTTATAATTTAGAGTATTTAGTAATAATAATAATAAAAGTTGTAATTTTGTACCGATTTTAGTAAATCGGTGTGTACGTGTCGATTTACGTGGGTATTTGTGATATTTTATTGCGATTTATAAACCAAGACCCGAGAATCGACATATTAAAGTTTAATCATATCTCCGGAATGATTTAGAGAGTGTCACGAGCTTAAATGGGTCAATTGAATAGGCTTAAGTGGATAAGTGGCCAACCAATCTGGATAAGTAATAATTGAGAAATGTCTTCGACAAACGAATTGGCTCATTAAAACAACATTTTCAGAGAAAGTGTTCTTCACGCATAAGTTGTAGATTTTTCGAGAGTTTTCCAATGCAATTTAAATTATGAAGATTGGAGGTCTACAACTTACTTGATGATCAAGTGGCTAATCGATTTGAATTAATAAAAATTCGTAAAAGCTTCGGAGGAACACGAGGTTATCAAGAAGGCATTATCTGAAGAAGAGTCCTTCATGAAAGTTGTAGAGTTTCGAGACCTTAATTTTGGCATTTCGTTTGCAATTTTGGAGGCGGAACTCGAGATATGAATTTTAGAAGTTTAATAATTATATATATAAATATATATAATCACCGCACATCTTTGGAGTGATCAAGTTAGTGGGGTAATCATTATACCGGACCGATCCGGCTTAATCTCGGACCGGTCCGGCCAAGGATCCAACTTCTATATAAAGAGCTCATTCGAGAGGAAAGTGAGTGTACCAAATATATATACACAATATCATATATATATTCTCCTCTCTTCTCTTTTTTTTTTTTTTAATTTTTAGTAGTAGTTGTAAATAGCCTACTTACGCCGTAATAATGTAATATCGTTATAATGCTCGGGAAAATCTCGGAAGTCGGTTTTGCTAAAGAAGTTGTAATGTCCGGAAAATACGATTTCGAATCAAATTGCCCGTATTCGGGTAACTTTTCTTAAGTATTTATGTTTGTTTTTATATTTTTCGTTGTTATAATGTTTTAGGCTAAATATAATCTTGGCCAAAACTATGTAATCGGTTTTATTTCGATCTTTTGTTAAAGAAATGTTGTTAAGTTAAAATGACTAAAATTGAGTTAATTGAATCTTTTTCTATTTTGATCGTATTCAGTATTAACATATTTAATCGATCCGAGGAATTCATAATCTAATTATGAATTGGCGCCTCGTAGTCGAGGATATGAAATAAAAGATAGAAAAACCGGAGGTAAAATTGGCCGTGTGAACAACGTGATAACGGAATCGATTTCTACCCGGGGTAGATTTGTTTTGGGAGAAATGAATTTTATTATAATTTGTACTCGAGATCGTAATAATGTTAAATCATCAGTTTAATTGAAACTTAAACCGGAAAGTTAAATCGTCCGGCTTTGACAACCGGAGCCTTTAAAATAAAATTGACCGTTTAACGAGCGGAATGACTCCTTTTATCTAAAGGTAGATTTGTACTCGGGACTGTTGATTAATTCGTTTACCGTAATGATTGTGGACCTTGGGTGATGCAATGGACATATGACAATTTCATACGCTCGTGTGAGGAGGAATTGTTTACCTCGGAGAGTGCACCGTTTCACTTACTCAATTGGACCTAAAATAAAAGGAGAGATCGAACACATTTCAATTAATCGAAAAGATCGTATAAACCAATTATATAAGTTTTGGCGATTCTCTAAAATATATCATTTAATATATTGGTATCTATATATTTATATCTATATATATACTTTGCAATTTATGTACATCTATATATATTTATATATCTATATATATTATATTAGAATAACTTTTAAATTACGTATTTATTTTATGTTGACTAGAATAGTAGTGATACGTGTTATAAAATTGCGATTTAGATCGAGTTAATAATGTGCTCTTTGGTGTTTAACCACACGTAAAAGAAATTACCAAGTTCCTGTGGATACGATACTCGACTCACCATACTAACACTACAATTTGACCCGGTATAATTGCCGGTTAGGATCGTTTAACCCAAGAAAGCGTCTGCCGATTTACGGCGCCGTTCTCGGGGATAGGTTTAAGCGGTATCGGCCAGTCACCTAGCAGAGCAGTCAAGTAAGCAAGTGCAGATGTTTGCTATGGATGCCAGAGAGTTTGAGCAGGAGGATGATGTGATCTCGTGTACCTTTTATGTTTGATTTTGTTCTTTTGAGTTATTTATAGCATGCTTGGAACATGTTGTAATTTTAGTTAAGCTGGACAAATGCATGATAGGTATGATAAGAGTAGGCAATCTAGTAGTCGGGGCCTTATTTGATACACAGAGCTTCAACCACCTTTGTGTCCTCTCAGATTGCTAAGAAACTAGATTTACATATGGAGCATTTGAGAGATACTATGGAGATTGTTACACCACAGGCAAGGTAAATAAGGTGGTTAAGATGATACCACAAGTGGATGTTGAGTTGGACCTTATCGGTGTAAAGAGTGACTTCACGGTTATGGATTTCTCAGACTTTGATGTGATTCTTGGGATAGGCGGCTATCCAAGAATTATGTTCACTTAGATTGTAGGGCCAAGAGAGTTACTTTGAGTCCCGGGGAAGCGAGATAAAACTTATCGAGAGGCGCTTACAGGCCAAGCAAGAAGAGACATCCTATCATTTAGTGATCAAGGCCATCGTGGCATGTCGAGAAAGGATGTGAGGGCTACTTGTTGTACGTGATGGATGTGGAACAAGCAAAGCCTAAGTTGGAAGATACTAGAGTGGTGAGAGATTATCCAGAGGTTTTTCCAGATGAGTTGCCGAGGAAACATGCAGACGGGGCCATTGAGTTTGAGATACTGATTAGTTCCGGGCGGCACTGATTGCCAAGGCACCATCTGAGGATGGCACCGGCTGAATTGAAGGAGTTGAAGGCTCAACTCAAGGAGATGTTAGAAAGGAACATCATTCACCCCATTGATTTCACCTTGGGAGCACCGCTTTGTTTGTGAAGAAGAAGGATGGCGGCGATGCGGATGTGTATTGACTAAGGGGGCTTTGAACAATCGACTATCAAGAATAAGTACCCTTTGTTGGAATAGTGTCCTAAACCCAATCGGGTTGGACCGGATCCGACCGGTCGGATCGTTTATACTATTTCTTTATGTTTATACATATATATTAAATGGCTTTTATGTTGTCATATATACGTTCTTTTAAAGAACCAATTATGAATTGTTATGTGATAACGTCCTTAGTATTAAACCGTGATAGAGAAACCATGATAGGCGATTATGGTTGATGAGATCTCTAATCACCTTAATAAGTTTGATACTTAAATGTCTCTAAGTCGATGTACTATTAAATAGGGCATTGATAGTATAAAACAGACTAGCACGTATTGGATGTCTTCTGCCTTAAAGGGCGGGGATAGATCTCGTCTATCGAAGTGTAGACACTTGGGTATGCGTGGGCGTGTATTAGAGAACGCGCGACGTTAGATCGACCCACTTACACGGATAAGTGTCACACTATGTGGCGGTTGTGTAATTATCCTTTGACCGAGTCTTCATGGCATCACGGTGTGGATTGTCATGCTTTGACACTATTGAGGTTTCCTCAGCCACGGGCGATCATGCGGTAGTGATTGGGTATGATCATTGAAGCACGCGGAGTATACATGATTGGTCGTCCGGGAATCGCGTATCCTATGATTGGGATTGAATATCCGAAATGGCCTTCTTATAAGGAATGTCTTACTCTCGTGAATCTTTGCAAAGTGGGAGTAAATGAGTTACTTTGAGAGAGCTTGATATCCAGATTATAAGATACGGTCGTTGATGTTTTGACACTCGACTAAACGACCGTATGGATATTATTACAAATGATAGGATTGTAAGTTACACGGTAATCTGTTTCACATGAAAGGTAGTAGTCATTGCATTTGACTCTTCCGATGATTGGGGTCACGGTGTGTTGCTGCAGACGCTATCCCGTGATCGTTAGGCATGAAGGGCATTTTAAGTAATTTGCACTTTGTGTCTACGGCCAACATATTCGGAAGCCTATCGGGTCACACACATAAGAACATCTAGCCGGATTAAAGTGTGGTTATAGATGATAACCAAATAAGGAAAGTTTATCTCGAACTATAAAGGTTATAGTGGTAAATTAATATGGTGGTATTTATTTATTGTGAATAAATTAAATACAAGATATTAATAATATTATATTAATTAAAGAATATTCCGGAAGCCAATTTGTTGGTCAAAGGTGGCGCAACTCATTTGTGTATAAGTGATACACTTGAATTGTGCAATTTAATTAATGATATTACCTATTATTAATATTGGATATTAATAAAATAAAATAATATAGATATACTATGAATACATGCGTGTGTGAGTGCATTAAACGCAAATTGGTGATTTGCATCATGCGCACCAATGTGTGTACATATGATATTATTAGATTTTTATATGTGTAATATATATGTGATATATACACATGTGTAAATTGATTTATGGTAATATAATAAAGATAAATATTGTCAATATAAGATATTGACAATATCTTGGAAATATTCAATATGAGATATTGACAATATCCTAGATTTATTTAATATGAGATATTATAATAAATGAGATAAATCAATCAAATATATTTTCCTTATTTTATTGGAAAAAGGTTTTCTTCTCCTCCACTCTTCATTGGGGCGCCCCATACCCTATAAATATAGTGTGGGTGTCAAGCTCTTTTGTACATCACAATTCCAAGAACTAATAGTTCTTGTGTAAAATTAGAGAGCATCCTATAGAGAGTTGGAGAGAGAGGAAAAGGGCCGGTCTAGCAACCGGAGTTTTCCAATAACAATCCATGATGGGATTCCGGCGGGCTGTTCGTGTGGACTAGCGGTAGAGGCCGAACACTTGGGCGGCTCTATGCAGAACTACTCTCCTTAGACGGTCAAAGCGTCGATCTTATAGATCAACCAAGGTAACCACCGTCTACTATCTATTTGTTTATTGCTTAAACGAGTCGATCCTGGTTAAAAGGAAATAAAATTTTAAATTCCGCTGCGTTCCCGCGTAGATTTCCTAACAATGGTATCAGAGCGAGCTTCGAGCTTAAGCAATAAGCATGTTATTAAGCGTAGTTAATTTTATCGTTTAAATCACATCATTAAAAGATGACAGATTTTTTATTCACAAAAGTGATACATGAAAAGAAAAAAAAAAAAAAAAAAAAAAAAAAAAAGGTAGATCGGGTGGTGCTCGGCCGATCGGCGGCGCACCACCACCACCGCGGCGGCATGGGCGGCGGCGGGCGGCAGTGGCAACTCTTTGCCGGCGATCGGTTGACCGGTCAATCTTTGGCGGATCTCCAAATTTTTGTTTTGTGTATTTTGTGATTCAATATGGTTCATAGTTGTGATTGTTAATTTCCCTTTGTTTAGTTGTGTCGTGTGGCTAACCAATTGGTTCAAATAGTTTGGGCCATTGGGATGCCACATGGCGATTAAAATAATAATGGTCTTCCAAAATTTGTTTGGAATAGCGCAAGCCTTTCCAAATATTTGATTTGGGAAAAGGCGCAAGCTGCAATACTTCCAAAATTTTGATTTTGGAAAGTGCATTAAGCTAAACCAAAATTATTTGGCCTTTCCAAATATTTGATTTGGAATAGCTCAAGTTCTTCCAAATATTTGATTTGTAAAGGCTGCAAGCCACTTCCAAAATTTTGATTTTGGAAAGTGGCTGAGCTTAGCCCAAATTTGGTTTAGAAACCAAAGGCACCCTTTTGATTGCGAATCAAAAGGAAAAAACAAAAGAGAAATAATTTTAATTTTGATTTATTTTTGGAATAGTTCTAATTAATTAAAATTAAAATTAAAATCGGTTTAAAATTAATCGTTAATTTTATTTCGATTAAAATCATTTAATTAATTAAATGTTAATTAGTTAATTGATTGGATAAAATTATTTAATAGATTAAATGTTAATTGATTAATTAAGACGCAAGTAGTTAAATTTTAATTTTATCTTTTTCATAAGATTTTATTGTATGGATTAGATATAGTAGATATAATATGATTATATGGACCCCGATTGATCATGGACTTCGGCCGATAGGATAGATGTGAATGATTTAATTTTTTTCGTTGGTTTAAAAATTGTCTGAGCCGTTATGAAGAACGTGACCTAGTTTATTTTCTGCATTTATCCCATTCCCATTAGCTCCCTCCCGTGTGCGGCGGGTGTATTTATTTTATTCGATAGAATTAAATGTAACAAGAATGGAGCAGAAGATGGAGACCAAAGAAAGACGAAAATAAAGATCTCATTGGAGAATGGCGCATTAAAGATCCTATTGGCGGTTGCAGCCTACCCTTAGATTGTGACCAGCGGTTTCGTCGATTTGTATTCAAACCGCACCTAGGAAAAGTCCATGATCATACCGGTTACTTTATGCATTTATTTATTTTGTGCTTGTATTTATTTTATATGATACGATAGATGCATGACTAGGCACGATCTAGATAAATGTGTAGGATGTATGTTTATAGAGATAGACATATTTATGATGAGACCGAAATTAAAATTAATTAAGTGAATTAATTTACGAAAAATACTTCCACAACAAAAATCAAGTCGAAATATTGTCTCCCAATATTATAACGACGGTGAAGAGCTGTGTTCGGATCCAGCTGATCGACCACCGCCGGGAGTTGACCTACCACGGGTATATCGTCGTTATTGAGATATGATCGTATGAGATCTCGTGAATATTGGGTTATGACTTGACTAGAGTCTTTCGGTGATTGACCACCGTCGAGGCCGTCGACTTTAGAGACAAGGGTTGACTAACACATAGTGATGTGTATCGCCAAAGAGTTGACTAGTCAACCACTGAGAATCACATAGAGATGTGAATGGTAAAGAGTTACCTACCTATCGAAATTATCTTGGTTGATCGACCACCGCCGGGAATCAAGGTAACTAGATTGGATCTCAGCCACTAAAGAATTTTAAAAAATTCTTGAAAGTCAATTGGAAGTAGTTGACTAGTGGGAGCAAAATCATAAACCAAAAGACCATTTTTGATTTTGCGTGTATAAACAACAACACTCTTTTATTTTCATTTTTATGTTGTAGTTTTAGCAAACTTTATATTTATGTTTTATTCTCGATTAGTAAAACCAAATTATGACTGTTACCTTTTGAGAAACGTTCTCAAATGTGGTTAAGTAATATTAATCCTTTTAAAATAAGCAATGACATGAGCAATCCCGTTATAGTAGTTAGAGACAAGGAGACTACATATCTGATGCAGTAATCCAAGACTTTAATTATTAAGAAAAACGGAAGCTCGTGATAGTGGATACGATCCAATATAATCATTCGGTCATACGATGACGAGTTATTCAAACGTTGGATAAGAATGACTACATCTAATTTTGGAAAGGTTGTTTTCAAAATTATAAGATTTAAGTATCGACTTAATTCTATCATTGCTTAAAGGTTAATTAAATAGTCAATGTTTTGAATACGATTCAAAAGGATGAATAAACTATTTAATAAACTTTAGATTTTCCTTATGAAAGGAAATTGAAAACATAGCTCTTATGATCTTTCTTAAGTCTTATGAAGACTACAATAAGAAACATTTCTCAAGTGCTTAAAGGATTAAAAGGGAAAGTTAGGGCATGTGCTTAAATAGAGAACTTATTGAAGTTTCTATTATAGGCAAGTGAGTTGAGATAAATCTATCTAAGTTCAGGTCGACTCTTAGATATATGATATCTTCATGAGTGTGATTAAATTAGAAAGATTAAATACTGAGATATGGAAGGTGAAGCAAGCGTTGTAACACTTACCATATTCGGATCTAGTAAGCTGATAAGGAACTAAATAAACGTTATTATGTTCGGTTCTTATGAAGGACACAAGTTCAGTTATTTGTTAGGATTTAGCAGACATATTCAATTGTAAAGAATAAATGTTATTCTGATAAAATTGGATGGTCACTGAATCTAACATACTAGATTGTTGTCACTAAATAGTTGATATATGTGATGAGATCTCAACTAAATATTTGTATGGTCGTTATCCTTAATATTTGTGGTTGTTACAGACATAGTCTCTCCGGGAGGGAAGCGTGTAATTAAACGTCATTACGATGATGTTGAACCATATGATTATGAATCATGTGGGTTATACGTATCTTATCCAAAGAGGACTAAAAATACCTTTTTCGAAAAGGTTGTAAGATCTAGAAAAATTGTCTAAAACCTAAACATACCGATGTTTGTTCGCTTATGACAATTAATGCCACAAATAATTGTTTATTAGTCTCTACGACTATTTTTAGAAATAGTCAAGTGTACTCAGTGAAGTGCATAATTCGGAAAGCCCGAAAAGTTCGAGCTAGTACGAATATGAGATTGATGAGCTACTTAGAATTAATCTTCAATTGAATTGAAGTAATTAATACACGAAGGGTGTTTTGAAGTCGTCTGCGAAAGGAATAAGATTCTCCTTGAAGGATACCATATTTGGGATACGCAATTGGATTGTGTTCCCAAAATGGAAACAACACTTTATATGATAAAGGAGTGACGCAAGCCATGCGAAGTATCCCTTACCCGTTTCGGGATAGTGCCCTTATACTTAACCTAGTTCCAAAGAATAAAGGTTGAATAAATTCCATATTAGATATGGAGGGGATATTGTCGAATCTATCTTAATCGATGATTTGAAGTTGTCATAGGCAGAGTCGAGAAAGGCTTGGAGCTAAAGTACGACATATGCGACTTTGTGGAATGTCTTAGCTAGCACGCTGGACATTGTTTACTCGTCGTCGTGAGCAAAAGGTGTTTGTCTCCAAACATGTTTGTTTCTAGAGGAAGTGTTTCTTCCAAAAGAAGCAGTGGGAGTGAATAAGGTCTCAAAAGAGTTTGAGAACCACAAAGATATATTCAACCAATGGAACATGAAAGCAGACGCCACATAGCGATGAGGTGTACATCACTGCGCTCGTGCACACAAAGTTCGCAAGTGCGTGGATAACCTCAAGCTCGAAAAATTTTGCCGGTATGTTCATCTTGAAGAATGAACATCTCACGACTTATGAAAGAATGTTTGAAAGCGGAGTTTGAGAGATGTGGCCAGGAGCCATAAAATCGAATTAGACTCAATTAGTGACAACTAGGTTGTGAACCTAGTCATCTTACCTAAAGGAATGTCCCGAAAGGCGACATGGATTGTAATATGATTACTATCAAGGCTATAGTGACGGCCGGTGAGAAGTGCGGGTGTAAACCTTGTAATTACCTTTATTTTGCCCGGTGAGCCCGATTCTAATCGAGATGATGCTTGTTATAACTTTGTATCATGGCTATATGATAGTGTTGAAGGCGTTGGGCAAGCAACTCGATGTTCATAGAGCGATAACATGATATGTAAGCCCACGAGATCCATTTATGGACTCAAACAAGTTTCTCTAGACAATTTCTTTGTTTGATAATCAAAAGAGTTTGATTTAGTCAAAAAAGAAGGATATGCCCCAATGTGCAAGATGGATAGTGGGAGTGTGTTGTGATTTTTGAGCAAGGTATTAGATATCTCTCTTGAGAATTGTCACCCCATGTCACGATCAATTAATGTTTGGTAGTTCAAGGTCTTTAAGAAAGCACTGGATTAGCGATTCTTAATTTTAGAAATAAAATCTATAGCGATAGATTTAATCATTTGTTAGATTATAGTTTACCTATATGATGTGATGCTAAAAGAAGTTTAGCATAGATCGCAAGATCTATCAATGTTAGGACGTTGGTCCTAAAGATGAGGTGAAAGATGATGTTTATGGAAGGGTTTCTCGCTTCGCTCTGCGATAGGAACCATCATAAAGGAAATGCCGGATGTTCATAGTTCATGAAGAGTCATGAGCAAGTATGAAAGTAAAACGGTAAATGTCGAGAATATCCTTAAATAAGTTAAGGAAGAATTCTGGTTTATCGAAACTTGGAGTTAGATAAATATAGTTAAAGCAGACGTAAATCCACGAGTCTTACGAAGGCGAGTGGGAGCTACTGATGCTGGGTTTGCAATCACTTTGATTAAGTGACACGGTGAGTGGAAATGTTCTAGCCTATGGGTCACTTGTAAATTCTACAACCAGGCAAAACACAGTGAGTGCCTTAGAGGCGCGGTGGGGAGCAAAGACATGGATCAGAAGGTTCATTCCACGAACCTTGTGCAGTTCTTCCACCTTTTCTATATAGCTGATATAGTAAGTGGATTCATTTCTTGAAGCAAGGACCAAGGTCTCGTCAGAGATTCGTGTGTGTTGAGGCTGTTCCTTTGACTTGGTCATTTGGAACGTGATATGAAGATAGTCTGAGTCCCCATGGATAGCGATCCGTTCATGGCTAGGGCTGGTTGTGAGTATTGCATGAGATTCTTGTGTTTCAACTTGGTCTTGTGTGTGCTAGTGATTGGTTTTAGGCCAAGTGGGAGATTGTTGGAATAGTGTCCTAAACCCAATCGGGTTGGACCGGATCCGACCGGGTCGGATCGTTTATACTATTTCTTTATGTTTATACATATATATTAAATGGCTTTTATGTTGTCATATATCATTCTTTTAAAGAACCAATTATGAATTGTTATGTGATAACGTCCTTAGTATTAAAAGCGTGATAGAGAAACCATGATAAGCGATTATGGTTGATGAGATCTCTAATCACCTTAATAAGTTTGATACTTAAATGTCTCTACAAGGTGATGTACTATTAAATAGGGCATTGATAGTATAAACAGACTAGCACGTATTGGATGTCTTCGTCTTTAAGAGGCGAGGATAGATCTCGTCTATCGAAGTGTAGTAGACACTTGGGTATGACGTGGACGTGTATTAGAGAACGCGACGTTAGGATCGACCCACTTACGAGATAAGTGTCACCTTATGTGGCGGTTGTGTAATTATCCTTTTGACCGAGTCTTCATGGCATCACGGTGTGGATTGTCATGCTTTGACACTATTGAGGTTTCCACAGCCACGGGGCGATCATGCGGTAGTGATTGGGTATGATCTTTGAAGCATCGCGGAGTATACATGATTGGTCGTCCGGGAATCGCGTATCTATGATTGGGATTGAATATCCGAAATGGCCTTCTTATAAGGAATGTCTTACTCTCGTGAATCTTTGCAAAGTGGGAGTAAATGAGTTACTTCGAGAGAGCTTGATATCCAGATTATAAGATACGGTCGTTGATGTTTTGACACTCGACTAACGACCGTATGGATATTATTACAAATGATAGGATTGTAAGTTACACGATAAGCTGTTTTCACATGAAAGGTAGTAGTCATTGCATTTGACTCTTCCGATGATCGGGGTCACGGTGTGTTCTGCTAGACGCTATCCCGTGATCGTTAGGCATGAAGGGCATTTTAAGTAATTTGCACTTTGTGTCTACGGCCAACATATTCGGAAGCCTATCGGGTCACACACATAAGAACATCTAGCGGATTAAAGTGTGGTTATAGATGATAACCAAATAAGGAAAGTTTATCTCGAACTATAAAGGTTATAGTGGTAAATTAATATGGTGGTATTTATTTATTGTGAATAAATTAAATACAAGATATTAATAATATTATATTAATTAAAGAATATTAGGAAGCCAATTTGTTGGTCAAAGGTGGCGAACTCATTTGTGTATAAGTGATACACTTGAATTGTGCAATTTAATTAATGATATTACCTATTATTAATATTGGATATTAATAAAATAAAATAATATAGATATACTATGAATACATGCGTGTGTGAGTGCATTAAATGCAAATTGGTGATTTGCATCATGCGCACCAATGTGTGTACATATGATATTATTAGATTTTTATATGTGTAATATATATATGATATATACACGTGTGTAAATTGATTTATGGTAATATAATAAAGATAAATATTATCAATATAAGATATTGACAATATCTTTGAAATATTCAATATGAGATATTGACAATATCCAGATTTATTTAATATGAGATATTATAATAAATGAGATAAATCAATCAAATATATTTTCCTTATTTTATTGGAAAAAGTTTTTTCTTCTCCTCCACTCTTCATTCGGGGGCGCCCATACCCTATAAATATAGTGTGGGTGTCAAGCTCTCTTTTGTACATCACAATTCCAAGAACTAATAGTTCTTGTGTAAAATAGAGAGCATCCTATAGAGAGTTGGAGAGAGAGAGAAAAGGGCGATCTAGCAACCGGAGTTTTCCAATAACAATCCATGATGGGATTCCGCGGCTGTTCGTGTGGACTAAGCGGTAGAGGCCGAACACTTGGGCGGCTCTATGCGAGAACTACTCTCCAGACGGTCAAAGCGTCGATCTTATAGATCAACCAAGGTAACCACCGTCTACTATCTATTTGTCTATTGCTTAAACGAAGTCGATCCTGGTTAAAAGGAAATAAAATTTTAAATTCCGCTGCGTTCCCGCGTAGATTTCCTAACACCCACTACCGAGGATAGATGATCTGTTCAATCGATTTGCGAGGGGTCGGAAAGTGTTTTCAAAGATTGATTTGCGGTCGAGGCTACCATCGATTAAAAGTTAAAGTGGCGAGATATTCGAAAGCGACATTGAGATTTAGATATGGACATTATGAGTTCCTTGTTATGCCTTTTGGACTCACTAATGCTCCATCTGCATTTATGGATTTGATGCTGTGGTCTTCATGCCTTACCTAGATAAGTTTGTGATTGTTTTCATTGATGATATTTTGGTATACTCTAGGGATGAGGCGGAGCATGAGGAACATCTACGGATTGTTTTGGAAACGTTGAAGAAGGAGCGATTGTATGCAAAGTTTTCCAAGTGTGACTTTTGGTTGGACCAAGTGAGCTTCTTGGGTCATGTCATTTCAGGTGATGGCATTGAGTTGATCCAACCAAGATTGAGGCGATTAAGAGTTGGCCTACACCGACTCTGATTTGAGAGGTCGGGGAGCTTTCAGGTTTGGTGGTTACTACTGAAAGTTCGTGAAGAATTTCGCAAGGATAGCTACTCCACTCACCAGACTTACACAGAAGAACACCAAGTTTGATTGGACACCCGAGTGACAGGTTAACTACAGCACCAGTATTGGCGGTACCCGAGGTGTTCGATGATTATGATGTCTACACCGACGCTTCAGGGCAGGGTCTAGGTTGTGTGTTGATGCAGGGAGGAAAGGTCATTGCCTATGCATCTAGGCAATTGAAAGTACATGAGAAGAACTATCCCACACATGACTTAGAGTTGGCAGCAGTGGTTTTCGCATTGAAAATTTGGAGGCACTATCTGTATGGAGTCAAGGCTAGAATCTTCACCGACCACAAGAGTTTAAGGTATTTCTTCACCCAGGAGAGTTTGAATATGAGGCAGCGGAGATGGCTAGAGTTCGTGAAGGATTATGACTTGGACATTCAGTACCATCCGGGAAAGGCAAATGTAAGTAGCAGATGCCTTGAAAGCAGAAACCAGATGGTTCTAGAGCCCGAGTGTTGAGGCTATCACGGCAAGGGTTGATGACTGCAGTTTAGCGATTTGATCGATTGAGGACCGTCGGTTTAAAGCACCGTTGTTGGCTAGATCGAGTTGATGGATGAGATCGAGCAAAGCAAGACGAAGATGCGATTTTGGTTGATTTGAAGAGGTTGCAAGAGAGAAGCCTCTGATTGGCTATGTGTTGGATCGAGTGGAAAATGTGGTATCGAGGATCGTCTCTCTGTGTGCCTAATGTTGGAGATTTGAGACGGAGAGTTATGGAAGAGGCACACAAGATCGCTTTTAAAGGTGCATCCGGGCTCTACCAAAATGTACAGAGGATTTGAAAGAGAGATTTTGGTGGCCCTCAATGAAGCTAGAGATTGCTAAGTTTGTTTACGAGTGTGACGCCTGTCGAGAGTGAAAGTTGAACATAGGAAGCCAGGCGGGATGCTTAAGTCATTAGATATCCCGAGAATGGAAATGGGAAAAGATCACCATGGACTTTATTCGAGTTTACCTAAGGCGAAGGGTGGACATGATTCTATTTGGGTGATCGTTGATAGATTAACCAAGTCGGCTCATTTCTTGCCTTTCAAGATGAATATGCCCTTGGCAAGGATGACGGAACTATATATGGACAATATAGTGAAGCTTCATGGAGTTCCAGTCTCCATTGTTTCGATCGGGATTCGAGGTTCGTCGGTCGGTTTTGGCGAGAGCTTACAGGAGGCATTTGGTACCCGGTTGGATTTGAGTACTGACATTTCATCCTCAGGACGGATGGTCGGATCCTGAGAGGACTATCCAGACACTTCGAGGATATGCTTAGAGCATGTGTCTTGGAGGTAGGAGGATCTTGGGTAGATTATCTACCGATTGCGAGTTTGCTTACAACAACAGTTATCACGCGAGCATAGGCATGCCACCGTTTGAAGCTTTGTATGGTAGAAGATGCGGGGCGCCTTTGTTTTGGGGACGATGTTGGGAGAAACGACTTACGGGGCGAGTTGGTTGAGCAAGCCAAAGAGAGAGTTCGATTAGTGAAGAAGAATCTGCGAGATAGCTCAAGACAAAGAGAAAAGTTGGGCGGATGTCGACGGAGACCGCTTGAGTTTGAGGTTGGTGATCGTGTTTACTTGAAGGCATCACCAATGAGAGGAGTAAAGCGTTTTGGTCAGAAAGGAAAGTTGAGCCCGAGGTATGTTGGACCTTTTGAAATTACGGAGAGGATTGGACCTTTAGCCTATAGACTTCAGTTGCCCGAGTCTATGTCCAGAGTTCACAACGTCTTCCATGTTTCGATGTTGAAGAAGTGTTTGACGAAGACAGAGGTTGAGTCTACAGTGGATCCAGAGGTACTTCAGGACAACCTCGCTTATGATGAAAAGCCGATTAAGATTCTGAACAGGAAAGAAAAGATGATTAAGAGGAAGATGGTTCAGTTGGTTCTTGTTCAGTGGAGCAATCATACACCTGAGGAAGCAACTTGGGAAGTTGAGGGTGATATGATCAACGAATTTCCGGAGTTTCTGGATTTACCAGGTATGTTCAAGTTTCGAGGACGAAACTCCTCTTAAGGGGGGAGGAATGTAATATTCCGATTCTCGGGAAAGGGCAGACGTGTCAATTTGCGAGAACGAAATATTATATTTATTCTGTATGGAATTTAAGTATTTTATTTATGTATTTATATATAATGCAGTATGTATATATATGTAGATTTGGGGTGATTGGTATTTTTATGGAATATTAGGGTGTTAACCACAAGATTAATTAGTGGAGAGGTTATTATTTGGAAATAACCTCCCATTAATCAAAAAGGAGTTTCGATTTTGCTTTGTACGTTAAAAAAGAGAGGCGCTGTTGAGAGCAAGGGTAGAGAAGAAGAAGACTTTTGCTAATTCCGGTTCGATACTTCACCGTTTTGTAGTTCCGTTTGAAGCAGGAGAATTGTGGAATAACAAGGATCGTTTTGATATCAGTTTGGTTACCAAAGCTGCAGATTTTTGCTGAATTTCGGATCGGTTTAGGTCTGCATCGGTAAGGAGAAACCCTTACGTTTCGATTTTGAAATATGTGGTATTTGTGTTGATTTCTTGTTGTTTTGAGGGTTTTAAATTGCGTTAAATTGATGTCTATGATATGGTTGATGTTTGGTATGGTTGGTAGATTATTTAGATGGAGTTTGGTTAAGAAAGATTGGGTTTTGGATTGAAAACCGAATGAAAGCGATGAAGGATCGCGTTTTTTTTTCTGGAAATTCCCGGAGTCGGACGGGCGTCGATTTTCTCGGACGGGCGCCCAACCTTGGACAGCGTCTGGAATCCTCGGACGGGCGTCTGAGGTGCGATTTTGTCTGAGATTGAAAGGGATGTGCGGACGGGCGCCCACTTTTTGGACGAGCGTCCGAGCCTTGAGACGGGCGTCTGGTCCTTGAGACAGGCGTCCACCGGAGCCGGGTCTCCCGGCTTGTTTAAATTGGCTTTCGACTATCGTTTAGGGTTGTTTAATCAACCTTAACTCTTTGTAAACGTATTATTATTTTATTATAATACCTTTAAACTTTACTTAGGCTAGAATTGGTCTCTTGATCATGATGAGTGGTGTCGGTAAAGGAGTGTTATCTAAATGAACTAGGAGGGCTAGTTAATCACCTAATACTACACAACTTGCTAGATAAAAGATTAAACACCATGTGGTCTTGGGTAGATCACGAAGATCTCTGGCGTGATGTGTGAGCAGACGGTCAAAGTGAGTGTCCTATCGGCCTGCCAGCCTATAGGCATCGCCAGACGTTCACACTTATCGGAACCGGTTATTGTATCTGAAGATTTCAATACGTTCCGTGGTTATTGTATCTCTGAAGATTTCAATATGTCACGTTCCGCCTTGGTAGCATGTTGTAACAAAGATAAGCTAAGTAGCTCTGATTTAGGCATATTGGGAGATGTAACCTTTATGCGTAGAATCGAGTCCGGCTTGCCTTTTGATAGAACTCTAAAATAATAAACCTTATATTCTAAGCTTAAACATTACTTCTCTTCTTTTCTTGAGTATTATATACTTACCCCTTGTGCATGTTTTTGTTATATGTGCTTGGGGTGAGAAAGCGAAACGAGTAGTCTGAGTATTTCGAGGAGTATGTCCACGAGGAGGATCTACGAGCTTGATATTTCATTCTTGCACTTTTGTTTACATTGGCGATGTTGCACTTTTTTTTATATACTTTGTTCATAGTACTTTGGGATGACGTGTGTTCATCATTATTTCTTATTTCATAGCGTTTCGTTTGGACTTTCGAGGGACTTCCGTTGTATGTTTTGATACACGTTCAGCTTTTAGTATCTTTTCGTATTCTAGTATCTTTATGGATATTTATTACCCGAGCATTAAATTCCGCGCACTTTGATTGTATTGATTGTAGGCTTACATATATAAATGAATTAAATTTTATTCATATATGTGCGAACGTCGTATTCGGATAAGGGCTTCAGTATCCAAGGAACAGGCGTTCTGATGAAAAATAATTTGATTTTGGTTTTATAATAAAACCGGATATATATATATATATATATATATATATATATATATATATATATATATATATATATATATATATATATGTGTGTGTGTGTGTCCGTGTGTTTTAATATTTACATGTGTGTATATATGTATGTGTGTGTGTCTTTGTGTTTGTATATATGTATGTATATGTCTATGTATATATCACTATTGATTATGGGGGCCTTTAATCAAAGTCGGTTATCACAATGCTTACACAAAAAGTCGGTTCTACTGTAGTGCACAGGTAGAGTGATGCACGAGTAGATTAAGTGTGGTGCAAATAAAATCCCCTTAACTATCACTACATGTAAATAGTTAATATCTCAGATCATTATCTATTAATACTCCAATCAATTACCTCACTCAAACACGTAGGTTTTGGCCCAAACCCAATAGGACCTATGACAAGATGAAACAAAATAGTTTACATGGCTTTATATGATCAGCCTAAGTGGGAATGTATGACAACTGACAATATCATATTGTATGTATGTGTACACACACACACATATGTGTGTATATATATATAAAGAATAGAGAAGACAAAAAAAACCGGGAAAAACCGGAACCAATTCGATCTAGACTTGGGCGGTTCCGTGGCCAAATCCGGTTCGGACCCGCCGGTTCCCGGTGGTTCCACGGGTCCACGGAACCGGCGGTTCCACGGTTCCTACCCGGTTCTAGGTTCCATCGGACCCGGCCCGGCCCGGAGGACCCGAACCGGCGGTTATATATATATATAAAATTTTTTTTTAATTCCCTTCAAAATTTGCCCAATATACCAATTGACCAACGGATATATATTCAAAATTTTTGAATTTATTTTATTTTATTTTAAAATATCACACACTCATCACACTATAAATACATATCCATTTCATCACTTTTTACCCACAATTCTTTTCTATCTCTCATATTCTAACTCACATATTATAATATTATCTACCATTATAATATATTTCGGATAGTGATTTGAAGTTGTTCCGAATAAATTCGTTTACTTCATCACATTCGAATTTTTTTTTTTTGCAATGTCAATCATTGTGTCTGCTTTTCATTTTTTTTTCCGAAAAGAAAATGTTACTGATGAAATTACCGGGGAAGTGAATCATTCAAAATTTAAGGTTGTTTGTAACGTTTGTGAAAATACGTATCCTTACCAGCGTGGAATCGGGCTTGGTTCTTATATGCGACATTTACGAATAAGGCATTCCGAGGAATATGAAAATTATATGTATGATGCGCGGAGACGTCGAGATGGGTAGCCGGGTAGGATGTGACAAATTCTAGTGTCATATTATGTTTGAATATTCAGTGTATTAGTAGTGTGTTTGTATTTTAATATGAAGTGTATTAGACTATTAGTATGGTGCTAAGTAATGTGTATCAACTATCAAGTGATTCAAGTGTGCCGTGACGGCCGTCATTGATGTATTGTTCAATTATGTAATGGTGTTGCTTAATAAAACAACTTTTATATACATTTTGCCTCGATTCATTAAGATATAATATCAACTTATATACATAATATTATAAGTATAAATCATCGTAATCACTATATGAAATATAAGTTTAATTTACTTACAAATCAATCATAAAAAATAAACAATTAGAAAACTATAATCTTTAATTTACTTACAAATTATCTAGAATATAAGTTATGAAATTAAATATTATATATAGATTGGTTGAAATTATACAAGCCGTGTGTTTTTTTTTTAAAACATACTTATGAAATTAAATATTATATATAGTTTAATAACCAATTAGAATTTATTATTAATTTTAACGTAAGTTATACAAATTTTATAAAAAAAAATTGATTTTTTTGGAACCGGGATTGGAACCGTGATTGGAGCCGTGATCGGAACCGTAATCGGAACCATGATCTGAACCGTCGACTGGGAACCGCGAGACCGGACCGGACCGGGGAATCATAAACCCGCCGGTTCCCGGAACCGGCTAGAAATTGGAACCGGCGGTTCCGGTTCCATTTTGGATCCAGAACCGGAGGGTCGTGCCATGGACCCGGAACCGGCCCGGAACCGGTCACGTCTAATTCGATCCAAACCAGACCGAATAAAATGGTTTTACCTAGTTATGGTTCGGTTTTGGTTTATGAATTTAAAAACCGTAAAAAATGGTTTGGTTTTAAAAGTGGTAAAAAATCGAAAAACCAGACCATGTGCACCACTACTTAACAGGAGTAGTGTTGTTAACGAGCCGAGCCGAGTAGTTGATGTTCAAGCTCGAACTCGTTTGTAATCGGGTAGGCTCGGCTCGGCTCGGCTCGTTAACACAAACGAGCCTGAAAGCTTGTTCGAGCTCGGCTCGATAAGTATAAAAAATGTTCGAGCTCGAGCTCGATATGAAGCTCGCGAACAGGCTCGAGCTCGGCTTGTTCAATAGTATTGTTTCTAAAGGGAATGATTTGTTTATATCCAATATAACCATTATTCAACCCAAAATACTCGTTTAATCAAACATCCACAAAATATTTGTTCTTTGTTAAATTATTTATGTGTATATATTCCCCCAAAAAAATGTGTATATATGATTTATATTTATTATTTATTATATAAGTTCGCAAACACTAACGAACGTTCACGAGCAGACTCGTATTCGCTAGTTTAGTAAACGGGCAGGAAAACCCAATCGAGCTCGGCTCGATAGCATAAATGAACAAGCTCGAACGAGCTTAAACGAGTCGAGTTCGAGCCTTGTTCATGAACACTCGGTTCGTTTAACAGCTCCGAGTCCGGTTCTTTTAATATTTTTATTTCCAATTTGTTTTCGAGTCCGGCTTTTCCTGGCTTTTACGGACGTGGCGCGTCGGGCCGCTTCGTTAAAGTCGGAGAGAAAGACACACTTCGCTCTTGGCCGGTGTCGCCATGGCGTCGACAAAAACAGGAGAAAGACTGGGATCCAAAAGCAGAGGATCCAGTCGCTCATCATTTTCAATTCAAAACCCCAACGGGCGAAATTCGGAGAGAGACGAGAGAAACGAAAACGAAAAGAATGGGTGGATAACGGGGTAACAGGGGTTAAGCAGCAGAATCAAGTTTGACAAGACAGACATGGGAGTGAAAAATCTTTGGGACATTTTAGACTCTTGCAAGAAAATCTTTCCTCTTCACCATTTGCAGTAAGTTTCACTATTTCGCCCACCAAATCTTACATTTCTTCGTTTCTCTGTGATGAATTAAGTTTTCTTGACCGAAAAGGCCATATCTTTTTTGTTTCCCCCCTTTTCTTCTTTCTTTTTGTTTCTGTTTTAAGGGATTTAATCAATTGGACGTGTGTCTGGATGTAGGAACAAGAGGGTCTGTATAGATTTATCATGTTGGATAGTGCAGCTTCAGAATGTTAACAAAAGCCACTGTGCCATTAAGGATAAATTATATCTGAAAGGTCTCTTCCACCGCCTCAGAGCTCTAATTGCTTTGAACTGTAGTATCATCTTTGTTACTGGTAAGCTATTTCTTTTGTCAATTTCAATAATCTGTAACTGTTGTTGTAATGAACAATTGATATGCTCTATTATTCATTATCAGATGGTTCAATTCCTTCCATTAAAGTATCTGCATATAGGCGCAGATTAAATACGGGAAATGAGGTACATTTGAACTTTCCTCTATGTTCTTGTATTTTTTTTTTTTTTTTTTTTTTTTTTTTTTTGATTGAATAGGTATATACTTGTTAGTTAGTGAGAATTGTAGCTATTGATTATGCAGCAGACCCCTCTACAAGAAATAGATACAAATAAACCGTCATCGATACGAAGAAACATGGGATCCGGGTTTTCTTGCATGATTAAGGAGGCCAAACTTCTAGCCAGTGCACTTGGGATTCCTTGTTTGGATGGGTACTCTAAGCCCCCTATACTTTTCTTTTTGTTTGCATGATGCTAAATAGAAGTGTATGTCGAATCAGTGGGATTTCTGTTCTGAATCAGCAATAGGCTTGTATCTTTCTCATTTCCCTTTGATGTGGATGGGTAAATGCTCCTAAATGGAAGTGTATTACTTGAAAATGATTACTTAAACCCCATTTTTAATGCTTTCTGTTACTCCTAAATGAAGTGGATCAAACCGGGTTACAATAAAAACAACTACGGGATTAAACTGTTTGTAGCTCTCAATAATTGTTGTCCCAAACCAATTTTCTTATGTGGTTTAGAACAATAATCTGCCAAAATTTCCAGGGTTGAGGAGGCGGAAGCTCAATGTGCAGTCTTGAACTCAGAATCATTATGTGTAAGTGGGTTATTGGGCACAAAATGGTTAAGCACAATTTTCTAGTATTGCTTTTCCAATTGTGAGACTACTTTTAACTCATTCTTTTCCCGGCTTGATATCTTACGTTACTGCCTGTGTGGTTGCCAGGATGCGTGTTTCACTTCTGATTCCGATGCTTTCCTGTTTGGTGCTAGGACGGTTTACAGAGATATCTGTCTCGGTGTGTGTCCATGCCTTTCTTCTTTTCTCACACATTTTTCTTCATTGCTTTCCTTTTGAAACCTTTTCCTTTTTACAGGTGATGGCGGGTATGTTGTTTGCTATGAAATGAGTGATATTGAAAGAAAACTCGGATTTGGAAGAAATTCTTTGGTATGTTATTCTGTTCTTGCAGCATTGGTGACAGTGTAGCGTTAAAGAATGTCTTAGTGATTTGGAATGTTTTGTGTTACAATGTTCAAAATTGTCTCTTTGTTTTTTATGCTTTGTATTTGTCAGCTTCTGCAAATAAAATTTTCAACTTTTGGTCAAAATGAGCTTGACATTGTTTAATCTGTTTATGATTTTCAGATTACTTTAGCTGTTCTTCTTGGCAGTGATTACTCCAACGGTGTGCATGGGGTTGGTCCGGTAGGCTTGAATTTTCGCAAAACCAAAAATCAGAGATCTATTTGGAAATGTTATTAGTCCTTTTTGATCCCCAAGATATTTGGTATTTGATCCTTATTTATTCTTGAACAACAGGAGTCAGCTTGTTTGCTTGTTAAGTCAGTTGGTGATAGTGCTGTTCTTCAAGAACTGGTCTCAAAGGGGATGTCATTTGTAAAAAAGCCAAAAGTTTCAAAGAGAAAAGGCGAAAATTTGGTTCAAAATGATAATAATGGTAAGTCAATAATAAACTCTGTGTTGTTAGATTCACAGGGAAGTGGTTTTATGAGAGATTTTGTGGTAGAAACTGTAGGAAGGTTGGACCAAGAAATATACATCATAGTCCAACCTTCCTACATACACACCTGTACTATGTGAAAAAGGATAAAGCTATAAAAATACGATGCATACAACTTGGTACAACCTTCCTAGAGTGATTGTATAATAAATTTTATCGTTTTCTTATCAAGTGTCTGTGTTATTGTCCTGTATCTAACAGTTCCCTTTGATTAGGTATTGTTAGTAATTTACAAAGCGAAGCTCAGTTCCTGAAAGTGATCAATGCATATTTGAAGCCAAAGTTCCATTCACCAGACTCTGATGCTGTGCATAGGTGCGCGCATATGAATAATCAGATTTCTCGTTACGTGTGTATAACTTTGCTTATTATCGTCCCCGTATGTGCTTTTGTAAATTCCAAACATTTTACTCAATACTTGTCTGTGTTTTACTCCATTTCTTTCTTAAGTAAACAAGTTGAGATCTGATGTTTTGTTTTTTTTTCTCTTTTGCAGGGTTTTGTGTACTTATTCATTTAATCGCATTAAACTACAAGAGGAATGCTCTAAGTTCTTTGATTGGAATCCCGAGAAGACAGGTCAGTTCTCCTTTCGAATAGTATAGTATTTATTAGGACGCAGTTTCCATATATAGTTTCATATATACTATTAGGGGGTCATTTTATTGTGCCCTTTTGGGGAAACGGTTTGGTTTTTCTTTTAGATGTGATTCATTTTAAAATGATTAGCTTGTTTCTGAATTGCTCAGATGAGTATATTCTTCCAAAGATTGCTGAAAGAAGCCTTAGGCGGTATGCAAATTTACGCTCTACTTCATCACAAGTTGGATTGGAGCTTTCCATCAATGAGGTATTAGGCAATTTTAAATGCACCACGCGAACTGACCTTTCAAAAGTCGATTATACCATCTATAATCGAGGCATCACATTTACTATTTTGTCTTGGCAACAGATACCAGTAAAATGTCCTATTTCAAGCATTATAAAGCAAAGAATACTTAAAGGAAGAGATTACTTTGAGGTTTCATGGGACGATATGCATGGACTAAAATCATCTGCTGTACCTGCTGATCTTGTTCAAAGGTAGGTATTACGCGATACGTTTATGTTAACGCAGTCAATACAGTTTCAATAACGAATCCTTGAATCCTTAAAACTGATGACCTATTTCTAAACCGTCTGTACCAGTGCTTGTCCTGAAAAGATTACGGAATTTGAAGAAAGAAGAGCTAAGAAAACAAAGCAGTGCCGAGCAAGGCCAAAGAAGCAAGAAAATAAGACACCAATGACTGAAGCTGACCTTACCCTTAAAGAACTGCTAGTCGAGATTGATCAACAAATCACTCCTATTAAAGCAGCAAACCTATGTGAAGGATCCAGGTTGGATAAGACCGATGCTGTAACAACCCTAGTCGATAATTGCAGTCAAGAACAGTCGTCCCTCTTTGACAGGTGGCACAGCAAGTTCTTAGACCGTAATCCAACGAAATCAAGGTCGGACAAGACCGACGTTGCAACCCTAGATGATTCAACAGATGAAGAACAGGAACAGGTCGTCCAAAATTTAACAGTTTTTTGTTTGCCTGAAGCTGAAGTCATTGATTTAGTTAGTCCTCCACCTATTCGTAGAGTTTCAAAATGCCAAAGGGGTGAAAATTCCCGGCATGCTGACAAAATCGAGTTGATTGAGTTGGAAAATGGATTTTCTCCTGAGCATTTAAGGAGATCAAGAGAGTTGAGATCGTTTATAGCTAATCTTAAAGATGATTAACCCCTTAGAACAACAACTGCATGCATATGCAATTTCTCTTTGTAACTTTTGCTGTAACAGAATGTGCATTTTTCTTCTTCAATAATATATGAGATTTCAATCTACAAATGTCATCTAGATTATATTTTCTCATACAATCAAAAAAGAACACACCAAAACTGTGGGGTGGGGAGGTGAAAGGATGTGCAATTCACAGCTGTACAACAAAGGATGCAATTTTCAATCTCTATTCCATGCTTTCATCACAAAAGAAGCATCTGCGGATATCAGAAGATTATCGGGGCCGCCTTCGATGAAGTGACTGCAATGCCTGAATTAAAAGCAAGCATCAGCATAAATGAGGAAAAATAATCTAAGGAGAAAAAGGAAATATTGTCTTTTACCTGTTCATCAGTTCCTTTGCACGTATTAGGGCAAGCTTCAAACACTGGCGTCTTTTTGCATCATCGGTTTC
Source organism: Gentiana macrophylla (assembly GCA_026214975.1). Taxonomy (NCBI): domain Eukaryota; kingdom Viridiplantae; phylum Streptophyta; class Magnoliopsida; order Gentianales; family Gentianaceae; genus Gentiana; species Gentiana macrophylla. The sequence goes on from CM047806.1 coordinate 20,311,175, forward strand.
TTCTGAGGTTGTGAAGCTCAAATTCAAGAAGAAATCTCTAAAAGCATTAGAGAATTCTTTAAGGCCTCCTATATTGCCGATTAATTTGCTGTTGGATACTGCTGCCTCCAACCTCGATGCCATGACAATGGCTCTGTCAATGCATGACAGTGGCAGCTGCAGCACATATTAGTAACGATTAATCTCGACGTCAGAATGAGGATGCAGCCATATGCACAACAAATCCACCCATTTAAACAGTTTATATTCACAAAACGAATTGACATGCTTATACTCAAAGTCAAATCATCGTCAGCATCTTTGGGCAATTCTTCTGCGGATTGTTCTCAATGAGGAAATTCACCGTCATCCAATCAAAACACGACATGTTGTAGCAAACACACTAATAACAAGCCCTTAAACAAAGCAGGCTACCTCAGACAGACACAAATAAGGTCACATATCGTGTTTTAATTGGATGGCCATGGATCTCTTCATAACAGCCACTCAGCAATGGAATTTCCCCATTATCTTCTCCTACTATACTCTTGTTCACTCGTTTTTTTCAGCAGGTGCAAAAAAAAAATCCAGTGACCAATGAAAAAAAAACGAACTTTTTAAAGTAAAAACTGCTTTTTTTTCATGAGGTCTCGAGACCCCATAGTCTTCTCTGTGTGTCTGCCACGGCTCGTTAAAGCATTACAAGCACAGAAAAACAGAAGCTAGAACCTAACCTGTGCAAGCTGAGCCACCTTAAAAGCAAAGCTTCTTTCAGAAACACCAGGCACAAGTTTGTAAAGATAAGTGATGTCATCATAGCTATTATCGACGTCCGGATTAGATTTCGAATCCCTTTGAGAAGCAAGATATGAGACATGATATGCTCCGACAGATCCCGGAAATTCGTTTCTGATACCAACTATCTCAGGGTAGTGGGTGACAAAGAGGACCATACATCTTTTTTGCTGTAAAAGATAATGCAGTGTAGCATAAGCAATGGCTACACCGTCATGGGTACTCGTGCCCCTCCCGAGCTCATCAATAATCACCAATGACTGAGATGTGCAGTTGTGTAATATTTGAGATGCTTCACTCAATTCCTCTAAAAAGGTGCTTCTGCCTTGCTGAATACTGTCAGAAGCTCCCATCCTTGTGTGAATGCTGTCCAGTACATGCAATTTAGTCGATGACGCGGGAACAAAGGAACCAATCTACAAGGACAAAGGAATTCAGTACTAAAAGTAGTGCCAATGGAAAAGCAAACCATAAGATGAAGTGGAAAACAGCATGAAACAAGATCCTAATTCAGTTTAAAAATTTGACAATCCTATATTGATCGGCGGTAACAAGGATTTAGTGGAAGAATAAACTGTTTCATATCTACTAGCCAAAATATTGGTTATATACAACATTCAACACATCATAATTAAGACGCTCTTGAGCCTACATGCAAAAGAAACAAATTCTGGGTGAATTGATGCCACGATCTCGTCAACCGCTTGATGTACTAGAGAAAACTAACAAATCAAATTAGATGATCTTAAATTTAAAAGGATAGCAGCAGTAAGAAGAACCAAAATGCTCCGGGGATAAACGCAACCATTTGTTGTATTTTTCCAACCTGCGCCATGATAGCTATAAGTGCAACTTGGCGAATATAACAGCTCTTTCCACCCATGTTTGGTCCAGTAACAATTTGACAGTGCTCTTTTTCAGCATGAAGATAAGTATCATTTGGGACAAAGTTATCTTGTAATATGGTCTCCATTACCTGGAACAATGAAATTAGGGGGTTAATGGTAACTACGACTAGTTAGCATATTAAGATAATGAAGACTGATTCTCGGGATTCAGACATACTGAAAAAAAGTATATTCAGCTCACTGAAAAGTGAAATCAAAATGAGCAGGAAAGACTTGGTGGGCAAAGAACATACAGGGTGACGACCTGAAGCGATTGCTATCTGAGCAGGTTCTTCATCATTTACAAAATCTGGACGGACATAATTCTGAAATTTATGGAAATTCCAACAATTACTAGCTAGCATCAGTTATTTATAAAAATAAAAATAAAAACCGCTGAATTGCATATAAGTTCTGTTGGAACCTTATTTCTTGCAAGAGTGGCAAGTGAATGAAGACAATCCACAGCAGCCAAAGCTTGTACTGCAGCTTGAAGTTCGGCATAGTATACCCCAAAGTCCTTCAAAAATATGTCCCAAGCAGCTCGGCATGCAAGTGTAAGTTCTTCATTTGCTAATGATAGCTGGTCTAATGCAGTCAATACTTCAGGTGGGTGGTAGCGGATTGTTTTTTTGGTACTATTTACTTTGACCCAGTTTGCAGGCACCTTTGTATCTAATGGCAACTGAAGACAAAAATTATAAGCAAAGTCATGGCATTACTACAGGCAAATTTAATGCTGTTTGATGGAGAACAAACGAAAGAAAGAAAAGAAAAACTGTTAGCATTGCAATACCTCAATCAAATGTGTTATATTGGACACACTCATAAACTCCAAACTGCGAACCTGCAGTTGTCTGCGGTATATGCTAATCAGTGATTCCAATCTATCGTTAGCCAACTGAACGGCGGTCTTCGCTATAGCAATCTGAGGTAAAATTGTTTATATTGATTACGGTCTATCAATAAAGCAAACATGCTGAAGGTTTTTCTGTGAAAGATCTATTTTCAAACCTCTGGGAATTTTTCTTTAGATATGATGAATAAGTTGTGAAGATCTTTTTGATCAGCAGCCTCCTTGTTCAAAACAGATAAAAGTTTAATCCCTGTATTTATGACACTGGGGGATGAGGCAGTTTGTATTAACTTCCTCAAAAGCCCAGAGTGCACTGTTCTTGTGTGCACGTCTACATGTGTGTCCTCTTCTTCAACATGAAGTTTCTGAAGCTGCTTCCCAGCAAGCAAAATTGCTTGAATCACTGAGATAAACTGTACCACACCGTCAATTGAAAAATTCACTTGATGCGGTCTAGCAAATAAACAGGAAAAAATGAAAGTAACTTTACATAAGTTTCTCACCAAATAACAAACAAAGATCGACACACCTTGCCCAACTTTTAAGAGAAAAGAACAACCCTTGATTGAAAACACGTCGGGAAAAAGTGCAAATTCCAGATACTCATAAATGTGAACAAGTTTTTTCAGCAAATATCAAACAAAGATGCACACAACTTGGCTTTAGCTATTAATGCTACAGATTTAAGTATACTTGATTGAGTTGATTCTCCTGATGATGCCTTCAGCACCCATTAATGATACTCCAAAAAAGGGTTCATAAATCACAAGAGTTAACCAACTCTTAAAAGAACAAACCTTGAAAACATGTTAGGAAGAAGTATAAATCCCAGAATTACTATATATAGATAGAGAGAGAGAGAGAGAACTTTGCTTTCAAAGGAAGTCTATTATAAGTGTCTAGACAAGTTCAAAGCAAAATTTACTTCAACATATGAAATGATGCGTACAACCACTTGGACAAAAGACAAGACTAGACAGAGACATAGTTTTTTCAAAAACATGTAAAAGAACAATGAAGTGAAACTCTAAGTGATTACCTCAGATGCCGTAGCTGTTTGGTGAAATATTCTACTGACACCACGTTGAATGTCTGGTGATCTCCCTAAAATAGTCAGAACTGATGAAAGAGTTTGATGAATCTCAGGCCGCATAATAATCAAATCAGAGCTTTCCTGATTGATGTGAATATTATGAGGATGCCCAGAGGAACCCATAGATTCGATTATCTCCGAGACTGCATCCAGACGAGCATGTATCATGTTTCTATCACACAAAGGATGAGTTACCTGTAAAATTAAGAAACCGAATCATCAAGCCTAAGTAATTGGTGAATATAAATGAGATACCCTTTTCGTTGACAGCACCTAGTACTTCTCAAAATATCAGAAGAAAATGTAAACAAGTTGCGTACCCAATGTTGAAGAAGGCGTGAACCAAATACAGTATGAGTATGATTCATACACTGAAACAAGGAGCCAGATTCAGAACCGTCAAAATTATTCTTCAGAACCTATACACACAAAAAAGGAAAAGAACAAATCATCTGATTTCATTCCTTTTCAAGCTTAACATTAAGTACATTAATGAAAAGTACATTCTATACTTGAAAGCAAAATCAGATACAGGTTGTTTAGTGGTTGTGCATCAACAGTTATATCACACAAGAAAATGGGGGGAGAATCAAGAGTTGACAGATTCTAAAGTTCAAGTGATGTCTCGCTTACCTCTAATTGTTGAAGTGCATTGGCTGACAATGTCATCTCAATGCTGGTAGAAAAAGGTCGAAATGAAGCTCCCATACTGAGAATTCGTTCAAAACCAAATTGTTTCAGATGATGAATAGTTATAATTAGAGCTTGGATCGCCGAATCAGGCATTGCCATTACGCCCTACAAATTAAAAACTAAACAATAAAAGACACTTGGACATGAGTATAGCACACCTACACACACACACACCAACACAACCCAGAAATAAAGATTCAAACAAGTCACATCAAGCAATCAAGATTCTAACAAGTCAAGTGCCCATCAAAAACCATGTCCAGTGGACAAGAAGATTAATCTCCTACAACAGGGAAAAGGAAAAAAAAACAGCATACCTCAATAGTGGAGTTATTAAGGTCCTGTAACTTAGCATCCATGTTTTCCCTTTGTTGGCTTTGCACTTTATCTTCTTCAATCATTTTCTCAAACAGGGACATCACTTCAGCAAGCGCACAACCATCAACAATGCACTCTCGTGAGGCATGCTCAATGCGAATGTTTGAGGCTGGTCCAGCATAAGCTTGCAGAAACTACCAAGACAGGATTCATACAAGAAGCCACCTTAGGTACTTGAAGTTGACATTATGAGAAAGGTAAGAGATCAGATCATTTAAGGCCAAACCTTAATTGAACAGTAAATTAATAAACACTTCCAAGATGATTATCTTATTTTGAATTGTTAAGATGAAGCTTCCTATTTGTCGCTTTCTTGTATCCGAATAGACATAAAGGTCCAACAAAAGTGAACCAAGATAGATGAAATTTCCACAGTGAAGAAGACAAATAAGCGGAACCAAAATAGAGAATCAATGAAGGAGATAAATAAGCAATGTGTGCAACACGATTAACAGACTGGACTTAGGAATGGGCTTATGTAGAGGACACAGATATAAAAACATGATGCATTCCATGTATAGAAGCAGACATAGCTCACATATTTCTCTAGTTTTTAAAAACACTTCTAGTAAAAATTACCTTCTGTGTCCGTTTTGATAGTGGCTTTCCTAGAAGCAATTCAGCAGGACACAAATGTAAAAGCAAAGCCTCCAACCCAGATCTCATAAAATTGTCATTAAATTCTCCATAAACAACATCACCAGTAGAAACTTCAACCCCAACAAATCCTAACTTAACATCAACGCCGCTTTGATTACAGCCTTCCACATTCTCCATCCCCTTTTCCACAATGCATACCAAATAATTATTACATGATCCACATTCCTCCTCTCCACCTCCCAAATCCTCTGCAGCCTCCAAAGTGGCCCTGGTGTACAAAGCCGACAACCCACGACAAAACGGGCCTAATTTATTTGATCCGTGAGCTTTAATCGCTGCTGTTTCGGTCTGTTTTACAACCCCGACCTTATACCCAGCGTTCACAAGCCTCCTAACATGAACATTCAATCGAAAAGTAGGTATACTTGCAGTCAAAAAATTATGATCCATGTGTGCATAAATCCCCAAAACCCTTGCAGCATTCTCAGCATCCTCACCGAAAAATCGGTACTTATACCCAACCTCGACCATCAAAAGAACGTCCGGATATTTAGTCTTGAGCTCCACAACTTGCTGTTCCAATGGGGTGTATTTAGTGCTCGGAGACGTCAAATTTTTGGATGGTTCGAGAAGTTCTGGCGCAGGTTCCAGAAGTTTTCTTAAAAAACGTTCATGGGTAGCTGGGTCAGGTAATGGAGGGACGGAATTGTGCTCGTGAGCGGAAAGCTTAGGGCTTTCAGTAGATTGAGTTACAAGGGTATCAGTGGTTTGATCAGTTGGAAGAGGCAAAAGGGAATCGGTGCGATAAGGAAGGGATAGCCTGGGAGATTTCGGGGGTTTTGCTTGCGGAGAAGAAGAGATAAGTTGAGAAGTTCTACGGCGTTTAGCGGGAGAGAAGCTGACGGTGGCGGAAATTTTGGACGGTGAAGATGATGATGATGATGACGGAGGAGGAGGAGGAGGAGAGGCGATGGAAGAAGATTCATGAGGTTTGGATTTTGGAGCGAAGAAACGAGAGAGAACTTGTTGCTTCTGCTTTCCCATTTTCCAGTTCCCGGCAACTTAGTTATTTTGCAGTCGAAATGCAGAACAGAAAAAATGATACAGTACAATATACCTTTTGCCTTTTTGCTTTCCCGCTTGATTATCGTCTTAAGGAAATGAATATTGATCATAGATCATCACACGATCAATGTCAAGGTATCAATGTAAACGGGGAGACATTTGATAAGATGACAACAAAATCTATATATTCAAATAAATATCATACCCAAATTTTGGGTTACAAAACACCTTTGACACTAACATTACCTAAACAAAAGCAAAATGAGTACCCAAATTTTGGGTTAAAGTAATTTGGTGACACGTGGTACTTCCATAAATTTATCATATTTTATAATTATTATACTTAGTTTTATACTATTATAGTTTAATATAAATCGATATCTCAATCGTAATTATGGAAACCCTTGAAGCTTATGCCTTATTATTATAGTTACATTTTGCATACAAGAAATAAAATGAATTCAAACAAAGGATAGACATGTGTACGATTCGGGTTGAATTGAATATCAAATGTTTATGTCTGAGTTTGTTATGAGCAAGCTCAGACTCGTTTATCTAATAAACAAATCACTTTGTTTATGTTTGATCTTTGTTTGTTGATATATTGCTCGAACGAAACTCAAATGGGTTGACTTCCATCCTTACAACTTAAGTCAATGCTTTATATATATAGACAAAAGCATCTTTACAACTTAAGTCAATGTTTTATATATATAGACAAAAGCACACAATAAACACACGATTGGCGAAAGATAGGCAAACGATTGGATTATTGGCACATGGTTGCACACGATTGGGAAGATCAACAATAGAGCTAATGAACTTGGACACTATACGAGAAGAACGGTCGGATACGTGGGAATAGGTACATGATGAGGCGGCCCTTCTCAATGACAATCGATCTGATTAGCTTGAGGACATTCGTAAGAGTTGACTTAAGGCTAGAGGAGCGTGTGGGCATCAATTGCATGAAATGACCCTTTCAAAATGTGTCTATTTTTAGTGCTGACGACTTTGTGTTTGATTTGTATCTCTTTGGTAATAATAAAGGTTGTTCACAAGCACAAGTATGTGCCTCTACCGTGTGACAACTACATGGTGTTTTTACATAAGACATTGCGCTTTTTCAACGCCAAAAACATGAGTTGTATCGTTAACTCATGTTTATTTTATACACAACAAGGTCAAAGACCTGAGAAGAAAAAGAATAACCTTGGGATCTTAAGGCCCCTCAAATCATCAGCAAGAACAACATCAACTTCCTCCGGATGACCTTCAACCTTAGTGACTCTATAATCAATCATTTGCCCAACTCACCATCATATCACATTCAAGCATGGAAGCAATATCATCAATGATGGCACGACTATCTGCACTTTTACTTCTTATATTAACAGCCAAAGCAACATACTTGAATCGGATTCCACCTCTAGGGAGTGAACCCCATATTCGTTCGCAATCAAAATAGCTTCTTTAATGGCAGGAACTTAGCAATAAAGATAATATTTCTCCCTTTAGCCCCCATAAAACATCTGATCCACCTTCCGTCCGAGTCCCTAAAAACACCTCCAATGGCAATATGGCTAAACCGAAGCCCACCTCTTATTTTATATGGCGTCATATCTGTTTCGCTGCAAATGAACTGCACCATGCCTTTACAGTAGACGCTTCAGGAGGCCCGATTTGGGCAGCCCATCCATCTGGAAAATTTTCAGTTAGCTCGGCATATCATGAAGCCTGCAAACCCATGGCCCTTGTCGATAACGAAAAAACAAACTGGCAACGCATTTGGAGCATCAAAGGACCGCTTCAAGGTAATCATCTTCTCTAGTTAATACGGAAAAAGTCCCTCCGCGTGGCTGACACTCTGGCTACACGGAATATTAGTGATGACGATACGTGCAACTGTTGTGGAAACCATAGTGAATCTATCCTACATGCCCTTAGAGATTGTACTTGGGTGCGTGGAATGTGTTGTGCACCACCAACACTGGCACGAATTCTTTAACATCCACGATTACATTGGCTTGATATCTGACTCCAAAAGGATATGTACAAGAAAGACAACATAATTTTCTGGCGATTCCTTTTTCGGGAGTTAATCTCAAGTATTTGGTTTTGGCGCAACAATGAGTTTCATTGTGAAGATCAACATAGACCGCCCAAGTCGGTGTTTATTTTACAAGCTATCCGGAAAGCAAGGGAGCTACACGTAGCCTGACACACTTAGTTTTATAGTTTTGTTTGAGATTGATTTAAATTCTGTTTTTTGTTTGAACAGTTATACAACTAATTTATTCAATATAAATATCCCCTTAAACCAAATACCATAATCATCCGCATTGATACATCTTGCATCTGTATTAAATTTAACCCATCCCACAGCAGAGATGGCTCCCAAGAGATCCATTGGGGTTCTTTCTACATCAAGGTAACACAATTAGCACAAGTATAGATATATTCTTGAGCACAGAAAATAATAGAGCCCACAAAATCTTGTGTTCTATTATTTCTTCTCTAATAAATGAAAGTATTCATGTCCTTCCATATTAGCCAAACAACAAACATAAACAAAGTGTTCTTAGGGCCCACGTAGTCCCCTGTTCTAATGATCCTAAAATCAGAAGTATTATTAACCATCCAATTGTTGAAAAAGGAATGAACATTTAAAAATGATTTTAAAATATCATTAGAATTCCAGCAAGAACTGACATAAGTACATAAATCAGAAGAAATCATATTCCTCTCAAGTCTTTCAGCATTAGTAATGGTCTTAGAATTCCAAATTATGTAAATAAAAAAAACTTGATTTTATGAGGAGCATTGGCTTTCCAGGTTTTCATCAATTTCTAGACGCGGTACCATCATTGTTCTCATCAAAGACAAGAGCATGATAGCCATACTTAGCAATTTACTTCCCAGAAGAATGTATGGGCCAAATCCTGGGGAAATTCTAGCTAAAGAAGCTCAACATAGTGAAGAGTGGATATACAAGCATAACCCTGACCACACGGTTTTATATTGAGAATAAATGCTGTGTGGCCAGATATGCCACACACTGACTAACTCCCGTGTTGGAGTCTCCATGTTAGAACCTCCCCAAATCCTGCAATCAACATCATTAGCAACAGTAGTGATAGGTTTACCTTGAATGTCTAGCAGAATATTCATGGGAAGAGCAGTGGACACACAAGCAAGATCCCAAGTTCAATTCTCAGAAATAATGTCTTTCACAGTCAAGTTCAAATCACAAAGGCAAATATCACTATTTAACACTTTATCTAAAGAGGTATCCATCAACCAAATGTCAAACTACAAAGAAATATGGGAGCCATCACCAATGTGCCAGCCAAAAAGGCCTTTAATAGTATCAAAAGCTTTATGGGGAATCATTTAATTTAGTAACATAATGCTCGATACGGCAACAAGATAGATAGGAATAAGACATTAGACATAACATACCAAAGGTGCACCAACTTTGCCAAGAAGGGCAATATTGTTCTTCCTAGTTCTTTTAATACCAAGACCCCCCACAATCTTTAGGTTTAGCAACTTTCTTCCATTTCAAAAGATGAACTCCTCTGTTTCCAGAATTACCCTTCCATAGAAAGTTTATATTCAACTTATCCAAATCCTCACATGTTTTGTTAGGAATCCAAACACGTTGCATAAGGTAAGAAACCATATAAGGGTTAACAGAATTAATAAGAGTCAGCCTACCAGCACTATTATGAACCTTACTTTTCCAACCATAGAGCCTAGAATGCAGTGGCGGACCTACATCTGACCAGTAGAGAAGCAATCGCCTTAATCCGAAAAAAATACACTAAAATTTGTACGCTACATATAGTTTGCCCCCCCTTAAATTTTTTATTTGTCTTTAAAATTTTTATTGTCCCCCCTTAGCCGAGATCCTGCGTCCGCCCCTGCTAGAATGAACCCTAACCAGGAAGTCATAGGTTTTATTATAAACTTTATCGATGATAAAGGGAACTCCAAGGTACATCCCAAGGTCAGAAGTTCTATGCATGCCAATACAACCTGCTATAAAGTTGGCTATATCATGGTCCATTTTATCATTGAAGTACCTCTTAGACTTCTCCAAATTGAAAGTATGACCAAAAACATGTTGGATCGATGCGCAGTCACACTTTAGAGGGGGTGTGAATAGAGTGTGAGGTATTTTAGCCTTTTTAAAATTTTATAGCACTTACAACAAATATATGGAATAAAATCAGAGTATAAAATAGTTTAACGCACTTAGTTACAATTTGGAAGTAGAACTTATAACCAAGCTATATGTGTTTAACTATATACCTAGATCAAGTTAATAGGTAGATTGATAAACAATTATACCATAGGATCTTAACACTTGATTAAATATGCAATATCCATGCAGCGCCACATAGTTGTGAAATGCTCAGTAAGTAATGTTCTAAATTCTCTACATGAAAGACTTTATGAATAACAAGAGAATTAGGGTTACCGACTGAGCCTTCACCGATGATTCTACCTTTCGAGTTGTCTCCATATGTGACCAGACCGCCCTTTCGAGTTGATTCTACCTTTCGGATTAACAAAATTTATAATGCCTTTTCTTTTGTTAGCTTTGACAAAAATCAAAAGGTCATCAGCAATAAGTAAATGAGAAATTATAAGACCATTATTAGGTACGGGAAATACCTTCCACTTATTGTTTTCAACACCTTTAGTAAGGAGGTTAGACGAATATTCAATATATAAAGCAAATAAATAGGGAGACATAGGATCTTCTTGTCTAAGCCCTCTATTACTCAGAAAGAGGTTCTTCATTCCAAAGAACATAAAAAAGGAAGGGGTAGTCACTCGTTTCATGATATTCTCAACCTAGTTCATAAGAAAATTAAAGTTATCAACATTTGCCTAAGGAGGTTCCATTTCACTTTATCATAAGCTTTTTCCATGTCCAGTTTGATCACAACATATCCTTTCTTGCTCTTGGAGCAATGATTATATTGTCCCTAGCATGCCTATTCGGAGTGAAGCCACATTGTAATGTGTTAAAGTTGCCCCACATTGGGTATTTGCTATTGTATCACCTACCATATTAAGAGATGAACTTCCCTCACCTCACAACCTTGGTTTTGGGGATGAGGCCCCTCATCTTATATGGATTTGGGCCTGGATTTTCTACATAGTATCATAGCCACCCCTTTATTGTGCAAGTGTTGGACCTCTTTTGCTGGCCTTATAGTGCCCTTTATACGCCTTGCGTGCTATGTGGCCCAGACTCTTTATAGGTCTACACTTGAGGAGACGTGTTAAAGTTGTCCCACATTGAACACTTGTTATTGTATCTCCCACCATATTAAGAGATAGACTTTCCTCACATCACAAACTAGGTTTTGGGGATGAAGCCTCTCTTCTTATATGGGTTTGGGCATGGTTTTCTACATAATTAGCTAATGATTTATGTTAATAAAAGTTTCATCCTAATGGAAAGAATCTTAGTGTAAATTTTGTAATTGCACAAAGAAATAGGTCTGAAATGATGAACCTTGAAAGGAGAATCAATCTTAGGAATTAAGGCTAGAAAGATGCTATTAACCTTTTTAGGAATAGTATACATTGATGACGTAATGGGTGTTTGAGGAGGCTGATATAAGGAAATATAGTAGCATCTTTACTAACACCAATTGATTTTAGTACAACGGTAAGCGTTTGATACTAACATGGTATCGGTGCAAGAGATCCCTAGTTCAAGTCCCGCTTCCAGCACAATTAAAAACAAAAACAAAAAAACCAAGTGTTGGGCCCACTATCTTCTTATAAGCTAGGAGATAGGTTAGGAGGGGAGAAATACCACTTTCTTTTATGTTTCTATGTTGGTCGTAGACCGTTTTATGAGGTAAAGTTCACTAGGCCCACACTTCCCAAAAAAAAAAAAAAAAAAAAAAAACAAGTCAAGTGTTGGGCCTCTCTTCCTTCTTATAATCCCACACTTGAGGGGACATGATATAAGGAAATATAGTAGCATATTGACTAACACCAATTGATTTTAGTACAACGGTAAGCGTTTGATTCTAACAGAGGCCATGGAGACACAAACAATGTAATTTCAGCTTTTAATGAATAAAATTACAGGTTTGTTAAATAAATAACAAAAACTCTATAGGAATATGATTGCCATCAAACCAGCTTTCAATATCCTTTATCAACTTTAGAACTATAATAGTCCAATATATATGATAAAAAAAAGCTTGGAAACCATGAGGACCAAGACTTTTGTAAGGACTGAAATTGAAAACCACCTTAGGCACTTCCTCATAACAAAGATCAGAGTTCAAGGTAGTAGTTTGGCGATCAAGGAGCTTAGGGCCATAAAAGAACGAAAATTTGTCATTCTTAGATCTTTGTTCTAAAAGACCATTAAAGAATTTATTCACAAGCTTTTTAATACTGATAAAGGCATATAACATTCTTCTTCTCCATAATAATAATAATAATAGTGGAGAGATGGAAAAGAAGAAGAAGAAGTGTTATAATCCCCAAACTTCAATCAGTTAACTCTAGATTTTTGGTACCAAAAAATCTCTTCTTATTTGAGGATTCCATCAAAAGCATGGGTAAGTTCTTTTTGAAGTTTAATAAGGAAACAATTCATCTTGATAGCTGATAACGTTGGAGTTATCATGAACAGGTTTGGTTGATTTTAGTTGTGGATATACGGCGAATGTGAATGATTATTCCGGTGATATGCGGTGGTGCTCAAGAAAAAGCTAAGAGCACATGCAATAAGAAAATACTTCACAATGTCTATTTGCCTTATTTGGCCATATTGTCCATCTCATAATCACATTGTCAACTACAATAACCAAAAAGACCAAATTCAACTTCACTATTAAAATAATACTTCCTACCACTTTCAACATCTACACATAAATTTTACAAAATTCACAAACAAAGCTAAAATAAATTATCAAAGACAACATATAAAACAAACTACTATAAAAAAAACTAAAATTAACGTGTAAAATCCGGTAAGATGTGTAAATATAGAAGAAACACACACTCACACACAAAAGAAAAGAAAAAACACAACAAAAACTGGTTGTTCTTCGAAAATAACAAGTAGGTGATTAATGCCAAAAATCATAGAAAAAACACCTCTTTGTTCCGTAAAAAAAATCAACTTCTTTGAATCATGGTATGCGTAAAAAGATGATGTAACGCCCGCTCCCGGATACCGAGCCCTTATCCGGAAGAGAAACGTTCGGCGCGTATAGCATCAAATAAATCTAATATTATACGCAAGCCTCTACGTCGTCGTATCAAAATAAAAGCAAACGGAAGCTAAAAGGACTCGGGTAAAAATATAAAGCTACTAAGAATAGATACAACCATACTAAAGATGGATAGTTAAAAACACAACGACGAAAAACCCAAAGACTTATACAATACGAGGTCTTAAAAAAAGAAGTACAACGAGCCTAAGAAAAGAAATACAACTAGTCTAGTACAACCTTATGAAGAAACAAACTAAAAGCTTCTCCAAGACTTCAAGTCTTCAAAAGCCGTCATCTACACTTGATCAACCTGTTCGTCTTCTCACCCCACAATGCATACAAAAGAAAATGCAAAGGAGGTAAGTACAAAGTACTTAGTAAAAGTGAGAAGCTAATGAAAAACTAAGTTATACAACAAAAGGTTATTATTATGATTATTAAATTATCTTTATGAGACCGACTCAATCTAGGGTTCAATCTATGCCCATCGACACGTCATGACTAAACGTTTCTAGCTTAGCTCAAGTTTGTTACATCATGAATAATAAGGGCACTACGCCTAGTAATAGGATGTACTAGGACAAGCTGGGTGCAACCTACTTAGAGACACGCTCTAAGAGCCCCGGGAATATATCGAGTCCCGATAGTGTGATGACCGGCAGAGTGCACCGGACGCTTTATCTAGCCAATCGATTGACCGGCGTGGGAGTACGATCTACTTTTTCTAGTCGAGAGAACACATCGCGATATTGTACTATGCCTTACCAAGCATTGCATGATGTTTAAGATTATTAATCTAACACATATGTTTGATTAGATGTTTAACTAGCCACCTAAGTTGATTCACATAAAAGCTCACCTATCATCTACTCCTCTTCTTAAGACCTCACAGACTCTAACAAAACCTAACACATACACAGACATCGATAAACACTAGCTTATCGAAGCACAAGGCAAATCCAAAGCTTTCGACGGTCCCACACTTCTTCGTTTTAGGGAATCCATATGGTGCCGGAACTAAACGCATCAAAAGCTAATTCAAGGCTTTGTCATATAAGGTTAACCAAGTAAAGACATGATTATAAAGCACGAAACCAAGGCGACATGAAACAAAGCAGGAAAACGGAATAAGCAGGTCAAGCGCCCGTTTAACACCCTATGATGAGCGCGTTTGCCTTGACGCTGTTCACAAACCCCAAACGCCCGCCTGCGGGAAAAAGGGCCACATCTGTATCAAAAATTCTAACCTCAAACGCCCGTCTGCCTTGTGCAAACGCCCGTTTGAGCTGCCATGATCGCAAACGCCCGTTTGCCTGGGTTTTTCCCAGAACGCTAAAATCTTCAAAACACGATTTCTAATCCGAACCAACCATGTTTACCATAAAAAAACTCAGAAAAACAACAGGGAAACACGAATCAAAGTATTCCATAGCTTAACATAGACAACAACTAACATAAACGTGATTTCTAATCACCAATCTATTCCAAAACTCAACCTAACATAATACAACTAAAATTATTCATCAGGAAGAGCCTTTTACCTTAATTGCCAGCAAAACCGCAAGCAAAACACCAAGCAACTGCAACAAATGTTGATCCTCAAACCCAAAACCTATTTGATCGCAAGAACAAATCCTAAAATCCTATTTCCTTTCAAAAACCGAACTGAAAAAGTGCAATAAACCGCAGATTACCTGGATTACTTGCTGCCAAACTATTTTAGAATAATCTACGCCCGAGGCGATCGTTTCGACTACTCATGGTAAAAAACAGATTTACGGATTGAAAGATACGATTTTTGAAGATCAAACTCAGCTGATTACAAAAAAGCCAGAAATTTAAATTGAAAACTTACGAAATGAGAGATGTTATTTTCCAAAGTCAGATCTCCTCACGCCGATCACTTTTCTCTCTGCGGCAGATCTTGAGCGGATGAACGGATTGATCACACGGTTGAAGATTACATTCTGCATTTTTCTCAGATCTTCTGCGTCTTATTCATATATGCGCCGTTTTTTTTTTTCAGAAAATGCGTCCCACACTAATGAATTAATTTGGGATTAATTCCTTTTATAGCCAATAATTAAACTTTATAATTAATAATTTAAATCCTTTAATTAATTCCTTTTTAATTAAATAAATGGGACAAATAATAATTAGGTCGTAGTAAATACATTCAATGACTATTTTACCCTTTTACGAAAAGTCGGGATGTTACAGATGATCTTTGAGGGACAACAATATGGTTTAATTTGCTTTTATCCAAAAATTTTGTTTTGAAAAAAAAAAAAAAAAAAAAAAAAAAAAAACGCAAACCATCCCTTAGCCGAAAAACAAAAAACAAAAAAAATAAATCCTCAAGCCTAATCAAGTGAAAGGGGGATTTTTTTTGGTATACTTACAAAAAAAAATTATCACAGAAAATTGTAGTTGATTTTAAAGCCCATACTCCCAACCCAACAAATATCTGCAAAATATTGACATGGGCTAGCAAGAAGTTTACTCCAAACTTATAAAAACATGTGAACGGGTTAATTCAGAAAAAATGAGCAGGAAGGAGTGAAGAATAGAATGAAGGAACAAAAAAATAGAAGAAGGAGATGAAGAAACCGAAGGGGAGATAAGGAAAGAGAAAGCTTTATTAACTCATTCTTTTGAATTTTTTATTAAAGCAATTGGAAGATAAAAGTGGGTAGAACCACTACCACAACCGCTCTTCAAGCTTTACGATGCAGGAAAATGTCTTATTGTAGTTTCTTATTTTTTACTCTATTGTCTCTTTTCTAAAAAGTGTATCACAATGGCAACTAAAGAGCTCCTATTGTACATGCTCTAGAGACGGTATGAATGCAATAAGACAATTAGCGGTGAGCTCGGTTGTCGAGAAATCGACATAGGTTATCTGTTTTTGGTATTAATGACATGTCTTTTTTCAGGATACACATACCGCTATTTATAGAGGCTAAGAGTCGGCGGTTACAAATGACGGTAATTAAGGCGTAATCATGAATGATGCGGCAACCTCTGATTGGACGAGCTTTGTCGTAACCGCTGCGGGTTCTTCGTCTGTAACCGTCGTGCATGAACTCTGTTGCATGGTCAAGCGGGCTTGGTCCGAGCCGGTCGGATCGCGAGCCTGGGACGACCATGTCGCCCCCCAAAGTGCTTCGTTGACTGTAAAGGGTGGTCTAAAGGCTTTGTTTAATCGACGCTTGTTGCCCTGCCAATGATGAGTATTGTAGATGCGAAGGGCGACCTGGATTGCACCCGGCTTAGTCCGACTTGTGAAAGCTCGGGTCAATTGGGCCGCTGACCCTATTCATTATTGGGCCTACGTACAGACCCAATGCTGAATCCGTAGGCTTTTTTCTGGGCTTGGTGTATCAATAACTAAAGACTCTCAAATACCATTCAGCCTAGATAAAAGAGAATTCATTTATAAAAAAATATTATCAAAAGACTTATTATTCCGATCCAAAAGTTCCTGTTTGATCTCAACAAGAGATCTAGAACTATCAAGATTCTCATTACCCCAACAATTCTTAATAATAAGATCACAGTGTGTATGGTCGAGAAGCCCACGTTAATTCAAATTTAAAATGCTTCTCAATATTAGTATGTGGTCTCTCACAAGAATTGAGAAGGAGAGGGTGATGGTCATAAAAGACTTTCAGAAGATGCATTACCTCGTCTTCAATAAAAAGGTGGACAATTTAGCATATTTGATGTGAATTTGAACGCCTTTTTTGAAGGAAGTTTAGAAAACATAATGGTGGATTCAACAGTGAAATTCACATCATCAAAAAAATAAAATAAAAATGAAAATCACTGAAATATTCCAATTCCAATAATATTTAGGATGAAACTCTACCCGAATATCACTCCACATACAAAAACGGTTAAAACATGTGTGCATTTTTTATAGGGGTAGAAATGCGCTACTTTAATGAAGGTGCATATTAGTCCATATAAATTATGTTTTGTTTCTAATGCAACAAATAATTATAAGGGGAACTTTTGACTTAAACAGAGGCATTATCTTGGTGATTTAAGTATAATCACAAGCCATTGAGGTTATCGGGGTTTAGTACAAAGATGGTTATGCTCGTAACGCTATATTATAAGTATGGAGGTGCGGAGTGCACGCTTATATAAGTGTTTACGAGTGTACGGATGGAAAATAAGCAAGTAGAGTTAAGTAAAACAAGTTTGAAAATCGGTTTTGAAAAGCAGTGACAGCAGCGGCGCCGTCACTACGCGGCGCGCGCTGTCGTCACCACAGACGGCCTTTCGTCACATTTTGGCAAGGCAAAAGTTGAACATAAAGTTTGTTCGGTTTTGGGGTCCTCACAGGCGCCCGCCTGTGGTTCGAAAACTGATTTTTTGGTGTCTCTTGGCCTTTTTAAGTGGGTACAACCAAATTGAACCTTTTCCTTTGGGGTGTAACACTTAAAAACGAACTTCTTGATTATTTTCAGACATCTAAGTGCTATATAAAGCAAAGTTACATTGTTGAATGAAATACAACATTTTGTAAGCATCTTTGCTCTTGTCATATATACAAAACACATCCTAAGTGCTCTTTAAGATCTTTGTCCAGACTTAAAGGTAAAACTCTCAGTTTGATATCTCACTTAAATATTCGTGTAACCCTGGACAAGTAAAAGGGTCGAATAATTTAAGAAGGACATCAATTCATCACGAAACGGAGAGGATCCGAATCTTCATATTAATTTGCAGGATTTTACAAGCATTGTTGATCATCTTTACATCCTCAATTTACAACATTCTTCTTAAATTATTGTTCTGATCACAATGGTGAATGCAAAGGATTTGATGATGAATTTCGGGAAACTAGACAAGTTTGAAGGCGTTGATTTCCGGAGGTGGCAAAGGAAGATGCATTTCCTTCTCACAACATTGAAAGTGGTATATGTTCTTAGCATCGAGATACCGGAAGTCGATGATGATGCACCATTGGAGGAAATTCTGAAGGCGAAACAAATGGGAAAATGATGACTACATCTGTCGTGGTCACATTGTAAATGGTATGTCTGATTCGTTGTTTGATATTTATCAAAACTTTGCATCTGCAAAAGAATTATGGGATGCAATAGAAACTAAATACTTAAATGAAGATGCATCTGCTAAAAGTTTCTAGTTGGTAATTTCATGAAATACATGATGGTAGATACACGGTCTGTAATTGAACAATTCAATGAACTTCAACGTATTTTAGGCCAGTTTGCACAACACAAGATGGAAATGGATGAAGCCATTTCTGTTTCTAGTATCATTGATAAACTACCACCATCATAGAAAGATTTTAAGCATATGTTAAAACACAAAAATGAAGAACTCTCTTTGGTTGAACTTGGTAGCCACCTGCGTATTGAGGAATCCCTCAGGGCGCAGGAGGGTGTGAAAACCAAGGGAAAGGAAATTGATGAATCGACATCCATTCATGTAATGGAGGTTGGGGAGTGTTCCAAAACAAACAAGGGAAAAGGTAATGGTAAGAAAAAGAAACCATTCAAGGCTGGCAACAAAGAATCCGGAAAAAGGCCAAAAGGTGCCTGTTGGATTTGTGGCAAAACAGGGCACTACAAGGCTGATTGCCGAGTGCGGAAGAACGGGAAAAACAAAGGTCCAGAACAGGGGTCGAAAGACCAAGGACCACCCAAGCATCAAGGTCAGAATGTTAATTTCGGTATTAATTCGGTTGTGAATTATGTGCCATTTATTTCTAAAGCATTTTATATGCAGGATGATGATGTATCGTGGTGGATCGACTCGGAAGCAACACGACATGTATGCAAAGATCAAAGCTGGTTTGAAGATTTTGAACCGGTAAATGATGGCTCCATACTAAAGATGGGAAACGAGTCGATGGCTGTTGTAAAAGGCATTGGAAATGTTGTTTTAAACTTTAGTTC
Organism: Gentiana macrophylla; assembly: GCA_026214975.1. Classification (NCBI taxonomy): domain Eukaryota; kingdom Viridiplantae; phylum Streptophyta; class Magnoliopsida; order Gentianales; family Gentianaceae; genus Gentiana; species Gentiana macrophylla. The sequence goes on from CM047806.1 coordinate 20,330,722, forward strand.
TGGAAAGTTTGTAAAACTATTTGATGTTTTATTTGTTCCGTGCATCCGGAAAAACCTTGTATCCGGTGCACTTTTATGTAAATTGATAAACTACTTTTATATGATTAAATATACGTTATATTATTATGTTTTATCAACGAATTCTATATAAAATATATGAAATTATGGTATAAATAGTATGAAATGTTAATTAATCTTTATAATTTAGAGTAGTTAGTAGTAATAATAGTAAAAAGTTGTAATTTTGTGCCGATTTTAGTAAATCGGAGTGTCGTGTCAGATTTACGTGGGTATTTGTGGTATTTTATTGCAGATTTATAAGCCGAGACCCCGAGAATCGACATGGTGAAGTATAATCATATCTTTGGAATGATTTAGAGAGTGCCACGAGCTTAAATGGTCAATTGAATAGCTTAAGTGGTCAAGTGGCCAATCAATCTGGTTAAGTGGTAATCGAGAAATGTCTTCGACAAACGAATGGCTCATCAAAACGACGTTATCTGAAGAAGAGTTCTTCACGAAAGTTGTAGATTCTCCCGAGAGCTTTCCGATGCCGCTTGAATCATGATTTTTTGGAGGTCCAGAACTCGAAATATGAATTTTAGAAGTTTAATAATTATATATAATTATAATTATATATCCGCACATGCTGATTGCAATCAAGGAGGTGGGAGTAATCATTAGTCCGGACCGATCCGGCTTAATCTCGGACCGGTCCGGCCCTAGGAGTTTCATCTATAAAAGGAGCTCAGTTGCAGATCAAAACGTTGGTACCAATATATATATCACTTATATATATATATATATATATATATATATATATATATATATATATATTCTCCTTCTATTTTTCTTTTTTATTTAGTAGTTGTAAATAGGCCTTAAGCCAAAAATAATAATCTCGTAGTATCGTTGTAATGCTCGAGAAATTATCAGAAGTTCGGTGTTGTTGAAGTCGTTGTAATGTCCGGTAGAATACAACTCTGATTCAGCATTTGTATTGGGTAACTTTTCTTAAGTATTTATGTTTGTTTTTATCTTTTTCGTTGTTATAATGTTTCTAGGCTAACTCTAATAACTAGCCAAAGTTATGTAATCGTTTTATTTCGATCTTTTCGGTAAAGGAATGCTGTCTAAGTAAAATTGACTAAAATTGAGTTAATTGAATCTTTTTCTATCTCGTAACGTATTGATAATATTCGGATGGCGTAATTAACCAAGATGAATCGCAACATATAACCTAACGATGAACCGGACCGGAGAAGTTAGGATATGAGATAAAAGATAGAAAAACCGGAGGGTAAAATTGGCCGTCTTGAAAGCGTGACTACGGAATCCTATTTCTACCGGGGCGATTTGTCTTGGGAAAGATTAATCTTATTAAAATTGTGCTCGAGATCGTAATAATGTTAAAATCAACGAGTTTAATTAAAACTAACACGGAAAGTTAAATCGATCCGCCGACAACCGGAGCCTTTTGAATAACATCGGCCGTCGACAAGCGGAATAACCTCTTTTATTCGGGGTAGATTTGTACTCGGTACACATTCGACTAATCGAGATTAGCATGGGGCGATTGTGGAGATTGAAGCGATGACAATGACATATGACAATTTCATACGCTCGTGTGTGAGGAATTGTTAACCTCGAGGAGTGCACCGTTTCATTTACTCAATTGGACCTAAAATAAAAGGAAAGATCGAGCACATTCGCGTCTCTTTGAAAAGATCGTATAATTCAATTATATAAACTTTGGTTAGTTTTATAAAATATATTGGTATCTATATATTTATATCTATATATATACTTTGCAATCTATGTACATCTATATATATATATTTATATATCTATATATATTATATTAGAATAACTTTTAAATTACGCATTTATTTTATGTTGACTAGAATAGTAGTGATCTGTGTTATAAAATTACGGTTTAGATCGAGTTAATAACAGCTCTTTGGTGTTTAACCACACGTAGAAGAATTACCAAGTTCCCTGAGGATTCGACACTCTGACTCACCATACTAGCACTACAGTTTGACCCGATACACTGTCGGTTAAGGACTGGTTTAAGCACTACGCAAGGAGGCGGTCATAAATCGGGCTATAAACAAGTATATGAGTCCGATAGGTATATATTATCTAAACATGGTGTATTTGTAGGATTTGGTTATTTGTGTAATAATATATTTATGCTTAATATTGTGAATGATAAAGTTAATCAAGTTATGCATATTTCTTATGTTAATATCTCAAAGTTGTGGCATGCTCGGTTAGGACACGTGATATCAATGTGGATAAGTGTACTACTTGTATGCTTACTAAAATTGTAAGACAACCATTTCGTGGTGTTGAAAGATCGTCTACAATTTTGGAACTTATCCATAGTGATTTGTGTGATTTTAATGCATCACCATCTTTGGAAAATAAGAAATATATGATTACTTTTATAGATGATAATACTCATTTCTGTTATGTGTATTTACTTAATACTAAAGATGAGGCACTTGATAAATTCAAGATTTATAAAAGTGAAGTAGAATTACAATTGACTTCTAGTATTAAACGTTTTCGTACCGATAGAGGTGGAGAATACTATGATCCAACCTACTTCGGGTCGTGTGGTATTATACACGAGGTTACTGCACCGTATACGCCACAACAAAATGGCATTGCGGAGAGGAAGAACCGTACTCTAAAAGAGATGGTAAATTCCATGTTGTCCTACTCGGGATTGAGTAGTGGATTTTGGGGTGAGGCCATGTTAACGGCCTGTTATTTACTAAATAGAATTCCAAATAAAAAGAATTCTGCTACCCCGTATGATCTTTGGTTTAAATAGAAACCGAACTTGAATTATTTAAAAGTTTGGGGCTGCAGGGCGGTTGTTAGACTTCCCAATCCTAAAATTAAAACTTTAGGAGAAAGAGGCATCGATTGCATTTTCATTGGATATGCTAGTCATTCCAAGGCATATAGGTTTTATGTTATAGAACCTAGTGATTCCGTGGCTGCACATTCGGTTATAGAATCACGTGATGCTATATTTGATGAGAATAGATTTACATCTATTCCTAGACCAAAGGCTATTACTCCTACGATAATTAGAGTGAAGAATGTGGAGAATAATGATTCTCAAGTCGAGTCTTCTGAACTTCGAAGAAGTAAGAGGGCTAGAATAGCTAAAACATTTCCACCGGATTTTGTTACTTATTTGGTGGAAGGTTCGAGAAATGAAGTTGGATATCAATACTCATATTGTTACAATATTGAGGATGATCCAAGAACATTTTCTGAGGCAATGGGATCTCAGGATGTATCATTTTGGAAAGAAGCCATCAACGACGAGATGGATTCCATAATGGGTAACAATACGTGGATTCTTACAGATTTACCATGTGGTTGCAAATGGATTTTCAAAAGGAAAATGAGAGTCGACGGTACGGTTGACCGATATAAAGCCCGGTTAGTTATACAAGGCTTTAGGCAAAAGGAAGGTATCGATTATTTCGATACTTATGCTCCCGTTGCTAGGATCTCCTCAATCAGGTTATTAATTGCCTTAGCCACAATTCATAACTTGGTGATCCATCAAATGGATGTTAAAACAGCGTTTCTAAATGGAGATTTGGATGAAGAAATATACATGAAGCAACCAGAAGGTTTTATTATGCCCGGTAACGAGCATAAGGTATGTAAACTTGTGAAATCATTATATGGACTTATACAAGCTCCTAAACAATGGCATCAAAAATTTGATGAGGTTGTCTTGGCTAGTGGGTTTAAACTCAATCAGTCGGACAAGTGTATTTATAGTAGATTTGATGATACCGGCAACGGTGTGATAATCTGTCTATATGTCGATGACATGTTGATTTTTGGTACGAACCAAAATCAGGTAGATAAGTGTAAAGGACTCTTATCTTCAAGATTCTCTATGAAAGACATGGGGGAGGCAGATGTTATTCTTGGTATTAAAATTAAGAGAAATCAAGGAGGATTTTCACTAACACAGTCTCATTATATTGAGAAAGTGTTGAAGAAGTTTAATTGTGAAAATTGTACTCCGGCAAATTCTCCCATGTAGCCTCATGAGAAACTTGGACCTAATAAAGGTGAAACCGTGAATCAACTTGAATATTCATGAGTCATTGGTTGTTTGATGTATGCAATGACTAGTATACGACCGGATATTGCCTATGCGGTTGGGAAACTAAGTAGATATACGAGTAACCCAGGTAATTGTCATTGGAGAGCGGTTGTTCGTGTATTGAGATATCTTAAGTCTACCAAAGACTTTGGTTTGACTTATGTTGCATATCCTTCGGTAATTGAAGGATATTCGGATGCTAGTTGGATATCTAATGTAGAAGATCATTCTTCTACTAGTGGATGGGTGTTTGTTTTAGGTGGAGGTGCCATTTCTTGGGCTTCTAAGAAACAGACATGTATATCTAGCTCGACTATGGAGTCGGAATTTATTGCCTTGGCAGCAGCCGGTAAAGAGGCAGAATGGCTTAGGAATTTGATTCATGAAATTCCTTTATGGCCTAAACCAATATCACCGATATCTATCCATTGTGATAGCTCATCTACACTGTCTAAAGCGTATAGTCATGTGTATAATGGTAAGTCATGACACTTAGGCGTTAGACATAGCGCGGTACGTGAGTTGATCTCTCACGGGGTGATATCGGTTGTGTATGTGAGATCTCAAAGGAATTTAGCTGATCATTTGACGAAAGGATTAGCTAAGGACTTATTACAAAAGTCGGTTGTCGGGATGGGTCTACAACTTTGTATAAGTTTTCGATAATAGGACGCCCAATTTCCTTTGGTACAATGCCTTAGGCTAAATTCAATGTGGTAAGCTTTATATTGAGAACTTGAGCACATGTATTAATCCCGAAGGTATGTGCTATAAACACCGTGAGGTTAGGTTGAAGTTTTATCTTCTTAATGAGTCTTTTGAAAGTGCTAATCATGCAGTGCACGGTAAATTAAAGATTCACCTATATGAGTAAGAAGTATGGCCGCTTCAAGGAAAGTTGGGTTAGCTTTCTATATGCTCAAGAATGGATATGGACACAAGGCCGGATTTCTATAAACGGTGTCAAGAATAATACTTTGGAGTAGTCTCAATTCATGTGTATTGTTATGTACATGTATTCAAAATGTGTAAAGGGGTTCAATGCTTAGTCACACCCCAATACTCGAATATTTGCGTGTAATAGTACTAGGTGGAAATTCAATCTTTGTGATATTTTCATTGAAGCATGAGTTGGTTTATATTATGACTGTTGTTTTACTAAGATTACACTTAAATGGGGGAGGAATGTTGGTGATTTAAGTATAATCACAAGCTATTGAGGTTATCGGGGTTTAGTACAAAGATGGTTATGCTCGTAACGCTATATTATAAGTATGGAGGTGCGGAGTGCACGCTCATATAAGTGTTTACGAGTGTACGGATGGAAAATAAGCAAGTAGAGTTCGTAAAACAAGTTGAAAATCGGTTTTGGAAAAACAAAGTGACAGGCCGACGCCTGTCACCACAGGCGGCCGCCTGTCACATTTTGGCAAGGCAAAAGTTGAACAGAAAGTTTGTTCGGTTTTGGGGTCCTCACAGGCGGGCGCCCGCCTGTGGTTCAAAAACTGATTTTTTGGTGTCTTTTGGCCTTTTTAAGTGGGTACAACCAAATTGAACATTTTCCTTTAGGGTGTAACACTTAAAAACGAACTTCTTGATTATTTTCAGACATCTAAGTGCTATATAAAGCAAAGTTACATTGTTGAAAGAAATACAACATTTTGTAAGCATCTTTGCTCTTGTCATATATACAAAACACATCCTAAGTGCTCTTTAAGATCTTTGTCCAGACTTAAAGGTAAAACTCTTAGTTTGATATCTCACTTAAATATTCGTGTAACCCTGGACAAGTAAAAGGGTCGAATAATTTAAGAAGGACAGCGATTCATCGCGAAACGGAGAGGATCCGAATCTTCATATTAATTTGCAGGATTTTACAAGCATTGTTGATCATCTTTACACCCTCAATTTACAACATTACCCCAGTCCCGAATTCTTCGAACTCCTAGTGAGTAAGGAAAATAAGGATGAGGTCACCATAATAATATGTATTCTTTGGTGGATTTGGAAATCGTGTTGCGCCTGGGTCTATGATAAAAAACAGCCCGACATAAACGCCATTTGCTCTCAGGCCGAAGTGGAAGCTCAATCTTACATCCAGGCGAATAGTTTGCAGATAAACGCCCTAGCCCAAGCAAATCTCCTAAGGAGCTGGAGTAAGCCAGAAACATGTAAGGTGAAATTTAATGTCGATTTTGCTTTGAGGAATGACGGAGCAGTTGTTGGAGGTCTGGTTCACAATAGTAGTGGAGTCATTCTCAATAGTTATTCCATAAAGTTAAATGAGAAATTTGATGTGCTCACGCCTGGCCATTTACCACGCTATAGTCCTTGCCACGTCTTGGAGCTATTTCAATATAGTTTTTGAAGGAGATTCTCTTTTAGCTCACCAAAAGCTGTCAAATGCAGACTTATATTATTCGCCGATCGGGATGATTATCGATGATTGTAGAACTTTTCTTCATTGGTTCTCACATGCTAGTTTCTCTTTTGTCAAACATGAGGGAAATATGCCGGCTCACTTATTGGCAAAAGAAGGTTTAAGTTTGGTTGGTTTTAAAGAATGGGGTGCCTCGCTCCCGCCTCTTATAATTGATGCTATTTCCCACGATCTGATGCAATAAAATTCCTTTTAATTCTCAAAAAATAAAATAAAAAAATACAAGGGCAAATTAAATGCTAATAAGAAATATAAGGGTGGTTTAATAGTAGTTTTATCATGGTCCAGGCACACCATATCAGCATTGGTCCACTGCATAAAAATGATGGTAATATTGTAAAGTTGAGGAAAAAAATTCCACAAAGATGCCATACATGATCATTCCTAAATTTGATTGAATCTAGTCCACCATGTCATATTTATAGCTAGACTAGAATAAAATTTTCGGTGGATTAAGTAGTAGTAATAAGATTGTTTTTTTTTTTTTTGGATTTTTTTGTTTTTGTTTGTTTGTTTTGTTTTGGAAAGAATAGTAATAAGATTGTTAAAAGTGGATTACTTATTATCTTCCCTTATCTTTACCTTATCTTAAAATTTTAATGAAATTTATACTACAACCATTGTATAAATGTTGTATTAATTAACACATATCACAACTATTTATTTCTGTCTTAATAATGTTTTCGGTTTGGTTTTATTTATTTTCTGTTTTTAAAATTTAAATTAACCATACGTATCACATTTTCAATTTATGTGAACATTTCTATCAAAACTTATATTATATGTTTTTTTTCTTTCTTTTATATGAGTTTTCTTTTGATACAATTACTTCCGACACCATTTTTTTATTTTATTTTTACTTCCATCGTCACACGTGTATTTTTTTTAGTGGATATTAGTTATAAGGCCATCATTAGAGAATTAATGATCATTTAGGACACTCCGAAATCTTATTTAGTTATAATGACATTCTAATTTTAAGAAGGAAACTTATTTAGTTATAAGGACATTCTAATTTCAAGTGGATAAAGAAGAAGGAAAAAAAGGAAGGAAGGAAGAAAAAAAAAAGAAAGAAAAAAAGAGGAAGCGCTGGATGGAGGAAAAAAAAAAGAAAAAGAAAAGCGCTGATGTTTGTTTTTATTTATTTATATTTATTATATTTTATTTATATTTAAATTCACTATATTTCTAAAGGTTATATATTTTGATCTAAAACTCGGATCGTCAAAATTCTAAAGGATACGGTTTGATGTCGTCGATGCGATGACATTGATGTCGATCGCGAGGACATTGATGACTTATCGATGGCATTGATATCACGTCTCACGAGAGACATTGATGACTTATGTAGTGACATTGATGTTTTGATGCAGGGACATTGATGACTGATGTAGGGACATTGATATACGATCGCAGGGGGATATGATGACTTATGCGAAATGACATTGATGTTTTGATCGCGAGGACATTGACGATCGATGTAGGGACATTGATGTCCGACGCGATGGACATTGATGAATGATCGCGCAGGACATTAAGCTAAACAAGATCGTCAAATGATTCAAGATCGTGTTAAAGAATTGAGGATTCCACAATGAATCCAATTATCGAGGAGGCACAAACAACGTGTGGTCATTAGAAGAGTCGTAGTGAAGAGTCTTTGTAGTTTCACCAAACTTGTACTTCTTATCCATATTAAAAGCTCCACATTTGGAGAAATGCAAAACAAGAGCAAAGTCGATCGATGCAATTGTTAGGTTTTATCGCGATGACATTGGTGTCTCGATCAGAGGACATTGACGACTTACGCAGGTGACATTGACGACTTACGCGATGACATTGATATCGATGTAGGGACATTGATATTGTATTTACAATTAGATAAACTATCAATGATATTGATGTCACCGCATATACAACTTGATACACACATATGATAACTTTGTAAAGTAACTTTATTTTTTTGTTATCTTTAAATATTTGATTGATGTTGGTTTATTTGATTAGTGTTGGTTTAAATTTTTGATAACTTTTGTAAAATAAAGCGTATTTCTTTTGTTTTTTTTTGGTTTAAATGCATATTTTTACAACCAAAGGTATCATAAATTGTTACAATAACACGTCATTTCATAAATCGTTACAATAACACGCCGCGTCAGCATAATTCGATACAATAAGACATCACTTGCATAGATTGCTACAATAAGAAGTCATTTGATAAATCGCTACAATGAGACGTCATCGCATAAATCATTCTGATGAGATGTCACCGATCAAGGTTATCAATGGATCGCGGCGGTCAATACATCATGGTAGCCAATGAATCGCGGCGGTCAATGCATCGGGGTGGTTAATGGATCCCGGTGGCCAATGCATCCGGATAGGTGGTCAATGCATGATTGTGATCAATACGTCACGTCGATTTTTATGAAGAAAAAAATTGATTTTATGAAATTTATTCGGAAAAATATCAAATTTGATTTTAGAATAAAGAAGACGAAAAAATATGAATTTTAGTGAAAAAATTATGATGATCCGAGTTTTAGATCAAAATATATGACCTTTAGAAATATGATGAATTAAAAAAAAAAAAAACCCACCCACACGTTCAGTAAGTTTTTTTTTTCCTCTTTCTTTTTCTTTATCCACTTGAAATTAGAATGTTCTTATAACTAAATAAGTTTCCTTCTTAAAATTAGAATGTCCTTATAACTAAATAAGATTTCGGAGTATCCTATTACCCCTAATAAGTTGAAAATCAGTCATTTTAAATAATTGACCCATTTTTTTATTCCGGCAATACACTATGAACATCAAAACCATCACTTCACTAGCTGCATCGGTATAGTAATGAGCAAGATTATAATCTGATATGAAGACTAGTGTTCAAATATTCCTTTAGAAGTAAAAAAAATAAAAACCATCACTTTACTTTTAAAAAATAACTTTATCACATAACATTACTTATTTTTATTTATATATACTCTTTGACCCAAAACCCAAACATTCTTGGAAAGAAAAACCTAAAAAAAAAAAACAAAACAAAAACATTCTCATCCCTTTCTTCTTCCCACTTATATAACCCTAAATTTTGATCGGATCGATCCAAGGGTGATTCGATTCCAAACGGCGGCGTCACCTTCCCGTATGAGCTTATTGGTTTGGTTTCGATTTAGGAGTCTCTCAGGATTCCAGAGTTTAGTGATTTTAGGAGTCTCTCAGGATTCCAGAGTTTAGTTGCTGGAATTCAGCTCAATCGATCGTAGCTCGATTCGGTGAGGTGTGTCAGTTTACTATACTGATGAATTCTCTAAAAATTGAGCTGATGTCGTAAGTTCCGTGCTTCATAATCCGAATCGTTCCCGCTTTCGCTCCAACACCGATCTTATTGTTCTGCTGTTTCCACTTTGCTAGCCCGGTTGAAGAAGCTGCACTCGTGTAAGTTATCTTTTTCATATTTCTCTCATCCTTAATATGTTCCTCGCATTCTTCACATTATTCTAAGTGAATTGATTTAACTGTTTTCAGAATGTCATTTAACCTGTTTTTTTTTTTTTTTTTTTTTTTTCCGTGAATCGATTCAACTGACACCTGTTGAAATTATCAGAAGTAATTAAACTTGTGGAAAATTTCAATCTCGAGTGATTTTGTGACATTGTTTCCCTGTTTCATTCTTCACATTAGAGAATGTTATTTCATTTTATTTTTATTTTTTTTCTTTTAAGTGGATCTATTCAACTGTTGAAATTATGTGAAACAATTGAACTTGTAGAAAATTTCAATCTCGGAGTGATTTTGTGACATTGTTTCTCTGTATTTAATATTATGCTTCACATTCACATCATTTTGCTCCAACAATTCCGGTTCTTCATAAGTTCATTCATTCTGGGGTTTACATTTCCGGTTGGAGCTGCACCCTATTTTTCATGGTTCTCTCATCGCATTCTTCACATTTTGCTGCTGATTGTTGAAGTATTCTCGAACTTGCCTATATCGAGGTAAGTTAATGTATCTGTTAGTCAGTATATTCTTCTTCCTAAATATACATATATTTTTTTTTGGCCAAGTGAGTTGATTCAACCGTGGAAATTTCGAGAAGACTTTGAGAACTATTGAAATTTTGAGAAAATAATTGAACTTGTTGAAAATGTCAATCTCGAAATGATATTGTGACATTGATTCTCTATTTTTTATATTGTGGTTATCAATTTCGTTTCTCCTGTCTCTCGTTTGTTTCTGAAATTAGTTAAACCCATCCATATCTACTTTGTTTGTATTTTGTTTTTATTAGTAGTTAAACTCATCCATATCTAATTATCTTTTGAGGAGGATCATGTCTACTTATTTTATATTTTCAGGTCCCTATGGAATTCTTAGGAAACCTGTTCTTTGGGTTAGCTGTTGTGACCCCGTAATATCATGCATTCTTTTTCGTCTTTTATTGTCTGTCTATCTTGGTAATCTTTAGTTTTATTACACCTTTTTTATGATTAATGCTAAATCTATCCTATATCTATCTAATATTTGCTGTATCATCAGTACATGGTGCTTACCATATCGGCATCATGTATTGTAGCCTTTTATTCCGATAGCCTTGCTTCCAATTATTATACGAAACAAAGTCTTGGCAAAGGTAGATGCGAGGAGTTAAAATAGTTATCTTCCATGTTCATTGAGTTTCATGGGGTCTTGGTCACCTAGGCTGGATCACCATTTCCCTATTTACCTCACATCTTGGGTAGTGCATGTTATTGACACATTAAATGGTTGAGAAGCAGCGTACTGGATATCCTTTAGCATTATATGGTGGACGGATGAGCTTCTTGTACCGGTGATGGGTTTTCATGGGATCGCCCTCTACATGCTCATTTCTTGTTCTCAACTTTATGCGCCGTTTTGTTCCACATTTTTCATCATCGTTACCATCTTCCTTGCAATACAAATGTGGAACAAAACGGCGCATAAACTTGAGAACAAGAAATGAGCATGTAGAGGGCTATCCCATGAATACCCGGTACTATAAGCCCATACGTCCACCATATAATGTTAAAGGATATCCAATACGCTGTTTCTCAACCATTTCATGTGTCAATGACATGCCCGACCTAAGATGTGTGGTGATCCAGCCTAGATCACCAGGACCCATTAATCTCAGTGAACAGGGAAACATCCATTTCACCTCTTCGCATCTATCTTTGCCAAAACCTCATTGTTTCGCATGATAACTGGAAGCAAGGCTACCAGAATAAGAGGCTACAATACATGATGCCGCTATGGCAAGCACAATGCATCTTCTCTGATTATGGCTCTGCAATATGATAGAACAAATATTAGAAAGATATAGGATAGATTTCATGAAAAAAATGTAATAAAACTAAACATTACCAAGATAGGCAATAAAAGACCAAAAAGAATGCATAATATTACGGGGTCACAACAGCTAATCCAATGAACAGATTTCCTAAGAATTCCATGGGGACCTGAAACATAAGATAAGTAGATATGAAATTAAGAAAATAACATGATCTTATTCCGATCAAACCAAGTTTGATTTGATACACTCATACACAACACTCAATTAAGAAAATGAGTAATGAAAGCGTAGTGGTGTATTGAATATGAAAGATTGATTGGTTGAATGAGCCTAGAAAGTTGAAAAGTAGAAAGAGTATTAAAATATGTATTGAAACTATGACAGATAAAAAGGAATTTTGGCAACTGCGACAGTTAAATAGGAACGGAAGGAGTATATATATATATACACACACAGTATTTGTTCCCTTGGTGTCTTCAGTTTTCTTTCGTGTCCCCATTGACTTCGATTTTTAGATCCGTCGTTAGATTGACATACATTACTTATCATACTCGCACTAATTAAGCATTATATACTTGTCAACTTTTTTTTAGTTGGTTTTAATTTGTGGGGTGAAGTGAATGAAAAGTTGAAGAATGTGTGAATTTTGCAGTCTGGGATGCGATGAAGGTGTTGTTGACTGCTAGTCTTGGCAATCAAAATGAAAATTTAAAGATTCTTTATGCAGCTAATTTTACAGGATTTGATTTACGTGAATATTTTGTTGAAGACTAAATTTTTTTTTTTGGTTACATAGGAGACCCAAAGGCCTGGGCAAAAGAGAGATCAGATCAAGAGATGCCTCTAGGCTCATGTAAAGGCCGTTTGGACATATTTTTTGATTATTCAGTTTATTACTCTATTCACCCACAAATTTCTTTAGCTATTGTTTTATTCATCCCACTTCTTCATCACAACTAATCTCACCAGTCTTAATCTACAAATTAAAAAATATAAAACAATCTAATCAATATGTCATTGTTTTCACTTGAGATTGTTCTAGACTTCTAGTGTTCTCAAAAGGGAAATTTTTAGGTAGTGTGTACCTACGTAAGTACACACTACATTAAGCGTAATCGAGTAGCATGATCGATCGTAACTACACACCACACAAACAATTTCATGATCGATCGTGGCCTGATCACGATTAATCTAGTATGTATATTCTCACGTGAGTACGTAGAAAATATGTATAGGTGTTTGTTCAAAATCCAAGAGCATCGAGGTTTCCATATGTGCCATAGTAGATAAATAGTTTTAGTACAGGTAGCCTTATCATCCATATCAAATAACATATTTAGAACGTCGACGACGTTGGTTAGGCACATATTCCTCCGCTAATATTTTATCTTTCCCATACTGCGTTTGCAATGACACAGTCAAACAAGCACCGACTCCTCCTCATGTCCACATAGAGAACAAGTAGCAGGTAGCTTGCGGGCTGGTCTTCATTGCGTTGTTTCGGTACTTCTGTCAGCCTTGCACCTCTATTGAGTAATAATGCCTGAGTCGCAGCATCAAGGTCTGAGCCAAATTGAGCAAAGGCGGCCCTCTATACGAAATCTAAGCATTTCTTCTTACCGGTGCTTTAACCAACCCGCGGTTATGCTATGCTTAGGATTGGATGTCTTTGCTTATGTGCCAATCCTCTATGGGCATCTTAGTGGCCACCTCTTCTTTTCTATCTCCGGACCGAGCGGAGCGTAATGGCTCAAAAAACCGCTATTGCCAATGACTGATTAAGAAACGGGCTCCGGTGTGAATCAGCAAGGACCACCTTGCAAGGCTAAATACTCCTGGGTGACCGATAGCGAAGTAGTACCGTGAGGGAAGGGTGAAAAGAACCCCCATCGGGGAGTGAAATAGAACATGAAACCAGGTACACACTACCTAAAAATTTCCCTACTCAAAAAGCTTTTATTTTTTATTTTCCAAACTTCCAAGCAGAATCTTTATGACTATGCCCAGAACATCATTGAAAGGGTAATGCCACCAGGTAGTCATACTAGATTGGACTACCGACTTGAATATTATCTCTCTCAAAAACAGGGGAGCCCCTGGAGGATTGTCAAGGGGGTCATGGCTTTGTTCCTCTCCCAAAATCTATGAATTTAAGAACATGAAATTTCAGCTCAATGTGTATATATATATATATATATATATATATATATATATATATATATATATATATATATATATATATATATATTGCATTTTGAAAATAAATAAGGTATTCTTTCTAATTGTAGCGGTGAAATATAATTTGATACGTGACCAGGTTCGATTCTTGTTAGAGCCAAAAATAATTTATTTTTTTGGTAAACCCTTTTTTATAAGGGCCTAAAATAATATTTGGTTTCAGAAATTTAAATTTAGATAAGTGACGTCCTCGCTCAAAAAGGTTTCAGGTCTGAAAGACTATATCACATTGCCAAAAATAATTTATTTTTTTGTTATTCTTGTTAGAGCCAAAAATTATTTATTTTTTTGGTTAACCCTTTTTTATAAGGGCCTAAAATAATATTTGGTCCCGAGCCTAAATTTAGACAGGAACGCCCCTGCTCAAAATGGTTTCAGGTCTGAAAGACTATATCACATTGCCAAAAATAATTTATTTTTTTGGTTAACCCATTTTTATAAGAGCCTAAAATTATATTTGGCTCCGAGTTTAAATTTAGACAGGGACGCCCCTGCTCAAAAAGGTTTCAGGTCTGAAAGACTATCACATTTCCAAATAACATGGTCAACTTCATTCAAATTGGTACAGAAGCAACACTAATTAAGGCTTACCAATTCAAGAATAATGGAGAGTACGACAAGGTAGAGTGTAACATATATTAATATTATGGAGCTAAACGGCGAATAAACTTGGGAACAATAAACTTGTGAACATGCTTACCAATTCAAGAATAATGGAGAGTACGACAAGGTAGACAGTAACATATATGAACATTATGGAGCTAAACAGCGAATAAACTTGTGAACAAATAATAAGCTTGTAGATGGCGACCCATGAAAACCCATCACCACCATACAAAATGCACGTTCAAAATTAGATGTAACGGGACATAGTGATTCAACCTAGGTCATCAGGACCCATGGTGAATATGGAAGATAGCCATGGAAGATAGCCATTTCCTCTCTTGGCAATGAGATGTACCATAAGAAATCTTCTCAGAACCATCGCTCAATGCCAAGAAGTGAATCTCAATGCCAAGAAGTGAAATAGATTTCTTCCATATTCACCTCATTTCATGGGTCTTGGTTACCTAGGTTGGATCACTATGTGCCTAGTTACATCTCATCTTGGAACTTGCACTTTATTGACATATGAATTAGTTGAAAGGAATGTATTGGATATCATTGAGTATTATATGGATGGCGTATGTGATTCTTATAAAGGTGATGGGTTTTCATGGAGTCGCCATCTATATGCTCGTTTTTTGTTCACAAGTTTATCCGCTGTTTAACTCCATAATGTTCACAGTTGTTATTGTCTGCCTTACGGTACTCTTCATTATTGTTGAATTAGAAAGCCAAATTAACTTGTAGTGTTTGTTTTATTATTTTTATTTTATTCTTTAAGTCATACTAATTATGTATACCTTGATAAACGGGTGACAACTCCCTGCCCTGGCTTGCCTTAGCGATTGCCCGAGTCACTCACCTCTACGTCGATCTCGGCACTTGCCTAAGCGTCAATTCTCGTCTTTGCTTCCGTCTCAACGCTCGTTGCAAGTAAAAGAAAAAGTACTCTCACTTTGGGTGTCCTCGCACGCCTCAGCGCTTGTCCAAGTCATTCACCTCTACGTCGGTCTCAGCTGCCTCAGCGTCAATGCTCGTCCCTGTTTGCTTCCGTCTCAACGCTCGTTGCAAGTAAAAGGAAAAGTACTATTTCACTTTGGGTTATCTATTATTTGAGGTTTTAGTTGTACTATTCACTTTGTCTTCATGACAATGCATTCTTGTACATGAAGGTTGAATCATCTCTTATTTCTGTTACTTTTTTTTTGGTGTGAAATTAACCCCTTTTATAGTTTTTCAGTTCAAGTCAAACCGGTCACTATTTGCAATTTGTATAAACTCTTATATGGGCTTTCCTATTTTGATATTTGCATTATATTGCCTACTTAGACAATGTAGAAAAATATGTGAGAAAAAGAACACGTAGAAAACTAGGAAAGAAAGAATTTCAACTGAATTAGCAATTGATTTCCCTCATAAAGAGTGAGGATAATATATTTAGTATTCCTTTCGTCTCTTAAAAGATTTGTCCCATAATAAGTATTATATTATATTACGACCCAATACATCATAGAATAATTGGTCTTTAAGGAATGTAACATCTAAGGTTACAAACACCTTCATTCTTGAAGGGACTAGAGGTTATTTGGTTGTTGTTAAGAAGCTGAAGAAGATAAAAGGTTCCCATAAAGACACCTGGTGAGTTACTGTTGAAAAAGTATTTGAAATCGGAAAATGATAGGAAGATTTTAATGGAAAATACTTATTTTAATAAACTTATTGATTTTTGGCTAGATACAAACATAATGGCATGACTCATATTTATAGTAGTGACAAGTCATTAACCAATGGCGAGGATTATTTTCTAATCTAATGACTACAAATGAGTTTCTAGAATTCCCCACATAATTCTTTACTACTAGTTTCTTCCATGCAAATTAACTCGCATAATAACTTTCTAGAATATTTTACATAAATACTTACCAATGCACTATTTTAGCTCCATCCATACATGTTTCTAGAACTTGGGCCCTTAAAGCCTTATAAACTTTGGGCTCTTTGAGCATGTATGGCTCATTGACAATATCAAGTTTACATTCCAACAATTCCAAGCACCCCAGAGTGGCTTTCAAAACATGTTGCTCCTACACCTGAACGGATGACAATCGTTAGGGTACTTTTTTTATACCACATTGATATATTTGGATGTGTTTCTTCTTTTTTGTCCGACCTTGGCATCAGAAGACACATGAAAATATCGCCAGTTGTATTAAGAACTGAATAATAAAACCTTTCCATGCATCTATGATGCTTAACTTATATACCATCTGTTAAGTGTGTAAAGTCCCACATCGGTAAATTAGTAGGGAGGACGCCAATCCCTTATAAGAGGGGAGAATGTAAAGTCTCACATCGGTAAATTAGTAGAATGTTCACCTCTATATAAGCGTGAGACACAAATGTGTTGTCTAACTCGGATCAACCTTTTTAGACCAAGCGAGGACGCCGGTCTAAGCAGTTTACTGGACCATTTATGACTCATTTAGAGCTACCAGACCCGGGGTCTGGGGACGTTACAGAATATCAAAGCCGACTATCAGACGGAATTATGCGCTGCACCGTACAAGAAGACGGTGTAAGGATGACCTCTAGTAGGGACGATCCGGGAACATTCTTGGCCGTCCTGGTGAGGACACCAGTCCCTTATAAGGTGGGAGAATGTAAAGTCCACATCCGTAAATTAGTAGAATGCTCACCCCCCATATAAGTGTGAGACATAGATGGCCTCTAGTTACCACTAGTAGGGACGATCCGGGAACATTCTTGGCCGTCCTGGCGAGGACGTCAGTCCCTTATAAGGGGAGAATGTAAAGTCCACATCGGTAAATTAGTAGAATTATCACCCTCATATAAGTGTAAGACATAAAAGTCCACATCGGTAAATTAATAGAATACTCACCCCATATAAGTGTGAGACATAAAGGTCTTGTCCTCGCTAGACCTTTATGTCTCACACTTATATGAGAGTGAGAATTCTACTAATTTATCGATGTGAGATTTTACATAAGTTAAGACCCTTTTGTGGACACTTAAACTCACAAATTGGATATGAAGCATATTATTCTATTCAACCGAGACTTTGTTGTTTTAAATAGCCTTAGAAAGCATAACAGAATACCAAAGAAAAAGCACACGTACAACTATTGAGGCTGTCGGTGCATGTGATGCTTGAAATTCCCAATTGAGACAGCCCTCGTACCATCTTTTTCGATTGTAAAGTCTTCAAGCCTTTGAAGCTCAGGTGTAATGAGCATCATGCCATTTTTCTAGCGGTTTCTTGGGGGTATCGTAAAGTGATATTTGAAGGAGACTCCTTACTTATTCATCAAAAGATTACGACATGAGCAGAGGACTTATCACTTGTAGTAGTATTCTAGAGGATTGTCGGATCTTTTCTTTTGATCTACCATTTTTTTTTCTTTTTGTTAGGAGAGAAGAAATTTATCCAGCACATTTCTTAGCAAATGAAGACTTAAATTTAGTTGGGTGAGTAGAAAGGGGCTCGTCTCCCCCTCCAATATAATTGCTTATTGTTTGGCGGATAGCAAAGAATAAACATCATTTTTTGTCCTCAAAAAACTTTATTCTCCTTAAGTCGAGTCGAAATAATTTATATCTAAACGCACCCGTAAAAATCATGTTATGCCAAGAATTTGTTTATTTTCAAAGACAAGATAGATAACTTGATTTGGATGGCACGTAAATAGTTATCAAAACCGGACCGGACCGGTGGTCGGACCAGTACCCGGACACGGAACCGGTCCGGTTTAGTCATTGGACCGGTTAAAGAGCCCGATCGCTCAAAACCGTTAAAACCGCCGGTTGAACCGTTAAACCGTGACCCGGCCGGTTATCAGTCGAACCGGTTTTTATTTATTTTTCATAATTTTTTTAAAAATAATTTGGTGAGATTTAACTTAAAAAACAAAACAAATATTTTACCTTTGAATAATCAAAGCAAAATAAAAAAGACTTAATTTCACTCATCAATTATTAACATTTTTATTCTTTCAAACTTCGTCCATTTTGGAATAAATCCTGTAAAAAATTCATTATTTCTCATTATTCTCTTTTGTTGGATTAATTATGAAAACTGATAAGTTTCAGTATTTCAAATCTTTTTTATTATGAATTTGGTATTATTTTGAAAATTATGGACTAGTATGGTTATTATTTTACAATGTGCAAAATTTACAAACCATATATATTATTCAAAACTTTTTGTGGGTTTTCACTAGTATTGTAGTGTATTTATAATTTACATATTTCATCTGTATCTTGTTTGTGATCGATTTAGATGTTGGAATATTTTGGAATTGATTTTGGATGTAATATTATAATCTTTTATTATGTCTTGAATATATTATTATATATTAAATTATAGAAAATAACCCACCGGTTGAACCAGTGACCCGCCGGTTGAAGCGGTAACCCGGTTATCTGGTGCCTTTTCTAGTTCAATGTTCGGTCCGGTTCTGATAACTGTGGGCACGTGTATATATATCATATATGTTAGTATCGTATAGTTGGGTAGGTATAGATTATTTGGGGATATTTGGTCGTTTAGTCTTTCTTCAAGACCCCTCCTTATTTTTTAAATTTCTCGTTTAACCCTCCGTTTTCTTGTTCGATTATCTTTCTCCCCCCCATTTTTTTCTTCCCCTTTTGTATTTACCGATTTGTCGCTTCTTCTTTTGTCATGGTTCTGCTTGCCGTTTCGCATCTCCTTCACTCTCTTTCCGGCAGCTGCCTGTGTCATTGGATGGTTGACGGGTCTTTGGCACATCGGTTAAGATTCTAGCTTTGGTACGTGGCTGCCATAAGAGATTGCAATAGACTTGACACGAAGCTCAAGCGGCTTGCTGGTCCAATTGTTTCTTCCTCCGTGTCTGTTGTTATGATGAGGATGCCGACTCAGCAGCTTTTCTGCTTCAAGATATCTGATCGAGGGTGGTCTACAGACCCCAATTCCAACCCAGAGAACAAGCAGGTCTCCATCTCTCTTTCACCGTAATTATAAAGAACTTTTATTTGTGTACCTTTTTTTTACCCTTCTCGATCCAGATTTTAATTTCCCATGAAATCGTAAGCAATGAGTCTGAATGTTTTTGGCTGTAATAAATCTTTAGGTCTTCTTCTTCTGCATCATTATTCTCTGATTTCTTATTATAGTAAATATACTATTTTTTTTACCTATTGTTTTGATTTCCACCGTTTATTAATTGTATCTCTTTGTAGCTTGCCAGAAAGGGGCTAAATAGATTATTGTTCTATGTGTTTGCCAAATATGTAAACAATGGATTTCAATAAAGGGTATGTGAATAACCTCTAATTAGGCCGTCCAGTCCAACTGCTAGAAACATAATCAGGTCCCATGGTAATATACGGAATAGCTAGATAATGCATACTTCTTCCATACAACTTCTGGTAAACTGCAGGGTCTATTACAAACTACATTAAGCTGGATTTTTCAGTGCTCCACGCAGATTTGCCACTTCATGTACGCAGGGGACATTTCATAGGTATTATACTACATCTGCTAATACTCTCTTTAACAAAAAAGAAAATGCAACAAAACCAAACAATAACGACTTCATCTTTTCCTTGGAAAACAACTACAGATATGCTGGCGGTTGTCGTTAGCGTACAGGCACCGAAGGAAAGAGAGATTCAAGGAAAAGTTACACCACTCCAAGAATGTACAATCATTCAACAAGAGTATGTTCTTTCACAGTTATGCTATAGACTAAGTCACTAACTCATTGCTACATATACTGAAAATATTAACTACCTGCTTAAAACAGTATGAAACCAATACTTTTCACTTTGTGGGGCAATTTCATGGCGCAGCAAGGCACCGAACTGTTCAGGCTCCAGAATAATATGCCCGTAATCTTGTGCAAACGTCTCAGAGTTTCTTGCTTCTCAGGTAACACCACACCCTCACCTCCACTGCACTAGCCCTCAAGACACCAAACGTAATATTACTAACACTGGAAGCTAATTTCTACCTTGAGGCAGGCATTTCCCTCGCTACCTCTGGATACTCTTATATGGCAATTGATCCAAACATCTCTTAGGCTAGAGAACTCCGTAATTGGTACTCTTTGTGACACTCTTACACCATTTACTTCCACTTTACGTTGCTGTACAGCAGCATTAGAAATGTCAAAAGATTACCATTACTCTCTCACAATAACATACAGGGCCGATAACAATGCCGAGGCCATCCCTCAAGCACGGGCAGAGGGAATCGATGAGCCAACAGATCTACTCTTGTCATACAATGAAAATGAAGAAATCACCCCAGTTTCACACATTCAACCTGATTCCAAGGTACGCACTTGTCACACCACCTACCCAGAAAACGAGTTCACACATTTCAGTTCTTTAATACAGTGAACAATCTTTCTAACCACTTTTGCAGAATGCCTGGGTAGAGGTAACAATCAGCATTGCAAACCTCCGTCAGGAAATTTGCTACATGGCATGCCCTCAATGCTTATACAACACACATGCTATTCCTAACGAAACATTTTTCTGCAGCACATGCAACCGAGACCACATACCTACAGCACGGTATTACATTCTCACTGTTAAATGTCTACGTACATACTATATACACTTACACTAGCATATTTCAATATCGAACTACGCACATGTAATGCAAAATAGATGCAAAGTGTCTGCACGACTCACTGACAATTCGGGAACTATAAGAGCAATCTTCTTTGACAAATGCGCCGAGACATTACTCCACCGCACAGCATCTGAACTCCACGAAATGCAATATCAGGTATTACAACAAACTCAAAATATACCTCCCATTAAATCATACTTTACAAAAATTGCTTACATTATTGTATTCCACGTCAAACACCAGGGATTTACCCAACTCCTCGACGAAACAGAACAATGGCTCAAAAGCCGCAAGATAATTGCAGAAGTGAAGGCACAGCAAAATAAGTACAGGGACCATGTAACTCGTTACACAGTTCAAAACTGGTCTCCTAAAGACTTGGTTCACCAAATCTCAGAAAACGCAACACCAAACACCCCAACAGGTACAATACAGCCAGGTAAACTAACAACAACCATTCTAAACACATAGCTCCCACTACCACGTTCAATAAATAACTACCTCCCATCTTTACTTTGTGTGCTTGGCAGACATGGAAATGCACGACACAACTGCTCCAAAGGCTCGAGCAAGATGTAACGCCCAAGACTCGGACCAGACCAAGCAACATCCACGGTACTGAACCGATGGAATTGGAATCTACTGGTGAGGAAGGTATGTCCCAAAGCGAAGATGCACTAAGCCCCCTGAAAAGGCTGAAACTGAAGATAAACTAGACTTTCTAAGCAGTGGAAGAAAGTACGAAATGTATAATAATGTATCTACAAGTATGTACTTACATGTGGTTATGCTTTTACCTTAAATGCAGCTTCTCCGTAGTCATGTAAATTAAATAAGCAGCTGCTTGTTGTAGTAACAATACACCTCATAAAACTCTCTGTATAATACCTACAACTTTCTGTATAATATATAAATTATGTGATATATGTATATACCAATACCATATAACCATAAATGCACCAATTCCACATTGTACGACCAAACACGACTCCAACTAATCACGTAACATAGGCTACCTAATGATAATCCACAAAACAGCTACACTACAACTACGTTCAAGGGCAAACATCCGTGCAATGCACGGTGACCAACCACTAGTACTATATTAAATTTGCATGTTTGGTCGTCTGGCTTTTTGCGACGCTTTGGTCGTCCGGCTTTAGCGACGTTTTGGTCGTCGCTATACCAAAATTTTTGTCTTCCCCCCCCCCCCCCCACTTTTTTTTGGTTAGGTAAAACGAAGTCGTATGATTTGGTACGGTGTTATCACATCAACGTGTTTATCACTAGGGTTTTTATTTGAAGCATTCAATTCTCTGATTCGAGTTTGGAAATTTTAATTGTGTCATTATGTAGTTTCTATTGGTATTAATTGAAACTACGGTTTGACTTTTTGTGCACGAAGGTGCATTTCGATCTTCGTAATTTTTGGTTAAGTAAAACAAAGTCGTATGATTTGGCACGGTGCCACAAAAACTACTAGAAAATAAAATATTGTAAAAATTAGATAAGGAATGAGAATGCTCATTTGATCATGATACATGAAAGATACATAAAAATAAAAACGAGATCCAACTCCCATTTATCTTACTTATCCTTCGGTTAATTTACTTGATAAAAGATAAGAAAATGAAAATCTTCCGAACCTTTTCTTTTTTATTTTTTTATTAGTATTAGTTAGGGTTAAGTTTGGCTTGAATAATAATATTCTACTTACTAACAATTCATTTATTCGAGTTTGGGAAATTTTAATTTTGTTATTATGTAGTTTTATTGGTTCACAGAAACTCTGGTTTGACTTTTTTTGCACGAATGTGCATTTTGATCTTCAGGATTTTTTCCCCATATGTAACCTTTCTTGCTGAGGATGGTTTAAATGTTTTTCTAAGCATTGAAGTAGGTTGATATCTTCTTTATTTCTGCAAAAGTAAATTTATTGCAGACATAAAAACTAAAATCGATGCATAAAAAAAGTGAGGGCACACCGTGCATCGCACGGTGGCCCCCACTAGTATATATATATATATGTCATCTAATAATATTTGTTGTCGTCCAGCGGTCCACAAGTATGTTAATTTGCCCAAGACCGCCAGTTGTTATAACCAAATCTCATTTTCAAGCCCTTTGTGGTACAGCTTACATATACGTACAATTATTATTAAAGACACACAACAGCTGATCTATCCGTTGTTGCTCATCTGTCAATATATCATATTATTTTCTACAGAACCGACTAGACGAAAATTGAATATTTAGCCAATATTCGACTTCCCGTACTGGGAATGTCGAATGTTAGTTATACATTTGACTTTTACATGATCAATTATTTATATATGCAGCACATGTAATGTGGTAAACCGTTAGAGTTCACTACAAAAACTAGATCTTTTCGTGACAAAAAAAATCGTCACGAAAAAAGCGAATTTTTGTCACTGGAGTGCTTTTGTGACTAAATTATTTATTTCGACGCTTGTCGCATATGCACAAACACTGAAGGGTCCTGTAGAGACCAGTAAAATATTCGTCGCAAAAAGATTTCTATTGTGACAAAACGCTATTATTGGTCACTGAATCTTTCCGGATCTTTAGCAACTCAAGCACTCTAGTCCTGTCCAAAACTTAGGGTTCAGTTGACTGAACCTAAAGCAACCAAACCTTAGGCATGAGGTTGACTGAACCTAAGGCAAAACTAGAAAATCGTATGAACGCACTTGCCTGCCCGTCTTCGAGCATCTTCTATAGCTTTAGCTTCTGCCTGCAATCAAGCTCTCTCTATACAAGACATGAATTTTGGATGTTTAGAAGTTCTGTTTAAGCTGAACTCCAATCTAGAAAATCGTATCAACGCACATGAAATTAGTAAGTTAATAAAGGCAAATCCAGTTAAAGGAACATGAAATATACAACCTCCCATAAACTGAAGTAAAACCAGACATCAAAGTAGCCTACAAACAGACCAGAACATATACTCTACTAACACCAAATCAGACTGAGTCATAAAACTTAGTTCAAACAGATTTAGAACACAAGGCAACTCGTGAACTCTATTTTGCATAAAACTCCTAAAGGTAGAGCTGAAATGTATCAGATATTCAAGTTGAAGAATAATTGCATGAAAGGTATCAGCACACTAGAATCAAGAAAATACATTCTGCTCTCAACGCCCCAACCCTACATATCGACAGCCACTCAAATCAAAGAAGAATAAATGATCCAGGAAAAACCATCACATAATAATCAGTCTATGTTCATAATTTACTACATATGCTAACAAATGAAATCATGCAGCCCTTATATTACTTACATTCTTCATAATGTACTAACAGCATCTGAAAGCATATGTATGAATGTATGAAGAAACATTTCCTTCTATTTTCATGAAGAAATCAAGCAAACTGTGCTCTAAAGACCACGTAGAATAATACACTTCAGGCAGACTACACAACTTTAGCTAGGGACTTTTTTTAGCTAACAAAGAGGATCCATTCAAGATTTGTATTCTATATAAAATACAAGCAAAAATTAGAAAAAATATAGAAGAAGCATCTTAGTGAATCTGCATCCTACTTCTTGCCTAATACCCTGCACATCCCTATGCTGTCTTGAAGACTGAATTAGGATTGCACTTCCTTTCTTCCCAGCAAGTCCTGTTCTACCAGAGCGATGAACGAAAATCTCATATGAGTTTGGAAGCTCGTAATGTACCACCTGGGTAACAAGATACACATATTTAGAACTCTTGAAACCAGATGTAACCGTAAAGAACAACTAGAAATAGAACTGTAGAGAATTTTGTTGCAACAGTGTGGGAGAAAACAGTGCTAGCATGGAATCACATATGTACCCGAAGAAAAGGTAAGATTTTAAGTACTAACTTTATGAGGAAACTGGATTTCTTTTCTTTGCAAATATATACTGCCCACTCATCCTATAAGGCTTATTGCTCCCCATTCTCACAGTACTTTAATTTAAGATCTGCTTTACATACAATAGTAGAGGATTTATAAACAACTCCAACTAACAACCTTATGGTACTCGAAACCTCAGCAAACAACACATCCTCCCAACACATACCTTTCATGTCCAAGCACAATTATAGTCCCATTTCTGCAAAGATAGACAGGATTAAAATTTCTGTATAATTTTGGTTTGTAAAAAACCAAACCGTGCAAATAAATGCCACCCAATGCAAAATGAAATAGACTAATGTAAACAATGAAAGGACTTTCAATACCAAAGCCCTTCTCCAGAGCCACCACAGAACCCTACACCTTTCACTAGACACATATACATGAGGTGTACGAGTATTTACCGACACATCGGTCACAAAGACATAACCAAACTGTTTAAACATTAGTTCTAAACCATACCAGACCCATTATCCTCTGAATAAAGTTCATGAGTCTTAGGGAAACTAATTGGATCAGTTGAAAGAGACATACATGTAGCACCATCCACTGAAGTTGAAGAAATGAAAAGACGTCCCAGCCCCACTTCCTCTAACCGGTGCTTAGGCTTCTAGTGTTCCGGAGAATCAGATCAAGCTCTTCCGAATATGGTACGACCTCCTGCACAATGACGATTTCCATCGATGATGATCAAACTGTGTTGACAAACCATATTCAGAAAAATCCGACAAACCATGTGGAACTGTCCAAAAAGCACTCAAAGTGCAAGAGTAAAGCAACCAACAAATCAAGTACTACTGTTAGAAAACAAAGTCAACCCAAATCAATGATTTGAGTAAGATGTCGTTATAGTACTTTACATAAAAGAGCACAGTCATCACCCAATGTATCGACATTGATGAGCCAAATATGTACTTTAACCCATTTCTGCCAATTTACAGTCAAAATTTGCAATCCTTAAACAAATGAACCGTACACAAATTTCTGAAAATTTCAAATTACTTACTGCTCCAAGTTTCCCTTCTATGGTTGTTGGGTTCACCTTCATTTCGGGATTGGACCAAAAAGGATTGTGTGTATGAAACGAAAATGGGTGGGCATTTGGAGGTGTGACGATCGCAACAAATAAAATAGAAAAAAGAAGCAGAAAACAGAACATAATTACAAATGTAAATAGAGAAGGATATCTATATAGATAGAACATAATATAAACATAGAGAGAGAGAGAGTAAAAGGTTTTTAGTTTTATGTTAATCTATTTCACAAAAAGCTTAGAATATAGATCCAGAAGTTCTGGGATGATAGCAGGAAAATATACCTGCACTGCTGCTATAGGTGACGTATCTTACACAGAACAATCATATACACAAGAAAGTGCTCAATAGATATACGACGTTCACATACTTTATGCCGGACAATGCCAAATTTCGACCTCTGAGTAAAATGGATGTCATACTTTGAAGAGGCTGATTATTATGCCATATAAATTACATATGTCAACAAGAGCTTGTATTCCAGCAAACCTCTAGCTATAAGAAATATTTTAGCTATATAATTAACTGTCTTTATTTAAGGAAAGCAGTGTTTGCAACCAAGTCTAATTCATTCTCACATTTTTGTTTCCTTCGATCAGTTGACTTTTATTAAATTGACTAGTATGTTTGGATTGAAATTACAATATGTGAAGGCACATATACTGATTAAGAAGGAAAGGAAACAGAACTTCAAAAAAGTATAAGAATCATGACAGACATGAAAAGAGCAAATTAACCTATATGCGTTTGGAAGATTCAAAGCGGCTAGCTGATGCAAATAAATTCCAAATAACCTTCCGCTTCAGCAATAGAAATAGTATCGATGCGAAATCGATCTCTCAATCTGTTTTTGACACTAATTATTGGCTGAATTCAATTTCATCAATACACAAGCTTAATTAAAATATCTACTCTCTAGGTCAGGTGCACAGACTCCAAGAAAAGCACGATGCACGACCTTTAGTGCATGCTTTCATGGAAACGGAAACTCATCTGGCTTAGATATCAATTTGGAGTTCTTTGACAGCTTTGCATACAATCAAACTCAAACACAACACTTGCAGATCTCGATCTCGAACTTAAAACCTTACTAAGAAAAAAATCAATAGGTTTCTAGATAAAAAAAATTAGGTGTCACCTTGGGACTTATTGGCTTGTCTGTAGATGA
Organism: Gentiana macrophylla; assembly: GCA_026214975.1. Classification (NCBI taxonomy): domain Eukaryota; kingdom Viridiplantae; phylum Streptophyta; class Magnoliopsida; order Gentianales; family Gentianaceae; genus Gentiana; species Gentiana macrophylla. Next base: position 20,358,223 of record CM047806.1, read on the forward strand.
TGCTGAAGCATGTCCATTGAGTTGAACACCTACATAAAACAGCAGGATTAAAATTCCCACATTGTAGAGTAGAAAGGATAAATTCAAGAACTGCCATCACTGCTACATTAAAACTGTTATCTAAGCAAGAATCAAAAGCATAAATGCGCAAAGATAATCCTAAAAAGCATTCACTAAATGAATAACCTTTCAACAAGAAATCCAAAAAGTAGAGGAAAAATACAAAAGAATGAAAGCAATAGTGAAAATACAACCTGTTGCAGCCATGATAGATGGCAAGATCATTAAGCGCGCTCAAAGCAATGCCTCCTGTAAGGCATATCAAAGTGCCGGAGACTGCTCCCCGTCCCCATGATTTGCCGCCGCTACCTTCTTCTACCTCCACCAACTTGTGTTTGTTAATATTCCCCAATCAGAAATCAGCAATTTTCCAATGCGGAAAAGGGTGAAATTAAGATTAAATTCGGCTAAATTGCAGAGAATATAGCTTAGTTAGATGGCTGCAAAGAGGTAGTTGTTGGATTCCTCTTGATGAATGAAAGAAGCCTTCGTCCTAACATTTGCTTCACTCCAAATTGCTCAGCTCTCAGCGTCATCTTCGCCACAAAATCTTCTTCAACTCCATTTCCCTTCACACATGTTGACAACATCACTGTTCAAACCAACCGAAATTGCTGAATTTATGTAGCAATTCGTGAGAGTAAATCTGTTCATGAGACGAAATCGATCGGGATGGGGAGTGGCTTTCGTTGAGAACAGAGAGGCGGATCAAGGCGAAAACGTTTTTAATTGATTTTTAGGCGAAAGAATGTTTAGCGAGGGTGAGGACGGGAGCCAAACTGTAAGTCATGTGTTTATTATAATCGAGCTGATCCGAATCTCTCTAGGGCTCGTGTTTGACTTAACTAACAAAATCCAAACTTGATACTCGGCTCGAGCTCAATCGAGAAAAAAAACACAAGATCAAACTCGGCTCATTAATTACTTGATATAATTTGACTCGCCTCGTGAACTCGTATAAATATAAATATAATATATATATAATTCTTTTAATTTTATAAAATATGACAAGATCGAGCTCGACTCGACAAATATTTATGATTTAGCTAAAATATTTTACCGATTACCATATATGAAGCTCGAGATTGGTTTGGCTAATTTCTCTAGTAGCTTGACTCAAGTTTAAACTCATAAAAAAAATCGAATGTTTGTCATATAAATTATTATAAATTTCTTTCCAGAATTTTGTCATTGGAAATTCTCATCCCAAAAGTTATTGCATGATACTCAAGTCAGACTATAAGTTTTGTGAAATCCACTTAAACCACTCGTGACAAAAGCTTCTTTGTCACTAATAATAAAACATTTTATTGTCACTAGACATAACCCTTTTATGACAAATCTACTACTTGTCACTAAAAGGTTTGTCACAAATACATCTTTCTTTTGTAGTGGTTGTTGTGCAAATATCTGTTTCTTATAAAATCGTGGCATCAGGTATATACACTTATACTTTTTTATTTTTATTTTTAATACGAGTATAATTATCAATCAACATTTAAATTATCATTCTAATTATTAGATGTCACTATGAGCCTCCGGCCCTTCCGACATTCTCTTTCTAAAGGCGATCGGTATGAACATGGCATTTTTTGGGTATGAACATGGCATTTTTTTGGTATGAACAGGGTAAATGTGTCGCTAAAAATCTTTTTAGCGACACATTTGCATCTTTTAGCGACACATGTATTTTGTTATACCAAAAAACGCCTTGTTCATACCGATCGCCCATTCTAAAGCATAGTGTTTAATTTCTTGCCACAATAAACAAAGCAAACAAGATGCGACTTAATACTGATAAAGAGATATAATCCAAGTTTTAAGTATTAATAATGATGTTTCTTTTTCAAAATGAAAACGTTAATAATAATAATAATAATAATAATAATAATAATAATAATAATAATAATGATGATGATGATGATGATGATGATGATGATGATGATATTTTTCTCTTTGCATGTGGTAATATGGTACTGTATCAAAGTTTACGTTATTAGAGCCAGACATAATGGTATACTATACCACTTGAAATTTACACAGCGTAAGCCAAAATTTCAGTTATTCCACCCGACATAATCAAACAACTTAACTCAACAATCAACAATGTTACTACTGGACCAAGACCGAATACGTGTCTCCACGACTCCAACTACATCACCGATAACATTATAAATATAAGTGGCCTGGCAGACACTTATTACTTTCAGCACCACATATAAAGTAACACGTGGGGCATCCGTCTCGTTATTACTTTTGGCACCACACATGAAATAGTAATGAGTAACGCCATTAACAATAACGTTTTCTATACAAAACGAGATTAGTGAAAATGATGTTGTTTGAAACGTCACTTGCAATGACATTTCTACGTGCAAGGTGCTCAAGTTTTTTTTTTTGTAGTGATATGCAAGATAAAATAAATAATGAATTTGATCCAACAATGTGATGTCCGAAGCGATTTTATGGTGCTAATAAACTTCTCGGTTTATGTTTATTTTATACATGAAGCTCTCTATATCATTCTAAAAGGAAAGTAAAACATAATCTTTTGATTGGTTTTTAAAATGCAAGATATGTAAAAGCGCTATATGGAACAAGTTTGACATGGAAAAAAGTGAAGAAAAGTGTTGAAATAGACTTGAGAAAAGAAAAGTTGAGAAAAGAAAATTGTTGACTTCCAAATTTTATTCGGTTAAACGGAGAAAAGATGTTGACAATACATTTTGGTTGTAGGGTATATGGATACAAGTAGTGGTAGGATGGGTTGGTAGTAGTGTGAGGTGGTTGTAGGATGAGTTTGCGATAACAAGTTGTGGTAGGGTGAGTCGGTTAGGCGGGTCGTGATGGGGTGAGGTGGGTTGACGGTTACGGGTGATGGAGGGTTAGGCCAACGACACGCGATGGTAGGGTGGTTTGGCTGTAGCATGGTAGGTTGGTGATAAGACACAATGGTAAGGTGGGGTGGCGAGGGGATGGGCCGGTGATTATGAGTTGTGGTGAAGATAAAGTGTTGTGGGTGGTGTTCGGTGGGCAGTGGTTGTTGGTGGTGGAGTGGGTCGGTGGCGATGGGTGGTTAAGAAGCGTCGACAACATGTTGTTGCAGGGTAAGTCAATTGAGGCAGATTGGGTGGGCGGAAAGGATCAGTTACAGTAGGTGGTGGCAATTGGTGGGTCAACGACAACTAGTGGTGCCATGATGAATGGCTGATTTGTTTGGTTGGGGGTGGTTCTGTGGCGAGAATGAGGCGTGGGTGGCGAAATTTGGCCATGGGGCGGGTCGTTGACGGTGAGTGGTGGTGGTATAGGGGTAGGTGGTGTCCGGTGAGCGTTTGTAGGTGATGTTGTGGTGAGCAACAACGGGTGGTGGTAGGGAGAGTGGTGATAGGTGGTGGTGGGAAGGTCGGTGGCAGTAGGTGGTGGACTATGTATTAACGGATGGGTTGTGATAGGTGTGATGGTAAGGTGGGTGGCGACGTTGATGATGGCATGGTTATTGGTCGGAGTGGTGTCTGGTGAAAGTGGGGTTGGTTGTAGGGTGGTGGTGGTAGCGGGGTAATGGTACGGTAAATGGTGACGTTAAGAAAATGTATAGGAAAAAAATGAATTTTCTTTTCTTTGAGAAACCTTTTTTTTCTATTCTAGGTGAGGATCAAATCATGAGAAAAGAATAGTACGTATTTCGCCAAGTATATAATCTCTTTCCTTCTTGTTTCATTTTCTATTGTATTCACCAAGTAGATTCCGGTTTAAGGAAATCAACATTTTATTTTCCGTTGCATAACTCTATTGATTTCCTTACAACATCCACCAAGATTTATTGATGAAGCAAGACCGTATTATATATGTAAACTTGATCAGTGGCGGATCCAAAAAAAATATTCAACGGGTGCAAAAATGTTTTTTCTAAGTAAATTTTTTTTCAACAGGTGCATACTTTTTTTTCGGTGTATTATTCACTGTTTTCCTTTGGTTCAACAGGGTCCATAGACCCCATTGTTATAAATGTATGTCCGCCTCTGAGCTTGATAAAGCTATTTACAGCCTAAAATAGTCATCAAGGGCTTTGGTAGTACGATTGTCATAGACTTTTATCCAAGTAGGATTTTCCTAATCTATTGTGGACACTTCTTTGTTCATTTTGTACTCATCTATGTAGATGATATCATAATTAAAAGTACACATCCACAAAATGTTCAAAATGCTTGATCACTAAGCTACAAAGTGAAATTTGATTTGCGAGATATTGGTCCCTTGCATTACTTTCCCAAAATTCAAGTAACAAGAGATGACATGACATAGGCATTCATCTTCGTCAATCCAAGAACATAAATTAAACTTCTTGATCGTTCTATTATGCCAGGGGCCAAGCCTACTTCCAGACCTTACTTATAAATAACCTACCACGCATGAGCTCCTTTATCTCATTCTTAAGTCACTGAATATTGTCAAATAGTACGGTGTACCATAATATTTCACGTTTATGAGACTGGATATATCATCAGGGGCGGAGCCAGGATTTCCATTAAGGGGGGGTGGATTTTCACTTAGACGCATAAAAACTAAAACTAAAAATTTTAAAGGCAAATATAAGAGACAAAATAATTTTGATACCAAAAACTCACATGTCACTTGTGATTTTAAGCAAAATATTTGCAGGACTGCATATTGTTTAGCCCCCCCGACACCTCTAAATCATCTTACAGTTGACCTCTACGTTTTGCCATTTTTTGAAAATAATCCATGATACATCCATTTGATATATATCTAAATACGTCTCTTTCAATATATAACACTAAATCATTTTAAAATTGTTCACCCATTCCATTCCGTAATCGATCCTTCACATGCTTCATACGCAATTTGGGCGAGATGTTTGAAATTTATAGAGCAGGGAAGGAGTTTTAGAATAGAAAAGAGGGGTGTCCATGTGTATTGATAATTGGAAGAATGATTAAAACAAAAAGGTAGAAGGATTTTTTATTTTAAAAAAAGGTAGAAGGATTAAAAATTGTAACACTATTGAGTCATTTAAAAATTGTTCACCCATTCCATTCCGTAATCGATCCTTCACATGCTTCATAGCTGACGGCAATTTGGGCGAGATGTTTGAAATTTATAGAGCAGGAGGAAGGAGTTTTAGAATAGAAAAAGAGGGGTGTAAATGTGTATTGGTATAATGCTGGAAGAATGATTAAAACAAAAAGGTAGAAGGATTTTTTTTTTTTAAAAAAGGTAGAAGGATTAAAAAAAAAAAGGTAGATGGAGGATTCGAACTGCTGACTCCAAGGAAAAAGATCATGCATCCTACCACCAAACTACTCAAATTTTGTATAAATAGTTGGCCAAATAATTATTAATATTATAGTTTAAAATATTAACAATATGCAAGGGTATAATTGTAATTTCACAGCAAAATTTAAGGGGGGGCATGAGCCCCCCTTGCCCCTACACAAATCCGCCCCTGTATATCATTCTCTCTTAATCAACTTTGCTAGCATATGCCAACCCAACTTTTACTCATTGGATATCTCCAAAGCATGTACTCAGTCTCAAATATCTCAAAGTCAAAGGCAATATCAATAAAGGAATCTGGTATAATAAAGTGTCTCTACATTTAAAAGGCATTGTGCAAGTTTGATTGGACAAGTTATCATAGTAATATTAATATTAATATTAAGGGAAACTTTAATAAATATGCTTGAAAAGTAAGTGTTTGGGAAAAATATGCTCGAAATGTAGTTAATTGGAAAATATGCTTGCAGGGCCGCATTCGCGACGCAAGGGTGCCGCATTCGCGACGCATGGATCATTCGCGACGCATGCGTACTGCATGCGTCGCGAATACAGCCCTGCAAGCATATTTTCCAAATAACTACTTTTAGAGCATATTTTTCCCACACATTTACTTTTCGAGAATATTTATTCAAGTTTCGTACACCACAAATTACACACAAAAAAAGAAAAAAAAAAGAAGAGGAGAGAACCACTCATTGTTAGTCAAATGATTGTATAGTGAGAGAAACGAGGGAAGAAGAAACACGTAGTGCTAACATGGAAAGGAAAAGACAATTTTGAAAGGGAAACTTGAAAAATTATGTTTAAAAAGTATATTATTTGTGTTGTATGTTTTAAAAGAATAACATTTGTAAAATATGCCTGAAAAGCTTCTCGTAGCTGATTATCTACGTATTCGTTGCGAAATAGCTACGAAAACGCTACAAAATACTTTTCAGGCTTATTTTTCAAATGTTATTTTTTTGAGACATACCATACAAATAATATAATTTTTTAACATATTTTTTGAAGTTTCCCTTTTGAGAGGCTTAAATTAGAATAGAAATGACAAAAGGTATGGCTAAGACCACGTATGAGAAGCTTGTTGGCTGCCTGCATCCACAAACATTTGATTGTTGAAAATGAGGTACAGAAATCACCACCTTCTCTTTTTATTCCTCCACCACTTGTATTTCCAGGGCATCAATGAATACATACCCTATCAAGGTCAGCACTTTTTGTCCATAAAGTTTGTGCCCTTCTTATATTTTTTATTACATTGGTATGTGAAATATAACTTAAAATGTGATCAAATTTAACAAGGTAAAATGACCTATATTTGAGAATGAAGTACATAAGTATAAATATCAAATTATATATTTTTAACTGATGAATCAAAACTAAGCGTTTTGATCTTTTTTAGGGGAAAAGATACTGAAAACACATAAACTTTCGTGGTCATAACATTTTGACCTTCAAATTAATGTTTCTGTAGCAATTTGACTCCTAATCAAATTTTATTGTAGCACATTGGCATCTATCAAGTTAAAATTACTTATGTTGGCCTGGACAGTATTCAAACACAATTTTTTTTTATCATACCACTACATTGCACTCGTTTTTCGAAGTGCAGTACAATAAATGACATAAAATTAGACCTTGAGATTATTGACGAATTCACGGTCAAAATTTGATCACGGGACGGCAATTTTGAAGTTCGTTTATGCCGTTTATTCCATTGAAATCATAAAAATAAGAGAAACCTATTAGGGTGATTGAAAGTGATCAAAGTGTTTTTCCAATGCCAAAATGACAATACATTATGATCATGAGCCCATTTGTTACTAAAAAAACGTTGAAGGAATTATTATTATTATTATTATTATTAAGATGATGATGACGAAGAACACAAGAGTCTCAATCTCAACACCTAGCTAGGTAATGAAATGAATGAAGTTCATCTCTTGATATAATAGATGAAACAATTAAAAATGTCAAATATAAGACAACTTTAAGAATTATCTTTTGCTCATTTTTTTCTCTTATATTCCTAAGACATATTCAACTACGAGTGATCTAGTTTTAAACACCGATTCATACCTTAGGATTAAGACAAAAGGAAATGGAAACCGAAATGGTAACGTTATACATAGGGTTAGTATGTGTACAATGCACAACCTCAAATCCATTTGTGTATATACCAAGTATAAAAAGTGAGGGAATAACTTTGCCACAAAAAGTAAATGATTATGGTGATAATACCCTAACAAAACATAAGAAGAAATTTACATAATTAATTACCATATATATATTTCATCATATTCTTCAAATATACCTCATCATATCATAGTTAATAACATAAAAATATGTTTATCATATTGTTGTGGCAAATTTATCGTGGATATAATATTTACTAAAGAGAATAGGGGCCCATATATATTATGATTTGAACCATAAGGAGCCATAATCTGATATTCTTTATGAGCTTTCTGATTGGTTGAAAACTCAGAAAACTCCAAGTATATATCCATGGCTGCATTCTCTATCTCTACCGATATTCGTAATGGATAACAGCACAACTATCAAATCACTTCATTTGAATGGGAAATGAACAACTTCTCTTCTTCGAACTTTCTCTTCCAAAACCCACAACAATTTCCTCCCAATATAGTAAAAGAAGAAGAAGAAGAAGAGAAAGCTAGGTGCGAATGGGATTTCAATCTCTCCACCATAGTTACTTCCGGATCTGTTTCGGATACTGTCGGAGTTTTAGAATTCGACCCTTCCGATACCCTTCTTGCTACCGGTGGCATGGCGAGGAAGATAAGGATTTACAGCATTAATTCAATTTTGTCGATTGAAGAAAACCCGTTTGATCAGAAAATCAAATTGCTGGACCATGCGACGGCGTGTGAGTTTTATATATGTACTCCGGCGAAGCTTAGCAGTCTCCGGTGGAAACCCGGGTCGGGTGGGATTATTATTGGGTCGGCCGATTACGACGGTGTAATAACGGAATACGATTTGGAAAAGAGGGTCCCGATTTTTGAGCGAGATGAACATGGCGGAAGACGGGTTTGGAGCATGGATTATTCGGACCGGGACCCGATTTTAGGTGCTTCCGGGTCGGATGATGGCACCATGCAAATGTGGGACACCCGAATCGATACAGGGAAATGCTTGGCTATAGTGCAGCCTAGCGTAACGAAGAGTCCCGTCTGTTGCGTGGAGTTTAATCCATTTAACGAATTCTTCATCGCCGTTGGATGCGCTGACCGGAGAGTTTACGGTTACGATTTGAGGAACTTGTCCGGTCCGGTCCTAATACTTGACGGCCATGAAAAAGCCATAACATACGTCAGATTTTTGGATCATAACACAATCATAACGTCCGCCATTGATGGGTGCTTAAAAATGTGGCGAACAGAAGATCAGAAAACAATACGGACGTACCAGGGCCATACCAACGGCAGAAGATTTGTGGGTTTATCTGTATGGAGAGATGGCGGTCTTTTAAGTTGCGGTTCGGAAAACAATCGGGTTGTTGTATATGATAAAAGATGGGGTGATCCGATATGGGTTCATGAATTCGGATCAGATGCAGGTACTGCGGCGACAGGCGGCGTTAATTCACATGGGGCGGAGGAGGAGGAGGAGGAGCGTGGATTTGTAAGTAGCGTGTGTTGGAGGCAAGCGGGTGAAGCACAATGTACACTAGTGGCTGCTGGTTCAGATGGAGTTTTGCAGGTTTTTAATGGTAGAAGAAGAAGGTGATCATACAGTCATACTTGTGCGGTAAGTGATTTAATTTACTAATTAATGTAATTAGCATTGACTGATAAACATTTACAAGTGAAATGATAAATGGAAAAAATATATATATATTGTCCGATCAATATATAGTCTAACAACCTTTTACTAAACATCTTTCTTGCCGCCTATATATTTGGCAATATAACGATCATGAATTGCTGGTGGTCCAATTTCTATGAACAAGAATATTTATAACAAACACAATTCCTTACTGTATTAATTCTCTTACATCTCCAACTAGAACTCCGTGATGTCTATAACTTACTTTACCATGTCGTACCACGAACACAACTCGGACCTAATGGAACACCACACAGTCACACACATACTAAGTATAGATACATTGAAACCATGAAAAATCTATATGAATGGGGAGACGAGTAGGAGCAACATCAATTGGAACAGGAGGAATAGCATCAAAGAGAATAGGAGAGGGGCAGGGGAATAGCAGTAGCTAAGGGAGGCAAATTTTCCGATAATCCCGACCGTACCGAATCTCACCCCGACCCCGTCCTGAAAGTTTTCCGATCCCGACCCGAAAAATGCAGGAACGAGATCGGGTGTAAAACTCAATCCCGTCGGGTTCCCGATCCCGACCCGAATACATATGTATACATATACATATAAAACATTTTTCATCCCGATATAAATACCCACAACCCTAAATAATAAAAACATAAACATACTACACTCTCTGCTTCCGTCGTTTCTCACTTTCTCTGCACCTCTCTTCCGTTCTCTAATATTCCTGGGTGTTCATCCTCACAAAAGCCACCTGCCTCCACCGGCCGCCGACTCTGTCGCCGTTCACTCATTTCTCCGCCCTCACATTTTCAACTATTGTCTTGATTAAGTAATTGTTGTTATTTTTTATACTAACATAAATATTTTTTAACATCATATGTTTGGGACATTTATTCCCGACCCAACGGGTTCCCGAACATTCGGGTATCCCGATTGTCGGGACCCGACGCTTATCGGGTACGGGCTCGGGAAGAAAAATTGAATCCCGGATCTTGTCGGAACGGGTTTCGGATAGGAGGTTTACGGGTCGGGTCCCGACCCGATGCCACCAATGGTAGTCACCCTCTCGTGTACCATCTTGTAAAGTTTGAGCTCGATGTTAAATTAATGATCGAGCTATGAAATCGAGTAAGGAAATCATCATCAAATGAAACTAAGTCATTTACAATGGGTCATGAAAAAGTTACAATTTCTCTTTCACAAATATGAAATACATAAATTAGAAAACTTCTCACAACTACTTGATAACACATCTACGGAACAGATTATCATTAATCACTCATTTTGTTAATTATGAATTACTTCTTTCAATGTTACATCGTTTCTTGGGTCCTGAGAATCACATTATATATGTTTTATAGAGCCAACTTAAAGTGACTGAATTTTCTTTATGTTAAGATAACCGGATGTCTATTATTTCGTCGATTGACAGAGATTGACCAGCCCGACATAATGATCACTATTTTTACTCGTGAGCGGAGACTAATACCTTGATGATTCATCGTCGTTCCATTTCTTATTCTTCTTTCTCTTTCTCTTTGCATTACCAGTGATCTCTTATCACTTTCCAATCCATTTTATCTTTTATAAATTAAGTTTAACATTTCATTGATTCCAATATAGGCATAATACATGACCTATACAGTGGCAGAGCCAGGAAATTACTGTGGGATGGTCTTAATCAGGAAATTATTATAGGGTGACTTTGGTCTTTATGAAAGATAAGAAGAAAAAAAATCAACAAAGAACAAATAACTGAAACAAGTAAAAAAGAAATGCTAAAAATAACTGAAACAAGTTTAAAAAAGTTAATAAATAACTGAAACAAGTTAAAAAAAAGTAAAAAATGCAAAGAATAACTGAAACAATAAAAAGGAAAAAATAACTGAAAAAAGTAAAAAAAAAAATGCTGAAAATAACCGAAACCGGTAAAAAAAAAATGTTGAAACCAGGATTAGAACTTGATATAACAAAAACATACTCTTAAACCACTAGGATAAGTAGGCATTTGATTGAAAAAAAGACATATCAAATACTAATATCATTGCTAAAACTAATAAAATATTAAAAATAAATTTTTTTTTGCCTTTTTTTTTTTTTTTTTTTTTCAAATTTGGGGTGGTCTAAAAAAAAAAAAAACCCACCCCTACTAGTTCCGCCCATGGACCTATATTGTATGGGGCCGGTAAGGATTCAAATTGGCGCTTAAACACCCCTACCGGCAATTGATTGCCAAAACAAACCTCTATAGACATCTTTCTGACATACGGTATATTCTCATATAGCAATTAACATCATGTTATTATTCAATTTTATTAAAAGCAACATAAGGCATAGAAATTAGTACTTAATGACATATTTTACTTTCTAAAGATACAACTTCTGTACAACAATATGGACATGATATTTACAAAAAATTGACATCTAAGTAACTTCAATATTTCTGGATTTCACCCATAATATGACAACATTAATGACAATATTCACCACTTACTAACCGCAGACGTAGGCCCCCGGACAAGGGATGGGATCCAATAAATACACACTTAAACAATGGAGATAATAGAAAGAAATGAATAATTACACTTTTAGTCTCCTATGTTTTTTTTTTTTTTTTTTTTTGCTTAAAACTATCATCTATCTCTCATTGTTATGATAAACACCCACATGTACCTATTTTTGTTATGGTGAACACCCCTATGTTTCATTTTTACGATAAACACCCTTATTCATGTATTTTGTTACAATTATAAGACAACTAACGAGGTATTTCGTAACAAAAACACATACATACGAGTGTTTATGGTAAAAAACAATACATACATAAAAGAATCATTATTATGTAAAACCTTTGAATGATAAAAGAATGTAAAATAAAAAAAAAAAAAAAAAAACAATTTCCATTCAATTCAAGTATAAAATGAAATGAAACCAACCTCGTTGACGTAAATTTGTTTTTTTATAAAGAAAAAAAATGTTGATTGGTTGGTAACCATACATATTGTTACATTCAATTGTATCACTGAATATCGTATGTTATTATATTGTACAGATACAAGTGATACGTCAGCATATTCAACACCAGATGGGGATTTCGTACATCGAATCTATTTTTATTAGGCTAGACTACGTGGAGCTTTTTCTATCGCATTGGATTCTTTTTATTTTTCGTCGATTTACAGTAATTTTCATTTTACACATGATACGGACAAAATATCTTTCTACTGTTTTGTTTTGTTTTTGTTTTTGTTTTTGTTTTTGTTTTTTTTGGGTTAGGATTTCTTTTGTTGTTTTTAAGGAAACATGTTTGATTACCATGAATACGGCTGTTAACAAGCCGAGCCGAATCGGCTATCAATTATTTAAATTTGTGTTCGTTTCATGTTCGCTCATTTATCGAACGAATAAAAAAATATGTTCAAGTTTGGTTCGTTAAGATCACGAGATTGTTCGCAAATGATGGAGGTCGGATCGACACTTCGCCACGTGTCATCCCCAAAGTCATCTAGCAGTAAATGAGGCAAAATAACAAACATCTTAAGGGCCAAGAGCCTCAGGGGACCCGAACCGAGCTCTGCTCAGCTACTCTCCTCCCGACCTCTTCAGGTCGGCCGAGGCGTAAGGTCAGCCTATCCATGCCCGACCTTACAGGCCGGCCTAAGTCTGTCTCATAGCCAATTCCCCACGTACAAGATAAATCGGGAAAATATAGAAAGAATCCTAAATCATAACAACTCTGACCATGACATTCAAATATATACTTAATTATCTCCTAAAAATCAAGGGGATCAATCATCATTATCTATTCCTTAGGAAACAAGGCATTAGAGTCCAACATGGACACGCCATATGCATTGCTAGGGCACAAACCCCTTCTATATAAATAATCTCTGAGGAACTACGAAGACTTGATTCCAATTCACATATTGGATACGTAGGTAGCTTGAGATACAGTTTCTCAAATGCAGTCTAAACCACCACCTAACACCCCCATCCCCCGTTTCACATCGTTTTTAGGGTTCCACCATTGAACAGATTGTCACTCAGAGGAAGAAAACCACCGGATTAAATACCCGACCATTTCCAGCATCGTTAGTTGGCGCTAGAAATAAGGTCTCCCATTGGCAATTTGTTTAAAAAACATCACGATGGCAGATGTGAACTTAACAACGTCTATGATCATCCAGGCAAGCAATCAGGCTAAGAGCATAAACACCATCTCCGGAGGACCCAACAACCGGATCCTTGAAGAAGAAGATAACCCACGTGCTAGCACTCCGGTGCCTTACAAAAGGCAGCGATTTTTCGAAGAAGTAACCTACGGGCCTAGGGATCCCATCCCTTTGACAATTAACAATGATGGTCTTGTAATTGAAGCCGTGGTAGGCAAGAGTTTGGTGAGACGAATCTGCATCGACACAGGAAGCACGGTTAGTGTCCTATACTACTCAGCATTCCAGTTGATGCAGCTGAAAGACTCTGAGATGACGCCGATAGCAACTCCACTGTTTGACTTCTCCGGGCCTCCCGTCCGTCCCGAAGGTACGATTGTCCTTTCCACTACGTTCGGCCGACCACCAAAGGGCCGAACTCTCTCGGTTGAATATGTAGTGGTCAAGGCTCCGCCCGCTTATAATATTATTATGGGCCGACCTCCCCTGATCAGCTTACGAGCCATAATCTCACCCGCACATAACAGTTTAAGATTTCCTACCACCGAAGGCTCCGTAGAAATCATAGGTGATGCGGATATGGTTAGAAGCTGCTATGCGTATGACACGAACAAAGAAACCATGTCAACACGGGTGCTCATAGAGGAATTTCTCCCCGAAGATGAAGAAACCTAGTCTTTAAATGACAAGGCAGAGGAAGTCTGCTTATGGGAAAATCTAGCAGATCTGACCGTAAGGATCGGCTCTTGGATCCCCGATCAACACATGAGACAACTTGTGGATCTGCTAAAAGAGTTCATGGATGTGTTCGCCTGGAAAATAGAAGAACTGCCTGGTCTGTCCCCTACGTTGGCTTTGCATAGGCTGAATGTCGATCCGAGCCGGAAACTATTCGGCAAAAGAAGAGGCATTTCACCAAAGAAAGAATGAACGCTATCGAGAAAGAAGTGGCCAAGTTGCTCTAGGCCGGCATTATCCGGGAGGTAAACTATCTTGATTGGTTGGCAAATCCACTATTAGTCAAAAAACCGGATGGTAGTCGGAGGATGTACGTAGATTTTACCGACTTCAATCGAGCCTACCCCAAGGACTGTTATCCGTTGCCCAAGATATACCGTATGGTAGATTCAACCATAGGCTTCGAGGTATTCGGCTTCTTGGACGCTTACAAAGGCTATCATCAAATAGCCATGGACCCCCAGGACGCAGAAAAGACCTCGTTCATCACTGAGTTCGGCACATACTGCTATAAAACCATGCCGTTTGGCCTCAAAAACGCTGGTGCGACCTACCAAAGAACAACCAACACAATATTTAAAGGTCAGATCGGTAGATGCAAGGAAGCATACGTGGACACCTTTTAATCAAGAGCAAGTCCTTAGGCCAATACTTAATCGACGTGAGGGAAGTCTTTGAAGTACTCAGGAAGATACAGATGAAACTTAATCCCAAGAAGTGCACGTTCGGAGTCAGGACCGTTAAATTCTTGGGGTACATGATATCCAAGGAAGGCATCAGAGCCAATCCGGACAAAAACGAAGCATTGAGAACTATGCCTTCGTCAAAGTGTATCGAAAAATTTCAGAGATTGACAGGAAGGATGGCCGCCCTTAGCCAGTTTTTGTCCAAATCGGCGCAGCAAGCTCTACAATTTTTCAAAATTCTAAGGCACGCCAGTCCATTCAAATGGGACGAGGAGTGCCAACAGGCCTTCGAAGACTTGAAAACCTATCTGGAAGAACTACCTACGCTAACTTCCCCTCGGGAAGGAGATACGTTGTTGGCCTATTTGTCAGTATGTGACGAAGCCATCAGCGCGGTACTCGTCAGAGAACAAGACTTCCCCACATAATTTCTCTAAATTAATCAAACAATTTAATTCAGTTTAACTACGGGTGTAATCTCCTAACCCTTTCTACTTTCACTGTAAGGACAGTAGACAATCTATATGCAACTAACCGCCTTCGTTGGTTGTATTAGTTCATACGCAATAAGTTTTAGAGATGCCAGCTCATGACCGAAAACCTCTCTAAGCAGCTAACGACTATGACTAGCACGTTCCTAGGGATCTATCAAGACTGTGTCCTAATTAACACTTCACTAACAGTTCTTCATGTTAATTTATGATGTACGAATATTAGATTGGTCAGACATAAGTAATCATTTTAATTAATCCTGTCGATCAACGTAGCTGACGTTGAATCTCCAGATTAGGGTGTCTAAAAATTGCCCAGATTAATCGGTAAAGACAACCGATTAATCGGGGGCATTGGTTCCAATTCTAGAATCTACATTGCTTCGCTCTGATCTATTCAAGTAATTATGGGGTTGTTAAACATGCAGATTAACTATAACACGTAAATACAAGTAGATCTACCATAATAAAGACATAAAGGAACGTTCAAACTTCATACATTCGGTTATGGAGATCTAGCTTGATCTACTCAAGCTAGAGATGGCGTGGAAGGAGGGGAAACAGAAAATAAAGAAAACTTTATTTCAAGAAATTCTATCAATGTGTATGAAAAGTTATGAAAAACATATGTTTACATTGTATTCTGACACTTTATATAGGCTGAATAGCCGGCTTAAGACTCAATAAAACCCTAACCGACCTAGTAGATGCGGCAGACTTCGGTTTCTTGTCTTCCAAGGCCTCGATTAATCGGGCATGGGCCCCGATTAATCGGCCCAGTTTTTCATCCTTTTTTCTGGCAGATCTCTTCTTGGACTTTCCATACTTGTCCCAATGCTCTACTTTCGGTCCAGATCCACCCTCAGTTGCTCCGGATTGTAGTACATCTGAAAAACATACAAAACAAGGCGAAACAGTACCAAATCCACGAGATAATATCATAGATGCAGAATCGAAAACCTAGGACCATGACTTAGCATTTGACACATATTCCTCACAATAATGAGCCTATCTATCTCCTCTTGAGCATGATTCGGGGAAAACAATGGTACATTTTATGGTCATATTTAGGGCATTATCATTGAGCTCGTCCAATACGCGAGAAAGTCATCCCGACTTGGCCCAGCTCTCCCTATCTAAAGATGAGAAGTCAGTCTAACTTGTCCCTTCTCGTCCCAAAAATAGTAACGTGAGAAGTTAGTCCTATCTAGCCCCGCTCGCTGTAATTTAAAAATGAGAAGACAGTCTAACCTGACCCTGCTCGTCCCAAAAACCGTAACGCAAGAAGTCAGTCCAACCTGGCCCCGCTCGCCGTAACTTAAACACGAGAAGCCAGTCCGACCTGGCCTGACTTGCCATAATATGCAAAGTTGACGGTTCAGATGCCACACGAGGTTAGTATACACGTTTAATCAGATTTAGGCCAACGAAATGTTCGGGCAACATGCACCGGACTCGGCTCGTATAAACAACAGAAGTATGCCATCCAAATCACAGATTAAATGTATGACATACTGGGGGGCAATGATACCCCACCGATATTAAGTACTCAAAGAAACTATTCAATATATCTCTTTCATTAATAAACAACAATGAGAGTTACAATTATAATAATTTTATGATATTTGGAAACCAAAATGTCACACATTAAAAAGTCTAGGCATTCAGGGTCAGATCTTGTCACGAACCGGGGGCTGAACTCGAGGGATCGCCCCCATCAGAAGATCGGTGGGGGACTCCGATTATAGGTTACCTGGCCGCGAGATCCACCCCTGCTTGAAACTCATTCACCCGATGGAATACATTGTGTATGCGCTGGGAATATAAAAATCTTTGTAGGCCAGATTGTCGATAAGAAGATCAGGAAAATGGGCATTGAAGTCATCTACTCCCAGCACATAACTAGCCCTCATGGCAGGACTTAGTAGCCGTGTCAGAGACTCGATAAAGTCGGGAGAAGCCTTGTAGCCTCGGATAGCTTGGGTAGAAGCCTCCTGAAGCCGAACATGAAAGGTTTGGACAGTTGCATCTAGAGCAGAGGGCTCGCCTCGGACCTTTACGATGTCTATACAGCTCGGCCTCCCTCTCCAAGTGCTCATTCATGAACTCTTGGAGATGATTGGCATATTCCGACCTCAGATCTACCATCTTCTTTGCCTGAACAATTAACTGTTCCTCAAGTTCCCTTATCTTTTCATCTTTGGACTTCATTTTGGAAATCCTTTTCTCACGCTCGGCAGATGAACGTGTGATTCGGCAGAGAATCTCTTCACCCACAACCGATCCCCGTACACACGCAGCATACGGTAAAAATCATTCAATAAGGATAAATACCATAAGCGCAAAGAAATGGAACTCATATATCTCATAGCCTCAAAGCCTGCCTCGAGCAGCTCCGAATCGGGCATTTGAGAAATATCTTGCACAGGAGCAAGCAAAGAGGGCGACGAACTAAGATCGATCTCGGCCTCCCCTTCCCTTCGCTGATCCTCGAATGTTCGCTCATCCGCTCCTCCCTTATCAGAAGTATTAGTTGCCGGACCCGAGCCATGCTCGGCCCTACTCCTCTTTTCACGCCTCTCCTCAACATCAACCTGCTCCGATCTGTGGCGAGGGGACCTTCGGATAAGGGGCTTCCCCAGCTCCTCTTCCTCCTCTTTATCATCCATTACTAAAGGAAGTCAAAAGAAGAAACCTCGATGACAAGAGCGTCTGAACCTCATCCGAGAGAATGAGGCCCTATCAAGGCATCGTCCTCCAGCTAAGATAACAGACGAGCTATGTGGGTGCCAAGAGAGGATCCTATGGTCCGAGTCGGGGGGTTGCAGCCAGCGCGTTCCTTGTCCGCGGACATTCTCTCAGTTGACGTCCTACTTCCTGTTAGGAAATCTACGCGGGAACGCAGCGGAATTCAAAAATTTATTTCCTATCGACCCAAGATCGAATTCGTTTAAGCAATAAACAAATAAGTAGTAGACGGTGGTTACCTTGGTTGATCTATAAGATCGACGCTTTGACCGTCTAAGGAGAGTAGTTATGCATAGAGCCGCCTTAGTGTTCGGCATCTACCGCTAGTCCACACGAACAACCCACCGAATCCACCATTGGATTGTTACTAGAAAAATCCGATTGCTAGACCGGATTTTTCTCTCTCTCAAAATCTCACAAGAAGATCTCTTTTATTTTCACAAAAATTCTAAACTCTTGGAATTATAGTGTACAAAAGAGCTAGCTAACCCCTCTTATTTATAGGGTAGTGGGGCGTCCCAACTAATAATAAAATCCTTGGGGATTAAGTCTTGTGTTAATTAAGGAGAAAAAAAAACCTTTTCCTAATAAAATAAGGAAAATATAATTGATTGATTTATCTCATTAATATTCAATATCTTATATTAAATATTTCCAATATTTTGTCAATATCTTATATTGACTATATTTATCTTATTACTATAAATCATTTTACACATGTGTATATATATCACTTATATATATTACAAACATAAATCTTTATAAATATATATTTTGGAAACAAGTGTGCACATGCACATCATATGTGCAAATCCACGCATGTTTGTATATATTTATAAATATTAATATATAATATTAATATACGGTAACATCATTAATTAAATTGCACAATCCAAGTGTATCTTTATACACTAATATTGGCGCCACCTTTAGCCATAAATTGGCTTCCGGAATATTCTTTAATTAATATAATATTATTAATATCTTGTATTTAATTATTCATAATAAATAAATACTACCATATTAATTTACCACTATAACCTTTATAGTACGAGATAAACTTTCCTTATTCGGTCATCAACTATAACCATATTTTAATCCGGCTAGATGTTCTTATGTGTGTGACCCGATAGGCTTCCGAATATGTTGGCCGTAGGCACAAAGTGCAAATTACGAAAATTCCCTTCATGACTAACGATCACGGGATAGCGTCTAGCAACACACCGTGACCCCCAATCATCGGTAGAGTCAAATGCAATGACTACTACCTTTCATGTGAAACAGTTACCGTGTAACTTACAATCCTATCGCTGTAATAATATCCATACGGTCGTTAGTCGAGTGTCAAAGCATCAACGACCGTATCTTATAATCTGGATATCAAGCTCTCTCGAAGTAACTCATTTACTTCCACTTTGCAAAGATTCACGAGAGTAAGACATTCCTTATAAGAAGGCCATTTCAGATATTCGATCCCAGTCATAGGATACGCGATTCCCGGACGACCAATCATGTATACTCCGCATGCTTCAATATCATACCGAATCACTACCGCATGATCGCCCCGTGGCTAGGGAAAACCTCAATAGTGTCAAAGCATGACAATCCACACCGTGATGCCATGAAGACTCCGGTCTTAAGGATAATTACACAACCGCCATATAGTGTGATACTTATCCGTATAAGTGGGTCAGTCTAACGTACGCATTCTCTAATATACGTCCACGTACAATCCAAGTGTCACTACACTTCGATAGACGAGATCTATCCCTGCCCTTAAAGACAGAAGACATCTAATACGTGCTAGCCTGTTCATACTATCAATGCCCTGTTTAATAGTACATCAGCCTAGAGACATTTAAGTATCAAACTTGTTAAAGTGATTAGAGATCTCATCAACCATAATTGCCTATCATTGTTTCTCTATCACAGTTTAATACTAAGGACGTTATCATATAACAATTAACAATTGGTTCTCTAAAAGAACATATATATGACAACAGATAAGCCATTTAATATATGTACAAACATAAAGAAATAGTAGAAATGATCCGACCCGGTCGGATCCGGTCCAACCCGATTGGGTTTAGGACACTATTTCAACAATCTCCCACTTGGCCTAAAACCAATCACTCGCACACACAAGACCAAGTTGAAACACAAGAATCTCATGCAATACTCGCAACCAGCTCTAGCCTTAAACGGATCTCTATCCGTGGGGACTCAGACTATCTTCATACCATGCTCCAAATGACCAAGCCAAAGGAACCGCCTCAACACACACATGAATCTCCGACGAGACCATGGTCCTTGCTTCAAGCAATGAATCCACTTACTATATCAGCTATATAGAAAAGGTGGAAGAACCGCACAAGGTTAAGGAATGAACCTTCTAGATCCATGTATCAGCTCTCTCCGCGCTCTAAGGCACTACTGTGTTTTGACCTAGTTGTAGAGTTTACAAGTGACCCATAGGCCGTAACATTTCCACTCATCAGATCGGTTAATCAAAGTGATCGCAAACCTGCATCTGTAGCTCCCACTCACCTTCATAAGTCTCTGGATATACGTCTGTATATCTACGTTTATTCAATTCCAAGTTTCAATAAACTAGGAAACTTTCCTTAACTTGTTTAAGGATATTCTCGACATCTGCTAGAATCACTTTCATACTTGCTCATGACTCTTCATGAAGTGTGAACCTCTAGCATAACTCTTATGATGGATCTTATTGCAGTAGCAAAGGGAACCTTCTATAAGTATCATCTTTCACCTTATCTTTAGGACAAACGTCCTAACATAGATAGATCTTGAGAACACCGACTAGTAGTATCCCCTGTCGCGATCTATGCTAAACTCTTTTAGCATCTATATAGGTAAATTATAATCTACACAGCAGTTAAATCTATCTCTATAGATTCTTATTTCTAAAATAAGAACTGCTAATCCAAGTGCTTTCTTAAAGACCTTGAATTACCAAACATTAATTGACTGTGACATGGGGTATTAATTCTCGAGAGAGATATTTAATACCTTACTCAAAAATCGTAACACACTCCCACTATCCAACTTGCACAGGCATATCCTTCTTTTGACTAAATCAAACTCCTTTGATTACTAAACAAAGAAATCATCTAGAGAAACTTGTTTGAGTCCATAAATGGATCTCGTGGGCTCACATATCATGTTATCGTCTATGAACATCGAGTTGATTGCCCAACGTCTTCAACATTATAATATAGTCATGATACGAAGTTATAACAAGCATAATCTGAATAGAACTGGGCTCAGCCTTACAAGGACATTCCCTCTGGGTAAGATAGACTAGGTTCATAACCAGGTTGTCACTGGCGGAATCTAATTTAGATATTATGGCTCCTGGCCATATCTCTCAATCTTGCCTTTCAAACATTCTTTCATAAGTCGTGAGATATTCATTCTTCAAGATAAACATACCAGTAGCCTTTTCAGGCTTGAGGTTATCCACAGACTTACAGAACTTTTGTGTGCACTGAGCAGTGTTCTATACCTCGCCGCTATGCGGCGTCTGCTCATGTTCCTATGGTTGAATATATCTTTGTGGTTCTCAAACTCTTTTGAGATCTAATTTACTCCCACCGTTTCTTTTGGAAGAAACACTTCCTCTAAAAGACAGCATGTTCGGAGACAAACAATTTGCTCTACGGATAAGTAAATAATATCCAACGTGCTAGCTAAGACATTCACAAAGTTGCATATGTCGTACTAGGCTCCAAGCCTTTCTGACTTTGCCTATGACAACTTCAAATCATCGGTTAAGATAGATTCGACACTATCCTCTTCCATTTCTAATATGGAATTTATTCAACCTTTATTCTTTGGAACTCGGTTAAGTATAAGGGCACTATCCCGAAACGGGTAAGGGATACTTCGCATGGCTTGCGTCACACATTTATCATATAAAGTGTTGTTTCCATTTTGGGAACACAATCTAATGCGTATCCCAAAGATGGTATCCTTCAAGGAGAATCTTATTCCTTTCGGATGACTGAACACCTTCAGTATTAATTACTTCAATCCAATTGAAGATTAATTCCTAAGTAGCTCATCAATCTCATATTCATACTAGCTCGAACTTTTCAGGCTTTCCGAATTATGCACTTCACTGAGTACACTTGACTATTTCTAAAATAGTCGTAGAGATTAACAAAAAATTATTTGTGGCATTAATTGTCATAAGCCAACAAACATCGGTATGTTTAGGTTTTAGACAATTTTTTCTAGAATTTATAACCTTTTCATAAAAGGGTATTTTAGTCATCTTTAGATAAGATACGTATCACCCACATGATTCATAATCACATGGTTCAGACATCATCTGAATGACATTTGATTATACGTTTCTCTTCCAGAGAGTCGACATCTAGAACAACTACAAATATAAAGGATAACAGCCATACAAATATTTAGTTGAGATTTCATCACACATATCAACTATATAGTGACAACAATCTAGTATGTTAGATTCAGTGACCTTTCAACTTTATCGGAATAACATTTATTCTTTACAATTGAATATGTCTACTAAATCCTAACAAGCAACTGAAAACATGTTCTTCATAAGAACCGGAACACAATAACATTTATTTAGTTCCCTTATCAGTTTACTAGATTCAGAATACGGTAAGTGTCACAACGTTTGCTTCACCTTCCATAGCTGCATTTAATCTTTCTAATTTAATCACTCTCGTAAGACATCATATATCTTAGAGTCAACCTTGAACTTAGATAGATTTATCTCAACTCACTTGTCTACAATAGAGACTTTAATAAGTTCTCTATTTAAGCACACGCCCTAACTTCCTTTTTAATCCTTCAAGCACTTGTAAATATTTCTTAGTGTAGTCTTCATAAAACTTAAGAAAGATCACAAGAGCTATGTCTTTAATTTCCTTTCATAAAGAAAATATAAAGTTTATTAAATAGTTTATTTAACCTTTTGAATCGTATTCAAAACATTGACTATTTAATTAACCTTTAAGCAATGATTAAAGAAATAAGTCGATACTTAAATCTTACAATTTTGAAAACAACCTTTCCAAAATTTGATGTGGTCATTCTTATCCAACGTTTGGATTAATTGTCATCATATGACTGAATGATCATGTTGGATCGTATCCAATGTCATGAGCTTCCGCCTTTCTTTAATAATTAAAGTCTTGGAGAACTCCATCATATATGTAGTCTCCTTGTCTCTAACTACTATAACGGGATTGCTCGTGTCATTGCTTTATTAAAAGGATTAAAATTTACTTAACATTTCTTGAGAACGTTTCTCAAACAGTCATAATTTGGATTTACTAATCGAGAATAAAACATAAATATAAAGTTTGCTAAAACCACAACATAAAAATAAAGATACAAGAGTGTTGTTGTCTATACACGTAAAATCAAATATGGTCTTTGGGATTATGATTTTTATCCCACTAGTCAACTACTCCCAATTGACTTTCAAGGATTTTTCAAAATCCTTTAGTGGCTGAAATCCTATCTAGTTGACTCGATCCCCGACGTGGGCCGATCGACCGGATCAATTTTGACGGGTAGGTACTTCTTACCAATCGCGTCTAACGTGACTTCCTGTGGTTTGACTAGTCAATTCTTTGACAGTTCACATCGTCTATGTGATAGTCAACCTTATGTCTCTAAAATCAGACGGTCCTGACATGGGCCAATCACCGAAAGATTCTTAGTCGAGTCGTAACCCAAATATTCATGAGATCTCATAACGATCATATCTCGATAATGACGATATACCCGTGGTAGGTCAACTCCCGACATGGGCCGATCAGTTGGATCCGAACAAGGGCTCTTCACCGTCACTATAATATTGGGAGACATTTTATAACTCGATTTTTGTTGTGGGAGTAATTACGTAAATTAATTCACTTAATTAATTTAACTACGGTCTCATCAAGTATATCTATCTCTATAGACATACATCCTACACATTCATCTAAATCGTGTCTAGTTATGCATCTATCGTATCATAGAAAATAAATACAAGCACAAAATAAATAAATGCGTAAAGTAACCGGTATGATCATGGACTTTTCCTAGGTGCGGTTTCGAATACAAACTGACGAAACCGCGGGTCACAATCTAAGGGTAGCTGCAACCGTCAATAGGATCTTTAATGCTCCATTCTCCAATGAGATCTTTATTTTCGTCTTTCTTTGGTTTTCATCTTCTGCTCCATTCTTGTTACATTTAATTTTATCTAATAAAATAAATACACCCGCCGCACACGGGGGGAGCTAACGGGAATAGGATAAATGGAGAAAATAAACTAGGTCACGTTCTTCATGGCCTAGGACAATTTTTAAACCAACAGAAAAATTAAATCATTCACATCTATCCTATCGGTCGAGTCCATGATCAACCGGGGTCCATATAATCATATTATATCTACTATATCTAATCCATACAATAACATCTTATGAAAAAGGTAAAATTAAAATTTTAATTACTTGCGTCTTAGTTAATCAATTAACATTTAATCTATTAAATAATTTTATCCAATCAATTAACTATTTAACATTTAATTAATTAAATGATTTTAATCGAAATAAAATTAACGATTAATTTTAAACGATTTTAATTAATTAGAACTATTCTAAAAATAAATCAAAATTAAAATTAAGTCTCTTTTGTTTCTTCCCTTTTGATTCTTAATCAAAAGGGATGACTTTGGTTTCCTAAACCAAAAGGCATCTTCCTAAACCAAATTCGGTTTAGGCCCGGCCTCTTTCCAAAATTAAAATTTTGGAAGTGACCTAGGCCTAGGCATTTTATAAATCAAATATTTCAGAAGGCTTGCAGCCTATTCCAAATCAAATATTTGGAAAGACCAAATAATTTTGGTTTAGCGCAGCCACTTTTCAAAATCAAAATTTTGGACCGGCGCAATTTTTACAAATCAAATATTTGAAAAGGCGCAGCGCATTCCAAATCAAAATTTGGAAAGACCAATATTATTTTAATGCCATGTGGGCATCCCAATGGCCCAAACTATTTGAACCATTGGTTAGCCACATGACACAACAAAACAAAGTAGGAATTATCAATCACAACTATGAACCATATTGAATCACAAAATACATAAAACAAAAATTTGGAGATCCGCCAGCATTGACCGGTCAACCGATCGCGGCGGCGAGTTAACCTCTTGCGCGCGCGCTGACCGGTTACCTCTATCGCCGCCGCCGCCGACCGGCCCGCCCGATGGTGGTGTTGCCGCCAATCGGCCGAGCACCACCCGATCTCGTTTTTCTTTTCTTTTCTTTTCATGTATCACTTTTGTGAATCAAAAAAATCTTTCATCTTTTAATTATGTGATTTAAACGATAAAATTAACTACGCAAAATAACATGTTTATTGCTTAAGCTCGAAGCTCGCTCTGATACCACTGTTAGGAAATCTACGCGGGAACGCAACGGAATTCAAAAATTTATTTCCTATCGACCCAAGATCGACTTCATTTAAGCAATAAACAAATAAGTAGTAGACGGTGGTTACCTTGGTTGATCTATAAAATCGACGCTTTGAGCGTCTAAGGAGAGTAGTTCTGCATAGAGCCGCCCAAGTGTTCGGCCTCTACCACTAGTCCACACGAACAACCCGTCGGAATCCACCATTGGATTGCTACTAGAAAAATCCGGTTGCTAGACCGGCTTTTTCTCTCTCTCAAAATCTCACAAGAAGCTCTCTTTTATTTTCACAAGAATTCTAAACTCTTGGAATTATGGTGTCAAAAAAGCTAATTAACCCCTCCTATTTATAGGTAGTAGTGGGCGCCTCAACTAATAATAAAATCCTTGGGGATTAAGTCTTGTGTTAATTAAGGAGAAAGAAAACATTTTCCTAATAAAATAAGGAAAATATAATTGATTGGTTTATCTCATTAATATTCAATATCTTATATTAAATATTTTCAATATTTTGTCAATATCTTATATTGACTATATTTATCTTATTACCATAAATCAATTTACACATGTGTATATATATCACTTATATATATTACAAACATAAATATAAATATATATTTTGGAAACAAGTGTGCACATGCACATCATATGTGCAAATCCACGCATGTTTGTATATATTTATAAATATTAATATCTAATATTAATATATGGTAAGACCATTAATTAAATTGCACAATCCAAGTGTATCTTTATACACAAATATTGGCGCCACCTTTAGCCATAAATTGGCTTCCGGAATATTCTTTAATTAATATAATACTATTTATATCTTGTATTTAATTTATTCATAATAAATAAATACCACCATATTAATTTACCACTATAACCTTTATAGTACGAGATAAACTTTCCTTATTCGGTCATCAACTATAACCACATTTTAATCCGGCTAGATGTTCTTATGTGTGTGACCCGATAGGCTTCCGAATATGTTGGCCGTAGGCACAAAGTACAAATTACGAAAATTCCCTTCATGCCTAACGATCACGGGATAGCGTCTAGCAACACACCGTGACCCCCAATCATTGGAAGAGTCAAATGCAACGACTACTACCTTTCATGTGAAACAGTTACCGTGTAACTTACAATCCTATCGCTGTAATAATATTCATACGGTCGTTAGTCGAGTGTCAAAGCATCAACGACCGTATCTTATAATCTGGATATCAAGCTCTCTCGAAGTAACTCATTTACTTCCACTTTGAAAAGATTCACGAGAGTACGACATTCCTTATAAGAAGGCCATTTCGGATATTTGATCCCACTCATAGGATACGCGATTCCCGGACGACCAATCATGTATACTCCGTATGCTTCAATATCATACCCAATCACTACCGCATGATCGCCCGGTGGCTAGGGGAAACCTCAATAGTTTCAAAGCATGACAATCCACACCGTGATGCCATGAAGACTCCGGTCTTAAGGATAATTACACAGCCGTCACATAGTGTGACACTTATCCGTGTAAGTGGGTCAGTCTAACGTACGCATTCTATAATACACGTCAACGTACAGTCCAAGTGTCACTACACTTCGATAGACGAGATATATCCCTGCCCTTAAAGACAGAAGACATCTAATACGTGCTAGCTTGTTCATACTATCAATGCCCTGTTTAATAGTACATCAGCCTAGAGACATTTAAGTTTCAAACTTGTTAAAGTGATTAGAGATCTCATCAACCATAATCGCCTATCATGGTTTCTCTATCACAGTTTAATACTAAGGACGTTATCATATAACAATTCACAATTGGTTCTCTAAAAGAACATATATATGACAACAGATAAACCATTTAATATATGTACAAACATAAAGAAATAGTAGAAATGATCCGACCCGGTCGGATCCGGTCCAACCCGATTGGGTTTAGGACACTATTTCAACACTTCCCCCTACGGATGGGGGCTTGAAGGCCGGCTAGGTTCCTCATTGCAAGTAAGAAAAGTCCAAAAAATTACTAATACTAGTGGGGAATCTAAATAAATAAGAAATCAGCAATACTCATGAACATCCCGGTTGTCGCCGCTTAGGGGAACATGGGAGATTGGGCCGGCTGCATTAATCAGCTCGCAGGACAACTCACGTAACTTCATAACAATCCCCGCTTTCTGAATAGTGTCTATAGGGGTAGAATTTAGAAGTGTCAGACACTCATCCTTTTGCAAATAGCTTGTCTTCCAGCATCCAAGCGAAGATCTCCCCCCGTCTCTGACATAAAAATAGTGCCCTCTCCACTCCTTTTACTTAGGGCCATCGACAAGCATTTCTTTTACTCCTGACTGGTGAGAAAAGTGGTACCATCCTTTAATCCTCGGACTCTGCGCAATGCGATGAAAGACCCGGAAGTGGCCTACCGAAAAGAGTACTCCAACCGCTCGGCACAAAATAGCAAACCCTATAAGGGTCCTAATGCCCGAAGGAGCCATTTGAGCTGCACCTATCCCGTAATGCCGCAACACAGACAAGAACGCCAAGCACAAAGGTAACATCAGGCCAGCCTTTAACTGGGCCTTGTAGATAGCGAAATACCCATCAGAAGGGTGCTACGTGTACGAACAAGGGTCAACAGGAAGCAAGGGTGCAAATTCCTCCGGATTTACCTCGTATTCACGGCAGGTGTGCTCCATACTGCTCTGAGCCAGAACTGAGGTTACCCCATGACCACCCATGATATCTTCGGTAGCCCGTTGAACCTTGAGCCTCAAAATAGGGTCAAATGTGCTTGATGAAGGACCAGAAGAGGAAACGGCGGAAACTTGCTGAGGAGGAACCCACGGGATTTTTTTAAGAACCATGGGCCTGGTCCAGGACTCTCTTATCACAGCCTCTGTCCCGGGTGAAAGCGGCTCTGTTAGGAACATTTTATTATGTTTTGATGATGGCCATACTAGCTGTTATAGCAAGCCTGAAATAAGTTAGAAATCTCTGTATAAGTCTTTATTTAGAGTCTGACATGTTGTATAAGTTGAGTCAGACAAGTATTGTACTAGTTGGTAGGATGGCGAAGTAAAACAGAAATCCGGCAGAGTGAAGCCAGCCAAGTACCAGCAAAGAAGCATGAAGACTATGGCACGAATTATAACCAGGGAAGTCTGTGATGACCTTGGATAAGTCTAAGTTATAATTCAAGTGATGAAATTCATTGTCAAATATGGTGTACATTGATCTCACCCAAATCAAGGATCAGTGAAGGACAAGGAGTCTTGTAAAATCAAAGAAATCAAGAAAGCAGTAAACATGCAAAGTAAACTATCTATCGGCTGAGTAAAGACAAAGCAGTGAAGGAAGAACTAAACAGCCGAGTTAGCAGGATCACTTAACCGTTCAAGGAACAGCCAAGTGAACTATACTTGTTCAGATTATGAAAAATAAGAAAGATTCAAAGGATCAAGCATTCAATGCATAATCAATCAAGAATCAATCAAGGATGGATTTTGTGATATACGTTTGAAGAAAATCCAATCACTAAAATCAAGGAGAATATAATTAAGGGGGAATCAAGAATTAAATCAAGGATTATTCCCACATTAAATAGCAAACGGACGGAAATTCAAATAAAGTATTATCAAGGCTATAAAAAGAAGGCATTGAAAGAAAGGAAATACAATGATTGAATCTGATAAGAAACAAGCAGAAGCTCTGTCAATTTGAAAAGCCTTCTATCTGAACTTAAAGGAAAGATCTAGAGATCAACTCAGCAATCAGAACTCAAAACTCCACATCAAGTACTGAGATTGATCAATAGAATCTCTGAATTAAATTCACATCTGTCAAGCAACTGAATCAGAGCCATCTGAGAAGGAGTTGTGTTTGTGATAGCTGCTGAAGGATTTGTTCCCAAGGAGCAGTGTTGAAGACTGAGTCACTGAAGCTTTTGAAGCCAGGGAGTGATATTCTTGAAGATTGTGAAGCTTGTGTAGCCAAGGACAATCTATTTATTGTATCAGTGAAAACAATAGTGAATTCCTCTGATCATCACAGGAGAGGAGTTGATTAAGGGATTACACCACCCTAAACCACTATAAACCTTTGTGTCTATTTACTTTCAGCACTTTACTTTACTGTACTTACTTTATTGCATATTATATCTGTGATTACATATTCTACTTTGAATTAACATTTTAAGAAGGGACTTATCCGCTGCCCAAAAGTTTTTATTGCAAGAAAAGTTTTTGAACCTCCAGTATAGTCATTCACCCCCCTCTGACTATAATTTTACCTTTCTCTCGGACCAACAATTGGTATCGGAGCAGTGTTCCAAGTATTAGAACCTGTTCAGATATGATTTCTGGTAACAAGGGGATCACATATTTTCAAAGTAGTTTTGAAATTTGTGCTTTCTAAATATATCTCTTATTTGTACTTATGGATTCCTCAAATTTCATGTCTAAGGTACATGTATTCAATGTTAATAATTTTGATGAATATAAAATAAGGATGTTGTCTCATCTTGCAAAGAACTCGCTGAGGAGAGATTTGGTGTTAGGAAATCTACGCGAGAACGCAATGAATTCAAAAATTTATTTCCTATCGACCCAAGATCGACTTCGTTTAAGCAATAAACAAACGAGTTAGTAGACGGTGGTTACCTTGGTTGATCTAAAAGATCGACGCTTTGACCGCCTAGGAGAGTAGTTTCGCATAGAGCCGCCCAAGTATTCGGCCTCTACCGCTAGTCCACACTGAATGACCGCCGGAATCCCATCATGGATTGCTATTGGAAAACTCCGGTTGCTAGACCGGCCTTTCCCCCTCTCTCCAACTCTCTATAGGATGCTCTATTTTACACAAGAACTATTAGTTCTTGGAATTGTGTTGTACCAAAAAGAGCTTGACACCCACCTCTTATTTATATAGTGAGGGCGCCCATCTAGGTGTGGAGAGAAGAAAACATTTTTCCAATAAAATAAGGAAAATATAATTGATTGATTTATCTCATTTATTATAATATCTCATATCAAATAAATCTAGGATATTGTCAATATCTCATATTGAATATTCCCAAGATATTGTCAATATCTAATATTGACTATCTTTATTTTATTACCATAAATCAATTTACACATGTGTATATATATATCACTTATATATATTACAAACACATAAATCTATATATAAATATCTAGCTATCACAAATGTGCACATGTATATCTTATATACATGTAGCACACGCATGTAACCATATATATTTATATATTAATATCTTATATTCATATATATGGTAATCTTATTAATTAAATTGCATAATCCAAGTGTATCTTACACACTTCAATGTGGCGCCCCTTTGACCAACAAATTGGCTTCCGGAATATTCTTTAATTAATATAATATTATTAATATCTTGTATTTAATTTATTCATAATAAATAAATACCACCATATTAATTTACCACTATAACCTTTATAGTCTCGAGATAAACTTTCCTTATTTGGTTATCATCTATAACCACATTTTAATCCGGCTAGATGTTCTTATGTGTGTGACCCGATAGGCTTCCGAATATGTTGGCCGTAGACACAAAGTGCAAATTACTTAAAATGCCCTTCATGCCTAACGATCACGGGATAGCGTCTAGCAACACACCGTGACCCCAATCATCGGAAGAGTCAAATGCAATGACTACTACCTTTCATGTGAAAGCGATTACCGTGTAAATTACAATCCTATCATTTGTAATAATATCCATACGGTCGTTAGCGAGTGTCAAAACATCAACGACCGTATCTTATAACGGATATCATGCTCTCTCGAAGTAACATATTTACTCCCACTTTGCAAAGATTCACGAGAGTAAGACATTCCTTATAAGAAGGCCATTTCGGATATTCGATCCCAATCATAGGATACGCGATTCCCGGACGACCAATCATGTATACTCCGCGTGATGCTTCAATATCATACCCAATCACTACCGCATGATCGCCCCGTGGCTGTGGAAACCTCAATAGTGTCAAAGCATGACAATCACACACCGTGATGCCATGAAGACTCGGTCCAAAGGATAATTACACAACCGCCACATAGTGTGACACTTATCGTGTAAGTGGGTCGATCCCTAACGTCGCATTCTCTAATACACGTCCGCACGCGATCCATGTGTCTCTACACTTCGATAGACGAGATCTATCCCTGCCCTTAAAGACAGAAGACATCTAATACGTGCTAGTCTGTTCATACTATCAATGCCCTGTTTAATAGTACATCAGCCTAGAGACATTTAAGTATCAAACTTATTAAAGTGATTAGAGATCTCATCAACCATAATCGCCTATCATGGTTTCTCTATCACGATTTAATACTAAGGACGTTATCATATAGCAATTCACAATTGGTCCTTTAAAAGAACATATATACGACAACATAAAAGCCATTTAATATATGTATAAACATAAAGAAATAGTAGAAATGATCCGACCCGGTCGGATCCGGTCCAACCCGATTGGGTTTAGGACACTATTTCAACAATCTCCCACTTGGCCTAAAACCAATCACTCGCATACACACAAGACCAAGTTGAAACACAAGAATCTCATGCAATACTCGCAACCACCACAGCCATAAACGGATCGCTATCCGTGGGGACTCGAGACTATCTTCATATCACGTTCCAAATGACCAAGTCAAAGGAACCGCCTCAACACACACACGAATCTCTCGACGAGACCCTGGTCCTTGCTTTAAGCAATGAATCCACTTACTATATCGGCTATATAGAAAAGGTGGAAGAACCGCACAAGGTTCGGGAATGAACCTTCAGATCCATGTATCGCCTCGCCGCGCCTCTAAGGCACTTCTTGTGTTTTGGCCTACTTGTAGAATTTACTGATGACCCATATGCTGAACATTTCCCACTCACTCGTATCACTTACTCAAAGTGATCGCAGACTCTGCATCAGTAGCTCCCACTCGCCTTCATAAGGCTCAGATTTACGTCTCAGATATCTACGTTTATTTAATTCCAAGTTTCAATAAACTAGGAAACTTTCCTTAACTTCTTTAAGGATATTCTCGACATTTACCAGATTTACTTTCATACTTGCTCATGACTATTCATGGACTATGAACATCCGGCATTACCTTTATGATGGTTTCTATCGCAGTAGCGAAGGAAACCTTCCATAAGCATCATCTTTCACCTTATCTTTAGGACCAACATCCTAACACAGATAGATCTTGCGATCTATGCTAAACTTCTTTTAGCATCACATCTATATAGGTAAACTATAATCTAACAGCAGTTAAATCTATCACTATAGATTCCTATTTCTAAAATAAGAACTGCCAATCCAAGTGCTTTCGCAAAGACCTTGAACTACCAAACATTAATTGACTGTGACATGGGGTGACAATTCTTGAGAGATATATCCAATACCTTACTCAAAAATCGTAACACACTCCCACTATCCATCTTGCACATTGGGCATATCCTTCTTTTGACTAAATCAAACTCCTTTGATTTTCAAACAAAGAAATCGTCTAGAGAAACTTGTATGAGTCCATAAATGGATCTCGAGGGCTTACATATCATGTTATTGTCTATGAACATCGAGCTGTCTACCCAACGTCTTCAACACTATCATATAGTCATGATCACGAAGTTATAACAAGCATAGTCTCGAATAGAATCTGAGGCACACCGGCAAAGATAAAGACGATTACAAGGTTTACACCTCATACACTTCACCGTCCCACTATAGCCTTATGGTAATCATATTACTATCCATGTCACCTTTCAGGACACTCCCCTCAGGTAAGGCAGACTAGGTTCACAACTTTGATTGTCACCGATGGAATCTAATTCGAGATATTATGGCTCTAGCCATATCTCTCAATCTTGCCTTTCAAACATTCTTTCACAAGTCGTGAGATATTCATTCTTCAAGATGAACATACCAACAGCCTTTTCAGGCTTGAGGTTATCCACAGACTTGAGAACTTTTGTGTGCTTTGGCGTGTTCTACACCTCATCGCTATGTGGCGTCCGCTCACGTTCCTATGGTTGAATATATCTTTGTGGTTCTCAAACTCTTTTGAGATCTGATTCACTCCCACTGTTTCTCTTGGAAGAAACACTTCCTCTAGAAGACATCATGTTTGGAGACAAACACCTTTTGCTCCGCGGACGAGTAAATAATATCTAGCGTACTTGTTGAGATATTCCACAAAGTTGCATATGTCGTACTAGGCTCCAAGCCTTTCTGACTTTGCTTATGACAACTTCAAATCATCGGTTAAGATAGATTCGACATTATCTTCTTCCATATCTAATATGGAATTTATTCAACCTTTATTTTGGAACTAGGTTAAGTATAAGGGCACTATCCCGAAATGGGTAAGGGATACATCGCATGGCTTGCGTCACACCTTTATTATATAAAGTGTTGTTTCCATTTTGGAACACAATCTAATTGCGTATCCCAAAGATGGTATCCTTCAAGGGAGAATCTTATTCCCTTTCAGACGACTTCTGAAACACCCTTCAGGTATTAATTACTTCAATCCAATTGAAGATTAATTCCTAAGTAGCTCATCAATCTCATATTAAATCATCGCTCGAACTTTTCGGGCTTTCCGAATCATGCACTTCACTGAGTACACTTGACTATTTCTAAAAATAGTCATAGAGATTAACAAACAATTATTTGTGGCATTAATTGTCATAAGCCAACAAACATCGATATGTTTAGGCTTTAGACAATTCTTCTAGATTTTACAACCTTTTTCATAAAAGGGTATTTTAGTCATCTTTAGATAAGATACGTATTACCCACGTGATTCATAATCATATGGTTCAACATCATCAGGATGACGTTTAATTACACGCTTCCCTTCCAGAGAGACTATGTCTAGAGTAACCACAAATCAAGGATAATAACCATACAAATATTTAGTTGAGATCCCATCACTTATATCATCTATATAGTGACAACAATCTAGTATGTTAGATTCAGTGACCTTCCAACTTTATCGGAATAACATTTATTCTTTACAATTGAATATGTCTACTAAATCCTAACAAATAACTGAAAGTATGTTCTTCATAAGAACCGGAACATAATAACATTTATTTAGTTCCCTTATCAGTTTACTAGATCCAGAATATGGTAAGTGTCACAACGTTTGTTTCACCTTCCATATTTGTATTCAATCATTCTAATTTAATCACACTCGTAAGGTATCATATATCTTAGAGTTGACTTTGAACTTAGACAGATTTATCTCAACTCACTTGCCTAGAATAGAAACTTCAGTAAGTTCTCTATTTAAGCACATGCCCTAACTTTCCTTTTTAATCCTTTAAGCACTTGAGAAATGTTTCTTATTGTAGTCTTCATAAGACTTAAGAAAGATCACAAGAGCTATGTTTTCAATTTCCTTTTATAAAGAAAATCTAAAGTTTATTAAATAGTTTATTTAACCTTTTGAATCGTATTCAAAACATTGACTATTTAATTAATCTTTAAACAATGATATAATTAAGTCGATACTTAAATCTTATAATTTTGAAAACAACCTTTCCAAAATTAGATGTGGTCATTCTTATCCAACGTTTGAATTAATTGTCATCATATGACTGAATGATCATATTGGATCGTATCCAATGAGCTACCGTTTTTCTTTAATAATTAAAGTCTTGGAGGACTCCAACAAATATGTAGTCTCCTTAACTTTAGCTATTGTAACGGGATTGCTCGTGTTATTGCTTTATTTTAAAAGGATTAAAATTTACTTAACCATTCTTGAGAACGTTTCTCAAACAGTCATAATTTGGTTTTACTAATCGAGAAAAACATAAATATAAAAGTTTGCTAAAAAACTACAACATAAAAAATGAAGATAAAAGAGTGTTGTTGTCTATACACGCAAAATCAAATATGGTCTTTGGGATTATGATTTTGCTCCCACTAGTCAACTACTCCCAATTGACTTTCAAGAAATTTTCAAAATTCTTTAGTGGCTGGAATCCTATCTAGTTGACTCGATCCCGGCGTGGGCGATCAACCGGTCAATTTCGACGGGTAGGTACTTTCACCGATCGCGTCTAACGCGACTTCCGGTGGTTTGACTAGTCAACTCTTTGTGATTCACATCGTCATGTGATAGTCAACCTTATGTCTCTAAAATCGACGGTCCCGACGTGGGCCAATCACCGCAAGATTCTTAGTCGAGTCGTAACCCAAGTATTCATGAGATCTCATAACGATCATATCTCGATAATGACGATATACCCGTGGTAGGGCAACTCCGACGTGGGCCGATCAGTTGGATCCGAACAAGGGCTCTTCACCGTCACTATAATATTGGGGAGACATATTATAACTCGATTTTTGTTGTGGGAGTAATTTTAAATTAATTCACTTAATTAATTTGAATTAATTCTCTTAATTAATTTAATTACGGTCTCATCAAATATATCTATCTCTATAGACATACATCCTACACATTTATCTAGATCGTGCCTAGTCATGCATCTATCGTATCATATAAAATAAATACACGCACAAAATAAATAAATGCGTAAAGTAACCGGTATGATCATGGACTTTTCCTAGGTGCGGTTTGAATACAAAACGACGAAACCGCGGGTCACAATCTAAGGGTAGCTGCAACCGCCAATAGGATCTTTAATACTCCATTCTCCAATGGGATCTTTATTTTCGTCTTTCTTTGGTCTCCATCTTCTGCTCCATTCTTGTTACATTTAATTCTATCTAATAAAATAAATACACCCGCCGCACACGGGGGGAGCTAACGGGAATGGGATAAATGCAGAAAATAAACTAGGTCACGTTCTTCATAACGGCCTAGGACAATTTTAAACCAACAGAAAAATTAAATCATTCACATCTATCCTATCGGTCGAGTCCATGATCAATCGGGGTCCATATAATCATATTATATCTACTATATCTAATCCATACAATAAATCTTATGAAAAAGATAAAATTAAAATTTAACTACTTGCGTCTTAATTAATCAATTAACATTTAATCTATTAAATAATTTTATCCAATCAATTAACTAATTAACATTTAATTAATTAAATGATTTTAATCGAAATAAAATTAACGATTAATTTTAAACCGATTTCAATTTTAATTTTAATTAATTAGAACTATTCCAAAATAAATCAAAATTAAAATTATTTCTCTTTTGTTTCTTTCCTTTTGATTCGTAATCAAAAGGGACGCTTTTTGGTTTCTAAACAAAAATTTGGGCACGCCACCTTCCAAAATCAAAATTTTGGAAGTGGCTACAAAGCCAAGCCTTTACAAATCAAATATTTTGAAAGCGCTAGGCTATTCCAAATCAAATATTTGGAAATGCCAAATAATTTTAGTAGTTTAGCTCGCCACTTTCCAAAATCAAAATTTTAGAAGTGGCTGCAAGCTCAAGCCTTTTCCAAGTCAAATATTTGGAAAAGGCTTAAGCTATTCCAAACAAAGTTTGGAAAGACCATTATTATTTTAATGTCGTGTGGCATCCCAATGGCCAAACTATTTGAACCATTGGTTAGCCACATGACACAACTAAACAAATGAGATATTAATCACAACTATGAACCATATTGAATCACAAAATACACAAAACAAAAATTTGGAGATCCGCCAAAGATTGACCGGTTGATCGGCGCGCCGCAAAGCCGCTCGCCGCCGCCGGGCTGGGTGAGGTGTCTTGCCGCCGATCGGCCGAGCACCACGAGATCTCGCTTTTTTTTTTTTTCGTGTATCAATTTTGCAAATAAAAATCTTTCATCTTTTAATTACGTGATTTAAACGATAAAATTAACTACATAAAATAACATGCTTATTGTTTAAGCTCAAGCTCTCTCGATACCATCTTTGTTAGGAAATCTACGCGAACGCAAATGAATTCAAAAATTTATTTCTATCGACCCAAGATCGACTTCGTTTAAGCAATAAACAAACGAGTTAGTAGACGGTGGTTACCTTGGTTGATCTAAAAGATCGACGCTTTGACCGTCTAAGGAGAGTAGTTCTGCATAGAGCCGCCCAAGTGTTCGGCCTCTACCGCTAGTCCACACGAACGACCCCGGAATCTCATCATGGATTGCTATTGGAAAACTCCGGTTGCTAGACCGGCCTTTTTCCCCTCTCTCCAACTCTCTATAGGATGCTCTCTATTTTACACAAGAACTATTAGTTCTTGGAATTTTGTTGTACCAAAAGAGCTTGACACCCACCTCTTATTTATAGTGTAGGGGGCGCCCCATCTAGGTGTGGAGGAGAAGAAAACATTTTTCCAATAAAATAAGGAAAATATAATTGATTGATTTATCTCATTTATTATAATATCTCATATCAAATAAATCTAGGATATTGTCAATATCTCATATTGAATATTCCCAAGATATTGTCAATATCTAATATTGACTATCTTTATTTTATTACCATAAATCAATTTACACATGTGTATATATATATCACTTATATATATTACAAACACATAAATCTATATATAAATATCTAGCTATCACAAATGTGCACATGTATATCTTATATACATGTAGCACACGCATGTAACCATATATATTTATATATTAATATCTTATATTAATATATGGTAATCTTATTAATTAAATTGCACAATCCAAGTGTATCTTACACACTTCAATGTGGCGCCCCTTTGACCAACAAATTGGCTTCCGGAATATTCTTTAATTAATATAATATTATTAATATCTTGTATTTAATTTATTCATAATAAATAAATACCACCATATTAATTTACCACTATAACCTTTATAGTCTCGAGATAAACTTTCCTTATTTGGTTATCATCTATAACCACATTTTAATCCGGCTAGATGTTCTTATGTGTGTGACCCGATAGGCTTCCGAATATGTTGGCCGTAGACACAAAGTGCAAATTACGAAAATGCCCTTCATGCCTAACGATCACGGGATAGCGTCAGCAACACACCGTGACCCCAACCATCGGAAGAGTCAAATGCAATGACTACTACCTTTCATGTGAAACAGATTACGTGTAAATTACAATCCTATCACTGTAATAATATCCATACGGTCGTTAGTCGAGTGTCAAAACATCAACGACCGTATCTTATAATCTGGATATCATGCTCTCTCGAAGTAACATATTTACTCCCACTTTGCAAAGATTCACGCGAGTCAGACAATCCTTATAAGAAGGCCATTTCGGATATTCGATCCCAATCATAGGATACGCGATTCCCGGACGACCAATCATGTATACTCCGCGATGCTTCAATATCATACCCAATCACTACCGCATGATCGCCCGTGGCTGGGAAACCTCAATAGTGTCAAAGCATGACAATCCACACCGTGATGCCATGAAGACTCGGTCCAAAGGATAATTACACAACCGCCACATAGTGTGACACTTTATCGTGTAAGTGGGGTCGATCCTAACGACGCATTCTCTAATACACGCCCACGCATGGTCCAAGTGTCTCTACACTTCGATAGAAGAGATCTATCCCCCGCCTTAAAGACGAAGACATCTAATACGTGCTAGTCATTTCATACTATCAATGCCTGTTTAATAGTACATCACCTAGAGACATTTAAGTATCAAACTTATTAAAGTGATTAGAGATCTCATCAACCATAATCGCCTATCATGGTTTCTCTATCACAGTTTAATACTAAGGACGTTATCATATAGCAATTCACAATTGGTCCTTTAAAAGAACATATATACGACAACATAAAAGCCATTTAATATATGTATAAACATAAAGAAATAGTAGAAATGATCCGATCCGGTCGGATCCGGTCCAACCCGATTGGGTTTAGGACACTATTTCAACAGCTGGATGTAATCAATGATGGCCCAATCAAGATCACAACTGTGATAGCCACAGGAGCAGATCAAGGAAAGGAAATAGACAAACTCAAGAAAGATTGGACCATGGATGACAAAAGAAGAACAAATCGAGATTTTGTTGCAAAAGACATGATCTTGAAGACTCTGTACAGTAATATGTTCATGAGGATCAAAGACTGTAAAACAACAAAGGAGATGTGAGATAAATTAGCACGGATCAATGAAGGATCAGAAGTAGTCAAGGAAAACAATTTGTCTGTTTCATAACAGAAATTTGAGAATTTTAAAATGTGACTGGCGAATCCATTGATCAAATGGACAACAGATTTTCAAGCATCATGAGTGAACTGCAACAACTTGGACATCCATATCCACAGAAAGAAGTGTGCCTGAAAATCTTGAGAGGTCTACCTGAAAGATGGAAGATCATCACATCAGTACTTAGAGGAACAAT
Source organism: Gentiana macrophylla (assembly GCA_026214975.1). Classification (NCBI taxonomy): domain Eukaryota; kingdom Viridiplantae; phylum Streptophyta; class Magnoliopsida; order Gentianales; family Gentianaceae; genus Gentiana; species Gentiana macrophylla. The sequence continues at coordinate 20,398,057 of CM047806.1, forward strand.
AAATCTTGCAACTACTGACACTTTAACTCTGATGTCTCAATTAAAGGCTCAAGAAATTTGAGTTGAACGGTGAAAACAGTGCACCAGTAGAGTCACACAAGGCTAGTGCACTGGTTGCACCCCAGCAAAGCAAAACGGTTGACACAGACAGCACAGAGACACATGAGCTAAAAGAATAGATTGCTTTACTGATTAAACGTTTTGACAAGTTTAGCAAGAAGAAGCAATTCAAAGAAAGTTCATCATCAAACAAGAAGTCAAGCTCAAGAAAAGACATGAAGAAAAATGATGATGAATACAGATGCTTCAATTGCAAGAAGAAAGGTCACTTCAAGGCTGAGTGCCCTGATGAAAAAGACAAAGATGAGGAAAAGAAGAAGTACAAAACAACTGAAAAGAGAAAGATCAAGAAGGCACTCAAAGCTGAAACCAGCAGTGAAAAGAATGAAGAATCATCTGATAATGATTCTGATGATGATGAATCTAACATCTCAGACAATGACAAAGCATATCTATGTCTTATGGCTAAGGAAGCTGATGAAACATAGGTAATTTCTAGTTCATACTCATCATCAAGTGTATCCACATCTGACACTGCATAATCTTCTATTCTCCCATTAGATTCTGCAAACCTAATCCAAAATCTCATGAGTAAATTTGAAGAAATTCAATCAAATCATGAAATTCTGGAACAAGAATGTGAGAATCTGAGAAAGGAAAATAAAAGATTAAAGAAAGACCTGGATGAATTAAAAGCTAGTAAGGAAGTATACTCAAGTGATCAACAAGAAGCAGATGATCACTCAATTAATGTTGACAGACCAGCTAAGAAAATATCCCTACCAGTTAAAAGCACCACTACACCACTAAATGCACCAGCTTACAACCCCCAAAAAGGTTTGGATCCAGATCGGGTCTTGGCTACAACAGTCAGGATAAGAAAAGAAACAATGGACAACACAATTCTGAATCAAGGACCAAAACTGGACCTAAATTCAAAAAAGGACAGGCCATAGTTTCTTCTACTCATCCTGTACCAGTGAAGTCAAAACCCAGTGTAGTGAAACAGTAGAGTAAATCATCAAACCATCCAATTAAAGGCAAAGGCTTACTGAAAGGTAAGGGAAGACTTCACCTCCAAAATACAAGAACAAACCATTTCATGCTATGCAACACGTGTTTAGGAAAAGCTAACCAAGGCATGTTCCTGAACATAAGAAGCAACATGAAAATAAGTTTCCTCCTGCATATTGGAAAGTGAAAAATGATGCAAATGCACCAAAAAGTAGAGAATTATACCAGAATAATCTCAATAAACCTGCAAGAAATTATTCTGCCATGCCTTACATATATGAAGCCGATGACTTCAACTATGCAAGATGAAGATCCTTTGGATATACCCTTGGAATGAGTGGCATGACTGCTAACAGGTATGGACCCAAACAGCGATGGGTACCTAAACATACTTAATTTGTTTTGTAGGATGTCTGGTACATAGACAGTGGATGTTCCAGACATATGACAGGGAATAAAGGATGGTTGACTGACTTTAAAGCTTTTGATGGACCCAAAGTTACATTTGGAGGCAAAGAAAACCCTGGAAAAATTAATGGGGAAGGCACAATGTTCAAGAACAACTTGAAGATTCAAAATGTGGCTTATGTTAAAGGATTGAGTTTCAATCTTCTAAGCATTAGTCAATTCTGTGACAAAGGCTACAATGTGCACTTCAACAAAGAAGGATGCAAAGTGATTCACAATCAAACCAGCATAGTTGTACTTGTAGGAAAAAGGGAAGACAACATGTATGTGGTAGATTGGAAGACAGCAAAAGTATAAACATGTCTGCTTGTCAAAAATAAGCAATCAATCAGCTGGATTTGGCATAGAAGACTGAACCATCTCAACTTCAAGACCATCAACAAATTGTCAAAGAACAAGTTAGTTGAAGGCCTATTAGAGATCACATTCAAGAAGGAAAGTCTCTGTGATGCATGTCAAAAAGGAAAGCAGATCAAAAGCTCTTTCAAGTCAAAGCCTTATCAATCTACAACAAGAATTTTACATCTGTTGCATATGGATGTTTTTGGACCAGTCACGCCGGTAAGTATAAGTGGAAAGAAGTACACTCTAGTAGTGGTGGATGACTTCTCCAAATTTACATGGACCATATTCATAAAAAGAAAAGAGAGACACTCAAAAAGCTACAAGAGTTGCTAAGAAGAATACAAAATTAAAAGGAATTGAAGATCATCAAGATAAGATTAGATAGAGGCACAGAGTTCCTAAATGAAATTATCAGAACCTATTGTGAAGAGAATGGAGTACTACATCAACTATCAGCAGCAGGGACTCCACAACAAAATGGTGTACAGAAGAAAAGAAAGCAGGACACTCGAAAAGCGGTCGAACAATGATTGCAGAAGCATACTTACCAAAGAGGTTTTGGGCTGAAGCAGCAAATACATCATGCTATACTCAAAACAGATCAATCATCAACAAACATCATGGAAAAACACTATATGAACTATGGAATGGAAGAAAACCTATCATCTCACATTTACATATGTTTGGATCTAAATGTTTTGTTTTGAACATGAATCAGCTACATACTTTTGATGAAAAAGATGATGAAGCAATCTTTATGGGATACTCAGACATAAGCAAAGCCTTCAGAGTACTCAACAAAAGAACTTTGGTAATTGAAGAGTCAATTCATGTAGTTTTTGATGAACCAAACACAAATGGTGAAAGTCTACAAGATCTTGAAGAAGAAGATGCACAAAGACAAGTTTATATGAATACAACAGTACCAGCTATTATTCTGGATCACACCTTTGGCAATCAAGATGATGCACCAGTCAACACAACACAAGTAAATGAAGTTGATGCATAAGCTGAAGTTGTGGAAGAACCAAATCAAGAAAAGCTTCAACGTGACCTGAACTGGCTGAGAGATCATCCTGAATAACAAGTCATTGGAGATATTCATACAGGAGTTAGAACCAGAAGACAACTGGAAAGAATGCTAACTTGTTTTCTATCACAGGTGGAACCCAAAACTATAGATGATGCAATTCAAGATTTTGATTGGATCCATGCAAGAAGAACTCAATGAATTTGAGAGGAATGAAGTCTGGGAACTTGTTGACAGACCAGACATGGCCAACATTATTGGAACAAAATGGGTATTCAGAAACAAAATGAATGAACTAGGAATAGTTGTCAGAAACAAAGCAAGGCCAGTTGCAAAAGCCTACTCTCAAGCAGAAGGAATAGACTATGATGAAACCTTTGCACCAGTAGCAAGATTGGAAGCAATCAGACTCTTTCTAGCTTTTGCAGCACATAAAGACTTCAAAGTTTATAAAATGGATGTCCAGAGTGCATTTCTGAATAAACTTTTGGAAGAAGAAGTATATGTGGAACAACCCCTGGTTTCCAACCCAAAGGGAAGGAAGATAAAGTGTACAAGCTCAAAAAGACACTATATGGACTCAAACATGCACCTAGATCCTGGTATGAGACACTGTCACAATTCTTAATCAACAATGGATTCAACAAAGGGACCATTGACAAGACTCTCTTCAAGCTAGAAGAAGATACAAGCACATTGTTAGTTCAAATCTATGTTGATGACACCATCTTTGGATCAGAAGATGAGAATCTGTGTGATAAGTTTGCAAATCTGATGAAGAGAAAATTTCAAATGAGTATGATGGGAGTGTTAGGAAATCACTAGTTTAACGCAGCGGAATTTAAAATTTGATTTCCTTTTCTAGATCGTTCTTCGTTTAATGCAATAAACACGTTAAGTAGTTTGACGGTTATACCTTAGATGATCTATAAGATCGTCGCTTTGACCGCCAACGGAGAGTAGTTCAATGCGCAAGCCGTCCACGCGTCCGGCCTCTATCGCTAATCCACACGAACCCCTACTTGGAATCCTCCTTGGATTCTTATCGGAAAAACTCCGGTCGCTAGATCGGACCTTTTTTTCTTCCTCACAAACTCACTATGGAAGGCTCTCTATTTTACACAAGAATTATGAACTCTTGCAATTGTGATGTACAAAAGAGCTTGACACCCACCTCCTATATATAGTGGTTGGGGCGCCCATATGGTGTGGAGAAGAAAACCTTTTCCAATAAAATAAGGAAAATCAATTAGATTGATTTATCTCTTTAATTATAATTTATTTTGCCAATATCTTATATTGATTATAATTATCTTATTACCATAAATCTATTTTTCAAAATCAATTAATATCTTATATTAATATTATGGCAATCTCATTAATTAAAGTGCACAATCCAAGTGTATCTTATACACTTAAAAGTGGCGCTCCCCATATCCCAAAAAGATTGACTTACGGAATATTCTTTAATTAACATAATTTGTATATAATTAATATCTTGTATTTTATTTATTCATAATAAATAAATACCACCATATTAATTTACCACTACAACCTTTTATAGTCTGAGATAAACTTTCCTTATTTGGTTATCAACTATAACCGCATTTTAATCCGACTCGATGTTCATAAGTGTGTGACCCGATAGGCTTCGAATATGTTGGCCGTAGACACAAAGTGCAATTTACTAAAATGCCCTTCATGCCTAACGATCACGGGATAGCGTCACAGCAACACACCGTGACCCCCAATCATCGGAAGAGTCAAAAGCAATGACTACTACCTTTCATGTGAAGCAGTTACCGTGTAACTTACAATCCTATCGCTGTAACAATATCCATACGATCGTATCTCAAGTGTCAATACATTAACGATCGTATCTTATAATCTGGATATCATGCTCTCTCGGAATAACACATTTACTCCCACTTTGCAAAGATTCTCGAGAGCTAGACATTCCTTATAAGAAGGCCATTTCGGATATTCGATCCCAATCATAGGATACGCGATTCCCGGACGACCAATCATGTATACTCCGCATGCTTCAATATCATACCCAATCACTACCGCATGATCGCCCCATGGTTAGGAGAAATCTCAATAGTGTCAAAGCATGACAATCCACACCGTGATGCCATGAAGACTCCGGTCAAAAGGATAATTACACAACCGCCACATAGTGTGACACTTAATGCAAGTGGGTCAGTCTAACGTACGCATTCTCTAATACACGTCCACGTACAGTCCAAGTGTCTCTACACTTCGATAGACGAGATCTATCCCTACCTTCTAAAAGATAGAAGACATCCAATACGTGCTAGTCTCGATTATACTATCAATGTCCCATTTGATAATACATAAGACTAGAGACATTTAAGTACCAACCTTGTTATAGTGATTAGAGATCTCATCAACCATAATCACTATCATAGTTTCTATCATGATTGATACTAGGGACGTTACTATATATATACAACAAATAATATGAAGATAAACAATATATAATAACATAAGTGCTTTATTAATCATAATAAAGTTATTACATGAACTAAATGGCGTAAATGACCCGACCGGTCGGATCGGTCAAAGTCCAACCCGATTGGGTTTAGGACACCTTTCCAGTTTACCCGGAAACAAGTGAAGTCTAGTATTATGGTGAGTAAAGCCATTTCACCAACTTTGAATTCTCGGTCCTTGATCTTAGCGTCATGAGTATCTTAGTTCTCTCCTTGCTTCGAGCTTAGCATCTCGTGATGCACGCAGTCTCAATCGCTCGAGCTCTTTCAATTGTAACAATCTTTTCTCCCCAGAGTTGGCTATCAAAATTTAAGAATTTAATTGCCCGTAAAGCTCTGTGTTCAAGTTCGAATGGTGTAAATGACAAGCTTTGCCATAGACCATTTGGAAGGGTGACGCGTGCCCATCGGGTCTTGAATGCGATGACGATAAGCCCACAACGCGCCATCCAACTTTCGACTCCAATTAGATCGATTATTGTTCACGGTCTTCTCCAAAATTCTTTTCAAGCTCCTGGTTGTTTACCTCGACTTGGCCACTAGTTTGAGGATGATATGGTGTACCAATCTTATGTTTGACACACGCATTTCTCAAGGATCTTGTCAAGCGGGATGTGTCCTCGTGTGAAGGTGACAGATATGTCACCGACTCTAAGAGTAATGTCCTTGCAAGAGTAAGTCGATGAAGAGCGTTAGAAGTGTCTAAAAGGTTCGGCCTAGAATTAGAGGCATCTCCTTGTCGTGGATAGTCTAGAATAACCCAATCGGTAGGAAGACTAAATGTTCAATTTGAAGAAGAACATTAGCTACACAACGGAACATTAGCTACACAACAGGTGCAGATGCGACTAGATTTGTCTACCATCCAAGAGAAATGGGCGTTCTCGCATTCTTTTGTCTAGCCCGAGCTTCTTGCATACATTTAATGGCATCACATTGATGGAGGCCCCGAGTCGCATAATACATTTTCGAATAAATGGCCTTCGATCTCACAGAGATTGAAGGTCCGCCAGGGTCACCTCGCTTAACAACAATTTTTCGTGAAACCATTGCGCAATCTTCTCAAACACTTCTTCACCATCCCCTAAGCTTTCTCTTACTCCCACAATTCTTTAAGATACTTAGTACATTTAGGCATTTGAGATAATACCTCACTAAGGGCATACTCACTTTAGTGTCCCTAAGTATCCTCCTCACCCCATCATACCGCTTGTCATTAGTGAGGGCTTTCTTCTTTTGGTGGATAAGGAAGGGCTTTATCATTCTTCGTGGCCTGATTCTTTATCGCCTCATCCTCCTTATCCTTCCATCTCACAAACTTTTCTTTCTTTTTCTTAGTCGTGGCACGCCTTTGACTTTCCTTTTCTCCTCATCATCAAAATTATTTTCATCCTCCGAAGAATTGTCACTAAGCTCCTCATCGTTGCTTTCTTGGCATGTGATTTTCGATTTCCCTCCCGAACTCATGGCGCCGGAGGGGCTACTCGCTTCCGACATCTTGCCGGGTCCAAATTTTCTTACCACTTCTCGAGTTACTTGCTCAACTCTCTTCTTGTCCATACTCCCACCGAGGTGTAATGGCAAAGGCAAACATTCGCATCGCCTTTGGATTTCTCTCGGTATAACTCGGGAGTTTACCGTGAGGTCTCGCTTGCTTGCCGGGTCTCCGCCATTTGACCAACTTGTCTCTCAATTGCTTTAACACTAGTAGACAAGGTCTTCACCATGTCTACCACCATCGAATTTGTGCCGAGGACACATGAGGTGGTATGACTGTTGTTCTGAGGTTGATTCCAGCCACCTCGAGGCCTTTGGGAGTTCTCGAGGCGGCCTTTGATAGTTCGAGTTGAAAGAAGTTGGATTTGAAGGGCCAGGTGGTAACTTGGCTTGATTGAAGTTTTGTCGTTGAAATCCTGAGTAGTTCAGTTCGCTGAAGTTTCGGAAGGGTTGGTTTTGATTATCCATTAGGTTTACCTCTCTCCGCCATCTCGCCCCTCGCTCGAGTTTCAAGATAATTTGAATCGTAAGGTCAGATTCAAGATTGGCCAACCGCTTGCTTATCAATTCCATCCGAGCAACCAACATTTGTGTATCGGGATTGCTTGCGCATCTTCTTTCTTAACAATATTGGTCTTCTTAGAGTCGACCACATATTGTTCTTGGCTATTGTCTCACCCACTCTATGCGCCTCATCACCTCCCCTAAGAAGGATCCATGAGTTGTGGAGTCAAGATAGTCTCTATTAGGTTGAGAGACTCCTCTCAGTAAAATAGTTCCAACAACTCATGTCTATCATATCCGTGATCGGGGCACTTCCTCATCAACAACATTCAATCTTTCCCAAGCTTTGCCAATGGTTTCATCCTCCAATTGCTCAAACGTAGCTATTTCCGTTTCATTTCCATAATCTTGCCTGGTGAAACCCACTTAAGAGCGAAGGTTCTTTTGACATCATTCCATGTATGGAGGGAATGATGTGCTAACGATTTAAACCATCCGCTTGCTTCACCTTTCAAAGCAAAAGGAAATAGCTTCAACTTTACGATCTCGTAATCAACACCAGGATAATGGCCCGCTTCATGATTTGTACGAATGTGGACAAGAAGTCGTGTGGATCTTCCCGAGCAGCACCATGGAAAGAGCTATTCTCGAACTAGAGCAACTACTCCGTTCTTTAGATCAAAGTTCGCTTCCTCCCATGTCGGGAGGACGAATAGGTCTATGTCCTCGAGAAAATCTTGGTTTTAGATGGAGTGTAGGGTCCTGGTTCAGCTTGATTAAGCCGGTTTTGTCTAAATTGTTGAAGTTGTTGATTTATGCCACTTGTCGATTCGTTGTTCTTGCCGCAGAGCTTGCATCCGCTTGAAGGAGTAAATTTAATCGAGCTTGGGGGTCGAGGATTTGGAATTGGTGGATCTTGATCCGCCATTTTGTCCAAATCGGAGAAGCCTTCTTCTAAGGATAGATCGTTCGTGCTCAGGATCAAAGATCGAAGTCCCTTCTTACTTCTCGCTTGCATAAACCGAAGAAAGGAAAGGAAGAAATCAACCCTTTGGGGTTGATTAGAATAGGTTTTAAAAGATTAGATGGTTTAGAGGAGAAAAGAAAAGAGAAGAAAAGAGAAGAAAGAAAAGAAGTTGATGATTGAACAGATCGAATCAAGGCGTCGGTGTTAGTGGATCGTTGTTCAGAATCAACGCTGCTCAGCTTGAATGAACGCTCGCTCGAGGACAGAATGAGGTGGACGGGCGCTCAAGTTGTTGAACGCTGCTCGTAAACGCAAAACCTAAAAACTAAGGTTACCGTAAATTGAAAACGAGATAAAAATAAAAGCGAGTAAAAGACTTATGGAAATAAAATCAAACAAAAATCAAATAAAATAAAACAGTAAGTTTAAAAACAAGAAAAACAAGAAATCGGGAAAGAAACCTACCTACTTAAAAGTTTAAAAAAAAACAAGAAAAACACTAAGACGGAAAAAAAAACGTGTTGAAATCTTCTAGGGCCAAAATGGAGGGAAAACAGTGGATTTTGACCACTTAAAACGCACTGAACGGCATACGGCGGTTCACCACGTCGTCGGCGCCGGAACGAGCTTTCGAATTGGGGTCCTGCGTTCAAACGGACACTCGAGCGAAAGTTACGGCCAAAATACTCTGCGTGCTAAAAACGATCCTTTGACTCGTAAAATTGTCCTATGAAGAATCCGACAACCGTTACCGACTCCCGCAACGGGCGCCAAAAACTTGTTCGGTAAAAACGTGTTTTAAATTTATAAACCGAAACACCCCAAGTATAAGGATCGTAGTATGTGGTGTTTACGGGTCGCCCCAAGGAGTGGAATGTTTATCGGATTCGAGATATAAATCTATATCAATTATGTCACAATTATGAACTAAACTACTAAACTAAGGTGAAACTAACTAAAACCTAAACCTAAGAATTAAAACTAAAACAAGAATAAAAACAAGTGAAAAATAAGAAAACAAACAAAACGGACTAACGTTCACTAAAGTGAACGAAGCGCCTGGTAACTAAACCTAATGGACGAAGCGTTAGCTATTGCGGACTAACGTCCGATTATGAATCAAGCGTAAAATTGCGTAAAAACAAAGCAGAGAAACTAGGGTTTATCAACTAGAACTTAAACTAATTAAACTTTATCTAAACGATTCGATTAAAACAATTAAAGGAAAACACAATGAGGCAACGAATCCACCCATCAACCAACAACCCCAACTAGATGGTGATCTAAGATGTAGTTTTAGTAGTGATTTATTCACTAATCCAATTAAATATCTTCAATCAAATTCTAGGTTTCGTTTATCTTTTCAAATAAACTAAACATACAATCAACCCGAAATCACGAGGTTGTTTCCAAACTCTTACTCAACTAATCATGCATAATCTCTTTAAAACACGAATAATTGCATCACTTGAACGAAATAAAACTTAAACCAATATATTTTCATACATAGATCCAAGCATATAGATATAGATAAATCGTTTCATCAAATCGTTAATTCCAACAAAACATGATCAATACAAAACAAAGATCCAAAGTGATGAAAACTATAAATTAAACTCACTAACACAAAGCATCGAACTCTCTAGTTGGTTGTGTTGATGATGGGCTTCCTCCGTCGACTCACCGCATAGTATTTAGCCAACAATCATGTTGAAGATGATTGTTGGTTGGGAGATTTGCATCTCTCGTGAAATTAGGGTTCTCTCGCCGCATGACTTTTTGGTGAATTTGCGATCTCAATTATGTGGTATATGAATTAGGGTTGGGGCTGCCGCTATTTATAGAGTTTCAAGTCGGTCGTGGTTAAGTCGGCAACGGACGCCGCCTGGTCTTATGGACGCCCGCCCGTAATACCTGACGCTGAGTAAACGCCGTTCATCCTCCGCCTGAACTCTCTCGAATGTAAAACACAATTCCGACGCCGCCCACTTTGACAACGCCCGTCTGGAATGGACGCCGTGCCTAACGCCGTCCAAGATGCTTGAGGATCGGATTTCATCATCTTTATCCAATTTCTTCAAGCCAATTCCAACTCTATCTTGAATAATTCGACTTGAGCTTCATTTATCCTCTTTATATGCACGAAAATTAACTCCTACATGATAAATAAACAATGCAAAAATGTAATAAAATCCAAATAATAATAATTCCATTAAATCAACACTTAAAATCATCAATTTTGCATACAACCCTCTTAAAATCATCTTTACTCAATAATTACACTTAAAACCTTAATTCTCATGTAAATTGTGCAAATGTGGGGAAAATAATAATGAAATACACCCTTAATAATCATATAAATATGGCCTTAACAATAGACGAGATCTATCCCTACCTTCTAAAAGATAGAAGACATCCAATACGTGCTAGTCTGATTATACTATCAATGTCCCATTTGATAATACATAAGACTAGAGACATTTAAGTACCAACCTTGTTATAGTGATTAGAGATCTCATCAACCATAATCACTATCATAGTTTCTCTATCACAGATTGATACTAGGGACGTTACTATATATATACAACAAATAATATGAAGATAAACAATATATAATAACATAAGTGCTTTTATTAATCATAATAAAGTTATTACATGAACTAAATAGACTGTAAATGACCCGACCCGGTCGGATCCGGTCCAACCCGATTGGGTTTAGGACACCTTTCCAACAGGGAGAGCTCAATTACTTTCTTGGTTTACAAGTGAAACAAATGAAGGATGGCATCTTCATAAATCAAGCGAAGTATACAAAAGACTTGATACACAAATATGGTATGGATACAAGTGGCACATCAGATACACCAATGTGTGCAAGAGTCATTCTTGGGAAAGATGAAACTGGAAATGATATTGATCAAAAGTTGCATAGAGGGATCTTTGGATCCTTACTCTACTTAACTGCAAGCAGGCCTGATATAGCATTTGCAGTAGGAGTTTGTGTAAGATTCCAAGCTCAACCAAAGGAATCTCACTTACTAGCAGCTAAGAGAATCATCAAATATCTGAAGAACACCATCAATGTCGGAATTTGGTATCCTAAAGATGGATGATTCAAACTAATATCATATTTAGACTCAGACTATGCTGGATGCAAGATTGGTAGAAAAAGCACATCTGGAACTTGTCAAATTCTAGGCAGTAGACTAGTATCATGGTTTAGCAAAAAGCAAAACTCTATATCCACATCAACAGCTAATGTAGAATACATAGCAGCAGGTAGCTGCTGTGCACAAGTATTGTGGATCAGGCAACAGCTAAGGGACTATAAAATGGAAGAGAAGACAATCCCAATTATGTGTGATAACACAAGTGCAATATCTATTACTGAAAATCCAATATTGCATATTGATGTGAGACATCACTTTATTAAAGATCATGTCGAAAAATGTGATGTTATTCTAAGATGCATACCAACTGAAGATCAATTGGCTGATATCTTTACTAAACCACTCAGTCATGAAAGATTTTGCAAATTCAGAACTGAGGTGGGAATGATTGAAATCGATTAAGTTATAAAAAGCAGCTAACCGGAGTAATCATCTAAGTAACTTCATCAGCTGACTGAACCTTTGCCACTTCGGGTGAGATATCCCTCAATTCAAATCTAAGATAATCTTGCATCGATTGTTTGCGATTTCTACAACACCAAGAATAACTTCATCGATTGTTAGAACGATTTTCTACAACATTTCAAGAAGAAGTCACTCCACCAATAAATATCTTGGAGAATACAGCGAAGTGAAGTGTAAACAAAATCAACTTTTTACACATGTGGAAAATCGGAGATTTAATGGAGAATAATTATATGGAAGATCACCCACGTGGAGATTAGTTTATAATCGTGGAGGTAACTTGTTGGGGAGATTTTGCATCATTAAAACAAAAGAAAATTTATAAACCTATACTACCATGCAAAACTACCTCCTAACCGGCCGAATACCGGGTAGTTGCTAGTAAAGTTGGATAAGTACGGGTATCGATCCTCAGGGAATTGGGAACATTGAATCTAACTTCATTAATTCCTCTTTATTAACTAAACCTAAACCTAAACTAGAACGGAAAAATAACTGGACGGAGGATTGTTAATCCAAAGCCAGGAAATATAGTTGCGGACAAAATAAATAAAACTACATCTACGAAAACAGTAAAACTAACTATCAACTGACCAACCATAAACAAACCATGATCAACCAATTTCCAACAACCATCACCCCACCGAAGGAAATAAGATAGACAAATATTTATTCACAAGTTATCTTGGATTATTATCTTATCTAAAGAAGCGTTTTCTCTTCCGATTTATCACGCCATTAATTAGTTTACCTTCCGGTCTTAACTAATATCGATACGAATCAAAGATATGGATTAAATCCTAATCTAACAACATTATCCCTCAACTTCCGTTTGTTGGAATAATAATTGTTAATCTCCCTCACGATAATCTAATGAATCTATTAACTTCCGTTATCTAAATTCGATTAACATGCGGCATAAAAACATGAAAGAGAACAAGAACAACATAATGAATTAAACACATGAAAAATCCTATCTTTCCGGTAACGGTGATATCCCTCAATTCAAATCTAAGATAATCTTGCATCGAATTAATCAAATTGTGGTTCTCTCGTAAACCTAGATATTTAACCTACGAACTTCCGTTATGTATAGATTAAAAATCCAAACTTTCCTACGGTGATCTAAACTACACCGACTTCCGTCATACGGTAGCATCAAATCATGCAATCATCTTTTGATATAAAATTGCACGATACAAATAAACACAGAAAAAAAAACAATTATAATTAAAGACTTACAAAACATCCATTAAAAGAAATAAGGTGTCTTTGCTTTGCAAAAGGAAGCTTCAAGCTCCATCCATGGCTGCTCCATGCGGCAACAAGAAAGACTTCGAAACACGGAATTGAAATAACACATAATCTAACTAATCTCCGGCCGGCCAAGCAGGGAGCTCAGCCGGCCGGACTGCTGCTCATCGAATTCTAGGGTTTCACCAAGAGCTGCTGCGTATTTGATAATGAATTAGGGTTCAACAATGCGCTGTATTTATAGCAAATTGAAGTCGGTTGCTACAGTAAACTGGCCGGACGCCCGTTTGATCACAATGGACGCTCGTCCAAGCTGGAGTGGACGGAGAGTGAACGCTCGTTTGAAAAGCGTCTAAACATCCTGCACCAAAATTAAGCTCATGAGCATTTGGTTTGAGAATGGACTCAAACTTTAAAATTCATATCTTGAGTTGTAGACCTCCAAAAATTATGATCCGAATGTCATAAAAAGCTCTCGGAAAACTCTACAACTTTCATTAAGGACTCTTCTTGTAAAACGCCTTTTGATTAGCCCGTCATATTACGAGTCGTTTTGGGATTTTCCCAAGCTTTATTTCATCTTCATCCTCTTGTATCTCTTCCTTTCCTTTTTAATCTTCAATCAAACATCATTTAGACCTCTTCCATTCCACATTTGTGCACCTAAAAGATGACAAAACCGAGCAAAACGTAAAACCATACAAAATAGATAATAAAACCACGATATTTACTCGATTTTGCATTTTAACTATTCAAAACGTCATTTGCTCAATTAATCGATTATAAGCTCGAATTCTACGAAAAACATCCATATATGGGGAATATTGATATAAAATATATCCTTATAAAACGTATAAAATCACCCTTAACAACTCCCCCACACTTGAACCTTGCTCGTCCCGAGCAAAACAAAAAGAGAACATACTATCAAGAATCCACATAACCTGACACGAGATATAGTCAAAATCATGACAAGCTAGTATTCAGCAAATCGACCTCACTCGGTGATGTGTGTGCAGAACCTACTAAACTTCCACCGATCCTCTCTCGATATAATACATCAAGCACTAACAGTTATCCGGTCAACTAAACGAAAACTTCATTCTATCTACAGCACTTACCTAACAAAAACTAATTACCAAGAACATAGTAACCAACTCACAACTAAATTCCTTTACTTAGTACCAAGAAAATACCTTTCGGTCTCTACTGGTTTAGATCAACTTGACTTAGAATTCCAAAAAAACGATATTTTATATTTCCTATCGTCCCGTCTCAAAAGTATAACACACTCCCTACATTAGAGGCGGTCACCCCGAGATCACTCAATCCTCATCTGTCCAAGGTAAACCACACTCCCCAATTGGGCAAGATCCAAATGGACTCGAGGTGATAGATATAAACAAAATTCCCGCAAAGAAATTTTATTCATTTATTATTTATAGATATATATATTTTTATATTTTTCAAACTCTTTGGAAACTCTCGGTCAAATATATTTCTAACACATTCAAGACTCTCAAAGTTCTCAAGAACACTAAGGTACTGAGATTCTAACTGTGAGTATAGCACGAGTTCTTAACTTTCATTAATGCTAAATAAGTGTTATCTGCATCGAGAATTGGCTATCCTTTAACTACCCGGAGACTATTTAAATTTTGGTTCTTCATCTAACAGGTTCGTGAAATGAAGTTCAAGTGAGTACAGATCTACCAAACCTATTCTTAGAACATGGCACGACTACTGATAACAACTAAAGGTGCCAAATTACAAAACTAGCATGCCATTGAAGTTACTCGGGACAAAAATTGAAATTTATAACTAATATGAGCAAACGAAAGTAGACACATAAATCATCTATCCCTTCCAACAAACTTAGATTGCAACTTGTCCTCAAGTTATACAGAAATAATAAATTAGAGAACTTAGCTGATTGGATGCTGGCAATTCCGGAAAAATCGGTAAAAACCAAAATTGTTTGATAGCTCAAGAGATCATGGAGCATCACAGGAAAACTGAATTCATCGTGAAAGTGCACAATAGCTATCAAAAATATCCTGCACCACTTGATCAGTGCAAAAAGAGTCTACGGGGAAAAAGAAAAGATTGCATATATAAAGCACATGGAAAAGGAGATATAGAGATATTTCAAATTTAAGCTCATATAAAGATGGAATACATATACATGGAACATTACACAATGAGAGGCTAGGTGCAACTACATGAAAATATACTACAATGCAGCCTACATGATATGCAATCCTAAAAATAAAATAAATAAAAATAAATTACGACAGCTCAGTGGCGAGTTTGGAGGACAACCTATGTTGACTACGACCTATGCAGAAACTAAAAATAAAGAAAGCGAGGTAGTATTACGGAAACCGACAGTTAACTACGCTCAAGAAAAATAAAAGAAAAAAATAGAAAAACAATGCAACTAGATGATATGCAACTAAATGATATGCATCTAAATGATATGCAAAAATAAAAGAAAATAAAAGAAAGAAAACTAGCCCACTCATTTGCGACACGACATATATAAAATAAACGTCTACCAAATAATGACAGGTTACGATAAACGACAGTTCTGTCCATTACATGCAGTGTAGACGCGCCTTAAGACTCGTCAAAAGTGATAGCATTATGGAAACCCAACAGTTAGCTATACTAAACAGATATAACTCATATGGACTGAACGTAGCATACGGAAAACCGACAGTAGCTACCCATATGAGTTACAGCTAAAAACAAGAAAGCACATAGGTCTCAAAGCTCACAGGATTCATTACAACGATATGTAGCATACGGAAACCGACATTAGCTACTAATTAACAATAAGACCAGTTATAGCGTACGAGAACCGACAGTGACTATAACATGCTTGGATGAATCATGTATAAGGAATAAGATCATTTACTTAGCATGAATTCATAGATGGAAAGGTATAACATTCATATTCAGGACATCTATGTAAAAAATAAATAGGCCACAGATGCTCGAATGTAAGCAATCCATACTAAATAAAAGCATTAGGAATGAGATCAAGAAAAACCTGGACTACTGAACTGGCGTTCAATAGTTCAGACGCTCGTTTGCAATAAAAACAGGTCGGACGGGCGTTCAGTGAGTCAGACGCCCGTCTGATTCTTGAAACCAGAGCAAAGTTAATACGTTTCGGGACGGACGAACGTCCAACATACCAGACGTGTATTCACCTGCAGATTATGAACTGGACGGGCGTTCACTTACCTGAACGCTCGTCCATACAACGAATTTGCACAGACAATGCAGGAGAGACACAGAAACCCTAAATCTTATAAACACAACATAGAGCACAGACAACAGCCACAGATAAATTTTAGCACATGGGTTAGACTAGGTAACAACTAAACACAAACATCACGTAAAACAGATTGAGTAAAAAACTTTTGCACATTCTTAACCCTACGGTCATCGAAACACGGCAAAATAAAAACTCTCAATCTATTAAACGCTACTTTTATTGAAAACGAAAAGTAAAAAATAAAAAAAAAAACGTAACAAAATCGAAGAATTAACTCAATTAAATTCAACAAAACACCGATTCCCCGGCAACGGCGCCAATTTTGTTGGGGAGATTTTGCATCATTAAAACAAAAGAAAATTTATAAACCTATACTACCATGCAAAACTACCTCCTAACCGGCCGAATACCGGGTAGTTGCTAGTAAAGTTGGATAAGTACGGGTATCGATCCTCAGGGAATTGGGCTGTTGAATCTAACTTCATTAATTCCTCTTTATTAACTAAACCTAAACCTAAACTAGAACGGAAAAATAATCGGGACGGAGGATTGTTAATCCAAAGCCGAGGAAATATAATTCTGCGGACAAAATAAATAAAACTACATCTACGAAAACAGTAAAACTAACTATCAACTGACCAACCATAAACAAACCATGATCAACCAATTTCCAACAACCATCACCCCACCGAAGGAAATAAGATAGACAAATATTTATTCACAAGTTATCTTGGATTATTATCTTATCTAAAGAAGCGTTTCCTCTTCCGATTTATCACGCCATTAATTAGTTTACCTTCCGGTCTTAACTAATATCGATACGAATCAAAGATATGGATTAAATCCTAATCTAACAACATTATCCCTCAACTTCCGTTTGTTGGAATAATAATTGTTAATCTCCCTCACGATAATCTAATGAATCTATTAATTTCCGTTATCTAAATTCGATTAACATGCGGCATAAAAACATGAAAGAGAACAAGAACAACATAATGAATTAAACACATGAAAAATCCTATCTTTCCGGTAACAGTGAAATCCCTCAATTCAAATCTAAGATAATCTTGCATCGAATTAATCAAATTGTGGTTCTCTCGTAAACCTAGATATTTAACCTACGAACTTCCGTTATGTATAGATTAAAAATCCAAACTTTCCTACGGTGATCTAAACTACACCGACTTCCGTCATACGGTAGCATCAAATCATGCAATCATCTTTTGATATAAAATTGCACGATACAAATAAACACGTAAAAAGAAACAATTATAATTAAAGACTTACAAAACATCCATTAAAAGAAATAAGGTCTTTCTTTGCAAAAGGAAGCTTCAAGCTCCATCCATGGTTGCTCCATGCGGCAACAAGAAAGACTTCAAACACGGAATTGAAATACACCTAATCTAACTAATCTCTCCGGCCGCCAAGCAGGAGCTCACCGCCGGATCTGCCGCTCATCGAATTCTAGGGTTTCACCAAGAGTGCTGCTGCGTATTTGATAATGAATTAGGGGTTCAACAATGCGTATTTATAGCAAATTGAAGTCGGTTGCTACTGAGAAAGCGGCGGACGCCCGTTTGATCACAATGGGACTTCGTCCAAATTTGGAGTGGACGGAGAGTGAACGCTCATTTGAAAGCGCTCAAGATCTGTACCAAAATTAAGCTCTGAACGCATTTGGTTTGAGAATGGACTCAAACTTCTAAAATTCATATCTTGAGTTGTAGACCTCCAAAAATTATGATCCGAATGTCATAAAAAAGCTCTCGGAAAACTCTACAACTTTCATTAAGGACTCTTCTTCAGAAAATGCCTTTTTGATTAGCCCGTCATATTACGAGTCGTTTTCGGGATTTTCCCAAGCTTTATTTCATCTTCATCCTCTTGTATCTCTTCCTTTCCTTTTTAATCTTCAATCAAACATCATTTAGACCTCTTCCATTCCACATTTGTGCACCTAAAAGATGACAAAACCGAGCAAAACGTAAAACCATACAAAATAGATAATAAAACCACGATATTTACTCGATTTTGCATTTTAACTATTCAAAACGTCATTTGCTCAATTAATCGATTATAAGCTCGAATTCTACGAAAAACATCCATATATGGGGAATATTGATATAAAATATATCCTTATAAAACGTATAAAATCACCCTTAACATAACTATATTATTTTTAAATTACGGGTATGACGGCAACACCTCGATTCCCGAGATTTATCATTACATACCTCAATCCACTCTCCCACTACACTCAAAAACCATGATCTATATACACAAAATCACGCCATTACTTCACCAAATCCTTCCATATTCAACCTCATTCACACTACTCAAATCACCCTACATAAAGAGATTTTTCAGAATTCTTTACGCTCTCTCGCAAATCATAAACCCTATTTTCTCTGAAAAATCGAAGTTTTTTTTTTTTCAAATCTCAAACTTATTCAAACAATGGCTTCATCCTCTTCAACCACCCAAACTGGAAAACAATATGAGAAATCGATTGCCACTGGATCGTTCTTTCAAGAAGAACACTACTTAAAGCTATGTGGAAATGATGAAGCACAACGATTGGCGGTTGGATGCAAAAACCTAGGATTGCTGACTTTTATCAATCCTCCTGTCAAAGATATTTTCTATGAAAGCCTCATCTCTTTTTGGAAAACCGCCAAGTTTGTTTCTGGGCTCTTTGTTGAAGAAGGTGTAGAAATGGGTGAAGACAAGATCGTTGCATCTGTCAATGGTACAGAAGTGGTAATTACACCAAAGGTAATCCGAAAACACCTTAAACTCTCAAATAAAGGTCAAGCAAAAGTGGCCCTTGTTCCACAAAACTTGGATGAATTCTGGGTAACAATCGCTAAAACGGCGAACCCAGGCTCTAAGAAGGTCGACCGTCTTAGAACTGCCTTAAAGAAACCTTTCAGTGAATTCAGTGCTCTAATTGGAAAGAACATTTAAGGAAAGCTAGAAGCAAATAATGCTATGACAGAGGCTAGAATGCGTCTTATGGGAATTATCTACAATAGTCTGGAGTTCAATTGGGCCAACTATTTCTTCCTGAGAAACAAAGAGAAAATCCAGGGAGAGGCCAATGCTGCTACAAAGGGGCTAGCAGAAGGAAAGAAGAAAAAGGGGATCTTCTGGGTAAAGAAGTCCTATGGAATTCAACTCCACTATCTCATGCAATGTCTGAAAGTACCCATCATAAAACTCCACAAATTGCATGACTCCAAAATCATGTTTACGTACGTCAAACAGCAGAAGACAACAGGAGGTGGGAAGAGAAATCAATCGGGTAGAAACACCTCCGGGCACAGAAAGAAACAAAAAGTTCAAAGATATTTGGACAAGGAAGATTTTGGAAAGTTAGTAGATGAAGAAAAGGAAGAGGAAACATATAATGAACCCGAACAACAAAAGGAAGAAGGAAGTGGTGATGTTAATCAACCCGAGAATAAAGAGGTTGAAGAAGATAATTGAGATGATGGTGACACTCCAAAAGAACCCGCAAAAATATCTGCAAGAGATATTGATGATAGAATTGATGCATTTCTCGAATGGAAGGAAGGTGACTCCAGACTTCAGCTTCCAAATTCAGCGCACATGTTTGAGGAAGAAGCTTGGCTTTTTGGTTTTTTGGGGATCACAACTCTGGTTGGTGTACTTGATGAATCTTCCCTTTTGGACATGATAGATGCAGCAAAGGCAAAAATGCCTCTGATTTTTGATACAGAAAGTGGTGAATCAAATGATGATGATGATGATGATGACAATGGTGATGACCCCAATGATAATGATGATGGACAAGATAAAGAGTTTGACCAAACAGCTGATGCAATTGATGATAACATCTTCTTGAATACCTTTCTACAGACACAAGAGCCAGCAAAGACAACTCCACCAGCTAAGGCAACACCATCAGCTTAGCCACATGATCAACAAACTATGGAAGCTGCTAACACTTCTGAACCGGCTCCACATGCTCCACAACTGTTTGTCGACACTACAGCTGAACCAACAGTAGTGTTGGGGACTGGATCAGCTGCTGCCACTCCAGTCAAGACAACTACCGGTAAAGAGCAAAGGGAATAGGAGAAAGTGCTGCCCTAGAAATAACATATACTCAAGTACTTGAAGAAGTAGAAACAGGTGTCAATGTTACTCAACCCACAACACAACCCCGAGAACCAGCTGACACTCATCGCACTTTGCCACACCAATATAGAGGACAGCAAACAGAACCAGAACCAGTTGATATCCATACAAAATTCGCTCAACTCTCTACTGGCATATTAAATGAGGCTTTTCAAAAAGCTACAGATTTGTTGGCTGAAGAACTGGAACAACAAGCAATGTATCTCAGATCTATGACTATAGCACTTAAAGATGAAAGCCAATCAATAGAGAGAAGATTTCAGGCTATTGCAGAGTACATTGATGCACAAAACATTTTGTGCAAAGGCAGGGTGACCTAATGTGACAGATGAACATAAATTTCACCAATAATATCACTGGCCTTAGACAGTGACGGACCTTTTCTAGGTGTTACGATCCTTACCGGCAGTGTACCGGGTCAAATTGTAGTGCTAGTCTGGTGAGTCAGGTCGTATCCTCAGGGAAATGAAGATCTAATTCAAAGTGTGGTTAAACACCAAGAAGCTATTATTAACTCGATCTAAGTCGCAGTTTTTACCATTTTCTTGGGTTAGATTATGTTAGTAGTTAGATGTTAGTAAAATAGTAAATAAATACTTATATAGATATATAGATATATATATATATATATATATAAATATATAAATACATATATAGATACATAGACATAAATATATATATAGATATATATATAATATAAATACTAATATAATATATAGAAACTAACCAAGATAATGTTATTAAACCATGATCTCTTTTTAGTTAATAAATGAGACAGATCTTTTCCTTGATGCAAGGAGGTCAATTATATAAGAACCGGTGTACTCCTAAGCTAGACAACTCCTCCTCCCACGAGCGTATGAAATTGTCATATGTCAAATTGTCATTAGTTTAATCTCCACAACTGCCCCATGCTAATCTCAGTTAGTCTGAACAGGTACCGAGTACAAATCTACCCCGGATAAAAGAGGTTATTCCGTTTGTCAGACGGCCGATGTTATTCAAAAGGCTCCGGTTGTCAGGCGGATCGATTTAACTTTCCGGTGTTAGTTTCAATTAAACCGTTGATTTTAACATTATTACGATCTTGAGCACAAATTTAATAAGATTCATCTTTCCCAAGACAAATCTGCCCCCGGGTAGGAAATCCGATTCCGTTGTCACGTTTTCACTCGGCCAATTTTACCCTCCGGTCTTTCTATTCGTACATTTAAGTGTAAATAGAAAGAGATTCATTATAATTGGTTTTAATCATTATTATCAGAGTCGATCATCCATTTTACCAAAAAGATTAAAATAGTTCAATTACATATCTTGGCTAATATTACTACTACTAATATATATATGTATAAATAGATAGAAATAACAAACATAATAACATTAGAAAATTATCGATTACAACTGCTGAATCGGAGCCTAATCCTCGTGAAAGTAACAACGGCTTCCAAGACAACAATCCTCGATAATAAATCCAAGCATTACAACGATACTACTCTATTTATTTATACACATAAAAACATATATATACATACATAGACATATGTATATATAAGGGCCTAAAACATAAAAGAAATAAAAAGAAAGAGGTAGAGGAAAAATATATATAGAGATTTATATATATATTTTGGGGCATCTTGAACAAATGGACTGAGGGGAGTATTTATAGGGGTAGTGCACCGGCTCGGGCCGGTCTTTTCCCGGCTCGGGCCGGTGCTACAGTGGAGATTCTCTCCTTGTCATACCCACGTGCTGTAATGATGATTATTCCGGCTCGGGCCGGACTTTTTCGGTTCGGGCCGGACTTTGAAAAATATCCTTCTTCGGTTTTCTACTGTTTCGATATTAATTCTTCAGTTTTTCATCACACGTACCCTGAAACAGTCACAAACACGAGCCACAGTAATTTTGACCACAAAAACTATAAGTTTTATTAAATTTGTAACGATAATATCTATTTATAACGATTTAGGTTTTTATGAGTTTTTAGTATATTTTTATGAAATTATACGATATCTTATATAATAATTTTTACTTATACATTTTGATAAAACTTAGTAATTATGACTTGAATTGGTACAATAATGCTCAAAACGGTATCAGAAATGGGGTGAAATGTTATAATAATGAGTGTTAATTTATCTCTCATCACAACCCCCCGCTTAGCTTTTGGTCGTCCTCGAGCAAAACAAGCGGAAAAACAAAATGAATGAGAGATAAATTCATGAAGATATAAGATATAAGGGACAACCAGATAATACAACCATTCAAATTACAACCAGGCGTTAACCTTAATATAAATGTATAACAGAGTGTGTGTGTGACAAGCCTTTTCATTTTCCACTATCATCTCTTGAATAATTCAAGCAAACGCACAAATATCCATTCAGACAGTCGTAATGACTTTCCTAGGTATAAGCAGTAACATTTCCACACAAAGTCCTTTCGTGTACTTATTAGGATAATCCCTAAAGCATATCATTCAGTTTATACTGGGGATAGTCAGAAGATAACTAAGTTTTCAACCATGCTTAACCAAATTTCCACATTGTCATTTGCCAATTTTTACTTAATTTCACATAATTTCATATGTGTAGCATATGCCTTCATTCCCAGCAATAGGACGTTTCGTGATAACACCCTAGCTGGACTACTATCATCAGGCAGTCGGGAGCTTTTAAACCTCATAGTGATATAGGACGTTTCGTGATAACGCCCTACTGCACTCAAATCATTGGTAGCTACAACCGACAAATAAATAGTTCATCTTTATTTTTATTTTTTTTATATTCTTCCTTTCATTCCACTTAACTCATATCCTTTCTATCACATTCAAACCTTCAGATATTCACAGTATACGTTCAAAAGTTAGGTACTAAGTTACTGCAAATCTCTCTAGAATAACCACTAGGATACTGAATGGATACAATTTAAAATTTTCCGCTTCAATATCAAAGGCTTTACGTGAAGGAATTCATGTTACACAAATATATTTGGAATTACAATGCACTTACGGTTCACGTTGGTTATACACATCCAAATTGATCCTTATATCTTCAAATCCATGAAATATATACCTTATACAATTTATTTTAATCAACTAAATAATGCTCGAAAAAAATCGAAAACTAAGGGATTTATTGATACAAAATAAACATTAATTCCATTGCTAGACCAACGACTCCACTCCCCACTTACGAACTTACATTGTCCTCAATGTAAAGTGAGTGTAAATAAGTTGTTGGGAAAGCAATGGTGCACTAAAACAAGTCAAAACAAATACTCGGATGATATTAATGGGTGGGTGGGTGGGTTAAAGTTATGACCTCCTCAATTCCATAGTATTTGAACTAATACATGTCACACGTTATTTGAAATTTAAAACAGACTAGATCATGAAATGTAACGTATGGCAAAGTATTAACTCTGAGTCTTTTATACCCAGATCCTCAAGGGTTATTTCAAATCATTCGAACAACCTAAGTCCAAGAAATGACGCATTTGAATTTTTCTCTTTTTTTCTCCATCGGGATTTTCGGATAACCACCTAATCGTTCCCTTTTTAATGACATTCAAACATTCATCCTAAGACTTGGTGAAACAAAATGAAAATCAATCCGAAGTATTCGCAAAGTATCATCCAAAGTATGAGTAATTATTATATTTAACATTTTTACGGGCTGCCTCCCGGTAGCGCTTTTGGTTAACGTCGTTTGCTCGACAAACTTAAACAACCAAAATGATGATGATTAACTAATATAATATACTAAACAAAATGGGATACTTCTAACATTTACTCATCAAAGCATGTAACAATTAAGCACACGAATCAACTAGAAATAAATGCTTAATGAGTAAATAGGAAGGATAGTACCCGTGATTTCACTATATTTATAGTCTATAGCTAGACTTTTCCTTGCTTCAGTTTTTAATGCACAGGTGGTGGGTCATCCTCACGCACCGCATCCGTCTTTAATACCGGTCTCCAACATAGAGCAGACAATTTCCACCAATCCAAGCAATTCTTGACCTTTTCCTTTGATTTTCGAGCTTTCACATTATTGCTGAAGTCATCTTCTTCAATTACCTGCGTGTTAGTACGATCCACAGCAAAAGGACACAAAGGGTCCACACAAGAACAAGATTCTAGTGTAGTGCATGGATATTTCAATGAATTGTAAATGTTAAAGACAACGCGCTCATCATTAATTCCCAAACTAAGCTCTCCCTTACAAACATCGATGAAAGGGATATTCTTAGGATCAAGCGCTTACCGTTGTACTAAAACCAATTGGTGGTAGTAAAGGCGCAACTTTATTTCCTTAATCACACCATTACAGCGCCATGGGTTGAACTAACATGGGAGGGCAGAGTGCTGTACACCCAACAATCCCCCCCCCAGGACCTGCTACCCACTCCAACCGTGACACCCGTAGTATGCCATGGGCAGGAATGGAGTACCACAGAAATGCTATTGCCAGGATTCGAACCCATGACCTTCTCTGATACCAATTCTTAGGATCAAGCGCTTACCGTTGTACTAAAACCAATTGGTGGTAGTAAAGGCGCAACTTTATTTCCTTAAATCACACCATTACAGCGCCATGGGTTGAACTAACATGGGAGGGCAGAGTGCTGTACACCCAACAGATATTAATTGTTAAGTGCCGAAAAGTGTCACGAAAATGTGCATACTTCTTATCCAACTTCATCTCTTTGATTTCCTTTTTCGGGGAGTGGGGAAGTAATTCAAGATCAATTAAAGTAGGGTTAGAATGTATACCTCCCTTACCCTTGTCGTTAAACGAAGATGGTAAAGCTTCCTGGAATGATTGTGCCTTTTGAGGACACCTGTGTGTCATCATTTCAGACCTTTTCTTCAAAATATGCATTGGATATGGTGCTGCCCTATCAGATTGAATCGAGGTGAATTTGGGTTGAGCTGGATAAGGTTCGGTTTGAATTGGCCCTTTCAAACTTGATTCCTTTTTAACCTGCTCATTGAACAAGGTCCTACCCATTCTTGGATTTTTCAATATTTTAGAAACCTTGACCCATTCCTCATCCTTACTCTCAGCGGCCATTTTCTTATTTCGATTTGAAGATGATCCTTGGTCAGGATTTCCCTGACTGATATGACCTCGTTTACTCTCTGCTCTTAACTGCCTTTCATAAGTGTTTATGTCAGGCTTATAAGGAGTGAGTGGGGCCTTACCACTTCTGGTCATCAACTATCTAAAAGAGAAAATGCTCGAATTTTGTAGAAGAAGAAAATTGGTAACTAAAAGAAGGTAGGTACCAACGGAAAATAAAAAAGAAATGTGATAAGAAGAGTGTTGACTTATCCTCGAGAATTTTGAGCTAATACAAGTAGAAACCAATCGAACACAATGAATTAGCGTCGTTTACCCGGCAACGGCGCCAGAAAGCTGACGGACCTTTTCTAGGTGTTACGATCCTTACCGGCAGTGTACCGGGTCAAATTGTAGTGCTAGTCTGGTGAGTCAGGTCGTATCCTCAGGGAAATGAAGATCTAATTCAAAGTGTGGTTAAACACCAAGAAGCTATTATTAACTCGATCTAAGTCGCAGTTTTTACCATTTTCTTGGGTTAGATTATGTTAGTAGTTAGATGTTAGTAAAATAGTAAATAAATACTTATATAGATATATATACATATATATATATATATATATATATATATATATATATATATATATATATATATATATATATATATATATATATATAGATACATAGACATAAATATATATATAGATATATAGATATATATATAATATAAATACTAATATAATATATAGAAACTAACCAAGATAATGTTATTAAACCATGATCTCTTTTTAGTTAATAAATGAGACAGATCTTTTCCTTGATGCAAGGAGGTCAATTATATAAGAACCGGTGTACTCCTAAGCTAGACAACTCCTCCTCACACGAGCGTATGAAATTGTCATATGTCAAATTGTCATTAGTTTAATCTCCACAACTGCCCCATGCTAATCTCAGTTAGTCTGAACAGGTACCGAGTACAAATCTACCCCGGATAAAAGAGGTTATTCCGTTTGTGTCGACGGCCGATGTTATTCAAAAGGCTCCGGTTGTCGGCGGATCGATTTAACTTTCGGTGTTAGTTTCAATTAAACCGTTGATTTTAACATTATTACGATCTTGAGCACAAATTTAATAAGATTCATCTTTCCCAAGACAAATCGCCCCGGGTAGGAAATCCGATTCCGTTGTCACGTTTTCACTCGCCAATTTTACCCTCCGGTCTTTCTATTCGTACATTTAAGTGTAAATAGAAAGAGATTCATTATAATTGGTTTTAATCATTATTATCAGAGTCGATCATCCATTTTACCAAAAAGATTAAAATAGTTCAATTACATATCTTGGCTAATATTACTACTACTAATATATATATGTATAAATAGATAGAAATAACAAACATAATAACATTAGAAAATTATCGATTACAACTGCTGAATCGGAGCCTAATCCTCGTGAAAGTAACAACGGCTTCCAAGACAACAATCCTCGATAATAAATCCAAGCATTACAACGATACTACTCTATTTATTTATACACATAAAAACATATATATACATACATAGACATATGTATATATAAGGGCCTAAAACATAAAAGAAATAAAAAGAAAGAGGTAGAGGAAAAATATATATAGATATTTATATATATATTTTGGGGCATCTTGAACAAATGGGTGAGGGGAGTATTTATAGGGTAGTGCACCGGCTCGGGCGGTCGGTCTTTCTCGGCTCGGGCGGTGCTCTGATGGAGATTCTCTCCTTGTCATACCCACGTGCTGTAATGATGATTATTCCGGCTCGGGCCGGACTTTTTCGGTTCGGGCCGGACTTTGAAAAATATCCTTCTTCGGTTTTCTACTGTTTCGATATTAATTCTTCCGTTTTTCATCACACGTACCCTGAAACAGTCAAAAACACGAGCCACAGTAATTTTGGCCACAAAAACTATAAGTTTTATTAAATTTGTAACGATAATATCTATTTATAACGATTTAGGTTTTTATGAGTTTTTAGTATATTTTTATGAAATTATACGATATCTTATATAATAATTTTTACTTATACATTTTGATAAAACTTAGTAATTATGACTTGAATTGGTACAATAATGCTCAAAACGGTATCAGAAATGGGGTGAAATGTTATAATAATGAGTGTTAATTTATCTCTCATCAGACAGCAAGTTTCTCAGGAAAATGAGTCAATGGCAATGGCTTTTGGCACCAGATTTCACAGTGTAACCGAGAAGCTGATTGATCATGACAAAAGTTTCACATCAATTGAATCCAAACAGGATACTCTGATTGGTACAGCTGAAGCTACAAATAGCATCTTATTACAACAAAAGGATGATGCTGCCAAAAAGAGGGAAAAAATGATTAGCCTGAAGGATCAACAGTCAGACCCCCAAATTTTACTGAGGAACAACTAAGAGCAAGGGACAGAGAGATGAGATTCCGAAATGAAGTTGAAGAACAACTAAGAAAGGCAAGAGAGGAGAGCGAAAATGCCTCAAATGATCCTTGCTTAGGATTCCCTCATCCTATCCAAAGAAAAGATGATGACAGAGATAGACCAGGAAGGCAGCAAAGGTCTGGATCTAATCAACAAAGAGGCTCAATGAATCTACACAGATCCAGCACCGGCAGAGGTAGCAGCAGTACCAGATCTGCTGTTGAGAAAAGAACATTCACAGCCCACAGAAATAGGCAAGAATATGATGCTGAGGTATTGGACGATGTAAGAGAAATTTTTAGAACTCAAGACAGTCTGAATCCAAACCAAAAGCAAGATGAAGCATGGGCAGACTGGCTAGGCTATTATGATGAGAAGATGAGAGCTGATATGGCCAAAGTTTATGATAAGCGGATTTTCTAGGTCCGGTCGATCAAGTAAAAACTCGAAACCTTAGCAAAATCTACTTTCTAACCGGCAGTGGACCGGGTCGATTGTAGGATAGTGCTTGAGGAGTCCGAGGTCGAACCCACAAAGATTGGTTTTTGAGTACTACAGTTGACTTAGCACTCAGTTCAGGCCAAACAGATAGGTGTGAAGTTATACTATTGCGTAAAAGAAAGATTACACTACTCGAAATTCTAAACAATTAAAAGAGGTATGGCCGAACTACGTTCCAACGGATTACTTTACCCTTAAACAGATTACCCCGGGAGTGTGCCTTACTCTACCTTGCCGTCTAATGATAACTCATAGGACAAATCCCATATTGGAACTGGACTTGATGACTAGGGCATCAATCTAGTACACGGGTAGGTGTCAGACTACCTTTCAAGCCCAAAATTTCTACGGTCCCGAAACCCCATTCCCACACGTCGCCGCAACATACATTTATAAGCTAAGTGTGTGCAATGGTGAACTAGGTGATCAATCTAGCTCAAAAACGATTCAAACAAGTTTCGAGATACGGATTATCAATTAGAACGTTTATTTACGCACTACACTACCTCCCGGTTCATCAATCTAACGGCGTTTCACCCGCATTCACGTGGTTCGACCATACGACAAATCTAGCTACTCATACTCGAATCTAAACAATACAAACGGAAGAAAAACATCACAACAATGGTAAAACAACAAGAAAACATACCCATTTCGATTACTTGAAGAACTACCAAATTCGAGCTCCAAAAGAACAAATCTTGTCACTTGAAATGTTACAGATCGAAGCTAAAAGTTAGTAGATCAAAGAGAGGATTGAATGAGGATTCTAATGATATAAAATACTTAGTCTAACTCTAAAAGACGAAGAAAATCACCCAAAATCTCCAAAAAAACTAAAAAAGGAAACTTGCTATCTACTTTTTCAACTCTCCTCAGATCGTGTGTGAAATGAGCGACTTTATATAGCAAGTCTTCGTCCGCACGGATATCCTCCATGTCCGGCCGGATCTGTTCTGATTTTTCAGTGTCCGGACGGATGCATAGATGTCCGTCCGGATGAAATGCTCTTGTCCGTCCGGATGTTGGTCCTGTCCGTCCGGATGCCGCTCTCATCCGTCCGGACGAATTCTTCATCAAAGTTTTCCCAATTTCAGAGAGTTAGCCGTCCGGACACAACACATTGTCCGTCCGGACAAACTTTTGCGACCAAGAATCCATTTTCGGAGAGTTAGCCGTCGGACACAACACCTTGTCCGTCCGGACAGCCATGTGACTCAAAATCTTCACTTTTTCACCTTCAAGCTCCGTGTTTCGCCTCGGGCACGTCTAAACTTCATACTTCTCGCCTTTCGGGCTCTCGAGACACCCTAGTCCTGCATCCATATGAAAACAACAAGCAAACGCATAACCCCGCAAACTACGGGTGCTCGGGAAAAATGAGTATAAAATGCTAAAATAAGGTCGAGTTTACGGAAAACCGATACCACTCGCCATACAATAAAACCTCATTTAATACTCAAAATAATAGGTCTAAACTCACCCGAAACGTGCGTAAATGTGATAATCGTGGGGCTGAATCAGATGAAATGTCTCTTGTAAAGTTGGTTTCCTATCACCACCCCACACTTAGCCTTTACTCGTCCTCGAGTAAATTAGGCGTTCAAACAATACCAAGGAATCAACTTTACGGTACATGCATGCATTTCAAAATATCGAGGTGAAAAGAACTTAGTTAAGTGAATGCATTACTTTGACTCTACTAGATCATGACTCGGAGTGAGTGTGTGTTGAATGACGACGACTTATGCTTAATACGATTTCGGGCTTGGAATACCGGACAATTGACTTTACACAATCCTGCCCTTCCTAGAATCTCCACTAATCGGGACCAACCAAGGTTAAACACGGTCCAGCAGGACTTGAATGGTTATAACGTTAGGCTAGGGTAAATTCGGTTAATCGAAAAGGGTAATTTGAGAAACTGGAGAAAAGAAGTACGAGTGAACATAATCCAAACACGTACCACGTCTTCTTTACTATACAAACCATCCAAACTCTTTTTTGATCATTTTCGACACTTTGGTAACTATAGGACACTAAAATACCCGAACTCATTGCCAAACTCGACTATGTTTCAAGTGTCGTGGGATGAGCTCGAATACTTAGTACCTATCTGACTATCCCAACCCTAACCTCATCATTGCTTTAAGCTCATTGCCTTTTTCAACCTTTTATTTCTATAAACAACACAATTATTTGATTTGAAATTCCTTTTTTTTTTAAATGAAACACGAGCATCCAGCCCCACTGAGCTCCTCCTCTCCTTATAGCTCTAAAACTGAGGAAACAACAACCCGACTCAAAAACAACATCTCCCCCCACCCCACACTTGCCTTGGCAAGTGTGGTTTAACAAGAAACTAAGTCCACTCGTAGGGTCAAATGAAGGGAATGTGACCAAAATAAGGCTCAAGGGTAGGTTTCTGACTAAGTAACGAAACGGCTATAAAGCGAATGGTGGTCGGACCATTCTATCAAGGCTGAGAGGGGCTACGAAGGTCAAACATTCGGCTCAGGCTTATTTGGCTAAAGTAGGGTCAAAAAGAATGCCAAAACTGTCATCCCGTATTCCTACCAAGGCCAATCCTTCTATTTCGCCTTGAAACTAGGGGTACAGGTGTGTAAAGTAATCGTGATAAGCAAAAACGTCGTCAAACGTGTAATAAAAAGTGTTCCGTATCATGACAATATAGACTCACTGTGAGACATTCACAAAACTAAAGACCTTTCACCACTCAATTATGAACAGCATGCATATAACGTGGTGTTAAAATCTTGGAAAATTTTGAAAAACGGCCTAAAAATCGACTCGGAAACGAGTAAAAACTAAGTTTATCACATCACGGCATAATACTTTTAAGAACAAGCGAATAAGCTAAGTCGTCCCCCCCCCCCCCCACTTAAGTGAAGCACCGTCCTCGGTGTGTGAACGAGAAGGAAAAAGAAAGACTTAGCTTATGAGCCCGGCAAAATGGCGCGATCAAGTCCCGTAACGGTCGTGAAAGTAGTCCATCCCGAATCCCTAGTCATTGAAAAACATCCAAGAAATACATGCACGGGACATGGTCCGCGTGCCAAAGCATATAATATGGGGAGAATCCGGGGGTGATAAAAATAAATGACCTCGTCACGTCAGAAGACTTGAACATATGGCATAGAGATAGTCAAAATACGAATCAACCATACAATAAACAACCAACACATTTAAACGTGCTCAAAATAAAATCTTAACCCAAGTCAAACCAGTGATATATCCGGACGGATGGGTATGTTTGTCCGTCCGGACAAGTGAATGCCAAGATCATTGTAAAAACCAGAGATCCATCCGGACGGATGGGTGTGTGTGTCCGTCCGGACAAGGATAAAAACAGAGGAAAAGTGAATTTTAAGCATGAAGGCCCCTCGGGATCATCCGGATTCAATCCTCAACACCAAAACACAAACAAAACGAATTCAAAACCAAAGAAAAACACAATAAATGATGGGTTGCCTCCCACCGAGCGCCTTTGTTTTATGTCGTTGGCTCGACATAGTGACACCAAAACGGACTCAAACCATAAAAGACTCAAAACAACAATTCAATTATTTCATTTCAAACAAGTATCATCAAAACCATCAACCAAAATCCGAACTCAAAAAGATCAACAACTCAAGAAGAATACAAATAACAAGCATCATGAAAACTGAGTTCGTTAGAAACTTACCTCTCATAGCCCTCGATGCAACCTCCTCCCAACTCGGGAATTCTCTTCTGTCAAAACCTCTCATCATCTTCTTCTTGGAATCACCCTACCACCGTGGTCTTTCCTCTCTATCACCTCTACGTGTGCCTTCCACCCGGGACCCTTCGAACTTAACCTCGTAGAACTCATCCGCACAGAATGGAAGGGAGTAATAATCCGGGACCGGTATATCAAAGATGACCAATCTATCCGGGGGTGTCAACATAATGGGCTCATCCACATGACCTCGAACCACTAGCGAGCTAGCGCGCGAACGAGCCGTCCCATCTTCTTCTCCGTTTCTAATCCCACCGGATCGACGACCTCAAATAAATCTATCGCACCTCTCGTCAAGGTGTCATGATGGTCATCGTCGGGATGTGGTATGATAGACAACAGTTCCACCTCCCTTACTTTACAATCATGGGTATCCTCCATGTCCCAGAGCATGACAATACCAAAAGCTTCCGGCTCACCCAAAACTGAGGTAGGTTCCACTACAAGTGGCTTGGCATACTCATAAAAATTCTCCACTGACTAGAATGGTACATCATCAACTAATGGAGTGATGGGCGATCCCATATCAATCTCTTGCATCTCAATCTCTGGCTCAGAAATCTCCTCATAGAAAGCCGATTCATCAACCTCACTCTCCACCTGAACCTCTTCACTGACGACTTTCTCTGGCCCTATTTCCATCGCGAGTTCTCTCTTAACAGCAGCTAACTCCCTTTTCCTAGCTTCCAACTCAGTTTGCATCACGGACTCTACCAAAACATCATCATTTTTCAGCTCACTATTCGGGAGTTCACTCGGGAGGACTTGGAAATTCATATAATCAAATACTACAATGGGGGGTGGCGGTGATAAAGCCGACTCAATCACTGAATCCTCCGGGACGAGCACCTCATTATAGCAACTTGACTCGTCAATATCACTGTTTACCCGGACCGTTTGTGTGCAAGACTTTTCATTTTGATCCGCATCCGGGCCGCCATGCAGAGACACGATATCCCGAGACATCCAACATAGCCTGTATCTCATATGGGGCCAATCTTCATTGGCTAGGCAGGTCCTATACTCCCCGCTAGAAAACTTGTCTTGCATCTCCCCAGCCCGTTTCAAAGCATCCTCGGCCTCTTTATATAACACGAGCATCCGGTTTAACCAATCGATCAATTGATGTGCCGACACTTCCTCATCCATAGCCATAGAAACCCTTTCCATCAGCTCGAATAATACCTACTTCGTTCCTCTTCGGCATAGGCAAGGTCAATCATTGTAAGTCTTGATTTTGAGAGCTCCAATTCCAAGGGTTGTTCGTGTCATAATTCGATTATTCCCTTGTCCTTGATTTGGGCTCCAATTGTAGTCATCTTTGGCTTTGATTGCCTCCCGCTTTCCCGGTTGATTCTCGGTTCCAATTTCCCCAAAATTACATCTATTATAGTTCCCCTCATCATATCGATAATCGTCGTCCATTCCACATCCCATGGGCGCGCCCTCGCTTCTTGGTCATAAGGTTGATAATACCGATTTTGACCAAGCTCAGGTGCCCAAGGTTGGTAGGTGGATTTTTCTTCATAAAAGTTGTATTGTTGAGAGTATCCACCCATTTATGCTCAATCTGCAAAATCACAGAAAACAACATGAAAACAATCACGGTGCCTCGTCACCACCACCTCATCAATAGGTGGTGTGACACTTCAGCTGCAAGTCAAAACAAAGCAACAAGAAAACAATAAAAACGACCTAAGCCCAAGCTTTCGGTCAACTTTTGTGATATCAAAGCATTGCCAATCCCTGGCAACGGCGCCAACTTGATAAGCGGATTTTCTAGGTCCGGTCGATCAAGTAAAAACTCGAAACCTTAGCAAAATCTACTTTCTAACCGGCAGTGGACCGGGTCGATTGTAGGATAGTGCTTGAGGAGTCCGAGGTCGAACCCACAGAGATTGGTTTTTGAGTACCACAGTTGACTTAGCACTCAGTTCAGGCCAAACAGATAGGTGTGAAGTTATACTATTGCGTAAAAGAAAGATTACACTACTCGAAATTCTAAACAATTAAAAGAGGTATGGCCGAACTACGTTCCAACGGATTACTTTACCCTTAAACAGATTACCCCGGGAGTGTGCCTTACTCTACCTTGCCGTCTAATGATAACTCATAGGACAAATCCCATATTGGAACTGGACTTGATGACTAGGGCGTCAATCTAGTACACGGGTAGGTGTCAGACTACCTTTCAAGCCCAAAACTTCTACGGTCCCGAAACCCCGTTCCCACACGTCGCCGCAACATACATTTATAAGCTAAGTGTGTGCAATGGTGAACTAGGTGATCAATCTAGCTCAAAAATGATTCAAACAAGTTTTGAGATACGGATTATCAATTAGAACGTTTATTTACGCACTACACTACCTCCCGGTTCATCAATCTAACGGCGTTTCACCCGCATTCACGTGGTTCGACCATACGACAAATCTAGCTACTCATACTCAAATCTAAACAATACAAACGGAAGAAAAACATCACAACAATGGTAAAACAACAAGAAAACATACCCATTTCGATTACTTGAAGAACTACCAAATTCGAGCTCCAAAAGAACAAATCTTGTCACTTGAAATGTTACAGATCGAAGCTAAAAGTTAGTAGATCAAAGAGAGGATTGAATGAGGATTCTAATGATATAAAATACTTAGTCTAACTCTAAAAGACGAAGAAAATCGCCCAAAATCTCCAAAAAATTAAAAAGGGAAACTTGCTATCTACTTTTTTCAACTCTCCCTGCATCTGTGTGTGAAATGAGCAGCTTTATATAGCAAGTCTTCTGTCCGTACGGATATCCTCCATGTCCGGCCGGACTGTTCTTGATTTTCCAGGTGTCCGGACGGATGCATAGATGTCCGTCCGGATGAAATGCTCTTGTCCGTCCGGATGCTGGCTCTGTCCGTCCGGACGAATTCTTCATCAAAGTTTTCCCAATTTCCAGAGAGTTAGTGATGAGAGACAAATTAATGATCATTATTACGACATTTTACCCCAATATTGATACCACTTTGAGCATTATTGTACCAATTTAAGTCAATAATTACTTAATTTTAACCAAATATATATATAGTGGTTATTATATAAATTATCGTATTTTTATAAGTTTTTATAAGTTTTTGTACGGTTTAAGTAACCTAGGAGTGTCGTGTCAGATTTACACGGGTATTTGTGGTATTTTTATTGCAGATTTATGATAAACCAAGACCCCGAGTAACGACATTTATTTTTGAAGTCATGATCATATCTTATGAAGGTTATACGAGAGTGTCACTAAGTCAAGTGGTCAAGTAGTCAATCGATTCGATTTAGTGGAAATCGAGAAATATCTTCGGCGAACGAATGGCCCATCAAAAAGACATTTTCTGAAGAAGAGTCCTTCATGAAAGTTGTAGATCATTCAACGAGCTTTCCAATGCCTCTTAAATCATGTCATTTGGAGATTTAGAACTCAAGATATGAATTTTAGAAGTTTTATTCCAAAATATAAATTTTTATCCGAAAATTGGATAATTAAGGGGGATGAATGTAATGATTAGCCCGGCCCGGTCCGGCCCTTACCCGGCCCAGTCCGGCCCCCCCTTTTGTAGGCTATAAATATGAGCTAAATAAGACTAAATAAAGGGCCCATTCTTTCTTTCCCATTTCCTTCTTTCTTCTCGTCCCCTTCCTTCTTCTTTTTATTTTTTTTAGATCACTTATATATATATATCTATATATATATACACACACACACACACGTCCTAAAATATATATATACATCCATATATATATATATATATATTTCATCTATCTTATTTTCTTTTTTACTTTTACTTTATATATATACATATATACATGTATGTATATATATGTTTTTATATATATAAATAAAGTAGTTATAATCATCAGTCAGTATTGGCGGAATAATTATCGAAGATTGTTAAAATCGAAGCTTTGTTATACTACATCCGTGGAAACAACCCGATTCAATGATTGTAATCGATAATATATTCTAATATTATTATGTTTACTATTTCTATTTCTATCTATATATTATATATGTTAATTATGTTGTTTAAAAATATATCTAGCCAAGATGTGAATCTGAATTAGTTAATCTTTTTGGTAAAATGGATGATCGACTCTGGTAATAATGATTAAAACCAATTATAATGAATTTCTTTCTATTTGCACTTAATGAAAGTAAAAATTGAATTAGCCACTCGATTTTTACTAGAAACGTAATCTAATGAATTGACAACTCGCGATTAGAATACGAGATCGTAATAGAAAGACCGGAGGGTAAAATTGGCCGAGTGAAAACGTGACAACGGAATCCGATTTCCTACCCGGGGGCAGATTTATCTTGGGAGAGATAAATCTTATTAAAATTGTGCTCACGATATTATTACGTTAAAATCACCTGTTTAATGAATCAATCTTAAAATTGGCCGAATGACAAAACGGGTGTGACCCATGCTTAAGATGACATTGTATAGATGACTAGGCGTATGACAATTTCATACGCTTCGTGTGAGGAGGAGTTGTCTAAGCAGAAAGACACCGGTTCATATATAATTGACCTCCTTGCATCAAGGAAAAGATCACATCTCATTTATTTCTACTAAAAAGAGATCGTAATTCAGTAACGTATTCTTGGCTAGATCCAAAAATATATATATTATCTATTTTTATATTTTTATATTTATTTACTGCTTTACTAACAATCTAACTAATATAACTATCTAACCCGAGGAAAATGGTAAAAACTGCGACTTAGATCGAGTTAATAATAGCTTCTTGGTGTTTAACCACACTTTGAATTATGCCTTCATTTCCCTGAGGATACGACCTGACTCACCAGACTAGCACTACAATTTGACCCGGTACACTGCCGGTAAGGATTGATAGCCTATAAACAGTCTGTCAGTTAGCCGTCCGGAAACAACACATTGTCCGTCCGGACAAACTTTTGCAGCCAAGAATCCATTTTCCAGAGAGTTAGCCGTCCGGACACAACACCTTGTCCGTCCGGACAGCCATATGACTCAAAATCTTCACTTTTTCACCTTCAAGCTCCGTGTTTCGCCTCGGGCACGTTTAAACTTCATACTTCTCGCCTTTCGGGCTCTCGAGACACCCTAGTCCTGCATCCATATGAAAACAACAAGCAAACGCATAACCCCGCAAACTACGGGTGCTCGGGAAAAAGGAGTATAAAATGCTAAAATAAGGTCGAGTTTACGGAAAACCGCGATCCACTCGCCATACAATAAAACCTCATTTAATACTCAAAATAGGTCTAAACTCACCCGAAACATGCCGAAATGTGATAATCGTAATGAATCTGCATGTGAAATGTCTTTGTAAAGTTGGTTCCTATCAGTTTACAATAATGTTAAAAGAGAGTATGCATCTCTCAAGCAAAATACTGGATCTGGCTCAACCAGCAGACTAAGTCATGCCATACCCCTTTCTGCAAAAGGACGACAAGATTTATCCAGTGAACAACAGGAAGATTTCAACAACATGGTAAAATTCTTCTGTCCTATGGGGAGAATGAACCGTCAGGAACAATGGGGTCTGTTCAAGAATATCAAGTTTGCTGATTCACACATTGCTGAAGCTAAGGATAGACTTGAGAAATACTTTGGAAACCTAAGGCAAATGAGATTATGCCTAACTTTCACAGACTCATCACAAGAGAGTATTAATGGAAATGGAATGAAGCCAGTGAAGTACCAGCTGAGTGAAGCCAGCCAAGTACCAGCAGAGAAGAATGAAGACATATGGTATGACTTATAACCAGGGAAGTCTGTGATGACATTGGATAAGTCTAATTTATAATTCAAGTATTATCAAAATGATGTACACTGATCTCACCCAAATCAAGGATCAGTGAAGGATAATGAGTCTTGTAAAATCAAAGAAATCAAGAAAGCAGTAAACATGCAAAGTAAACTATCTATCGGCTGAGTAAAGACAAAGCAGTGAAGGGAGAACTAAACAGCCGAGTTAGCAGGATCACTTAACCGTTCAAGGAACAACCAAGTGAACTATACTTGTTCATATTATGAAAATAAGAAAGATTCAGAGGATCAAGCATTCAATGCATAATCAGTCAAGAATCAATCAAGGAGGATTTTTTGATATACGTTTGAATAAAATCCGATCACTGAAATCAAGGAGAATATAATTAAAGGGGAATAAAGAATTAAATCAAGGATTATTCCCACATTAAATAGCCAACGGATGGAAATTCAAATAAAGTATTATCAAGGCTATAAATAAAAGGCATTGACAGACATGAAATACAACGATTGAATCTGATATGAAACAAGCAGAAACCCTGTCAATTTGAAAAGCCTTCTATCTGAACTTAAAGGAAAGATCTAGAGATCAACTCAGCAATCAGAACTCAAAATTCAACATCAAGTACTGAGATTGATCAACAGAATCTGTGAATCAAATTCACATATGTCAAGCAACTGAATCAGAGTCATTTGAGAAGGAGTTGTGTTTGTGATAGTTGCTGAATGATATGTTCCCAAGGAGCAGTGTTGAAGACTGAGTCACTGAAGCTTTTGAAGCCAGAGAGTGATAGTCTTGAAGATTGTGAAGCTTGTGTTGCCAAGGACAATCTGTCTATTGTATCAGTGAAAACAATAGTGAATTCCTCCGATCATCACAGAAGACAAGAGGATTAAAGGATTACACCACCCTGCACCACTATAAACCTTTGTGTCTATTTACTTTCAACACTTAGCTTTACTGCACTTACTTTATTGCATATTATATCTGTGATTACATATTTTACTTTGAATTAACATTTTAAGAAGGGACTTATCCGCTGTCCAAAAGCTTTTATTGCAAGAAATGTTTTTGAAACTCCAGTATAGTCATTCACCCCCCTCTGATTATACTTTTACCCTTCTCTGGGACCAACATGATCCTCTCTAGATGAATCAGAAGAAGACAACGACCTCACTTAGGGATGTCCCGGTGAAGGAAGAAAAAGAAATAGCTAGGATAGATGGACGTAGCCATGAATTGACAACTAATGAAAAGATGTTTGACGTGATGAGTTGTAAACCCCCAGGGCTCAAGTTAGTGGGTAGCGACGCCTCAAATCCCAGAACAATTATGACAATGTCGTAACTGTTTCCCGCCACCTAGCATCTTCCAAACTGCAAAACCGGATGACCTAGCCGAACTGCAATCTAAACAGATCCAAGCTGACCTACGATGTTCAGCTGGATCTGGAGGGCTTATGACGGAGGTTGTATCAGCACCTCACCATGTGTCATCCCCACAGTCATCTACCAGTAAATGAGGGAAAATAACAAACATCTTAAGGGCCAAGAGCCTCAGGGACCCGAACCGAGCTCTGCTCGGCTACTCTTCTCCCGACCTCTTCAGGTCGGCCAAGACGTAAGGTCAGCATATCCATGCCCGACCTTACAGGTAGGCCTAAGTCTATCTTATAGCCAATTTCCCATGTGCAAGATAAATCTGAAAAATATTGAAAGAATCCTAAGTCATAACTACTCTGATCCTAACATTCAAATATAACCATAATTATCTTCTAAAATCAAGGGGATCAAATCATCATTATCTATTCCTTAGGGAACACGGCATAAGAGTCCAACATGAACACGCCATACGCATTGCTAGGGCACAAGCCCCTTCTATATAAATAATCCCTAAGGAATTACGAAGAGTTGATTCCAATTCACATAATGGATACGTAGGCAGCTTGAGATACAGTTTCTCAAGTGTAGTCTAAACTACCACATAACACCCCACGTTTCACATCGTTTTTAGTGTTCCACCATTGAACAGATTGTCACTCAGAGGAAGAAAACCACTGGATTTAATACCCGACGATTTCCAGCATCGTCAGCAAATGTTTGTTTAATAAACGAACATAAGATTATATTCTAACTCAGTTCATTTATAAGTAAAATTTGTTCCAGCACGTGTTCGAGTTTGGTTTACTACACGTATTTTTGTCTTGTAGCTCGAGCTCGGATCGAATTTGGCTCGTTAATGTATCAATAACCAAGTCCAAATTAATAAATAACAATGTACAAATTAATATTCAAATTTCATAGTAACAAAAATATTAGGAGAACTCTTAAACTATTGTATATATAAACTTACTCTACAGATTAGATTAATAAATGGCTTATCATCTTATATGTTATTAATATGATTATGTTGCACAGTGATTTATCTATATAAATAGATTCACGAATATAATCGAACGCTCGTGGGTTTGTTCATGTCCGTTCGTTTAGGAAACGAGGTTATAAGTTTGTTTAAGTTTGGTTCGTTAAGCTAAACATACAAACGATCATAAATACTAACGAACCGAACATGAGTTTACTCATTAGCGGCTCTGTTCGTTTAACAGCACTAATCATGGTTATACTTTTCATTTCGTTTTATAAAAAAATCGATCGATCAATCAATCATAGACTTTTTTTTGTTTTTGTTTTTAATCAATCATAGACTTATATCCAACTTCACAATAATAAAAACGTTACATAACCAAAAAATGTGAGTATACAGTTCGTATGATAACAGTGTTTTCGTTATTAAAAAAAAATATTAAAAAATGTGGGTTGATTACATGTATATAGAGTTTTTTTTTTCAGAAACCAAATTTTTATTAGGGGGAAGGGGTCACAATGACAAAAAAATTAATAAATGGGTCTGGAAGGACAAAAGTAACATTTTCATGATTGTAAAAGACAAAAATCATAATTGTTACTTTAAAATTATTACTTCACGTGTTAATGTAACTTTGTGTTTCACAATTGTTACTTCATATTTGCTCTATTCCACATTTGTTACTTCATAATTGTTACTTTTGTCCTTATTAAATTACAGTTTTCTTCTATCCCGATTTTTTTGATAATTTTGTCTTTCTAGTCAAAAATCTATTTTTATTAATCAATATCCGCCAAACAGGCGATCAAAACGTCCGAGAAGAAACCGACAATCCATGTCGTGCTAGAAGATACGCTAAGACATTCCCCACGCACCGAATAAAAGAAAAGGAAACAAATAGAAAACTAGGCAAAAATGTCAAACAATCTTGAACTAGACACCCACGAGCTATGAGGTCCTCCCCTAGGCTGCGAAGGCTTGCTATACATGCTAAACAATCGCCCGCCGCTTCCAGTCGTCCAATCTCTATGTGCTGCTCCCCCTCCAAAGCCATAAAAATTGCTCAAAGCTCCATATAGTCCACAGAATTACCTGGATCAAAGTGGTACGCGAAGGAATGTAGTACGAATCCTTGTGAATCACAAAAGATTACCCCAATGCCTGCAGTTACCTCCGTAACCGACGCATCAACTTTACACTTTATTACACCTGACTATGGTTTCGACCATCGATCCGGTAAGTGTTGGCTCGAGCCCTGAGACCGGTAACTTTCCATTGCCTCTGTATACTCCGCTGATGCTGCCAAAGACCGCGCACACACCACAGACTGCCTGATTATCAAAGACTGCCGAACAACGAGTTTTCCAAATTTCCCGCATAAGCCACACAAATCTGGCCGCATCCTGAAGACCCTGTTCCGCTATCAAACGCGAAAAGAACTCCACAAAGGATGCAGAATGAAGATGCTGTATAGTACCACTGAACGGCGACGCTTGCCAAACTCGTACGACAAACTCGCACTCAAAGAGGACACGCCGTAAAGTTTCTAAAGTTTCCCCACATGCCAAGCAGAGACCATCCCCTAAACTCCTCATCTGCAAACCCTGGCCAATCGCAAAATAGTCGTGGAGGCACCGCCACAAGAAATGCTGAATACGCGGTTCAACTGGTAGGCTCCAACAATTGTTCCATAGACGGCCCTGGACGGTTGAACAAGAGGGGCCTGCCACCACCGATGGCCGGTAAAGCGAAAGTGCCAAAAAGTTGCCGGAACGAACAGTGTACACTCCCCTGCGGTCATAGTGCCATATACGTTGGTCTGAGTGCCCCTCCGGGGCCACCGCGGTTTCCAATATGGCGTCTGATTCCAATGGACAAAATATGAGCCCCACTTTCTGTATATCTCATAACTGGGACCCTGATATAAAGAGATCCGAGACAGTGGAGTCGGCCGAGAGCTCATGCCCTGCAAACGGAATGCGAAATGAAGGCTGTCGATTAATCCAGGCATCATGAAAGATATACACAGACTCACCATCTCCCACACGCAACCGCAAACCATTGTATAGGAGGTCCAGCCCCTCAAGAATGCTACGCCACAAATAGGATGGTCTAGACCCCAAACCAGCTGCCAGAATCGTACTATCCTTGAAGTACTTCGCATGTAGCACTTGAGCCGCCAAAGAACCAGGGTTCAATAAAATTCAATATAGAGTTATATGTTAAAGTTTATGAAGATAATCAATAAAACTCAATATTTGGTTGTATCGCTAAAAAAAAGTATTTGGTTGTAACAAATAATATGGTGTGTGATTTGAGTATTTGGTTGTAACAAATGTATTGCAAACTCAAATCACACATATTATAAATCATTTGCACCGTATTAAAACATTCATTCTCGTCATAATGTATCTCAACAATTTTTTTAATAAAAAAGAAAAAGAACTTTTGTATGTCACAATTTAATCACACCTATTGTTTACAGCTAACCACGGCTCGATTGTCTATTCCTGGTTGGGTTGGGTTATGATGACTATTGAGCGACTCGGTTCTTTGCCGGCCCCATCTCTGGACAATCTTAGATCTCGAACAATCATATATTAAGAACATCTCTTATATACCCCGACCAAAGGTCGGTCATCAAGGGTCATGACTTCAATGGTCACATGATCCACACCATCTCTTTCTTATAAGTATAATGACTAGCTTAGATTTAGGGAATGAAATGTAATAGAATGGTTTATTATTAAATTATATTGTTTGTGTAATATTATAATGTAATGAAATATAATGAAGTTTCTCATAACGTAATTATTTACGAAATAATAGAATGTGATGTAATGAAAATTAAAACGCCGAACCCACACTCACCACCATGCACCTCTTCCGCCTCACCTCTTACCCACCTCACCTCACCTCACCGTGAATCCACTTACCCTAATCCATAGTGAGGTAGGGTATGCTAGAGGGTGAGATGGGGGGAGGATAAGGATAAAGTGGTGGGGTGAGCGTAAAGTGCAATATTGGTGAGTTAAAGGTGGGGTAGTATGGGTGGGGTGCATGGGTGGAATATCAGTGAGTGAGTTATTGAAAATAAGGGCGGGTAGTGTAGAGATGACTAGGTATGGTAATGGTAAAGGGTGGGTGTGGGCAAGGGTGTAGGTGGGAGCAGGGGTTAGGTGAAGATGAGTGCAGAGGTAAGGTTGGGAGAGGGTGGAGGATGGTGAGTCATGTGAGTGAGGTGTGATATATGATAAGGTAGGTAGGTAGGGTTAAGGTCAGGTGGGTGGGGGTTGAGGTAGGATTAGGATGGGTGGCATAATGGATGGGGTGCTATAAGAGTGATGGGTGGGTAGGGTGAGGGTAAGCATGGG
This sequence comes from Gentiana macrophylla, assembly GCA_026214975.1. NCBI lineage: Eukaryota > Viridiplantae > Streptophyta > Magnoliopsida > Gentianales > Gentianaceae > Gentiana > Gentiana macrophylla. The sequence continues at coordinate 20,442,132 of CM047806.1, forward strand.
TGGGTAATGATAAGTGGCATAAGGGCATGTAGTTAAGCAGAGGTATAATGCATGTACGGGTGGTGCATGGGTGGATATTACGGGGATATAGATAAGGTAAGGGCAGGTGTGTGTGATGGGGCTGGGGTAATTGTGGTGCATGAGTGAGGTTGAGGTAGGGTTGAGGTGGGGAACATGTAGGGTTATAGTGAGGTGGCGTAAGAGGAGTGTGAGGGTGGGTGTAATTTGTCAGAAGCTATTTAATTTTATTCCTTTCATTTCATCGCATACTAAAGTAATGTAATGTTGGCAATCCTCTTCATTCCATTCAATTCTACGACATTACATTATATTCCGTTACATCAATCTAAACATGTCACAAGTCTTTATCATCAACACGATAGACAATTCTTTTTTATCTCTTCAGTCTTGCCTTCGAGAAGGCCTCCTCAAGATCGGTCAAATCAAATATCTTGTTTTTACTATATTGCAATTCTTTGACACTATATTGCTCGAAAAATGATATATTCACTACACATAGTGTGTAGTGGACAATCACTACACAAATCATATCCATTTATTAAAGTGTATTACTTCAAATGAATAGATAAGAAGTGTATAGTGATTGTCCACTACACACTATGTGTAGTGGATGTATCACCACACATATTGCTCTCATTTTAGCCATGGGTGACTAACGGTGTGATTTTGACAGTACAATTGGCGTACTCATTGAGAATTACGGCTTTACGAACCATCATTGAGAATTACGGCTTTTTAGCATCATACTCATTGTGATCTATGTTGCACGGACACTCTGTACAACCGGTGTGTCGCGTGTCGGATACGCATCGGACACGGAATCACAGTGACGGATCTAGATTTTTTTTTCAGTGGAGGCCGAATTCTCATTTAGATATGGTAGCGAATTTTTTCTTGAAAAATTCACAAATATTAATAAGAGAAGGGGAAAACATAAATACCAAACAGTAGAAAGGGAAAAATAAAACATAAATTACAAATACTAGAAAGGAGGGGAAAAAAAGGGATTAAAAACTATGTAGCAGCCGGGATCCAAACACTTGACCGCAAGGTTAATACTTATGCACCGTACCAATTTAACTATAATGAGAGTTTTACTAAAAAAATGTTCGAAATTGTATAAATTGGAGGGGTATAATAGTAATTTCACACCGAATTTGAGTGAGGGTCATGGCCCCCTGTCCATGCTAGGTCCGCCCCTACGGACACGGACACGTTCCGGACACGCCGTTGGGCTGAATTGGAGTTTTCAAAAAATTGGAGTATTTTCCTACTTAACAATAAACAAGAAGATTTTCGCATCAGAGTTACCCATAACAATGAATTAATCATTGAAACATGAGTTACTTCAATCAGGCCAACAATATTCAATCTAATTGCACAGTATAAGGATGTTATGTATGTGATTGAAGCTACAAAACATAGCCCACGAACCAAGCAGAACCATAAAATATTCACGGAAAAATCATGACTACAAGAGTATAGACTTATTAATTTCAAAAATGCTTGATGCACCTATCGGAATACCTTACACAAAGCAACACCATTAGTACACATGTGGTTCATCTTTTACTGCCAAAGCACAAAGTAACACCAATAGTACACTATGTTGGAAACTCTTGATTATTCTCCAATGCATTCATTCCTTTTTCATCCAATGTCACCATGCTTTCAATCCATCTCTATCCTTAGTATCAATCAAAATCATAAGTTTCATAAACACTGCAGCAGAAACATAAATGCTATTTGACGAAACAAAATTCGTCAGTTATAAAATCTGGGGTCTTTTATCTAGAGATAACTGATGAGGATGAATAATTAAGAAAAAATATAAAGAGGAGAGGGGGTTTTATGGGGATGATTTTGACTGAGCCTGAGAATTTCTTCAAGATGCCTACGTATCTAATGTGTATGTTGGAATCAAATATGTCACAGTTCTTCGTCGTTTTTATATAGGGGGCGATGGTGCCCTAGGCCAGCGTGGGCCGTGTCCAATGTTGACTCTATTTTCGTGTTATTCAAGTTAGAGATAATTCTGGGATTATCCCTTGATTTTAGGAGGTAATTAAAATATACAAATATTTGTATTAAACGACAAGGAATGGAGCATCAATGGTTTGGGATTCTTTCCATAGCTATCGAAAGATTATTCTCTCTCTAGCCGACCTGCGGGATTATTCTGAGATCTAGTTGACCGAGCTGAGTTAGTCTGCTGCTCTCCGACCTGCGACGAGCAGCCGAGGTCCGTATGACCGAACCGGGCAGTTCTCCCTTTGTCCTTTCCTAATCGGCCTGTGGTAGACCGAGGGTCGGCCGAACAGCCTTCCTCCATGAGGACTCAGTTCGGCCCCTTAGCCTGTAATAGGACTCCGGGCCCTTAAGGTTAGGGCATTAGGTTTATTCTTGTTATTATTTAGGGTGTCATGTGCTTGGCACGGGATCGGTGAAAACCAGTATTGTCATAAGACCCCCAGATCCAGCTAAACTCTTGAGGTCAGGTTGGATCTGAGTTGGATGTTAGGTTGGTTTGACTCGGTCGAGCCAGAGCTTATTCTTTTCTTAGGGATAGTCAGCGGTTCCAGGTGGCATTGTTATGTCATAACTTCTGTCTTAACGTTTTCATGAAACACGAGGCATTTCCCACCCATTTCAAGGGACGGTTTTCGAGAACAGGTTGAGGCTTCTAGCCCCCTGTCATATCAACCGTCTCACTTGGCAAGCATAAAGTGCTGACGATTCTCAACGTAAGTATTAATTACTCCTTTCTCCCCTTTAGACATTACTTCCCTTCTATTTTTTTTATGGTGAGAACTAGAGCTTCGACTCCCACAAGCGATTCTGCAGAAAATTCCATAGAAAAGGAGAGTGGTCTCGAAGTATAGGGTGTCTCAACCGATTTAGCCGGTGCTTCCTCCCACCGTTATTCTAAGACTTTTGACCTGGAAACCCGTTTACGGATTCAAGAGGGTACCCAACATCTTATATGTAGCTTCGGGAGGGCCTACGTTCTTGTCGAACGCAGCTTAGACTATATATGCCAGGAGTATAACATAAATCGGGGGATTTATAACCCCACACTTCTGGTAGAACCCCGGCCGTATGCCTGTCATCCTCCGGAGGGATTTGGTGGCATCTACGAGGGCCTGTCAAAAGGTGGACTACGGCTGCCCTGGTGCCCGGCGTTTCTGGATATGTTGCGCTGCTGCAAGATCGGCGTTGCTCAAGTAACACCTAACAGTGTCCGGAGCATCATTGGGTCTGCCATCCTGTGTAGGATGGCGAACGTCCACTTCACGGTCCGCCTGTTTCAATGCTTTCACCATATCCAGAAGAATCTGGGACCGAACGGATGGTACACCTTCCCCTATCGTCTCGGTGTTCAAGCATACATCACTGATGGTGTTTCGCCGGCCACTAACTAGAGGGCGCAATTTTTTTGGATAATGTGTGGGGATCAGGTTGAACTGTGCCAGTGGGTAATGGCCACTCTAGAAAGGGATCCCACACCCGACTTGGGGGATTTCGCCGATATGCACACTATTCTCAACAACAACTTCTTCATCCTTGAAAAAGAGTTGTCGTCATAGCTGATTGATGCGGCTCGATTGTACGATGCTAGGCCGGAGCCCTTTGAGCCTTTAAACACGGCTGAGCACGCTTCTCGTAAGCATTTCAGTTTTACCTTCATGCTTTTATTGTTTCATGAGATTTTCCTAGCCAAGCACTTATCTTTGTTCCTTTTTACAGAGATTGCCCTGTTGTATCCGCCCAGTGCTGTGGGAGGAAGGCTGATCAAAGCGAGTACTTCTACTGAAAGGACACATTCTGATGAGCATTGTCACGGATTTTATTAACAAGTAATAAATTTATAATCCGATATACCTCAAGTGCAAGGATCGTAGTAAAGAGGTTGATACCGGGTCGATCTTACGGGGAATCGGAGGTTGTTAACTCTAGTCTTTATTCTAACCTAACTATGTCACGATTACTAAACTAAACAGATACGAAAACAGTAAATAGTTCACAAGAAAGATAACAATAACGTAAACTGGACAGAAGATCAATGACCTAAAGCCAGGAAAGATAGTTTCGAACCAATTTAAACTAAACTAAACCTATTATGCAATAAAAGACTAACTAAGCTAAACAATTCAAATTCAAGGGGTTTTAAATCAATAAGTTACGAACGAACAAGCAATTGATCCACCTATCCTACCAACATTCAATTTCAATTCAGATTATTTCGTGATTACTAATCAAGTTGTGATTCACCTAATCAAAGGTACGAACCCTAATTTCTTAGGCAAGTTCGTCTATTAATCTCTATCTTTCGATCTAAAGATTAACGCTTTTCTAACCAAAGGTGTAAACTTTAAACGCTTCTAACCTAGAAATCTAACCTAATAACTTTCGTTACTTAGATCAAATATATATTCTTTATCATGGTGATCTAAAGTCTAACATGATTTTCATCAAATAAACGATCAACAAAGCAAACATCTTTCGATATAAATTTGCAATAAACAACATAAAACATGATAAAAGAAACAACTCGTAATAGATACTCACAAAATAATCACGAAATAAAACTGAATTGTTGATCGGACGGCTTCACAACGCTTGTTCAATGGAGGTCTAGCCTCTTAGCATCCTCTTGAAGCTTTGAATTGTATAGAAAGACATAAAAAAGTAGCTAGTCTAATCTAAGAATTTAAGAACATAAAAGTGGATGAAAAACTGGTAAAAACCGCAGCCTAAGCCGCCCCTAGGATTAGGGTTTCGAGTATTGTGTAAATTCGTATCTTCAAGGTTGAGAAACTGCTGCTATATATAGATTTTCAAGTCGGTTCAGCTAAGTCGGCTACTGGACGCCCGTCCACTCTTTCCGGACGCTCGTTCACTCAGTTCTGGCCTTGCTTCAAACGCTCGTCCATTCAGCGTCCAAACTCTCTGTATCAACTTTCTTCCCCTGGACGCTCATCCATATCTTCAAACGCTCGTCCATTCTGGACGCCAGTTCAAACTTCTGGACGCCAGTCCAGGATCGACTTAATCTTGATTTCTTCATCCCTATCCTCTTTCATCAATCCAAATCATCATTATCTCTTTTTATCATCAATGAAATTCGACTCTTATCTCTTTTTGATCATCATTTGAGCATTAAACACGTATCTATAACACATCCAAACATCGCAAAACGTAATATCATCCAAATAATCATAAAATCACAATTAAAACACCAAAATTAACCAATTTTGCGATTAAACCTTTTAAAACATCATTTACTCAATAAATCGATTAAACACTCGTTTCTTATGCAAATTATACAAATATGAGGGAAATTATCATAAAATATAGCGTTATAAATCGTATAAATTCACCCTTAACAACTCCCCCACACTTAGCTTTTGCTCGTCCCGAGCAAAACAAAACGAAAACCAAGGCTCGGGAAAAGATAGACTCCTCAGCAAATATAACACATATTCAATAACTTAGAGTTTCCCCCCGGTGTGTGTGCAAAGCCATAGAAAGCTTCCACTAAATCCAAACTTGAGAAACTCAAAGCAAAACTAGCTAATACCCCCTCGTAGACTAGCAATAAATGACACTCATAAGATGTACCCTACAAACGTAAAATATCCCGAAAAGAATGATCGAATATATCTAGGGCCTTTCTGAGATACTCAGAGGATAATCCCTACAGCATATCTATCAGTTTATACTGGGGATAAAATAGACGATAACTTAGTCTTATATTCATTTCATACCAATTCTTCATATAAGTTGATTTAACTATTTCACTTTTAAACACACATCAGAATGATCTCTTGCCCTGTCATAGCAGAATAGGATATTCGAGATATACCCTACCTTACTCCAATCATAAGGCTGCTTCTTCTGACTGTTGTGAGCTTTTAGTCATCATAGTGGTATAGGACATACGTGGTATACCCTATCGCACTCAAATCATCGACTAGCTTTCGACACAACCAATTACTTCATTATAAACTCAACCTTTTCATTTGACAATCAGTTACGTGTTACTTATCACATTCAAACCATAGATATTCACAGTATATCATACTTCGGATCTAAATACAAACTATCATAAATCTCAAGATATGTACGTAGCACTAAGCACATGACTTATAAGAAAATCAGAAATCACTCGTCCAAAAGGGGTATAACTTTATAAATTAGCTCATCGTTCACTATGGCTCTTGAAAAAATAGATCTCAGGTGAAACAACTAACTTATCAAACATATGATATATAGCTTAGATGACTATAAAAATAACGAACATTGAATTGAATTTCCTACTCGGGACAAAACAAAAACAAAAATGTCGAATTTTTTTGAAAATTCTAGCTCATTTTGCATAGAAACATAACGAATTAAGCAAATGTATAGGTACATATCAAATCATTCCCCTCCCCCACACTTAAAGATCAACATGTCCTCATGTTGTGCAGAATGAAAGAAAAAGTAAAGGACTTAGCTGATTTCAATCGATACTCGAATCGATGGTCAGGCCGGAGCCTATGTAGTGACAATTAAAACTCGTAACCATACGATGTAGCTTGACAAAACCGCTAAAAATATACCTGCACTACTCGACAAACACGGAAAAATCTCGGGGAAACGGGGAATTATACCAAAGTGAAAGGATATATCAAAAATGAAGAAAAATCAAAAGATGAAACATTCCATACATCCAAAAGTGTAAACAAAATATAGTCAAAAGAAAGTACGGACGCCTTATGGCTTACATGATTCAGTCGGAAAAATAAACAGTAGCAATATCAAAAGTACAACGAAACAAGTAAGGAAAAGTAGCAAAATAATACAAACATCGTATCTAGGAGAAACCAAAAGAAATGGACAAATAAGATCAAGGCCGCCCCGGTGCCGCAGAATCACCAGCCGGAGGTACATCACCCGCAGGGGCATCAAGCTGCTCCTCATCCGAAGAAGACTCAGATTCCTCCAGAACATCCGCAATGGCCTGCTCAATCTCATCAGAATAAACATAATTAATGAGGCTTGGATCGAAGATTCTGTCGTCCCTCGGCTGCCGGCCCTCACTGATACACTTCAGAATCGTCAAAATGTTGTTTTGTGTAGTCCGAATATCCTCCATCCAGTTCCGTACACTGTTGGCCATACTCAACCTCATCCGGACTGAGGGAGATAACGTAGGAAGGGAGGATGCTCGAGGCGGTGCCGAAGAAGAACCAGGCTCACGCGGTGCCTCCGTCTTAGAATGTCCCGAAGACTTACCCCTTTCTCTCTGTATAGGTCTCGGGTTCTTCGGTCTGTGATCCGCTCTATACTCAGGCACACCGGCATCAACACACAAACTGTGAATCAGGTGAGGGACAATCAAGCTCCGCGTATAAACCTTCTGATTGATAGATATCTCGTCATATAAAGCTTGCCCCACATTCACATTTAATCCAAACGTCAAAGCATATAACATGCCCAGGTCACCGATGTGAAAATGTGTCAGATTGTTCTTTGGCAACAACCGACTCTGTATGAACCTACACTGGACTTTCCAGTCCTCCGTCTAGGTAGTGGTAACCAACTCCTTCCGGTCTCCTCCCGGTCTCAATGTCCATGCCACATCCGGGAAAACTCTCAACCGTAACTCCTCCAAAGGATCTCGCCCCACACTCTGCCTATGAACGATCTCTTCTTTATAATCCCGACCCTCAAAAGCCGCCAAGTTATACTTCTGATTAATCACGTCCGGCGTAAAAGGAACGTCCACCCCTCTAACCACAACTACTCCCGTCTCCAAGTCGGTCTCCGAGCAATTAGCATAAAATTCCCGAACTAGGGAGTCGTTGACTGGGGTACTCGGAATAGTCATCAAAGCATCCCATTTCCGGTCCTTTAATAACTTGACGAACCCCGGATCTACCTTAGCCTCCATCGTAACCCTCTCAATCAACATGGTCCTAGAGAAATAATGTTTGGTATAAGCGTCGTGGGCTCTAGGATTCACAAATCTACGAGGCGTAGGCATAGGGGTTACGGTCTTCGCTTTCTTCCTAGGTTGGGCAGCCTTAGGCTCAGCCGGTTCCTCCTCCTGAGTAGCATCCACAGCTTCCTCAACCCTAGATGACCCTCCACCTCGGGGAGCCCTAGGCATCCTTTGTTAGTAATACCATCCGCAACGGAAGCGATTTATGGATCTAGATCTATAAAATACACGTAATAAAATAACTAGATCTACATCTACAAGGGGGTTGTAGAACATACCTCTTGGATCTCAAAATCCAAGTTGGAGAACCGTAATAGAAAAGAAGATGTGAAGAGCACCACGATCTTCCGTACGTGTGATCCAAGCAACTCCCGGTGGAAGGAAATCCTCGTCTCGAATCCTTCCGATATGCTACCCGGAAAAACTCCAAGATTTTCCCCATATTCCCCTTGGCGAAAATTTTCTCCTTCTCTAAGAGAAGTCGAAATTTATGTGTTGTTTAAGGCTTGGGAGAACTCTCTTTATATAGGAGAGTAAAACTTAACCTCCAAGGATTTAATAATTAATACAAAATCAATTATAATAATCCTATTAAATAAAAGATAATCCCATAATATTCTAGAACAAATCTAGAATAATATTTATCTTTATTTCTTACCATAAATATTTATCCAATAAATATTTTATGCACATGTCTTATTAATCAAAAAACTAATTCTTGTTGACTAAGCATGCTTATGGCCGAAATTCATCATTTGTGACCTAGTCACTATGATTTTCGACTAACACACCAATTTGGGCCAAGATTATGAAAAATGTCTTTTTCACATATTTAATTATTTAGCCCAACTAATTTAATAGTCCACTAAACAATTAATTCACATATCGTTTTAATAAAGTCCAACAAGAACCAAATTAATATTATTAGGATTCGACGTCCGAGAATATTGTGCTATATTAGGAGGCACGTCGGGGACCATGGACTAATAATCGTGGCTCCGATAAATCAAATAAATAATTATCTTACGAACAGAATAATTATATTCGATAAATCAATCACAGGAATATGCCACCATAATCCCGTGACTGCACTCCTCCGATTAAAAGATTATATTTATCTCCTCACGAGAATGATAATTAATAAGCGTCCATTGATATAATCATTACATATGGATTAATCCTCCATAGACTGTTCATTCTAAATCGGGAAGTTACCGTTAACCCTTTCTAGAACCTCTTATCCTTATTTACCATTAACCCCCTAGTGATCAATTAATTCATACACCCCACTGGTAGCTAATCAGTGTAATATGAACTCCATGGATCGATCAGTTTCTAGGATTAACAAATAAGGAATCGTCTCATCTACTTCCATAAATGGAAGGAATGGATTCCGTATCCGTGATAACACGGACTACTCACTCAATCCGATTACAATGCCAAGATGGGGTAATTGGATCACGGACTCGGTGTAATCCTTAACCGTCAAGTCAAACTTCATCTTGATTCAAGCGGTTGATTGTGATCACCTTAGGATTAAGATATATCCATAAATATGATCATCCATTGATTCGATAAGACTTCTCGATTACGGAATTATATCGTGAACTCTAATCAAATCGGTCCAAATACTATATGATATATCTATCATATATAAATGCCCCATTAGGTTCTCTTAACCGAAAGTCCGGATAAGACAATCACACCTATTGTGTTATGGGCACATTAATAGCACGTTAAAGGGAGACCCGATACTCTCGATTAACTTCACTACGGGCTAATTGTATTTTAAGTACATCTTCACTAACTCAATCCTCCCGTGTATATACCATACATCGAGTTAAGTGATTACATAAACGATATACTTTAGGGTTTTACGTAGTGTAAATACTATTGTCACATCGGTGATTATGAGAATAATAAATATGAATAATAATATCATTTCATTTATTAAATAAAACAATTACAAAATTGTCTTTCGGGCATCACACCTAACAATCTCCCACTTGCACGAAAGCATGTGATTAATTGTTTTAGAGCACACCCTATTATTTAAAATACAACAAACTACATCTCCCACTTGCTCTAAAGCAATGGAGACTCATCCCGTATGCTAGTACCCACTAAGCATATCATAACCATTTCGATTCCAAAGTACACTCCGAGTATGCCGTCGTAGGATAGGTCGGTGACTCGGGAGTACCTACATCTAAATGTCATGGGTCTTAATGATTAGTCGGGTTGTCGGCTCGAGGCGATCCGTAGAATCAAAGCGTTACGGTCCATCTAATCATGTGGTACTTAGTAAACACTGAGCCCGAGATCGACTTAACGATCATCCTCAATCTGACTTAAAGTCAAAATCAGTGTATCACACATATCCAAGTTCACACATGAATATGTCCGCATATTATTCCTCGTTCTCTTCAAGATACTAAAAGGAAATACTAAAGTTGCTTTGTTAACCGCCGAATCTAAGATTCAATCAAAGTTGACGTTCAATAACCTGACCATCTCTTACTAGAAAGAGAATCTATCCCATTTCTCTTGATCCGAAGATTTAGAGAGTCATTCCTGAGGCATAGGGTAGAACTTCCTCGTTGAATGTTGCATACACAGATGCATCATCTTAACCAATAAGATGGATGGGAAACCAGTGACTGATTCTAATGAATTCGACCGAGTCAAACTCTTAAGAATGTTGTCCAAATCTCACATTTGAGAGAATTGTGGTATTGTCAGATTCTGACTTCAGATAACACACCCATGTTGATTCCAACTGGTGCAGTGTTATCCTTCCCAAACACTAATATATGTATGTATATATTCACTATTGTACTAAAATTGATATCCAGTCTACAAAAAGACTTATCAATATTCTGGTCAAATCCACATATTGTAGAAATATATGACTTCCAGTGACCGAGAGGTTTGCTTTTTATCCACAAAGGACATAAGCCTTGACGGTCACCCCGTCATAAGTTCATAAGGCAATACCACCCTTTGTTCGAATGAATCCAGACTCCGTTTGTTTGGCAAGAAAGTCTCGAGGAATCACCCCTATTTTCTCGCTTTTGAACGAAATCATGCAATACCGAACTCATTCTACTCTTTTTCGTGTAGATCCAATTACTCCCACTGGGCTGAGGACGCTCGGTGGTTCTACAAGAGTATGAACGACTCTGGAGTACCAAACTCCATTCACGGGGTTATGGCTTGTAAACCAACCTCTATTATCGAGAATCCTATATCGCTCACAAAAGAGCATAGGTCATCGATCGATCCTTAGACTACAAAGTCTGCGAGAGAACTCGTAACGGGTGATGGATAAACCATACTCCCACTACATTCGGGTGGATCAAATTTCGATCTAGTTTAGTAGTATTTAGTGTTATCACCAACAACCGATGTTGGATGTGGTGCGATTTTAATCGGTTAGTAACTACCTTGAGTAAGCGTACTTCAAGGTTCAAGGTTTTTTCGATCATGGATTCTATCGAAATGATGCACTTGAGATAAGCTGTCCCTTCCCGATTTCAAGAATCCTATATCTAACATTTATACTCAATAGTTTAAAAGATATAGCACGAATGGTCATTGACCGAACGTATGCACGAAATTCCCAGTCTTACCTTCAAGCACCGTGTGCTAAATGCTTATATTTACGGAAGTGGGGTGAACCGAATCCACACCTTATCCGTAAATTCCAAAGCATATTCTAGGTAGACTTCTCGGTCTTACATTTCAATGTAAACCGTTATTTCGCTTCAATATCTTTATTGAGTTAAGCGTTGTATTGTAGCACGTCTAAAAAAATATATAAGGCAATTTAACGGTTTCTCACTTAGTGAAAGCATTTCACTATGAGGCAAAGCCGAGCATCGTCCCCAGGACTATGTGATGGCCCATTGCTGAGTATAGAATACTCCATCTCCGACAAAATCAGAGACACCTTTGAATATTTTGGATAAACTTACCGGAGTGTTTGAGTAGTTGTCGACTAGAAGTCACTACTCATAAGCCCCTACTAGCTTGTATCTTTCATCAAACCCGAAAGGTCGTCATGAACAAGCTATGTTACTTCTTTATAACCATTATCCTTTCCCGATTGAAAGGAAAATTAGTCATTGAACCTTTAAGACAATCTAACCAGATCGGGAGAAAGGAATCACCCCTGAACGAGTCTTGTGTCTTGTCTTTTAGGGACTATGCACTAAGCTGTGGAAAATGAAGAAGTGTTTATCTAAATATATAAACCAATTGCTTTTAACAGTTCTTAAGATGTGTGTTATATACATATTTCAAAGATTCTAAGTGGTTTTGACTTTATCAAACAAAAGTCCGAGTTTTGGATTCGTACTACAAATGGTATATTCACTTTCTATCGACAAACAAATTATCGAATATAAGGTAAATCCATTCGTTCCAACGAATCTTAAACAGAAAATAATTTTTCCGCGATATCCAAGGATTGAATCCGAGATTCATTTCCTTATATCACTCCCACTATTATAGCTAAAACTAACTGCCCGTTGTTTACTCTTTTAATCGTTAAATGCATTGCTACCTTGTTCTGCCAAAGAACTTAGCTCGAGAAAATCGCCAAGGATTCATAGGTTGGTGATCCAAAATCCTTTGTCCTAATCCTATGATTTTCGATTAATTAATTTTCGGTTTAGCCTTAAAGTTTACTCAGTTTAGATGACTAACACTTTTAGACATATTCTCCCATTCTTGACTTTCCGTGAATGGAAACAGTCTTGAACCAGCGGTTCGTTTGAGTAGACACTACTCTTGAACCGTGGGATGTCTATTTCGAGTGTTACTCGTCGGGACTTCTCGGATTTTCTAATATACAAGAAAAAAAAACAACAAATCATATTAAAGCTCCCACTAGTTTATCGGTTCCAAATACCGTCTAACGAGCAATGCTGTATTTATGATTTTCCGATTTTTTTCGATTTAGAAAATCTTTCGTACATAGTTCTATTGTTTCCAGAAAAACAACAAATCATAGAACTCCCACTAGTTCATCGATTCCAAATATCGTCCAACTAGCGACATTTCATGACTTTCCGGTTTTTCAATTAGAACGGTTATGTGTGTAGTCAGTTACACTTTTCTACTGTTCTAGAAAAACAACAAATCATAAAGCTCCCACTAGTTCATCGATTCCAAATATCGTCCAACTAGCGATACTTCATGATTTTCCAATTTTTCAATTAGAAAATTACTCGTGTAATCACTACACACTCAAAATTCACTAGAAGAATTTTAAAGTCCGAAATCACCTATGTTTGTCTCCCGTTTGGCACGAGTGACACTAGTGACATATCTATATGTCACTCTGATTTTTAAAAGGCTTAAGAGAAAATCTCTCTTTCGAAAAATAATTGCATTATCGATTAACTAGTTCAACGTCCTAGTTACTTTCCACTTTTTAACAAAGTCAATACTAGTCAATTAATTTTTTAAGCAATTTAGTAAGGGATATAATGCTGTAAATAAAATGACATATATTAATTCAAGTTTAACACTACTATATTAAATTTTAGGAATTGTAAACTAAAAAATAAGTCTACTCTACCATTCCAAGGTTTTAACCTCGCATCTCAGTGCCGCCGTAGGGTAGGTCAAAGAGATGACGGTTAAATCGAGACAATCTCATCAATGAATAACGTGTGAGAATCAAACATCCCACGAGAATCGAACATCCCTTTATTCATTGACTACCTTCCTTTTTTAGCCTAGATATTACCAAAAATACCCATGATGAGTGTGACCTACTATATCGGATCTCTTAGGTACGCCCCGAGTGTGCCGTCGTAGGATAGGTCAGTGACCCGACGAGTACCCAGAAATCCTATCCTTTCGGAGACCAAGCCATGAATGTTGATAGGGGTGAACACCATCCGTAGGGGGACGAAATCAAAGCGCCGCGAGGCGTCACCCTTCTCTCACTTACTTGTATCTATAGTAGAGGCCGTGGGGTTGGCTGTCGCCTCCCCCGCTCCCACTCAATATTTTGGAAGTGGTGGTGGGTTAACTAACCACGTCTTTTTGATGTTAACATAAAAACACATCAAATCAAGGATTCCGAATGGTGTCGGTAACGTAGGCAAGCCTACCCGTCCTATTCGTTGGAACATATGTGACAGTCGGACGAAGTCGGGTCAAGAGAGCCCTATTGAGATTAGAAGGAATCACCCCTCCGTTCCCCGGTGTAGCTTAGTCTTGCCGGACCCCCGTGCATACATCACACTAGGAGGGTTAAGTCGGTCGAGCCTAGCTCAGTTGACCACCCAACCTATAAGCGAACCGTTTTTATCCAAGATTTGTTGTTCTTTTACCATCATTCAATCTCGTAGACACTACGAATCGAAAACGTGATCTCGTTTGAGCTTTAAAGTGTTCACCGAGAACACACACCGAAAGGCTAACGATTTCATAACCCGTCCTCGGATCTTTAATTAGTTACTAAATTAAATTAATTACCACATATTAATAAAATTTCAACTAATTACGCGAGTTTGTATACATGCCTATTTTAATTACCAAAATTAAAATTCTACATGTATGCATGGAGTGGATTTATGATATGATGCATGTCATGGCAATTCCGGTTTTATATCTATTTTATGATCAAACACATAAAAATAAATGCGGAAAATTTAAACACCGAGATTGATTGTTGGTACCCCGTATCTAATCTATCTTCTAAGGAAAAGTAAAATTTAATCTAGGTCTTCAAATCTCGATCTTCGATCTTGATCTTGAAAACTTCCGGATCTTCAAAGCTTCGATCTTTACACGAACCACGAACGCAGCGAGGAGAGGAGGCCGTAATATACCAATATATTAAAAAAAAATATATCTATATTATCAATTGTTATATAAAAAAAAACTTTCCCCCTTTTTTTTCATAATACACGGCAGCTTAAAATTTTTTTTTTTTTTTTAAAATCAGTAGATCATGCGGCCAAAAGTAAAACAAAATTAGGTTACAACATGCAAGCTGCCGCATGCAAATTAGGGCTGCCGCATGCAAAATTTGTCAAAACAAATTGCGGCTACAAAAGAATTGTTGAGACCAAATTATTTTATCTTTGCCGCAAGTTTAAAAAAATGTCATGACCTAAAAACAAATCAGCCCCTCTCCTTTTACCTTATGTTCCACCATATTGTTGATCTTGAATATCATGATCTTCGTCGTCTCTTGAACCCGAAACCAAAAAATAAATACAAAAGGTACTACCTTTTACAATTTTCGAATGCAACATAATTAAATTACAAATCTTATGCTCAATTGTTACTAAACAAAGGAGCTACAATAGATCTAACGAGTAAAACAAGATCAACCCCAATCCATCTCTTCAACCAAGACAATCGCAACATAAAAAAAAATACATACATGTGCATCGGCCCCAATAAAAAAAATTGGGACAAAAAATCTACATGTTTTACCACTCCGAGATCTAATATTTTATACGTATAAATATAGATCACCTTGGCGACTGATACCACTGTTAGTAATACCATCCGCAACGGAAGCGATTTATGGATCTAGAT
The DNA here is from genome assembly GCA_026214975.1 of Gentiana macrophylla. NCBI lineage: Eukaryota > Viridiplantae > Streptophyta > Magnoliopsida > Gentianales > Gentianaceae > Gentiana > Gentiana macrophylla. The sequence continues at coordinate 20,457,712 of CM047806.1, forward strand.
CTATAAAATACACGTAATAAAATAACTAGATCTACATCTACAAGGGGGTTGTAGAACATACCTCTTGGATCTCAAAATCCAAGTTGGAGAACCGTAATAGAAAAGAAGATGTGAAGAGCACCACGATCTTCCGTACGTGTGATCCAAGCAACTCCCGGTGGAAGGAAATCCTCGTCTCGAATCCTTCCGATATGCTACCCGGAAAAACTCCAAGATTTTCCCCATATTCCCCTTGGCCGAAAATTTTCTCCTTCTCTCTAAGAGAAGTCGAAATTTATGTGTTGTTTAAGGCTTGGGAGAACTCTCTTTATATAGGAGAGTAAAACTTAACCTCCAAGGATTTAATAATTAATACAAAATCAATTATAATAATCCTATTAAATAAAAGATAATCCCATAATATTCTAGAACAAATCTAGAATAATATTTATCTTTATTTCTTACCATAAATATTTATCCAATAAATATTTTATGCACATGTCTTATTAATCAAAAAACTAATTCTTGTTGACTAAGCATGCTTATGGCCGAAATTCATCATTTGTGACCTAGTCACTATGATTTTCGACTAACACACCAATTTGGGCCAAGATTATGAAAAATGTCTTTTTCACATATTTAATTATTTAGCCCAACTAATTTAATAGTCCACTAAACAATTAATTCACATATCGTTTTAATAAAGTCCAACAAGAACCAAATTAATATTATTAGGATTCGACGTCCGAGAATAGCTATGCTATATTAGGAGGCACGTCGGGGACCATGGACTAATAATCAGCGGCTCCGATAAATCAAATAAATAATTATCTTACGAACAGAATAATTATATTCGATAAATCAATCACAGGAATATGCCACCATAATCCCGTGACTGCACTCCTCCGATTAAAAGATTATATTTATCTCCTCACGAGAATGATAATTAATAAGCGTCCATTGATATAATCATTACATATGGATTAATCCTCCATAGACTGTTCATTCTAAATCGGGAAGTTACCGTTAACCCTTTCTAGAACCTCTTATCCTTATTTACCATTAACCCCCTAGTGATCAATTAATTCATACACCCCACTGGTAGCTAATCAGTGTAATATGAACTCCATGGATCGATCAGTTTCTAGGATTAACAAATAAGGGAACTGTCTATCTACTTCCATAAATGGAAGGAATGGATTCCGTATCTGTGATAACACAGACTACTCACTCAATCCGAAGACAATGCCAAGATGGGGTAATTCGGATCACAGACTCGGTGTAATCCTTAACCGTCAAGTCAAACTTCATGCGATTCAAGCGGTTATTTGTGATCATCACTTTAGATTAAGATATATCCATAAATATGATCATCCATTGATTCGATAAGACTTCGATTCACGGAATTATATCGTGAACTCTAATCAAATCGGTCCAAAATTTATATGATATATCTATCATATATAAATGCCCCATTAGGTTCTCTTAACCGAAAGTCCGGATAAGACAATCACACCTATTGTGTTATGGGCACATTAATAGCACGTTAAAGGGAGACCCGATACTCTCGATTAACTTCACTACGGGCTAATTGTATTTTAAGTACATCTTCACTAACTCAATCCTCCCGTATATATACCATACACCGAGTTAAGTGATTACATAAACGATATACTTTAGGGTTTTTACGTAGTGTAAATACTATTGTCACATCGGTGATTATGAGAATAATAAATATGAATAATAATATCATTTCATTTATTAAATAAAACAATTACAAAATTGTCTTTCGGGCATCACACCTAACATCCTTACCAATGGAACATCATCATCCGTCTCAGACCCCGAGGTAGGCTCATCCCTCAAAGAAGCCCTAGTTTGGGTGGCCCTAGGAGGTTGCTCTCTAATGCTAACACCTCGGTTGGGATCGATTAGGTTGGGATCAAACTCCTTACGCTTCTTCCCAGACTCCCTAGCCACATCCTTACCATGCCTCTTAAGCACTGTCTTCTTGTGGACCATGATTCAAGCCTAAACTAAACCAAAACAATCCTAAATCAAAAAAAGTTACCCGTTTAACATCCAAATCAGGATTTCAAAACAACCAAACCACAAACCACAACCATCCATTATCACCAAGCAACCCAGTCATCATCCACCATCAATCAATCACAGCAAGAAACCAAAACCAAAACAAGGAGAAAACAAATAAGGCACAATTCTCACAAAAGAGTTGAGCCGAAAATCGAACTCCAAAAAAAACGTGAATTAATCCCAGAAAAGTTACTAGAAACTTACCAATGAAGATGAAAGGTAAATGATGAAGGTGATTTGCAGCCCTAACAGCCCCAATTTGAGTCCAAAATTCGACTTTTTCACCCAAAAAGTCGGACCAATGAGGTTTCTGATTCGTCCAAATGAGTGTTGATTGAGGAATAAGGCTTAGAAAAGTGAAAAGAGGGGATCGAAAGCGGTTTATAGCAACTTAAATCGCCCAATTTGGTGCAATATCAAAGAATTTAGGGTAAGAGGAGGCAAAAAGTCGGTTTTCTTGATTTGAAATTCTGAAAAAGTGAAGGTTCATGGGTTGAGGGGGTATATATAGTAGGGTGGGACGCTCGTCCAACCCGGTGGGACGGGCGTTCGATGAAGAAACAGAGGCGAACCGGACGGGCGCCCAATGTATTAAACGCCGTCCAAAGCGTTCAAATTACATACTGAGATTGGAGGAGAATTCCAGACGGGCGCCCAGGGATAGTGGGCCTTTCGTCGTGAATTGGCCTTGGCGGACGGACGTCCAGACTTCTGTACGGGCGTCCAAGCAGAAATAATGCAAAAATTATGAAATTTCATACAATTTAAATTCAAATTCGCATTTTCTCATTAAACTTAAATAAAACTTCAAAAATACAAATGAAAAACGACGAAAAAACATAAAATCACTAGAAAATAGGTAAAAACAATAGAAAATAGTGGGTTGCCTCCCACCGAGCGCTTTTGTTTTACGTCGTTTGCTCGACGAAACAACCTAATAACGCTAGTCATCGTAAATTTCCACCCAATCTTTCACCCGGATAAGACGGCGGAGCATGTCAATCATTTGGAGGAAGTCATACTCATCCCGCAAACCCCAATCCTCACCAATTTACGCCAACACCTTGAAAATGTTCAACTTGCAAAGCACTAGCGCTAAATCTGTCAGCATTGGATCATTCAGGATTGTGTATGGGCGTCCTAGAGCTGCTCGCTACTCCTCGGTGGTGAAGTCTCCACCTCCCGAACACCGGGAACGATAAGAACATAGGTGTGATCCCCGATGCAGTACTAATATCAAAGTCTACGTGCAACACTATAGTCCCTCCCGGTCCGTCATCTACAGTGATAAGTGGGATCCTCCTAAGGAAAGGTAACTCCTCTGGTAGAACTCTGAAATCCATATCTAGAAAGCACAACTGACTGACAAATATAAACAAAAGCAAAACTCAGTAAACTAAACTTAAATACTAAAACTACAAAAACATAAAACAAAAACAACTAATATAACGATATCTAGGTTGCCCCCTAGTGGCGCTTTTGGTTAATGTCGTGAGCTCGATACAGTTTAAAGCTCAGCCTGGGTCAGGCCATTTAACTTTTCTGCCACCCACTACCTCGTCTAAACTTGGGTCAGTAGTTCGGCTGCAGAAACAGCACTTAACACATGGGGTGAAATCTTTGATTGCTTTCCAAACACGTTTAAACTTCCCCATGGTTGACTTCTTCTTCCTCTGAGTCCTCTGATGACGTTTCAGCTGACGCTCCCTCTCATACTCTTCCATATCCCAACTACCTGCTAGAACTTCTTCAGATCGACCACTACCGTCATCCTCTGAAAATAGGTCGGGTGAAAACTCGTCAAATTCTGCGACTTCTTTAGTACCACACCCGAGGATATCGAGGAAACGAACTATCAAAGGCTTTTCCTTGGGTTCACCAATGTAGTGCTTACACCTTTGACCATTTACTCGAAACGGTTGGTCACCATAACCTCTTTGTTCTAAAACGCCTCCAGGAATAATTTGGAGAATCTCAAAGGGACCGGACCATCGTGTCCTTAACTTTCCAGGAAACAGATGTAGCCTGGAATTATACAAAAGAACTTGTTCCCGACTTGAAATTTCTCTTCTTAATCTTGGCGTCATGGAGGAGTTTCATCTTATCTTTCTTTGATCCTGGCGCTTTCGTAAGCCTGGAGTCCGAATTCATCGATTCATGCAATCATTGCGATCGATGCTTACTACAAGATTGGGGATCAAAGTTCGAAACTTTGTAGCCCAATAAGCTCTATGCTCTAACTCATTGGCGGATGACATGGCTTACCATAAACCATTTGATATGGAGATGTACCCATAGGGGTTTTATAGGCGGTTCTGTATGCCCATAGTACATCATCCAATTTCAAACTCCAGTCTTTCCTATGACTGTTGACCGTTTTTTCCAGGATTTTCTTAATGCTTTGGTTGCTTCTTTCAACCTGACCGCTAGTCATCGGGTGATATGGTGTGCCTGTCTTATGACAAACACCATACTTTTCGAGCACTTTTTCTAAGGGTCGGTTGCAGAAATGTGTCCCTTCATCACTGATCAAGGCACGTGGACATCCAAATCTCACAAAGATGTTCTTTTTTAAGAACTTCATGACCGTCTTATGATCATTGTGAGGAGTGGCTTGAGCCTCCACCCATTTCGACACGTAATCCACGCAGACTAAGATGTATTTGTTACCACAAGATAATGGGAATGGTCCCATAAAATCGATGCCCCATACATCAAAGACTTCGCATTCTAGGATGGGTTTCAATGGCATGTCGAAACGCCTTGTCAAAGTTCCGGTTCCTTGACACCTATCACAAGCTTTGCAGAAAGCTTCTGTATCTTTAAAGATCGTGGGCCAGTAGAAACCGGATTGGAAGATCTTAGCAACGGTTTTCCACGGACCAAAGTGACCTCCAGGTGGGTCCACTGTGGCCTTCGCTCAATAATATCGCTGCCGCTCCGATTCGAACACATCTTCTAAGCGGACCATCTTTACTGAGATCTTAAGCAGATAAGGTTCATCCCAAACGAAGATTTCAAATCCGAGAAGAACTTTTTTTTCTCCCCGATAGGACAATTACGGATCAAGATATCGGGCATGAAGGTAATTGACAATGGAAGAATACCATGGAACATCGGAGGACAACCATCGATAAGCATAATGTTATCTAGAGGAAAGTAAAGATCTATATCGTCAGGGTCATCCTTTTCCTCACTTAACATCCTTGAAACATGATCAGCCACTACGTTTTCACTGCCCTTTTTGTCTTTAATTTGATCGTCAAACTCTTGTAGGGTCGGTATCCAACGCATGAAGGCGCGGTTTGGCCTCTTTCTTAGTCATCGATATCGCAAAAGCGTAAGGATCATCCACACAATCACTTGAGCTCCTAACAAGTAACTACGAAACTTGTCCATAGCGAAGACTACGCCAATAATTCTTTTCGGTAGTAGTATAGTTAACTTGATAGGATTCAATGTGGATGGCGTAATAGATTGGCTGGAATTTCCCTTTGATTCTTTGGCCTAAAACAGCACCAACTGCATAGTTTGATGCGTCGCACATAAGCTCGAAAGGTAGGTTCCAGTCAAGCGATATAAGAATTGGAGCAGAGATTAAACGGTTCTTAAGCTCCTCAAACGCTTGCTTGCAGTCCTCATCAAAATTGAACTCGACGTCTTCCTTTAGTAAAGTAGACAGGGGCTTGGCTATCTTGGAGAAGTCATGAATGAATCTCCTATAGAAACCGACATGTCCAAGAAAACCTCTGACTTCGCGCACATTCTTAGGATAACTCATCTTCTCGATAGCTTCCACTTTGGCCCTGTCAACTTCAATACCCTTGGCGGAGATCTTGTGGCCAAGAACTATTCCCTCATCAACCATGAAATGGCATTTGTCCCAATTGAGCACTAAGTTCTTTTCCACGCATCTGGATAACACTTGATCTAGATTGTCAAGACAATCGTCAAAAGACTGACCAAAGACCGAAAAATCGTCCATAAAGATTTCCATACACTTTTCTACTAGCCCGTCAAAGATGGCCAGCATACATCTTTGAAAAGTAGCTGGGGCATTGCAGAGACCAAATGGCATTCGCCTGTAAGCGAATGTACCATAAGGGCATGTGAAAGTGGTCTTTTCTTGGTCAGCTGGATCAATGGGTATTTGAAAGTATCATGAATACCCATCCAGGAAGCAGTAGAATGCGTGTCCCGCCAGACGCTCAAGCATCTGGTCAATGAATGGAAGGGGAAAATGATCTTTCATGGTTACCTCATTGAGCTTTCGATAATCGATGCAGACTCTGTAACCAGTGACAAGTCTCAATGCTATTTCCTCTCCCTTCTCATTCTTCTCAATTGTAATTCCACCTTTTTTGGGAACTACGAGTCGGGAAACCCATTCACTATCGATGGCATAAATGATTCCCATGTCCGAAGTTTGATGATTTCCTTCTTAACCACCTCTTGCATATGAGGGTTGAGCCTCCTCTGGGGCTGTCTAATACATTTCGCACCCTCATTAGTCTTGATCTTATGCATACAGATGTCAGGAGATATCCCTCTGATATCTCCTACTTGCCACCCAAAGGCTTTTTCATTTTTCCTCAAGACGTTGATTAATTTCATTTCCTACACGAGGACGACTTGCGAGATATGATCAAAGGAAGCTTATCACCTTCTCTTAAAAACACATACTTAAGATGTTTAGGCAACAGCTTCAACACCAAATCTGCAGGGGGGTCTTCTAAACTTGATTTGAGCTCTCCACCTTTCAACTCAACATCGCTGAGTTTACTTAGCGGTCCCACTGCCAAATCTTCTCCTTTAAACAACTCATCCTTAAATTCAGCTTCTAACTGCTCTAGACTTACCACACCATGATTATTCAAATTATCAACCAGTCACTCATACTCAGTTGCCACAGCCATGACTTGCTTTTCCATCAAATCATCGAAGTCATAAGACGTATCCTCAATGGAAAAACCGGTTGGAGGACCAGAGGGTATTTGAGTGGATCTGGAGACATTATAGCTCACCTCTTGATCACCAACACGGATCGTCACTCGCCCACCATCGCAGTCAATGAGGGCTCTAGCTATAGACAGAAAGGGTCTTCCAAGAATCAGAGGGACATTTTCATCTTTTTCAATGTCCAGGACGTACCAGTCAACGGAAAAGGTAAATCTATCGATTTGAACCAGAACGTCTTTTAAGATTCCCGCTGCTTTCTTAGAAGATCTATTAGCGAATTGCAAATTCATGGTAGTGGGTTCTAGAAGATCAATTAAACCCAGCTGTTTACACACAGACAATGGCATGAGGCTTATAAACGCACCCAGGTCACACAAAGAGTTAGGGAAGACCAGGCCTCCCATTAACACTGTAAGCACGAACTTTCCAGGGTCACCTCTCTTGGTTGGTAAGTTTTCATAATTGATCATTGAACAATCCTCACCAATCAGCCTCTCCATGTCTGACAACTTCCTTTTCGAAGAAACAACATCCTTGATAAATTTTGTATACTTAGGCATTTCAACCAAGACCTCGGATAATGGAAGATTTACCTGAGTATTTTTTAAGAGATTTAGCACATTTTCATACTTCTTATCTTCACTCAGAGGGATGTTGCTCTTCCTTGGTGCAAATGGAAGCTTTTTCAGATCGTTCTCATAAAAGACTTTCTTTGAAGATGCACTGACAGCTTTGTCTTCCAGATCCTTCCACCGAACAGCTTTTTCAATCTTTTTATTAGTCAGGGGATCAGCCTCCTGACTTCCACTTGTTTATTCATTCCTCAGGGGACCAGCCACCTGAGGATTTCCAGCTTTTTCACCTCTCAAGGGATCAGCCACCTGAGTATTCTCTTTCGGCCAAGGGGAGTGTAGGTGCTCAGCTTCCCCTCCTGCCTTATCAATGGCAGGAGGGGCTAGTGGTTTCCCTGGTGGGAAGGACCACTAACTTGAGTACCGCTTAGATTCATTGCACCGCCCTCTCTCTACCGTATGGAATTGATGGTACGAGGTCAAGACATTGGCCATTGTTTAAGTCGGTTTGAGCAACTTGACCGCCTTTGGATTTTTTCGGTGAAACTCGGGCGGTTGCCACAGGGTCTAAGCTAACTGTTCAGCCAGTTGCCCGATTTGCCTCTCAAGGTTTTTCATTGATCTATTTTGCTCCTCCCTAAAGGAGTCCCATTGAGCTTTGATATCACTTGAGGAGCCTTGAGAAGTTTGGGGTTCGAGAATAGAAATTTTGGTGGGCCGACTTTGGACAGAAGGATTTGAATTGGCGGGCCAATTCTGATTGAACCTTTGATTAGAATTGGAAAAATTGGAATTCTGGTTCTGGGGAAAACCAGGGTTTCTATTGAAGTTTTGATTCTGATTGAAATTAGAATTTGGATTGAAACTTGAAGGTTGATTAAACCCTTGGTTTTGGAGATTATTCTGGCCAGAAAACTGATTGAACCTTTGATTGTTCTGGCCATATAATGCATTTACTTCAGCACTCTGCCCATTCATAGGGCAGAATCTAGATGTATGCCCCACCTCGTCACAATTCTGACATGTGACTTGATTATACTGTCCATGATCATGAACATCATTCACTTGATAAGGTGCAGGGGGATTGAATTGACATCGCCGATCATGTGGCGGCGATCGACAACAGCTCTCACAATATAGAACCTGAGGGTTCTGTGGAAAGGAAGAAGCTTGATTCATTTGATTTGGAACTTGAGAAGTTGCCATCTGCTTCTGCAGCATGGCGATCAAACTTTGCATGTTGACTTCCTCAACCTTAGGAGGAGGAGGAGGTGCTTGAATGGCTTGATAAGAGGGGCATAGTTGTATTTGGCAATGTCCTCGAACAGTGCCCACCCCTCATCAGGCGTTTTCTTCAAAAACGCCCCACCAGATGAACTATTGACCATGCCTTTTGTAAGCTCGGTCAATCCACTAAAGAAAGTATTGACTTGCCTTTGCAGTGGCAAGCCATGGTGGGGACACTTTCTAAGAAGAGACTTGAATCTTTTCCAACAATCGAAAAAGGATTCATTCTCTTTCTGATAGAAAGTGAATATGTCGTTTAAACAACTGGTTTTGTTTTGAAGGTGGGAAATATTGACTTAAAAATTCTTTTTAAAGCTCGGCCCATGTGGTAATAGATTCAAGCGAGGAGAGAGGTGTACCACTCTTTAGCTTCTCCTTTAGAGAAAATGGAAACAGTTTCAGTTTAATAGCATCCTCACTTACTCCTTGGATGCGTGTAGTACCACATATTTCCAAGAATGTATGCAAGTGAGTATGGGGATTCTCTGACTGATAACCGTGGAAAATAGATGCATCTTCGCATCATCCGAATGAGTCCCGGCTTTAGCTCGAAGTGCGTGCGATTATGGTGGGATAACAATAGCCGGGTTGACTTTGACTTCGCTGGCATGGCATAGTGCGCCAACGACGTCTATCCTCGTGACCATGATTATGAAGTTTTCGAATTCTTCGGCTAAATGATCCTCTAGATCTTGATCGGCTTCTTCAGAAGGAGCCGCAGAACGGAGTTTCCGCCTGTTTGGCCGGACTATGGTCCGCTCTAAGTCAGGGGTATACAGTAATGGTCCCTTCTGACTTCGAGTTTGCATAAACCGAACCAGAATCAGGTGGTGGAAACCTAGAAACTAAGAATTTAAAAACCTAAACTAAAAATTAAAGCCTAAGAAAAGAAAAAGAAATAAAATTTGTTAAGACAGGGGAATAGACGGACGTCCAGAAAACTGGACGGGCGTCTGGCTGGAATTTGAACTAGACGGGCGTCTGGCAGACCAAACGCTCGTCCGATAAGTTGAAGAACTGGACGGACGTCCAAATTGGATGGACGCTCGTCCAACAGGTTAAAAACGATTCAGAGTTGAAAATTTTAGAACAGACGGGCGTCCACTGGTCTAGACGCCCGTTTGGAAGCAGAAAAACGAAGCAGGAACAAAGAAAAAAAACAACAGGAAAAAGATGGGGAGAAAAACAGAAAGACAGAAAACAGGAAGAAAGAGAGTCTAATCCTAAGGAGATTGGAGAACTATAAAAGAAAAACTACGAAAACCCTAATAACCTAAACTATAACTAACTAAAAAACAAAGATTAAAAACAAGGAAAATAAAAACTAAAGCAACCGTCCGGGTCCCCGGCAACGGCGCCAAAAACTTGTCACGGATTTTATTAACAAGTAATAAATTTATAATCCGATATACCTCAAGTGCAAGGATCGTAGTAAAGAGGTTGATACCGGGTCGATCTTACGGGGAATCGGAGGTTGTTAACTCTAGTCTTTATTCTAACCTAACTATGTCACGATTACTAAACTAAGCAGATCGAAAGCAATAAATAGTTCACAAGAAAGATAACAATAACGTAAACTGGACAGAAGATCAATGACCTAAAGCCAGGAAAGATAGTTTCGAACCAATTTAAACTAAACTAAACCTATTATGCAATAAAAGACTAACTAAGCTAAACAATTCAAATTCAAGGGGTTTTAAATCAATAAGTTACGAGCGAACAAGCAATTGATCCACCTATCCTACCAACATTCAATTTCAATTCAGATTATTTCGTGATTACTAATCAAGTTGTGATTCACCTGATCAAAGGTACGAACCCTAATTTCTTAGGTAAGTTCGTCTATTAATCTCTATCTTTCGATCTAAAGATTAACGCTTTTCTAACCAAAGGTGTAAACTTTAAACGCTTCTAACCTAGAAATCTAACCTAATAACTTTCGTTACTTAGATCAAATATCTATTCTTTATCATGGTGATCTAAAGTCTAACATGATTTTCATCAAATAAACGATCAACAAAGCAAACATCTTTCGATATAAATTTGCAATAAACAACATAAAGCATGATAAAAGAAACAACTCGTAATAGATACTCACAAAATAATCACGAAAAGAAACTAAATTGTTGATCGGACGGCTTCACAACGCTTGTTCAATGGAGGTCTAGCCTCTTAGCATCCTCTTGAAGCTTTGAATTGTATAGAAAGACATAAAAAAAGTAGCTAGTCTAATCTAAGAATTTAAGAACATAAAAGTTGATGAAAAACTGGTAAAAACCGCAGCCTAAGCCGCCCCTAGGATTAGGGTTTCGAGTATTGTGTAAATTTGTATCTTCAGGGTTGAGAAACTGCCGCCTATATATAGATTTTCAAGTCGGTTCAGCTAAGTCGGCTACTGGACGCCCGTCCACTCTTTCCGGACGCTCGTTCACTCAGTTCTGGCCTTGCTTCAAACGCTCGTCCATTCAGCGTCCAAACTCTCTGTATCAACTTTCTTCCCCTAGACGCTCGTCCATATCTTCAAACGCTCGTCCATTCTGGACGCCAGTTCAAACTTCTGGACGCCAGTCCAGGATCGACTTAATCTTGATTTCTTCACCCCTATCCTCTTTCATCAATCCAAATCATCATTATCTCTTTTATCATCAATGAAATTCGAATCTTATCTCTTTTTTATCATCATTTGAGCATTAAACACGTACCTATAACACATCAAAACATCGCAAAATGTAATATCATCCAAATAATCATAAAATCACAATTAAAACACCAAAATTAACCAATTTTACGATTAAACCTTTTAAAACATCATTTACTCAATAAATCGATTAAACACTCGTTTCTTATGCAAATTATACAAATATGAGGGAATTATCATAAAATATAGCGTTATAAATCGTATAAATTCACCCTTAACAAGCATCTGCTTTCTCAAACTGCAGATATAGTCTTTAATGCGGTGCCTCTCAGCGCCGTTATGACTGGATCGTAGCCAACTCATCAGGGGGAGAGTGCTCCCATTCCTTCAGCTCCGAGGACAAACATTTCATCCCTTACCATTGAAATCCCGGGGGAAGACGTTGAGGAAGTAGACGAGGGCACCCCTCTGATAAGGAGGAGTCGTTCCGGAGCCGGTGATCGGCAAAGGAAGAGGTGTAGGGCCGAGGCTTCTTTAGACGAATCTCCTGAGTTGGTTGGCCCGGATGGTGAAGCCGACGAGGGTCATGAGGTTGAGGACGAGGAAGAACCGGGACCTAACCCTGTTTTGGAAATGACCGACGAGCAGCTGGCCAATGAGGACGTCCTCCCCCGCTTTGCTACTATGACTTATTTTTTACAATTTCCACTTAATCCTGTCTCAAAGGTCGTATTAGAGAGGAGACCTACAAACGACTGGCTGATGCGGCCTCCTGCACGAGAAACCTGAGGAAGAGGGTTACCGAGCTGGACGAGGACTGGCTGAGCGTGAGCAGCTCAGCCAGAAGTTGGAGGCTGCGGTGAAAGAGAATGAATCTCTTAAGCAGCGGTTTCAGGCTCAGGATGCCGAAGTACAAAGATTGGGATCTGCCTATAAAGCTTCCTTTGAATCCATGCATGGGGAGAACTCAGCTGAGACGTCCGAGATGGGGGAGACTATCGCCAGACTGAGGAAGGAGAAGGATACCTTGTCGGCTGAGCTTGATGCCACCCCTTCTCGAGTACTGACCGAATACAAGGCCTCTTCTGGGTTCAAACTGGCCTTAGATCTAATGCTTGCCCCTGCGGCGTGCGAGTTTTACTCTATGGGTATTAATGAGTCCTTGGCCCAATGTCCCGACTATACTACAGGCCTTCATCATGCCAACCTGTACAAGTCTGGTATGGATAAGGTCTACAACGACCGTGTGGTGGATTTCCAAAAAGGGATAGATATCATAGATCGTCATGAAACTCGGTAGATTTCCCTCCAGAGGTCTTCCGAGCAGCCTGGGGCAGCTACACCAGGACCGGACTCGACCCCTAGTTCTTGATTTATATCTCTGCTTCCTTTCTTCCTCTTTTTTTTTGAAATCAGAAAATGTAAATATAAAAATGTTAATGCCTCTTAATATAAATATTTTGAGCACCTACTTGACTATTATCTTTGTTAGGAAATCTACGGGAGAACGCAGCGGAATTCAAAATTTTATTTCCTTTAACCAGGATCGACTTCGTTTAAACAACAAGCATAAAAGAAGTAGACGGTGGTTACCTTGCCTGAGCTAAAAGATCATCGCTTTGACCGTCTAAGGAGAGTAGTGGTGCATGGAGCCGCCCAAGCGTTCGGCCTCCACCGCTAGTCAACACAAACAACCCGCCGGAATCCACCATTGGATTGCTACTAGAAAAACTCGGTTGCTAGACCGACATTTTCTCTCTCTCTCTCACAAATCTCTCTCTAAGAAGCTCTCTATTTTTCAAAAGAAACTATTAGTCTATTGGAATTGTGATGTACAAAAAAGCTAGCCAAGCTTCCCTTAAATAAGGTGACCTGCGCCCCAGATGATCCCAATCTGATTGGGAGAAGGTTCCTAGTAGATTGGAGAGAAAGAAAACATTTTCATAATAAAATAAGGAAAATACCTCTGATTGATATTTTCTCATTTAATTTAACATCTTATACTAAATGTTTCCAAGATATTGTCAATATCTAATATTGACTATCTTTATCTTATTACCATTACTCAATTTACACATATGTATATATCACATATATATATTACAAATATAAATCTATACATATATATACATTTATCACAATTGTACACATGCATATCTCATATGCAAGTCACACATGTGACAACAGCTATATATATTAATATATGGTAATATCATTAATTAAATTGTACAATTCAAATGTATCTTATACACTCCAAAATTGCACCACCTTTAGCCAATAAATCGGCATCCGGAATATTCTTAATTAATATAATGCTATGGTTAATTAATTTGCAAAAATATATGTGTATCACATATATATATAGCTATATATATATATAGCAGAAGAAAAAACTATCAATTGACCCGTTTTTAGCCAATTACCCGACCCGGATCCAGTTCCTTCAATAAATAATTAAATAAAATACCACATCATGTTCTTATTCCACCCTCCACGTTCTCTTCAGTTTCCCCCACTAAACTATCCATTCTCCGTTAAAAATAAAAATAAAACCTCTCTCACGATTTTTTTTTCTTTATTTTTCCTCATGAATATGATATAACTCTCTCTTCTTTTAGGTTTGTGATGGTTTGTGAAGGAATCAAGCACTTCAAATATCTGGATGCAAGGACATCCTCCTAAAGAATCTGAAAGGTTGCGTGATTGGAAATTTAGCAAGTTATCCTTTAGGGCTGAGCTTGAGTTGGGTTGGGTTGATTTGGGTTGGGATTTTACATAGTATAAGTCGGGTTGGTTCAGGAAAAAACAAAACCAAACCAAACCAAATGACTATAATACCCAATGGGTTGGTTCGGGTTGGTCTGGGTTGGGTTTCGGGTTTTCAACCATAAACATGCATCTATAATAAAACATTTATGCTATAAAATCAACACACGTGTATATATCAAAATTCGAGCTTCATACCATATGTTTATAACGATAATCGTTAAAGAAACACTTTTTGAGGAAAGTGTCCAACAACATATAACAAACCAACAACATATATAAATAATAATTCAAATCCAATAGTTATACATAAAAACATCATACACTGATTTTTTTTTCCGAAAAAATGTCAAAAAATCGTAGAAAGAAACCGAAAAAGAAGTTATAGCCGTAATATGATAACAGCTTTTTACTTTGGATGGAATACATATATATATATATATATATATATATATATATATATATATATATATATATATATATATATATATATATATATATATATATATATATAAAATATATTGGGGGTCGGGTTGGGTTGGGTCAACCCGAATCAAAAATTTAAAAAACCAAACCAAACCAAAATGTTTTCGGTTTGGGTCAAAACCCAACCCAAAAAAATTGGGTTTCAATTGGTTTGGGTTTTCGGGTTGGGTTTTGGGTTGGATTGGGTTCATTGGGTTTTCTGCTCAGCCCTAGTATCCTTTTGCAACACCTTTTTTTTTTAATTTATAAATATTCACGATCTTCGTTGTTGCCTTTTTATTTTTATTTTAATTTCTGGAAGGCTTTGACATTTTTATGATATATGTTGTGCAGTCGATAGGTTTACGCCCTCAAGGGTGAAGGTAATCCGTGTCAATTGTTTACTGAAAGTGCTGTATAATTCTTAGTGCATCGCAATCTGATGTTGTTGTGTTTGTGCAGTTCTCATTTTCAGCTTAGATTCATGTTGATTTAGTGAAACTCTGCAAGGTACCAGTTGATTACGGTTAAATAAGCAATTAAAGATATTGGCAATACCAGTTAAATATATTCAATATACGATATTGGCAATATTTAGATTTTATTTAATATAAGATATTATAATAAAAGAGATAAATCAATTAAAGTGATTTTCCTTATTTTATGGGGAAAAAGTTTTTTCTCTTTCATCTGTCTTCTAGGAAGCTTTTCCTAATCAGATTAGGGCAAGAGGGGACGCCACTTTCACCTATATAAGAAAGGGGTTGGCTAGCACTTTTGATCATCACAATTCCAAGAGCTAATTGTTCTTGAGAAAATAGAGAGCTTCTAATAGTGAGTTAGAGAGAGAGAAAAAGGCCGGTCTAGCAGCCGGATTTTTCTTATAGCAATCCAAGGAGGATTCCGGCGAGAAGTGCGTGTGGATAATCGATAGAGGCCGGACGCATGGACGGCTTGCGTACAGTGCTACTCTTCTTGACGGTCAAAGCGTCAATCTTATAGATCAGCCAAGGTATATACTGTCAAACTACTTAACGTGTTTATTGTATTAAATGAAGTCGATCTTGGATCGGAAATCAAAATTTTAAATTCCGCTGCGTTAGACTAGTGATTTCCTAACAACTTCCTCACACATATTCCCAATAAGGAAAGTTGTTTTCACATTCATCTGCCAATATCGTAATCATGGTATGCTACAATAGCATGCAGAATTCTAATGGATTTTAGCATAGCTACTGGCGAAAAAGTTTCATCATAGTCAACTTCTTATCTTTGCTTATAACCTTTTGCCACCAACCTTGCCTTGTAGGTAACTATATTACCATCCATGTCAGTCTTTCTCTTAAAGACCCATTTACACCCTATAGGAACTATTCCTTTAGGTGGATCAACTAGGTTCCAAACCTGGTTGTCTTTCATGGATTCCGTTTCAGAATTCATGGCTTCCAGCCATTTCTCTTTGTCATGCCTTATCAACACCTCCTCATAAGTCTTAGGATCCTCATATTCCATAAGGTTTACGCTAGTGTACATTTCGGGTTCACGACGTTCTCTAGTGGATCTTCGAGGTGTTTATGTTTCTAGAGTAGGTGTCTACACCTCATCTGTATACGTTGTCTGCTTTACTTCCATCAACTGACTGTCATCAGTAAGTGGTTCTTGAATTTTTAAGATCAATCTTACTCTCACTTACCCTTTCCAGAATAAACTCTTTCTCCATAAAATGGCCAGTCTTGGAAACAAACACCTTTTGTTCTCATGGATGGTAAAATTGGTATCCTCTAGTTTCTCTAGGATATCCCACAAACAGACACTTGTCTGATCTGGCTTCTAACTTGTCGGGCATCATCCGCTTCACATAAGTCGGACAACCCCAAGGTTTAAGATATGCCGGATTCGGTTTCTTCTTGGCCCATACCTCGTATGGTGTAGAATTCACCGTCTTTGATAGAATTTAGTTAAGTGTATAGGATGATGTTTCTAGAGCATACCCCCAAAACGATTTTGGAAGAACTGCATAGCTCATCATGGATCGCACAATTCCAACAGAGTGCGGTTTCTCCTCTTAAATACGCCATTCATCTGAGGCGTTCCGGGAGGGGTCCATGAGGTCAATGAGGACTTTGAGGACGATGTTTGATGATGCTTTACTTGACGTTCTCATTTTTATTTTATTTTATATGTTGAACTAGACTATGTATATTTTGATTTCAAGACGTGTTGTACTTTCGTTTTCAGACTTGTTTTAATGTTTTAAGACATCGTACTATTGTAAGCTTTGGAGATTCGTTGTTGTAAAATAACTTTCCATCTTTGATGTGTTTTGTATTATATTCTAGTATCATTTATGATTTCACCCGAGTCTTTTAGCTTCCATTTTTGCTAAACTCGATACGACGTAGTAGAGACTTACGTATAATATTAAATTAATTTAATATTATACGTGCCGAACGTTCTTTTTCGTATAAAAACTCAATATCTGAAAACGAGACGTTACAATTTCTCTCGTTTTTTATTATTGAGAATTGTTTTCTCTTTTTCTTTTATGATCCACTAGAAGGGTTTTTCTTTAGACCATCCTTATATTAAGGATTGAATTAAATAATGAAAAATGATATGTGCACTACACATTTGTGTAGTGTACACACCACAACATGCTGTGTATCATTGATTAAAGTGATAAATTATTTATTGTGATGGGTCCCAACAAAATATGTGGTGTTGATTGTATTGTATAAGATGTTGTGGTACAAGAAGTAGTGGATGTATACTCTTAAATAATAGCGACACGGTACAACCGTACAAGTGTAAAATGAGCACAAGGTCTATGGGAAATTCTTTGGCAATGACTCTCTACGGTGAAGACCCCGTTAAATTTACATCATGTGGGCAAGAGGATAAAATGGTGCACACATGGCGCACATCTAGCGGAGTCTTCACCGTAGGGAGTCCTCGCTTAAGAATTTCCCAAGGTCTACATATGGGAAAATATTTTTGTGGTGTGGGAAAAAAATCAGAACAACACAGTTTAAATACAGAATAAAACTATGTAGTCTGTATTTAGCCATACGGTGTCTCCACAACGTATGGAGACACCACACAAGAATTACCCCTACATGTGATTTTTTTTTTTTTTTTTTTTTTTTTTTTTTTTTTTTTTTTTGGAGATGCGATCTTTGTTTTTTAAAGGAGTGGTTTTGAATGGAATTATGACTATCACTTAGAGATCATTTATTAGAAAGTTGTAAAAAAAAATAAAAATAATTAATTAATGCAAATGTATGATAATTCAACTATTCAAAGTGTCGGTCTTCAAATTAAATTCACAAATCATATGACAAGTGACTTTACATTTGTATAATGAGTTACTGTTAGGTATGATGAATATACTTTAGACAAAGACATTCTTGTTTCCTCATTATTGTCTGCATTTCATTATTAATATTTATAAAATATTCAGTATATTATATGACTGCAAAATCAGATTCCTTTCCTGTTTTGCAAGGGAAATTTCGACGCAATATGCCTATATTACCCTTCGCCAAAACCAAAAAAATGATTGGTGATGCACCTCCCTACCTTCAATATGGGATATCACTTTCTCCTCCTTATAGGATTGTGGTCACTTTTAATGTAGGATATTACATTCTCCTCCTTATAGGACTGGGGTCCTCGGTCAAGACTTGTCTCATTGGACTTGTTTCAATTTCGTCCCTACTAGATGATCTAGAGATGCACCCACCGACACATAGCATAGTGTGACACTTAAGTCCGTCCGATAATCTGCTCTGAATACCATTCTGTAACGCCCCTGGACCCCGGCCCTGACAGAGCTAAATGAATCACAAATATCCGGTCATCTCTTTAACCGTCATACTCGTTTGGTCTAAAAGCGCTAACCTGAGTTGACAAGATATTTATGTCTCACACTTATATGGTTGTGATGCGCTCACCCACTTCCAATATGGGATATCACATTTACGATAGATGAAGACACAAGTTAACTTGCAAATGTACGTGTGTGTATATCTAGCCCACAAAATTATTAAACTATATATATAGGGGTTCTATTGACACACCCTTTTTTACTATTGGCATTCATTTTTTGATTATTTTTTTTTATTAGCAAAATGTCGGGTGCATATTTGTTGTTCTTATTAAAACCAAGCGTCGAGTCTTATTCAAAAACGAAAAAGTCGATCTTTGTTGTTTCTAAGTTATGACACTTTTATAACGTAAATGTCGGTGCCACTAACATTCGTTTTTGAACAACAACGTCACTAACGTTGGTTTTCAATAGCAACAACAGTGTCACCGATATTTCGTTCATTAAAAAAAACCATGGTGTCAGAATAATTTTTTGTGATACCAAAAGTAATTTTTTGTGATGCCTAGAGTAATAGGATGTCACTAATAAAAAAAGATGTGCCGTGTGCGAATAGAACCCCTATATATATATATATATATATATATATACACACCTCTACTTGTCTTCTTGAAGTTCAATCATCGTAGGACTGAAAAATAAAGGTAAATCATATTTGAAATGCTCATATATATATGTATATGTCAATCCTCAAAGAACAACAATGCTCCTAAAAAATCCCCATATAATGTAATATTAATTTTGTTCACTTAAAGAAAGATTTGCTCTATACATTAGGATTAATAGTTAAGAACTGAGTTCGTTTGCTTTATATTTTAAACAAGGCCGGTGAAATTAACCTTTGATTAAGAATTTGGTTGGCGTGGACTTTATAAAATAACAAGACATATATATTTGATATATGCATATATTTTTAATCACCACCAATCCTTTTGTGTCAATGCATGCTTTTATAAATATAAAATAGTTTTTAATATATATATATATATATATATATATATATATATATATATATATATATATATATATATATATATAAGATAATAATCACAACAAAATAACCACAACATTGATTATAATGCGGGACCTATCAAATCATATGGGTCCCAAAAAAAATCAATGGTACCCCTAAAAAAATCAATGGTTTAAAAGTTTGTTGTGACATTTGTTGTGTATATTTTGTTGTGGCACAAACATTTCTCAAAAGGAATTTGAATGCTTATTCCGGATTTCACACTATCTCCATTATGCATTCCTATACTAAAATTGTTAAATACAAAACAATTAGGAGAAAAGATTTGTATATTCACAATGGTCAAATATTTTTAGTACAACACATCACAAAACCCTAAATACAATTATCGTAACTTTACATATATACCCTTCACATATATATATTTCCCACACGCTCCCTCAAGTTGGAGCATGTAAATCACAAATGCCCAACTTGCCTAAGAGAAAACGAAATTGTTGCCTGCCGAGAGCTTTTGTCAGAATGTCGGACAATTGATGCGTGGTAGGAACATAGGACGGCGCTAAATTACCGGACAATAACTCATCACGAACAAAGTGACAATCCACTTCTATGTGTTTGGTACGATCGTGGAAGACGGGATTCTTGGAGATATGAAGCGCTGATTGACTATCACAAAACAACCGCATAGGCTGAGGATGTAAAACAGCAATAGAATACAACAAGGACTTCAACCACTTCAACTCACACGTGGCAACCGCCACAGAATGATACTCAGCCTCGGCAGACGAGCGGGACACCATAGGATGCTTTTTGGTTTCAAGAGATAGGGGAACGACCCAAAAATACCAAATAGCAAGTGACAGAACGCCGAGTCAAGGGGCATGCAGCCCAATCACTATCACAGAAAGTAGTCAAAAACAAATCATCCACAGGACGCAATAAAATTCCTTGGCCATAACTCCCCATCTGAAAACGCAAAACACGAACCGCAGCCTCTCAATGCGGGATCTGTAGATCACTCAAAAATTGAGCAAGAGTGTGCACAGAGTAACTCAACTCAGGACAGATAACAGACATATAGACCAAAGGACCCACAAGGCGGCGGTATTGATCCGGATGAGCAAACGGCTGACCCGTAGCGGAAGCGAGACGATGATTTTGCTCCATAGGTATATCAATGGGTTTACAGGCCAACATGCCGGTATCAATCAAAATGTCCAACGCATATTTGTGTTGAAAGAGAAATATGCCTTCAGGGCCACGTGCCACTTCAATGCCGAGAAAATATTTCAAAGGTCCTAAATCTTTCATATGGAAACAAGAGCTCAAATATTGTTTGAAACAAACTAATGCATCATGGGAAGAGCCTGCAATAATTAAGTCATCGACATAAACCAAAACGTAGAGGGAAACACCATCCCGAGTATAACTAAACAATGAGTAGTCCGCATAAGATTGAACAAAACCAAAATCTTTCAAAGCAGCAGATAGCTTGGCAAACCATTTCCGAGGAGCCTGTTTGAGTCCATATAAGGATTTATGTAATCGACAAACTTTGCCAGGAGAGGAAGCACGATACCCAGGAGGAAGCTGCATGTAGACTTCCTCTGTCAAATCACCGTGCAGGAAGGCGTTATGGACGTCCATTTGATGTAATTTCCAATTGCGTGCCGCTGCAAAGGATAAAAAACACGAACAATTCCCATTTTGGCCACCGGAGCAAAGGTCTCATTATAATCAACTCCTTCAACTTGCCGATTACCACGAACAACGAGTCGAGCTTTAAGGTGCTCCACGTCGCCAGTGGAGGTGTATTTAATTTTATACACCCAACCACAACCAATGGCATTTTTACCGGGAGTAAGAAACTCCAAAGACCAAGTTCCATTACGTTCCACAGCATCGATTTCTTCCTGCATAGCCCGACGCCAACCGGGCAACTGAACAGCTTCTCGAAAAGTAACGGGTTCTCGACCCTTAGTAATAGCTGTCAAAAAACTTTGATGGCGGACTAAAAATTTATTATGATCAACATAACAAGCTATGTCAAAAGGTTTACCTGAGGAGCCAGATGAAGACAAAGAGACGTGTAATGGAGTGGGGTCTATGTCGTTTTGAACTGCCGTATTGGTGACGTAGTCTTGAAGCCTTTTGGACGGAACTTTGATGTGATGACCACGACCCAAAGGCTCATCAATATAAATCCCCGGCTCTGGAGCAGGAGAAACCCTGTCATCACTAACCATGTCCACACTCCCCTAAAGTCCACAGGGGTCGACCCATCATGTTCGATAGTCGGATCATCATCATCATCCCAAAACGGATGTTGGCTAAAATAACGTTCCCATTGAAGACGGTCACGGTCGGGTAAGGACTCAATAAATGGAAACTGATCTTCAAAAAATTCCACATCACGACTGATGAAAAAATCATGAGTTGCAAGGTCATATAAACACAAACCTTTTTTACCAAACGGATAGCCAACAAAAATACAAAGACGAGACCGAGATTTGAATTTATCCGTATTCCGGAGACGAACAGAAGCATAGCACAAACACCCAAAGACCTGCACATGATCATAGGAAGGGGCGGCCATACAAGCATTCATAGGGGGTTTTACCATTTAAGACACGAGTAGGAGTTAAATTAATCAAATGCACATCGGTAAGAACACATTCACCTTAAAAGTACTTCGGCAATTTGGCTTGAAAACGTAGCGCACGAGAAACGTTAAGGATATGACGATGTTTGCGTTCGACACGACCATTTTGTTGTGCCGTGTCAACACAAGACGTTTGATGTAGTATACCCTTAGCAGAAAAGAAAGGCTGCAATTGCAAAAACTCTTGTCCATTATCACTTCTCAAACTTTTAATATTTTTATTAAACTGAGTAATGACCATTGCGTAGAAAGATTCAATCAAATGACCAACTTCATGCTTTCCAACTAATAAATATACCCAAGTGGCGCGGGAATAATCAGCAACAATGGTAAGAAAAAAACGAGCATCACAGCTAGAGGGAAACCGATAAAGACCCAAATGTCACAATGTATTAGATCAAACACATCCGATGCGTTATTCAAACTTAAAGGAAAAGAGTTGTGAGGTTGCTTACTCATAAAACATACTTGACAATCACAAATAGTATCGAAAGTGCCTTGACGGACAACTCCCGGGAAAGAAGAAACAACGGTCATGGAAGGATGACCCAAACGCCTATGCTAACATTCGTGCATCGGAGATATCAACTTTATTAACTTGAACAGTGGAAGAGCAAACTGGCCGAGGACAATAGACCCCATTACACTGCACCCCCGCTCCATTCAGGTTCCTCGAGGTACGGTCCCGAATAATACACAATTTGTTAGTGAAAATAACTAAATATTTATTTTGCTCGAGAAAATGAGACACCGACAACAAATTACACGTAAGAGCCGGAACATAGAGAACATCTTCCAAGATCAAATTATCAATTAAGACAATATCTCCTTGCTTAGTAGCAAGAGCTAGCACCATTGGGCAACCCAACCGAGGATGAAATATCACGCAAATTGGTAAATAAGGAGAGATTACCGGACATGTGATTTGATGCACTTGTGTCAATAAACCAATTGAAGTTAAACACACCAACTAATTTTTCAGAGGAAGAACCAGTACTCGTATTCTTTAAAACGGACAAAAGGTGATTCCATTGATCGTCGGATAACATCGGAACACTCGAACGATCACATTCCCTAACTTCTGTTGTGCCGGATTGACATTGGCTGTTTATATTATCGGCAAAGGTACGAGGTTCACCGCCGGAACCCTTAGCAGGCCGGCCTACAGGGTTGCCGGAAGCTGCAAATCAAACAACATCGGCCATGGGAAGAAGCTGATGCATTGTTTAAACTAAGGTTTTTTTTTTTGTGTGTGCGTGTGTGTGGACGTTTGCAACCACAGAAAATTAGAAGCAGCAATATATTTAGTAGGGATTGCAAATTAGGAGCAGCCTAATTTGTACTAGGCTGCGATCTGACGGCAACTACAACCGCCGAGGTTACACCGGCGAATTGGCAGACCAGACATACAAGAGCACGCCAGCGATGAGGACGGGCAGCACGCAAATATATAGCAGCGACACGACGATCAGAGAACAACGATCAAGGAACACGCCCCTGATAAGACAAAACGGAAGAGACGAAAAACACGCCTTCGAAGCTGGAAAAGAAAAACCCTAATTTAGGGTGGCTCTGCTACCATGTTAAACACAACACAATTGGGAGAAAAGATGATTTGTGTATTTATAATTGTCAAATATTTATAGTACAACGCATCACCAAAACCCTAAACACAATTATCGTAACTTTACATATATACCCTTTACCAGTGGCGGATCCACGTGACCCCACTGGATTTAAAAAAAAATAGTATTAAAACTATGTAGTTTTGTTGTTAAAAAGTGTCATTTTATCGATAAAAATAATGTTTTAGACCCAGTGACTATTGGAATTTTTTGGATAAAATATGTGATTTTAAATTCACGGGTGCACATTTTGGAATAAATTCCAGATCCATGAGTCTTGAATTTAAATATATATATTTCCCACAAAAATAAAGTTACTTTATATAACTTAAATTCTCCATTATAAAAAATGTAGATATATTCAAAAAAAAACAAAGAAAAACTCTCCGCTAATGAAGTCAAGAATATTAAAAAATCGTGATTCGTGAAAGGGTGAATTGGGTCAGACATATGGTTCAAACTCGTAAAAGGTAGCACAAAGGAGTTCAGAAGGACTAGAAGGGAAATTATTGTGTGGTGAGGGAGTTTGGAGGTGAAGTGACGGATGAAACTATCAGAACCACACAGTTTAAATACAGAATGAAAGTGTGTGGTTGTGGTGTCTCTACAACGGTGTCTTCACATGTGTGGAGACACCACACAAGTATCTCCCGGACAAGTATCTCCCGGACTAAAGAACACCTTTATAAACTCCTCTGATGCTGCATTCAATTATAGTGAGTGAGATGGAGATGAGGTTGTACCAGCACTTATTGTATATATATAAGTAAAAAGCTCAACTCTAAATATAGAGGTTGCCAAAACCATGTTTAAGTAGTAAAGGATTAAGGATGTGTTGAGATCATGTGAATGATCTTGGCTGCTATCATGGATGGATGTTATTTCGGAAGTGTGATGAAAGAATCACATCATAACGGTTATTGGAATGAGGGTTGTTCACGATGAACCAGGGGCGGACCCAGCATGATAAGGGTGGGGTGTATGGACCCTATTTAAATTTTCGGATGAAGTTACTACTAATATACCCTTGTAATAATATTACAACTGTGTATGTATATTATTTCAGATAACTTCTAATGTCATTATCCATTTAGTTGAACTGGTTATGACCTTTGTTACATATTCTAAGATCACAGGTTTGAAAGACTGTTGCATCTTTTTCCACCTTTTACCTTTTCCTACTGCTCTTGAAACTGTCATAGTCAAGTCTACGGGTGTAAATGATTCATCAAGTCTTTAAAAAAAAAAACGTGTTTGGATTCCAAAAGAATAACAATAAATTTAAGATAGTATTTTCATATATGATTTTAAGTACTATGATAAATGGGATTATTTTGGCAATGACTCACCCCATACAAGTATTTTTTTTTTCCTTTCCTGTTTTTTACTATGTAGCTAGACAGTTGACAGAATATTTTTGCGTGCCTAATAAGACTATTTCAAAGTATATTTTAGACCTTTTTTTTAAAATTTTACTCAAGACATTTCTCTACAACTGGTGGCACATTTTTATTATTTCTTTTTTTTTTTTGAAGGATGATGACACATTTTACTCTTTTATTTTTTTATTAAATTTTTTAAAAAAAAGAATACTTTTTATTTTTGAGAAAGTGGAACATTTTACTTCCCGATTTCTCTACTGCCATTTTTCCGATTTTAATTACAAAAATCAAACGTAATTAGTTACTACTCCCTCTGGTTTTGTACCTGTCCCATAAAAAAATTCGCAAAGATTAAAAAATGATTAATGTGTCTGAAAAAAATTGTAAAATAACAAAATAATC
Source organism: Gentiana macrophylla (assembly GCA_026214975.1). Lineage (NCBI taxonomy): Eukaryota > Viridiplantae > Streptophyta > Magnoliopsida > Gentianales > Gentianaceae > Gentiana > Gentiana macrophylla. The sequence goes on from CM047806.1 coordinate 20,483,405, forward strand.
CTTAACTCCTTGTGTATGGAAAATTGTATCAAAATTTAGGCTATTAAAATGAAGAATAAAGGTGGAAAAAAAATAAATACTGCATTGGTATTGTAAAATGACAGATAAATAAAAACAGAACAAATTCTGAAAAGTGGCCGTTAAAAACACGGAAGGAGTACTAACGTAAAAAAATAAAAAATAATAAAAATTTGCATGACGCAAATTTTATCACACATTGGATTGATGATTTTTTTTTTCTCGTCTTATAACTACTACCTCCCAAAATGTAATTTCATTTAAATTTTTGGTTCATATAAATCCATTTAAAAAACCAATTAAGTATTTATTATATTTTTCTCATTTTACCCTTCATTAATACACACCAACTTTTTATTACTTTGTATTAATAACACTCAACAGTCATTTTAGACTTCTTTATCAAAATTAATGACACATAACCAGTTCAACCAACTTTCTTAATTTATTTAAAAAATTCTAAACGGGTTTATATTTTGGGACATATGTAGTATTTGAGAGTTATAAGGAGTAAGTAGTTTGAATTTTTTTGAGAACAGTAGTTTGAATTAGTATAATAAAAAACATCCAATTGGTATTGTGGTTTTTTTTTTTTTTTTTTTTTTTTTTTTTTTTTTGGGGTGGGGATGGGAATAAAGGATAGATAAGAGGGGAAAAAAATCAGGACAGCGAAAATATAAATTTGGTGATAAAGATAATTTTATTGTCCGTTATTCCAATTACACTGCTCGGTATAACGGAATTGACTTCAAATCGACTATTCTATTGTTCCACTGTTTCATTGTTTTTTACGAAAATAAAAATGACCTTGAAAATGACATCGAAAAAATATCAAATGATATGTCTGAATAAAGAGAAAGAAACAAAGGAAAAATATGATGAAAGAATTACAATTTTTTCACGTTCGGATCAAAAGATATATTCATTTTTAATTAAATATGAGAGAATTCAAATCGTAGCAGAATAAACACTTGTCAATTTTATACAATAAAAACTTCAACTGTCTTGTTTACATATTCTAAGTTTCAGTTTGTCGTTTTTAACTATAAAGCCTTTTTTTTTTCCTTTTAACTGTGAGTTTTGTTTAAAATCTTAGCGTAGGGTTTCTCAAAATAAAATAAAATAAAATCTTAGCGTGGACAAATTTTTAAATAAGCACTTATTTTTTTCCCTTCTAAAATAAACACTCATTTGAATGACGTAACCAGAAAACACAGAAAAAAAATAACAAATAAAAACTATATTCAATTGGCTATTGTGTCCGTCCAGAAGCAAGGGCAAATAATTAGAATGTGATCCACCGACTGTCTTGCTTTGTCTCATACAGAAATCACAAATTTTAGGTTAGTTATAAACCAAATTTTACTTGGTGTATCAAAATCTATAGGGACATATTAAATTCAAAATGGGTCACTACCTCTAGAACAAAAAACATCGATCAATTTCCTTAAAATTAATGGCATGGTGGTCCAATGCCTACACAATGACTAACATAAAATTAATGGATAGAAATATATATCACCCGTTATAACACAATCATTATGGTTGTGACCAGGGGTGGGTAATTGTGCTGCAGGGACTCTCTATTACACTCAACCGTTGGATTTGTGACATTTATATAAACAAACAAAACAGTTGTCTTTTTCTACACGTGGCAGTCATCCGACACTTCGTTCTAATTAATAGGGACTCCCTACATAAGCATTTTCCGACCAGGGGCGACTCCACCTTAGCCCGTTTGGGTCACGTGATCCCCAATAAAAGATTAAAAAAATCTATGTAGTTGTTATACTATTTAAATATTTTTATGTATTAATATCTACTAATTGATCCGATAAATTTTTTTTTTAAATATTGAACATTGATCCATAATTATATATAGTTTTTTTATATAATACATTAAAAACTTGAATATTATTTGTCATCCTCGATCCTTAACATGTGTTACACAATTCGGTCCGGACATTTGACTTTGTAGTGCAAACACTAGGCAAATCTCATGTGATCTCGAAGACATTCTTCTTCCCTCTACTCTGGAAGGAATTAAGTTGTTGAGGTAACAAGACCTTGTTAATTCTCAAATGAACAAATATTCTTGTAGAAATATTATTAATTATATCATATCGTTGTATGAGCTTTTTTTTTTATAATAGTTATATGAGCTTTTATATATAGTTTTATGTGTGTATATATAAGGATAGTTGAATAAACGTAATGTTGAATAAAAATATGGTTAAATGTTTTAAATATCAGTATTTGAAGTTTTAAAATCCAATATAAACTTATAACATACTACATGTAATCTTCTGATTCTTCAAAAAAGGGAAAAGTCATTTTAGAATAATTAGAATAGTATATTTATTATTTCAAAAAAGAAGACAAATAAAACCTCCCAATTAATTGGCTGTTGTCAGAAGTTGAAAAGAACGAGAAACTATCCTTAAAACCTCTGAAAAAAGAATCTTCTTGGTATTTTTTAATCGAATCGTCGGATTGCACATATAAACAGAGGAAAGGACTCCTCGTGATTCAAGAATCGCATTGGTACCAAAATTTTGGTTATCATAGAAGGTATGGTTATCTCAAGTTCTTGGAATTTCGAAGTTCTAGGGTGTTCCAATTTATTTCCTTCATGGTTCTAAATGTTTAGATGCATTGAATCATAGTTAATTCATGTTTAGATTGTGAATTCATAGGTTTTGGTTGAAGGTTGCAAGTTCAGAGCTGAAATTGCTTTGCTTTTGGATCGCTTTGGCATCAATTCAAGGTAAGAAGGTGTTTATGTTGACAATTATGTTTTATAGTGTTTGGGGAGTGTTTTGGTTCTGTCTTGGTTCAATTATATGTGTTAAATTCGTTATATTGTAGTTGTTTGGCTTGGATCATGTGTTGCAGGAAATTTGAAGGTATGTTCCCGATCGCTGGAGCACGCCAGTGAGGTATTGGCACACGTCAAGGTTGATCAGAGAGCAGGCATAATGGTTTTAGTAGATTTGGCGCATGTCAGGGTGATGTGATTCTCGTTGAGAAGAAACTTGTTAATTTTTTTGAAGTGTTTTATTTATTTTTAGTTATTTCTTCTTTGATTTTGGGTCTTTTATTATCTCACATTGGTAAGTTAGTTTTTTTTATTTTTGTTATTATTTTTATTTAATGTTATTTTGTCCCACGTTGCTAAATTAACTTTTAGTCTTGGAGTCTATAGCCTATATAAAGGCGAATAGAGTCATTGTAAAAGACAGACAAAATTTGATATAAATATATTTCATTTGAAACTTTTAAGCTTTTGTGAGTTTCTTACGTTGGTGTTTGGTGGATTCCAAACGGGACTTATCGAGGTTGTGAGCGAACCTTGTGGGTGTCCATTTATACCAAGGTTTTTGGCTACGGGTTAGCCAAGGGCCACGGTGCTCGTTTTATTGGTGCCGTCAGTCAAGTCCTCGGGTATTTTCGGATCTGATTCGGTTACAGATCACATCACAGGGTCAAACATAATTGAAACATGATGCTTCTGATCATTATGGCGCCCGCCAGAGTCAACCAGGAACATTTCATGATCTCTCTGATGCGTTTGGCGCATGCCAAAAAGCTTTAGCGAACACTAGAGCCCTGTTTTGCCTAAATGTGTGGTTATAAGGCTAGGCTTAGGTTTGGGCCTTTCTAATGATGTAATTAACCTGAAATAACTTGACAAAGCCATAAATAAGCTTCCGATCCGTTTATTTCCGACACCGGATGGATTCTTTGATGAGGTTAAGAACGGGACCGTCGGAGGCTTAGGATTTGCCTTGTGCTTTGATGAGTAAGAACTCATCATTGTCTGTGTATGTGCTGGGAGCCAGAGTCTAGTAGTCTAAGATGAGAGAGTAGAATTGGTAGGTGAGTTTTTCCTTGAATGAACTTAGGTGGCTAGTTAAGGTAAATAACATTTATATTTGACTAGATAAAAGACTAAACACCTTGTGTTCTTGGTAAGGCGTTGTACAATATCGCGATGTGATGATGACCAGATAAAGTGGACGACTTCCGCCGATTACACACTAACGGGACGTCTTTCCGAGATTGCTGGAGTGACTCTCTAGTGGGTTGCAATTAGTTGTGTTTTTAGTGTACATGGACTAAGCGTAATGCCCTTGAAACTCCCGGCGTAACAAATATATGCTAAGCTAAAAACCAATAGGAAACTCATAACGTGTACTCATAACGTGTTATGAGACATGAAGTGATATCTAGATGTATTGTCAATTCAATGAAGACAATCATTTAATAATATTGTCTTTACTTTCCGAGCATTATAAAACATGTTGTTCAACAACTTCAACATTTTACCAAGTACTCAATGTATTTATCCCTTTTACATAAGATGTACATGATGATGATGATATGTTATTTGATGAGCTCATGGGATGTGCCTGGAAATATTTGGCTTCTTTTTATTATCATGCATGTTGTTGTACTTGAGATTACGTACCTTTTATTATGTTAAAGACATGTTATATTACTATTTCTTCGTTTGTGGTACTAATACATATGTAAGACTTTTTGGCTTGTATGACTTATGTATTTGGATTTGGTTTGTAAGCATGTTTTCATAATGTTGTAATAGATCTATCTTAACTCAAGTTTGGCTATATTGTTACTCGTCTTATACATGACTGTCGAATTATCATCTCGATCCAAAGGCTTAAACTGTGGAGGAAGACGAGTAACATTATATTGTTACTCGTCTTGAAAGCGGGATTTGAACTCAGGACCTTCCGCTCTGATACCATGTCGAATTACCATCTTTCTCAAAAACTTAAACTGATGGGAAGGTAGATAATTAACATTATATATCTCAATAGTGACGAACGTTTTTTATCTGGATAATAACCCGGTATTCGGGAACGGAATACCACAACACAAGACTAGAACCCGTAAGGATGGGTATTATCTAAAAATCATTTAAAAATGGAGATAAAAAAAGGCCTATATAAACTAAAATTTGATGACTTTGTATTCTTGATTCTTGTTGAATATATATTTCAAAAGGAAATTCTCTATGTCAGCTTATTCTGCACAAAATAAGTATTTCACATTAAAAAATAAAAATAGGGAGGAAAATACTCGATACACATACCCTAAAGGCCTCAATTTATTTTGCAGAAAAATATCTCACATCGAATAAATATGAGAAATAGTACATTGATATAAGATTGAAAAAGAACCGAGTTTAATAGGTTTTTTTTTTAGGGGTAAAATTAATTTTATTAATCATCTAGATCTGCTGAACAACAGAGAACATCGTTTGGTGTCTGAGTGGCTCAAGAAACAGCTCCAACAACAGCTAACCCGTGCCTAGATAAAGTTAATGAATAGAGTATGTAGGGGTATTATTGGTATTGTCACTTAGTGCCACATGTATGTGTGATGTGGCACCTAATACATAAATATGTACTGTACCATATGTATTGTAATTATTCTGGATAGAAAAAGAATCTTTCTTCCTATTTTGTTATCTTGGTATCAGAGCCAAGGAATGTCGGTGTAACAACTCCACCGATGAGCACCACCGCTTCCATCCAGTCCTCTGCCGCAGCTGCTACGGCCGGAGTTTCCGCTTCCGCAGCCACTACGGTGGGAGTCTCTCTCGCACCAGGAAAGACACAAAATCCAAATGGTTCAACGATCGGAACTCAGAGTGTTCATTCCACTAGTGTTTCTGCAACTCTTCATGGAACTTTACCAACCGGAGCTCAGCTCACCTCAATGACGGGAGCATCATCCTTTTCCCCTTTGAGCTACATGCAGTCATGAATGTTTCCATCCAGTTTCAGTTTACCTCCACTGTCTGGACTGAATTTTGGTCACATCAGTCCTTCAACAGGTATGCTTGCTTCCAGTTTTCCATGCGTTCCTCCAGTTCCAAGTCTCGGTTCTCTATGGGTGAATCCGGTGTCAAATCTGCCTTTTACTGGAAACTTAAATCAGACGTGTAATGTGAAAGTTGGATAGACCAAATTACTTGCTTTGGAAATCGACTGTCTTACCCATAATCAGAGGACATAGGCTTGAGAGTCATGTTTTGGGAGATGACTCACAGAATAGATTTGGGTCACAGTCTCTTTCAGTGTCGCCATCACCCTTTCAAAGACCTCAAACTGTAGAAGAATGGAGTATAACAGATCAGTTATTGATTGGTTGGCTAATGAGCTCTATGACAGAGCAAGCTCTTCAAGAAGTGGTAGGATGTAATACTGCCAGAGAAATATGGGTAACTTTGGAGACTCTTTTCAATAGTCAAACTGAATCCAGAATGTTGGAATATAAGAGTGCTATGACTAGGGCCACAAAAGGGTCAAAATGTATGGCCGATTACTTGGCACAAATGAAATCATATGCTGATAATTTGGCTGCTGCAGGGTATTCAGTATCCAAATCCGAACTTATTCTGACTACCCTAGGTGGTTTAGACAATGAGTATGAAGCAGCCATAGTTAATCTAACTACCAGAGTTGGCTCCATGAACTGGCATGAGGTCCAGTCTCAACTGCTCACTCATGAGAGGTTGCTTGTCAGGTTCAATTCTGGTGGTACATATGATATTCAAGGAGGTCCCTCTGCTCAATTTGCCAGTAGACCTAACTCAAGAAACAACTTCAATACTAGTCCTACAAACTCTTCAAACTCCAACAGCAGGGGAAGAGGTGGTAGGGGCAATAGAGGCAGAGGGGGTGGAAGAAATGCAAATTCATCCAACAGGCCTGTATGCCAACTATATGGTAAAAGTGGCCATATTGTGACTGCCTGTTGGCATAGATTTGAAGAAGATTTTGTGCCTCCCAGTTCCACTAACAGCTCCTCTAAACAAGCATTAGTGGTACTCCTCAAAGTCCTGTGGATTCAGCTTGGTATATGGATAATGGAGCAACTAATCACATCACATCAGACATCAACAACCTGCATATTACTGGAGACTATTCAGGATCAGATAACCTTACTGTTGGAAATGGTGAGCAACTTCCTATCAAACACATTGGTTCTTGCACTATTCCTACACAAACCAACACACCACTCCACCTTAAAAACTCCTTACATGTTCCCACCATTAAGAAAAATCTAATTAGAGTCTCTCAATTAACTAATGATTATCCTGTGATTGTTGATTTTGACAATAAATTTTGTTATATCAAGGACAAGGAAACAAGGACTCTGCTTCAAATAGGATCTCTTAGGCATGGTCTCTATCAGATGCATGTTGGTCAAAGTTCCAAGAGTCAAAGTCCAAATTCCTGTCAGATCTCCCTTCAATCCAAGAGTTTGTCCCAGCTCAAGATCCTTGTACTGCTTTTGTTTGTTCCACTATTCTAGATAAGAGTTTTGATGTTTGGCATAAAAGACTTGGACAACCTTCCAAAGTTGTGTTAAAAACTGTTTTGAATCTTTGTAATGTTAGTGCTTTTGATGATCTTTCCTTTTGTGAGGCATGTCAGCTTGGAAAAACCTTATAATAATTTTGTCTTTCATGTTAAGTCTGTTCTAGATGTGATTTACACTGATTTATGGGGGCCTGCACCTGTCACCTCCACCTTGGGTTACCAATATTATATTCACTTTATAGATGATCATTCCAGGTATACATGGATTTATCCTTCGAAACATAAGTCTGATGCTCTTTCTGCTTTTATTTCCTTCAAGAAACTTGTTGAGAATCAATTCCAGTCCACTATTAAGTGTCTTCAGTCAGACTGGGAGAAAAGTATAGAGTCTTTGAATCTTATTGTAGAGAGAGTGGGATTGTTTTTAGGCATCCTTGTCCTCATGCCCATGGTCAACATGGTAGAGCTGAGATAAAACACAGACACATTGTAGAAATGGGGTTGACTCTTCTTGCTCAGTCATCAATGCCTCCAAAATTCTGGTGGCACAGTTTTGAACAAGCTGTTCAGATCATAAATGACCTTCCTACCCCTGTGCTAACAAATCAGTCACCATCTGAAGTCCTACTTAAGACTAAACCTGAATACACCAAATACAAAGTTTTTGGATGTGCATGTTACCCTAATCTTAGACCTTACAACACTCATAAGTTAAGCTATCACTCTGTGAAGTGTGTGAACCTAGGGCTGAGTCAACATAAAGGATATAGGTGTCTTGATCAATCTAGAATGATATACATCAGCAGGGATGTAGTGTTTAATGAGTCTGAGTTTCCTTTCAAGAATGGTTTTAGTCAAGGTCCCAATAGAGTTGTCCTGGTTGATCCTAATCTGGTCAACACTTTTCACTTGCCTTTTGAGATCCCTCAGTCCAATGATGTAACTCAAAACCCCCTTGGTCTTAGTCCTAATGGTTCTTCTGATAAAATGATAGAATCCAATCCTATTACCAGCAAACAGAATCATAGTGATCTTGAAGGTAATCCTACTTCTGATATTCACTCTGGACACTCTCAAACTTCCACTTTAGCCACACCATCCAGTCCTTCCTTGAACCCTTCATCTCCTAGACCTGTTTATCCCTCTGACTGTTCTGATCATGAAGCTGAAAGCTCATCTGACCATTCACCCTCTAAGAGTCCTGTCCAAGAAATCTCATTATTTAAACCTGCTGGTCACCCTATGCAAACAAGATCCAAAAGTGGAATCTTCAAGACTAAAGCTTACCACTCCTCCATCACACAGACCAATATCCCTGCTCATCTTTCTGAATCAGTTAGAGTATCTGATGCATTGAATAGTCCTCAGTGGAAACAGGCTATGATGGAAGAGTTCAAAGCCCTGCAACAGAACATACTTGGGATTTGGTACCAACAGCTTCAGGACAGAATTTAGTAGGGAATATATGGGTTTTCAAGTTAAATTTGAATCCAGATGGAAGCATTTTAAAACAAAAGGCCAGACTAGTTGCTAAGGGGTACTTACAGAAATATGGTGTAGACTTTACTGACACCTTTAGCCCAGTTGCCAAGGCATCAACTATATGAATTGTACTCTCTGTTGTTGTTATGTTCAAGTGGTCCATAAGTGGACATCAACAATGCCTTCTTAAATGGACCAATTGATGAAGCCATATTCATGCCACAGCAGAAGGTTTTTTAGATCCTGTCAAACCTCAGTATGTGTGCAAGCTTAATAAAGCTTTTTATGGCCTTAAACAGGCTCCTAGAGCTTGGTTTGGTGCTCTTAGATCACAAATGTTAGCCTGGGGATTTATCCAGTCCAGAGCATATACCTCTCTGTTCATTCTACAGACTGACAAAGACATGATGTATGTGCTCATCTATGTAGATGATATTCTAGTGACAGGGAGCTCAAACAATTTGATTCAGAAATTCATTCAAATGTTGAACTCAAGATTTGCTCTAAAAGACTTGGGCCCTATAGCACACTTCCTAGGAATGCAGGCACATAGAGATGAAAATGGGTTGACTCTTTCACAAAAACACTATGCATGTCAGTTGTTGAAAAGACTAAACATGGAGAATATTAAACCCTACAATATACCCATGTCTGTTGGTATACACTTGAGTCCTAAGCAAGGAGAACCTATGAAGAATCCACTTCTATACAGAAGTGCCATTGGGGGACTACAGTTTCTTACTTCTACCAGACCTGATCTAACCTATGTTGTGAATTACCTGAGTCAGTTTATGCAGGCACCAACAGAGGAGCACTGGATAGCACTGAAAAAGGTGCTGAGATATGTGAAGGGGACTCTACATTAATGTTTGTTCATTCCAGCTGGTGGATCAATGCATCTACTGTGGTTTTTTCGATCTTGATTGGACTGTTTTCCTCGGGTAGTAGAAAATGTGATGTGGCAGTCTTGTGTTTTCCTAGGTTCATCACTTGTTTCCTGGTGCTCTAAGAAGCAAACTGTGGTTTCCAGGTCTAGTACTGAATCAGAGTACAGATCCTTGTCAAATTTAGCTGCTGAATTAGCTTGGATTGGACAATTGCTGCAGGAAATGAAGATCAGGATGTCCAAGACTCCCATAGCCTGGTGTGACAATTTAGGAGCTGCTTCTTTGGCTCAAAATCCGGTGTATCATGCTAGGACAAAGCATATAGAGGTTGATGTTCACTTTGTGAGAGATAGAATACTCAACAAGGAACTATCTATTAGCTATATTCCATCTGAAGTGCAGGTTGCAGATGTTTTTACTAAGGCCTTACCAGTTCATCAGTTCAGCAAGTTCAGAAACAAACTAAATGTTATGTCTAGTGCACATAGTTTGAGAGGGGGAGTTAATGAATAGAGTATGTAGGGGTATTATTGGTATTGTCCCTTAGTGCCACATGTATGTGTGTTGTGGCACCTAATACATAAATATGTACTGCACCAAATCTATTGTAATTATTCTGGAAAGAAAAAGAATCTTTCAACCTGTTTTGTTATCTGATAACAAGTGCGCTGCTACATTACCGGTCCACCTAATAAAAGAAAATTGCACAAAAACAAAATTTGGGACCTCCGCCAAACAGTCGTGCCGCAGGCAACCTAGCTAAAGGTGAAAGATCTTACTCCACTTAGCGAAGCATATGCACACAAGTTAAGTTATCGCTCTCCACCACCAGGCGTGCTAAGCCCAACTGCTGCCCCTCCACCAGTGCCAGGTGGATAGCCCGCATTCCAAGGATTACAACTTCGATTCCAGGATCAAAATGGAACGAGTATGCCGCAAGAGTAACTCCTTGGTGGTCCCGAAAAATCAAGCCCACCCCTGAGGCCGACCGAGTAGCCAAAGTGTCCACACTACACTTCACCTCACCATTCCCCGGGACCGTCCACCTAGCCGGTAGCTCGGGCCCTCCATCAGGCCGGGACTTGAGCCTAGCCTCCATGTTCCCTTGTTGCAGCAGTGGCTGTGATCCAAATCCGAGAAATATAGACTGGCTGGTTGTCGTACACAGCACTACAGCGTGCCTTCTAAATATGCCACATTATCCAGACAAATTCTGCAATCTCATCCTTTAATAACCCTTGCTGAAGCTGTGCAAAGAAATCTTTAAAATCCGTTGCAACAATCGCCCGTACCGTGGCACCGAAGGGGGTCAACTCCCAAACCCGGGCCGCGAATGCACAGTGAAAAACAACATGCCCCATCGTCTTGTGACCACAAGCAAGACAACGACTTGCACCCAATCCTCGCCTCGCCAAATTTTGTGCAACGGGTAAGCGTCATGCAGGCACCGCCATAAGAAATGAGCCACCCGCGGCTGAACCTCGAGACCCCAGCACTACTTTCATACCCCCATCAACACCCCATGACGGGGACGCTCCCTGACTCTGACGGTTGGCTCTATATAGGGACTAGGCTCGAGCAAAAAAACCGAAAAACCAATCTGAACCGTAAACCAGGCTGAACCAAACTGAAATAAACCAAACCAAGAGAAAACCGATCAAATTTCTTTGGAATGGAACTGAACCGAATTTAAATGGTTTGGGTTCGGATTATCCTAATTATAACCCACCCAAACCGAAACCGAACCGAATTACCTACCATATATAAACACCCATTATTACTCAACCCTAATTAAACATCCCAGGGTTCGGAAATTCTCTCAAAGCTGCGGCGCCTCTCCTCTTCTCTTCCTACGATTTCCGCACCTCCACATTTGTTCTAGTTCAAACAACTCTGTCTACGCTCTTGCCCACACGTGTTCCTCTCCTTCCTCCTGGTACTGGTAGTGTTTTAATGGAACATTTGTTTAAGCTTGCTTTTGCGATAAATTATAATGTATGATATCTTTTAATGTTTAGGCCGATGACTGATGAAGAGAAATGAGAATGAAACACTAATTTGATGTTGCATTTTATCTCGCATTTTCATTTTTCTTGCTTATATTTTCAGGTTTGGATTGGGGTTTTGAAAACCTTCAATATGTTTTATTTTATATTTTGGATTGTTACTTTATATTTTTGATAGCTTGAGCTTGTAAAACCGAAACCGAACCCGATCCAAACTGAAACCAACCAAAACCAAACTATTTGGTTCGACATCGTTTGGGTTCAGTTTGGGGGGTAAAATATGCCAACCAAACCGAATAACTATACGTAAAACTCGAACCGAAACCACCCAAACCGAACCATGATCAAGCCGGACACTGCCAAGTAGTACTCGGACTTAACTGTGTACACACCACGCATGTTGCAATGCCAAATACGTTTGTATGCATGCGGCCGTGCCACCGAGTTTAATAAATTGATTAAATTCATTAAGGCCAAATGATGAAGAAAATAAAACTAAATAGTTTCGAACTCTATTACTATATTCGTTTCAAAATGTAAATCAGTTTTGTTGTTTTTGTTATGTCTGATAATGTAAGTCCATTTAAAAAACAAATAAAATATTTATTATATTTTTGTTTTGTCCAATAATGTAAGTCTATTTAGAAAACAAATAAAACATTTATTACATTTTTCTCATTTTACTCATCATTTATTATGCACGTGCTCACACAAGTTTCACTACTTTGCATTCATAACATTCGAATGTTATTTTAGACTTTTAATCGAAATTAATGACGCATAACTAAAATAAACAATTTTCTTAAACTGTGTGAAAAAAATTATATTTTAAGACGGAGGTAGTATAACTAAAGTAGAGGAGTTTGAGTCATGTGGCCTGGTTTTGCAGCATAGCATGTGGTAGTAATTCAAATTACCATACGATTACCTTTAGAATCATCTGGTTGGACCGTATCAATAACTGGAATTCCTATAATTAGCGGGAGTAATTATAAGGTCAAATATGACCAAGTTACCAACCAAATAATGCGCGATACTATTTAATGTTTTTAGTGCAGCTGACTATATACCATTTTTTTCATAACACGTACAACTATTTACTACCCACACAATCTCCTGAGAAATCTCAACCTCAGCTCTCATCACCAAGTGTTGAGTCGCCCCCTTTAAATTGAAGCGGCCTGCTTGCCTAATACCCTCATCACCTCTTTGCTTCTTCTTTTTTTTCTTAATTTAGTTCTTCCCTCTACTTTCTAGACATATATTCAATCTCTTTCACGCTTTTCCTAAATCATCTTCCTCTCAGCTAGCTACTTCAGCTGTACGTTTCCACTCATACACTATCAGCTCATCAAATACACTTTAACATATATATAATCGATCACTACTGCAGTACTGCACTACATATATATATTTTCTCTCGTGTCGTGTGTCGTGTCGTGTATTGTACACATATATCATGGGTTTGAAATCATGGGAGAAATCAAAGAAGATGTACAAACAGGGTCTATGGTCTCCGGATGAAGACCAGAAGCTAAGGGACTACGTCCTCACCCATGGCCACAACTACTGGAGTTCTGTCCCTTTCAATGCCGGTCTGTATTTATCTCTCTTACTCGTTTATCTGGGAGGTTTTTAAGTGGTGTCTCCACGCGGTGTGGTGTGGAGACACGTGTAGCATCATATGTACCACCTAGTTTAGATGCAACATGGTGTCTCTACACCGTGTGGAGACACTACCTAAAAATTTCCCAATTTATCTATCTAGCTAGCTTAAAGGCATTCCTTATCTTTTTTATCGCATTCATAATAAAAACCGGCATTCTTTAATGCCAGTAAGGGCTTATTTACCGACACAATGGCAGTAACTATCGGTTAATTTACATCCATGCATGTAAGAGATTATGAAAATGACCGTACGTTTCATGAAAACAACACCGAGCTTAGCGTACCCAGCCATAGTATTAAAATGACCATTTCCATACATAATTAGGCCACGAGATAGGGTTTTAATTAATAATGTAATTAATGGGGTCTTATGATTCTTGGTTTAATAATTGATCAGGTTTGCAGAGAAATGGGAAAAGTTGCAGGTTAAGATGGATTAATTATCTGAGACCAGGATTGAAGAAAGAGATGTTTACTGCTGAGGAGTCTGAATCCATCCTATCCCTCCATTCCATGTTAGGCAACAAGTATGGATTCTTTTCTATTCATCCAATTCCTAATTGCATTTGTTAGTTTATATATTTAAATATTTCAATTTTTCTAAAGTTGTTAATCATCTCCTTAAAAAACAAAAACAAACACAAAAATTTGTTAATGGTGGAAAATTCTGATGCAGGAACTTCATATTAGAACGGATTGTCTGATAACCGTCACGTCTATAAAAAGACAAGATTGTTTTGTATGTTTGTATACGTGACATTAATCCGACGATTTGTTTTAACAGAGAGTTCCTACAACATATGTAGAAATGATGATCAAACCATTCAGGGAATGAACTAGGGGGTTGCTAGGGTGGGCACAGTACACCATGTTTTATTTACGGTACATTAAAAACGTTATATAATTCAGTCCAACACAGTTACTTTCCTTAATTCAGCATACCAATCATACAAATATAGTCAATTAACCCACCCACCACCAATTCCTGATTCCGGTCTCTAATACCATGTGGGCAATAGTCTGTCGATCACGAGACATACTTGACATAAGGTAGGAAACCATGGGTGCCTAATGGGAGGTTATTGGATGCATCCATCATATGCGGAGTGCATTCATATGACAAAATCTTAACCTTTATTCTGTTTGGTCAGATCATTTCTTTCATCAATTCGGTGCAATATGAAGATACTAGGCAAAAACTTCCCTCCCTAATTAGGCTAAGACAACAACCCAAAAAAGAAAAAAAGAAAAAATATAATAATTAATGAAAAGGGTTGACCTTCCTTATAAATTTGTGATAAAAATATATGACATTCTTTAGGCGTGTTGGTGGTGGCAGTTATAAAAATATTTTTCAATAAATTAACACATATATATATATATATATATATATATATATATATATATATATTCTTGTTTAAATGAGTCAACTACTCTTTGTATAAAATAATAACCCTCCATCATTATTGTAGGCAAATAATCGTGATGTCATTTCATTCATTAAAAGTTTCACTGTTTGTAGGCATATTGTAAGGAAGATTATTGTGTGGTGTCTTTACACGGTGTGGAGACATCGTGCGGTACACCACACACCACACACCACACATCTTAATTCTGTATTAAAATTGTGTGGTTCTGATCGTTTCATCCGTTACTTCACTACAAATTCCCTCAACACACAATAATTTCTCATATTGTATACCAGATTGATTATGACTCAATTAAATTAGGTGTCATGTTGTGAAAAGTTGTAGATTCGATTTTAAAATCCTCTGATAGTGACATGATGATAACACTAGTACGGAAATGAAAAAAAAAAAAAAGGACGACAGACTAGTCAATAGACTCAAATGAGGGACGTGATACATCCACTATATTTTTAACCACAACATTTTGAACAACACAATCAACACGTACATACATTTGGGACTCATCACAAAAAAATAATTTATCGCTTTGTCATCCAGCTACCACTTGTGTAGTGGTTTGTCTTACTACACAAGAAACAGAAGTGCACATATCATTATTCTTACATAATTGTTGTCATAAAGCTCTAAATAATAATAAATAAATAAAAGGTTAAACTCTAACCTTGAGGGTCCCTCACTCACTCGATCCTACAGAATTAGTGGAGATGTTAATCGTGAGCCTGTGATTCGGATTCGAGAGTCTGTCTTTTACCAAGAAGCGAAAAAGAAGTCATCCATTTACGGGATTCGAACCTCCACACTCCAGCTCCTGGCCAGCTGTCACTACAACACCTAAACTCTTTACCACTAGGTCATATTCAGTGGATATAGAGCTCTATATAATGATCGTGATTGAGGTTACAAAATTGTTGCCAAAAAATTCTTTATTAGAATTCTGATTGGGAAAAGTTGAACTCCAACCCAAATGGTATCACCATGAAAAATATAAATCGAGAGTTATGTCTTAGTGGACGGTATGCAAATGTTGCTTGCACACATTTTCTTGTTGAAAAAAGTCAATACATGTGATATGCCTAAATAGTACCGCCACCTATGAGTCCCCAGATAAATCCTATCTCGAACCAGGTTGGAAAATGAGGCTCGCGGCCATAGCGTCCGTGACGACGTTCAGTCTGGGGTCACCGAACCCAGGTCCTCGCCGAGAGTCTACAAACCTATAAGGTCACTAGAAGCTCAGGGGGCGATCTGCAACCCTAAAAGAGGTCCATCCAAGACCGCACAAGCCCTTAGGGGAATAAGTGAGGAAGCGGCCTAGAGACAGGGTAGAGAGGATGCGACTCCGTAGTTGGCGACCCTAACGCCCATATGACTATGCGTCGCAGTGATATGATATTCATTTTGTCTCTAGCTTAAACCCTAGTTCCCCCTTCCTTCCTATAAAAGGAGACTTTGTGTAACAGAAAAAGATATACGAAAAATAATAAAGAGAACTAAACTCTACTCAAATATCTTCTCCTCTAATACTTAAATACGCCGCCACCTCACCGACGTGCACCCCCGGCCGGCATCACTCAAAGTTCATTACATAAGCCAGATATCCACCATATAAACCACCACTAAACAACCGTGATAATTCTCGACATTATCAGTTGGCTCCATAACCGGGAAAGTTGTCAAACTTTTCGGTGTTTCAGGCGTAGAGATCGCCAAGAAAGCTCACCCCAAGGCGAGGCTGAAGATCTTCATCATCTTCATCACCTCTCCAGGTCCAGCGAAATCTCTCATCGCTCAATGGGCTCTCAGAATCGACATCATCAAACAAGAATAGACCAAAAAAATAGGTAGCATTAACGAAGCTTGCACAAAACTCACGAGTTAGCGTTTGAGAAATCACCTCTCTTGTTGTGTTTCTTTGCTCAAGTCCTTGTTTCTAGTTAAAATCTTGCAATCTTAGAAGCTACACGCTTGTGTTTTCATGATTAAAGGCCTGATATATACCGAGCTTGCGTTTGAGAAATCACCTCTCTCAATATCCTCAAGGTCGAATATCGTTGTCTCGCCGGAAAATAGCCAAATTATTTCTTTGAGTTCTTATTTTCACCTTCTCTCCCTGAAATTCATATTTCCGGCCACTACCTCATCGGAACTGTCACCGTCGAAAAGATCTTCATCCAGCTGCCCGAAATTCAAAATAGTACAAGATAGTTGAGGGTGACAGTGAGAAGATCAGATCGTGTCAGAAAGTAGCTGGCGGCCAGAACACAAATTTGTCTTTATCAAAATCAACTCGCGCGACGCACCATGGCAGGTAGCAAAAATTCACAGTTGAATTGAACCCAAAGAAAAAGCGACCCCAAAAAAAAGGACCCACACCGAGGGTGGGGAGAAATCATGACAACTCCACGAGGGTGGGGAGAATCCCACATGAGGCTTTAGCCACCACGACGCCTTAAATGGACGAACAGAGGTGGTAATCAAGCCGCCGCGCTTTAAGTTCAAGAAAAGGCGGCGATAAGGGTAATCAAGCCGCCGCGAAGTCAATAGAGGATTCGAAAGAGGATCCAGAGAGATCCGGTCGCGCGACAATGAAAGAATATGCTAAGTATGCAGAGAGAATGTATCGGACCAACGCTCGCATGGTCGCTCTAGGACAAGAGCCCTTACCGGTCCTGGAAGCGATGCCGTCGGAAAAGGAGGCTAACCCCAGGGCACAGAATAGGAGTCAGCAGTGTCAGCCTAAAAGAATCGAAATCGAGAGAGCGTTCATTCGTCAGGCCGACAGGGCCGAAAAGAGCGGGAGATCGTTCTGACTTCAGCCCGATACGACCACCAAAAAGAGCCAGAAAAAGTGAAGAAAAGAGGTCCGCCTTGAAAAGGTTGGGCGAAAAAGAGAGAGTTCGGTCCTAAGTCGTTTGGGTCCCCAGAAAGAGATGTAACGCCTAGACAAGAGAGGAGGAACGAAAAGGATGCTCGTTTGATCAGAAGAGAAAAACGAGCCCAACAAGAGGAATCACAAAATCATGCGGACCCAGGCTGCAGGTCGGAGCGACCAGCTGAACCATTTCCGCCCAGGTGAGGAGTTGATCCCGTCGTGGCCGAACAAATGGAGATAATGAGAAAGGAAATTGCAGAGTTGAAATAAATCGAGGCCCGCTGAAAAGGTCGTCCCGATCTCTAGAATCGATGTACTCACCAAAAGGATCACAGAAACCTTGCCGACTGAGAAAGAAAAGGTTAGCTACCCCAATTACAACTACTACAATGGAAGCACTTGCCCATATGATTGGCTCGCCGTGATCCTAAGTCGCGAAAGACAACAAGGTCTTTAAAGACCAAAAGCAAAACGCTCAAACAAGAACTATAGGCAATCCGTGAGCACACTTTACTCCATGCTTGGCATTTCATGAAAATGCCTAAGACATGGAGTAGGGGGTCATTGATATGCCTAAATAGTGCTGCCACCTATGAGTCCCCGGATAAAGCCTATCTAGCCACCGGGTTGGAAAATGAGGCCCGCGGCCATAGCGTCCGTGACGACATTTAGTCTAGGGTCGCCGAACCCGGGTCCTCGCCGAAAGTCTTCAAACCTATAAGGTCACTAGAAGCTCAGGGGGACGATCTGCGACCCTAAAAGAGGTCCATCCAGGACCGCACAAGCCCTTGGGGGAATAAGTGAGGAAGCGGCCTAGAGACAGGGTAGAGAGGATGCGACTCCGCAGTTGGCGACCCTAACGCCCATATGACTATGCGCCGCAGTGATATGATATTCATTTTGTCTCTACCTTAAACCCTAGTTCCCCACTCCTTCCTATAAAAAGAGGCTTTGTGTAACAGAAAAAGATATACGAAAATAATAAAGAGAACTAAACTCTACTCAAATATCTTCTCCTCTAATACTTACATACGCCACCACCTCACCGACGTGCACCACCGGCCAGCATCACTCAAAGTTCATTACATAAGCCAGATATCCACCATATAAACCACCTATAACAACCGTGATAATTCTCGACATTATCAACATGGTAACGAACTTACACTCTCCAACTCAAAAGCAAAAATATGACTGCAACATTCATACTCTTTTACCACTGAACTATAATCATGAGAGTCTTTATTTGCGCCATGAAGATTTTACTAGTGTAACGCCCCGTTCCCGGACACCGAGTCCTTATCCGGAAAAAGAACGTCCATCACGTATAATATAAAATAAATCTCATATTATACGTCAGCCTCTACTACATCGTATCGAGTTAAGAAAAACGAAAGCAAAGACTCGGGTATTATTATTTTTTCATCAAACAATAATAGAAACTCAATATCTAAAGATAGAAATGTAAATTTATTACATTGGGAAAAACCAAATGAAACCGTAAAACGTACGAAAACCTCCAAAAGAAAACTAAAAGAAAGTACAACGTTCTCCAAAGAACAACAAGTCTAAAGTATAAAAATAAAGAACAAGTAAATAAGCATTTCAACGTCGGCGTCCTCAAACGTCGTCATCAAAGTCTTCCTCGATCTCCGGATCTACCTATTCATCTTCTCTCCCCCAAACACATAGAAAAAATATATGCATTTGAGGTAAGTACATTGTACTCAATAAGAGGTAGAAGCTACAAATTAATTATGGTCTATAATTAACATATTATCTTTATAAGACCGACTCAATCTAGGGTTCACTCAATGTCCATCAACATGTCATGACTATACGTTTCTAACTTAATTTATCTTTGTTACGTCAACATTCAAGGGCACGACGTATGGCGTTTATCAGCCTGAAGATATACTTGCTAACTAACGGTGAATAGCACCTGATAGATCCGGGGTCTCCCCGGTATGCGTATACGTTCGATGAATTTCCTCCACTACCCTTCAGCCTTTTGAGCCAGTAGCGTTGTTCACCTTGATAATGTACCACATCGCCGATATGAATCGGTGCCTGACCAAGAATAGCATGACATTTTATTTTTTTACTACCACGTATGTAGATTATTATGTATTAACTAAACCACCTAAGTGTTTTCAAGGATAAAGCTCACATTATCGACTCTACTCCCTCACTTAGACAGCTAGACATCATATCCTATCAAGTACACATACATTGAAGAACTCTAGTTCATTAAAGCACAAGCCTATCATGCCCTTACGACGGTCCCGAACTTCAACTCCCTTGAAAAGTACATTCGGTGCCGGAACTAAACGCATCAGAAACTCAATCAAGGCTTGTTCATGTTTAATTAATGTTATTAGGTCGTGAAACAACGTTTTAAATCCCAAAACATAGCTTAAACAACATATTCTCAAAACTGGGGGTCAATGCGTCGCATTCTCTGGAATGCGTGCGCATTCCCAGACTAGAAACTTGCTGAAAGTTTCTGTCCAACCAATGCGTGCGCATTGGCTGCAATGTGTGCGCATTGATCATGCTAGGAGTAACTTTTTACATCTTGAAACAGCAAGGCGTGCACATTCCCTTGAATGCGTGCGCATTGCACCTGCTATGAAAAGGATGGAACATCCTGAATCATGAATGCGTGCGCATTTCCATGAATGCGTGCGCATTCCACCTGCATAAACTAAGGCCAAACTTCCTGTAACAGGACAGGAATGCGTGTGCGTTGCTAGTCAATGCGTGCGCATTCGACGCAGTAAAACCCTAAAACATGATTTTTTGCACTCTACGATCTCTACTCGATTCCAAACATGTTCTGCACGATTGTAATCAGAAAAACATAACTTTCTCATACCACAACATCTCTTAATCCTTAAACGATCACTCAACATGATTTAATCATCAAAACCACATTCAAGCATTAATCTTAACCACAAAATCATAATTAAAACGTAGGAAGAGCCTCTTACCTTTTAGCAAGCTATTCCAACTCAAAAGCTAAGAAAATATGTAGCAAAACGATCATTTCTTCGCAGAAAACCTATGTGATCAATCCAAAATTAGATTAGATTCGATCACATACTTCTAACCAAACAAGACTACGAATTCATGAGTTTGAATCTATCAAACTCGGTCAAGAACAACATTTAGATCAAAAAAACATACCTTAGGCAAAACTCCAACTTCCTGGTGTTGAAGCGACACCCTCTTCACGATGATTCCGTTGCTCTACTCTGATTTGAAAACCATTACGAAACGCCTTAGAAACTGGAAGAAATCTCTCAGCCCTAATTTCTGCCTCTCACGCCGTTTTCAGAGAGCATAGGAATTTCTGATATTAGGTTATGGGGACTAATGAAATTTATTTTCCTTAAATAGAAAATCCTGAAAATAATACTCCCACCGTCCCGCAATATAAGTCTTTTTAACTTTTTTGTGGTGTCCCAAAATATAAGTTTTTTTCACATTTCAATACAAGATTAATGCATTGTTTTCATTTTCACATTAAATAATGCAATATTATAAGTCATTCCCAAAAACCAATACAATATTTTACCTTGAAATATTAAAAAGTAATTCATGTATGATTTTTCTTAAACTATGTGAAAAGTCCAAAAGGACTTATAATACGGGATGGAGAGAGTAATTTCTTATTATTTTCCTTATTACCTAAAATCAGATTTTCCAATATGTACATATATATATTTTCGGCCCTTATATAGATATATATATATATATATATATACAAACTACTTAACTCTACAAAAGAAATAAGAATAATAATATTTCGTTTTCGCAAAATGACACATCTGTCATTTCCCGAAAATCGGAATATTACAACTAGTGCACCACATTTCACATAAAACACACTGAAATCAATCTTTTGAAAGTCGGTTCTAGAGCCAAAAACCGACTTTTCAAGTATTGATTCTCATAATACACCTATAGAAAGCCGCTTTTGGGCTCCAGAGCAGGGACGGACCCAAGTGGAGATATAGGCGGAAGCCCATTGATCCACAGTCGAATTTCAAAAAACCAATTCTATTATAGTGTATTGTAGGTATGACTTATGATAAATTCAGCGTAGCGTAAATAATAGGTCTCATAATAATCGTTATTGAACTTATGACATAATATTGTGATTGAGGTTGCGAAATTGTTGCCATAAAATTCTCTATGATGGTTGTGATTGAGTTTATGACCTAATGTTGTGATTCATGTTACAAGATTCATGCTATAAAAATCTTTAGGTGCTTGATATCGAGATTTTGACATAATCTTTATCTCTATATCATTTTTTAAAAGTCAAGCATTCACGGATATGTTTTTTTTTCACTTAGATGGTCGCGTATAGCACAACATTTGCCAGGAAGAACAGACAATGAGATCAAAAACCATTGGCATTCACATCTAAAGAAAAGAGCAGCCAAATCCAAAGAAAAAAAAGAAGCACAAAATCTTACCAATGCAGAAAGCTCAACTTCAGTATTGACTAATTCAGACTCATCAACAACGACTACAACAACGCCTTCATCCATGAAATCAATCCCACAGAATTCTCTTACGCATTCAGACGAACACTTGGAAGGCATCTCCATTGACAAGCAACAATCACAATCAGAATCAATACAGCCACATTTTCGTGCAGATACAACTGGCGAAAAAAACTTACCGAAAGTACTGTTCGCGGAGTGGCTTTCGCTGGATCAATTCCGTGACCGTAAATTAGAGCAATCGAACATATCATCATCAGGCTTTCGTAAACCTAATTTTCCTTGCTATAATGACATTGACACGGATTTCCATGATTCTTCCTTCATTCACGATCTGTTTCTTGAAGAAAACGCACTTGTGAATAATTACAGTGATCATCAAGGATCAAATGATGAAAATGTGGTTCAGCCGTCGATCCAGTTTGATGAGCATTATAATATAGGAAATGGTTTCGGTGACTTAATCTCCGATCATTTCAATATCAACGGTGATATGTATTTATGAATTATGATCAGCTTCGGCCTTCGGGAAGGAGGCAGAAGCTTATGTATAGTCTGTGCAGGCTTTTGATTAATACTTGTGCATTTCGTTCTGTTAAAACGACTTTGTTTGGAAATAACAAACAATATCGGATATTATACTCATGATCAAAAGATTAAGACACGTTTCGAACGACTCGTTTACTCATGCTGCTTCGGATTGATCTTGTTATTATTGTTTCTTACTCTCTTTCGAAATAAAGATGTAAACGGTTGAAAGATTTGTGAGATTGTTTACGTCGCTCTTGTCTATTGTTATAGAGTTTCGTTAAGATAGTTCGATAATTATATTGCTATATTATAGTTAATGATGTGTTTTAGCATAAGTAGCGCAATTAGTAGCGATCAGATATACACTGTAACGATAGTAACATAATTCATTTGTTTGATTCTCACCACCTTATACACATTCTCACACGTAGTAGGAGTGTGTAGGGATCAATCGAATTCAACTCAGTCATCTACTTGTTATTGCACTCAGATCACAAATGCACCGTATTCTTTTCTACTTATACATACCACTCTGATCGGTCCCGAAAAGATTATTTTTTTTCTACATAAGATACTCTAGTCCGTCATAGAAATTAAACATTATGATTATTGATGTATGTAAGTTATATGAGCCAATGAGACTTACCTCGGTGGTTAAGCTGAAGCTATAGGACCAATAAGTCATTAGTTAAAATTTCACATTATACATGTGTAGGTAATATATGTATACGCTACAATAAATTTTTGTGTATCGCCCTCACAATGCACTTAATACAATGGATTAGTGTTACATGTAGTGACGGACCCAGAAAAAAAATCTCAGTGGAGGCACCGGAATGAATTCGAAAGGCGAGTGGGGGCATCGATAATGTTTTTACATTTTTTACCTATAAAAACACGTCGATTTTGAATCTCGATGCTGCTTAGCACCCCCCTATTTGCGGTTTGGGTCCATCTCTGGTTACATGTAAAAAAAAATGTTTTTTTTCCGCATATCATAACTACTCAACGAATACGTGCATTGTGAAATTGTTTGGTCTAAGTGGAAGGCATGGAAACGGTGTACAAGGTGTAGGAGATGGAGAGGAATGACATGGGGAAGAGGGAGAAGGTGATGGAGACGGGGAGGGTTCGGTAAGGAAAGGTGGAGGCGGCGATCCATAGAGACGAGTAGGAACTGGAGGCGGAGGGATAGAGGAGAGAATAGCAGGGGACCACTCATCCAAAGAATAATCAAGAGAGAGAGAGATGAAATACGAGAGCTAACAGAAAAAACAGTCCCAACGAAACAAACATTTTGTGAAACATATAATCGATTTGTTACAAGACGTAGGCATAGATATGCATTTTGGGTGAGAGAGTACCCAAGAAAGACACAAGAAATAGAGTTTGATTCGAGCTTATGGTGATTATAAGGACGAAGCCAGGGATAACATAGATTAAAAAAGACAAGCAATTTTGGAAAAATTAAGCGATTTATGCAAAAGGTGTTCATGTGGGGAGGACATGGAGAGGATCTTCGTGGCATGCGGTTATTAAGTAAACAACGGTACCAAAAGCATAAGTCCAATAAGCAAGAAGCATGTGGGCATGTTTTGATAAAGTGAGATATGTTTCCACAATATGTCTGTGGAGGTGGTGATGTTCAGAGATGCCATCATTTTGGGGAATTAAGGAGAGTGGTAGAGTGAGAGATGTCATTAGTAGTAAGAAAGTTTTTTAAGGCAGAGTATAGCACTTTAATCGATGCATCTAAAAAAAATTCCATAACCGATTTGAAACGTTGAAACACAAGTAAGACATCGAATTTATGCTTAAGAGGATAAAGCCAGACATAACGAGTAAAGTGGTCAACAACAATGATGCTAAGTCATTGAGTAGGTTTTAATTGCTGAAAAGGCTAAAATATGAGCGGACTGCCAGATATACATGCCATATTTAGCTTGCCCCTAATGAACACATACGCATGTCAGAAGGTCCTTCACAGTAACATATTCGGGTAAGAAGTCAATAGAAACGGAGTTATCAGAACAGAATTTAAAGACAACCAATAAATTGTGAGATATACGAGGAACACATAAAACATTGGATAAAATAAAAGTATAGGTAGATGAGTGTATGGAGGTGGAACCAGTATGAGTTATTGGGAGAGTATTGCCATCGCCAATGAGAATGTCATCATGGCTTTGATAAGGATCACGAAGGCTGAGAGTCTGAAGATCCGCCATCATATGATGGGATGCACCATTATCTAAGATCCAAGGCTAAGGGTGAGCCGATGCATGATGAGCATGAGGTGAGGGGACGTATAAAGGAAGTAACCTAGGACTGGTACTGCTGATAAACAAGGAAAGTATGACATATTTTTGCACTGTGATCTTGCACTCCAAAGAGCTGGCATTTTCCAAGATAAAGGCGAGGCAAATACTGAGACCTTGGATGAGAAAAGGAAGGAGCAGGAGCAGAGGCACACCAATAAAACTAAAAATCAAGACATCGTGGTAGGGTTCGATGGCTTGAGGAAGCCAAAAGGGTCATAGGGTAAGGGGAAGTATCAAGGGTCGTAGGGTAAGGGGAAGTATCAAGGCTTGCTTTGTCAAAGTGATGGCTTCAAAGTTTAACAATTTGTCATGCGATTCCTCACAGTTGATAAAAGTGTCCATGGCTTGAAGTGCTCGGACCAACCGAATGTATTCATCACCAGAATTAGCAAAAATATGATCAATCAAGTCTTTGGGATCAAGTGGCGCCCTCAGGGACGCTAACTCATCTGCTTTACTTTTAATTGAGTGAAGAGAGGTAGAAACAGTCTAAGTAAATTTTGTCATAGTTCGGAGATGGAATTTTATTGCTTAAAACGGCCCATGGACATCTTGGCATAGGTGGCGGCAATGGTGTCCAAGCTTGGCGGGCAGTGGTGGTGTGGGAAATATAGGGACAATTTGCAGCGTTAACGAGCCTAGAAGTGCATTCAGAATCATTTGTCTTGTCTGGTTCACAGAGAATGTTCAAGATTCAGTTTGGCAACACGTACCATCGGTGATCATGGTGGCAGGAAGGCAGGGTTTTGTTCCATCGACAAACCCTAGTAACTCATATCCGACGAATAGAGTGTGGAATTGCATCTTCCATGCCATGTAGTTGGTGGCGGGGTTGAGCAGCTTGAGCTTAATGGGTGCTTGAACTGCTCCGTTAATTGCGACAATGTAGGAGGGTGGTGCGGCTGTTGTGGTTTGCGTGATTTGAGTGGAGGTTGCCGATGGGAAGTCTTCCATGATGGCTGAGAGAGATTTAGGAAGGAGAAAAATCAAATTTGCCGAAGAAGGAGACTGAGAATGGCAAGGAGGTGGCAGAGATATATTAGAGGCGAAAGAGAGAGGTGGGCCAAAGAGAGGAGACGAAAGGAGAAAACCCAAGATTCATAATCGCTCTATGACCAATATATATCAGCAATTACAAATTCTATAATATACATCTAATAGTACATTTCTTCGTCAATGTACTACATACAATCACTAATAATATAAGTCATTTTAGAATAGTAAAAAATTATTTATAGCTATATTTTTACTTCTACTATTCTTAATTTATTATAATTCCAGAAATTTTCAAACTCTACCTTCATTGCATTAATGTTATTCAAACAGTAAATTAGATTTTATCATAAAAAAAATAATTGCGTTAATTCATTTCCTTGCGTGAAACCCTAAAAGTGACTATTATTATTGTGAAAATATAATTTCACGGTGGTTTTATGGTGGTCCAGGATCACCATGTCATACTTATCCACCAATGAAAATCCTTATAAGAAGGGTAAAAATGTAAATTAATGGCATTTATATTTTACACGGTGGGCCCTTGTGTGTTTTGTTACTTTTCTATGGTCGATCACTAAGTCATACTTGGTCCAGGACCATAATAAAATTTCCGATAATTTCAAATCGTTTTAATACCCTTTATTTCATTTCAGGTCGAATCAGATCTGACATTTTTTTAAGTGCCCCGTAGAAAAATTCAAATTCGTCTTAGGGAAATTCAACGGGCTCGGAGAAAAATTCAACTTCGTCCGAGTTCCTCAGGGCGAAGTTGAATTTTTCCAGAGAAGACTTAAAAAAAAATATCAAATCTGATTCGAAGGTACAAATAGTTTAATTAAGTAACTTATTTAAATTACTTCGGCGAAAAAGAGGAAAACATCACAATCTTTTTGCCATCCATTCACGAAAGCAAGCAATCCCGTGAAGCAAAAAGAAAGCTCTGTGCAAATAAACTTCCAAATCACTCACGCTCTTGATTTTCCAGTTATACGCCATAAAACTCCTTATAATGCATGCTGTGAGCTAAGATCCTGTAAAATTCTCACTGATAAGCTCGGCAATGGCATTGTTAGCTTCTTCAGTTCTTCTAGCTTCTCCTTTGATTTCTTTCATTTTTCCAAAAAAAATAAAATAAAATAAATAAATAATGTCATGGTCCTCGTGTAACAGGATGCAGGTTAATAATTTATGTGTATGGAATAGTACAATATAAGCAGTAAATGCCAATGCTAACAGATGCCAGTGAAAAAAACAGATAAATTTGTGCTACATTTGCTTTTTGATGTCCCTTCTTCATTAAATGACGTCCATTATTAGATAAAGGCTGTGATCTTCATGCACTAAAAGATCAAAGATCCCTTTTTTTTTCTTTGTTTTCAAATTTGGGCCCTCTTTTCATCTGAAGGACAATGTTCTTGTTTTTCACTTCATGAAAATAAAGTTGCTGTCTTTTTATTAGTATTACCCTTTCCTCGTAGGAGTACAACAGCCTGAATGTGTAAGTGTGTCTATGTCTGAGTTTTGTTGGTTTGGTTTAACATTGCTTCTGGGCTAGCTGGAGTTGCTTGAATGGAAAAAATTGATTTGAAGAAGAAGAAGAGAAAGATGGGAAGATCAGCATGTTGTGATAAAGAGGTAACAAAGAAAGGGGCATGGAGTCCTGAAGAGGATAGTATTTTGATTGATTATATCTCTAAGAATGGCCATGGTACTTGGAGATATCTCCCTAAACTTGCAGGTTTTTCCCTCCCCTTTTTCTTCACATTATTAATTTCTCTCTGTTTTTTTTCTTTCCTTTTCTTTTTGCTAGTTTTCTTTTTGACATTCATAAAAGGGCTAATGTTTTGCTTGCTTGTTTGTGAAAAATTCCAGTTTTCTTATTTGCTTGGAATTAATCTTCATGCTTGTGAAATGCTTTCTTATATCTATCTACTCAGTTGGTACTTGGTATATACCCCTGCTTAGCTTACATTGGTTTCCCATCTTTTTAAGTTGTGGTTGAAGCTTTAAGAGGTAGACATTAACTTGTGCCAAATTCATACAACATTTGTGATGTTTGAGTAAAATAAATTTGGCCATTTGAACTTGAAATATAGCTAATGTAATGATTAAGGTATATATAGGCCAACTCAACTAGTAAGAACTAGTCACTTGTTCCAAAAAAGTTGGTGAATTTGATTTCTACTAACATCAGTGGGATTATTATGTTGGTGGTTAAATCTATAAGTACCCCTGTAAGCGTTTAAAAGAGCCGCCTCGAGATGGTGATTGGAAAAGAAATCATCCAAACTTTTTGTGTACCAACAAGGATATAAAAGATTAGGGTACTAACAGTGATCTGAGGATATTGCCACTCTGTTGCACATACGCTTATAATGATTCTTAAGCCACATATATAGTCACCGTGTGCAGCCACATAGTTTCTAACTTGCCAACATTGAGTAGGAACTCATACCTACAAATTACAATACAACCTCACATCTTCTATGTGCCAACCATATAATACCGCATTATATCACACTCTAAACACCTCGTTTTTCTGTTTCAATTGCACCTTTTCGGTTCTTAAAAACAAACGCACAGTATATCACTGTCTAAATTTTCCCTCTATCCACTAAAGGCCCTACATTTTGTCTCTCTCCTCTTCCATTTCCATTGTTAGAATTAAAAACTACACTCTATAGTGTTTTAGAGTGTTAGTTTAGTGCTTAGTTGTGGTTAATATCTAGAAAGATAGTTCCAACGACCCTTGTATAGTTTCTTAAATCCATGTTACATTTACCAAAAGCATTTTTAAACTCTTCATTATTGCAGACTTCCAAGTAGTCCCAAGTGGTCTTAATATTTAACCAGATTAATTGAAGTGCATAGCTGACACTGTTGTTTTAATTCTGGTTCAGGTCTCCAGAGATGTGGGAAGAGCTGCAGACTTCGATGGACTAACTATCTTCGCCCTGATATTAAACGTGGCAACTTCAGTCCTGATGAAGAGAAAACCATCATTCATTTGCATAACATGCTTGGTAACAAGTAATGTTCTAAATCTGATAGCTTATATTTCAGTTTTTCACCAAACGCGTTTGTTTAGCTTTAAACACTATGGTTTTCCATATTTTCATACTGCACTTCATATGCTTTCAGATTTAGTTCTCAGAAAACTAACGTTTATTTGTCTGAAAGTTCAAACCTTTGACGTGCTAACTTGCTGTCATGTCTTGATGGCATTTCTGTCAACACATGTTGTATAGATTTCTCAGTTTTTTTCGAATGAATTTTTCAGGTGGGCAGTTATAGCTTCTCAATTACCAGGAAGAACCGACAATGAGATAAAGAACTACTGGAACTCGCGTCTAAAGAAACGAGTCACTACACAACCTAGTCAGCAACGCCTTCAGCCATCAACTCACCACATGGTCCAATGGGAAGGTGCCAGATTGGAAGCTGAGGCTCGCCTGTCCATGGAACCGTTACTTCTCAGTTCTTCATTACCAGTTAGACAACCCGAGTGTGGTGACTATTTCCTCGGATTGTGGAACTCCGAAGTTGGAGAATCATTTCGGAATGCCAACCATTGTCAAAGTCCTATGTCTCAATTGTCATCATCAACAAAAGAAGAATCAGCATCTGGAGTTACAATACAGTCCCACCCTCCAAGAATGCTCATCTGCACCAATGTGTTGCCCAAAATAGAAGAGGCGGTCGTTGATACGGGGTTGAAGAAAGAGCCGACAGATTTCTATACTAGTTCAAACCCCACAAAGTATTTTACATTTGAAGATTCATCGCGTAAAAAAATGAATCTGCAGCTAGATTATTTCACCTGTCATGACATGGAAGTTTTGCAGGAATCTAGTGATGATGAGGAGGACGTTTCCATTTACCTTCAAGATCATGATGAGGACGTTTCCGTTTACCTTCAAGATCAAATTTGACTCGATCGACATCTTGAAAGTGTATACTCGTACTAAATCTTCACCGCCTAATCTCGTCTAGAAAATACCACACTTTTGTATAATGTGCATATTCTAAGAATCTTGACTGAAGTAAAAGTATCCAGAAAACTACCATAAACTGGTTCCAAGTTAGAACGATTTTGTAAGTATTTGCATTTTGATTCACAACCTTACTGTTTTTGTGTTGCAACTTTCAGTTTGGTGTCAAATGCAACTTAAATACGTATCCGTTTATCATGATTTCTCAATTAATCATTCACACCAAGCAAGCACATCTATTACAAACTACAACCACCCCCTCTCCACCCTTCCATTCTCTCACTATTTCCAAGATAAAAAAAAAACTGAATTGAAAAGGCAGCACTTTACAAATTCTAGTTCAATAATCCTGATAGTTTTCGATAAGAGTTCACGCTATTATTCGATTTTTAGAACATGCCGCCGAATCGTTTCTTTGGACAAGTACTGGTGGCCTGGTATTTAGCAGCCATCTCCTCTGCCTTGAGGTGATCTTCACCACGTGTAGCTTCAATTCCAGCCCTTTTATCTTCAGCTGTCTTGTGGACTTCAGCAATCTTGTTATTCAGCTTTTCGTCACGTACAGCTTTCTGTTTCTCTAGTTTCTCCTGCACACAAACATCAAGGCAAATGCCAATTCAACTGATTAAAGGAAATAGGTCTCATCTCTAAGAATGTCATGATTTCATTTGTATAAATGAATCCAATCACCCACAAGAAATGAAATTGGGGGGGTGCATCATGGCAAGCTATTCTTACGTCTGACTGTTTGAGTTCAGCCTCAATACCAGCTTTCTTGCTATTTTCCCATGCTCCAACTGCTGCTAGCTTTTTCTCAGCCCTGTTATACATACATTTCCAGTGCAGATTAGGTCATCATAAATTTACCGGGCATTCGTTATTTTCCTGACTGGGCATTGGTCATGACTCATGACATTATATTTACATTCTCCCTGTTTCAGAAACTTGCTATATCTTCATATGATCTCAAACTGAAAGCAAGGTGTAGAAGAATCAATTCAAGTGACACTTGATCACTTAAATCGACATCCCCAGTTAGTTAGATATTTCTTGAGAACATATAAATAGTGGGTGGGGGTGGGGGGGTAGTAGAAAGGTGTGTGCTCGAAAAGGCCCTTACTTGTTTTCAGCTTTAGATCCCTCATTTTCCCCCCATGCCTTGATCAAGGACTCCCTCTTCGTTGTCGCTACATGAGCCATTACTGCATCTGCAGTTAAATCAAAACAGGATAAAGAATGAATCATTGCATGATGAACCAGTTTCTTTCTTCTACTTCTTTAAGAGCAAGAAAAACAGCAATTTAAGCAATTAATGACAAATTTTACCTCTGTTGATAGATCCTTCAAGAGGCTTCTCCTCAACAGCTTTTTCTGGAAAAACTTCTGGTGTTTCTGTCATTAGTGAACAAGTTAGTATCAATTTTAGAAGCAAAAGGGAGTAGATCAGTTGCAATGAAAACCATATTATTTCCTTCCGCAAATTTTCATTTTATTCCATAATTCAATTCTTTATGCAACATGATCAGATGAAGAATTTGGTGTAAACAAATGAAATAGCATTATCAATTCATCCTAAGAAAAGAGGCATAAATGTGTTTCAACGAATTTAACATAGTGATCACGACTAAATTAAAGATCCAACACATTAATAATAATGGAACCTCCTAGACGAGATTAGCAGTAAAAGGCTATATGATATTACATCCAAAACACAGAATTGATAAAATCGATGCTATATCTTAACTTTTTTTTCATATAATTCAACTATTAATGAAGGCGTTCATCGTGGATTCAACGGAGACAAGAAAAATCAAAAGCTACTAGAAGAATTTCACAATGAGCTTCGTGAGAATTTATAAATTCCTAAGTAATTGATTGAATTCGTTGCTTCAAAGTAAATCTTACGTTCGACCACCGAAAGAGCATTGGATTCATAAGCTTTCTCTTCCGCAGCTAGAGGAGAAGGTGGTGCGGCCATTGGTACCTCTTCTGTGGTGGTTCCTGAGCCCGGAGCCGGAGGAGGAACGGCAGAAGCGGATACAGGCTCTACTTTCTTGGCTTCAACTTCTGCCATGAACAAACTACGTACGTGTAAATATAAGAAACTACAAGGGAAAACGCGGAGAGAGAAATTTGAAAAAAAAGAAAAAGAGAAGATCAGAGAGAGAGAGAGAGAAATCAGGCACAGGTAGACCGCACAGGTAGGAGGTGGGACACACAGAATGTGTGGATATGAGGTGCGAGCAGTTAGACTATTCATTCCAATTTAACCAATCAGATTAGTTTTTTACTTTTTTCCTAGGGTGCACTTTTATCTATTCATTTGAATTACTACATTTTATTCAATGGATAAGATGTATGTAGTGATATGTCCACTACACACTACGTGTAGTGGATGTATCATTTTCCTTTTTTCTAGATAAGAAAAAGTGTATGGAAAGTTAATTCCTTTATTCAGACAAGTATAACTCACGATGATGGGACTTAAACCCGTGACCAAGAGGTCATGCGTCGTTGACTTATGATTTAGTGATTACAAACCAATTCTTTTGACTATTTCAAAATTTGTGATCCCTCCTTTCAAAAAAAAAAAAAGAAAAAACAAATGTGATCCCTTATATCAGAAACGACACAATAAACTCATACGTATGGCGAGACTCGAGTCTCCTTCAACCTCCGTATAATACTTGAGCTATATGTCCCATTGGCTTGTGAAGTTTTTATGACATGTTTGTTATACATTAATATAATGCAATAAAATAAAATAATATGAATGAAATGGAATAGAAAAGAATAAATTTATTCTATTACTGTGTTTGGAATGTGAAACAATGAAGTGAAACAAATTACTCCCTCTGTTTCGAAATAATTGAGTCAGTTGCCAAAAAAATTTGTTCTAAAGTAACTGAGGCAATTACATTTTTAATGCAACATTTATTGTGTTTTTCCTACAACTACCTTTATTTATTAATGAGTGAAAGAATAAATACAACATTTTATTAATTATAGACTAAGGGGTTTTTAGTCATTTTGGTATTCAAATTAAAGTATTAACTCACATCATTAGTATGGATGTTTTTGGCAACTGCCTAAGTTATTTCGGAATGTGATGAGTATATGAAAGATGACATATTAAGTGATGAGTAGCAGGGTTGTGGATTAAGGCTTGGTGGGGTACGTAGGGTATGGTATGATTTATAATGTAGGAATGGTGGAAGGGGTGGTGTATCTACGCCGTTGATCAAGATGGATATAATAATGATCAATGAGTTTACATTAGAAATCAACGGTATAGATACACGTTGTGACACTCGTTGTGTCCGTATCATTACTTTTTAAATATCTTACATAAAATAATGGATCCAATAATCATAATCTTAATTAAAATAGTCTCAATCCCGATCAATCACGTAATTATCAGTGACTAATTAATCAATAAAAAAACCACTTATTATCAAAAAGACAAGGATATCCTTAGTTAACAGATCGGGGTTTCACAGATATTGGTCGTAGATATGATGGAGTAGATTTTTGGAAGTAAATCAAAGTATCAAACTATGTGTATGATGTATGTACGTAGCTTAAACATAAATTTGTGTCAAGAAATGCTAGTCTAGAAGGATTTTATTGGCATTTGTGTATCACGGATATAATGTAATGTGTAAATATTGCATAGAGACTTGTATCAATCGTGTATAATGATGTCAATATACATATAAATATGTTCGGTGCATGATAAAGAAGCATTGGAACTCACGTCTGAAGAAAAGAGTCATTGCAGAATCTAGTCAGTAATGCCCTCAGCCTTCATCAACTCGCCACATGGTCCAATGGGAGAGTGTCATTGTGCCAGATTGGAAGTTGAGGCTCGTTTGTGTGATATCTCATATTGGACGTGGAAGAATCGCATTACCTCTTTATAAGTGTGCGAAATAAAGATCTTGTCAACTCGGATTAGTCTTTTTAGATTAAGCGATGATGACGGTTTAAGCAGTTGACCGGATACTTTTATGTCTCACTTACCGCTACCAGACCCGGGGTTTGAGGTTACAATCTGTCCATGGAAGTATGGAACCGTTACTTCTCCGCTCTTCATCAGCAGTTAAGCCCGAGTGTGGTGACTATTTCCTCAAATGACGATATATGGTTGAAGTTAGAGCTTTTTTGCAAGTACTTGCATATAAACTCACAACCTAACCAATGCGATTTTGCAAGTACTAACCGATGCGATTTTGTAGGTACTTGCATATTGATTCACAACCTAACTGAATTTGTGTTAGAGCTTCAGTCTGGTGCCAAAAACAGCTTTTATATATATATATATATCCATTTATCATGCTTTCTCAAGTATGTAATCATCAGCACATAATCATCTGAGTAGACACTATAATACATGGTTTTGCATTCAAATATTGAAGTTTACACTCGCTTAAAGTACACCACGATACACATCGTATAAGTTCATTCACACCAAGCACATATATTACACAAATTACAACAACCCTCTCCCCCACCCTTTCCTTTCTGTCTATTTTCAAGTAAAATGAAAGAATAACAACATAAAAAATAGGACTGAAAAAGCAGCAATTTACAAAGTCTAGTTCCACAATCCTGATTGTTTTGATAAGAGAGTTCACACTATTGGGATTCAGAAAAGGCCTAATATTTTCTTTGGACCGGTACCAGTGGCTTGATATTTTGCAGCCATCTCCTCTGCCTTGAGGAGATCTTCACCACGTTTAGCTTCAATCCCAGCCCTTTTCTCTTCAGCTGTCTTGTGGAGGATAGCAATCTTGTTTTTCAGTTTTTCTACTTGTACAGCTTTCTTTTTATCTAGTTTCTCCTGTGAATTGATATTGAATATACGGACTTAGGTCTAATCGCTAAGTATGTCATGATTTTGCTTGCACAAATGGAAGGGGGGGGATGGAGAAGTAAGCTGGTCTTACCTCAATTTGTCTGAGTTCAGCCTCAATAGCTGCTTTCTTGCTATTTTCCCATGCTGAAATTGCTGCTAGCTTTTTCTGAGCTCTGTTGTACATTTCCAGTGCGAATTTAGTCAACATATATTTACCAGGGTTACATTCTTTAACTGATTTTAAGCTGAAAACTTTCTCTAATCTTTCTAAGATCTATCTATTATTCTTAAACAAAACTTTCAGATTGGACATCAATTTTTACTTTCTCCCTCTTTTAGAAACTTGCTATATCTTCATATGATCTCAAACTGGAAACTCATAAATAGTTGAAACTATAGAAAATCAACTTAAGTAACAATTCAATTGACATCCCTATGTACTTAGATAATTCATGAAAACATTAAAATGGTGTGGAGAGGGGGTTAGAAAGGTGTGTGCTTGAAAAGGTCCTTACTTGTTTTCAGCTTTAGAACCCTCACTTTCCTCCCATGCCTTGATCAAGGACTCCCTTTTCGTCGTTGCTACACGAGCCAATACTGCATCTGCAGTTAAATCATCAGGAAAAAGAATCATTGCATGTATCTATTTTAGTTTCTTTCATCTAGTTCTAAGAACCAAGAAAAACAGCAAATTAAGCAAATGATAAATTAAAGCACCTCTGTTGATAGATCCTTCAAGAGGCTTCTCTTCAACATCTTTTTCTGGAACAACTTCTGATGATTCTGTCATTAGCAAAAAGGGAGTAGATGTAGATCAATTGCAAGCTTTTGCCAATTCAAGAAAACCAAGTAATAGTTTCACCAATTTATACTTTCCTTCAATTTTCAATTTATTCTATTTTTCAATTCTTTATGAAACATGGCCAGATCATGAATTTGGTGTAAGCAAATGAAACAGCAACATCATTTTATCCGTAGCGAAAAAGACAAAAATTCTAATTTTAAAATCCAAAAAATTTAACACAGTGATGACGACTAAAGATCCAACAAATAATAGAACCACCTAGAAAAGAAAAGATTAGCAGTCAAAAGGCTACACGAGATTACATCCAAATCACAGAATTGATAAAATCGATGATATATTTGAACTTATTTTTACATAATTCAACTACAAAGGCAAATAAAAACAGAAGCTACTACTAGTAGAATTCAAAAGGAGCTAGCTGTATAAGATCAATTCAGAAATTTATAAGTACTACTTGAATTCTTCGCTTAAAGTTAAAAGTTAAGAATGAAGAACCTTACTTTCGACAACTGAAAGAGCTTTAGAGTCATCAGCTTTCTCTACCGCAGCTGGAGGAGGAGGAGGAGGAGGTAGTGCGGCCACGGGTGCGGGTAGCTCATCTGTGGTGGTTTTTGTGTCCTGTGCCGGCAGACTCGGCGGAGGAACGGAAGAGGTGGTCTCAGGCTCAACTTTCTTGGCTTCAACTTCTGCCATAATTAAGCAGGGGGGTAACTACGTGTAAATATATGCAAAAATACAAAGGGAAAATGAGAAGCTGTAAGTGCAAAGGACACACAATGTGTGGATATGAGGTGGAAGTAGGTAGCTGAAGGCAACGGTCTAAATATATATAGAGATATTTTTTTATTTTAAAATAAGATATTCTAAAATTTAAAGGGTTCATTTATTTTATTCACTTTTATATGAAATATCTATAACGCCTCAACTAAAAAACCTTTAAATACAAAAGATTGAAATAATTTTATATTTTAAAATAGAAAAATACATTAAATATTCCATTGAAAGCGAATCGAGCCGATTATTTTGGAGCGAATCTTTTGGGGATCAACTGCGATGAGATATTATGGAACGGAGGGAGTAAGATATTTTGCTAGGGTTCTTTATTCACCTATTGATGTGTCGTGTAAATCGATGATTATATCTTAACGATTTAATTTAAGACTCATACTTCATTTTAAAAAAACAAAATAGTCATTACAATGTTTTTTTTTACCTTGATCTATGCCTTTGATGGCTTTTGTCATACATCAATCACAGATATTCACTATATATTTTGATTTTTTTTGTCATTCTTGATCGTTATATGATATATAACAATCAATGGATTATATGTTTAATGGATGATATATTTTAGTCAATTGTAATAGAGTTTATTGAATATATAAAATGTTAATTATTTATTTCTCCATCAGCTTAAGTTTTTAGGAGAGATGATAGTTTAACATGGTATCAGAGGGTGGCGTGTTGAATATATAAAATGTTAATTATCTATCTCTCTATCAGCTAAACAAGTGTTGGGCATATAATAGGCTCACACTTGAGGGGGCGTATTAAATATATAAAATGTTAATTATCTACCTCTTCATCAGCTAAACAAATGTTGGACATATAATATGCTCACACTTGAGGGTGCATGTTGAATATATAAAATGTATAAAATGTTAATTTGTGTTGAATATATAAAATGTTAATTATCTACCTTCCCATCAGCTAAACAAGTATTGGCATATAATAGACCCACACTTGAGGGTGTGTGTAAAATATATAAAATGTATAAAATATTAATTATATACCTCCCAATCAGCTACACAAGTGTTGGGCATATAATAGGCTTACACTTGAGGATGCGTATTGAATATATAGAATGTTTATTATCTACCTACCATCAGCTTAAGTTTTTTAGAGAGATGATAGTTTAACAGTGCTTGTAGTTTGGAAGAGATAATAGTTCAACAGAGCTTTTAGTGGAAAATCTATGATTCATCAACATTTCTATTAGTATGTCGTATATAGTGTCAGATGTTTTTACGACACGATATGTATGTGATACGTGTCGGTCGCTTAACATTAATTCTGGACACGACATCATCGACACGCCTAAACACATGTTTTTCATTTATTTGAAATTTCTGCTTTTTTAAATAAAAAATATTAACAGACAAAATAAGTTTTTTTTTTTTTTTTTTTTTTTTTTTTGTATGATTTGACAAGTAACTATTGATTTTCAACCTTAAATATAATTTGATAAATATAAATAATATATACTATTATTTAGTTTATTTATTCAATGTTGATAAATGAATATAAATTGCGGTAATATTTAAAAGCCGATCAAGTTTTTTATATTTACGTTTGTAACCCTGTGGTAAAGCCACGGATAATGAAGACATAGATTCCGAAGATTCATCCCATGGATATGGCTTAGTGGTTAGGGTGGTGTAATCAGTGGCGGAGTCAGAATGTTTTTCATGCAAGGTCAGTAAATATTTACACACTGGCTAAATTTTTTTTCATGAGGTCAAAAATATTTTATATGTAAAATGTAGAGTATTTTTATTTTTAGCGAGGTCAGTGAGGCCTGCACTCTTTACTCCTTACTAAATCCGCCCCTGGGTGTAATGCCACGCTGGACCGAAAAGCGAAGTGTGGGGGTTCGAGTCCCGTAAAGGGACCCTTTCGGTAAGCGAAAAAAATAGCAAGCCTCTTCCCCGAACTGATAGGTCACTGATTAACCTCTCATCGCACTCTTGTGGGATCGGGGACGAGGGGACATTTCCTGTTAGGGTTTAACCGTATATTTTTAAGATTCTAAACAGATCAACTCAAACGTATATCAACATTGAATTTGATAGTTATTAACCACCGTGAAACTTTGTCAAAACAATTACTATAAAGATTCGATGGACTAATCATTTAGGTTTAAAGGTAACGTATTAAAAGAGATATTGTTGTGGCAAGTGGGATGTCGGCAACTTTGACATTGGAACATTTCCAGCTGCATCCATAGTGATGGGATTAATTCATTTTCCTAATTCATTATATAGTTTACACACAAAAATAGAAAAGAAATTGATAATATAATATAATCATTGAAGAATCCATAATCCATTTTTCCAAGACTATCAAGACAAATATTTATTTAATTAACTTCCAATCAAGACGATGTCGTGATAGACTTATTTTTCTCAATTTATTAGAAGCATCGTTTATATTATTATCATATCATACTATCTTACGGAAAGAGAGGGGCTTTCAACTCCTCCCCTCCACGTGGCTGAAGAAATGCCCCAAAATACTAGCCAAAATAATTCTTCTTGCAGAATTTATATATTATTACATATGTAACAATTTTTTTTTTGGACATTTCGTCCCAAACTTCTGTCTTTTGTTGGGCTGGATCTGTTTGGGTAAAAAAAATAGCCCACGAAGGGGGCTCGTTCCTGTGCAAAAAAAAGGGGCACCGTTTCATTTCTTCTATTCCTTTAGGTTTCCAGAGCTCCCAGCCAAGCTGCCGTACGCCCTCCACCGGCGATTCCGGTTGCTGCTCTAATTTCAAACACTCGAGTGGTGGAGTGGGTTTGTTTAACAGAGGGTAGGTGGCCGAATGACGTTTTCACATGCATGTCATCAGTACGAAGGAGAATGGAGGGTGCTTATATTCAATTGATTTGGCAGATTGGGTTGGTAAGTATATTGTGCTGCCTTAGGCTTGATGATTATAGGCTATGTATCTACGTTATTTCCTCTCCATAAAACTATTCCCTTATGCGTTATTTGGTTTTCCAACTCTTATTGTAATTTCTCTCGCCTTGACATTAACTCCTCAGGGTGAGTATCTATGTGCAAGAATTTTGGTGTAAGCTTTTACCCTTTGCCTCTTTAATGTGCTATAAATGATCCACGGTGGTGTGGTATGGTTAGATGTCTATATATAGCTCTGGTGTTATCCTTCGCCTTGAAATTTCTAGAGTGTGGCAGGTTAAACATAAGGAAAAATTATTACTCACAAGAATCAATTCTGGGCATATGTCTCAGTTTAAAACTCTTCAATGAATTCTGGACATATGTCTGATTATTACATATGTTTGCAAAGTTTAATTGAAAACTGAAAAACTAGAAGAAAAAAAAATTACTTCTGTGTTTTAGTTGAGATGTTTGCAGTATGAAAGAGGGTACTAATGAACCAAGAATGTAAGTATATGTTTTTAAAAATGAACAAAAAACATCAAGGTTTGTTGTCAATGTTGTGCAGTGTTGCTATGTTCTAATAATGAACATACCTCATTTTGATTCAAGTCTTGCAAGAGTTCTGGTTGGAGTTAAGGTTGCTGAAAAACCAGAAAAAAAGTTGCTACTGTGTTTTAGTTGAGATGTTTGCTGTATGAAAGAGGGTACTAATGAACCAAGAATGTAAGTCTATGTTTTTAAAAATGAACAAACAACATCAAGGTTTGTTGTCAATGTTGTGCAGTGTTGCCATGTTTTTAATAATGAACATGCTTGCAAGAGTTCTGGTTAGAGTTAATGTTGCAAAATATGCTACTTTTGTGTTTTAGTTTAGATGTTTAGTGTATGAAAGAGAGTAATAATAAACAAATAATGTAAGTATATGTTTTTAATAATGAACAAAAAACACTTTGTAAGCTGTCAAATGGCTGCAATGTTGCCATGTGTTAAATTATGAACGTGCTTACTTTTGGTTCAATCTTTGCAAAGAATTTTGGTTAAACTCAATGTTGAAAAAAATCTACCAATAGTTGGTTCATTGCTGCTGTGCCATTTGTTGATTCTGAAAATGGGTTTTGTTTACCAAGTTTCCACCCTTGTTTTACTTTTTGGTATGTTCTTTCTACAAGCTGTACAAACAACAACCTTGGAAGATAGTTTTCATCGTAGCCTTTGGGTATGTGCTTTCTTTTCATGTGTTTTAAAGCTTCTTCTTTGCTGTTGTCTGTAAAAACATTGCTTGTGTATGGATCTGTCTGTTCATT
Source organism: Gentiana macrophylla (assembly GCA_026214975.1). Lineage (NCBI taxonomy): Eukaryota > Viridiplantae > Streptophyta > Magnoliopsida > Gentianales > Gentianaceae > Gentiana > Gentiana macrophylla. Next base: position 20,524,137 of record CM047806.1, read on the forward strand.
AGAATGTATTATCACTTTCCTAAGTGTTAGTTTGGCCTTGCACCACAAGGCTCTTGTAAGACACTCATTGTATTAATAGAGTAACTATATTTCATTGAAACACTATGTAGTAATTTTTGGGAAGTGAACACAGGCATATTAACCTAAGGGAATGAAAGTATGTTTGCAGTGGACATATATAAGGAAAAAGTGAAGAAGTAAAAACCAAGAAATTTACAGGGCTAAATACAAACCTTAGCAGTTAGGAGAATCCATAAGTTTACATTATATATTGTCAAAAGATATTAAGAAAACTATTCAGATGTTTAGTGCATTAAAGAGGGTAATGATGAATCAAAAACGTAAGTCTATGCTTTTAATAATGGTTGTGCTCTTCCTTGTCGGAAAAAAAATCATTATTTACCAGGTTTTAGTTCAAGGATGCATTTTTACAGTGTTCCAAAATTAAAACACTCACTGTCTGTCTTTACCTCTAGTTTTTCTTGCTTAAATGACAAGTGTTTTCCTTAACATGAATGTCTGCATATGTTCCTAATCCATATTGTTAATTATTTCTCATAACTGAAAAGAAGTATTCATGTGGTTGGGAAAGTAGAAATACCAGTTAATGTGATATAATGTGTCCAGGAATAGTGGAGGTTCTTCCATTTTTCTAAAATTGCATGGTTAGTCATTCACTTTAGTTGTAACAATTGTGAGGAATGGCTGCATTATTTCCTTAAACTAAATATGCCTCTGGTTTCTGGTTAACTGGCTGTTCATGTCTCCATATACCAGCAAGTGCATGGTAAATGGTTAAAAGTGAAAAATCCTATTCTGCACTTCTGCTAGCTACAGTGTTTGCCCTTTTTCCCAAAGCCTATTTTCCTGTGGTATAAAACTTGTTGTTTGCTGCTATGATGGATGTTCCTCTTAGGGTCAATGCTGGCAAAAAACTACCAATAGTTGATTCATTACTGTTGTGACTTTTGTGGGTTCTCAAAATGGGTGTTGTTTACCGAATTTTTACCCTTGTTTTACTTTTCGTTGTGTTCTTTCTACAGGTTCTACAAACAATACACCTGCAAGAAGGATTTCTCCATTGCCTTTGGGTATGTTCTTTCTTTTCATGTTCGTTTGTGATGAATGCTAGCAATAGAAACCATATTGACTTTGCTTGTTAGCTTGTTAAAAAGATGAACATAGTTGTTATGAAGTCTTGTTTCCTGTCAAGTCACTGCTATGTTCATATGCTTTTAATAATCAACATGCTTCTACAAACAGCAGATCTGCAAGCAAGATTTCTTCATTGGCTTTGCATATGTGCTTTCTTTTTAAATAGTTTAACCCTTACTGTTTGCTGATGTGTCTGAAAAAAGTGTTATTCTGTGGATCGGCCTATTGATTATAGTGTATTTATCATTTCCTAAGTCTTAGTTTTTGGTCAATGCTACAAAAGCAAATCATGTTCCCTATCCATCTTAGTGTGTAAGGGAAAAAAAACATTGTAGTAATGAATTCTCGTTTAACAGTCATATGCGTAGTAAAAGAATTACAAAGCCTAGGCCAGGATACTTCCCTAGAGAACATGTTGATGCAGTTCTACGTCAAGAACAGCTCCCGCAACATGCCTTAGGCAGTTCAAAAAAAGGCCATTTCTTCATGTGTCCAACATGGCTATGGATGGTTCACTTGAAGCGCCAACCTTTCCGTCGTAAATTATAGACAAGCATGCCTATAGAAACACAGCCATTTTATGATGGAAGGAAAAAACATGTAGAATTAAAACTAAAAAACAATCTTTGTTTCATCCTTGCCAATAAAAACGGTAAGCATTTGGTAAATAAAAATGCTACCTCCCTACTTGAACCCAGACAATCCAAAAAAACTTGTACCATCACACCTAGAAAACCCGAACACAGGACACCTGACATGTGTTTTCCTGATGAACATGTTATGTTATCCTGCAATAACATGAATGTTGAACATATTCTTCAACATACTGTCTCCAACCCCAAAAAATAGGCATTTCTACCCGTGTTACCTCCGTCAGGTGATGGAGAAGCTGGTATATCAATGGATGAAGCTATCAAAATTATAGAGAAACATCCATCTTACGATATATGGAAAAAGAAAACAATTAGGAGCAAAAGATACCGTACAAAATTGAGTTTAGCTTCAACTGTAAACAAGGGTAGAGAGTTGTTAGGCAGGATTGCCACATCATTAATTGAACTTAAAAAACAAAAAGATTGTTGTCGTTGTTGAGCTAAGAAATTTAAACATGAAACAGCGAACATGTGTTGTTCGAATGGAGATGTAACATTGGCTTGCATTAACATGCCTGACTTTATGAAAGGCTTGTTGACATCTAATGCAGCAGATGCTAAGATGTTCAGGTGTTCAATACGGACATACAACAACCACTTAGCCTTTACATCCCTAGGTGTGAGGTATGACAAAGAATTGTCACGAAGAAACAAAGGTGTCTACACCTTCAGAGTGCAGGGTCAGATATATCATTTTTTAAATGACTTACTGCCTGCTAATGGTCCCCATAAAAACTTACAATTATACTTCTATGACACGGATTATGAAGTGGCTTCTAGATTGAAGGTGTGTTCAAGGTTGTCAGAAACTATTTTGAACTCTTTACTTCAAGTATTTGAAGAAAACCCGTATGCACGATTTTTCTGAGCCCTTCGAAACATACCTGACATAGAAGATAAGTATCTGTTTTTGCAAACCAACCCTAATCTTAACCAAAAAGTGTACAACAAACCAATTGTTGAACAAGTTAGTGTCATCTTAAATGAGGGCGATGAGAATGAAACTTTTTCAAAATGAAACATTAGAGTCTACACACAAACGGGAAATTCAAAATCCATTAACTATTATTATGGATGTTATGACCCCTTGCAATACCCGTTGATGTTCCCTTACGGAGAAATAGGGTTGCATCAAGGAATAACAAGAAATGGTGTTAGATTGATGAACAAGAAAAAAAAGAAAGAACTTTAGAAATACCGAACTAGATCCTTTCAGGGTTCAATCAGTTGATGAGCTCCTAATAAATGAGGAAGAAGATACTGAGATGAACCTGTAATATGTTGTCATTTATACAGAGCTACATGTTTCTCCAGCTGACTTCTGATCATTTCTTTACAGCTTTGAATGCACACATAGAACCCGAAACCTATGTTTCTGTGCGAGAATATTACTCTTACAAATTCCAAATTAGAGGTGAGGATCAATCATACATACTAAGGTTCGGCCGACTGTTCCAACAATTTGCAGTAGATATGTATGTTAAACTAGAAACACAAAGATTATATTTCCATCGATCACAACAAGACGAGATTAGGCAAGAGTACTTGCAAGGCATTGCTGATGCAATTGCCTCAGGAGAAACAGACTCAGGGAAAATAGGGCAGCGCATAATTCTACCCGCAGGGTTTACCAATGGGCCCTGAAACATGAGGCGTAAATATATAGATGCAATGGCATTATTACAAAAACATAGAAAACCAGATTTATTTTTGACAATGACCTGTAACTCTAATTGGCGAGAAATAAAGGAACACTTGCTACCGTCAGAAGAAGCACAAAACATACATGATTTAATTGTACGAGTCTTTCATGCAAAACTAAAGGAATTAAAACATGAAATTTTAAATAAACAAATATTTGGAGATGTAGCAGCGTATACCTATGTTATTGAATACCAAAAGAGGGGCCGGCCTCATGCACATTTCTTGATCCTCTTAAAGCCTCATGCAAAACTTTTTAGGCCAGAAGAGTACGATAAGCTGGTCTCAGCAGAGTTGCCAGATAAATCCTCACATCCTTACTTACATGACCTGGTAGTGCGTCATATGATGCACGGCCCATGTGGGAAACTGAACCCTTCTAATGTATGTATGCAGGATGATAATGGTGGTTGTAGAAGTTCCTATCCTAAGGAATTTTGTGATGAAACTATAGATTCTAATGATGCTTATCCTAATTATGGGCGTCGTGATGATGGAAGGAAAGTAAAAGTAAGGGGTGTTCACCTTGATAACCGATGGGTGGTATCCTATCCTCCTTATTTAGTTGCTAAGCTAGATTGTCATATCAACCTTAAGATATGTTCTACCATAAAAGAAGTCAAATATATATACAAGTACATATGTAATGGTAATGACAAGATTTTATATAGGATTGTTGGAGATTGCATGAAAGAAACTATTGATGAGATTGAAAGATTTGTATCTGGAAGGTGGATATCTGCTCCAGAGGCATTGTGGAGAATTTTTAGGTTCACTATGAGTGACATGAGGCCTGCTGTTGTTAGGCTACCCTTCCATTTAGAGAATTACCAACCACTGGTTTTTAAGAAGAAGGACAAATTGACCAATATTATAAACAATCCAGTCCAACGGAAAACAATGCTTACCGAATATTTCTATATGAATAGAACCTCTTTAGATGCTAAAAGATTAAATTGTACATATGCAGATTTTCCAAACCATTTTGTACGGCTTCCAATCGATAAACGTTGGAAGCTTAGTGAGCGGGGTGATTCTGTAGGTCGTATTGTGAATGCTCACCCTTCTGAGGGAGAACGCTACTACATGAGAATACTTTAGGTAATGTAAGATGACCAGCTGTCTTTTGAGGACTTGAAAATTCACAACGGAGTTAAGGCAAACACTTTTAGAGAGGCTGCATTAAACCGCGGTCTTTTAGAAGACGATAACAACCAAGAACTTTGCTTAGAGGAAGCTTCTATGTTTAACATGCCATACAAACTTAAAAGACTGATTGCTAACATACTGGTTTACTCATGCGCAAACGATCCTAAAAAACTTTGGCTCATGTTTGAAAACCAATTGTCTGAAGACTACAAAAGAAACGGCTTGTGGTTGAAACATGAGGTTCAGACAAAAGTACTTCAACAAATTAATGATTTCCTACAGTCCATGGGAAGGCATTTGAATACATTTGGCATATTAGACAAGGAATTTAACCATGAATCTCTAGATGATTTGACTAAAGAACTTGAAACCGAGAAAAATATACAAGTTTCAATAACAGACCTAGAATCTATAAACAATTTAAATGTTAAACAAAAACATGCTTTTGATCTAATTATAAAAAGAATTTATGAAAACAAGAATGGTGCCTTCTTTGTAGACGGGCCCGGTGGAACCGGGAAAACCTACCTTTATAGATATTTGTTGGCAGACCTTCGTTCCAAGGGTTATGTAGAATTAGTTACTGCTACATCGAGAATTGCAGCATCTATTCTACCAGGAGGTAGAACTGCACATTCAAGATTTAAAATGCCAATTGATGAGAGTGAAGGTTCAACATGCAGGGTGTCTAAACAGAGTGGTCTAGCTATGTTAATAAAAGAATGTAAATTGATAATATGAGATGAAGCGCCTATGGCTAAGAGAGGTGCAATTGAAGCCTTAGACATGTTACTTCAAGATTTAATGGATAACACTGAACTTTTTGGAGGTAAAGTTGTTGTTCTAGGCGGTGATTTTAGGCAGACTTTACCGGTGGTTAAGCAAGGTACCATGAACCAAATTGTGCATGCTACAATAATTAGTTCCGTTATTTGGCCAAAGCTAGAAAAAAATAAAGCTCACAGAAAACATGAGGGCTTTAAATGATCCCGAATACACAAAGTTCTTGCTAGATATAGGAAATGGCCGGCTGCAAAATAAAAACATCGACGACATACAACTTCCAAGCTCAATACTTTTAAACATGGCAGATGACGACGTAGCCCTTAATAAACTAATTAATAGAGTGTATCCAAATCCAAACAATACAGCATATAGCACACCCCAACCAATAAACCGAGCAATACTAACAACCAAAAATTCATTTGTAGATGATATAAACCAGAAAATGATACAAAGATTTCCAGGAGATGCACTGGACTATTTTAGCTTTGATGAAACAATTAATCCTAATGACTAAGGCCAATATGTAGATATAATAAACAGCATAACCGTAAATGATTTACCTCCTCATCATTTAATACTCAAAGTTAATGAACCAATCATACTTCTTAGAAATCTAGATCCGTCAGAAGGGTTATGCAACGGGACACGTTTAATTTGTAAAGCGTTACAAAGAAACGTCATACATACTGAAATTGTGTTTGGTGATTTTAAGGGAAGGCATGTATTTATAAACAGGATTCCTTTATAGCCTCTAAAAGATGATTTTTACCCTGTTCAATACAAATGCACCCAATTTCCGGTTCGCCTCAGCTTTGCAATGACTATCAACAAAGCCAGGGTCAAACATTGGATTATGTAGGCATTTATTTAAAAGAGCCCGTGTTTGCACATGGCCAACTATATAATGCTTTATCCAGAGCTAGGACTTCTGCTTGCGTTCAAGTATTAATAAAGCCTTCTTTTTATGATTGTGCTGCTCCTGACCACACCAAGAATGTTGTGTACAAACATATTCTTACACATAGCTGAATATTGCATCTATGCCTTCAAAAGACAACATATGTTCCCTGTTATATAACTACTACATTTAGCTAGAAAAAAAGGGTTAGTCTATTGCTTGCAATCTTTTTGTATTAGGTATATGTTGTGTTACACTGCTTTTTTACTTGTTTCTGCAATTGGTACATGTTCACAATATCCTGGGCTGCAAAATTCAATGCACTTTCATTGTTACCTATATGCTGAAACATTTAGTTGCATCATGTTTACTATAATCATTAGTTTTCATAGATTTATCAGTAACAAACTGATATTGTATATCGCAAAAACATGCCAAGATGAATGGTGGATGGTGCTGAAGTCAAGCCTGGAGAAAGAAGCTGGACTTGCATTGTACATGTTACCGAGGGACATCTTGTCTTGTATAAGGTTGTGCCCACACATCCTTTTCAAAAAAGATATAGTAACTTTCTGCTTACTGACATGAAGGTTAGCACACTTGCATTTACTTTCAGTTTTTCCACCTTGGAAATCACACACAGACTAACTTTCAGCTTTTTCTACATCAAATTAGGGCATAAAAATGAAGGCAGTGATGTTCGACAATGACATTGACTTCCACAAGCGGTTTTTGCAACCATTTAAAAGATATAAAATTTCAAATGCAATTGTCACTCTCCCTCCTGAGAGATATCAGCTACACGATTACAAATTCTCTTGGACCATTATTGCCAGAACACCTGTGGAACCAATTCCAGACAGCACACCATATATCCTTCCATGCAAGTTTAAAGTTTGCAAGTTTGCGGATCTCCACAAGTTTGCAGAATCAGATACAAATATAAGTAAGTCTAAAAAATAAATATTTAGTTCTAACGTTATTTCATACCTTACAGATTGGTAGTAACACAACCCATGTATTTACATATAGCCTTTACAGCATCATCGTTAAACTTGTTTGATACCTTATGTTCTTTAGCTTACAGAGATATATACTTTTCCACAGGTATCAGAGGATTGGTTGTTCATCAGTTTCCAGTGCTTGACATTTCCAACACAAAATGCATTAAAGATTATGTGTCGTTAATGAAGAGTAAGAATATTTTTAAACTTATTGTTGTTGTTTTCATGCCATACAACAAAGCTAACAATTTTGTTATCTATGATAGAGAGATCCCAATTGTACTAAGGCTTTGGAATGACATGTTGGTTGATTATGATCCTAACGTTGATAACTTTCGCAAAGAACTAGTAACTATAATTGCCTCAAACCTTGTAGTCAAGACATTCCATGGCACATTTAGTTATCAATTTTAACATCACAATGTTTACTTTCACTTCTTTTGTTAATATTCAGCTATACAATTGTGAAGGCTTGTCTCTAGCAACACGAACAAACACGTACATGATTCAGAACCCCCCCCCCCCCTGCCTAAAGATCTTTGCCTAAAAAAATGGTGTGTTATGCTTGTTAATAATTTATTATGTATGTTGAAAGGAAATGTTCACCTATGATGGTTTCTTCTCATGTTTGAAGGTATGCTGATAATAAGGAGAAGGTTGTTGGTTGACTGAAAGACAAAGCACGAGGATATAAAACGATTCTTTGTCCCTTCAAAACCAGAAGAAATTCTGGATTTGACAGCTACAATGACAGCTTTTGAGCAGGTAAGTTATTAAAGCATTATTGACATTCAATCCTTACTACAAAAATAATTGTATGCAATACTTTTACTTCATATGTAGAGCAAAACATGTTGGATAAGAGCCAAGGTTCGCTTAAGTGTTACACGTTATCCTCTTTACTACATTGTTTGTGGAAATTGTGGAATAACTGTTGAAGCTGGATTGGATTGGGATGTTGAGTGTTCCGGCTGTGAGATGTTGTCAGCAATGGAAATTAGGTGATTTTATGGATAAATCTTGTTGTAAATCTGTTTTGTTTATCCACACTGGTGCTTTAATGTACTTAACTTTAATTTGCGTTGACCCTGCCAAGCTTAAACTGCCTGTGACTCTAAACGATAAAAATACAAACATGAGAAGCACAATCAAATCACCAGATGCTGAAAAACTGATTCCTTTCGCTGCAGCTGAAGTAATGAAGATGGAAGAACAGGTACTCAATCCAACAGAATCATGAATGGCTTGCTTTATATATATACTTAATAACAAACGGTTGCCCCTTTCTGCACATAAAGTAGTTGATTAGGATCATCTCAAAATATACAGCTAAACCCCTTACTCATATATGTTTCAGGTTACTATGTTTGGCTACACTCAGCTTTTACTCATATTATGCTAACCATATTGTTATAGGGACACTCTGTTATGGATGGTATTTCCATTGCAATGGATAACACATAAGTTGTGTGCTTTGTCAAATACTATGACACACCAATCAATGATACAACGCTTCGAAGATACGTGATACTCAAAACATACACTCTTGAAGAAATGGAAACATTTACTGCAGACAGAACAACAGGAAAAAGTGACCCACAAATACTTGCTTCAACCACTGCTGATTCAGCTAAAACAGATGACTCATAGACTCAATTCTTCACACCAACAACAAAAAAAATTCTTGATGAAGTCAGCCAAGGGTGTGTCCAGCTACCATCCACCAATTCTCAGTCTCCTGCTGCAAAGAGAACCATTAGCTTTGGCACAATAACTGTGGAGGGTCTGGGAGATGCCAACTTAGAAGTCCCTGATTCAAATCCTAGCGACATTGGGGGAACACCAAAGAAAAAGAACAAAGGGTCAGGAAAGAATGTTCAGGGCGACTGAATAATGTTGTTAGATATCAACAGCGTTTGCTTGTAATATATTCTAACTCGCACACCAATCTACCTGCTTTTTCCCCATCTTTTGCATCCATCAGTCTTCATCTAAAAAGGCTGACGGAGTTATGATAACGGTGCTTACATCGTCATCAGATCAGTTTGTTTTCTTATAATCTTTTGAGTTCATGTAATATAAACTTATGACTTATCCTAACTGCTAAGGTTTGTATTTAGCCCTGTAAATTTCATGGTTTTTATTTCTTTACTTTTTCCTTCTATATGTCCACTGCAAATATACTTTCACTCCTTTAGGTTAATATGTTTGTGTTCACTTCCCACCGATTACTACTTAGTGTTTCAATGAAATATAGTTACTCCATTAATACAACTAGGATCTTACAAGGGCCTTGCGGTGCAAGACCAAACACTACTAGTAACGTATATAGGAAACAAGACACCACCACTAAACAACATGTTTGGAAAAAAGAGTCCATTCATTTATTCTATTACAAAAACAATTTTATTTTTCCTATAAAAGAAAAAACAATTTTATTCATTGCATCTATAATATTGTTTCTGTTGCTTTTCTATTCATAATATATACATCACATACAATTTATTAAAATGGAACTCGATGTAATCCAAACAACATAAATTATTGTCTAATTAAACGAACCCTTAATATAGTTGTATTTTTTGTTTTTTTTTTTTTTTTTTTTTTTTTTTTTTTTTTTGCCAACAGGGACACTTGAAAAGGAGGGGCCTGAGAATATACATGAGCTTGCATGAGTTGGCAATTACTAATTCCTTGATTTAATTTTGAAACTTGTAAGAGGTTTTGACATTTGTATGACTCACAACCTTGTGGTATTTCATATGGCTTCTAAACCACACATACAAAAAGCAAAAACAAATGAAATAAATAAATAAACTTATGTGACGGTGACAAATTATGTCACCTAATTAATCCGAGACTGAATGAATATAATGAGGAATATTCAAAACCTTAATACCTTAAGAATATGTTTGTAGATGTTAAGACTTGCGGTTGAGTCACAGAAACATGCTTAGATCGCTTACGATATCGTATCTTGTGTCGTAAATCGTCTCTTACGTAGATTCCAGAACATAGTATTTATAATGATAACGCATGCCCTAACCCTTATAATAGGTCGGTCCAAGCTATTGTCATATTTAACCTTAATGGGCCTTGCCCCTTGCCCAAGTTATCATGCCGATATTGGGTCTTCGTAGCTGGTGCGGACTCTGTCCTCTAAGCCGACCTAACCGACTTACGGTGGTCGAGCTGGGACCATCGCCCTACACTGCCTAGGAGTTGCTTCATAGCCCCGAGTCCGGGCATCGACATGCATGCCTTGGCACTTGTTCATATTATGGGGACCAACTGTTAGACGACACGTGGAGGGGTGAAACCCTGTATCGTCATTATGAAACCACCTAAACTGTGGGAATCGAATTCGTTTCAGTGGTACTGGTCAATGCACTTCCTGAATCGAATAAGGATTCAAATCTCATCCCTTGCCGGGGAAAATAATCACGTAAACCTTTTTTTTGATATTTTTTTCAATGAAAAGAGATTTTAAAAGTGTGTCAAATTATACAGAAAGTCTGGTAGATGTTTATGAAAACTTGGTGAGAGGCTTTAATTTTCTGAACTTTAAGTGAAACACCCTTAAAGAAAAATTAAGTGAAAAAGTACTTATAAATATTAGACATCATTAATCTCTAAGCGCTTTTATAAATCTTTAATGCTACAAATTAAACTTTAATGTACTTAAAGTCTGATTAATTAAATCTCTTTAATTACAAACATCACCAATTACTTTGCTTTTAAAAGTGTATAATTATTTTGCTTTGGGAGGAGATGATTTTTGAAGAGATGTGTTAATAATAATATGCACGACAAGGTGGCTTTGCCTTTCTAATAATTGCGGGTGGCTAGAGTTATTTATCAAATTAAATTATTATCATATACTTTTCGTAATAAGCGATTAAGTAAACACACAATGCAACAGAATGTATATGAATCCGTATACATGTTTTTTTCTAATTAAGACGAATTTGCAAACGAATATGTATTCACGGTTCTTGTAATCGTATCTAAATATGGACATTATCTGATCTAAATCTGGACATTAAACAGCCTATAGATATTATCTGATCCAAATTTGGCATTCAAATTTCGCCTCACCTCTCTAGTAGCAGGAAGCTAAAAGAATCAGTAGAATTCAATATCCAAGTGCCGGATCATTATACTGACACCAAGCTTCCTAGGCAGGGCCGGATCCACGTGCCCCGGGGGGTCACGTTACCCACTGGATTTAAAAATAAAAAATAAAAAAAAAAAAATTTAGTATTAAAACTATGTAGTTTTGTTGTTAAAAAGTGTCATTTTGTCGATAAAAAAATTGATGTTTTAGAGTTCTGTGGCCCCACTGGAATTTTTTTTGGATAAAAGATATAGTTTTAGACTCTGGTGACACCACTGGAATAAATTCCTGAATCCGCCATTGTTCCTAGGTTATGTCAATTTCAGTAGGCTAGGGTAAAGAACCATCTATGAACTTCATCTTGCCTTTTGATGATAGAACCATGCATGCTAATAGCCATTTTCCAACAATGGAATTCACTATTCCTCTCATCCTCGTTGTACAAGAACCACTGTCGGATTTTCATTAGGGTGAATGTTATAAGCTGATGAGAGATAGATAATTAATATTTTATACATTCAACATGCTTCCTTAAATGTGGGTCTATAAAAGCTGATGGAAAGTAGATAATTAACATTTTATACATTCAACATACTCCCACAAATATGGGTCTATAACAATGCTGAGTCAACTTGGCACACAACAAGCCTAAGCCACTAGACTAACAAAAGCCAACTAGGCCAACAACAAATTAAAGAGGTCTTACACTTACACAATATAAATGAGGGAAATAGTGGCTGAGCCAACTAGACACACAACAAGCCTGAGTCAACTAGACTAACAAATGCCAACTAGGCGAACAACAAAGAGGTCTTACACTTGCATTACATAAATGGAGAAATGATGTTGGCAGCAAGGTTTGAACCCAAGACCTCCCGCTCTGATATCATGTTGAACTATCATCTCTCTCAAAAGCTTAAGATGGTGGGGAGTATATATTCAACAATTACCTACGATACTCAAGTTGTTAGCGGTAGGATTATTCTGATTTGCCATTGAATCAAGAAACAAAACCAATTAATTGACTGGAAATCAAGAATCAGAGTGAAAAAATGCAATAGCTAGCTCTCGTACCAATTTGAAAATCATGATGAAATCAAGAAAATAAACTAAGAATAAAAAACGAATTGAAAAGGAAAAAAAATCTTCATTCAATAGAGCTTTTGAATCGAAATTTGATGGGAAAACAAACACGAATGAATTGCGGAAATTGACTTCACAGAAGAAGTCCAATTCATGATCTTAATTGAGTTTTCTATGCCATATTCGTGATTTATATAGGGTGTGGATCCCAACTACTTAACCGTCGTACACCAGAAGGTGTTTGATTAAAGTCTCGATGAACTTTTTAGCTCTTCTTCACTTCATGACTTCACCAAAAACGAGTTCCTCGTCACAAATGGGAGGTTACATTAACTGTCTGGCAACTACCGGAGGTTGCCAGAAACCGAAAATATTGAACCGGTGTCAAGGGCGTTTCAACTCCATTTTTGACACTTTCAGAGGTTTCCAGAGGTATTTTCAACGTTTTCTTCCACGTATTCAACTTGATGAAAATAATCATGGCTGGCCCTATATAGTGGAGGCGGCGAGACCTGGTCTTAGCCTCAGCGCGTGGTGTCGGAGTTCCAATGCATGTTTCGCTAAAAGAAAAAAAAAATCGTGTAGATTTAATCCGATCCAACCTAATATAATATGTTAATTTTTCTTTTGATAAAGGCCAAATTTTTTTTTTTTTTTTACTCCAATCGATAAAAGTCTCAATAAAAAAATTACTTGGCCCAAAAGAAAAATAAACATACAAACAAGTTTTATTAATTTTTTGCATTTACGGATGTTAAAAACGCGATAAGTGTTGGAAAAAATGTAGTACTTAGGATTTGACAGAGAATTAGAAACTCCAAGGCACGTTAATAACGTTGTCTTTTAAGAGATGTTTCGTCCCACACGATTTGTCACTAAGAGATCAAATGAAAATCTCTTTCAGGATACAATGATGGTTTTTTGATTCAAACGGTGACTTATTTGAATCAAACCCGAGGATACTTAAAGTTTTTCTGATGATGTTGTCAAACTTATGAATTTTCGTCTGCATACTTATGTCTTTTATAGGTTGCAAGTACCCCATAAACGAATGGGGCACTCCTAGCACGAAAGGGTAGAGTTGTCACTGTTCACCGGATGAAAGCATGCAACCCTTACACGAAAGGGTAAATACATATCAGTTTGAAAATGCATGTATATGAAAATGCATATCCCTTCATGAACTGATGAATGCATATCCCGTTTCATTGCGGTAACATTAATTTGTACGGCAACTCGTATGCAAACGATAACAAAAATATTTATTTACGAAAAAATATCTAACAATAAGTATGTTTTTAAAAATTAAAAAAAAAAAACTACTACAACTAAAAGGCCAATTCGGGGGACTTGATCTTAAGCCCAAAAAAAACGAGGCCCGGCCCTGAATATAATTATGATATAATAAAAGAAATTGATGGCGTAAAGTACGAAATTAAAACTCAAGACATTTTAAAATCAAACCCCAATTAAAAATGGACAAATACAGGTATCTGATAAAATTACATTTTACTAAAATCACCATTTGTAATTGTATCAAATGAACATTAATAATAATCTTCTTTTTGAGTGGTAAATGAACAATATAATCTAGATAACAGAAATAATTAATACGGTATGTTTTTGGGGGAGAATAAATAAAAGGTAGGAGAAGCATGTCCCTCCTTAATTAAATTAATTAGTTTAATTGCCACATAATAATAAAATATATAAATTCAGAGAGCACGAGCTTTAACAATGTCAAGACTCATTTCACTTGGATCAGTAGCCTGCAACTCAACTTGAATGCCATCAAGTTCCCTCTTGAATCTATCCTTTGAGGATGCATACACCATCTTCATCCTCACCCTTGCTGTTTCTGGTGACCTATTTATAATTAACCCAAATTAATCCGGTTAATCAATTATTAATTGCCATTAAGAAAAAAGTTTAGAATACACTAATTAAGTTGTATCAAATGACATGCATAATTTCCTTGTATTTACATTCTCTTTCCATGACAGGAATGCGTTCAGGTGAAAGAAAATATGAAGAAAATTGTATGATACTGTACATGTCATTTGATACAATATTTACAATTTTGCTAAAGACATACAAAAGGCATATCAAGTTCAATAAGGAACACCAACAGTTTGGACAATATATAAATTAGAAGATAATAATAGAGTTACTCTCTATAATATACATAAAGCCTACACAATAATTATCTTACCACACATTTTCATTTGTAAAATAAATAATCAAAAAATAGAAGGCACTCACAGTCACAAGATCATGTATTCATGTTAGGTGTAGGCTTTATGTAGATTTTTAAGAGTAATTTTATCATTATCGTAAATAAGATGAAAATACAAATAAAGAGGTTTGATATCACTATCTCTTACCCCGATATCATATTGAATCATCAAAATTTAAGTTGTTTGAGAGATGAGCGGAAATTTAATTAATTTTCTTTATTAGCGCAATCCACTTCAACAGATATTATTGTTTTTTTCATTTAGAGATGAATTTTCCTCACCTAATAGTTTAGATTTTGAGGTTGAGGTCTCATCTCGCCCCAAACCCATATAAGATAAACAAGTACAAGTGCCAAATGTGTGAGACAGTCCCCTCAAATGTGGCCTTTAATTAAAGAGCATAGGTCATGTGAAAGACAAAGCATATAAATTGCATTATAAGACCAACAAAAGAGATTTACACTTACACAATATGGAGAGATAGCTTTGATACCACGTTGAGTATTACGTTTTTCCCCTATTAAAGAAATGACGTCCACGGTAGAACCTTACCTAAGGACTTCGAAAGGCACCATTGATCTCTACCTTACCTAAGGACTTCGAAAGGCACCATTGATCTCTTATAACCTGACATTAGTTTTGTTTTATAGTTGACTTTGATACCACATTACGTCATAGTAGATCTAACAACTATTTAAACTCATCGTTATCTATGTCCTAAAATAATTAGGACAAGTTATTTAACTCATGTATTAATCCTCAAACCATTTTTCTCCCAAATTTTTTTGATACTACACTAGCCAACTAATTGGACCATTATTAGAGAATTAATTGATGATATTGAAGGGATTATTTGAGTCATAATGAATTTAATAGCTTAGTCTTTGTTTGTCTTCATTTTTTTTCTTTTCATATTTCTAATATGAGATATATATATATATATATATATATATATATATATATATATATACTCTTATTCTTAAAGAACCGACTATGATATCTCTTACAATAATTAAGAAAAACTACTAAACTCAATAATCCTCAAACCTTAAATCTAGGTATTGTTTTCTCCCAAATTTCTAATGTGGATACTATACACCGGATCCAATATATTCGAATTCTAAAAATAAAAATAAAAAATAATAAGGAAAGAGAGTTGCGTAATTTTGTACATAAAAAAAGAACGATACATACCAAGCAATGAAGAAAATCTTGCTCTTCTGGCAATTCTCGTCGGTGATAAAGTCAAAATCAAAGACAGCATAACGACATTCGTTTGCCGGAAAAGAGGCAGTGAAATCATCGTAACTTTCTTCAGGACTCCCCAATTTATCCACAATCACTTCTTGTCCTTCTATTTTGAATATTATAAATCGATAATTTCTCTTTGATTTTAATTCCAGAAACTTCAACTTACATTCATCATTTACCGCCATTCCAGATACTGCGTTCGCCTACACCCACATATATAAATGATATCACAACCGCCCATTAATGAATTATTGTTAATTAAATACGATTAATGTGAATTTTTTTATATGAAAATATTTGAACTTTGAAACCATCAAAATCCCTCAACATGTTATATCATTTGGATGATTTCTGATTGATCAGATACATAGATGGGTAAATGCATAAAGCATAAATGTGATTAATATGTGCAAATAGACCTAAAAATCAGGATATTAAATTAATGTTCCTCAACGATCAAATAAAAATCTCCAGATCGACAGAAATAATGCAAAATAAATATTAATTATCAAACCAGAAGGAATTAAAAAGAGTGAAGAAATGTATATATATATATATAGTACCATTGTGTTGTTCCAAGGAGAAAAGAAATGTAGCCTGCAAAAATAAAGAATACAGAGAGAACATAAAAGCAACAAAGATGAGATCTTTAATTAGAGAGAGAGATGAGATAATGAATAATTAAGAAGAAAGGTTTGAGATGATAATTGGCAGTTTTAAAGAAAGAGATAATTGCGGGGAAGAATAGAATTTTATGGAAGAAAATAAAGGGTTGGTATTTGCTTGCTCAGTCATGTCCTCAACAAACTTTTTTTTTTTTTAAATTTTATTTTTGATTGTTTGTTTTCAATGCGTACGTGCATGCATGACCCCTTTACTTCTTCAACCCGTTTTTATTTGGGGAAACTCAAAAAATATCATGTTTGGGTAAATATAATTTTTGTCTACATTTTTTTTTTTTCAAAATTTTATTCCTACCTTCCGCATAAGCATCTACGATGCTGCTTGAAAAGTTGGATTGACACCTTTGAAAATCTTGGGATGATCGCTTTCATCTTGAAAAATGAAAATATCACAGGTTGGCGAGATCTTCCATTGAAAAATATGGTAGCGGTAAGGAAGGCGGTACCGTCGAAAATTAGAGCGGTACCGTCGATGATTTCAGCGGTAAGGAAGGCGGATAGAGCGGTACCGTCGAATTATAGGGCGATGGGTATGAAAAAAATTGAAAAACATGGATGTATAGGAAAAAATGTTTTATGCAAATAGGGTATTTTTTGAGTTTCCCCTTTTTATTTTCATATCAAACATAAAATACATGATCATTTTGGTTTAAAACGAAATCTGACAATGACGGAAATCGTCTGTTTTATAATTGCTGGTCTTAGAGAAAGGCTAGAACAAGGGTTAGAGGGAGGGTTGAATGACCTTGTTCACTAATTTCAAAAACTATTTTTGAAAGGGTTGTATACAACGGATATGTCTTCCTTTGAATTAAACGTTTTTCAAATAGTTATATGTGCGCAAACAAACAAACAAACAAAGAATGCAGAAAATCAAAGTGCTGCAACTAAATTGCGTAAAAGTAAATTACATAAAGAACTAATAATAGAGGTAAAGTGTGGTGTAATCCAGGCCCTAAATCTTTTCTTCTCCTGTGTTAATCGGAGGAATTCATTATTGTGTTGTTACACCAGATAAAATACTGTAGATTGTCCTTGACAACTCACTAGTTGTTTCAAGGTTATCACAGTTTTCCTTGATTATAAACATATATATTAATCTTCAAGTGTCATTATTGAGTCTAATCACTCAGCCTTCTTCTCAGTTGATGTAGGATTCCGTCGAGTCTTACTAATTTGACCTATCAGTCTTCTATTACAGTGCTCCGCCTGATAAACCTACACAAGGTCAGACTTCTAGCAAGCCTATGCAAGCAATATTTTCTAGACTCAATCAGACTTCTATAACAGCTAGCCAGATCATCATCAAAAATGAAATTTTCTAACAATAATTGAGTTGATATTTAAGTAAATGGACCTATTAACGATTATCCAAGTAGCCTTCTCGAGAAGATTTGAGAATGAGCCTGCAAAACACAAAAACACAGGGATTCCCAGAGCTTACCTCTTGAGGAACACTTCAATGCTTAGGTCAATATTTTTATTGAGAAATTTCTATGTAACTGAGAGCAAGAGTATGTGGTATTTGTAGTAGGCGTATATTAATGGGTGTAACGATTATTGTGACCGAGGATGACCTGCACCATGTCTGCTATAAGCTAGAGACCGATGAAGACATGCATCATGTCGGCTATAAGATGCATATGGGCGACCTGCGTCTTATTGAAGATGATCCTGGTAATGGCGACCTTATATCAAGCTAAGGTTGCGTTCATTACTCTATGTGAGACTTGATCAGTGTCACATGTCTCATCCATGTCAATCATCATTTTAACATTTGGGATATGTCATATATATATATTAATTATACTTTATAATTAGTACATATACAGACGAGCATGTCATCTTCTTAGAAGAGAAGAGTTATGGTACAACAGTTATTTGTGGATTGTATCAAGTGGACGTGTGTGATGCATCCAAATCATTCCTACACACCACTATTATGTGTGAAGAGTGTGTAAGGATTAATCACATTCATCCACTTAGTATAACTCATATATACATGTTGCACCATAATTTCTCTCGTATTGTAGTGAGTTGTTTTTATCGATAGAAATAAGGATTTTAACATCTATTTAAGTGGGAAAGTAATTTCCATATTGAATTAAAAATGGATATAGATAGACTAATAGGGATTTAATAGTTCTAACTAGTGGGCTTCGACTAGGCCAAGTCCGGCCCAAGTATAACAAAAGAATTGAATTCATGCGTTATCAAACCGAGAGACAAATCATTTTGGTGCGCAAATTTTCGGGGTCTTCACCAACTTCGCCAAAGGGGTCTTCTTATTTCGAAAATTATTTTTTCCATTTTAACACATACTTATAAAATATTATTTTAATATTGCACTTCTATATATATATATATATATATATATATATATATATATATATATATATATATATATATATATAAATTTTAAATTCATTGATAGCCGCAAAATATACCTACAAAATAGTAATTCAACATATCTTTTCCAAGCGTATTTAGAAACAATATCCAAATTTATATGTATATACAAAACATACTTACAAATTGCTTTTTCAAGATTGCTCTTGTAGCACATTTAGACGTGAAATCACTAATCAAAGTAAGATTGTCAACTTAATTAACCATATTCTTTTCAATCGATATAATGGTTAGCTCATTCAAACGTTCTTAAGTCATGGTTTATTTTTGGATTTCTAATGTTTTGATAATTTTATTATTATTAATACACGTTATAAGAGTCCTAGATTTTTATTTTAGTCATTGGCCATTAATTAATACACATCATAGGTCCTGGATTTTATTTTATTTTATTTTTTGATCACTGGCCTTTAATTTTTATTTTTTTGTAAACACATTATATTGGGTTGATTGAGATTGAACTTACATAAAAAAAATTAAGTAAAACACGTAACTGGGGACCCGCCCTAACGGTGGGCCTTCAGCGGTCGCCTGGCCCGCCTATTGGGTGGGCCGGCCATGTTGGAGCGGATGTCATTTTTCGAAATGAAGGCAATTTATCTCGCTTTAATGAAGGCCGAGACTTTGAGGGTTTCTTCGTTGGTGGTGGAAAGTGACCGTTTGTCGAATGTACATAGAATTTTACGGCTTTAATTTGGGTGTCTTACCCGTGATTGTTACGCAATGTCTTTGCGGTTTGCGTATGTTTCCTTTTCGCTCGTTAAGTGTTTGAGAATGTCTAAGCGATCTTCTAACAAGGCATGATATTTAATTTGTGTTTAGTTGTTAATTCTTGGGCTAGCCAGCCCTGGATGTTGTTCTTTCCGTATGTTTGGCGGATATGTCTGAATATAAAGTGGTTTTTTTTTTTGCTTAAAGCCCCCAGTATCCGGAACCACTGGTCCGACTAATCCGGAGTTCGGCCCGGGTCGTGCCTACAGAGTCCGACTCTTACTCAGGGGTAAGGTCTGGCCAGTAGCTTTTTCAGAATATAAAGTGTTTTACCTAAATAAATAAATAAGACAGATTTATAACGGGTGTCTATTATGTGAAAGAGAGTGAAAATTGGTGGCTATAATACACGTCACTTAATTCAACCTTCATACAATGGTTGTACCATAAAATATCTCTGCTTGACCTAAAGCAATCACTTGTACACACAAGATCTAGTTGAAACACAAATATCTCATTCTATACTCGCAACCAACCTTCGGTGTCAGCATATGAACATATTTGGGGACTCCGTCTACCTTTATATCATACTACCAAATGATCAAATCAAACGGTAACGCCTCAACACACACATGGATCCGTGATGAGACCTTGGTTCTTTGCACGGGCATTGAATGCACTACTTTCTCAACATATAAGTATGTGGAAGAGCCAAACCGGTTCATGAATGAACCACACATCACTTCCTTTGCGCCTCTGAGGCTGCAATGTGGTTAGGCTTAGTTGTAGAATCTACAATGATCTCTTGCTAAAAACATTTCCAGCTCTGAAACATCTCTATAGATAAATGTTTTTTTCTTTCCTTTTTTTCACTTCTCGATAAATGTTTTTATTCAACATCATAAAAACCAATATTCAGCAATGTTATAAATGGACAAGAAAATGAACGAAATCACATGTATGGAGTGCAAGTTTCCATGAGAAAACAATGGCTAGCTCTTTTTAAAAAAAATCGTTCTACTACGGAGGAAAGATGGTGGGTTAAGGTGTTGATACCTTATTGTAACCTTTTTAATGGCAAATTCAAAGCGTAGCAATATAAAATAAAATAAAAATAACTGGGGAAGAGAATGGACATGAAGAAGTGTCAGATGGATAGGATCTTTCTCATTATTATTATTATTATTTTTTTTTTTTCGGAAACGAAAGGAGGGGGCGGGGATCGAACCCTGGACCTCTCACTAGAGGCCAGGGTAGACCCTGGTACTTCACCGCCAGGGTATGAGCCGCAGCTCGATCTTTCTCATTAGAAAACATTACTTTAGGGTTTGATGAAAAATGCATACATTTTTATTATAAAAAAGTAAATTAAATCAAAATAAGTCATGGCTCGAACTCAAATTAATTAATAGAAGTATATAACCACTACTTTTTCACTAAACTAACTTACAATATTGTTAAAACGTGTAACTTTGGACCCCATATACCATGGGCCTTAGGCAGTCGTCCATCTCGTCCGTGCCTAAGGCCGACCCTAAGTCCATTTTAGGGTGTCATAATGGCCATGGTTGGATGGTTCTAAAATGAGCTTCACATTCTTCCACAACTATTATTATACATATATAAACCATTAATCAACGATATATATAAACCATTAATCAACGATATATATATATATTAATGTCTAAATCTTTTTCGCTGAGTTATGAGACCTTTCCATATATAAATAAATCTTGACGTGAAAACATGGAGTCTGGGACAATTCTTTGAATATATAAAAGACCGGAGGGATGGTTCGTTTGACACAATTTAACGACAATCGTCTTCTTCAATTTTGGATTAACCCATTAGGCTATCCATCAATGAAAATCACTATAAACAATGAGACAACATGATGATTAGGGTTTGATATTTGTTAAAGTGTCTCACATTGGGAACTTGTGGTTGTTTCATCCACCATATTAAGAGATGGACTTCCCTCACGGGCCTCACCTCACAATCTAGGTTTTGGGGATGAGATACTTCCTCTTATATGGGCTTGGGCCTATGTTTTCCACATGGTATCAGAGTCACCCTTTATTCTGCAAGTGCTGGGCCTATTTGTTGGCCTTGTGTGTCCGGCCCACACTTAAGGGGGCGTGTTAAAGTGTCCTACATTGGGAACTTGTGGTTGTTTCACCCACCATATTAAGAGATGGACTTCCCTCGCCTCACAACCTAGGTTTTGGGGATGAGGCCCTTCCTCTTATATGGGCTTGGGCCTATGTTTTCCACAATATTTGACATGGATGTCGTGTCAACTTCTTTGCAATATAATGAGAAATTTTCATAAATTCAACTCACGTAGATTATCCAAAAAAAACCCTAACACAATGAAAAAGTCATTCGACCCATCAGCTTATGTGCAAACATGTGGTCTATGCCTCCCATCTGTTCACGGTGGCGTGAACTATGATAAGAATGCTTTGGAGGTTTCAACTGATAGTTTGCTGCCCGGAGAAGACAGTAATGTTCATTCATGCCTCTATTGTCGTTACACTAAACCGAACGTGCTCCCCGTTCCGTCTCACTAAGTAGTGATATTCTGTCCGGAGAGGGACTCTGCATTTTCCTCTAGAATATTATTGTTAAGGTGCTACCGGACAACTACCGACATCTATTAATATATTTTTTAGAATGTTGTTAAATATCATATTCTTCAGCAGCCGAGGGGAGGTCGCCCTCTATCTACCCAATGTGTCCTATTTGGAATCTTTGGTTCCCTTCGGAGTTTACTTACAGTCGCAACACATCCAACTAACTTGACCGTGGAAAATTCACCGTGGAAGTACATGTTGCTCAACCACTGCCCGCACCGATGGTTGCTCTTAAAGCATCGACACAGAAGAAGAATAGGAGGTTTTTGAATCAACTACGAGGGTGGTGTTAGCTACATCAGCGCTCAAATTAATATATTAAAAAAAATGCTTATTCTTTTTCATTTTACCGTCTTACCATGATCAAAATCGATTCCATCATATTTCTATTCAAATTCTCTAAAGTAAAAAAATAAAAATAAAAAAGGTTAAACCCCAACCTAAATTCTAAGTATTAGCTAAAAAAAGTTGAACCCTAACCTAAATCAAAATCTCAAAAATATCATTTACAACATGCCCTATGATACTATGAGGATGCATGACATGCTGGGGTCAGGTAATTCTTACATGGTTACTCCATTTGTGAAGTTGTATTATGTGGATGAATATAAACCACACAGTTTCAACTCAAGTTGAAATTGTATGCTATAGATTCATCCACATGTTTTACTCTACACAAATTAAGTAACTAAGAAAGAATTTTCCGCCATGGCCAATATTGAACGTGAAATGTTACTTGTGTTAAATAAACAAAATTCGTTTGTCTCATATGATTCATCTCATAAGATAATACCCTTCTACATAATTCTTTTGTCTCATATCATTAATTATAAGGTTTTTTCTTTTCAACATACCTTAAACTTAACTCTAATTTAATATTCATCCATGTATTTTCTTATATTTACAATTATTAAATTAGTGATTGTAAAATATTTCATCCGTCGTGAAATATAAGTTTTTTTAATATTTTTTTATATTGTCTCATAGTATAAATCTCAATAAAGCTTTTATTAAACTTTCTTTCTCTCATTCAACTTTTACGGGAATAATATTTTCCGAAATTTATATTTTTTATTTTTATATTCCCATTTTTCCTCAATACACAAACAAATAATGTATGAGGTATTGCAACAACGAGTGATTTTAGGATGGTCAGTAACAAGTAATTGGACTACCAAGTTATCAATTTGAAATAACATGATTGGTAGTTGATTTTTAAACATAGGAAACTATAAAAAAAAGTGTTATTTGTTTATAAGGACGTGTTTGAAACTTAATTATAACTTAGGGACATCCAAAACAGATCCTCATTTATAGCGACAAAATAACAGTGTCTAGATAAAATTACCCTCACCTCTTTTTTTTTTTTTGGAATCCACCTTTCTTTAAACAAAATTATTCTCGTCCACTTCCAGAAAGAAGGAAAAAAAAATCCCCCCTCCCATGGCCGGCCGGAGATGAGCGGCATGAGCCATCATCTTCAGAGGATCCATCATCATTTTACTGAGGTCCTTAGTTAAGAACATGATTAAGATTGGGGATTTGTACGTCGTTGTGTTTATTTGTAGGTGGAAACGGTTGTTAGATGTCTAATGTTGGCATTCCGAGTCCAGATCGTTAATCTGAATGAACCACTCAGAGGTTGTGGACAGGTAGATTCCTAAGATTCATTCAATTGATACGGAGTTGTTGGGTAGTCAACTTTTTCTTTGTGGAAAGTTTGAAGTGTTTGTGTGCCTATTTCGATTGCGGTTTCATTTTCACATTCGCCTTACCTTATGATGAGACCATTTGGGTTTATTGTCCTTGTTTCAATATCTGCCTGTGTTGATTCTTTCGATTATTTGGTTTAGCTGCAGTTGTGTTTATGTGAAGGAACAAGAAGATTTGAGCTGCGGTGCTTGGAACTACAACCGCAATATGGGTTGTTTTTTAACTTCTTGAGTAACACCTGCTTACTTTTGTCTGCCATCTGTTGATTCTTGGGATCGCTATCATGTTCCTGGCGTCTAATGTTGCAACCATCTTGCACAAGCAAAATATTGTATGTTTATTCTGAGATCTTTCTCACTTGTAAGATATTGTTTTCTACAAAATAAATTTGTAAAATATTGTTTTCTACAAAAATAAATTTGCAAATGTTTATTAGGTGAGGAGAATACTATGAACAAAAGCTATTGAAGGATTAACGCTAATATTGAACAGTTCCAATTCTGAATCATAGGCACAGCTATAGATTTTGAATTGACTAGTGAACATTGAATATTTGAATAGTTTCAATTCTGGAAAAATCAGCATAATGAAAACTTCAGACATGTAAAGCTTGTGACTTTATGATATAAATTGGTTCAAATGGTTGCGTATGTATATATGCATGCTGTTGACATGTAATGGACACTTTTGACATGTTGCGTATGTATATATGCATGCTGTTGACAAAGCTTGTAACTTTATGATATAAAGTATTCAAATGGTTCTTGATTTTGGCAGCTTTAATTTTTTTCTTTGATACAGATTCTGTTTATGTTCCTGGGGCATGGCAGGTGATCAACATAAATTGGGAAAACAAGAATTATGTGCAGCAGTATAAACTACGTTGGGTTGATGAGGGTGAGAAATGTATCTTTGTTAGGAGCCCGAGAAATTTCAGTTCAGAGCTGGCCTATTCTGACCGACATGAGACAATTCTCCTGAAAAATCTTCCTAATTTCGGGACAAAAAGTTCAACAAATTTTTTGATGTCACTGCATATTTAATTGCCGATTTCACTACATAAACTGTTGATGTCATTCATATATGATTGCTGATGTCACTGCATAAAATGTTGATATCACTGCATATCTGATTGTCGATGTCACTGCATATTAATGAAGTGACATTGATGTCACTGCATACAATTTGAGAAATATAGAGACCTTGTAATTTTGTCGGATAATTTCTCTAATCTTTTTTTGGGAGCTGTTGATATTATCTCTAATTTTTTGTGCTGTTAAAATGTTGGTGGAATATTTGCTTTTGATAAGCTTGATAAATAATTGTTGTTTCCTGCATCTACTAGTAAAGGCTTGGTGATTTTGTTATAACAAAAATACTTCAATTTTGATTTCTTGTAGTATTTTTAGTTGATGCGCGTTGTTGTGCTGTTTTCATAAAAATGTATTGGAAATGTGAAAAAATAGAAATAGAAGTTGGATGCTTTGGTATGATTATGAAAGGCTTTGGATGATATTTTATTTTTTCCTTTTTTATTTTGGAGTAATGATCCGGATACAACCGTTGTGACACAACGAGTGTCACATCGTGTATCGACACCGTTGATCATGATGTAATAATGATCAATTAGTTTAACATGCATCACCTTGAAACAAAGAAAGAAAAACTATACGTTGATGGTGGGTTTGTGTATGATTTGGATGTTGATGCCACTTCATAAAATGTTGGTGTTATTGTGTGTTATTCGATACTCCCTAGGGCTTGAGCTCGAATCGACTAAAAAAGTTCGGGCTCGATTGAGCCATAAAAAGGCAACATCGAACTCGACTGACTAAGTACTCGATATAGCTCAACGCAGCTCATAAGCTCGATTTCCCCTGAAAAATCTTCCTAATTTCGGGACAAAAAGTTCAACAAAAATGTTGATGTCACTGCATATTTGATTGCCGATGTCACTACATGAATTTTTGATGTCATTCATATATGATTCTTGATGTCATCGATATATCGATTACCGATGTCACTGCATAAATTGTTGATGTCACTGCATATCTGATTGCCGATGTCACTGCATAAAATGTTGCTATCACTGCATATATGATTGCCGATGTCACTGCATAAAAATATGAATTAAGGTGAAAGATTTATGTTGATCGTAGTTTTATATCAAAAGATATAGCCATTTGAAGTCGATTTTATGTAGAAAAGAAATCGATTTTATGAAATGAAGTCGGAAAAATATCAAATGTAATCACGGTGTTGCTTCATCAAATGTCACTGCATATCTGATTGCCGATGTCGCTGCATAAATTGTCGATGTCACTGCATAAATTGTTGATGTCACTGCATAAATTGTCGATGTCACTGCATAAAATGTTGATATCACTGCATATATGATTGCCGATGTCACTGCATAAAAATATGAATTAAGGTGAAAGATTTATGTTGATCGTAGTTTTATATAGTTTTATATCAAAAGATATAGCCATTTGAAGTCGATTTTATGAAGAAAAGAAATTGATTTTATGAAGTAAAGTCGGAAAAATATCAAATGTCATTCATATATGATTGCCGATGTCAATGCATCACGGTGGTGAATGCATCGCGGTTATTAGTGCATCGGGGTGGTCAATGCTTCGCGGTGTCTCTCCAATGAGGGTGGTCACTGCATCGGGTTGCCTCTGCATTGCGGTGGCCAATGCATCGCGGTTGTCAGTGCATCGCGGTATCATTTCATCTCGGCGTCTCTGCATCGCAGTTGTCAGTGCATCGCGGTTTCACTTCACCACGGTAGTCAATGCATCATGGTTGTCAATGAAAAAAAAAAAAAAAAAATTTCATTGTCCACCGAACGAGAAAAAAATAATAATAAAAAAAATTAAAAAAAAACCTTTCAGCGTCTAGCTGAAGTAAAATAAAAAAGAAAATAAAAAAATGCGTCCTTCTTTTTTTTATTATAAAGAAAAAAAGTTAACAACAACATTACACATTATGACATTAAGCCGCCTGTTCCTTTTTTTTTTTTTAATTTCTTTTCTTCATTAAGGGTATTTTTTTATTTTTTTTTTGAAAATACATTAAGGGTATTTGAGATACCTAATTTTTGTCCTTATAACTAAGTGTTTGTTTTGAGTGACCTTTTTACCTAATTAAGTCCAATATGCGTCCTTTTGAATAATTGTCCCTAAAAAAAATCCTTTAAATACTATTAATTTGGACCATCATGTAATATCCTGATTTTTCAAAAAGGGGCATTTGAGTCATTTAACGAAAATCAGAATATTATATTTATTTTTAAGTTAAAAAAAAAGGGAGAGGAAATTAATGTTTGGTATTTAAGGGATTTATAGGGGTTAATTGAGGATTAAATTCCCATTATTCTCCATAATCATTAATCAAAAAAAAAAGAGTGAGAACGGTTTCGGAGGCAAGGGGCGCAAGTTTGGAGAAAGAAAAGAGGGAAGAGGCTTTTGATAATCGGCTTAATCGTTGATCGGTTGTGCAGACGATCAAGAGAAAAACGCTTCACGGAAAGAGAGGATCGTTTCGATACCAACAACGAACCGTTTGGTGAAGGTTGAATCGAAGGCTAGGTCTTTGTTGACGCGTTTTGGATCGTTGTTGCTCGCAATTAAGGTAACGGGTCTTCATATTGATTGATTGTTGTTTTATGATGTTGTATCTGCGTTTTCATCCGTGATTTTTCCGAGTTTTCTTCTTTGTTGGTTAAAATGGAAACGGGTGGAATCGAGTTTGCGATTTTAGGGTTTCTTCTTGGTCGAACCAACCAAACGCGTTTGAAGTAGTCAAACGCGCGTTTGGAGGGGAAACAGCGTTGAAGTGTTCAAACGGGCGTTTGAGAGTCTGATTTGATCAGATTAGCCGACTTCCAAACGCGCGTTTAGAAGTCTTCAAGCGTGCGTTTGGGCTTCCCAAACGCGTTTAGAGACATGAAACGGGCGTTTGAGCGAGTTTATCATGTTTGATTGTTTTAGACCCTTGTTGATAATATATGAACAATTTAATAACCTTACAAAGCCATGAATAAGCTTCTGATGCGTTTGGTTCTGCACCGAATGTATTCTTAAAGGGAATTGAAGTTCGGGACCGTCGGAAGAGTAGGAGTGGCCTTGTGCTTTGATGAGTTAGTATTCATCAATGTCGTGTAATTGCTAGCTTGAGTCAGAAGTCTAAGAAGAGGAGTAGGAGCTTTTGCACCGAACGAACTTAGGTGGCCGATTAACCATGTAAACACGTAATTGACTAGATAAAAGATTAAACATCATGAGAGCTTGGATAGCGCGATGCACAAAAGATCGGCAATGTGTTGGTTGGCGAGATAAAGTGGTGTTGGTCACTGCCGGATTCTAGACAAAGCCAGTTAAAGTAGTGATCATACCGCCGGACAACCTCACGAACGAGATAGTCATTCACCGGATAGCCTATAGAGCTAGCCAGTCAAAGTGAGGTGATTGTCTCGGGACCGCTAGGATTTATCTCTATAGGGTTGCGTCATTTGTCTTAGTGCAATTCACACTAAGTGTAGTGCCCTCGCAAACATGATGTAACAAAGATAAGCTAAGCTAGTAACCCTAGGGACCTCATATTGTACTATGAATATAATGTGATAGTTAGGCGTAAGATCACTTTTTACCGGTATAATATTGATCGACGTTTACTTGCCTTCATTACTAAACGCATGATTTCAATAGCTTACACTACTCGTTACTAAATGCGTTTGTACTTACCCGTTATATGCCTTGTTTGAGAAGATGAACAGGTTTATGGAGATGATGAATACGATGAGGAAGTTTGAAGATTTTATATGAAGTTACTTTGAAGACTTTCCTTATTTCAGTTTTTGATTTAAAACTATGTTGTCAATTCATTTTGATTATTGTTTTTGTTTGGCTCGTTTAGTGGCCTTGGTTGTAAGACTAGATCTCACGGTTTCTTTTGTTTTGGAAATGATGTAAGACTTTTCATTTTCCACTTTTGGTTTTAGTGCGGCATTGAATCATCTTTTGTTGATCCTTAGATTTTATCTTTTCCCGAGTCGTTTCGTTTCCGCATTGTGTATGATATATGACGTAAGGCTTATGTATGATATTAGATTATATTTAATATTATACATGCCGGGCGTTCTTTTCCGGATAAGGACTCGGTGTCCGGGAACGGGGCGTCACAGTTGGTATCAGAGACAATGTTTCTTTGCTGCTTAGGACTTGACTTTCTTGAGATAAGTTTCTTTAGATCTCTTAGTAACATTCTGATCTTCTTGATCTTTCAGAATGGTGACAACAAGGAGAGGTGCTCATGAAGCTGGGAGTTCAGGGGTTAGACCAGGGGCTAGCAATGCTACACCAGTTGTGGGAAGAGGTTTTGTGAGGCAGAATCCCTCACCCCACCCGAGCCTTTCACCACCTCCTCATACTGCGACCCCCACACCACGGTCTCATCAGGATCAACCTCCACAATGGCATGTGGGGAGTTCGGTACAATTTACTATGGTAAGTGACATTCCAGCGGGCTTTGTTCCACCAGTGACTGAGGTTTATCCCCCACCACCACCAGTAAGCTATCCGCCAACCACAGCTTACCCTCCTTACCAGCAAACCTTCTACCCTCCACCTACGAGTTTCCAACCTCAACCTGCTATTCCTCCATCACCGCGGTTTGATCACCATCACGGTTTCGGATACCCACCTTATGGACTACATCAGCCGTACCACACTCCACAACATCACCCAGGATACCATCCTTACCAACAAGCACCGCCTGTGATGCAACCACAACAACCTCAGCAGCCTTATCCACCACCTTATCCACCTCAGGCACCCCATGTACCCTTTGGTTATCCACCCGTTTATCCACCAGTTTATCCACCTGTTTATCCTCCAGTTAGACCAGCAGTTGAGCAAGCTCCACCAGTGGACTGGTACACCAGACTGAGAAGGAACAGAGTACAGGACTTCTTTGGGAATGTGGAACATTCAAAGGCCGAAGAATGGATAAGGAGTTTCGAAAAGGCCTGCAGGAATATTCATGTTCCTGAATCGAGATGGCCTGGTTAGCGATCGATTTTCTCTTGAGGCAGCGAAGCTTGGATCGACGCCCGTGCAGAGTAGTAATGGGAAAGTAACTGATTGGGAAGGATTTAAGGTTATGTTCTACAACGAGTATTTCCCACTAACAGTACAGGCAGACAAGGCTAGTCAGTTCTTAAAGCATAAGCAAGGTACACAGCTGACGGTATCTCAGTATACCAACAAGTTCAATGAGTTGGGGAGGTTCTATCCCGAGCTGATGAAAGTTGAAGAAAGGAAGATGGCACTATACAAGGATGGGTTGGCTTATGAGATACAGTCGGGTATGTTGGGTTTTACAGCCAGGAATATGGCTGAGCTTATGAACAAGGCTTTGGAGGTTGAGACTTTTAGGAAGAAAGCTACTGTGGTAGTTGGGAATAAGAGGCCGTTTGGATCTTTTCAGAGTGGTAATCGTGGGGCACCGCAGCAGAACTTCAAGAAGACCGCAGCACCGGCAACAGTTAACCAGAAAAGTGGTTCACCAGCAGTTTGTTCTAAGTGCAACAAGACGCATACAGGAGAATGCAGACCAGGAGGTAATAGTTGCTATAACTGTGGAGAAACGGGACACTTCTCCAGGAACTGTCCTAAGAACTTATCTCAGCGGAATCCAGCAGATAACAGAGGGAATCAGAATGCAAACCGTGGATCTTCTAGCAGACCTACTCGTGTTTTTGCTGTCGATGTGGAGCCAGAAGAGCCTGATGATCTTGTGGTTACAGGTACGTTTTAAGTGTTTGTGTTTATTATGAATACTTAATATTATATGGACGCATATGATGTTATTTATTGCACTTAAATTGATCCACTTGCTAGGTACCATAATCATAGATAACTTAGCAGTGTCAGCCTTGTTTGATACTGGAGCCTCAGGTACTTTTGTGTCTTCTAAGATAGCTAGGAAGTTGAACCTACCACTTCAGGAGTTGGAGAAACCTCTAAGTATCACTACACCTTTGGGAAGAGTTACTAAAGTTGCACAAGTTTTACCTCAAGTCGACGTTAGAGTTGGAACTTATAGGTGTAAATCGGACTTGGCAGCTTTTGGACTTCACAGACTTTGATGTAATTGCAGGGATGGATTGGCTATCCAAGAATTTTGTTCATGTGGATTGTAGAGGTAAGAAAGTGGTCTTGAGTTCCGGGCAAGTCGATAAGACCTTTCAGGGTAACGTTTATAAGCCAAGTAAGAAGAGGCATCCGATAATATCGTGAGTTAGAGCCATGAAGGCTTTGCAGAAGGGTTGTGAAGGGTATGTTCTTTATGCTATGGACACAGAGAAGCATACTCCTAAGTTAGAAGAAACTCCTATAGTCAAGGATTTCCTGAAGTTTTTCCGGATGAATTTGCCAGAAATATGCAGCGATGGGATATAGAGTTTGAGATCTGATTAATCCGGGAGCAAAGACCTACATGCCAAGGCACCTTATAGGATGGCACCGGGCCGAGCTAAAAGAGTTAAAAGTACAACTTAAGGACATGTTGGAAAGGAATGTGATTCAACCAAGTACATCGCCTTGGGAGCACCGGTTTTGTTTGTGAAGAAGAAGAAGGATGGTAGTTTGAGGATGTGCATCGACTACAGAGCTTTGAATAACCTGACAATCAAGAATAAGTATCCTTTGCCTAGGATTGATGACTTGTTTAACCAGTTGCAAGGGAAGAAGGTGTTTTCTAAGATTGACCTTAGGTCGTTATCACCAAATTGAAGATCAAGGTTTGAGATAGACCGAAGACAGCGTTTTAGTACGAGGTATGGACATTATGAGTTTCTTGTCATGCCTTTTGGACTCACTAATGCTCCACTGCGTTCATGGATTTAATGCAAAGAGTCTTCATGCCTTATCTTGATAAATTTGTGGTAGTATTCATAGATGATATCTTGATATACTCTAGGGATGAGAAGGAGCATGAGGAGCATCTAAGGATTGTTTTGCAAACTTTAAGAGAAAAGAAATTGTATGCCAAGTTTTCTAAGTGTGAATTTTGGTTAAAACAAGTTAGTTTTCTTGGCCATGTGATTTCTGGGGATGGAATTCAAGTTGATCCTGCGAAGATAGAAGCCGTTTCTAAGTGGCCTAGACTCCACATTCTGGATGTGAGAGATAAGAAGTTTTACTGGTTTAGCAGTTACTACAGGAAGTTTGTACAAGATTTCTCGAAGATAGCAACTCCTCTCACTAGACTTACTCGAGGAAAAACATCAAGTTTGAGTGGACAAAGGAGTGTGAGGAAGCTTTTCAGACGTTGAAGGATAAGTTGATCTGAGCTTTTGTGTTGGCCTTGCAGAGGTTTTGATAACTACGACGTGTATACAGATGCTTGGGTCAAGGATTGGGATGTGTTCGATGCAAGCAGGAAAGGTAATAGCTTATGCATCCAGGCGATTAAAGGTTCATGAGAAAAATTATCCTACACATGATTTGGAATTGCGCAAAGATGGTTTTGCTTTGAAACAAGTGGAGGCACTACCTTTATGGAGTTAAGGCAAGAATATTCACGGATCATAAGAGCCTCAAGTTCTTTTCACTCAAGAGAACTTGAATATGAGGCAAAGAAGATGGTTGGAGTTCGTGAAAGACTATGACTTGGACATTCAATACCACCGGGTAAAGCAAATGTTGTAGCGGATGCACTTAGCCGGAGACCGGTCAATGCTATCACCACTTTACAAGAAGTGATTCATCGCCAGAGGCAGTTTGCGATTCAAGTGGTTGAACGGGAAGGTGAAGCTCGGTGTTTCGCGCCATTGATGGCAAGGTCGAGAACTATTGGATGATATCCGGGCAAAGCAGGATAACGACCCGGTGTTAGTGGATTTGAAGCGCCGTAGCTCGAGAGAAACCCACGCCGGGTTATCAGTTGGACAAAGTGGACATCTACGGTATGGTAATCGTTTGTGTGTGCCACGATGTTGATGGACTAAGGCAAGCAAGTCATGGATGAAGCCCATAAGATAGCTTTTGCGGTTCATCCAGGATCTACCAAGATGTACCGAGATCTCAAGAGAGATATTGGTGGCCTGGCATGAAGTTGAACATCGCGAGTTCGTGGCAAAGTGTGATACATGCAGAGAGTTAAAGCGAGAACATAGAAGGCCAGGTGGTTTGTTGAAGCCTTTGGAAGTACCGGAATGGAAATGGGAGAACATCACGATGGATTTCATCACCGGTTTATCGCGTCGAAGAGTGGCCATGACATGATTTGGGTGATTGTTGATGAGGCTCACGAAATCAGCCCATTTCTTGCCATGCAAGGTTGACATGCCTATTAAGAAGTTCACCCGGCTATATTTGGATAATATAGTGAGACTTCATGGTGTGCCTTATCTATCGTGTCCGGCGGGGATAGCGATTTATAAGTCATACGGAAAAAGGTTGCAAAAGGCTTTTGGAACAAAGACGGACTTGAGTACTGACCTTCCACCCGCAGACAGACGGTCAATCCGAGAGGGCGATCGGACTCTCGAAGACATGCTTAGAGCTTGCGTTCTTGAAGAAGTGGGGATCATGGGATGATTTCTCTCGATGGCGAGTTCGCTTATAACAACAGATTATCATGCTAGTTTAGGATGCCACCGTTTGAAGCCTTGTACGGTAGGAAATGCCGGACTCCACTTTATGGGGGACGGTTTGGGAAAAGATTTGACAGGCCGAGTTAGTTACGCAAGCTAAAGAGAAAGTTGAGGCGACACGGAGGAATCTTAAAGCCGCCAAGACCGACCGGCAGAAGAGTTGGGCGGAGACATCGAAGAAGACCGTTAGAGTTTGCGGTTGGGATGAGTGTATCTACGAGCTTCTCCGATGAAGGGTGTTAAGAGGTTTTGGGCGAAAGGAAACCGAGTCCGAGGTATGTGGGGGCCTTTTGACATCATCGAAAGGATTGGAAAGTTAGCATATAGACTTCGATTACCGGAATCGATGTCTAGTGGTACATAATGTCTTCCATGTATCCATGCTTAAGAAGTGTCTAACTTCTACGGATGTGGAATCTCAGCTAGATCCGGATATGCTTCAAGATAATCTATCTTATGTCGAGAAGCCGGTTAAGATCCTTGATAGGAAAGAGAAGGTGGTCAAGAGAAGGATGATCCCTTTGGTCTTGGTGCAATGGAGCAATCATTCACCAAGTGAAGCGACATGGGAAGAGGAAGATGTGATGACAGCCGAGTTCCCTGAGTTTTGGATCTTCCAGTATCGTTCAAGTTTCGAGGACGAAACTCCTCTTAAGGGGAGGAATGTAATATCTCGATTTTTTCAAAAGGGCATTTGAGTCATTTAACTAAAATCAGAATATTATATTTATTTTTAAGTTAAAAAAAAAAGGGAGAGGAAATTAATGTTTGGTATTTAAGGGATTTATGGGGTTAATTGAGGGATTAAATTCCCATTATTCTCCATAATCATTAATCAAAAAAAAAGAGTGAGGAACGGTTTCTGGAGGGCAAGGGGGCGCAAGTTTGGAGAAAGAAAAGAGGGGAAGAGGCTTTTGATAATCGAAGCTTAATCGTTGATCGGTTGTGCAGACGCATCAAGAGAAAAACGCTCACGGAAAGAGAGGATCGTTCGATACCAACAACGAACCGTTTGGTGAAGGTTGAATCGAAGGCTAGGTCTTTGTTGGCGTTTTGGATCGTTGTTGCTCGCAATTAAGGTAACGGGTCTTCATATTGATTGATTGTTGTTTTATGATGTTGTGCTGCGTTTCATCCGTGATTTTTCCGAGTTTTCTTCTTCGTTGGTTAAAATGGAAACGGGTGGAATCGAGTTTGCAGATTTTAGGGTTTCTTCTTGGTCGAACCCGACCAAGCGCACGTTTGAAGTAGTCAAACGCGTTGTTGGGGGGAAACGCGCGTTGAAGTGTTCAAGCGGGCGTTTGAGAGTACAGATTTTGATACAGATTCAGCCGCTTCCAAACGCGTTTAGAAGTCTTCCAAGCGTGCGTTTGGGCTTCCCAAACGCGCGTTTAGGATACGAAGCGGGCGTTTGAGCGGCTTTATCATGTTTGATTGTTTTAGACCCTTGTTGATAATATATGAACAATTTAATAACCTTACAAAGCCATGAATAAGCTTCGATCGCGTTTGGTTACGCACGAATGTATTCTTAAAGGGAATTGAAGTTCGGGACCGTCTTGGAAGAGTAGGAGTGGCCTTGTGCTTTGATGAGTTAGTATTCATCAATGTACGTGTAATTGCTAGCTTGAGTCTAGAAGTCTAAGAAGAGGAGTAGGAGCTTTTGCCTCGAAGCGAACTTAGGTGGCGATTAACCATGTAAACACGTAATTGGCTAGATAAAAGATTAAACATCATGAGAGCTTGGATAGGCACGGTACAAAGATCGGCAATGTGTTGGTTGGCGGATAAAGTGGTGTTGGTCACCGCCGGATTCTAGACAAAGCCGATTAAAGTAGTGATCATACCGCCGGACAACCTCACGAACGAGATAGTCATTCACCGGATAGCCTATATAGAGCTAGCCAGGTCAAAGTGAGGTGATTGTCTCGGGACCGCTAGAGATTTATCTCTATAGGGGTTGCGTCATTTGTCTTAGTGCAATTCACACTAAGTGTAGTGCCTCGCAAACATGATGTAACAAAGATAGTTTAAAATTAGTAACCCAGGGACCTCATATTGTACTATGAATATAATGTGATAGTTAGGCGTAAGATCACTTTTTTACCGGTATAATATTGATACGACGTTTACTTGCCTTCATTACTTAAACGCGCATGATTTCAATAGCTTCTACTCGTTCTTAAGACGCTTGTACTTACCCGTTATATGCCTTGTTTGAGAAGATGAACAGGTTTATGGAGATGATGAATACGATGAGGAAGTTTGAAGATTTTATATGAAGTTACTTTGAAGACTTTCCTTATTTGATTTTGATTTAAAACTATGTTGTCAATTCATTTTGATTATTGTTTTGTTTGGCTCGTTTAGTGGCCTTGGTTGTAAAGACCAGATCTCTGGTTTCTTTTGTTTTGGAAATGATGTAAGACTTTTCATTTTCCACTTTTGGTTTTAGTGCGGCATTGAATCATCTTTTGTTGATCCTTAGATTTTATCTTTTAAAAGTCGTTTCGTTTCAGCATTGTGTATGATATATGACGTAAAGAACATGTATGATATTAGATTATATTTAATATTATACATGCAGTGTTTTTTTCCAGGATAAGGGACTCGGTGTCGAGGAGCAGGCGTCGCGCGTCAAGTCATTAAGCTGGTGATTTAATCAAAACCATAAGTAAAGTTTTGTGTCCAACATATATGAACACTTACGCTACAGTGACTTTACGAGCAAGGTTTTAGTTACAACGGTAACTATTGACCATTAAGCAAATAACGCGGATAAAAAAGAGAGAGAATAGCAACATTAATTATTAGATGGAAAATCCCAATTTATTATTATCCGAAGATCCACATTAATTTAGGAAAATTCCCAAATTAGATTATGATCTGAAAATCCCCCATCAAGCAAAAACCCTGTGTGTGTGTATCATCAAGTTCTATATTGCTGAATCCTTTCTTCCATATAGAAAAAGTATTCAATTAATTCGTAGCTTTTCCCTGCCACTAGCAGATAAAATCTTGGCTATCAATATCATCATTCATCAATTAACAAGAATCTGAGTAACAATAATCTGCTGCAATGACGTCTGTGATCAGGGAATTGAATGAAGATGACTTCAAGAACCACAATCTTCCAGACGATTGTACCCGGTTTGATGTTTTACTTGCTGTTGTAGAGCGTGCATCTTCCTTGTATGATGAATCAAAGAAGAAAGAGAAAGATGAAGCCTTTTGCAATTCATCTTTCTTGATGAAGAGAAAAGTTTGTTCTGCAGCAGAGAAAAAAGATGAAGCCTTTTGCTTTCCAAGAACACCCGCAAAACAAGATTGTAAAGTACAATTGCGGCCCATTCAAAAAAGATCGTTAGCGCAGTCAATTGCAGAAACAGATGATGAAAACAGTGATCAAGAAGGTGTTATTATAATCAAGAAGAAGAAGAAGAGGAAGCAGCAGGGACCTAATAATCTGTTCAATTATGTCAGTCCTCTTGAAATACTACTGCCGCATGATCAGTTACTACCAAATGAATTCAAAGAATCCCTTGCATCATTCAACCAAGGTTTGATCATTGAAAAAGAAACCTTGGTGATACAAAAGGCTCTCACTGCTACAGATATCAGTCCACACCAAAACCGATTTTCGATTCCGTCAAATCACATATTGAACAGCTTTCTCAATGAAGATGAAAACAAGATCCTGGAGTCACGTGAGGAGAATGGAAAGAATGTGAAGAAACTGGATGTGAACATGATCGATCCAATGCGGACGAAATGGGAGGTGAGTTTAAGAAGATGGGTTATGAACAAGAAGGTGAGCCAGAGCCAGAGCCTGAGCCTGAGCCTAGCACATGGTGATAATAATTCAGCAAAAAGAAAATGCAGTGGCGGCGGAGGCGGAGGCGGCGGAGCTGCAAGTGTATCGTATGTGATTAATGGACCATGGTCACAAGTAGTTGACAGTAATAAACTTAAACAAGGAGATATTATGCAACTTTGGAGTGTTCGTGTTGGTGTTCATGGTTCTTTATGGTTTGTTCTGCTAAAGCTTCCAACAACTTGATTTCTGCATATGATGAATTGGAGCAGCTTGGAAATATTGCAAAGAACTACTTAGATTTTTTATTATTTTCTTGGAGGAAAAAGGGTACATTATTGATCGCGGTATATATCCGATTGGAACGATAACCGAATTATTAATCTTGTAAGTTACATATTTCTCTTTGTGAATTATATTAGATTTAGTTAGTATAGATCGATGCAGATGTCCTTAAATCTGCTTTGATTTTTGTTATGCATCCGAATTTCGAATTTGCTTAATTAAGGTTTCCTTGTTAAGGTCATTCTTTGTTAGTTTCTTTCTAGCAACTTTATTGGGAATTAGTTTATTTGCCATAGTTGCTTTGGTATAATAGAATGATGATGGAGTGAAAGATATGATCTTTAGATAGAGACTGCATGTTGGGGATTGAATGATGATGTATTCTGGAAATACAATGATTTTCCGGTAGAAGTTTCTTCTTACAGTTTTGTCACTTTTTTTCTTAAATTGCTATCTCTTTACTACATGCATTGTGTTATGTGTACATAGGATATGTTAGCTGCTGAGTTCTTATAAAAGTTATGGAGCCTTCCAAATAGGGAGTTAGGGACAAAGATCCTTTCCTGTGAGTGTTGTACAGTGTTTGATGTAGTGGATGATCCAACTACACATCATGTAGTGTGCAGAAGATCCGACTGTTGGTTTTTTGTCGCTAAAATTCAAAAAAAGTGTGTCAAAAGACGCCATCACTTTACACTTCGCAGCAGCATCCCGCTACAGAGGATCTGAGTTCCCGAGACCAACTTGTACTTATTTTTAGAAAATTTCTAATGTTAAAAATAAAAATAAAAATCTTGTACCAAACAACCGTAGAAAATAGTATGTTTCAACTTTGAAGGCAAGTGATTCATGCATATGAGAGGTGCATTTAGTTGACATTTACAAAAATGGAGTTTCATGCAATATATATATAAACTTGACAAAGCTAACAAAGATTTATCCATGATTTTCTACTTTAGATATGTGTGTCAAGTGTCCAAAGCTAAAGATGTATAAGCACAAAATAACTGAAACAACTTACTCTTTAGCAGCTCCCTCAAACTGAATGGGGTGCTAACACGTTCGGTTTGGTATTGAAATGATGGAACTGGGATGATGAGAGGGCCTTTGTAAATGCACCAACGTACTTATCACAGGATGGTATGCAGTGCACTCGAAGTTGATGATTTAGAACTTGATTTCTTATAGTAGACGTCTATTTCCACATGTTTCGTCTTGGAATGACAAACTATGTTTTGAGAGAGAGACACCGCTCTGGTATTATCACATCATGCTATTAGATAGTGAAGCTCCTTCAAAAGTTGTTTAGTCCAAACGAGCTCTGATGTCAAATGAGCCGAGGCTCTATACTCTGATTCGATGATAAAACGTGTCATTACATTCTGCTTCATTGAGCTCCATGAGAATAAAGAATCACCAAGAAATACACAGTAACTTCCCACAAGCTGTCAACCATAGGGACAACAAGTCAATCAACATCTGAATAACAGTGAGGAGAGTGTCCATATCTGGAACACAAACCGTGGTGCAGAGTCCCTTTTATATGTGTCATACGTCTTTTAAGAGCTTTCTAGTGATCAATTATGGGAAATTGCATAAATTGACTTAGGTGATTTACAGCAATTTGACATCAGGTTTAGTGAGAATTAAGTACTATGATCCTACAATTAGACTTCTATTACAGTAGGATTTCGTAGAGGATCACATTGTGATGGTGATAGTTGAGTACTTGCAACCATAGGTGTAGGACATGGTTTAATATTTTCCAGACCAGTCTTATTGAGTCTATATCTTTCTTTTTTATCAAGTGAAAGGAGAATGCTCATACTCACCTCTTGGCAAGAGAAGACCTTAGTTTAGTTGGATGTATGGAATGAGACTTCAATCTCTTAATGTAATTGGTGCCGCTTTGATGATAGCGCACAATAAAAATTCTTTTTTTCTCTTACAAAAAAATGTGTTCGATTTAAATATATTCATGCTATCATTTTCGTAAAAAAAATACTTCATCCGTCCCATAAAAAATGTCCACTTTTTAAAATGAATTGTTCCATAAAAAATCTCAATTTAAAAAACTAATACATCATTTAATATACTTTTTCCCAAACATACCTCTTTGATAACATTAATGTTTATATATTCATTTCATATTCCAAAAGAATATTTATTATGTGATAGGGGCATATATATCCATCACTATTTAAAATACAGCATGACGATACAGGGTTTCACTCCCTCCACGTGTCGTCTATCGGTTGGTCATCATATTATAACTCCAGTATATCCATGTCGATGCCCAGGCTCGAGGCCAAGGCCATCATATAAAAGCCAGGCTACGACCATCGATTGTCGACGATCGAGCAGTGTGAGATGACAAGTCCATAAGGATAGAGTCCACACCAGCTAGCAGTGTGGGGTAACGAGTCTAGAGTCGATCACCGCAAGTCGGCGATGATCGACACCGAGGCGAGTCCGCGCTACGGTATCGAGCCCACCCACGCGATAGCTTGGGCAAGAGGTCAAGGCCCATTTAAGGGTGAAGGTGACAATAATACAAGCCGACTTAACCTTAGGGTTTAGGCAAGTATGATCACTATAAATACCCCATTCCGGGGAACTACGTAAGGCTTGATTCTGGAACATACTTGAGATACGTAGGCAATCCAAGATACGATCTTGGACTCAGCCGCATACATAAAATCCACCTCCTCGTTCATCTTTTTGGCATTAGGGTTATTGTGTGTTCATCACTAGATTAAATTAGGGCTCAAATCATCAAGGTGACTTAATTTGTCATCGTCATTGGCGCTAGAAGGAGGGCCTTCTATTGATCGAATAACTCAAGAACACGATGCCTCCCAAGAAAACTGCATCCAAAGCTGTTGATCAAAGCTCACAGCTTAACGAGCCCAACGATCCCGACGTGCAAGGAGGAAAAGATCCAGTCTTGGATCTTATTCAGCACGATCCTCAGCAGCAACAAGGGGAAAAAGATCCAGTTTTGAATCTCGTCCAGGAGACCCACCAACCAGAAAAGCAAGCCCTTGCTCCAGAATATCGGGCACTTGCAGATCAGTTGGCAGGGGCAAATTTGGAGGTAATGTCCAGGATAATAGCTGAGGCGATTCAAAGACCGCAGCGGCGAAGCCGCCAGTAAAAAGCTATGGCGGAAAGCGGCGAAAGAGCGTGATGGACAAGCCTAAAGCAGACTCCTGGGGGGCGAGTAAGCGCATCATCTAGTTCGGTGGAAAGGAAGAGGCGTGAGATTCACCAAAAACACCAGGAGGGATGATGATGGCGCCGAGAAAAGTGAATGCAATTTTGGGAAAGAATCGAGTATCTTTGTGGCTCGAGTCTCCTTCACGAAGGAGATCGAAGCTTTCCTAAACCCAAGCCGGTTTAAGATACCAAAGATAGAACCTTATGATGGCACCACCGACCGGAGGACCATCTCCACAGTATCTGTCTCAAATGAGGTTGGATGGGGCCCCGATGCAATGCTGTTGTCGGGCGTTCGAGACGCTACTCGTAGGTCGAGCAAGAGAATGGTTCACGAAGCTACGACCGGGTCGATCTCGATTTTGCCATGCTCGCCGAAAGTTCCGAGATGCATTTATAGTCAACAAGAAGTTTCATCGAGTGCCACGCACCTCGTGAGCGTGAAGCGACAAAAGATGAAACGATGATGGAATACTTGAAGAGGTTTAATCTCGAGGCCATGCAGGTCAAGGGCGACGCAGATGACCGAC
Source organism: Gentiana macrophylla (assembly GCA_026214975.1). NCBI lineage: Eukaryota > Viridiplantae > Streptophyta > Magnoliopsida > Gentianales > Gentianaceae > Gentiana > Gentiana macrophylla. Next base: position 20,565,835 of record CM047806.1, read on the forward strand.
TTACGATCACATCGTTTGTAGAAGGTGCGTAATACTAAGTTATATATGAAGTTGAGCGAGGCGTTCCCCATACCATGGGCGAACGCGTCAACGTGGTGCATCGATTCATCAAGGGAAGAAGCGGTCGCGAAGGCACACCCAATCCGATTGGATGGAATCCAAGAAGGACACCCGAGGTCGAGCAGGAATCGGTCAAGAGGCGGGATGTCGAGAGTAAGCCGTCGATTTGGGACCGTATCGACACATCCACCTCGGACCGTGGGGGCAGAAGGGACCTCACGTGATAAGGACTTTATCCCGCTCAATCGACCTCGATCGGAGGTGTTGTCGATTATGCTTTCAAAAAACTTGGCGAGGAAACCGCCACCGTTGAAAAAACCTCGAGAGAGGAGGAGCGCAAACAAATATTGTGATTTTCACGAAGACATTGGTCATACCTGGCGAGGATTGTATCGACCGAAGAGAGATATCGGCGCCCGCATTCGTGAAGGAAGGAAAGCTAGACGAAGTTGTTGATGAGATCTCGATATGATGGGCCCGGGCGTGGAGAATCAAGAGGAAAAACTCCGATCAAGGCAGAATCGAGGTCGAGATGTCCAGAGACGAAGGATCGGTCACCTCAGAGGAATCGATCCCCGGTCGAGAAGGAAACAACGAGAGAAAATTTTGGTCGAGATAGGTATGAAGACAATCGACCGATTAACTATGTCAACACCATCTTTGGTCTGGTGAGAGTGATAAAGACCGGACCGGCGAAGAGCCGACTTGTAGCTCGAGAGGCGCAAGCGGCTCGATTCACACGGAAGTCGGATACGGCCCTCGAGATGATATCCCCAAGTCGAGGAGTCATAGCGAAGGTTAGTCATTGAAGCGATCATTAGCCGAGCTCGAGTATCGAGAGTGCAGATCGATAATGGGAGTGCGATGAACATCATATACCACTCGGCGTTTCAAGCAATGAAGTTGAAAGAGAAGGACCTTGCCCCATGGCGTCTCCCCTGTTCGGATTCACAGGCAAGCGATCCATCCTATGGGCTCGATAAAGTTACTCACGGCGATTGGGGGGCGAAAGGACGGACACTTGAATTAAACTATGTGGTGGTCAAGGCTCCATCCGCCTATAATGTTATTCTTGGGCGACCAGCGCTCTTCGACCTTCGGGCTATCATTTCGACATTCCATAATAGCATGAAGTTTCCCACCGAGAGCGGTTCCCACGAAGTAAAAGGAGGCGTTGAAGTCGCTCGGAGTTGTAATTCAGTAGTCATGAATGGGAAGATGGCGGTTCAACAAGTCTTAGTCGAGGCGATTCGAAGGAGGAAGAAGAGGAGAAGAGTTGGGTCTCAAAGTGATGCGATCGAAAATGTCCGACTACGGGAAGGAGAGGGACGATCGGTGTGTGCAAGTCGGGATTTGGATCGAGAAAAAAAGCGATTTCATTGGTTAAGCTTCTAATCGAGTTCAGAGACATCTTTGCCTGGAAAGCCACCGACATGCCAGGGTTATCTACCGACATCGCGGTTCATAAGCTTGAGATTGACCAGGCTAAAAGCCGATCAAGCAGAAGAAGAGGAATTTCGCGTCGATCGACTTGAAGCTATAGAGTTGGAAGTCGGCAAGCTATTGGCGACCCGGATCGTGAGAGAGGTATTTTACCCCAGTGGCTAGCTAACCCGGTATTAGTCAAAAAGCCCGATGGCGGTTGGCGCATGTGTGTGGACTTCTGCAGATCTTAACAAAGCATGTCCAAAAGATTCATATCCGTTGCTCAAGATCGACGAGGTTAGTAGACTCGACCATTGGTTTTGAAGTTTTGGTTTTTAGATGCGTATAAAAAGGTACCACCAGATTTAATGGACCCTCGAGGCGGAGAAAAGCGCATTTATCACAGAATTCGGCACATACATTTATGTGACCATGCCATTCGGTTTAAAGAATCTTTGGGGCAACATACGGAGAGGCGATCAATAAGATATTTGCAAGGCAAATTGGTAGATGTATGGAAGTTTATGTAGGCGACTTGCTTATCAAGAGTCGATCATGAGAGCAAGATGCCTAGTCGATGCTCGAGAGGTTTTCGAAGTGTTGAGAGAAACACAGATGAGGTTAAACCCGAAGAAGTGTACTTTTGGAGTCAGGTCGGGTAAGTTCTTGGGTTACATGATTTCGAAGGACGGGATTCGAGCAAACCCAGATAAAATTGACACATTGAAGAATATGCCCGCGCCACGAAATATCAAGGAAATCAGAGGCTCACGGGTCGAATGGCCGCTCTCAGCAGTTTTTATCGAGATCAAAGACCTGGCGTGCATTACCATTTTTCAAGATACTCCGAAAGGCCAGTCCTTTTCATTGGGATGATGAGTGTCAGACAGCCTTTGAAGAGTTGAAGACTTACTTGTCAGAATTGCCTACTCTCACTTCTCCTCGAGAAGGAAAAGTTGTTAGTTTATTTGGCAAGTATCACGAGGAGGCGATGAGTGCGGTCCTAGTCCGAGAAGGGTACACGGCCAAGTGCCAATCTACTTTGTCAGCAAGGCTTTGCATGGCCCCGAGGTCCGATACTCGCCAGCCGAGAAGTTAGCATTATGTCTCGTTCACGCCTCGAGAAAACTGAGGCCCTATTTTCAAGCTCATCCCATTGTGGTAGTCACTGACCAACCATTAAAGCAAATATTGGCAAAACCCGACACCTCAGGTCGATTGGCAAAATGGGTGATTGAAATGGCCCGATGACGATATCGAAGTTCGTCCTCGAAGCTGCGATAAAAGCACGAGCCTTGGCGGATTTTTTTAGTGAAGGATCTCCGTTCAACTCGATCAAGAAAAGCAAAGCCCGGAGGAAAAATGGACTCTTGGTCGATGGAGCATCGAGTAAGGAGAGGCGAGGGCGGGGCTCTTACGGTAAGCCCGAAGGCGAGGAATTCCCTTACGCCTTCGCGTTTCGACTTCAAAGCAACGAACAACGAGGCCGAGTATGAGGCTATGATCACCGGCTTAAAGCTCGCTTTGAAGGTGGGTGTCGAAAATTTGTTGGTTTCTGATGATTCGCGATTAGTGGTCAACCATGTGAAAGGAGTATGAAGCTAAGGAAGAAACCATGAAAAATTACTTAGCAGTTGTCCAAAGCCTCATACCAAAATTCAAAAGCGGTTCAATTGAGCGAGGTTCCCGAAGTCGAATAAAGAGCCGATGCGCTCTCGAAATTGGCCTCAAACTTCATGTCAAGTAAGAAGGTTCTAGTCGAGTTCTTGACCGATAGGAGTTACATCGAGGCGGAGGCCCCACCGATTACTCGGCCAGAGCCACGTGGATGGACTCGATCGCTCTTTATCTCAAAGGCGGAATACTACCGGTGATAAGGTACAATCTAGAAAAGTTATTGCAATCCACTCGATATGCATTTTTCGACGACATCCTCTATCGGAAATCTTTTGTGAGTCCATGGTTAAGATGTGTATCTCGAGACCGAGGGTGAATATCTCTTGGAAGAAATTCACGAGAGGAGCATGTGGAAACCATCTGCGGAGCTCGAATGTTAGCTCGAAAATGCAAGTTATTTGGATATTTTTGGCCGTCCATGCAACGAGATGCGAATAATCTTGTCCAAAAATGCAACACTTGTCGATTCATGATAATATCTCCCATCAACAAAGCGCAAGACATGAATGTCATCTCGTCCAAGCATGGCCGTTTGATCGAGTGGGAGTCGATATCGTTGGACCCCTACCTCGAGCTCCGGAAATCTTAAATATGTGGTCGTTCTTTGTAGATTACTTCACGAAGTGGGTGAAGCTAAGGCTATACCCGACATCAAAGCTACAACCATCAAAAAGTTCTTGTGGGTCGACATTTTATGCAGGTATGGGATCCCTAAGGCTCTGATCTCGGATAACGGCACCCAGTTCGAAGATCGTAAAGTTAGAGAATGGTGTAGTGAATACCATATCGACCAGCGATTCACCTCGGTTGCTCACCCACAAGCAAACGGTCAAGTCGAGCAAACTAATCGACAGATCAAGCTGGGTCTAAAAAAGAGACTAGAGGCAGAAGGTCGAGATTGGGCAATTCAACTTCCGAGCATCCTATGGTCATACAGGACGGCTCCCAATTCATCAACCTGGGAAACTCCTTTTTCTTTAGTATATGGGTGTGAAGCGGTGATACCCGCCGAGATCGGAGTTCCTCCCCTCGAGTTCCGGCATACAATGTTGAGACTAACGATCCCGAACTCCGGCAGGAAAGGGACAGCGTCGAGGAACGAAGAGAGATAGCCTCAGCCAGAATGGCAAGGTATAAGCAGAAGATCTCTCAGTATTACAACTCGAAGGTCAGACATCGATACTTCAAGGTTGGAGATCTGGTTCTAAGGAAGAATGAAGCAAGTCGACAAGAGGCAAGAGGAAAGTTAACCCCGAATTGGGAAGGACCTTATCAAATTCCTCGAAAGTCCACCCCAAAAGGGTCTTATCAACTTGGTCGGGCGGATGGAACTACTGTTCCTCGACATTGGCATGCAAACAATCTGAGGAAATATTATGTCTGAGATAAGCTTTTATGAACTTTTATTTACTTTTAATGTTGAATCTTGTAATAAGTCCATGTGACAATCTATAGTATTCTAATGAATTTGTATCTTTCCGAGATGTCTTCTGTGTTCATTAGGATTTATAGCCAAAAACGATACAAGTCAAATGTGAGGAAAGTTAAAGGCAAAACAATCGAAAAGCAGTAGAGAAATCCGCAGGTCGGACATCTCAATAAAGCCAAAGCAAAGTTAGCCTAGTAGGCGACGAATGCAAAGGCATAGAGGCGGTTCGCGCAGGTCGGGCCAAAGGTCCAAGCTAAAAGCGAACGAGCCCGAGAGGCAAATAAGGCTTAAGCAAAGGGCGGTTCGCATAGTCGGGCCACTGTCCAAGTCGAAAGCGAGCGAGCCCCGGAGAGGGCAAAAAGGCCTAGACAAAGGACGGTTCGCATAGTCGGGCCACCTGTCCCGATCGATGGTCAAAAGAGCTCGAGTAGCTTAAAAAGACCAAAGATCGTGGGGCAGATTTACACTAAAATGCTCACCAAAGGTCAACAAAGCCTAAGGGGCAAAAGACTAAGGCAAGCATGTCAATCTCAAGTGTAATAAGAACCAAGGGTTCATAATACACTTGGGGGGCAACACGATATCAATAATATGAACGACGAATAAACTGAGTAGCGAGTAGCAAACAGAGCCAGAGGCTTAGCAAACAGAGTCAAAGGCTCGACAAGCAAAGGGCTATTAAACATCAAAACAAGATCAAGACAAGCTAAGCTCACAAGAAAGAAAAATCAAATTTCAAAAGCAAGTCGAATTCAGGATAAAGTTAGTACACGACAAGGCCAGGTCGAAAAGACCAGCCAAAATTAAATAAATGTTATTACAAATCAGAAGTTTGAATAGCAAAAGAAGATATAAAACATCAGGATCGTGGGTCGGCTTCGAGTCGGCTCGGTAGTGCAGAGAGGTCGGATCGGCGGCGGTCGGATTGGCACTAGGCGGAGGACGGGGAGGAGCATACTTTATGGCCAAGGACTCTCCTCATTGAAACTCCTCGAAATCTCGATCGTCTGATTTCTCGAGTCGGGATTGTAGAACATCGGCGTCGGAGAGTCGACATGTCAAAGCTCGGGGTAGCCTCCTCATCATCGATCCACGGCCGGGTGTATCCCCATCATCGAAGCCCGCATGATCACTTCTAAATCATCTTCAAGATTGGATGACTTGCGGTACTCCATGATGGCCTCGTTTCTAACCTCTCGACCCGGCGCTGCGCTCGATATAATTCGACCACCAGAAGCGCATCACGATCCTGGCGAGCCTTCCTTGCTTCTTCATCCGCACTTCGACGACCAAGACATTGCGGCTTCTCATAGTCTTGAGCCGATTTGAGCGCTCTCGACCACGATCTTGTCTTTCATCTCAGACTCGGTCTAGCTCGCTTCTCGGTAGTGGCGGCTTTGCTTGGCGACCACTAACCTATTTTGCAGGTCCTCGAGCTTGGCGACCGACTCTTGCTTCAGCTCGTTATACTGTTTTTCTACAGCAGAGAGTGCGGCGCCTTTTGCGATGTTGTCTTGGAGTAGCCTGCCGTTCTCCTTCTTGATCTCGTTTGCCGACTCCCCCGTTTTGGCCAGCCGTCGGGCAGCCTCCCGACCAACAAGAGTATGCTACAAAATAGAAGGATGAGAAATAAATAAACAAGGCGCGCGTCTCGAGGAAAGCAAATATAAAAGGAGGATCGACTTACGAGGCGATTCAGTTTCCGCAGAACATAAGACAGGTCTCTGTCATCCACTCCAGCATAATCGTCAAAAACCCAGTCCACACCGATTCCTGACTCGGCAGTGGCCTCGGCAACCTTCTTCCTCTTCGCCTCTCGGAGCTGCTCCTTTACCACCTCGGCGACAGACGGCCTCTTTTTGGTTTGAGGTACTTGCTCCTCGACATTAGCCTCGACATTCGAGGTTAAATCGATCAGCTCATCCTCGTCTTCATCTCGAAGAGATCCGAATCGGACGGTTAGTTCGCCGGTCGTCGAGGGCACCTCGGTCGTTCCAGCTCCGGCAGACGACTCAATGGCAGCAAGGTTTGTTCTGGGTGGAGGGGTGCCCGCACCTCGAGAAGAGGAAGGCACGCTGGTCTCAGCCACAGGTAAGCCGGTGGCAGCCCGACCCTCGAGAGGTGGAGCGGCTACGACCGTCGTCTCAGGAATGCGCTGAGGGTTGGTGACTTTGGAGAATTTGCCCACTGCAATACAAGAAAAAGATAAGTTAGTTTCTAATCAGCAAACAACAAGTTATCGACTCAAAAAAATGGCTAGTATGTAAAAACAAGCAAATAAGTAAAGCATCCTACGATTCTCGTGATCAGGAACGTTCAGGCCTACATAGGGCATGGGCCCAGCTTCCTCTAAGTGAGCCAGGTGATACAAGAGACTCAAGTCTCGAGTACACACCTCGAAATTATGGTTACTCAGGAGTCGAGCCTCGTGTGAAGCCGGTTCTCTCCCAAGCTTGTCTTGTTTCCCCTCTCTCGACCTCCATTGACCGATGTAGGGGTTATCAAGGCCATGACGAACAAAGAAAAATCGAGGCTTCCACTCCCCATGAGAAGAAGGCCCCCTCGTAATGAACTCGTGGCGATTTGTTCTCCTCTGGAAGGAATACCACAACTTGTCAGGTGTGGCAGCAATCTTGTAGTAGTATCGGAACACGGGCACTGTGAAGCAGACCTGCGCCACTCGACACGCTATGATGAACCCCATCAGAGTTCTGACGCCATTCGGGGCGAGTTGAGACACGCTTATCTCGTAGTGATGAAGGATGGCGAGCAATTTGGACCAGTGGAAACCTCAATCCACTACTCGATTGATTCTCGTGAATCGCACAAAATCCTTCGGGGCTCGTCGGCAAATATATGGTTGCCGGAGGAGTTGAGATTCAAATGGAGGGTTAGTGATGTTGTATTTCCGGCAAATTTCAACAACATCCTCTGAAGTAAGTGTGCTTAGACATCCCTAGCACCCTTTCCATCCATCCTTGTGACTAGTTTTTGGGGTGGTTAGGGACGGAGGGGGAGGTCGAAGGCTCGCCGGACTCTTGCCGGAGAAGATGACCGGCGAGAGTGAGTGCCCGAGAGCGGCTATGAATGGGTGTATCACTACCTCTATCGGATTCGTGGCACTACTACTATCTTGCGTGACATAGATAAATCAAAAGAAAAAGATGAAGAACGCTAAGATAAAAGAAATAATCTTACTTGGTGTTTTGGATTTGGGGATGATGATGAGAAATGGCAGCGTGTTTGCGGCAGCGTTTAGCCTCTCTCCTTTTATATGTGAAAGCAAAAGATATGGCAAATGATTTGAAAAGACGGGATAATGGGGTTATAACCACCAAAAATCGCGTTATCAAAGCGATGAAAGCGTCTTTTGCGGGATTCAAGCGTTCGTGGGCTAGAAACCGCTCCACGTGGAAGCTTAGGCGATTAGGGTTATGAAAAGGCGGGCTTTCTCCGCCAAAGAAACACCCAACTCGATGGCGATTCGAATGACAGACCGACCTCGGACAACGGGAGTAGCCTCTCTCAAGTCCAGGGGCTTATGGCGATCTGAGGTTTCACTCCCTCCACGTGTCGTCTATCGGTTGGTCATCATATTATAACTCCAGTATATCCATGTCGATGCCAGGCTCGAGGCCAAGGCCATCATATAAAAGCCAGGCTACGACCATCGATTGTCGACGATCGCAAAGTGTGAGATGACAAGTCCATAGGATAGAGTCCACACCGACCTAGCGAGTGTGGGGTAACGAGTCAGAGTCGATCACCGCAAGTCGGCGAGATCGACACCGGGACGAGTCGCGCCACCGGTATCGAGCCCACCCACACGCGATAAGCAGGCAGAGGTCAAGCGCCCATTTAAGGGTGAAGGTGACAATAATACAAGCCGACTTAACCTTAGGGTTTAGGCAAGTATGATCACTATAAATACCCCATTCCGGGAACTACGTAAGGCTTGATTCCTGGAGCATAACAGATATCGTAAGTAATCCAAGATCTGATCTTGGACTCACCAGCATACATAAAATCCACCTCCTCGTTCATCTTTTTGGCATTAGGGTTCTTGTGTGTTCATCACTAGATTAAATTAGGCTCAAATCATCAAGGTGACTTAATTTGTCATCGTCACAAAGACATTAATTAATTTTTTAATCTCGCAAGCAAAGCAAAAAAATAGACACATGGGAGGAGGTAGTAAATTTAAAAATGCCTTCATTTAAAAGCGACTTCATTAACCTCTCTTCATTTAAAAAGTCTCTTCATCTAAAAACCCTTCATTTTACACACAAAATCAAACCCTTTTAAGCGTAATCACTCAAGGTCAAAGCTCTTAAGCAGAATCATCACTGCTGGCACTTTTAAATAAATTTCCTAAATTTTTAATTCCTAGGTCATAAAAAAGAAAAAACACGGCCCAGGTCGATTGACTCTTAATCCAAGCTCGAATTAATTGTTGTATTAAGTTCAACCCAGCCCAAATTTGTTGATACGTAAACATCGAACAACATATTTTTATTTTATTTTTTCCATTAAAAAAAAAAAAAAAACATATATTTACCTTAAACCCTGACCCGAACCCAGCCCTCCTCCTTCAACTGGCCGCACAGCTACATAGGTACGCCGGCGGTCAGCTTCTTCAGCCATAGAACAACTTCTTCTTCTATTCTGCGCCCAACAGCAGCAGCACGTGGTCGGAATTCGGAGGTTCAAAGCTACCTATCCCACCAAGCCACCACTATTCTCCTCCACTGGACCACCACCATTTTTCCCGGCCATCAGCAGCAGTAATCCATCCATACTTCAGTCAGGTGAGCCAGTCAACCATCATCCGACCGTTTTTTCTTCCTCAATTTAAGTGTATGTTAAATTGTTAACAATATGTTAACTGTTTTGTTATGTATATTCAGTAATCAGTGCTGCTAATTGAGTAATTTTAGAGTTTTATTCCCAAAAACAACAACTACTTAGCATATTATGTAGTATTATGTAGTCAGTAGTAGTACTCAGCTCTGCAAGTTGCTAATTCCACACAGTCTTGCTAAATGCAACCTTCTTTTTTTAAAAAAAATTTGATTGCTGAACACTGCCTACTGTTTTATTTGGGGTTTTATTATTGTTTCGTTGGTGATAGAAATTGTGGGAAAAATTGTAATTTGTAGGATATGTATTTAATTTTGGCAATAGAATTTGTTTTTTATTTTTGTTGGAAATCGTTGTTCAACCAGTCTTTGTTTATCGATTACCTAGGCAGTGATGGAGGCGTTGAGAGTTGTTGATGCCAGATTGGTGGCCTACATACACCCGTCAAAGTGCACGGCGATTCAAGAAGCCGTCCTTTATCACCTCAGCACACTGCTATTCAAGTATATTTATTCGTCATAGATATTTTGTTTCATCTCTGAAATCATTTGTTGATCTTTATTCCTTTTGTTCAAAATTGTATTCCGGTTTATCTAAGAAATTGTGTTGCAGGTTTAATGAGGAATTTGATGGTGTGGTATTGGCGTACGACCCAAATGTTGGAAGCAAAGTAGGGAAAATCTTGTCGGGAATTCATTCTTATTTTGGGGTGCCATTCAAAGCAAAGTTGTTGGTTTTTAACCCATTGCCAGACATGTTTGTAGGTTAGTCTGGCAAGTTATGCTATCATTCTCATGTAACTGATATATTTTGAAGTTTGTTTATTTGGATGTTAGTCTATTGAAGTTTGCTTGTGCTTTTTATTTTTCATTTTTGGTGGTGCCTAACCGTTTCTTTCTTTCTAAATTGTTGCATATTATTAGAAGGTGAAGTAAATAAAGTAAGCCAGAGGTCTATTCATGTAATTGTTCTTGGAGTTGCGGCTTGCACCATAGCTGAAGAAGATATTCGTGGAGAGTTTAAGTATAAAAATGTGAGTTATTCGTACTTGATTTTCTTCCTTTTTGAATTTTTTGGGGCTTATTGAGCTGGGTGTGGGGAAAGCATCGGTGCTTATTTATTGAACTATATTGGTAAAGAGTAAAAGTTAATCTTTCCTGGGGCAGAAAGATGGCCAGGAAATCTTTGTCAGTCGCTCTCATAAGAAACATAGGATCAAAGTGGGGAACTTTTTGCGCTTCTCAGTCAAGAGGTAAAACATATGTTCACATTTGCTTAAAGTTTGTTCTTTTACCTGAATACTTGCTGTTTCGCTTACATACGTTTGGTATTGGTCTCTTGTGAATGTTTACGGTCATGTGCTATTGATTTCATTTCATTTGCATGCTTTTCATGATAGTTAATTATTGAAATTTCAAATTAGTGGGGAAAAGCTGACATATGGCTAGCTTATTAGGTTATTGTATAAGCATTAATGGAACTTGATTGTTTATCCAGCTGCCGTTTTTCAGGTTCTGGTATAGAAATGTTAAGCATTTTCATCACATTGTCTGTTGAGTCACTTTGACAATATGATTAGGGTGTTTTTTATTGAACGAAAACTTGATTTTCTTGGACGAATTCTCAGTAGAAATCATTGCAGCTTGTCATGACTAGAATATTTTGATATTGTACAATTTGTACTTGAGTTTCATTCTTCTTTTGGTGGAATGTGCTCCTTTTTTGCTTTACCAAATCCGAACATTGCAGTTGAATCATCAAATTGTAAATCTTTGTAGTTTCGATGAAGAGACACTACACATATGTGGATCATTGATTCCTGTTCAAACTGGATGTGTGGGGTGGTTAGAGAGGCACTCGGAAGAATGGTCACAGCTTGAAAGGTACACACATGCATCAAAAATGGAATTGTACACTTTGAGGTTATGAATTATTTTTGCAATTCGAGTTTGACTTTATGAATATGTAGTACCAGCAAGAAGCGAACAGCAAGTGGTGAAATTGAGGATGTTGCAACACCGAGAAAAGAAACTGAAGAAAAACCGAAGCATGAAAGAGCAGTGGTGGATAATGGAAATGCTATCATTAGTGGTAGTCCCAATAAGAAGCATAAGAGAAGAAAAAGTGTGGCTAAATGAGAATGATGCAGTCTTCCATTTCTCTAGGTAATTTTCTTTGTTTCCAAAACTCTTAAATACATGCCTGGATGGAATTTTTCCAACATGTATTTTTGTGTGTCCTCGGTTTTGCTTTCTTCTTCCTAAACACATCACTGATGACTTTCTGTATATTTGACAGTGACTTGTTGCAGGATTTGGAATCAGGGAGCTTTTATTGTCAAATGTATCGGTGTTTATTTTGAGAGGTGGACGTGGAAGTATAGAAGAACAAAGGCTAGGTTAGTACCTAGAGGAAACTGTGTGTTAGAATTGATCAAATTCGTGATCTGATATAATATATGTATTTTCCATGCTAGAGTTTTGAAAGCTAGTAGTTTTATCTTCATAGGATGCTCATTGTCGATGTATTCAAGAAGGTAGTTTTGTTGGTTGGTTAATTGTTCACATTTTTTTCGGTTATAGTTTTCCATGCGATGGTCCGGGAAGAGGTGCCGGAGAAAAAAGTCTTTCTCTTCCCGTCCCGCATCATACTCGGGCATCAACATATCTTTCTTTCATCCCATTGGTCGCCCGTTTTCATTTCGTGAAAGTCACCGGCAGAGGAAAGGGCATGATCAGGGGTGGGACCTTTCCTCGTGAATTGCCTTTTATGTCTGCAAAGATGAAACCTTCTCGTTCGCCAGCGCCGACATCAAAGGCAATGAAAGACGATTAATGGCTGAGAACTCATCTTAACCGCACTGATCAGGGGTGGGACCTTTCCTTATGAATTGCCTTTTATGCCTGCAAAGATGAAACCTTCTCGTTCGCCAGCACCGACATCAAAGGCAATGAAAGACGATTAATGGCTGAGAACTCGTCTTAACCGTACCGTATTGGCTATGTGTCCAGTTCTTGAATATCAAAGAGATCTTTGTATTCGATTTCATAATATTTGATCATTTTTTATACGCCAAACCCGCAAATGATCCTATGGATCCTTAAAATGGGTCCGAAGACGGATCCAATGACAAAATCATGGTCCTCGGCGCCGTCAGTCCGCATCGTACTTAATAATATCTTGTCGTAATTAGTTTAATCGTCATTACCAATCCGTCTATAAATAGCGGCATATTGAAAATCATAACACATCATGTAACAGAAAAAGCAGACCTGACTTTGTCAATTTATCGACTCCATCTCCATCTTCTTCAAGCCTTGAGTCTGACCACCGTTATTCATAAAAACAACCACACCTCACCGGTGTAATCACGCATGATAAGCCAGATATCCACATTTAAACACCGTTTTCCGCCACCGTGATATTTCCGGAAATATAGATTTTGAATTCAATACTGATTTTTTTTATCGGTTACTTTAAAAGGGTGTCGATTTCTCGAAATCCATGCTTCTTATAACGAAGGGGGAGTATTTTCACAAGGAAAAAAGTTAACACGCCTACTTTTTTCTAGTTTTACCCCTTAATTTGTCGCTAATTGATTCCGACTTACTTCAAATGTGCTTTCTCACCGACATCGAGTCTAGAAAACGCCCAACATCCTGCCTTAAATTCAGTCAAGATAAAATTTATATCTTAATTTAAATTCGATCATGATAACGTATAGGTGTGAAAAAAAACTCACATTTTGTTAAGTAGTTAACAAAATGTTTATTGAATCTTTTTTCTTGTTCTAGAACTTGACTTGTTTAATATCAACTCATTTTCCTTTCAAAAAAATAATATATATATATATATATATATATATATATATATATATATATATATATATATATATATATATCAACTCAAATCTTATGGCCCTCGAAGGCAGTGTTCATATCTCAAGCCATCCGAAAGGCGCGAGAGTTGCACTTAGCATGGCTAAAATAACTCTATACTTTAGCTTAGTTTTTTTTTGCTCTTGTATAGCTTTTTTTATTCGCTTTGAACACTTGTATAGGCCTTCGATTAATTTAAATATCCGGTTTTTACCAAAAAAAAATTATTGCTAACTAAGCATGGACTGCGCGCTAATATCAAAGATGGATTCTTGTTGGGATAGAGATAATACTCCTTTCGTGGAGGCAGTTACCAAAAAATACGTAGATTAAGAAGGTCATTGATTGTTTTGACTTTGATAAGGTAATGACTATAATACCCTTATGGAAAATGGAGTAGATAATACTAGTGTATTTAAGACAGTGTATGGAAAAAATAAAAACATGGATAAGAAAGGAAATGTGCATTAAATTTTGTATTGGAAAATATTATGTCTCACTAATTTAGAACAATTTTTTTTGGCAAGTGTTTAAGTTATTTTGGAACGGAGAGAGTATAAGTTATTCGGAACCACTTCTTGACGATTCAAACGAGTAGCAGCAACAGCCTCTTGATGAGGAATCTCTCGAGCTGCATTGAAATCTTGATTAAGAGTTGAAGCAAGACTTTTTGGGTTTACAATTAAAAAGACAAATATTTATCCTAAATTGTTTGTGTAAATATAGTTGTTTTCTTTAAAACCCTTGGTATCCTGGACGAGCTAGCATAATTAATCCGAAGTATCTATACTAGGCTATAGCATTTAGGAAACTAAATTAACTAATTCAACTACTTCTCGTCATTTTCTCGTTTAAATAACAAATAATTGTAACTCAATTGTTGTAAGGTGTTTGATAAAGTTTTGAGATAGATACACTTATATATTTTCTTAAATGACAATCTATTTTTAAAAATAAAGACAATCTATTATTTTATATTTTTTTAAAAGGCAATGATAAAAAAGGGCATTTTTTTTTAGATAATGCGATGAATTGATTTTTTTAAAGTCAATAATAAAAAATAAAAAAATGAGAAAATAAAAAGCCATTGAGATAATTAGATGATTTTTTTTTTTAAGTAAACAAAATGATAATATTAAAATTTGAGATAATTGATAAAAAGCAATTGAGATGATTAGATAAATTTTTTAATAAGAAGAAGATATTTTTGTATTTAGAAAACAACGTGCAACTGATACAACAGTTTTTTAGACCTTGGGAGTCTAATGCCATTTTGGTGACCACTATAGCACCGGGAGGTCATACCGATAGGCGAATCTGACATTATGATCGTAAGAGAGTCTATATTGTTAGGTCAGGGTACTTTCTGGTCTTATCGTTTGTCGCCCTTCGTCTATGGCGGGCCGACTACTTCCACCGGGGAGAGCAGGTTGTGAAGGAGTTGTTGGCAGCTCCCGATGCAGCCACGCTTTAATCATTTCTTATGGTGCTGCATCCATGATTGTTTTGCTATTGGTCAGGGGGAGGGCATTTGTTTGGCTTGGGGGAGACCCTGGAGACGATGTGTTATGTGCTTTCGAGTGTGAAATGACGACCGAATCTGGAGGGTGTCACTGTTTTACGGGGTTTTAGGGCACATCCGTTCTGCTTCATTTGCAGAGTTCTTTTTACGACTACTCGAGGATCAGAGAGTGCAGGACACCGCGAGATTTGTGTGGCTTATGTGGGGGATTTGGAAGGCGTGTTGGTTTGCGGTTTTTGATGATCGGGCTGTTTACGTCTCTACGGTATGTACGAGATATTTGGCTGCATCAGATGAGTAAGTGGATGTATTGGAGACTTATCGGACGCAGAGGTTGGTCCAACATTTGCCGGACAAATGGACGAAGCCCTCGGTCGGGGTTATCAAAGAAAATGTTGATGCGTCTGTTACGGCAGCTAGCGCGGGGGTTTGTTGCATTTTTCGTGATTCGTCTGGTGCAGTTACTCATTATTTCGCATATCACTCTGATCCAGGAGACCCGGTGGAATATATGGAAGTTAGGCTATTTCCTTGGCTTTGGAAGAAGCACGACGGTTGGAAATTCAGCAACTGGAGGTAGTAAGTGATTGTTTGGCGCGTGTCTCAAGTCTTCACAACCCGGGCATTGATCTTATTGTTCACAGGTGTTTGGTTGCTTGGCCCTTTCTTCTAGTTTTGCTTCCGTTTCCTTTTCTTTCGTTCGGCATGTGGGAAATATCTCAACGCATTTACTTGCTAGACATACTTTGTTAGTTGTTTCTCGGACATCATGGGGCACATTGCCTTCCGATGACGTTTTAGCCGCTTGTTTGACGGATATTGATTAATAAATACTTTTTCCCAAAAAAATGATAATATTAAAATTCGAGATAATTAGATAAATTTTTTTAAAAGTCTTTTTTGAGAAAATAAAATGATAAAGACGTTTTAGCCGTTTGTTTGACGGATATTGATTAATAAATATTAAAATTTGAGATAATTATTTTAAAAGTCAATAATATATACAAAAGGACATCATGGGGCACATTGCCTTCCGATGACGTTTTAGCCGCTTGTTTGACGGATATTGATTAATAAATACTTTTTCCCAAAAAAATGATAATATTAAAATTTGAGATAATTAGATAAAAAAATTTAAAAGTCTTTTTTGAGAAAATAAAATGATAAAGACGTTTTAATTAGTTTGTTTGTGGATATTGATTAATAAATATTAAAATTTGAGATAATTACTTTAAAAGTCAATAAGTTCATTGTTTTTTTTGGATATTGATTAATAAATACTTTTTCCCAAAAAATGATAATATTAAAATTTGAGATAATTAGATAAAAAAATTTAAAAGTCTTTTTTGAGAAAATAAAATGATAAAGACGTTTTAGCCGTTTGTTTGACGGATATTGATTAATAAATATTAAAATTTGAGATAATTACTTTAAAAGTCAATAAACGGATATTGATTAATAAATACTTTTTCCCAAAAAAATGATAATATTAAAATTTGAGATAATTAGATAAAAAAATTTAAAAGTCTTTTTTGAGAAAATAAAATGATAAAGACGTTTTAGCCGTTTGTTTGACGGATATTGATTAATAAATATTAAAATTTGAGGGCCCAACCGGGTTCGAACCGGTGACCTCTTGATCTGCAGTCAAATGCTCTACCACTGAGCTATGGACCCCTATATACCTATTATAATTCGTTGTGTTTACTTAAAATGGATTTCAATCCGACAAATTTATTTTCCAGTTCTCCATCCTCGTCTATTTTGCGAAAGTAACGACGCCCTCTTTCCCTCCCAAAAACGCAGCGGTAACGAAGAGTAGTTTCTGTCGTGGAGATGGCGACTCCACACGGAATTAAACTTGCAATTTATCTTGTTTCATCTCATTTTGGTGATCTCAATTCGGTATTGCTTTCCTAAAATTTGTTTTTTTATTTATTATTTGATTTTATCATCTGGATTGCATAATAATTTTCTTGTATTGACGATTTTTTCAGAAAGTTTGTGAATGTTTACTCCGCAGAGGAACCCTAACATTGGCTCAGATAATAAGATTCACTGAACTCAGCAGAGACAACGTTAGGCGAAGTTTGCTAGTCCTAATTCATCAAAACTGCGTTCAAGCTTTTGCTGTAGAGCAAGAAGGTCGTTTTTTTTTTTTTGAGGGGGGGGCTCTCTTTCTTTTTGAATTGGAGGTATGTAGTTGCCATATGAGTTGTTGATGAACTGACAGCGTTCACCTTGCAGGGGGTTTTGGTGAGGCAAAGAGGATAACTACGAATTATGCTGCTGTATTTGACAACATAATCCATCGTTTGAGGTTTCCTAAGTTCATAGAAATTGTGTCCAAGGAGCTTGGTAAAGAAGTTAGTGTTCTACAAATGAATTGCAGTCATTTTAAACTGTCCTAAGCTCTGACTTTCATTTTTTCCGTTAAATTTATGAAGTGATTTATTCACAAATTGTGTACTAATGAATTTTGGTCATTTTGAACTGATTTAGTGTGAAGGAATCTTCGAGGGTTTACTCCAGCATGGTAGATTGTCTATCAATCAAATTATAGATCGGCAGAAACAGGCTTATAATCGAGGTGATTATTGATTAGTCTTATTGTGCATGTTTTAAATGTTGATTGGCATTACTAGAAGGCTTAATGTTGCTTTTTAATGCTTGGATAATTTGTTATTAGTATTATCTATCTGCATTTGGTTGAACTGATAAGATTAGTTGTAGTCTTATCTATAAACCCTTATTTTTAGTGGATGGAGGAAAGTGTTTAAGAATCGGGTCGCGTATGATATATGGCAACCTTACAGCAATTGTGCTTTGACACCGACATACGGACACATGAACACGGTTACTTCATAGTTTTTAATAACTTGATGATCCTATGACACGTAAAATATAATAAATATGGAAATATGTCTTAATAAATTTCAAAGATGTATGATTAAACAATAAATTATCAAACATTAAGTTATTAGAATTTGAGGCATCCATGAAAAAAAAAACATCAAGACACATGTCAAAAGCGTGTTGGACGTGTTTTGGGCTGAAAAGGTGTTCGGCACATGACATGGCATCCAAATTGATATCTGAATGCAGAAAACTAGAAAGGAGTTGCGCTCAATTAGGGGTTTGATATTGTTATTAGATGTTGTTGGTGTCGTTTGCCCAACTTATTTCATATTAACGCTATGTGTGATATGGGCTTGATTCATTTTCTAGGAAATTTTGACAAGGAGACTATACTAGAAAACTTCAGTAAGCTTGTGAATGCTAGATTTGTGGAGCGGTGTCCTGCTCCTGAACCTTTGGTTCCGCTGCCCAGCACTGAAGAAACTAAAGCAGCAAAAAAGGCTGCCAAGTCTTCCACGGTAGTGACTTTAGCCCTTTTATTTATATTTGATGTAAAACTTTTTCTTTGTGTGTGTGCACTCTAGATGTTGTATGTTTGTCCATGGTTTGAACTGGCATATTGCATTTCAGAAGTCAATGTGGGGTAAGTGGCTTCTGTTTAGCGGGGATTAATTTCTGGGGCTTTTGCAGGTGGTGGATAGTAAATCTCAGACAATGGAATACCGTGCTTTAGTAGCTGCAGCTCCAATAAAGTCGTTAAGGTTTTTAGTTGATATGGATGAATTGAGTGATCCATCGGACAAAAAAAGCGATGAGCAACTGACAAGGTCAACTGGAAGAGAGAAGGTTAAGATTGTACCTATTGTTGTTGTAGTTGCTATTTTTTTTTCCTCTTTGCAATTTTTTTATATTTGTTTTGTCTCTCTATCTGTAGCGAAAATTAGATTCTCTAGAGTCAGATGGAGGGCTACTGGGTCATGAGGAGAAGAAAGAAGTGCTTTGGCGTGCTAATTTTGAAGAATTTGTACGTCGTTTGAGGAATAAGGTGATGCATTTCGCCTTTGAGCTATGATTATAAGTATATATATATTGCTTCCCTAATTTATGTAGATTGTAAACCTGGGAGTTCCCTCTTCTAAAAATAAGGTAAGACTGCATGGTAGGCTTAAATGACCTGGCCCTTCCACACACCTAACTGGCCGGATGCTTCTGTTTACCAGGCTGTCCTTTTCATAAGCTGATAGTTATCTAACTTGATTGTAGTCTGACCTGTGTTCTTTTGGTTTTGGAAATTCTTATAGCTCAAGCGATGCTTATGTAATTACTGAAGTTGTATGTGGTATACTTGGCTGTTATTGTGCAGATGTGCATTGCATTTGTGACATCTCGTCTGAATAAGGAAGCTGGTATTGTCTTAAATGCTGTTCTTGAATTAATTGGACAATCAGAGATGGAAATGTCAAGTGGAAGCGCAGGTGATGTCCATATGTCTTACAAAGCTAATGATTCTTCAATTTTCATTGTCCAAATCACATTGTTTTGAGCTTCATAGACCATTTAAGCATTTCAACTTGATTCTATTAGAGCTAAAAATATATAGGTGCGTGCTTGACGTATCATAAGAACCTGCCCCTTTGCCAAGACGATTTTTAAGCCACAACAAACCGAATGACAATGTAGGCTTCCATTCTCATTGGGCTCAAAATGGTTAAAGCAAGTTAAGTATGACTTTTGCGCCTCAAACTTTTTTTTGGAAGCACTCTTTTATCTTTGTTCTCCTCTTTTTAAGGAGCTGGAGCTGCCGTCCTTGTCGGAACCTTATGCATGGTTCTCATAATTTTTCTTAGAAGTTTTAGAGGTGGCTCCCGTGTTGAAACACTTTGGCCTTCACAACGCTTAGTTTCCATTCTTCCCTCTGGTACCAACCTTAACAACTTGGCCCTCTGCCAAACGGATACCTTCAATCACAACAGACCTACTTAGGATCTATGAAAGCGCCACTTTTCCTATTTGATTATGGGATATCAGTATATTATTATTGTGAAAATCTATCCTTCTTGTAACTGCGAGTTTTTTACATTGTGGTCTGATAAACATGGTATGCTTGTGTGAATGCTGCTCACTCTTTACCTAGAAGATATGTTCAGTCCTTAACATTGGGAATTTTTGGGTGGAAGTAATTTTAAATATTAAGCCCCTAGATCTTAATTATATTTTGAGTTCTGTCAACAAAATTTTCCTCGGTGCTCAGAATGCTTTGTAGGAGTTTCTTATGTAAGTCATGCAGCACCAAATCTACTAGCTTCTGGACATGATTGCAGATTTTGATGCTGCTAATATGTGAATTGTAATTGGTTTTATTTATTTATTTGACAAACGGGGTCTATGTATGTGTTATTGTGCTATTTTATTTGGATATGCTGTGATTCTAATTGTCTTTATTTCTCACCATGCTATCATGCACTCACTTTTATAAGAAACTCAAACTTCAATATGCTTAATGTTAGGAGACGTCGTTCGTTATTTGTGAATGATTTTTGTTGGCCTCTTGGCAACCCGAGAGATTTTATGGTGCAACGGTTGTAGGAAGGTTGTACCAAGTGGCATACATTAGAGCTTTTCATTTTTACTCTCTTTCACATAATACACTTTTATCGTGTGTGAGAGGTTAGAAATGAAAGGTTGTAATGGATGCCACTTGGTACTACCTTTATACAACGGTTGTATTGTAAAATTTGTCAACCCTTTATATGACTTATTCGTGATGGGGCATTTTTTATTCATAAAATGTGTAAATTACCCGTCTCCTCAACAACTTAAGCTTTTGTGAGAGACAATGATTCAACATGGTATATGTTACATGTCTTATTAACAGCTTAAGTTTTAGGTGAGTTTTTTAATTTATATGGTATCAGAGCACGAGCTTAGGTGTTCAAACCTCATTGGCCCTGTTTATAGGACAAAACTTACTATTGGGTATGCTAATTTTGTTACAACAAAAGCTATTACTACTGTGCATGTTAACTGTGCTACATCAGGTCTACTCTTGTTCACGTGGTGGAAAGCTCACTTGTTAGATATAAATGTAATTTTTTTTAAGATATAAATGTATATATTACCGAATCGATAAGAACGTAAGATTTTAGGTGGGTCGTTAATATATCAGACCTCATTCTTGTCCCAATTAGGAAAAAAGGCTATTATTGTTGTTGGGCATGGTAACTTTTCATTAAAAGAAAAACCATGACTATTGTTGGGCACAAACTTTGTTACATAGTGTCTACGTATTGATAAGCTTACACGTGAGAGGGTGTGTTTAGATATTAGTATCTAAATGACACGTCTCCTTAATTGCTCTTTTAGGTGAGTGTACTTATTTGACCACTTACGAAAATTGATGTAATGATCATACTTTGATGAACACTTGATCCCTTAATGGCTGAGATCTCAGATTCACAGACTTCTTATTCTTGGCCTGCACGTAATTATTGTTGCCATTGTGCTGTACGTCTTTTTACACTTGTATTTTTATTTTTTTCTTTTTCAGATTCATTGCCAGTAGAAGGTGATATTTATGATGAGGTTATGAAGAATGAAGCTGCTGTTAGCATGGATAGAGACAGTGTCAACTTTATCATTTCTCAGCTAGAAAGTCAAATGCTCTTAACATGGGGAGCAGACAGAATTTACAGAGCTGGTATGCACACACACAACACAAACACACACACAAGCACATATTATATATATATATATATATATATATATATATATATATATATATATGGTCAAGAATTAAAGTTTTAAAAGAAAAATAGAGCGAATCACAGTTCTGAAATTCAGAGCATTTACTATGATCAACCATCTGAACACTTGCAGATTTGAAGAAGTTCATCAAATTGGCTCAGATGGAAGAGGTATTTTGTGATTTTTAATTTTTTTAAAATTTATTTGGAGCAATCTTAACTCCTACATAATTCCCCTTTTTTCTGCCTGTGAAATAATGCAGGTAGAATCCATCGTGTTGAAAAGGTTCGGAAGAGAGTCCTATCGCATATTTAGGTTATTGTCAAAAGCCGGTCATCTGCTTGAGAGTGAGAAGGTATTTTTAGGTCTACCTTGGTTTTTGTAAACACACAGAATTGAATTAAAAATTAGTAATGCATCTAATCTTTTTTCATTCCCCTGTTTCAAGATCGCGTCTGAAACATTTGTTGAAAAAAAAGATGCTATGAAGATCCTTTATACCCTATGGAAGGGTGACTACATACAGATGGAGGTACGTTTTCTGATTAACTTCCTGACACTATATCTTTATTGGAGGGGGGGTTTCATTTGGAAGGAAAATGAAAGAATAATGCATTGAATTCTTGTTTTCCAGAAAGTTAATGTTTCTGGAGCAGGTCGGGGAACACATTTCTCATTGTGGAAAGTAAACGAGCACTCTCTTCAGGAACAGGTGCTAGATGAAATGTACCATGCTGCGTTGAACTTGAGACTCCGAATTGCACATGAGTTGGATCAAGAAAAAGAGGTTTTTGTTTGAAACTCAGATTTCATCGTTATTGCTAATTATGTTTAGTCTGTAGATTATTGTTTTGACTAGTGATAATGAATGTGTTTTTTTTGTTGATAAAGCTGCTAAGAATACCGAAAGAGAAGATAGTAGGGGATATGGAGAGAAGGCACAAGCGATTATTGAAACTGAGGTTCATTCTGGAATCATCTTTTATGGACCTTGATGATGCTTTGATGCTCTTCAATGGCTTCTAGATGGCAAAGGCTTTGAATTTTGACACAATTTATATTTTCATTCACCTTGTAATTTATATTACTACTTGTCTTGTAGTTTTATCAGTGTCTGGATGTTTTCAGTTTTTTTTTTTTTTTTTTTTTTTTTTGAGTTTTCTTTTATGGATATTAAAAAGGATGTTTTTTTTTTGTTTTTTTTTTATTTACTTTATTATTGAATCGTACCTGAAAAAATAGGAGCATGAAATTTTCCTGATTTTTCTATCAGCTTCATGGCACTACAAATCCTATGGACGGGTCAGAAACAATCATAAACCAAATATTGATTTAGACAATAATTTACATAGTGTTTTTTTTAACATAACCAATGAATGTAAGGGATATAAGTACTTTCTCTTTTGTTTAGTGTTTTTTTTATTCGTACTAGTAAAATACATGTGCATCCGCACGTGGTATTTATCCTTATATCAATTATGTATATAAATTAGAAAGAAATGCTTAAAATCCACTTTATAATACAAAATAAATAAACAGGACAACACAATTTGAAAAATTTGTAAAAAAAGACAAAATAATTTTTGATGGTCCAAAATACCTTTCATTACAACGAAATTCTTTCACAAATTCATCGATTGCAAACAACAACCATTAACATCGAAGATTTACATAGATTCTTACACGATGGGTAAAAAAAGGAGCTCTGACAACAACAGCGAAGAAGGAGATGGAAAACAGCCAGGGTATATCTCAGAACTGAAATACTGAGGAATTTTCGCATTCTCTGTTATATCTTGCAAATTTGAACTATATTCTACTAGTCATATGAAATTATTACTGCAAAATCACTAATGCATGTCAGATTTCTCCTTCTATGTTGTTTAATTTCTAAGAAGTTTGAACATATTGCATAATTGTTACTTAGAATTCATAGTAATCAATAATTAATTGAATGTTACTGCAGTGTTACTGTATGAGAATGTCATGTATATACTGATTTGTTGATAATGTGAAAGAGTAATGACAATTGCTATTGTTACTGATATTGTTAATGATAATGTTATCGACTATGGATGCGTTAATGTAAACATTACAGGTCAGTGTAAAATGGTAGACACTAAAGTAGTGTTAATGCTAAATATCTTAATAATCAAACCTGTGTTACTACGTGAAAAGAAAGATCTAGTAATAAAGAAGGCATTGATACTGTTATTGAGCATGGATGTGTTCAAAATGAGAATTGTTGTGATATTGCATCTGAAAATCTACTGAATATGAATTTGTTACTGTAAATATTAACATGTTGCTGAAAATTATTTGAAATTGCAGGTACAAATTGCAATATCGGTCAAACTTGAATGCTATACAACAAATATTCGAGGAAATCCACGAGGATCTGAAACAAACACACCGTGATGCAATCAACAAAACTCCATTCAAGCACATGTTGAATTCACTCAATAAAAGAAGAAGTTATTAACAAGAAGAGAAAGAATGACTTGATGGATGTATTTATAAAGTCATGCGATAAAAAGAAACAAAAGTTCAACTTCGGTGGTCAATTCTACATGCCAACAATATTAGATATCAAACTGAATTTGGGATAGAGGATGGAATTGAAGAAGTTGGCAATATCATACATCATCAAAAGGGTGAAACGGTTTTAGAAAAAAGGCACTTTAAAAAAGTAACTAGACTAAGTGCACACATAGTGAAACTTAGAGTGAAGGAGTTGGTCGAAAACAAGGACCAACAATCTATTGATGACAGTATCAAGCTACTATGTCTAATACTTATACACACAACCTTCTTTCCAAGTACATAGGCATATATAGCATTGGGGTTCCTATACTATGTTGATGACATTGATACATTAAATTCTTATAACTGGTCACAACATATATCAGACGAACTCATAGATGGCATAAATCATGGTTGGAAACATCCAACACAAGTGAATGGATGCACTATGTTGTTACCTATATGTTTCTTTTCCTTTCATGCTACTTGTCTTATGTCATGATCGCGTTAAAAGACTAACAAAAATTATATTCAGTGCAGTATTGGTTTTGTGAGCACTCACATGCAATTAAAGAGAGGAATACAAAGGATAGAGAAAAAGAGCCAACAAAGAAGGGAATGAAATGACTTTCATCAAAGGGAATCCCTAGAATTTCAAAACGGGGCACCAAAGAGCTTGAGAAACTAGTTGTGCCAAACAAGAAGGGACATCGAGGAATTCTTTACAATAAGGATAAGAAATGGTAAGATATCATACATTTTCACAGTTACAGCTACACCAAAGTTACACCAATTCACAGTAGCGGTAACAGTAACAGTTTAGCAATTTACGCTAATGTCCTAACATAAGCTCTATTTGATGCATTGTAGTTCAACAACAAAGAATTGATTCCTACAATTGCTGAGACATGCACAATTAGAGGCTTGAATGAAAAAAAAAAGAGGAAGAAGAAGAAGATTATATACAGAATCAGAAGATGGTTCAGAAGATCAAACGGGGAAATTCTTGATGAAGGGTGTGAGATTATTTTTAAGAAAATATTGTTAAGGGCACAACACCATTAATGATTGCAAAAAACTCAAGAACATGATTTATAGAAAAAAATGTTTTTTTGGGGGTTGAGTAGGGTCTGGAAAATTTTAACGGAAGAGGAGGGGGCGGGTGGGTGGATGTGGTGTTTTCTTGGAAAAACACTTTTTTAGAGCAGAAAAAAGAATCAGGATGTGAGAGGGCGCGGTGATGTGAGCGCGGATTGTTTTTATGTGTTTTTTGTTAAATGTTATTTCACACCCTCCACTTTCTTTCTTTTTTTGGGAAGGGCACGTCCTTCACTTGATATATCTTTAAAATCACTCTCCACCATAACTCTTCTCCTAAAAATTATTAAAAAATGTTGTGCCGCTTTCCGAATAAAAGAATGTTGTGCCCGTTATAATAATTTTTAAACTTTCTTATATATATTTTTTTAGTGTTATTTGTTAATAACGACATGTTTTGAGACTTAATTAGACACTTAAAACACACTCAAAAGATCATTAGTTATAAAGACAAAACAATATTTGTTGGACAAAATTAACCCCTTCTCTTTAAATTATTTTATTTCTCTTCCAGCCCCAAAAAAAAAAAGTTGTCTTCCCCACTCAATTCCCTCTGTACTCTGATGCACACAGCACCGCCTAATATCAGCTCTTTCACTCCGTTACGTCATTTGCCTCCTCCTTTGAATCTCCATTGGCGTCCAAGCTTTTTCCAGGTATAAAAGGCTAGAAGGAGTAATATAAGCCATGGATAAATTTGGATCGCCTTACGTTAGGAATCAAAACGGCTCATTCAACTACCGAAAACTGGACCACGATTAACTGAGGTTGACGAACGGTGGTGACTTCTCCTTGGGCGGTTCGTCTACCTTGAACGGTCGATATGATTGTATAGATGCATTGCATATACTGATTATAAAGAAAATTGGTGCTTTATGTAGTAGGCAAACTAGCACCTGCAATATTGTTGGTAAGCTACAAGCAGTTAGCTGCAACATTGTTGTGTCTTTTTTCTGTCAATTTTACTTTCAGGTTAGTGTTCCATTCTTTTCTACCACTGACTGATATGTCCAAGAGGCTCCAGTTTGTTTTTGTCACAAGAGTAGGCTATTTTTCTTATAAATCATTAGACATTTTTTCCAAGAACATATTTGAGGTTGATTTAAATTTCACTGCAAACCAAACAAAATTTTTTCTTCTTCCAGAGCATGTTACTAGCTTCACTTATTTGATCTGCCTGTTGCAGCTAGTATTAGGCCACCAATTTACCATATAACAAAAATATGCGTGAAGTCGGGATGAATTCATAGAAGATATACAGCCTTAGGTCAATTTCAATTGTTCCTGGAAATCAAATGTTACTTGTTACTGCATATCTGACATTTCTTTATTTATATTGTTGTTGTGAAACGCACATATGATTGCCGATGTCACTACATAAAATGTTGATGTCACTGCATATTTGATTGCCGATGTCACTGCATAAATTGTTGATGAAACGCATACATGATTGTTGATGTCACTGCATAAAATGTTGATGTCACTGCATATCTGATTGCCGATGTCACTGCATAAATTGTTGATGTCACGCATATATGATTGCCGATGTCACTGCGTAAAATGTTGATATCACTGCATATATGATTGCCGATGTCACTGCATAAAAATATGAATTAAGGTGAAAGATTTATGTTGATCGTAGTTTTATATCAAACGATATAGCCATTTTAAGTCGATTTTATGAAGAAAATAAACTGATTTTATGAAATTAAGTCGGAAAAATATCAAATGTCATCACGGTGTTGCTTCATCAAATGTCACTGCATCCCGGTGGTTTATGCATCGCGGTGTCTCTGCATCGGGGGAGGCCATTTCATCACGGTGTCTCTGCATCGGGGGTGGCCACTGCATCGCGGTGTCACTTCATCGCAATGTCTATGCATATAAGATTGCCGATATCACTACATAAATTGTTGATGTCATTCATATATGATTGCTGATGTCACTGCATAAAATATTGATGTCACTGCATATCTGATTGCCGATGTCACTGCATAAATTGTTGAAGTCGCGCATATATGATTGTCGATGTCACTGCATAAAATGTTGATATCATTGCATATATGATTGCCGATGTCACTGCATAAAAATATGTATTAAGGTGAAAGATTTATGTTGATCGTAGTTTTATATCAAAAGATATAGCCATTTGAAGTCGATTTTATGAAGAAAAAAAATCAAGTTTATGAAATTAAGTGGAAAAATATCAAATGTCATCATGGTGTTGCTTCATCAAATGTCACTGCATCCCGGTGATCACTACATCCCGATGGTCTCTGCATCGTGGTGTCTCTGCATCGGGGGTGGCCACTTCATCGCGGTGTCTCTGCATCGGGGGTGACCATTGCATCGCGGTTTCACTTCATCACGATGTCTCTGCATATAAGATTGCCGATATCACTACATAAATTGTTGATGTCATTCATATATGATTGCTGATGTCACTGCATAAAATATTGATGTCACTGCATATCTGATTGTCAATGTCACTGCATAAATTGTTGATGTCATGCATATATGATTGTCGATGTCACTGCATATATGATTGTCGATATCACTGCATATACGCAGGGCCGACCCTGTGGGTAGGCCCACCAGAAAGTAAAAAATTTTAGGGCCCCCAGAAAAATTGAGCCCAATGGTATATCTAGTTTGGTATTATAAGCCCAAGTGCCCAACCCCCAAAAATCTGTTCGAATACCTTTTTTTTTTGGTAATTTTAATAAAATACATAAATTTTGGCCCGAAAAATAATTTTTTGGTATTATAAGCCCAAGTTCCCTCTTAAACATATTTTTTTTTTTACAATAATATAATCTTGTAATGTTTATAATATTTTAGTTTGTGTTACATTTTGTTTTTTGTTTTACCAATTTAAGAGGCCCGATTTTTTTTTTGGCCTTAGGCCCTGGATTCCACCGGGACGGCCCTGCATATACGGTTAATTAATCGGGGTGGTGACTGCATCGCGGTGGTCATCGTGCGTCAATGATAGTTAGTGTCGGGTGGTGCATCGGGGGTGGTCAATGCATCGTGGTTGTCAGTGCATCACGGTGTCATTTCAAGCGGTGATCGCGATCGTCGCAGTCGATGTTATGAAAAAAAAAAATCATCATCATAAAAAAAAAAAAAAAAGGCGATTTATGGATCTAGATCTATATAATACACGTAATAAAACATTAAATCTACAATCTACAAGGTTTTTTTTTTAGAACATTCTTTCTTGGATCTGGAAAATCCAGTTGAAGAACTTATAAAGGAAAGATTTATTTTTAAGATGTGAAATTAAATCCAAAATACGATCTTTTTCAATAATGATCAAGCAAAAAAATTATGGAAGGAATTTATAACCCTCCGATAGAGAAGGTCGGAAAAATCTCGCAGAAATTTTCCTTTAACTAAATAGTTAAAAATTTCTTCCATACCAATTTCAAGAATTCGAAATTCTCAGAAGTGTATTCTAAGGCAGGAGAAGCTCTCTTTATATAGGAGAGTAAAACTTAGCCTCCAAGGATTTTACAATTAACACAAAATCAATTATAATAATCCTAGTAAATAAAGATAATCCCAAAATATTCCAAAACAAATCAAGAATATTCATATCTTTATTATTTACCATAAATATTTATCCAATAAATATTTTTATGCATAATGTCTTTTAACACACAAGAAAACTAATTCCTTGTTAAAAAACAATCACATGGGCGAAATTTGTATATATTGACCTAGTCAATATTAATTTTTGCCATTACACAATAATTAAGTAAGATTATGGAAAATGTCTTTTCCATATATTTAATTATTTAGCCCAACTAATTTAATAATCCACTAAACAATTAATTCACATATCGTTTTAATAAAGTCCAACATGAACTAAATCAATATTATTAGGATTCGACGTCCGAGAAATATACATGCTATATTAGGAGGCACGTCGGGATATGGACTAATAATCAGTGGCTCCGATAAATCAAATAAATAATTATCGATGAAGCAGAATAATTATATTCGATAAATCAATCACAGGAATATGCCACCATAATCCGTGATTGCACTCTCCGATTATAAGATTATATTTATCTCCTCACGAGAAAGTAATAAGCGTCCATCGATATAATCATTTCATATGGATTAATCCTCCATGAAGATCGTTTCATTCTAAATCGGAAGTTACCGTTAACCCTTTTCCGAACATCTTGTCCTTACTTACCATTAACCCTACAGTGATCAATAATTCAAATAACTCACTTGGTAGCTAATCGGTGTAATATGAATCCCATAGATCGATCAATGCTCAGGATTAACTCATAAAGGAAGGCGTTCTATCTACTTCCATAAATGGAAGGAATGGATTCCGTATCTGTGATAACACGGACTACTCACTCTCAATCCATACAATGCCAAGATGGGGTAATTCGGATCACAGACTCGAGTGTAATCCTTAACCGTCAAGTCAAACCTCATCATCGATTCAAGCGGTTGGATTGTGATCACCTCGAGATTAAGATATATCCATAATATGATCATCTAATGATTCGATAAGACTTCTCAATTACGGAATTATATTGAGAACTCGGATCAAATCGGTCAAATTACTATATGATATATCTATCATATATAAATGCCCCATTAGGTTCCTTTAACCGAAAGTCGGATAAGACGATCACACCTATCGTGTTATGGCGCATTAATAAATGCGTTAAAGGGAGACCCGATACTCTCGATTAACTTTACTACGGACTAATTGTATTTTAAGTACATCTTCACTAACTCAATCCTCCCGTGTATATCTCATACCTTGAGTTAAAGTGATTACATAAACGATATACTCGGGGTTTTACGTAGTGTAAATACTATTGTCACATCGGTGATTATGAGAATAATAAATATGAATAATAATATCATTTCATTTATTAAATAAAACAATTACAAAAATTGTCTTTCGGGCATCACACACAACAATCTCACTTGCACGTAAAAGCTTGTGATTAATTGTTTTAGAGCACACACTATTATTTAAAACTCTGACAAACTACATCTCCCACTTGCTCTAAAGCAATGAGACTCATCCCGTATTTTAGTACCCACAAAACTTATCATAACCATTTGATTCCAAAGTACTCCGAGTATGCCGTCGTAGGATAGGTTGACTCGGGAGCACTATATCTGAATGTCATGGTCTTAATTCAGGTTGTCGGCTGCGATCCGAATAAGCGTCGCGGTCCAAATCATGTGGTACTTTCCCGATATGCTCTTGAACTCAAGTGATTTGGAAATCCTTATAAGCTACCCCTTCATCGTTTGCACAATGATGTGGTATCGGCTTTCAAATCTGGAATGACTCCAGGATATGGAAAGGAAATCCTTAAGCTATATCGCCTCTCTGGCTACTACGAAGCCGCTAATCACCAACTAGTTAAAGTCGAGTTGGCGTTCTTGTCGATTTCTCCAGGCAATAGCTTCAACAAGAGTAAACAGAGCC
This sequence comes from Gentiana macrophylla, assembly GCA_026214975.1. Lineage (NCBI taxonomy): Eukaryota > Viridiplantae > Streptophyta > Magnoliopsida > Gentianales > Gentianaceae > Gentiana > Gentiana macrophylla. The sequence goes on from CM047806.1 coordinate 20,596,392, forward strand.
GAGATCGACTTTAACGATCATCCTCAATCGACTTAAAGTCAAAATCGGTGTATCACACATATCAAGCTCATACATGAATATGTCCGCATATTATTCCTCGTTCTCTCAAGATACTAAAGGACATACTAAACTTGCTTTGTTAAGCTGCCGAATCTAAGATTCGATCAAAATTAACGTTCAATAACGACCATCTCTTGTCACAAAGAGAATCCATCCATTTCTCTTTATCAAGAAGATTTAGAGAGTCATTCCTGAGGCATAGGGTAGAACTTCCTCGTTCAATGTTGCATACACAGATGCATCATCTTAACCAATAAGATGGATGGGAAACCAATGGTGATTCTAATGAATTCGACCGAGTCAAACTCTTCGAATGTTGTCCAAATCTACATTGAGAAGAATTGTGGCATTGTCGGTCGACTTGAGATAACACACCCGTGTTGAGTCCAGTGTGGCGTTATCCTTCACAAACACTAATATACATGTATATATTCACTTTCTTGTACTAAAATTGATATCCGATTCTACACAAGACTTATCAATATGCACGGTCAAATCCATATATTATAGAAATATATGACTTCGATGACCAAGAGGTTTGCTTTTATCCACTGAAAGGACATAAGCCTGTGATAAATCATCACGTAGCTATAAGTTCATAAGGCAATACCATACATTCGAATGAATCGATTCCGTTTGTTTGGCAAGAAAACCCTATTTTCTCGCTTTTGAGCGAAATCATGAATTACCGAATTCATTCTACTTTTCCGTGTAGATCCAATTACTCCACTTTGGGCTGAGACACTCAGGTGGTTCTACAAGAGTATGAAACGACTCACTGAGTACCAAACTCCATTCGCAGGGTTATGGCTTGTAAACCAACCTCTATTATCGAGAATCTATATCACAAAAGAGCCAGTTTATCGGTTTTCATTTCTATTTTATGATTTTCCAATTTCTCAATTTGAAAATCTCTCGTGTAAATAAATAAAAAACAACAAATCATAGAACTCCCACTAGTTCATCGATTCCAAATATCGCCCAACTAGCGACATGTCATGACTTTCGGTTTTCAATTAGAAGCGTTACGTGTGTAGTCAATTACACTTTTCTAATGTTCTAGAAAAACAATAAATCATAAAGCTCCCACTAGTTCATCAATTCCAAATATCGTCCAACTAGCGACACTTCATGATTTTCCGATTTTTCAATTAGAAAATTACTCGTGTAATCACTACACACTTAAAATTCACTAAAAGAATTTCAAAGTCCGAAATCACCTTTGATCAAACTAAGTTTGTCTCCCGTTTAACACGAATGACATTAGTGACATACCCATATGTCACTCTGGTTTTAAAAGGCTTAAGAGAAAATATCTCTTCCGAAAAATAATTGCATTATCGATTAACTAGTTCAACGTCCTAGTTACTTTCCACTTTTTAATGAAGTCAATACTAGTCAATTATAAATTTTAAGCAATTTAGTAAGGGATATAATCTGTAAATAAAATAGCATATATTAATTCAAGTTTAACACTACTATATTATTTTATTTTAGGAATTGTAAACTAAAAGTAAGTCTACTCTACCATTCCAAGGTTTTAACCTTGCATCTCGATGCGCGCCGTAGTGGTAGGTCAAAGAGATCAGCGGTTAAATCAATGAATAACTTGTGAGAATCTGGACATCACGAGAATCGAACATCCCTTTATTCATTGACTACCTTCCTTTTAGCCTAGAGTATTACCAAAAATACCCTTGATGAGTGTGACCTACTATATCGGATCTCTAGATGCATGAGTGTGCCGTCGTAGGATAGGTCGGTGACCCGGCAGTACCCGAAATCCTATCCTTTCGGAGACCAAGCCATGAATGTTGATAGGGGTGAACACCATCCGTAGGGGCCGAAATCAAAGCGCCCATGGCGGCGTCACCCTTCTCTCACTTACTTGCATCTATAGTAGAGGCCGTGGGGTTGGGTGTCGCCTCCCCGCTCCCACTCAATATTTTGGAAGTGGTGGTGGGTTAACTAACCACGTCTTTTTGATGTTAACATAAAAGCACATAAAATCAAGGATTCAGAATGGTGTGTCGGTAGCGTAAGGCAAGCCTACCCTTCCTATTCGTTGGAACATATGTGATGATCGGACGAAATCGGGTCAAGAGAGCCCTATTGAGATTAGAAGGAATCACCCCTCCTCTCGGTTTGGCTTAGTCTTGCCGGACCCCGTGCATACATCACACTAGGAGGTTAAGTCGTTTGGCGGCTTCGATTGACCACCCAACCTAAAAGCGAACCGTTTTATCCAAGACTTATTGTTCTTTTACCATCATTCAATCTAAGACACTACGCTACTGAATTGAAAGCGTGATCTCGTTTGACTTTTAAGGCGGTTCTGAGAACACACACGAAGGCTTGCTAACGATTTCATAACCCGTCCTCGGATCTTTAATTAGTTACTAAATTAATTAATTACCACGTATTAATTAAATTTCAACTAATTACGCTGAGTTTGTATACATGCCTATTTTAATTACCAAAATTAAAATTCTACATGTATGCATGGAGTGGATTTATGATATGATGCATGTCATGGCATTTCGGTTTTATATCTATTTTATGATCAAACACATAAAAATAAATGCGGAAAATTTAAGCACCGAGATGGATCGTTGGACTTCGTATCTAATCTATTAGAAAATAAAAAACAACCAAAACCCTAACCAGGGTTTACTACTTTCTAACTAAATCTGCGGCTGTTGTTGAATTCTTGACGATCGGCATACCAAGCGAACTCGGATCGGGGCGAAACTTTCCAGATCTTTTCTTCACTTCTCGAACTCCAATATGGACGGTTGGATCGGAGCTTTGACTTGTCAATTTTCTCCAGTTAACCGCCCAACTTGCTGCTGAATCTAACTTTGACTGCACCGCATCAAAGGACTTCCTAAGGCAGATCTGGAATCGAGATGAATCCCGATCGACCTGAAATTTTATGGTACGTCCAAAACTCCAATTTGATCAATCTGAACGGTCGGATTTTCGTTTCAACGGTCCAAACTCTCCCAGAAAATCGAGGAAGTCACAGGTAGTGTATCTGTGAATCCTGCGTTTTTCTGTTACAGCAACCTCTTCGCAGCATCAAACGGATATCGAAACGGACCCTGATCGACGCCAAAATTTGTGGAGTTGATCATCTTCTTCTAATCTTGATTCTGACCGGAGGGATCTTCGTTTCAACGGTTCGATCAACAGGAAAAGCAAAAATACTAAACAGCTACAAACTAGATCTATTTCTTTGGAAATTAAAAACTTGATAAAGATAAATTACATAATTTCTATCTTCATATGAACGAATTTTAAATCATTCATATGAGTGTCTAATAGATCTAACGGGTAAACAATGCCAACACCAATCCATCTCTTTAACCACAACAATCGTAGCATTCATCATAAAATTTTGAAAATAATAAAATTAAAAGCGAAAATAATGCGATCTACACACGATATTAAACTCCTTAGATCTAATATTTTATACGAATAAATATAGATCCCCCATCTCCGATACCACTGTTAGGAAAATATTATCGCAACGGAGGCGATTTATGGATCTAGATACATATAATACACACGTAATAAAACATTAAATCTACATCTCTGAGGGTTGTAGAGCATCATCTTGGATCTCAAAATCAAGTTGAAGAACGCAAAGGAAAGATTGCAAGAAGATGTGAAGAGCACCACGATCTTAGCGCACGTGTGATCCAGCGATTAAATTGGAAGGAATTCTCATTCGAACCTCCGAGATATCTTCTGGGAAAAATGCCAAGATTTTCCCTAGACTATGGCCGAAAAATTTCTTCCTCTCAATTACTAAGGGAATCGAAATTCTCAAGTGTATTCTAAGGAGGCAGGAGGCTATTATATAGGAGAGTAAAGCTTGCTCTCAGGATTTTACAATTAACACAAAATCAATTATAATAATCCTAGTAAATAAAGATAATCCCAAAATATTCCAAAACAAATCAAGAATATTCATATCTTTATTATTTACCATAAATATTTATCAAATAAATATTTTTATGCTTATGTCTTTTTAACACAAAACTAATTAATTTGTTAAAAACAATCACATGGGGAAAATTTGTATATATTGACCGCAGTCGATATTAATTTTCTTAATTCTGTGATAATTGAAGTGAGATTATGGAAAATGTCTTTAAGTATATTTAATTATTTAAGCGCATTAATTTAATAGTCATTAAGCGATTAATTCAGCATATCGTTTTAATAAAGTCAGCGTGAACTAAATCAATATTATTAGGATTCGGCGTCCGAGAATATACATGCTATATTAGGAGGCGCGTCGGGGCCATGGACTAATAATCGGTGAACTCGATAAATCAAATAAATAATTATCGATGAGCGAGAATAATTATATTCGATAAATCAATCACGAGAATATGCCACCATAATCCGTGATTGCAGCTCACTCCGATTATAAGATTATATTTATCTCTCACGAGAAAGTAATAGCGTCCACTGATATAATCATTTCATATGGATTAATCTCCATGATCATTCATTCTAAATCGGGAGATTCCGTTAACCTTTTGAACATCTTGTCTACTTACCATTAACCCCTTTAGTGATCAATAATTCAAATAACTCACTTGGTAGCTAATCGGTGTAATATGAATCCCGTGGATCGATCAATGTCTGAGATTAACTCATAAAGGAATTAATACATCATCTACTTGTAAATGGAAGGAATGGATTCGTATCTGTGATAACGCGGATTTTTCCATTCAATCAGTACAATGCCAAGATGGGGTAATTCGGATCCATGATTCGGTGTAATCTTAACCGTCAAGTCAAAGCGCCATGCGATTAAGCGTTTATTTGTGATCACCCGGGATAAGATATATCCGTAATATGATCATCTAATGATTGATAAACTTCGATTCACAGAATTATATTGAGAACTTCCGGATCAAATCGGTCATTACTTATATGATATATCGGCCCCATTAGGATAAGAAGAAAGTCCGGATAAGGCGATCGCGCTGTCGTGTTATGGGCGCATTAATAAATGCGTTAAAGGGAGGCCGATACTGCCGAATAATTGTATTTTAAATACATCTTCTAATTCAATCCTCATTGTATATAATCTGCTTTGAGTTAAGTGATTACATAAGCGATATCTTTCGGGGTTTTACGTAGTGTAAATCTTTTATTATATCGGTGATTATGAGAATAATAAATATGAATAATAATATCATTTCATTTATTAAATAAAGCAATTCTTACAAAATTATCTTTCAGGCGTCATGCTGTAAGCGATCGTCGTCGATTCATCGCGGTGGTCGATAAAAAAAAAAGGTCCAGGGCAAAAAAAAAAAAACACAAATACATGAACAAAACAAAACTAGCGCTACATTTATTTTGATGAACAAAGCTACAGAGGTGTTTTTTTTTCTTCTTTATTAAGGGTATTTGGATATCTATCTAATTTTTGTCCTTATAACTAAATATTTATTTTTAATATTTTTTTTACCTAATTAAATCCAAAAAATCGTCTTTTTCAATAATTATCATTTTTAAAAAATTATAGAATATTTATAACCTTTTTAATAAATAGAGAAGGTCTCGTACGCTCGCAGAAATTTTCCCTTTAATAAATAGTTAATTAATGTCCCATACCCTTCATATAAATTTTCCCAAGAAAAAAAAGTAAAAAAGCCGCCAAGTTTCAGTTGTCAGACAGTCCATTCCCTCCCAAATCTGGAAAATTCGCGGTACAGGGAGAGTGTGTGAAACCCTAGAAACTAGGAAGAGCTTAATCATGGGAACATCTGTACAGGTTACCCCTCTGTGTGGAGTTTACGACGAGAATCCGCTCTCTTATTTGGTTTCCGTTGATGGCTTCAATTTCCTCATCGATTGCGGGTGGAATGACCACTTCGACACCTCCATCCTTGAACCTCTATCTAGGCACTTACTTCTTTTTGTCATTTTTTGTTTGCCTTTTTATGCTCAATCCCTACATTGTCATGTTTCCTCTGTGCACTTGTGGCAACTCTAAAATCTGTTTTTTATTAACTGCAAACTATAGTAATATGCGGGGGGTGGGGGGGGGGGGGTTGCACAGGCACTTGTTAGTTAACGTGAGACTGAGCTTTGTTTTGAATTGATGCATTGATTTGAACTTCTACATGAAGGGAATCGTCAAATAAATGATAATGTTTTGTCAACTTTGTTTCAATCACTGAAATCTATTCTAGGGCAGTTGATAATTCATCTATCGTTTCTCTGTAAGATGGTCTAGCTGCTCGCCAGCTTATGTACTAGGATTATGCTTTGGAATTGTATATTTTATTAGGTCTTATTATTATTTAATTTTTTGGAGTGGGTAACTCCAGTGACTTGACGGTGAGCGTGATTTGGAGTGATTTTCTGTGACGTGGTGGCAGTTAAACTGCAAACGTAATTTGTTCTCCACTCGAATCACTTGCTGAAATCTGTATTTGATTTTCAGGGTGGCTTCAACTGTGGATGCAGTATTGCTATCACATTCAGATACTCTTCACCTGGGTGCTTTACCATATGCGTACAAAAAACTTGGACTATCTGCACCTATTTTTGCCACAGAGCCTGTGTTCAGATTAGGCCTATTGACCATGTATGATCATTATCTCTCACGGAAGGTGATAGTTTGTTTTATTTTGCTGATGTTTGCTTATCTTGCAATAGCCCTTAGTACACGTGACCAGAGTTTATTAAAGGGTTTCTTTGGCTCAATTAACTGAAGGTTTGTTGGCAAAAGGGGTTGACGTGTGACCAGAGGTTGTGGGTTCGAGGTGTAGGAATATTTTTTTTTATAGAAATATAAGGCAAGGCTACCTAAAGCAGCCCTAAACGACTTAAACCTTCACGGACCAAATGTAGATGCTTCCATGAACTGAGCGCTGAGCTGCCCTTACCAAGTTATGGATTATTGAGTTTGAAACACAGCTGTAATTTGCATCTGTTTTAGTTTTCACATTATATTTTGTTAGACTCGCAGCATCTTTTACTGGCGTAATGATTTATACTCATCTTGATCGTGCTTAAAAATTCGTAGTCTACTGTGTTTTTCTACTGATTGCTGATTGTGCATTGGTCATCTCAGCATCTCATTTGGCATGGGCTGACTATTTGTTTATATATATTACTACTTTATTCAACTGCTGCTTGTTTGGTGACTTTGGTCTTTAATTATTTGATTTTGCTAACATGGGTTGCTTTGCAGCAAGTGTCTGAGTTTGAATTGTTTACCTTGGATGATATCGATTCTGCTTTTCAAAACATAACCAGATTAACATATTCACAGAACCATCACATGACTGGTCAGTTTTGTTTTGTTTTCTTTTGCTTTTTTTTCCCGGCTTTGTTACATATAACATATTATTCAAAGCCTGCTGCTAACTAATTTCTTTTAATGCATATTTTTGGCCATAGCATCTTGCTATCTTCACTAACACTCACTGGACTAGTGTATTCAGTTTATGTTGTGACATGGCTAATATTCCAAAAAAATTTTATTACCTGACATTTCTGCCGTTTGTTGCTTATGTAGAAATTAAAGGAAAAAGAGTGGAAAATTAAGAGATAAATAAGAATGGGGACGAGATAAAACTGAATTTTCTTGAGTTATCTCTTGCATTTCTGCATTTATGCTTTATATTGGCATATTTATGGCCTACAGCTTGAAAACTCATTGCAGAGAAAGGAGAAGGAATTGTTATAGCTCCTCATGTGGCTGGTCATTTATTAGGGGGTACAGTTTGGAAAATCACAAAGGACGGGGAGGATGTTATCTATGCTGTTGATTTCAATCATCGTAAAGAAAGGTAACTATTGTCTTTAAACTCTACATAAGAAACTTGTCACAGTTTAAATGAAGACAGTTGTCAAAGAGGGAACTCAGGGAAGAGGTAGTGCTCACTGGAGTTACTTTTGTCAGGCATCTAAATGGAACTGTATTGGAGACTTTTGTGCGTCCTGCTGTTTTAATAACAGATGCTTACAACGCTTTAAACAGTCAGCCCACTAGACGTAAACAAGACGAAGAATTTCAAGGTGTTGAGCTTTTTCATATCCATGTTTTGCTTTTTGGGTTGATATATATAGCCCATTTTTTGACAGAGCTGCAAAGATACGTTTAATATCAAGGCATTTTATGAACTGGGATCATTCCACACTGTTTTTATGTGTATAGGTGGATGATTTCTTCTTTAGATTGATATAGGAGAGTTGTTACATATGTTTCAGAAGGTGTGGTGGGGGTGGGGTGTTCAATCTACATTTGATTGTTTGTTGGTTTGCAAGAGATGTAAGTAAAAATGATTCTGAGGTGATTATATACTTAGCAAACCAAAAGGCATCTTAGGATCAAGAGCATTTGTTTCGGTTTTTCTACTGAATCAGCCGCCTCTTTGTGCATACACTTATTTACAACAGTCTTGGACTATTTATCGCTCATTCCGCACATCAGCTTCAATAATTGTTTTGAGTAGTTTTCTCTGCCTCCACAGTCCTTTTCTACTGTAATTTAATCTATTGCTTCATTCACTGATCACATTTGTTTATTACATTGGACAACATCACTTGGTCTCGTGCTTATACTTATTTGTCTTCTGCACTCCTACCTTTATTAAGGAAACATTATGAGAACTTTGAGGGCAGATGGAAACGTTTTATTGCCTGTGGATACAGCTGGTCGAGTACTGGAGCTTATTTTGATTCTCGAACAGGTCAGTTAGTTCATACCTTGGAGTTGTTTATATGGACTATTTTACTACTGCTGCTGGGGATTTACTTCGTGGTATCAATTGCAGTATTGGATCAAAAATAACTTGACGTATCCCATATACTTTCTCACTTATGTTTCCTCGAGCACGATTGACTATGTGAAGAGTTTTCTTGAGTGGATGGGTGATAGCATTGCCAAGTCTTTTGAAGAAAGACGTGATAATGCATTCCTTTTAAGGTAATATACATATTGTCCTGTTTTCTTGATATGATTGTGAAGAGTTCTAGTAGATAATTCTCCTGAGGCTGTATCCGGGGAAAAATTCATTTGATTTTCTTCTAGCACTAGCAAGTGGGAACTTGAGAATGAGAAATTTTCAAGTTTATCACTAGCAGTTTTTTGTTGGTTAAACTTGATTCCAGACCCCCCCCCTCCAATCGGGCACATGGTCAAATATATTATACTCTTGTTTTGTGCTGTTCATTTTTTTGGGCATGAATTGTATTATTTTTTCTTTAGGTTCCTCTATTTGCTTATTAAGCACGTTTTATGAGTACTTTTCATTTGGTATCCTTGGTGTAACTTCCAGGCACGTTAAACTTTTAATCAGTAAGAGCGAGCTTGAAAATGTTCCAGATGGCCCAAAGGTTGGTATACCTATTTGCTCTTCAGAAAATGGTTCCACATATTTATCTGTTTGAAAGTTAGTGACAGTTTTCAGGTGTTCATTTTAGGTTGTTTTAGCTTCCATGGCCAGTTTGGAAGCTGGTTTTGCTCATGACATTTTTGTTGAATGGGCTTCAGATGCTAAGAATCTTGTATTTTTCACTGAAAGAGGCCAGGTACATTCTAGCTCCTGCTTTAACATACAGATCAAGCGTTTAAGAGCTAAGAAATCATTAATCTGAAATCAACATCTGTTAGGTACATGCCATTGCCGCTGCAAACCTAATATTTTATTTTTTTCTTCGGAGATATACTATTCTTGAAGCTGAAAGTTTAGTGAAATCTTGCTACATTCTACCATTTCTTTTTAACCCTTTTCACCTTTCATCCTTTCAAATCTTATGGAACTTCCCAGCGTAAAAGCTATTGCACACTCTTGTGTATTGTGTTTAATTTTTGTTTACGTCGTTCATAATGTAACTCATGCTACTAATTATGCAGTCCAGAACTCTAGCACGCAGGCTTCAGTCAGTTCCATCTCCAAAAGCTGTTAAAGTTGTCATGTCAAGTAGAGTGCCCTTGGTTGGAGAAGAGTTAGCTGCTTATGAAGAAGAACAAAATCGCAAAAAGAAAGAGGAAGCTCTTAAAGCTGCTCTTGTTAAAGAGGAGGAATCAAAAACAACAGTTGGGGATGATCTTACAACGATTGACCCTATGGTTATTGATACTAGCACAAACAATCCTCCTCCAAGTGGTATTCTTTTGGTACTTAATCAAAATGAAGTAAAGTGAATATAAATTTGACCTTTTGCTTGTTCTAAATTTCTACCAAACCTGAAGTCACAATTGTCTGTTCCTTAGTCATGATTACATCCATTGAGTGAACATTTGTATATTTTTTTTGGGTGCCTTTAGTGGCATCATCGAGTTTTTACCGCAGCGCCACACAGGAAACAATCGACTTTTTAAAAGTCTATTCTAGACCTTGTAATCGACTTTCCGGCAGTTAACCGTCAACTTAGACCTTATATTCGACTTTCTGCGGGTCGATTGTGACAATTGACCGGCGGAAAGTTGATTATAAGGCCTAGAATTGACTTCTAAAAAGTCAATTGTCATTGTGGTGCTAGTCAGCGGTAAGTTTGGTGTGCTGCCACTGGCAATGCCATTTTGTTTTTGATATGAAAAAGTGAATGGGTGAAGGCTATCATTTTCAACCCTTCTCTGATAGCTTTAGAATGATTAGAGGGTGGAAAAGAAATAGTCGAGTCTGAAGAATATATCCTTTTTGTCAACACTAACCATGTTTATTACATTTTTGTTAACAATCGAAAAGTGAGTCGGTTTTAAGCTGTAGAATTGACTTTTAAAAGTTATGCACCTTAATTATTCTGTATGACTAGTTGGTTTGTATCCAAATACCAACAGGCATAATTTTAATTTCTCTTGTTAATAATTTAATTTGTTGTTATTATATTGGTTCTTGCAGCTGTGGGCCAGAGAAACGGTGCGTTCAGGGATGTTTTAATTGATGGATTCGTCCCTCCTTCATCTAGTGTGGCTCCAATGTTTCCTTTCTATGACAACTATGGCGAGTGGGATGATTTCGGCGAAGTCATCAATCCAGATGATTATGTTATAAAAGATGATGACATGCACCATGGACTTATTCCTGTGAGTATTCTCATGATTCTAGTTATGCCGCTCTGTTTTGGTGTTCTTTTTCTCCTATTTTCTTTGGAAGCAATATGGTTGGTTAGCTTGCAATTAATTTCTTGAAGAATTTATTTAGTTTTTGCTTTATCAATGGGTGAGATGGTAATTTAGCAGCATGATAATTTGCATCTCACCGAAAAGCTGTTGTTAGGAATAAGTATAAACTATACATGTCCACCTTTTAGCAGCATTTCTACTGGTCACATGTTGACATGCCCACACGTGAGTGAGAATGTTAAATACATGTAGAAATTATGCTTCATACTTGTTTAAGCTTTTGGGGAGAGGGTGAATTATCAATAATAATAATAATAATAATTATTATTATTATTATTATTATGATTATTATTGTATGCTCCTTCAAAATTTTCTGAAAGGCTCCCCTTATCTTTAGGCTGTTTTTTGGGCTGCACTGCCTTGGTGGTTGTATTTTGATTTTCTTATGTTTGGTCCAAGGAATATGCAGAGCAGAAATGATTGCAATTTGCTAATATGTGGAAGTTTATTGGCCCGTCTTTTCGTTCAAGTCATGATTGTGTGGGATCAAAAGGGAGAAGTGTTTCTTAAGTATGCTTTGTGGCTGACAAATGCCTTGATAATGTGTCAGAGCTTGACTTTGTGTTTACTATGACCTTTTGGTGTCCACTGAACATTGTTTGAAGCAGGGGAGTACTCAATAACGAAAAGAAATGAATTAGGTTGTAGGCAGTGTTCTAAAAATCGATAGGCAGTAGTCGGGCGGTCATGGGGCGCCTAGCGCCTAGGTGTTTTTTTTAATTTTTTTTTAAAATAATTCAACGCTTGTCCAACATAAATCCTTACATCGTGATGTGCTAAATCCTTAATTTTTTAATTAAAAAAAATAGAAAAACCCACCTTTTCCAGCCGCTGCCTGAATGCTGGCTGTCCGGTGGTCGGAAATTGATGTCTGGGCCGGCCGGCGGTTCTGCTGGAAGAAGTTGGCGGGGAGGGGATGAGAAATCGCAGGTGAAGAAAGGGCAGGGTTTTTTTTTTAATGTGTATGAAATGCTTTTATATATATATATATATATATATATATATCTTATAATGGAAGCCCTAGCCGCCTAGGATGGAAATCGGACCGCCTAGAAACCCGCCTAGATATGACCGCCTGGGGCATAATCGAGTCGGACAGAGGCCGCCTAGGCCGATTTTTAGAACACTGGTTGTAGGCTATATTTTTGTTGTCTATTTTTGTACCCATAAAAATGAAAATAAAATTGTGCGTGTGTGTGAGGGGGTGGGTAAACCGCTAGAAATGAGTAAGATCAAGTGGGTGAAACTCCATTTTAAAGTGTTGTTTTGATGCCTTGAATTTACTGTAAGCTATGTAGCTTGTGTAAATTTTTTCAGTCTCTGAAGAAAAGAAAGATATTTTTCCTATTGATGTTTCATATAGAACTTAGTTTTAAGAGCTTGTAGGGTTGATAGAAGATAACAGGATTCCGTTACTTTATTTGTTTCCTTATGTCCTATGCCTCTATTTGTTGCGCCATGCCAGTCCTATTGCCATTTCTCTGCCTTCTCTTTTTCATTTTTGTTTTTCATTTTTTCATTATTATGCTTTTATTTTGTGATGTGAGTTGGACTTATTCCGTTGAGTTACAATCTCTTTCAAAATCTTAGGCTGTAAAGCAGAAGTGCAGCTTAGCCATATATTTCTTAGGATTTACACTGTCCCATGATTATTTTATTTTGTTCTTTTAGCTTATAAGGCTTGTTTGGACATCAACTTCCTTTTAGGTTGATGGAGATCTGACTGGGAAACTTGATGAAGGAGCTGCTAGTTTAATTTTTGATACCACTCCATCTAAAGTTGTTTCTACCGAGTTGACTGTAAGTTATTTTCCGTTTTGTCTGTTGAGCTCTATTTACATAGATTGACCGACCATATATTCTACCTAAAACCAATCAAGGAAATATGTCGGAGCGTTAGGCGAATATGCAAATCGGCTTACATAAAATACTCTCTTTCATGTCATGCTATCCAGTTTTTTTTTTTTTTTTTTTGGACTTCTTAATATCCTACTACCTCTATTTTTGAATATTTTTGTGAATAAAAAGTGTTGTTTTAGAGAACTTTTTTGGTTCCTTCTAATTTGTTGTATCGATAAATCATGTCAGCATTTATTGTCCTTTTCCCACTTTACCCCTTGTTATTGATTTGGTGGGGAAATAAATAAGTAGAGTATTAGTGATTTAAAAAAAGACATTTTTGTCTTTTAGATTTAAAAAGTCTTGCTACTCGCTCACTTTTGGGAGGGAATGTTACAATTTTTATTTTGCATGGTTTGATGATTGTACTGACTACTGAGGTACACCCCCAACCCCGCACACACCTACACATAAAATAAGATTGGAAAATAAAGCCAATATGTTTGGGAAAATTCATATTTCATGCCTGAAATAAAGTTACCTATTTGACAGTTGTCTGCCTTTATGCAATAATAATGATGATATGGAATTTTCGTAGATGAATTTTAATTTAACCACAGATTTGTTTTCCTTTTTATTACAGGTCCAAGTAAAATGCACTTTGATGTACACGGACTTTGAGGGCCGCTCTGATGGTCGTTCTATTAAATCAATTTTGTCCCATGTTGCTCCTTTGAAGTTGGTATGACACGCTATTTTCTGATCACGTTTTTAGTTAGAAGTTGTGAATCTATGTACAACGAGTTGTCCTACATGTTGGGACCAGTTTAAAATAGTGGTTGGCATATTGCTGGAGTATGTACTGCCTTATTGATTACAGAAACACCAATTAACTTTTCAAAACGGGCATGTACTTTGTGCCCTATTTGAATTGGTGACCGAAAATATGCTAAAATTTAACTGCTGCTCTCGTACATCAGCAAAATAACATCACATGTGAATTTTTCAATCATTTTTGTCATTGGGAGTTTTCAGTTACACTTAGTCGATTTTATATGACGTTTCAATTGCTAGTCGTGTTATACTCTCTACCCTGGGTTTTAACTAAAAGTAGGGAAGATGACCAAAAGGAGACGGGAAACAAAGTAGAGAATACGCGGCTTGCTGAAGGGAAGCATCATATATAAGCACTAGTGGGTTTTGGAATCAGTTCACACTTCACAAGCCTATACTTGAATACAAACTTTAGGCTAGGTTATCCGCTCTTGATCAGCTGTTCTCTGATCAGCATACAGAAGATTATCAATGAAACCTGACAATTTGCAATGAGCTTCATTGCAATACTATTGCAGGCCGTTTGAGCATAACCGAATCCAAATGAATGTCATATAGAAATCTTCTTTAATCAAGGGTTTATCAAGATGGCACGCCTTAAAGTATATCATTTTACTTCCAAATTTCACCAGAGATTGTTCTAAAATCTTTCCCTGCGGATTATTTCACCAGAGATTGTTCTAAAATCTTTCCCTGCGGATTTTAGGCTGAAATCTTAGAATAAACAACCTTTTATCCACCCTTAACACTACTTCGAGATCCTGATTTCCCTACTTATACTCGAGGAATTTCTTCATCAGCAACTACAAGGTTTGCTCTAAAGAACTTGGGCAACCAGTGTCTGGTTACATCAAACATATGCATCAACACATCAGGCCACCCTTAGCTGGACAGGCAGGGAATTGATATACCCCCCTCCCTTCTTTCCAACCTTGTTTTCCACCAGCAAGTACCTGAAGTAGTTGCACCTGGCTGCTTTTCCACTGCAATGGTGATACTTCAGAAGGAAAGGTATTCAGATTCTTGTGCACCACAAAGCCCTGTTATTCATGGTTAACTACTACTCAGTTCAAAAAATAAGAACCAAGTTCTATTTCCTTTCATTCCCTTGTAGATCTTTATTGGTTTGCCATCATCTATATGACCATGCTCATCTTTCTATCTTCGGTGATCTTTGGAAATAATCTTCAGAAATTGACTGGAGTAATGTGCTCGTGAAAAGGCCTTTTTCATGGCACTTACGTTTGTGCAACTTTACACAAATACCTTGCTTTGAATAACGAAGGAAAACATTAAAATATCATTCCTGTTTGTTACTTTGTTACAAGTCGTTATAAACATTTTTGGCTTTTTTGGTTGCTTTTACCTGTGGTTAGTTCAGTTTATGTGGTTATAAGAATATCCGTAATATCTTGTGATTATTTATTACTGGTGATTCCTTTTCTTAAGTATAGCAAATCAAGTATTTGTCATTGAAATCCAAGTTTTCTGAGGCACTGAAAAGAATTGTATCTTCAATTTTTTTCATCTGTTCTGCATTATTCACTTTTATTTTTTTGAGTGAAGGTTTTGGTGCATGGATCTGCTGAAGCCACTGAATTTTTGAAGCAACATTGTCTGAAGGATGTTTGTCCCCATGTATATGCTCCCCGGATTGGAGAGACAATTGATGTCACATCAGATTTGTGTGCTTATAAGGTAACTTTACTTGCAGTGCATGAGTTTTATATGTTACGCTATATTTACTTGAGCTGATTTTCTGCTTCCTAATCATTCACAGGTTCAGCTCTCAGAAAAATTGATGAGTAATGTTCTTTTTAAGAAGGTAGGTACTTAAAAATTCTCAAGCTTCAAGTCCTCTACACTGAATGTAATCTGTAGGCATGTGATTTCTTGTTTGACTGTTTCGTATATGGACCTGTGAGAAAAGATTAGCACAAAGGCTCTCAAGACACTTGCTCTTTGAGCACTTCCTGTCATGTTTGTTTCTGGGCTTGTGATTGTTTTGCCCCCCTTTTTTCTCCCCGCCATTTGGAGGACATCAGTTGGGGATGGTTATGAGCATAAATTTTCGGTCCTATGCAAAACCGATGATGTTTTAGCAGATAACTTGAGTTATGTTTTAATATATGGTTCAGCAGCAACTTACACTTTTTTCTGGCTACAAATATCTCTTTAATTGCAGCTTGGAGAATATGAAGTAGCATGGATTGATGCAGAGGTAGGGAAGATGGATACCGGCATGTTGTCATTAGTTCCTTTGTCGTCTCCACCTCCACCGCACAAGCCAGTGCTTGTCGGTGATGTCAAAATTGCAGATTTCAGGAAACATTTGAGTGTGAATGGTGTTGAGGTATGTTCGTTTCTGTTCAGCTAGATTCAATGAATGCACACAATATTGTTGGTTTATACGCTTGTTATGTGATTATTTTGTTTTGCCAAACGAGATGTCATTTATATAGTGTGCATACAAAAACATATGCACACTATATAACCCCGAAAAGATTAAGCTATTGTGGGGTGGGGGGACCTGCTTTTTGTTAAGTAATATACATACTTGTGGCATGGAAGTTTGTTGAATGATGGATCTCTTTTGTCATGTTATTAGGCGAACTTTGATGGACCAGGAGCATTACGATGTGGGGATTACGTGACATTGAAGAAACTGGGGGATGCAAGCCAGAAGGTGGGGGTGATGTTTAATACTGTTTGTTTGTTAATAGAGATGCCACATCTTTGTATCCTTAAACTGATTGATTCTCTTTCTCTTTCTGTATCTATATTTATATTTATGCAGGGAAGCACCGCTGCAAATCAGCAGATAATTCTTGAAGGACCACTGACTGAGGAATACTACAATATACGAGGGCATCTATATTCACAGTTTTATGCAGTTTAGCCATAAAGGGCACAACCCCCCCCCTGTGATCACATTTATGTTAGAGAGAGAGAGAGAGAGAGAGAGAGAGAGAGACTTGACTTGCTGCTTTAGTTTTTAGTAGTTTGAGAAAAGTAGTTGTCATCATCCCAGTGATGTTGGAGTATGCCTTCCTAAAATGGATAGTTTTTGTTTTTTTTTTTCAAATTAAACAGAATGACTTGGCTCTTTGCACATTGACTACCAAAGGAGAGAAAGTTTGACAAAAGTGTATTTAAACCCTTTTTTTTTTTTTTTTTTTTTTATTTTTTTATTGCTTTATGTTGAAAATTATTATCGCAGTTTGTAAAATATAAAATCTGTTTAAAAAAAGAAAAAAGCCCGATGCAAATATGCTATTAAAGAGATGGTTTTTTGGGAAATTCTTACATGCATCATATTGAACTATGGATGCGTAACGGTTCGATGCATAAGAAGACTTTTCTAAATATGAACTTCCTGTAGTTTTCATGGTGTAGGGACTATAAAAAGAATTACAAACAAAAAATAGCTGTTCTTTTTTTTTTTTTTTTTTGAAGGGAAAAAATAGCTGTTCTGGAAATTATGGAAATATACATCATCAATTATTATTAGATCCCTGCAAAATGTTGAACAGTAAATCCAACTTTTTCAAACTTGCCTTGTTCATTGTTCTCCCTAAACTTAACATAATCTTCACAAACAAACGGCTTATAAGCCCTCAAATTCCCTTCTCCCACTACTTCTTTAGGTGCAAACACCTCCTTTTCATCTTCAAAACACCAGAAAAAAGCAATGGAAAACCGACAAACGCGTTTCTAAGCACAACCCTGTGTTCAGATGACCTCAACCTGCCATTACTCCAAGCTTGCATCAAGTCACCGATGTTGACCACGAGATTCCCATTGCATGAATTTATGTCCATCCATTTCCCTTCTTTTGACCTCACCTGGAGCCCACCTGTGTCGTCTTGATACACGATCGTTATGCAGCTCATGTCTGTGTGCATTCCTAGTCCTTCTACTTCTCCTCCTTGTCCTCCCTCTGATGTAATCTCTGTTCGTGAATAATTATTGATTCGCATGTAGCCTTGGCAGTTAGTGAATTCGCGTAGTAGTCTCTTTGAATTACTGCCCCCTAAAGACATCACCACCAGTTCAAGTATCTTCTTGGACAAGCTAGTCATTTTTCTTCCATATTCTTCAACTGCATCACTAGAAAAACAAAGGATGCAAACTGTCAAGTGGCTACTTCATTGATTTGAGTGAACAAGTTAATTTAAAACACTTTTGGTTCTTTTTTTTTTGTGATGATTTTTGTGTTCTTGTTCTTAATCTTTTATCTTTACACTTTTACCCTTAATCTAGGTATATTCTTACATTTTCAGTCATTTTTCGTAAGGTGTCAAAGTTTTATCCGTTGAAGCTACAATGCTAATCATGTCACACGTGACAATTTGGACCAAAAATGTAAAAAAGAAAATGGTATGAAGGCAATTTTGGTCCATTTTTTTTTTAAAGGATTTTACATTTCTATCCAATGTTTCATCTCGAAGCTTTTACACTTTACTTATTCAAATAGTATTGAATGTACGGAAGATGCTCCAGCAGCACTTGAAACATGATAAAAAATGACTGAAAAACTAAAATATGCATAGACGAAAACATTAAGTGTCACATAAAACATACGGGGAATGAGGGAGAATACATAAATATTTCATCAATTGAGTAGAATGACAGTCTTTTGAAACTTTTGCATAAATGACAAAACTATTTATTCATTGTCGAAATTCACTGTTTAAATTCACTAATTTTCAATATTCATCATTAAATTCACCGATTTTTTGATTCATTATTAAATTCACCGATTTTGGGATTCATTTTGTTGTCATTCTTCGTTATAAAAATATGCAGTTGTCCTTCTCCCTAAAAAATATGTAGTTGTCCTGTTACTTAAAAATATTCCAGATTATGTCCTTATCCCTAATTTTCCATAAAACGTAAGTGATGGAAATACAATAATCGTATAGCAAAAGGGACTAAAGTGACTTTATCCCCTAACAAATACATAGATGAAATTTAAAAGTGTCAAAATAAAACACCGAAAATATAAATGTATAATAATTTGTAAAATATTAAGGAATCAAATTTGTCTTTTAGCTATTTCACACATTAAAACTGTTCTTGGAACAAAATTGTCATAGATAATGACCATTACCTGAACTCTGAGTTGCTGTTGTTGAGGAGAGCTTGAGAGGAAGACAGCCCGGATCCAAAGAAGTCCGGCCCGGAAACCCGGAGAGATTCATAGAAAGGGGAAGCAATGAAGAAAGGGGTGTATGTTCTTACATCAGAAGAAGGACCAGCTTTGAGTTGTTTAACATGAGAAGGAAGACTGAATATCTGATGAGAAAGAGAATGCAGCTTCTTGTAGAAATCTTTAGTGATTCCATGGTTGACAATCTGAAAGAAACCCCATTCTTGGCAAGCAAGAAGAAGGGATTGAAGAACAGAGTGTGTTAATGGCTGTGTGAAATCAAGAACTGGAAGGTTTATGGATGTTGCAGAAGAAGAAGAAGAAGAAGAAGAAGAAGAATGTGAAGTGAAAAGAGAGGATTCTGCTGCCATTTTTGCTTTGTGTTGCATGTGTATGGCCAGCTTCTTTTCCACAGGTTTTATTTCAGAGTCTTTAATAAGAGAACAGAAGGTGATGTTTGACTTTTTGGAACAAGTTACAAAAAAGGATGTCAAATACACATTATATATTAGTATTATATCTAGTGTAAAGAGTCATAGGTCTAGCCTATAGGAAAGTATAAAAACTGGATTTATTTGTGGGTAAGGAAAGAGGTAGGAGTTGACATTGGGGTGGATCGTAACCCTAGAGTGTATTCAAATGATCGGGTAAAAGGACGAGTATGAGGATGGATTAATGGACTAAAATCGGGTAAACGGACGAGTTAGAGGATAGATTAATGGATTTTAATCGGGTGGATTAATGGAGACTATAAGATGATCAGATATGTTCACATCGATCAGGATTGACTCCCTATCTAGGAAATCATGAGTTCAATCACGAGTCTAAAATGTTAATAATGTTTTTTCCTTTTGTTAAGCGGACGGAGAATGTCTCCGCCCACTTACTAGATAGACATGATTTATCTTTTTTAAGCATTATTTCTTGAGGAATTTCTCCTCCGAACGATGTTCTTACTACAGTTTTGACAGATTTAGTTGAATAAAAAGGCTTGAGTTCTAAAATAATAAATAAAAAAAATCATATTTTATAGTAACATTTTCTTCTTATTTATGTTGTTTATATTTAAAGTCTTTTTTTTTTTAGAGGAAGAGTCTTTTATAAAATTTTAAATAGGGATAAGGGTCCTAAAGGATACAATATGAAATCAGACAAAAGGATTATAAGAAAAGATTTTTTGCCAAAAAGAACATTTCACTGATGAAAGTGAAAGTGAAAGTGAATTACGTTGATTTTCAGCACAAAACCAACGTAATTCCTTTTTGACAAATAAATTTTCCTATAGGCCTAAAATCCTGACATCTTTCTATATGTGTCATAATTGATAATTAACTATATTAAATAAGTGATTATCGTGATGACAAGTCACTGTAAATGTAATTTAGATGTAACTTTTTAATTCCTTACCCCTTCGAAAAAGAAAAAGAAAATAAAATATACATCTATTATTTGCCTATCTTACGCAGGGGCGGATGTACTTATTGATAGTGAAATGGCACTTCAGATCCGAGGAAAATACACTATTATTATGTATGTTGTGTATTTTTTTCACTTCTAAAAATTTACACTCGCATTTTTAAGATCTTTTTCTCAGGGATCTCTGCGTCCGCCACTGATCTTACGAATTATTATAGCATTGCAATTGAGTTTTGACAAAGGAATATATAGTCAAAATGCGAAAGAGCATGGGTAATAGAGTTCTATAATCGTTGACCTGAAAATAGTCAAAACGTGAATACATGCATCTGAAAAATGAGAGTTGAAAACATTAATTATACAGTTTTTTTTTTTTAATATTTATTTTGGAAAGAACAATCATTAAGTTTGATACGAGGATTTGACCAAGAAAATTATTTCAAAAAAAAAACATGTAAGTAAACTCCTAACAACCATCACTATTTGTTTCATGCTCTAAAAATGTGCAATGCAAACATTCAAAGTGAACATTCTGACCTCTGCATCGATTGTTACGTTTATATTCGATTTTCCAGATATTAATATCAGTGTGATGTCTCGAAAGTAGATTTGTCGTGGTATCATCAAATATGAATATAAGTTATAACCATCTCTTTAAAATCTCAAATCAAATACTAAGTGGTGGTACGTAGTAGGCAATGGAAGAGGAGTGATACATCTACTCCACTTCACTACATAACACGTCACTACATGTATCACAACCCACTTTATAACCATAGTTAATGATGGATTCATATTAATCAATAACTTGCACACTTTAATCAAAGACTAAAAAAAATATGTAGTAAAACATGTGGAGCAAGGTTCGATTGAGCACATATCATTTAATCTGAAGGGGGGCAACAACAGGCAGCTGGAAAGACGGGAAATGTGCTGGTAGAAGCCAATAAATAAGCCCAACAAGTAGTATTACCATATGCAATTACCTACCAAGTTGTATGCAACTTGTATCCATATTCTCTCTGCTCCAAACACTTGTCTTTTATATATATATATATATATATATACTCTGTGTGTCTCGTGAACAAGAACAAGGCATGACAACTGTGTGTTTTGTACGTAGCCACTTGACGAAAGAACAAAAGCTGTATGCTTTTGGACAAATTAATGACATCCACCAAAAGTTAGTTGACAACCGTGTCTCATGTGACTCTATATACAAAATGCACGTGTATTCACACGTGTTGTGATTAAATTTGATAAATAAACAATACAATGTTATATTGGATATATTATTATTTATTAGGTATATGATAAATCTAGAGGATGTTAATACTTGTAAATTAATAATTGCTCCCCCGTCCCGTAATATAGGGTCTTTTAACTTTCTTTTGTGGTATTTCAAAATATAATTAAGTTATTCTCACATTTTAATACAATATTAAATACATTGTTTTCACTTTCATATTAAACAATGCAATATCATTAGTCTGTCCCAGAAAACAATACTATATTTTATCTTGAAATATCAAAAATTAACTCGTTATGAAGTTTCTTAAACTGCATGAAATGGCCAAAACACATTATATTATGGGATGGAGAGAGTATTAAAAAATGATCTAGTTTTTTTTTGTTGTTGTATGTTTTTTAAATCGGTGAGAGCATTTTGTTTTTCTTTTAATACGACTTCCGGTTGGGGTTTACCGTTTACTACACCACTTATCCAACACCTCTTCCTTACACCCATCAAAACGACGTAGTATTAATTAATTATTTGTTGTCAATATATCTATATTTTTTCTCTTTTTTATTTTTCCGTAATACTCTTCATTCCTCCCTTTTTCTGTAAATAAAAAAACTAAAACTCAATAAAATAGAAACAACCCGTGTTGATTGCCGAATTTTTTATACCGTAAATAAAAAACTAAAACCCAATAAAATAGAAACACCCCATCGTTGATTGCCAAAATTTTATTCTTTTACTGTAAAAAGAAAAACTAAAACCCAATAAAATAGAAACACCCCGTCGTTGATTGCCGATTTTTTTACGTAATCCAAATGGGATATATATATATATATATAGTATGGCCCTGATTGATTAATTAATAAAGTGATGAAAAACTGAAAAATTGTAATAAAGTGATGCTGTTTGAAGTGGAGCAGGGTTAGGGGTATAGGGAAATGAGTGTAGTGAATCTCATGCCTACGACTTCACCATTTACTTTATCGATACACCTATAATTACTCTAAAGATGATTAGCATTTTTAATTTACATTCACGTTTTTTTTACTTGTATTGATAAATATAGTTGTCAATGCTTTGGTAAGTCTATGGATTATTGAGACAACCTCTTTATGCTCTTTGTTACCCAAAGAAAAAGAAGAATATGTTTAACTGAAGGATCTCCCTGCTTTTTTGTTTGTCATTTAAAATAAATTTGAACATGAACTTTTTACGACCAGACAATTCACAATATTTTTTGTACTTCAATTACTTCACTTAATTTAACATTTCTTATAATTTGGACACATGTTGTTAGTGTCTTAATAAGGGACATAATACGATGTTTTCTTTCAAATACTCATGAGTTCGGTGGTTAGTGGCACATGTGCTTAGAATCCATAGTTTTGAACACAAGAGGTTTTCTGAAAGAATTAATGGTGTGTTTAGTGAAATAGTTCAATTCTAAAGATGATGCAGATCGGGTGCTAGTGGGATGTGCTTGATACTTTGGTTCTTACTTAATGGAAATCAGAAAGTGGAGGAAGGTATTAAAATTGATGATGAATCTTTCAACATAGTGCCAATATGGGTCCAAGTCTGTAAAATTCCTCCGTATTACGCAACGGGGGATGCTAAAAAGAATATTTGTGGATATATTGGGCATGCATGCAAAGAATATGTGGTTTTAGGAGGAAGTAAGTATGGCCAGTTTGTTCGATGTCTCGTAGACCTTCATGTCTATAAACCTCTAATTCAGAATATGGCGGTCGCCCAAGAGAATGTAGAAAGATGGGCTACTTTTAAGTATATAAATGTTTCTTATTTTGTTCTTATTGTGTAAAAATGAGACATGCGTCTAGAGGTTGTTACTCTAAAGTTCTAGACCAATAAAATAGAAATCATAAAGATGATTTATCTGTGCCTACTTTAAGTGCTCTGGCTATTAAATCCTTGCGTGATAATCCTCATAGAGCTAGCTCTTTTAGTCGGCCTGGTAATAAAAGCGTGCAACTCTTGGATAAGTTATCTAAATGGATTAATGAGTTTGCTTTTAGCTAGCAAGAAAATGGAAAGTATAATATGTCATGTTTTGATAATGTTAACAAAGAACTAAAAAGTGATTGTAATAAAGTGGTTCCTACGGAAGCTGCTGGTTTCTTCTGGGTATTCTCCTCTTTGGAATGGTACCCAGAAAAAGGAAAAAAGAAGGAAGATGTTGCAGAATCTTCAAGGAGCCAGCTTCTACCGGAATCAAATCTGATTGTTGCTAAAATTTCACAAGATGATGTTGCTCTCAAACCAAGAAGGAAGAGGAATTTTGTTGCTAAAAAGGCAAATGAAAGTAAGGTTCCTCTAGATTCTGATACTTCAGTGAGTCGTTTTATAGACAAGAGGAAAACTCTTGAATCAAAGGATCTTCAACCTCCTGGTCTTGTTGAACCAGAATTTAAATATGTATTGGTGAACAAAATCTTTATCTGAGTTTGCAGGGTGAAGAAAACCAACCCTATGTGGCTTATACAAGAACAATGAGGATTATGGCGTGGAATTATCAAGGTGTAGAGATCTCTTTGATGAGATCCCATCTTGAGGAGATAAACAGAGACTCCACTGCCCAAGTATTGTCTTTTTATGTGAGAATAAAAAGATGGAAAGTGGTTTTGTAAGTATTAGCAAAAGGCAGAAGTTTGATCATGTCTTCACATCCCTCTGGAAGATAGGGGGGCATCCCCTTTTGTGGAAAGAAAATGCCAATACTATATATGTTGTCTCAACCTGATTTACCATAGAAGTCTGCATCAAAGATGACACCATTGGTCAATATTGGTAGTTTGTTGGGGTTTACATGAGCCTCTCGCATTCCCACAGACTGGAGCAGTGGTCCTTTCTGCAATACATAATGGCTTTTGGGGGTACTCGTTTCATTTGTGGTGGTGATTTTAACGACATCCTTAACCATAAAGAAAAAGAAGAAGGTGCATTCTGGCCTGACAATTCCTATTATGCTTTCAAGAGTCTTGTTGCAGATAATGATTTGGATAAAAACAAGAATAAAATAAGTCTCAAAAGCCTAAATCAGGAAAGCTATTTTTCAATAGAAATCAAATTCAGCCCCAGGACCGGATGGTATGTTCTCAACATTTCTTAAGAAATTGCTATCACATTATTGACAATGACGTTGTCAATGCTTTCAGAGATTTCTTTAATTATGGGAAGCTCTTAAAAATATAATCATTCATGTATTGCCTTGCTTCTCATAGTTTTTTCTTCAATTGATGTCGCTCATAATAGACCAATTAGTCTTTGCAATGTTATTTATAAAAATTCTCCGAAGTGCTTGCCAACGGGCTGGAAAAAGCTATATATTTTTGTATTAGTGACAATCAAAATGCTTTTGCTCTTGGCAATTTTTTTTTTAGATATTTACATTATTGCTCATTAATCTTTGCATGTTATGATTAACAAGTGGAAAGGTAAGAAAGCTTACATGGCCTTAAAGTTGGATACCTCTATAGGTTTTTACATATTTGAATGGTCATTCTTAACTTTTATCAAGGAAAAATCGGGTTTTTCTCTTAAATGGATTGACCTGATTTTGAAATGCGTTTTTTTTGTATCCTACTCTTTCATCATTGATGGTGACAAAGTTGGTTTTGTTTATAAGCCTTCAAGAGGTGTCAGGTAAGGAGATTCTTTATTTATCACTAGCTAAAGGCTTCTGATTTAGATGGAAACATTCCAGGTTTTAAAAGTTGATTTGTTACCTATTTATCATTTGCTAAATGTTTCCGATTTAGATGAAAGCATATCCTATGCATCAAAATCTCTCTTAGGAGTCCAACTATTAATCATCTTTTCTTTATAAATGATCCTCTCACATTTTGACAAATGCTCTTATAGAGTCTGCAATCTCTATGTGGGCACAAATTTTACTACTGGTCCAGAACCAAATCCTACTTGGTGATCCAAGCCAATAGAATTTAAGGGATTTTTGGTGGTCCCCTATGTTTAAACATCAACCACCAATGATGTATTCTCAAATTGATGACATGGTGGTCCAATTACTTGGTCCAGGACCACCATAAAACCACTGCTATGTTGGAAACTTTTTCTAACAATGAATCTGTTTCTAGACATGCTATTAACATCTCTAAGTCTGCATTATTCTATAGCAAAAATGTCATTATTACAGAAAAGGAGTCTATTATTTTGTTATTAAAAAATGTAGGAATAATTGAAAAATAAATTTCTTAGTTAGGGCGGAAAAGTTGTTATGTTTTCCTATGTTCTTACTATCTAGCCTAACTTCGTGATCTCCCGCCAAAGTTGTTTGTATGTTGTCATTTGATAGAAACATAAATACTTTTGATTATGTAGTTTATAGTTATAGTATAAATGAAATAGTTATATACTAATTACAATTTTTGTAAGGATTAAGGTATATTTTTACATACTATTTTTTGAATATTTAAGAAGGTTTGTTATTAGGCAAGATCCCATACCCTAGTGGTTACTACCCAGGCTCCGGTGGTTGGAGACACGGGTTCGATTCCCCCTTTCGTTTTCCGGCAAAAAAAAAAAAAAAAAAAAAAAAAAAAAAAAAGGTTTGTTATTTACGGAAGTGATGTGTAGAGATCTACATATATTGTTGAATAAGAACTTATTTGCAAAGATAAAGTGTTACGTACTAATTTTTTTGAATATTTAAGAAGATTTGTTATTTACGGAAGTGATAGATGTAGATCAACATATATTGTTGATTAAGAACTTATTACAAAGATAAAGTAGGATGTAATTATAAATGAAGGAGAAACACATGAGATATAACTAAAACTATAATCCTATCAAAAACTTTTTTCAACTCATATCGGAACTAAAATACTAAGGGCGTTGTTAATAGAACCACAGAGAAAACACCATGACACCACACTCCGGGTTGAATTAGGTTTAAAATGGATATTCGACATTTGCAAAGTTGAATATTAAGCTTGCATTCGACTTTCCATAGGTCGGACATCATTGGTGCCCCAAAATAGTTTCGTTGTGGTGACATTAACATTCTCAAATACTAATGAGCCACGAATAAGACTTTAGCATTGCTAATATAATATAATATAATGCCTCAAAATAGTTTCGTTGTGGTGACATTAACATTCTCAAATACTAATGAGCCACGAATAAGACTTTAGCATTGCTAATATAATATAATATAATGCCTCAAAATAGATTCGTTGTGGTGACATTAACATTCTCAAATACTAATGGGCCACGAATAAGACTTTAGCATTGCTAATATAATATAATATAATATAACATATAGCTCAAAATTATTTGAAAATATTTTAAATCTAATTTTGTGTATTATAAAGCTAATAATAAAAGTATATCTCCTAATAAAAAGTTCTCATTATCTTAGCGTTAATTTTTAATTTTTAAGCCATACAATATTTATTAACTTTATGAATTAATTTTAATTCTATCATGTAATTAGTTAATTTACGAAGAAGATAACCATAAAGAAACAAGTTGAAGTTCATCTCATAGTGATTTTGGATAACTTTGGTAGCACGTATTATAATGATGGAAATAGTTTTTTAATATTTTTTTCATTATCTAATTTAAATAACAAAAAACATTAAATTTTATTATTTAAATAAAATAATAATGGATAGGGAAACACCGAGGGGTAGGAAACACTTTTTGGAAAACACCAAGGGTAGAAAATATTTTTGGGGAAAACACATCATCGCACTCCATTTGCTTTTCATTCCCTCTCTGGTTTTCCTAGCTCTTCTCATGGCTACGGAAACTCCCTCCACTGCTGCAATTCGCAATAGATCGTATGCACAAGCTCTTGGTGCAAACTCTCTTGCTCCTCTGAATCTCAATCCAGAAATCTCAAGCTACAAGGGCGAAATTGCGATTATATTTTCCAAAGAACAGGTAGACCATCTCGCTGCTCCTTTTCACTATGCCCTAGTTGGAAAAATTTCTCAAGGTAAGCCTGCTTTAGATGCAATCAAATGATTCCTTGATGTCTCTGAGCAGTTTACGGTTGGGGTGCTTGATTTCCGGAATGTCCTTATCAATTTCACCGGAGAAAAGGATTTTATCCGCCTGTACTCAAAAAGCCAGTGGTTCGTGATCAGCAAACCTATGCAGATCTTAAAATGGACCCCCGACTTTCACGTCGATGTTGAGTCGTCCATTGTTCCGGTTTGGCTCCTTTTTCCAAAGCTCCCCGCTCATTTAATGAAGCCTGAAACTCTGCGGGCTATCATATCCAGCTTTGGCAATCTTCTGAGGGTTGATGCTTCCACATCTACTTTGAAGAGACCCTCCACAGCTCGTGTTCAGGTAGAAATTGATTTACTTAAACCCTTGCCCAGAAGATTATGGATACAACAAAGTGAAACATTTGGATTCTGGCAAATGTTAGAATTAGAGAATCCTCTCCCCAATATTGTACGTATTGCTGTCATTTGGGTCATATTGAGGACATTTGCTTGATGAAACATCCGGATAGAAGGCAAGGCCAGACACATGCAACGTTTCAATCTGATGGACAAGTAGATATAGGAAAAGAATACAATGAAATAAATCTGGTACAACAGCTCAAATATGGAGGCCTAAATCACCCACTCTTGTTGTTGCTCCAGATTCTGGGGACACACTATTGCACAAAGACTTTGGTCAGAATAACACATCCTCGGTGGGACAACAATCAAATCCACTGTTCAACACTGCTCCTACCTTGCCAAACACGGGGAAAACAGTACTTGTACAAGTGGAAGACACACATTTGGCTCCCCCAGCAGTTCAATATATTCAGCATTTGAATCCCTTATCCAATGCAGACAACATTTTGCCTAATACTACAAAAGAAGTGCTTATACATGAGGGGGATGGGCATAGTTTGGACTATGTCTCTGATCCAAATGCAGGGACAACAAATTAGCCATGCCCCAAGAATGTTCAACAAGGTTTGCTTCAATTAACAGAGGTTCAGGGTGGTATGGGGTTATTAAATGCAGTGACAAACTCAGTTGAGCCTCCACAGCAAGTTTCTGGCTCCTCTATCTCCCCTAAGCGAAGGTCAAATGGATGACATTAGGTCACAACTCACAATGAAGAAGCAAGTCCATGAAGGTAAAATGGTTGACAAGGACACTGGGCAGCCCTCACTCGGGATCACAGAAGGTTTTACTAGAAGAATGGAAGGAAAGCAGGTCAAAGGGCTTGCTCCAACTATTAATGGAGTACTTCTAGCTGCTTTCACTAGTTTGGTAAATCAAGTGATAGAGTACTCCGAAGGTTGTCCTATAAGCAATCCGTTCGAGGTCCTATCTAAGTCTTTGACAAATTATTTAAAGTCATCAGGTATAGATAGTCAAGTCTCTATCCAAACTGAGCTCAGATATATGAGTTTAGACCCAAAAGCTCAGCTGGGCGAGTACATTTCGGATGAGGTTTTTCCGGCTCAAAAAATTACTCGAACTCGGAAGAAAAAGCAACTCTTTGATCTTTAGTTTTGTTGGCTCTTTTTGTTTTTCATGTTTTTTTCTCCCAAAAAGCTAGAAACTCGGCTTTGTGAGTTTCAAAATGTTTCTATGAAATAAAATACTTATTATATATATATGTGTGTGTGTGTGTGTGTGTGTGTGTGTGTGTGTGAACTTTTAAGCATTTTGGAGGGTGGGATAAGAATATATTGAAGCAACCCTATTTTAAATGTTTTCCTCCTTTGAAATGATAGAAGCAATTATGTCTGGATAGTCCAGGACGATATTAAAATTAGTCAAATACAAAACTTCTGCACATCATATCGAGCGTCCTAAAATAAAACTGCAAACATTCTACACAAAGGTGTATGCCACAGATTCATCATAAAATTAGTCAAATACTAGAACTCACACACATCATATTGAACGTTCCAAAATAAAAGTTATAAAACATTTTACACACAAGGTGTACACCACAGATTCATCATACACAAACTTACAGCATTCTAATACATCAAGTACATAAACGCTTTGTATCATATTCTAAACATGAAATCGGTGCACATTAGCATCCTTTTGTGCCTATAAAAATCACGGTAAGAATAAGCATTGCTAAAGTTCACGGTAGAGTTTTTTAATCATCCTTTAAACATGTTTCTATGCAAAGCATTCATTTTTCTTCATAAACTTTATCATAGAATTTTTTTAATAGTCATATACAAAGAAATTGAATCTAGTTGAGAGGTAAAAATCATTAGACTACTTGATGTAAATCAAAGTTCACCCTCATCCTCCCCTAAAAAATAATAAAAAATCTCTTCCTTACCCCAATTAAAAAGAAAATATAGACATCCTCACGTACACGTTTTGGAGTTTTTTTTTTTTTTTTTTTTTTTTAATAACTACTGCCAGCTCTAAAGTGAACTCTGCAACATGGGCAGACCTAGTTGTTACAATTGCCGGAGACCATCTTGAGAATGCGATTGCCGGAGACCATCTTGAGAATGCGAAAGACGACGACGCTCAGATGAACGCCCTTAAGGTTTGTTTCCTCTTTTTATTATTAAAAGCCCTAATTTCTTGTAATCGTTTCATGCTACAGACAGGGGCGGATGTACCTATATAAAAGGGGGGGCAAGCGCCCCCCCTTAGATCCGGAAAATACACTATTATGTATGTTGTGTATTTTTTTTGCCCCCCCTAAAAATTTATACTCGCCCATAGTATCGCCCCCTCATCCGGGATCTGCGTCCACTGCAGCTACTGAGATGTTCTAATAAGTTGTGTTGTGTTTATCTAATGAAATGATGTATCATTAGCATATACATATTTGCATAACACAAGTGGAACATGGTTGTGTATCCCAGGAGCAAACAGCGTCTAAAAGAAGTTGACCAAAAAAGGGTGATATGAGCGACAATAAAGCTAAAATAACCAATTTAATCTGTCGTGGCGACGACGACGGGCTCAAATTTCTTAGCCAACTTTCTAATATATATATATATATATATATATATATATATATATATATATATATTTGTTTTGCTTTTTACTTTCTATTTCAGCCAACTATTCCTTCAGCAAAGCCGGGGTGAACGACCATGTTGAAAAAAAAGCATCAATACTCCCGTTTGGGTTTATTATCAGAGGGCTATTGTATTGATCGGCGTAGTAGGAATTTGCGTCGTGTCACGAAAATTTGACGATCTCTTATCTGAGATCAAGGTTGCTTGAGAGGGTTTATTGTCGGAGTGTAGGGTGAACTCTCCTATCCGATATCAAGGCTGCACTAGAGGGTTGGGCGGCTGCCGGTTATCCATCTTTGTTTTCCCTGTTTTGATATAGATGGACTTATGATTTGGTCTTCTCATAATCAAAATTCATCGGTATCAAAACAGAGATGGATAACCCGCAGCCGCCCAACCCTCCAGCGCAGTCTTGATATCGAATAGGAGAGCATCTTGGGTCACTCTTTGCACTCCGATAGGAGAGTCACTCTGCATCCCGACAATGAACCCTCCTAAGCAACCTTGATCTCAGATTGTCGATATTTCGTGACGTAACGAAAATTTCTACTACACCGATGAATACAATAGCCCCTCCAATAATAAACCCAAGCGGGAGTACTGATAATTTTTTTTTCAATAGAGTCGTTCACCCGCAGCTTGTTCACCTTCGGCTTAGCTCAATGAATAGTTGGCTGAAAAAGAAAATGAAAAACAAGATATATATATATATATCTTAGAAGGTTGGCTAATGAATTTGAGCCTCTGTCGTAGCCACGACCGATTAAATTGGTCATCTTAGCTTTACTGTCACTCATATCACCCCATTTTTCGATCAACTTGTTTTAGAGGCCGTTTGCTCATGGGATACAAAACCTTCCTCATGGCATAAGATGTTCCACTTGTGTAGTGCAAATATTTATATGTTGTTATATGGTTTTACAATTATACATCATTTAATTAGATAATCCTAACCTATTAGAACATATATATGCAAAATGTTCCACTTGTATCCAGCAAATATTTATATGTTGTTATATGGTTTTACAATTATAGATCATTTCATTAGATAATCATAACCTATTATAACATATATATATATATATGCAAGCAAAGAGTAATACTTTATATATGCTTGTATAGGGCCAACAAAAGTACGGGAAATGATTATGAGAAATTAGGGCTTTTGATAATAGAAAGAGGAAACAAACCTCAAGGGCATTCATCGCGATCATCAGAGCGTCGCCGTCCTTCGCATTCTGAAGATGGTCTCGGCTATTGTAACGGTTAGGTCTGCCCATGATGTAGAGTTCACTTTACAGCTGACCGTAGTAAAAAAAAAACACCCTCCAAAACGATATCATTAGAGATGATAGATGAATACGCAACTTCTTGGGCAACTTGAGAATTTATATGATGTTCTTGGCAAAAAATTATGATTTTATCCCATTTTTGAACACATATGTACGATCAACAAAAGGATTCAGTCCAGATTCATTGTATATATTACAAAGGTTTAATGTGTTATTCTAACCAAGATTAAATGTCTGATAACAGAGTACAAAACATGGCCAAATGTGCTCACATTTTCAATTACAGCTGCATATAAAACAATCAGGTCGATTCAAAATATACAAGTGCTCATATGATTGCCCTTGCTAATGCAATGCAACAGATGTATTCATATCTAAAAGGGGTAAAGAACATCATTGTCTAACCAATCATATTGCAGCTCAATAGGTGCACCAAATCCAAGTTCTAGAGCTCAAAATTCAATATGCTAGGACTATAGACAAAGTGAAAATATCTTATAATCCAATCCCGTGCAGAAAGAATGTATATATTTAGCATATCACCATAAATTTGGTGAGTAGCTATTTGAATAAATAGCATCTTATGATGTGTTATTATGATGTGTTATCTACATAGACAAAAAATCAGACCTTGAGCCATATTTAAAATAGAAAGATATAAGAACTTGCACATCAAAAGACATGTAAGTTCATCAGCACATTTCTTGTTGTGAACGTTTCTACTTTTTTTTCCTAGCAGTAGCACACTTAAAAATCAGCCAACATATTGAAATGCATCAGAATTTTTACAGCACGTAATTTGAATAAGAATTTTATCTTTTACCGTACACATAAGAGTATCTCCAGTCATAAACCTTTTAAAGGTTTATGATTGTGCCACGTCATCCAGCTTATAAACCATTTTTCTATAAACCTTTTATTTACAATCATAAACCTTTTACATTGTCACATCATCATGTAATAAACCTTTTACAACTTTACAAAAACATTTTATAACTTTATAACATGGACCCGTTTTATAAATATTTTATTATTACATAAAATGAATTTAATTTTTTTTCTGAAAACTACATATAATATTATATTACACATAAGAAATAAAATAAAATTATGTTCTCTTTTTCCTTAACAGTAAAAAAAATAGAAGTTGGAGCTGAGAAAAAAAAAGAAAAAGAAAAAACATTGAAAGCTTTAATGAAAAAGACAAAAAAATAAAATCATTATGTGCCCTACTCAAATCCTTATCAGCAGCTATGGACTAGTTCAACTGTATGAACCTTTTCCTTCAACCCTTTGCTTACTCAGCATTGTACAATGGTTATAAACCTATTCAAAAAGGTTTACAACCTTTTTATAAACCTTTTAGTTCAACCATTGGAGGTACTCTAATGCATACTTCAAAGATTCTGTATGTTACTAATTCGAGTGAAGTTTCTACTACAGGTTGCTACTTTAAGCGGATTTGGATGATTTGGATACCTATCTTACAGATTTTATCTTGTTTTACATATCTACCGTAAGTGCTCAAAGAAAGTAAATGCTATGATTTCCATTGAGTTGTAGAGATTACATGCTTTACTGTTTCCTCTGTCACTATTCTTTTGCGCTCTCCAGACTACATTTTCACAAGAATCGTACCAGAAACTGCAAATGAAATTCATAACCTAGTCAGCAACATTATATGATTTCAACATATAAGCCGATAGATGAATCTTATACTACTAATTTAAAAACCAAACATTCTGTTAAGAATCAAAAAACATTCCCATATACTCCAAAATCTAAAATATGGCGTAGAAAACATGTAAAATCTTATGTACAGGAGGAACTCCCCTTTCCTCTAGGGCGCACCTAATTTTTTTCTATATCTTGTAAGTGTAATGACAATCAATTATGTAAAAGAAAGCATATTTAAGGGGTATTTCCTTAGTAATTTTTGGCAAGCCAATGATATAAAGGTTTTCTATAAACTATAAAATTTCTAGCCATAACCTTTGAAGTGCTCGACAAATTAGCTAACAGAAAAAGAGGTGCAGTGTACAAGAAACAGAGCTAGGGGGAAAGGAAGAAGAAACGGCGAATAATGATACTGAATTAGCTTCGACTCACCAGAGTTTGCCATAATTGCTGTGAGAAGAATCAATAGCGGAAAATTTTGAGAAAACAAATATGTATAGGAAAGCTATATGATACGAAATGGCCTTAATTTTAACGCATCTTGTATTCTTCACTTGTTGGGAAACAATACGAAAACATTTTAACGCATAGAAAATTTACATTGTTGGGAAAATTCTGAATCTACCCGTAAACGCTAGTGAATCTACTATAAACACTCGTGAAGTACTACCACTATGGTTAATTTCCAACCTTCAATCTATTCATAATGATAGTAATTAGTACCAGCGAGGAAAATAGTTTTTGGCAATTTGTTTTAAAGAATCTAACATCTTTGATGTGTCGTATTTTTTTTCATAAGTAGTTATAAGAGTTGTGTTGCATATGGATTAACCATGACATTGACAGCAAGATAAAAGACTAAGCTACCCTTATTAGAAATTGTTGTAGTAATAACGGCTAGTTTAAGTAAAATATAAAATTAAAAATAAAACTTGGTACGTTACAACCAAAAGCTTCTTGATTATTTACTAATATTCTAAACAAAACACATTGATTTGCTAAGAAAGGAATTTGGGTATTAACAAACCACAGTGACTTAGTTACAAGTTAATTGAAGAATCAAATTTGGACAGTGACAATCCACAATGAGATGTAGCTGGTTAGGGGGTTAAGGCATTTGGTATTTGAAATATTACTATGAAGAAATGTGAAGGATTTGTGGTGTGCACTGTACAATGCTCCTTTTGTGCTTGTAATATCCACTGCTTATTGTTGATGACCAAAGTTTCCAAACAAAGTAGTTCAAGCTAAAGAGCAAGTAAATCAAATCTAGAAGTAATGAAATTTGCAAATTCCAAAATGCAGCGGAAGTGTATCAAATAAGATTGTAAAACGAAGAGGACAAAAGAAAATTGTGTTGAAAAAATCGTGATTTTTCGAGGTCTCCATCAAAAGATATAGTTGTTTGAATAATTTTAAAGGTGTAGACGAGAGAAAGTGTTTTCGTGTAAAGAGTTTTCCGCCAAAGTAGAAGGAACATGATGCGCTAAAATTAAAAATATTTTAATCCACAGTGGAATTTCTTTTTCTTTTTTCGAAACGGAAAATGACAGTGGATTAAATACCTAATAAAACTTGAAAAATGTCCATTTTCCCAATTATATATATGGTGTTTATTGGAGTGGATTATTGTACACAGTGTTGAAAAATTCTAAATGGAACATAAAACGGAATAGTTAAAGAGTGGTTATTGTTGGTGGAACATAAAATGGAATAGTTAAAGAGTGGTTATTGTTGGTGCCCGGATCGTCTGCTATGTGCAAAGCAGACTGTGACACAAATTGCCTTATGTTTTTTTTTTCTTTTTTTCTTCTTAAGTTTTGGCAGGAAATCCCAATTTTACCCCTCCCTCAATACTCACAGCATAGGTGTTGTAAATGTGTAACAGCAGAGGATCTGGCCTCGATATTGTTGTTGCTCTTATGCAGCCGCATACTCCATACACTCTTTATACTCATTCCTAACCAATGACAGAAACATGGTGATCAAGAAAATGAAAAGGTAGAAATAAAAATAAAAACAAGGCTTTTTTGATATTCCAAGAAGAATGTTCAATGTCTTGAAAAGCCCTCGTGTTCTTTTCCGTCCCTTGCACACCAAAAAAAAATAGCAACAAGAGCTTAAGGATGCAGTGTTAATCATCCTAGGGATTACTTAAAGATTCCCCCTTACTAAATTACTAGTGTTCATCACTATCACAATCATTCATCACTCAAGGCAGGGTTTTTCTTGTTTCCTATTTTTAAAAAAAAAAAAAGGCAGTTGTCCCTTGATTATAACTTATAATTAGGTTTAAACTTGATACACAGTCACACAGTGAACACAAAGTGAACTTTTCTTTCAAGTCCTTTTACTAAAAGGTTTAAACTTGATACCTTATTGAGCTCTACGTCTTCTTTTCTTGCTTTACACAAAGGACATTTACTTATAGTAATAAGGTTTAAACTCGACACCTTATTGAAAGAGGCACATATGCAATCAATCACTGAACTTAGTTAAAGAGCCACATATGCTATTAGGCCACTAAACTTAGAAGGCTTTCCTTAAGAAAACACTATTTTAAATACACATCTGTGTGTGATTTGTTTCATGTCATCAATGTAGAATCAATAGACCAAAGATTTGGCATTCTTAAGTAAATTATGATACTTTCAAACTTTCTATGAACTCAATTTGTGAGTACAAAGTAGTTATCAAACTCAAATGTAGCAACTCTGTATGTGCTTAATGAAATGCTGCAAAAATAGAGGTTCTTTAATCAAATACTGAATTTGATAGACAATTCATGTGGCTAATCTTAAGCATGCAAAAACATAAGGACTTGGAATAAATTCAACGGAAACGATAATAATGGAGTGAGTATTAGACAGAAAATGCTTATTATTATTATTTAACACTATTCTTGCAGTAAACAATTGGGAAGAGGGGAGTTCTCCAAAAAGGGGAGCAAATTCATATACTAGCATGCTACTGAAGCAATTACCGCAAAGAAATTACCGCAAAGAAAATAAATTTAAGCATTACAGATTCAAAAGCTCCAGTGGCGGTGAGACAAGTTATTGGCGGCGATCCGGCGTCGTAGAAGAACAGGAAGCTCTGAAAGCTTCGATTTCTTTCTTGCATTTCGCACGGTCCCCTTTGTTATCATCCAGGCATTTTCTCAGAGCTGAAACATCGCACGCCGATGCATTTTTCTGCAGGCTGCTGCTGCTGCTTCGGCCGGCTAAATCCCCTCCGCCTGCTTCTCCCATCTTACTCCGATACATTGGCGTTTAAGAAAGCAATTATTTTCTTCTTAAAAACATGTTTTTATTTTATTTTTCGGAAAGACATGGAGATCCCCTAAAAAAAAAAACATGGAGTTTATTACTATTTGTTTCACGATTGATTCTACCGAGTGACATCATATTATACGTGCAAACAAATGAGTATAATTGACTTTGTAAAAGTCTTTTTTATAGTAAAAAACCAACTTTTTGTAAATGCATTATGAGAATCGACAATGAGGAAGTCGTTTTTTTTGTTTCAAAATCTATGAGAATCATGTTTTTTTGCTCTAAAATCGATTTTCATAAGATCGATTTTATTATGGTGTACATATAATATGTTGCACCAGTAAAATTAGTGTTGTGCAAATAAATGCCCTTTTGATTTTATACATGACCAATTCTCCAAAACCAACAATTTTTTTCTAACAAGAAACAAAATTTCATTAACTACTCTAACAACAAAAATTACATCATGCGTAGTGGATGACCCTAATACAGAGAAAGAGATTTCAAACGACTAAAGTCTGCAAGCAGATAAGATGGAGAATTCACGTATCTCCTAATCCAAATTCGAGAATCCTCAACACCCTATATTTGTACCCTATGTTTAAGGCTCCGGTCATAATTTCAGGTGGATGTTAGGCCATCAAAAAGTGCCCCTTGCAAATCACATAATAGTAGGCCAATTAGTATACAATCATTATTGTTCTTGGTAGTACAATTAAATGCCTTGCTCTCCTTACGTGAGATGGGCATATTCCTCTGAGGCTTAAATCTTGAGAAACCATTCCTTCGTGGGTCATACGAAATGTAGTACTCAAGACTAATGATTTGTCACAATTAATCACTTTGTGCAATTATGTCCATTCAGTCGTAGTGATTATTACACTACATTATTTTCATGATCCACTTGTTCTTATTGTCATTATTATGCATTGATGTTTGCTCATATCCATTTCTTTATCATTCCTATTTCACATTAAATCCACTCACTTTATTAAATAAATACTATTGATACTTATAATTTATTATAAAAGTCATTAATTGTTAGAGAACTAAAAAAAATTCTCCAATGGTGTGTTTGTTAGGTGAGAATGAAATGTAATGGAATGATTTTTCACATTCCAATATTGTGTATGATTATAAGGTAATGGAATGGAATGAAATTTTATTCCAGTGGAATGAAAAAAATCAATTTTCATTATTTCCAAAATAGATGGAATGTAATGGAATAAAATTAAAAACGACAAAACACGTGGGTGATAGGGTAAGAGTGGGTGGGTGGTAGGGTAGGTAGGGTAGGGTGGGTGGGGTAAGGTAGGGTAAGTGATGATGGAGTATAGTAAGTCGTGGGGTAAGGTAGGTGAAGAGAGTTTGAGAATGTGATAAACACAAGAGTAAACTTCAACTTAGTTTATTCATTGATATGAGAGGTGTATAAATAGATACTGATTGAGAGACTAGCAAGCTAGCAGGTGCCACTTGAGTATGTAGATGTGGGCTGCAAGCATGCAAAAGTAAAGTAAAGTTTATATATACATGACATAAAGTAAACTAGAGTTTACAGATTAATTGTTTATATGTATCACAATTAATATATACATTACATAAAGTAAACTAGAGTTTGACATATTAATTGTTTATATGTATCACAATTAATATGTCTTTTACAATTAAATAAAGTGTACAAAATATCTGTCACGAACACACGAGGTCATTGGGCACCTCTTTGAACTTGATCTCTTTGAAGTAATCTTGTAATATTTCCACACCCCTCAAACCTGGTCAGTATATGTTGATGCAAACCAAGTTTGCTACTAAGTCTCTATTGAACATAAGAGGTGGAATAGCCTTGGTAAGAATATCGACGATTCGATCTGCTTTGAGGAACATCTTGAGTTGAATAATTTTAGCATCAATCTTTTCTTCTTGAAAGTGTCTCACAATGTCCACATGCTTGGTTTTATCATGATGGGCGGGATCTTGACCATGCATAAGGTGAATTATTATCACAACAGAGTGTGATAGGTTCTTTGAAGTTCGATCGATTGCACTTTTTAGCCATAGAGCTTCACAAATGCCAAGTACAAGTGCCCTGAGTTCGACCAAGATCGCTTCTTGACTGATGAGGTTGTTTCTTGCTTCTCCAAGTAACCAGGTTCCCCCATACATATGAGCAATAGCCTGTGGTAGATCGTCTGTCAATGTGACATCCAGCCCAATCAGCATCAGTGTAGACCTTGATTGATCTATCAGTAGACTTGGTGAAGTGCGAGGCCTTGGCCGAGTGGACTTTAAATATCTCATTATCCTATTCACACGCATCCCAATGTTGCTCAAGTAGAGGCGTGCATGAACCGACCGACCAGACTAACCCATATGAAATATCAGGCCTGTGTGAGAAAGGTAGATGAGTTTACCTACAAGCCTTTGATATTGTTCTTTTCTCGACAAACAATGTCACCATGCGTAGGTGTTCTTGGGGTCTACGGGGATACAACAGTTTGCATCCCAAAGATGCCGCTTTCTTGATAGATCCAATACATACTTCCTTTGGGAGATTGAAATGCCTTTGGTGTTTCTAGCCACTTCCATACCAAGAAAGTACTTGAGGTAGCCGGATCCTTAACTTGGAACACCTTTGCGGTAGAGTCTTTAAATTTTGAATCTCAGTAGAGTCATCTCCAGTAAGGATGATATCATCCACATATACAATAAGAATAGACCTTCTCTGGTTGGTTGTCTTGATGAACATAGTGTGATCTGAGTTGCATTGATGATATCCAGCAGCTTTGACCACAGTAGTAAGTTTCCCAAACCAGGCTCTTGGGGACTGCTTCAGGCCATATAGAGATTTTCTGAGTTTGCATACCTTGCCCTGAGTGTGAGGATTGACAAAACCGGGAGGTACATTCATATAGACTTCCTCAGTGAGATCACCATTGAGAAAAGCATTTTTGATATCTAATTGGTGTAGAGGCCGATCCAGGTTGGACGGTAGAGAGATCGAGAACCCTGGCGGTGTTGAGTTTTGCCACTTTGGTGCAAAAGTTTCCTTATAGTCAATACCATAAGTTTGAGTGAATCCCCTTGCTACCAATCGGCTTTGTACTTGTCAATTGTACCATCGACATTGTATTTGATAGTGAATAACCATATGCATTGCTAATCGTCCTTTTGCCTTTTGGAAGAGTTGTGAGATCCCAAGTATGATTATCCGGGAGGCGCTCATCTCTCTCTGTTTTAACGGCTGACCTTCCACTTATCATTTTGAAGGGCCTCCGAATATTTTTAGGAATAGAGTGAGAGTCCAGTCCTGTGTAAACATAGCAAATTTAGGAGACAAGCGGTCATAAGATAAATAAGTATGAATAGAATGATCAGTGCATGATCTTTTCCCTTTCTTAGAGCAATAGTCCGTCATCAATGTCGGTAGGTCTTTGTGGTTCGGCGATCTCGAGTCGATAGAGGTGTTGAGGCTCGGCAGGCTCGAGTTCAAAGAGGCTCTGGGTCGATAGGATCTTTGAGGTCCAGCAGAGCTCGAGTGGTCGATAGGAGTCTTTGAGGTTGATCTGCTTGAGTCTTAAGAGTTCTTTGAGGTTAAGAGTTTGTTGAGGAATGGATTTAGATCAATTTCAATAAGATTTCCATCGATGATCGCTTGATGGACTTCTTTGTAGTAGGGAGTCCTTTCAAAGAATTTTACATCCATAGAGTTGTAAAATTTCTTTTCGAAGAGTGAATAGCATTTGTAACCTTTCCTGTCTTTTAGCATACCCTAGGAAAATGCACTTGTGAGCTTTGGGATCAAGTTTGCTTCGTGTTGGGCATGGATATAAACAAACACACAGTACAACCAAAGATTTTTGGAGGCAATTGGGCAATAAGATGAGGCGAGGAGTGTGTGGTCGGCAGGTTTGGATAGCAGTCTTGAAACCTAACACTCTGTTTGGAAGCCTGTTAATTAAGTATGTGGCGATCAATATAGCTTCACCCCACATATATTTTGGAACATTTGTAGTGAACATGATTGATCTGGCCATCTCCAAAGAGTGCCTATTCTTTCTCTCAAAGAACTCCATTTTTTGAGGTGTCTCAACACAACCACTTGATATGGACAATTCCCTTATTCATCAAGAAATTACCGAGATTAGACTCATAATATTCAAGAGCATTGTCGGTCTTCAAAATTTTAATCTTAATGTCAAACCGAGTAGAGACCATGTTGTAAAACTCTTGAAAGATGGATCCAACTTTGATTTATCCTTCATTAAAAATAACCAAGTGGTTCGGTGTGGTCATCTATGAAGGTTACAAACCACCTTTTACTGTTATACTTTTCACTCTTGAGGTCCCCATACATCACTTTGTGAATTAAGGTGAAAGGTGTGGATGGGAAGTGAGGTAATTTAGTATACACAGATTTGGTGAGTTTGGCAAATTGACAAATATCACATTGAAGATCATTAAGATTACATCCTTTAAACAATTCGAATTAAAGACTTTAAATAACCAAAACTTGGATGTCCTAGTCTATAATGCCATAACATGATATTGTCTAGGTTTTGAGTGCAGTCACGAGGCGGATTCGATCTTACTGTCTTCAGCAGGTTGATCACAAACGATCTGGCGTGGTTTAGCTTGACCAATCACTTTCGTGAAGAAAGATCCTGGAATGTGCACCGATCCTTATCAAAAACAACAGTCCAATTCAGATCTTTAGTGAGTTTCTTGTGAGATATAAGGTTACAATCTAACTTTGGAACAAATAAGACCCCTTGTGTATATATCTCGATTAGTAAGTTTAACCTTCCCAACACCTTTTGCATAAGAAGCAGAACCATCGCTAGTTTTAATTTCGTGAATTTGGGTGCATGGCATATAGTGGGTAATGAGGTTTTATTACGGTCATGTGGGAAGAAGCCCCATAATCAACAATCCAAGTCTCATTACTAAGAGGTGAGCGGAATATACTGTTTTAGCATGAGTGGCCATTTCGGTAGAAGAGCTACCTTCACGATCTTTGAGCAATAAAGGCTTTAAAGGCAAACAAACCGAGCATTGGGATGGTTGTCATTCTCTAAATCACCGGCAAGTCCGCCTTGATTTTCCCTGGTTGGTTTTGAGGTTTTAGAGGATTAGGCTTGCCATGAAGCTTCCAAAGAATTGTCCTTGGTGTGATTTGTGCGTTTGCGGTGATCACAGAACAACCTTCCGATTTTCTCAAGAAGCTTCTGTAAGTCCCAGTAACCTCAAGCAGATCTTCCCGACATTCA
Organism: Gentiana macrophylla; assembly: GCA_026214975.1. Classification (NCBI taxonomy): domain Eukaryota; kingdom Viridiplantae; phylum Streptophyta; class Magnoliopsida; order Gentianales; family Gentianaceae; genus Gentiana; species Gentiana macrophylla. The sequence continues at coordinate 20,638,633 of CM047806.1, forward strand.
AGAGGCGTACCTTGAAGTAGGGTTATCAGCAGGGGTGTTCAGAGCATGACTTTCCTCCTGCTTTCTTCATGTTTGACCTCAGCAAACATGGATTTGAGATTTGGGAGAGGTTTTGTGGCAAGAATTCTCCCTCTAACATCATCAAGAGTAGGATTCAGTCCAGTGAGGAACTTGAATACTCTCTTCTTTTCTATGATGTCTTTATATAGAGCAGCATCCTTGACATCAAAAACTTGATGACGTGGTCAATCAGGTTATAATATACTCGACCACCATAAACCAATACTAGCAAGAGGACTAGGCCCATCGTAGTATAGCTATAGTAAATCAAGGTCGATCCCACAGGGAACCAATTGTGGGTCATTTCATATATAAACAATTAATTATACATGTCAAGGACATAAAGGCGGTCTACGACCAACATAGGACAAGAAAAGTAAAGACACGACTCGACACAACGTAATTAACCTCCCCAATTATAGTCTTTATCGTTTGGACCTAGATAATTTATATAATAAAGCCGAACTTATTAGCTGTCAATCCGTTTGTATCTATCTTAGATTGGCTACGGGAGTCATCCTCTTTAACTTGACTTAGCACCGGTAGTCACTAGATCAACGTGGTATTGTTACGTGACTTCGCCTTTTGGTGCCTCCATCTCATATAACTCACACGCTTACTACTCTAAGGATGCCGATATTAACCGTACACCTCGCCCAGGGCAACATTCCTATGGTGAGGCGTGCTTCCTAAACGATCGCTCAAGCCCTCGTCCAACTAACAATTACCTTTTAGGTCTCATGCTAGTTTACGAACCACGATAACTAGGTGACGTCAATTCCTAATACAAAACCTACCAGATCTCGCTGAAAGCCCGGAAGATCATTCATGAGGTGACCTAGGAGCCCTATATTGGTATTTCCTAATCGACGCTAATTAAAAGCGACGAGCAACGTAGTCGTGGCCATACCTAATGAGATGATAAATTCTATTAAGTTAACCTAACCATAAAGACGTGGCTACCTAACGGATAAAACAGGGGGCTCGGTCGACCGAATAGGTGGGCTCGGTCGACCGAGTGAACTCATTCGGTCACCCGAATCAATTTCGTCCCCAGCTTACATCCCTGAACATATCTCTCAGCGTTTCATCATACAGAACAGATTAAACAGTAACTCGTAAAGCATTCATATAAACTAACTTAGATACACATTAATTAAACAATAAAGATTCATGAATAAATTCTAAGTCTATGACGTAGGTTATGGGACCCCCATAGACAAGGTGTCGCCACATCCCTAACGTCATAGCCTAGATCTACATCATCTAGCTATGATTAACTAACTCAAACGATAAAGCATAATTGGGAGGGATTAATTACTTAAAATAAAAGAAACAGAAAATAAAGGCTTACATAATTGCAGCCTTTAAATTGCTGGAAACCTTCAATCTACTTATGCTACATTGTATTAAAATATCAAAGTAGAATTATATTCTAAAGTATGAAAGGTGTGTAAGGTGTGTTTTACAATTGCTCATAGCTGTTGCTTATATAGGAGTTTCGGCCGACTTAGGAAGGATCTAGAGGATAAACACGATTAAATTCAGAAACCGCCCCTGACCAGAGGCTCGGTCAACCGAAGGGATGCACTCGGTCGACCGAAGCATGAGGCTCGGTCGACCGAACCTGGATTTTCCAAGTTCTCCACGTTTTCTTCGTCTGCCTTGCTCCCCACTCCACGCTTGCGTGTTGATCTGATTTCTCTAATTTATCTCTTGATTAATGCTCCGATTTTCTTCCTTATTATCTTGAGATCCATTGATTGAATGACATTTATCCTCTCGATTTGTTGTGATCTGCAAAATCAATAATTATCGCACAATAAATCGGCTTTAAATAATAAAAACGGCTAAATACCAAATATCATATTAATAATCACTTAACATTAAATAATAAATATAAACGTGTGATTTAATATAAAATGCGTATTATTAATCTCGATTTAAGGTCAATGTTGATGACTTTTACGGGTATAATTTGACCGTCATCAGAGTTACAGACATATCTCCTTGTCTGCAGTTTTGAATCTGAGCTTCGAGTTCATAGACTTCAGAGGTATTGTCCTTTTTTGAGTAAAGGTCTCTGGCATTATCCCAGATTTCCTTAGCAGTGTCATACATCATGAAGTTCTCATCGATCTCTTTTGTCATAGACCTCGTGAGGATGGTCATGACTTGGTTATTTTCGTGTCCCATGCTTCAAACTTGGGGTCGATTTCAAGAGGGGAGTTTGGAACCCGACAGATATCCCATCTTGCCATGGCCGGAGATATACATTTTCATAGACCTTGACCATAGCAAGTAATTGTTACCATCAAGTTTATGATTTGTAAAGAAGAGTGTTCGATTATCCCGGTCTGCCGAGGCAATTGTGAGTCATCGAGAGGAAGATGAAACTTCAGATAATGTTGACATTTTTCTGAAAAAGAACTGAGTTTTGCAGCGGATTTTAGAACTCAGTAAGGCTCCGATACCATGAAGAGAGTTTGAGAATGTGATAAACACAAGAGTAAACTTCAACTTAGTTTATTCATTGATATGAGAGGTGTATAAATAGATACAATTGAGAGAGACTAGCAAGCTAGCTTGGGCGGCCACTTGAGTATGTAGATGTGGGCGGCAAGCATGCAAAAGTAAAAGTAAAAGCTATGTCTATGACATAAAGTAAACTAGAGTTTGACATATTAATTGTTTATATGTATCACAATTAATATGTCTATGACATAAAGTAAACTAGAGTTTGACATATTAATTGTTTATATGTATCACAATTAATATGTCTTTTACAATTAAATAAAGTGTACAAAATATCCTGCATTTAACACACGAGGTGCTTGGGCACCTCTTTGAACTTCAATGATCTCTTTGAAATAATCTTGTAAAATTTTCAAATCTCTTTGAAGTAATCTTTGTAATATTTCCACAGTAGGAATGATGTGCAGGGTAGGGTACGATGAGATAAGGTTGGGTAAGGTAGGGTAGCGTGGGTGGTAGGTAGGGTAGGGGTGGGGTGGGTAGGGTAGGATGGGATAGGTAAGGTACAGTAGGGGTGGGTGGTGGGAAGGGTAGGGTAAGTGGGAAGTGGGTAGGGTAGGGTAAGATGGGTGGTGGATAAGGTAGTGAAGGGTAGGGTGGGGTGGTGCTTTTTGTAGGGTAGGGTATGGTGGTTGGTACGGTAGGGTAGGATGGGGTAGGGGTGAGGGTGGTGGGTAAGGTATGGTAGGGTGGGGTGGTGGGTAGGGTAGGGTGTGGTGGTGGGTAGGTCAGGGTATGATAGGGTGAGATAGGGTAGGGTAGATAAGGTGGTGGGTAAAGTATGGTGGGGTGAGGTGTTGGGTTGGGTAGGGGTGGGCAGGGCAAGGTGGGTGGGTAAGATGCGATGGGGTGTGGGGTAGGGCTACCCCACCCACCCTACCTAACCCCATCTCTTCAGCCATATCCTACCTTATTAACATGCCAAACGCAGTAATGGAATAAATGTATTTCATTCCTATGATTCCATTCCATTCCATTCCTAACATGCCATGATATCCTCATGATTACCTTTTAATTTTTTTTCCAAACAGCATCTCTTTTTGAATCCATAGCTTTCAACTGCAGCTATTAAAGAGCCAATGTCCTATTTTCAAGTATCTTTCAATGTGGTTCTCCAGAACCCAACACCCTTCTTGAAAGAAAAAGCCACAACAGCACTTGAGAAGGCAGACGTGGCTAGTGCTGTAAACGAGCCGAGCCGAGCCGAGTACTTGATATTCAAGCTCGAGCTCGTTTATAATCGAGCATGTTCGGCTCGGCTCGTTAAGACAAATGAGCCTAAAAGCCTGTTCGAGCTCGGCTCGATAAGAAAGGAAAATGTTCGAGCTCGAGCTCGAGATCAAGCTCGCGAACAGGCTCGAACTCGAGCTCGGCTCGTTCAATAGCAAAATTTTTTAGGGGCTCGTTCAATAGATATTTGATATTTGTTTTATATATTTATATATTTATTATTTATATTATTATATATAATATATGTTCACGAACACTAACGAGCGTTCACGAACAGGCTCGTGTTCGTTTGTTTACTAAACGAGCAGGAGAACCTGTTCGAGCTCGGCTCGATAACATAAATGAACGAGCTTAAACGAGCCGAGTTCGAGCCTTGTTCACGAACGTTCAGTTCATTTAACACCTCTAGACGTGGCAAGCCAAAGTCCAGCTTCAATTTGATCCTGAAATACCAGAATAGAGCGAACCAGAGACCGTTTGCCAAATCCAACAATAAATACAATCAAAAGAAGAGAGATACGACATGTTTGCACTCCCCATAATATGATGGAGAGTGCGTCCAGATGCATTATACAACAGTATGTCCATATAAAGCCGAGAAGGCAGTGTGCCTGCATCGAGTTGTGGGCTCCATCATTATTTATAAATTTCAAAGAAATGTGATGCCGGTGATGATAGACATGAAGATTTGGTTAGAGACTTCTTCTACGCAAGCTAGATATCATGTTTGATGATGCTTTTAACATATGCACTTTCTTCTTGTTGATCGGTAAGGCCGGTGACCCTGTTTTTGAGACATGTGATGTTTTCAATACTTATACCTAACTTTTTTAGTGTGAATAGTTGTTTTTTTTTTCCGGAAACGAAATGATAACACCACACACACGCCCAAGCGGGATTCGAACCCTGGACTCCTCACTGGGAGCCAGGTTAGACCCTAGTGGATTACCACTAGGGTATGTACCCGAGTACTGTGTGAATAGTTGTTTGGATTAATATTAGAGATGACATTTGATATTCCGCACCGGTGGATATTGTATTGACTAATTCTTGACATTTTATTTAGATAGTAGTGTGAATCGGAAACTTGAAGATTGTTTCTGTAGGTATGGTTGTTATGCCGCCTAGTACCATTGGTGGATTTGGATCATTACGTGACCATTGAAGTATAATTCTCAATTTATGCAATTTACGAAACCTTAGAGTATTCACTATGGTGCACTTTTACACAATAAGAAAGCAAATGTGTGACAAAAAAAAAGGTGTATTAGCCATTATGGCTGGTTTTTCCACGATGCGGGAGTATATGGCGTGGAAGTGGACGTGGGTATATCCACTACCACTACCACGGTTTGGGGCGCTGTAAATATCTCTTTTTTCTTTCTTTTTTTGTTCGACAAAGTTGTTCATCTTCTTCCAGCCAAATTCTTCCACCCAAATTGCTCAAAAAAAAAATTCTTTGAAGGGGAATTGCTCATCTACAACATCCGAAAATCTCTGAAGGAGTTGAAATTAACTCTTCACGTCATAAAAGGTAATTTCTTTTCTTTCAAATGATTTCGTAGTTAGGAGGAAATCAATTTTAGTTATAATCAAAGTTGATTTTAAGAAGAATAATGGTGGCTTTTCAATTCTCATTCCAGTTTTAATCAATCTTTAGGGTTTAAACTTTTGGTTATAGCTAATTAAAAGTGGGTTCTTGTTCTCTCAAGTTTCTGCTAATGTTTTCTTGCAATTTCTGCGAATTTTGTAATCTGCTATTGTTTTGTTTTGTTGCTATTCTATGTGTGTACGAATTTGTAATTGATTTGTAGTGTAAAAACATTTGGGCTAGAAAGCTAGTTTTTTTTTTTTTTTTTTGATAATATGATGTTCATCAAGAACTCATCCATCTCAAATTTGTCAACTATCCATGGCAAATTTGCCATACCATGAAAAGAAATTATCTGCAGACATTTCTTGGCCAATGCTCACCCTCTTTTTCTCCCCACCTGATATTCCTCTAACTACTTGACGTGATTCCGAATGGAATCAAATCCGATGTTTCGCCCAGGAAGTAACTAGGGGGAACAATGACGAGCTAAGGATCCTAGACCTAGTAATCCAACTAAATCGTAGGAAGAGAACACCCAAAAATCGCTCACAGTGCTGGTAAATTCTCGAAGGGTTGAACTTTCTACGACGAAGAAAATTCTGACTCGCAAGTGATGCTCAAGTCTCACGACTTGGTTGAGTAAAACTTAATAATCTGAATTTTCATATAATAATTGTGTGTTGAATGAAAAGCTAGTGTTTGCCTTATATAGAACTGCAATACAAAAAAAAGAACTGTAGAAAAAAACAACGTGGGAGAAATTCCCACCTAAAAATGCTCCCCATGTGAAGTAAATGGGCTTATCTAGTCTACTTAGGCCCAAATGACTTTTATTAGATAATAATCAAACAAAAGCCGAATAATCAAAGTAAAATAAGTCTAACACTTAACAATTCCGTCCATCATCTTCTTGGCGTCCAGAACTTGGGCTTTTGGCCCAATATGAAGCCAAACCACGCAATAAAGCTCTAACCAGGCCTAACAACACTAATAATGGTCTTCATATTCGCATTATGATAGGCCAAAGTCCGAGCTAGATCACATCATTTCCTTCCGGTTGGAAAGGATTCGTCCTCGAATCAAAATGATGTCGTACAATTGAGCTGCAACACACACCAATCTTGAACAACCCGCAAAAATCAGAAAAGTACCTAGTAATTACAATGATATTAACCGAAACATCCCCGGCAACGGCGCCAAAAACTTGATCAACCTTTTCTAAGTGTCCAATCATACCGGCGGTGTACCGGGTCAATTATAGCCTAGAATCGGTGAGTCAAGGTCGTATCCCACGAGAATGCCGGTTAAGTACCAAAATCACTAGCACGTTTGGTTTAGGCAAAATAAAAAAGATGAGTTTTAAAACTAAGGTGAGCCATGGTGTCACTCCACAACTCACCACCTAAATGCCACAAAAAGAGAAAAGAAAAGAAATAAAATCTAAAGTTAGCCAAGATAATGGTCAAGAGTGATTGTCCAAGATAATAGCCAAGATAATAGCCAAGAAATAAAATCTAAAGTAGAACTTATGATTCGTTAAGAAATGATTCGACCTACCCTCCATCTATTTGTGACTTTGTGATAAATATTGGTGTGAACCCCCGCTTTAGTGATTGTCCGCTCTCGCATGATACAACCACTCTATATCTCTTCAACGGCCTAATTAACTAAAATGGGTCTAGAAGAATCGATATGCATTACACTCATTGGGTTGCCTAACCACGATTAGTGAACCCCACTCTAGAAATCGAATCTATCTCTAGTCGGTTTTACTAAGTGGTCTCATTACCCATTTTCCCACACTAAATATCTTCTCTCGATCTCAACAAAGTGTGCTAAATCATGTATTAGGTGATTAATCTAACACAAGCATTAAGGCCAAGAAATGAGAAATAATTCCACAAAGTGCTTGAAATCTAAACAACAATTCTCACAAATCACAAGAAACTACAATATCACAATTCACATTTCATGGGTTAGATTTCTATATTTCATCTTCATCTTCCCCAAATTGGACTTTACACAATTCCAAGAAGATGAAAATTCCGGATACAAATCTAACTAAAACTAAAACAAATCAAGATGAAATTAAAGAACAATAAGCTAAATAAAAGATTACCCATGAAAATCCATCTTTATGGACTCCATCTCCTCCAAGTACTAGCAATCTTCTTACACCCATGAAGAAAAGAAGAAGCTTGAAATAGAACAACATGAAATTTCAACTATCTAGCTATCAATCTGTTAATTACATTGTTTTTGTGTTAGAGTGACCTCCCCCAAGGTCTCTAATGGAGGAATTTCGGCTCTAAGGGTTTGGGGGAAGGGGGAGATGAGTTTCCAACTGCAAAATCGCGTTTTTATGGTGTAAAACGCGTAACGAGCCGAGCTGCCCGAAGTTCGGCCCGACAGATGGTTCGATACTAGATTGTCTTCCGTAAATTGATCATAACTTTGCGTGTAGACCTCCGATTTGAGTGGTTTAAGATGCGTTGGAAAGCTAGTTCAAAGATCTACAACTCTTGTGAAGATGTAAAAACCGAAATCTGTCTCTAAGATGGGTCAAAAGTCGATTTAAGTCAGCTGTGATTAAGTATGCTCGAGACAATTGACCCGTAACAACTCCGTGGCTTCGGGTACACACTTCGCACCATACAAACGCGTCTTATCAACATCAAAAGCATATCTCCTGAGGCTTGGTCAACCTAAGATTCTGCAATGACACGCCAAAAATACCAAGCGTAAACCCGCCTACAAAAGATTGGTCCTAATGACCCAAAAATACTATAAAAACTACTTTATTAATTTCTACCTACTACTTATTGTATCCTTATGAAAATATGCAAATCGATGCCCGAAGATGCAAAAATACTATTAAAATCAGGGGAAAACGGGGCTAAAAACATTGTGAATGCATCATAAAATTGACTTACATCAACCGGGATCAAATAACATGCAAATACACAACTCCAAATGAATTGTACGCTGAAATCGTGAGCCATGCTTCACCAAAGGAACATACGAAAAGTCTCGCGGCTTGATATAGATGTCGATGAAGCTCGGAGTGGCAGCAACATAGTCATAGCAACTCTGACGCGGGTAGACATCAACATGTGCAACAAATGGGTCAATGAAAGAATGCTCTGGTTTTCCACTAATTGGAATTGGATCAATAAAATCCAAAGGCACTATAGGGGCTGCATTGGATGTATCCAACAGCCCGGTGTGCACCACATGTGGATGATCATCATGTACCTGCAAAGAAGATTCAACAAGGCTGGAACTAGAGTTTAGTAACATAAAATCTTCTTCTTTCTCCACAATAGAAGCTTCAGACAATTCCACTTTCGCATCAACAACTTGACGACCACTTGCAGTGCTTTCCAACTCATCACAAGGATCATGTAACTCCTCACACTCAACATCACTCGCAATATAAACATCAACGACTGTCTGATCCCTGCGCACTATCTCGTCCACAACAATTGCCGCATCATCGTTAACTACTTCGGGCACACTCTCTACTTTCTCATCCACAAATTCGGGCTCATGAACCTCCACCGCACTCTCACCTTCCTTCTTGTTCAACTCCTCCTCACGAGTACTCACAACCTCTTCGGTTTTCTCTTCAATCAATTCTTTTTCCCTTCTTCTCTCACGTTTCAAACGATATTCCTCATCGATGCTATGCATTGCCTGCCAGAATTTAGGGCAATCATGGATGTTATGACCATCTTCTTTACAATAACCGCAAAAAACAAAATCACAGCCACGTAGAGGTCTCGTTTTAGCCATACGATTACGAGCATCCTGCATCTCTTGCTTCCTAACCTCGTCTTTCGTCCTCCATTTATCACCTCGGTTTGCACCAGCCAACAATGTAGTAAGTGCCTCACGAATCTTATGTATATCCTCATGTCATGCAATTCAACAGATACCTCATGTTTCACTTCTTCTAACTGTCGTTTCAATTCAGTGTTCTGAGCTTCACCCTGCACCCTTAATCTTGCATCCAAAAGTTGATTTACCTCCTCAACATCTAATCCACGTCCAACCATGTCGCCTCACTATCTCTCGTGTTTACACTCCCCTCTTTCTAAGTTGTATAAAGCACTCTTGTCAAACGAACCAGAAAAGCAAGCAAAAGTAAACAGCAATCAAAACCGACTCTCTAGAAGGACACTAGGTTTTCAGACCGAGAATAGGTTGAAAGGTATGTGGTCAGAAAACTATTGCGAATCTGGAAAAACTCAAAAGACGAAAGTTTTAGAGCAGAGAGTTTTCTAAAATATGTCAAATTTTCAGATTTTTTTGGGTTATAGAAGTCTCTCAAACAATCGTTTTTCGGAAAGTGGTGCAATCTGACAAAAATTTGCAGATTGATAGCAGTGTCTTACGGTGCCAAATACGACCGAACTACAGAGAATTTGGAAAAACTTAAAATATAAAAGTTATAGATATACGAATTTACTATAAGTTCACCATTTTTCAGGTAATTTCGAGTCGCTTAACCCACTGAAAACGAATTCAAACGAAGATTTACTGCTGCAGTTTTTCTGGACATATTGTTTGGATTAATCAGTTTTTTTAGGCCAGATACGCGTTGGATTTGGATTGGATGTAAAGGCAAAAATTGTAGACCGAGATGTGATGTGGTAAAAATTTCAGTATTTTTGGAGGTTTTGTGGTTAGGTAACGGCCTGATACAAAAACGGGTCTGGAAAAAAAATAAAAAAAATTAAGGTTCTGGGATGAAGGTTTGAAGATACAAGGGAATTTCCGGGTTGATGGATGAAGATTGCTTGTGTTCTTGAGGCGGGGGGGGGGGGGAGGGGGCTGGACGACTGAAAAAAATAAAAAGAACAACGAAATATTTGTTATTGTTTTTGTTTTTTGTTTTTAGTATTATACGGAATAAAGGAAAACAAAAAAAATAAAAGGGATATTTGCTCACCGAAGTTCTTTGAAATTTCACATTAATCGATGTGATTCCGGATGGAATCAAATCCGATGTTTCGCCCAGGAAGTAACTCGGGGGAATAATGACGAGCTAAGGATCCTAGACCTAGTAATCTAACTAAATCGTAGGAAGAGAACACCCAACAATTGCTCACAGTGCTGGTAAATTCTCGAAGGGTTGAACTTTCTACGACGAATAAAATTCTCACTCGCAAGTGATGCTCAAGTCTCACGACTTGGTTGAGTAAAACTCAATAATCTGAATTTTCATATAATAATTGTGTGTTGAATGAAAAGCTAGTGTTTACCTTATATAGGCTTACAACCAAAAGAACTAGAAAGGAAAAAAGCAACGTGGGAGAAATTCCCACCTAAAAATGCGCCCCATATGAAGTAAATGGGCTTACCTAGTCTACTTAGGCCCAAGTGACCTTTATTAGATAATAATCAAACAAAAGCTGAATAATCAAAGTAAAATAAGTCCAACACTTAACAATTTCGTCCATCATCTTCTTGGCGTCCAGAACTTGGGCTTTTGGCCCAATATGAAGCCAAACCACGCAATAAAGCTCTAACCAGGCCCAACATCACTAATAATGGTCTTCATATTCGCATTATGATAGACCAAAGTCCTTGGGATGGATCACATCACTACTCCTCCTCCAATCATGCTGTTCTTACTCCTCCTCCAGTTCTGTAATAACATGCTCAACATGCTGTATTTTTTCATCCCTAGTGAGGCTTTTTGGTAGCTTCAATAGTGATGTAAAAAGCAGAGTTTCAAAAATAGAGATATGGGGATATAAAACATCATCTTGACATAGAATCAGATTTTGGTGAGTACAAAACCATGAAATTTGTTCAAGTTAATATTTTTTTGATTGTCTAATTTGGTTTGAGAGGGGAAATGAAGGAGGATATTTCAACGGTGAATATTGCAAACTGTCCTATTGTTAAATTTATAATCATACTGAGTGGATTGAGTTCATATTACGGAAATATGGAATGGTGTATCATTTCTCAATGGTTTAGTAGTAGCTAATGACTATCAATCTTCCTTTTCAACTTGTCAACCAAGAAAGAAAAAATTGAAATGCATAATCTTGAGATAGATCGTTTCTTGTCGGTGAGTTAGAATGCTGATGTAACTTGAATATGTATATTTGGTTAAGCCGCGTTGGTTTGCATTTTGCAGATACTTGCTAAAAAAATGTCCAAGGATGGTTCTAACGACCAAACCACTAATGAACAAGACCCAACCGATGTCCAATCTCACGCCAAGGGTTTAAACTGGAGTGCGATGCAATTGCTTTCAATAATCACCTACCAATTTAACGGGTTACAACCAAGTAACATGTCATCGGTTTCCAATTCCAAAGAAGCACCTTATCCAGGAATGTTTCAGCCTGCTTTCTTCCAACAAGCACCTTATTCAGGAATACTCCAACCAAGCCATTCTATTCCATTCCAGCAATCCACCTCACCAGGAACATTCCAGTGCAACAACTATTGCCCTCCCCAAACTACACCCTCATATAGTCAAAGCTTGAGCTGCCCACCACCCACTTCAACCCCCTGAAACCCTAACAATAACCTGGAGTCATCACAGAGGCGCGAAAAAAAGACGTCGGTGGGGGGTGCAAAGGTAAGAATCACTTGGAATACTGAAGAAGACATTGAATTGTCTGTAGCTTGGTCGAAGATAATGGAGGATCCTATTATTGCAACATACCAATCAAAAGACAAGTTTTGGGAGCGGGTGAATCCTTTTTTTTTTCTAACCAGCATCTCTTTTTGAATCCATAGCTTTCAACTGCAGCTATCAAAGAGCCAAGGTCCTATTTTCAAGTATCTTTCAATGTGGTTCTCTAGAACCCAACACCCTTCTTGAAAGAAAAAGCAACAACAACACTTTGAGAAGGCAGACGTGGCAAGCCAAAGTCCAGCTTCAATTTGATCTTGAAATACCAGAATAGAGCGAACCATAGACCGTTTGCCAAATCCAACAATAAATGCAATCAAAAGAAGAGAGATACGATCTGTTTGCACTCCCCATAATGTGATGGAGAGTGCGTCCAGGTGCATTATACAGCAGTATGTCCATCTAAAGCTGACAGGGCCGGCCCTTGATTTTATTGGGCTTAAGAGCAAATCCCCGAATTGGGCATTTTAGTTGATTTTTATTTTTAAAACATACTTATTGTTAGAATTTTTTCATAAATAAATATTTTGGTTATCGTTTGCATACGAGTTGTCGTACGGATTATTGTTATCGCAACGAAACGGGGTTCGATACATGCATTTTCGGATTTTCAGATACATGCATTTTCGAACTGATATGTACTTACCCTTTCGTGTAAGGGTTGCATGTTTTCATCCGGTGAACAATGACAACCCTACCTTTCGTGCAAGGAGTACCTCAATTTGTTTATGAGGTACTTGCAACCTATAAAAGGCATAAGTTTGACAACATCATCAGAAAAACTTTGAGTGTCCTCGGGTTTGATTCAAACAAGTCACAGTTTGAATCAAACACCCCCATTGTATCCTGAAAGAGGTTTTCATTTGATCCCTTAGTGACAAATCGTATGAGACGAAACATCTCTTAAAAGACAACGTTATTAACGTGCTTTGGAGTTTCTAATTCTCTGTCAAATCCTAAGTACTACATTTTTTCCAACACTTATCGTGTTTTTAACATCCGTAAATGCAAAAAATTAATAAAACTTGTTTGTATGTCTTTTTTTTTGGGTAAATTTTTTTATTGGGGCCTTTATCAATTAGAGTAAAAAAATTTGGGCCTTTATTAAAAAAGAAAGTTAACATATGATATTAAGTTGGATCGGATTAAATCTACACGATTTTTTTCTTTCTTTTAGAGAATATGCATCACGCTTTAAGCACTGATCTCATGAGGCGCTTAAAGATAGGCCGCCATGAAAGCTGAGAAGGCAATGTGCCTGCATCGAGTTGTGGGCTCCATCATTATTTATAAATTTCAAAGGAATGTGATGCCGGTGATGATAGACATGAAGATTTGGTTAGAGACTTCTTCTACGCAAGCTAGATTTTGATAATGCTTTTAATATATGCACTTTCTTCTTGTTGATCGGCAAGGGCGGTGACCTATTTTTGAGACATGTGATGTTTTCAATACTTATACCTAACCATTTTTGTGTGAATAGTTGTTGGGTTTTTTTTTTTTTTTTTTTTTTTTTTTTCTAAACTTGAAAGGATAACACCACACACACGCCAAGTTGCTGCTGAAACCCTGACTTCCATCGGGGTTAGGCGCACTAGTGGATTACACACTTAGGGTAGACATCAAAGATCTTGTGTGAATAATTGTTTGGATTATTATTAGAGATGACATTTGATATTCCACACCGGTGGATATTGATTGACTTATTCTTGATATTTTATTTAGATAGTAGTGTGAATCGGAAACATGGAAATTGTTTAATGGTTGTTGTTATGCCGCCTAGTACCATTGGTGGATTTGGATCATTACGTGACCATTGAAGTATAATTCTCAATTTATGCAATTTACGAAACCTGACGAGACAATGACACACTTTAAATTTAGGAATATATTTTTTAAATGATTTAAGATTATTCCTTGTAAGCTTCTCGTTATTTTCGAAAGGAAAAAAAGAAAAAGAAAAATCCTTGAATTACCGGGAAATATCTTGAGTGTAAACAGAGGGATTTTTCTGCCTCCGATTCTAACAAGGTCACCGGGAGTCAAGCCAAGGACAACGACAAAAATGAAAAGATTTATCGCATTTTTCTACGTAGTATTTATTGAGTGCAAGATACGCAAATTTCGCTTTCTAAACTAGTAGTAGTATTATTATCTTTTCGTTCGTTTACCCATCTCTACTCACCACTCACCAGCAAGCAACCCAAGTCTTCTTTATGGAAATCGTTTTCATTGTTCCATTGTTTGAGTGGGATAGTAGATAAAAGCAACAACCCACTTGCTAAAATCTGGTACGACTTTGTCTTTTTCAAGTAAGACCAATTCACAACTCGTCCACCGTTTCAGTTAAATTGGAAGAGAAAAGGGAACCCTTTTGAACATTCTCTTGCATTTCAACAAGTGAAAGTGAGAAGTTCGTGAATGATTTCTTGAAGCGATGGGAGGTGAAGGAGAGATTAAGAAACAAGGATGTTGTGAGGTTGAGGACACGGTTTATGTGGCTGTGGGTAAGAATTTGGAAGAGGGAAAATCTTTACTGTTATTGGCGGTAAGAAGCTTTGCTGGAAAAAAGATATGCCTTCTTCATGTTCATCCTCCTAATCACCATACCCAACGTTGTGAGCAATTTTTCCACCACCCTTCTCTTTGCTTGATTACTGTACTTGACAAAATATTTGTAACGAAGTTGTGATTTTCACTTGCTAATCAGAACTGAAAAACATAATTGGAATTTGGAATGGTTTCTTCCTTGTTTCATTTGGTTAAAAGAGGATAAGTTAGATTGCTTTTTGTAGGATCACTCCGAAAGTATTAGTAGTAGTGATATATGCTCTTTATATGAAATTCAAGCAGTGAATTACATGTGTTAAACTTTAGTAGGTTTAGGAGAAGAATTGGATTGGTGGTCATTTGGGGTTGGACATGATTCCTTGTTTACAATTTTGGTTGTGTTACTATTTTTAATCATTATTTCTGATGAAAGCGTTAATATATTGTTTTTTGTAACAATATCTGGAGTTCAGACCTTTTTGCTTAACCACTTATCTTCAATTCTGAGATTGAAAGATGGGGAAAGTACTTGGTATTCACATGATGTTCATCTTCGAAAGTTGGTAAATGTACTCGAGACCATCTTTTTTTCGCTATGGTTGTTGCTTTGGGAATATGAACTAGTACAGATAATTCCCTATCCATTCACACAATAGGAGCTCTGTCTATTCCACATTAGTTGTGATCATGTAGTTTCTCTAAGGGGAGAGTATGAATGATACGAGGTCTTTGTTCAGCCTCTAGAGTTGATCAAGGAAATAATCCGAATTTTTAGGTGGCTTATTTCAGGAAAAAAATACTTTATAAATTATGTCTTTGTTTTATCTATTTAACGGAACCTCCTTTTCTATTACTAGTATGGACGTTTTCTAAGTGCTTCGTTCTTTATTTTGAAATTCCGTTAGTAGTAAATGCCAGTTGCTCAGCAATATACTATGTTTTCTTTGATTCTTGGTGGGTGGGAACTTTTCTTCTTCTAATCATTTGTATTTGGATGTTGAAATAGGGTTCTAATGCGTATTTTGTTGAAATGTTGCAGTGAATAAAAAGCTTTTCTCTAGAAGATTGAAATGGCAGACTGATGCTTCATATCAGGATCTTGAACACAGGAAGATGCATGAAGTTTTGGATCAGCTCCTTCTTGTTCTTGATCAAATGGGGGTAATATTTCTCCCTTTACTGGATTGTTTGATGATATTTCTGTTCTATTACCATTTAGTTCAACATATCTACTTTACGGTTTCATTTTGTTTTGGCATACTTCTGCAGGTCGTTTCGGGCAAAGTGTGGAGTGTAACGGATAATATCGAGAAAGGAATTGTTCAAATCATTGCTCAACACGGAGTAAGACTGCTGGTCATGGGAGCAGCCGAGAAATACCACTCAAAGTATGATTCAATTCAACACAAAAGGATATTTTTCTCCTCTACTTTAATATCATTGCCGCTGCATAAAAACACGTATCTTGCAGACTATGCATACTGATCCAGAATATGGCTATTTGAACTCTTTTTATTACTGTTAATAAATTTCATGTTTAGCTGATTAGGTTTCCACTAGACTGCAGGAAATCATCTATGCTGGAGTCCAGTAAAGCTTTCTTTGTATTCCAAAACGCTCCTGCTTCTTGTCAAGTTTGGTTTTCCTGCAAAGGCTACCTCTTCAATACAAGGTATCCCGATACCGAGGTTTTGTAGCTTCAATCTGTTTGCAGATATATTGCTCAAGTGTAGTTGTTTAACCTGTTTATTGTCCCCTTTGAAACAGCCAATACGACTGCTTCTTATATCATAAATTTGTTAGTAAGTCCTAGTAGCCTGTACAACAATCATCTCCGCTTTTACAAAATTTTGTTGTCATTCTGTTGTGTTTGGTTCCTTGGAGGTGGATTTCATGATTATTTTTTTAAAGTGAAATGTGCAGGAACTTGAAATATCGTTTCATTCATAGATATCCCAGTATTGAATGGACTTGAGTTTTGAATTCCGACTAGCTGTATATCAATTTTTTGCACATCGAATGTTATTAGTTGAGGTGGTCAGTGTCTAGATTGCCAGACTTTATGTTCCAGTACTTCTTTAGAATGTTTTCAGTGGTTGCTTTGTGCCAACCACATCCGTGTATGACTTTTTTCCACTGGCCTCTATTGGACTGTTGATTTTATAAAGAGACAGGTACCATGTTTTTGCTGTTGATTCTGTAACGTGATCATTGATCATGGCAATGTTTAAAGTGAGAAACGGCTGTATGGTGACAATAGCATGAATATACTTTGCCTTCATTGACAGCTATTTTCGAAAAGCTTGCCTTCTTTTTCTTGAGATGTATATGTCAAATTATGGGTGCTTTTTATTGTCATTGGTTGTGCTAGATTGTTAAGTTTGAGCTCACATATAGCAAGCATTGACATGATATCACGTGAAAGAAATCATGGTTCAATACTTCCACTTGCCAATAAGGAATACAGTCACAACTTGCAAAGGTCTCAAAGCTTGAAGTCTAAAGAAAGTTATGATCATTGTGAGGACACGCTATCAATGGTGAATGGTTTGACCTTACATTCGATGTCCAAATCTCAAGATTGGAATTCTCATCCAAAGGTAACTCCTTGGCCAGTCATTTCTCTTTTAATGCATAAGCCATGTAATTACTAATAACATTGACATATTTCTTCTTTCTTGATAAAACTTGCATATAGGGATTGAATACTTATATTCAAACCAGGTTTATTATTATTATTTTGTTTTTGTTGGTTGATTTCACAATTAACGAAGAGGAAACCTCAGGGGCATACAGCAATATTGGCAAGATCAGCAGATGATGAATTAGTGCACGTAATGTCAGAAGCTAAAAACTTAAAGCAGAGAGCATTTGAAGAATCAGTGAGGCGATGGAGAGCAGAAGAAGATGCAACGGAAGCTATGCAACTGGTAACCTTAATTGACCCTCTCCTTGCTAATTCCTTTTAACTAATACGGAGTAACTCCATTATCCGAGAAATATAAGGCTCTATTTAATTGTGTTTGTTGAATGATACGTTCTGTCAGGCCAAAGAATCTGAGAGCTTGTGCTTGGAAGAAAAAAACAGAAATAAAGAAATGGAGGAATTGCTAAATAGACAAAGGCAGGAACGAGAAATCTTGAATGATCAGCATGAACAAATTCTCAAGGAATATCAGACAATTCAGGATCAGAATCCTGATTTAGAGCGAAAAATCGTAGAAAATAGTGAGTTAGAGGATGAGCTAGAGAAGAAGATTATTCAAGCAGTGACACTGTTGATTAAATTTAAAGATAAACGTGATATGCTGCGGATAGAGCGTGATAATGCCATAGAAACTTTAACTCGGCTTAGGAAATCAATACAAGAAGAAGCTACTCACTTGGGCTTTTCGCGGATTTTTGCTCCCTCTTTTTCAGATATTGTTGAGGCTACAAAAAATTTTGATCCATCTTTGAAGATTGGTGAAGGAAGGCTTGGAACTGTATATAAGGGCACAATTTACCATGTCGATGTAGCTATAAAGATGCTTCCGTTTTGCGGTTCTCTGAGTGATTTGGAATTCAAACAGAAGGTACGTGTCTCTTCGATTTCAACTGTTTGTATACCAGAATATCAAAACATGCTTTATTTGTCCTGAATATATCTTGCCACGAAAAATGCCTTTTTTTTAAACCGGAAAAGGATAAAAATGGGTTCTTTTTAGCATCCCTCCCACACAAACACAAGGGGAGAGGGGGGCGCATCCTAGTCTGCTTAGTGATTTGTGTGACTTGGTGGAATTTGTCAGATTTTTGTGAAAGATGGTACTCCCTCCGTTCCTAATTATATGTCGCAGTTGCCAAGATCAAAATTTCCTTTTTATATGTCGTAGTTACATTCCAATACATATTTTAATACTTTTTCCGCTTTTCAATATTACTTTTCAACTTTCTAGGCTCATTCAACCTATCAATCTTTCATATTCATTACATCATTACACTTTCCAAGATTTTTTTTGGAGTACTCATTTTCTTAATCTGTGTTTTTCTCAAATGCGACATATAATTAGGAAAGGAGGGAGTATTGTTTTTTTGGTTGACTGCTGAATTGTTTTCATTGCCGTTTGGTTCTACACAGGCAGAAGTTCTAAGCAGGTTGAGGCATCCAAATCTTGTAACAATGTATGGCGTCTGTACCGAGTCCAGGTCCCTTATTTATGAATATCTTGAAAATGGACGCCTTGCTGATTACTTAACTGGCACTTATAAGATTAATCCTCTTCCATGGCAAATACGCGTAAGGGTTATGATTGAGGTATGTTCAGTCCTTATCTTCCTACACAATCATAAACCAGCACAAGTCCTGGGGAACTTAAGACCTGAGAACATCCTTCTTGATGCCAATTTTGTCAGCAAATTAAGTGACATTGGTGTCCATCATTTGGCTCAAAAGCTGGCCACATTGATACGAGTTATTTGGACCCAAATATTAGTGAGAATGGAGAATATACGACAGAATCTGATGTATACTCATTTGGCATTTTAGTGTTACACCTTTTAACAACAAAACCAGCCTCAAGTGCAGTTAAGAATGTGAGCTACGCTATGGAAGCTGGGGACTTGAAGGGCGTTTTGGACTATTCGGCTGGTGAATGGCCATTTAAGCAAGCAAAAGAGTTGGCTATGTTGGCATTGAAGTGTTGTGAGGAGAAACATAAGAGTAGACCAGACCTTATTTCAGAGGTTTGGCCTATAATAGAGCCGATGAAAGATATATGCGGCTCTTGTTCATCCTTGCAATCTACTTGTAGTTCATCGTCTCTGAAATCACAGGGTCAGCATCGAGTTCCTTCTCATTTTGTCTGCCCAATACTCCAGGTAATTAACGAAATTTGTTTTAATTGTTAATCATGTCTAGCCAACACTTCATTCATTCACTTGGTTGTAGGTTCAATTCTTATGTTTGGTAGGTAATCTTTAAGTACCCTTGAAGGCTCAAAGAACTCGGGGCCCTACCCTTCATTCAAATTGTGCCTTGTACAGATTTTGTTGCATTTCACACTGAATAAAGATTCTGTAAATAAGAAAACACATGTTTAAAGTCTGTAAAATAAAGCGTATTTTCAAAGAAACTGATGCAAATGCTCTGATTTATAGGAAGTAATGAAGGATCCTTGCATAGCAGCAGATGGTTTTACATATGAAGCAGATGCAATAAAAGGATGGTTGGAAAGCGGTCACAAGACATCGCCAATGACAAATCTCGAGCTTGAGCACTGTGATCTTCTTCCTAACTATGCTCTTTACTATGCTATTCAGGAGTGGGAGAACCAATCCTGATTATTTGATGTCAGTATTATGTGCATATGATGAACAACTATATATGTTATTATGTTTATTAGACTAGTAGCTGAAAAGATGATTAGTATTGCATATCGGAAAATTATTGTAATTTGGATCTGGCCATAGTGGTTAAAAGGTTATTATGCTTTTCCGGTGAGAACCAGAATTCGATTCTCATCCCGACCTCAAAGGTATCGCTTATCTACTGCATTTATACCTAAGGAATTTCATCTAAGCTACATGTTTTCTTTATGG
Source organism: Gentiana macrophylla (assembly GCA_026214975.1). NCBI lineage: Eukaryota > Viridiplantae > Streptophyta > Magnoliopsida > Gentianales > Gentianaceae > Gentiana > Gentiana macrophylla. The sequence continues at coordinate 20,658,843 of CM047806.1, forward strand.
ATTTGAATCTAATTTCCATTTGGCTGTTTTAATGATAAAAAAACATCACGACTCCCTACCACCATATGCAAACAGTGAATTTACCCGTTTTCATCACGGATGAATTGGATAAATTAGCTCGATAAAAGAAATGTCTGCCATGTGGCTTGGAATTTCAACTATCAACCCAAACTTTAGGGAGGATTAGGAATAAGAAAAGCTTGTGAAATTTTATTCATTTTATACCAATTAAAGTGTTTTGAAACTAATTTGTATCTCAAGTGACGGATTTGCAGACATTTCTTTACTTGTAATTTTATCCAAATATAGTGGATGATGACGGGTGTGACATGTCGTAGGGATGGTGGTGGTGGGAGCGGGTGATGGCGACAAATGGTGGTGGTAATAACGTGTGGGATGTTGGTGGTGCTGGGTAGGAGATGGTAGACGACACCGATGGCTGAGTGGTGGATTTTTTACGAGTTATTCTGTAAGAGCACTTGCAGTAGATACTGTAAATCCTTGAAAAACTGTATTTTAGAGATTTCTACATTCAGATTTAGGAAAAATAGCACTGCAAGCATATACCCTATATTTTACTGTAAACTACCAATTCTGTAAATTTTCCTTTTATCTCAAAGTCATTATGTAAAAATAGAGAACATGATGTACAAGTGCTCTAAAGGTAATGATTGATCGTCAATTTGCCAATTTGTCAAACCATGCATAGCTAGCAAATACGATGAACATTACCGGTTCTTTTTATTTTTTTTCGAAATGAAATACACACGCACCAATTCTAACTAAACTATGCCTCAAACGGGGCTCGAACCCGTTGGGATCCCTGGCTAGACCCTAGCGGCTAACCAGGGCATGTACTTACGCTACCGGTTCATTTAAATATACACAATTTGAGACATGATGCATATGAAAGTATTTCTTTGTCTTATTTTATTCAATGAATAAAAAAACATAAATTTTTTTTGAGAACATAATTTTATTACACTCGAATATTTTTAGGTAAATTACACTCGAATATTTTTTAATAGAAATTCTATAGTAAGTTATTATTTGTTCCGATCCACAATATATATGTTGTGACCATATAGCATTTCATCATCAGCGTTGCGGAGCTTCACAAAGGTTGTCTGCTAAGGAAACTCGCTGACTCGTTTCTTCGTCACCGCCGGGAACGCGGCTGATCGCAGATCACGTGACTCCTAAACCCTAGGTGTGAATTCTACTGGTTTATTTCTCTGTTTTTTTTTTGTCATTTCGGCGTTATACGCCAGCTTAATGTAATCTGAATATAATTTTTGTATGAGTGATTACATAAATTTTGATCTGCTGAATGTGCATGCTTTTGAAGCATTAGATCAATAGGCGTATGTTCGTAGCTAGTCTATTCAATTTGTTCTCTGTTGCGTCACTGATTTTATATATTCATGATAATTGTGGGTACTGGAACTGGATCTTCGACGTGTTGGCCTCAGTGTGTAAAGATCGGCTTTTTGTTATATATTGATTATACACTTATTCATGAATTCTCTGATTCCCCCTTTGAAAGCGATGTTTGCTTTGTTAGGATGCCTTGTTTGACTGTTGACAGATTCACCCAATTTATTTATTTTCTGTTGGTGTTTTGTCTTGTATAAGCCGACATCACCGAGGAGAACTATAGATTGATTAGAAACATAGAGCAAAAATATGGATTAAGTTAGTTAGAGTACGGCTGACAGGCTGTACATATAAGTGCATTTTTCATGCATTTGTGCTTTCAATAAAAGATAGTATGTTTCAGATATTTCTTTTAGCTTCATGTGCTAACTCTTGAAAGTGTATGTGGTCATGGTACGGTGAGGCACGTTTAGTGACATGATTATGGTTATTCTGTGTTGTTTTGCGTTAATTAGAACATCTTAGAGTAATAGATAGCTTGTCCTGGCAGATTGAACCACAAGTCCTCCCATTATGTTAACTTTATAGTAAAGATTGATTATTACTACTTTCGATGTTACTAATATATTTTTCTTTTGAATCATTACTAGCTGTTTTTGTCCTGCTTTTTATTGTTATAAATGTCTATTGTTCTCTTTTTATCTCTCCTAGTATCTCCTGAATTTTAGTATTTGCTTCACATTTCATTTACTGATTATCCTTCCTAAACCATCCAGAATTCGTTGAAATAAATGCCAATTGCACAATCCAGCACAGTTGGCGCTTTCACTTCCATGAAGTCAGTTGATGTAGACGATTCTGTTGACACAGCCATTTGGCAAACCTCAGAGGAGTCTCTCCTTCCATTCTCGAGAGCAGCAGGGGAAAGTCCTGGACAATTGTTTCAATTGTTCAATGTTTTGGAGCAGCCTGGTATTACTAGCTCCCTTTTAGCTAACAAATTATGCTGTAGATAGGCACAAAAAGCATATAGAGAGTGACATAATTAGCACCGGAAGACTGATTTTTTCTTTTTCTTCTTCTGCCTTGTAATGCCAATTCCATTTCGGTTAAGGAAAGCATAATGTAGAAAACATTAAAGAAGCTTGTGTGTGAATATTTATCTTACAGAATATACTTTGCCCTGAATTTTTTTTTCCTTGTAAAAAGTGAAAAATGTTGACGCCATGAGGCAAGATGTCTCGAGTTCGAACGCGGAAAAAACCTTTTATTAGAATACAGGGTAAAGGTTGCGCACACAATAGTTTTAAACAACCTTGTGCTTCCCTCAATCCCGCATAGACGATATGATTACATGCAACATGCCGTCCTTTTCATTTTCTAAGAAAGAAAAACCGAAGCAAAGTCGTTGAAATGGTTACGGATAAAGGAAGCTTATTTGGGGACATTTGGCATTCTTTGACTGTTGATACTGATAGGGCATGCTGAAACATGGTTGAGCATTTTTTTTTGTGTATGTGGAGATCAGGCTAAATTCTAACCTTGGTATAAGAAAAAAATTTCGCTGCTTCACACAGAACTCCCAGGTTGGCCCTTATTGACTCCTATGAGGGTTCAGATGCAAAAGTGTAAGAAGTGTTCTCGGGAATTCTGTGCGCCCATTAATTACCGGAGGCATGTCCGGGTACATCGGCGGTCATTAAACGTTGACAAGGTATCTTTCTCTAACTAATGCAATTGTAACTTCAGGCGGTGCCCTTATCATGTCGATTTGCACCACAAACAACTGGGTGTGGAGGTAACCTTTTTTATTTTATACTCATTTTTCCTTACCTTTGAACTGTATCTTTGCATGTTTAGGACTCTCACAAAATAAGGGATGCGCTGGCAGCTTTCTGGGATAAGGTTTCTATCTATGGAGGCATCATACAATTTTTACCGTAATAAATCATCCTCATTTTCCCTGTGCTTATTTAACAAGTTGTTTGTGCAGCTCTCTCTGGAGAAGGCCAAGGATGTTGTATCATTCGAAGATGTCGCACTCAAGGTTCTAGTTGATTTCTGATTCTGTTTTTTTCTCCCATAATAATGTACATCTGTATCATATTCGTCCTTCTCCACAAACTTTCTTAAAAGATTAAGAAATTTTAGTAAGATGCCTTAGGTTTCTCTCTTGATGCTGTCATCTTCAGCAGAACTTAATTTGCTAAATTTATCATCACCAATGAGTTTATGTGAGAGAATTTCATTTGTTTAGCTTAGCGTATTTTTACAATTAGACCTTAAGTAATGCCGAATAGTGTGCCTTTTTCACTTTCATGAATTTTAATTTTGTAGACTTTTGTGGACTCGACTAAACATATTTGAGCCTAAAATTCTCATATTTCGGTATATTCCTGATACTCCAATTGTTCATTTTTGAACCATGCTATGGTTACCCTGAATATCTTGTGTCAAATGGTCTTCTTCTACCCGAGTATGGATGGATTTCGGGTAGTGCTTTCAACATATATCTCTAAGTTTATCCAATAAGAAAAAAACTACATTGGTAAACAGGAAAGATGGTCATTGATTGAACCTAATTGGTATATCCCCCTGCCCCCTCCCCCTCCCTAAAAAACACCAACAGCAACAAACCTAATTTGTTGGATGTCTTGAAAAGCTGCACTGTTTATGTTCTTATACACACAAATGAAGTGCAATTCAGATTCTGGAGTCCATTCTCAATGTAAAACTATGTACATGGTATTAGTTACGCTTCTCTTTGACAACTTAAGCTTTTAGGCGAAATGGTAATTTATCATCACGGTATCAGCGTAGGTCACATGATCTCAATGCTACCCCATTTAGTAAAAGAAATATTGTTTCTGGCTGCTGCCACTGTTACAGTTTACTGTTCTGCTGCTTCTTGTCCATGTGTTGGCAAGCACACATGTAAGGGGCGTGTTAGACTATGTACATGTATTAAGCGTTTAGGTGAGATAATAATTTATCACTCCTATTTGATTAGTTTTTGCCTGGTCGATGATGATTTTTTTGATTGTTGCTTGTTAATTTTTTCTCATATTGAACCACTCTCTGTTGACTGTTCCATGCTTAATTCATTACCATCATTCTTTTGTCTCTTCCACTGAATTAGCCTATCATGTGTATTTTTTGTGGGTTAAATTATCTTTTCTGAGTGATTTTAAATGGGAACGAGGTGGGTGTGGAACGGGATAATTTTCACTATTTTTTTTGGACGGGTTTTTTTCATACATATTGTTGAATTTTGGTTAAACCTCTGCACAATAGGATTTCCCTGGATCCTCGGTGATCATAGCTTGGGCAACATCTTTCCACAAACCAGGGGTTTGGACACTTCCACAGGATTACGTGAGGTCTGGTTCTGCACTTTTGGTAAGTATGCATGTTTTCATCATTACCAATTTTTTTCGTATACTCTAAGCCATTGCTTTTCATTATTTTGCAACTTCTTTCGCTGATCCCAGTATTGTTTAAAATATTGTTTGCAGGATATTATACAAGCTAAACCCTCCAAACTTCCGATATCCTCACAAGAGTTGTTTGGTATTCTGGATGACGCTAGTGAGAGGACATTCTTGTGTGCTGGTACAGCCGAATCAGTTCAAAATTATGTTTTTGATGGTGAAGTTGCCAAAATCGCTCTCGAGTTGAAGAACTTGGTTGCTTGCATTAGCTTCCTTTTTGAACAAAAGCTGGTATTGAATTTTAATCTTATTAACTGGTGAATTTCTGCCAGAAAATTGTTGTCTATTTCAATTATCTGGTTGTTTCCTTATTGCATAGTGTCTGATTTGAGTATTCAAGTTTGCACCATGTCTTGGTTCCATTTCCGAATAATCCTGTTGCCAAAGTTTGGCTGAATGAGGTCCTGAGGTGAAATCAGACACATCATTTTTCCAGAACTAATTTTTCTTGTGATTTTTTTTGTTTAATATTTTTTATATGAAACATGTTTGATTATATGGTTTTCTCCTGTTCTATTTTCCAAAATGCAGCATAATTAATCGGTAATCTTTTATCCGCAGGTTAAAGCATGGGTTGCTGATAAGGATGCTGAGGCTTTAAGATGCCAAAAGTTGCTTGTGGAGGAGGAGGAAGCTGCTCAAAAAAGGTAATTTTGGTTTTGTTTGGAACAAGTTCTTACCAGTTTGACTTGGTTAATATCAATTTGTTTCCCGTATAGGATGGTGGTGATTTCTTTTTCCACTTTGTTTTGCGAACTTTGGGGTTTTGTTTAAGAAGTCAGTGGCGAATTAGGAGGTTTGGGGGGGTTACTTTCACCAAATCCTAGATCTTCAAACAACTATATTATGAAAGATACCCGCTCCGTATTTTCCAAGAGAAGCTGGATTTTAAGCATCAAATTTATCGGCTATACTAACATCTCAGCTTTTTTTGGAGCAAAGCAACTATAATAAAATGCAGCTGAATGAGGGGGAAAACGACAACAAAGAAAAGATAATTCGAGAAGGCTCTAAAGATGGCGAATTTTAAAGCAATTGTTAGTGGCACCTCACCACACCACTGCGGCACCACATTTTTAACGTCCATGATTGTGATTATCGACATATCGACTTCTTGAAAGTCGATTGGGCGGTTTAGAATCGTCTTTCAAAATGTCGAATGTGTGATACCATAGTAATGTAGGGCCACAATATATTTTGGGTGGGTGTCATTAAAGGCTCCCAAAATTTCAAGGACTACTAAAGTGTCGAAGAAAGAGCTCGTAAATGGATGGAAATTAGTGACCATCTTGAATCATTATATAGATTACCTCTTTGGTCAATTCACAATGTATGTGCCTTTTCACATGTCCACCCACAACCAAAGAGCCTTTTGACTCTTCATTCAAAAGAAAGGGACGCATTAAGCATAAGTTTACGAGAAGTCGTCTTGGTATTTACTAAACATGTGTATTCTGTGATAACAGACTAGCAGAGTTGATAGAGAAGAAAAAACGAAGAAAGCTTCGGCAGAAAGAACAGAAGGCAAAGGAACAGTCTGCTATTAGTCCCTTGCAGGAATCAATTATGGTAGAAGAAGTCTGCCATTCTACTGCCTCTGGTTCGAATTCTGATGCTCCAGACACACCAGCTGATGTCTTGAGCATCAAAAAGCTTGATCATTTCTCAGACAATGAAAATTATGTTGATGCCGAAACTCGAATTGATCAGATTGAGTGCTTAGATTCCAATTTGGCTCCACATGCCGAGCCACCTACAGTTTCTTCCCGGGTTCGTCGACGGTGGCGATTGCGAAAATCACAAAGGAATAGAATAAACAGTTTTCATGAAGGTCAGAATCTTCAAGCGGTGCAACCTGAACCTTTACAAAAGCTCAGTAAAGTGTGGACAAAGAAATTTAGAATGGAGAACAGTGACGAGGCTTTAAAATACAGATCAGAGGATGATGTAAGCCAACCTGATGTGAATAAGAGTGAAGTCATAATCGGTTCAATATCTGTATCTGTTCCAGTGAGAAACCACATCTCACGAAGAAACGATATTGGTTCGAAAGATGCTTTGTCTGACACTACACAGAAGAAAAGTAACGATTCAAAGAAACAACCTAATCCTGACAACCTTCAGTCTACTGTAGGTCGATCTGCTGTTTATAAGCAGTGGAAGCCTTTGAATGGAAATGAAACAAGAGCTCAATTACCTATTCAGAATGTTCAAGATTCTAAAAGCGATATTGTGTCAGAAAAGCTTGCTGATCAACCTGCTTTGAATAGTTATCAGCAATCAGTAGCTTCTAATGAAAGTTATTCGCGGTGTTTAATAAAGGATTCATCAGTCCACAAGAAGAGCAGGGAGTGTTTGCCATCCCTTAGTGAAGTAATGATATCAAGGACGTCTGGTTCGGCGTTTTCAAATTTTGCTGCGAAAGACTTTCTTGCTAGGAGTAAGTTGGTTTTTGTCATCTTCGTCATTACTTCTTGAATAATGATATTGCTATGACCACTATGACTGCCACATGATGTGACAGTGGGACCCCTCTTTAAATAAATGCTGCCACATCATGTTGTGTTATAGCCGTGGTGACAGTAACATTAGTGTTTATTCTTTTCAAAAAGGGCCGGTTTGTAGATAATTGCTATTATATACGCAGGGTGGAAGGATGCAATCTCAGCAGATCATACAAAGTTGGTGCTATCCCCTGAACCAGGAGAGTCCTCAGGAGGCAGCACTCAAGCCGCAAACGTTAATGCAAGAGTAAAGATTAGTAGAACAAATCCTGAAAAGGGTGAAAAGATTAAATACATACCCAAACAAAAGGTGGCTGCATAGAGGTAAAAGTAGAGGGTAGTGATTTTTTTTTTTGGGAAGGGAAAGGGTAGAGTGATTTTTGTTAACTTATAGCCATTGTGCAGCATAGCCCATTTCCATTACTTTGCTTAGTTGAGGTACAGTTGTGCATTAAATGTCCATTGCCATTACTGGCTTTGCAGAGGTTTCGGTTTTACAGGTGTGCTCGTCTTTCTCAACAATGAAAGCTTTTCAGACATTGGTTTACATTTTTTCGCCCCCTCCCCCCTCACTTTTTTTTCCCTCTAAAGAATTTGTAACATGTTTTGTCGAGGGAGGATAGGATTTTTTAACATGTTAGAAACAGTTGCTATTTGGGCATGTGAAGTTTGTTTTTGTCGTCCATTGCTTTTCACGTTATGGCAGGCTCTACTAATAAGGTGAATAAACTTTGCATAGATGTATGTTATCACTGTTGGTAACGCTTTTTTTTTTTTTTTTTTTTATTTTTAAACATTCTTCCTAATTTCTAATTCTTCATACATCAAGAATTAAACTTTAAATTTAGACACACAAACTCAGTCTCTGTCTACTCAAAAAAAAAAAAAACCACAAACTCAGTCCTCAAGTCATTTGCTGCACCCTAAAAAAAAAGTCATTTGCTGCTCAACAATGTGTCAATATATATATATACTAGTAAAAAATGGGACTCCGTGCAACGCACTTGAAATGGGCCATCTTATAAGTTTTAAACTTATTTGACGATATTAAATACGAAGAAATGTAGCGTGTAACGAACCGCTCGTAACGCGATTTTTAAAGCGCAACAATGAAAAATAAAACATTTTACGTCGATCTCCTTTCTGATACCACAACCTACCACACAACTCTCTACCTACCAGTCAACACACTCTCTTTCTTATCTACTACACACATTATCAATCACCCAACCGCACCATATCCCAACATTTTTTAACACTCACCTATCCAATAGATACCTCACCATGCCCTACACCACATTATCTTACCATATATTATCTTACCACACTACCCTATATTACGTCTTTATTCAACCTACCAAACTTTACTTAACTTACGCCACATCATCCAACCATACCATCCTACCCTACCATACATCACCGCATTACATCTCATACCACGCCTCACCTACATTAAGACACCCTCGCACCCTACCTCTCTACATACCTACAAACCTTAACCTACCTCCCAACCTACATATTAATTCACTATCCTACTGCTAAGCCTATTACACCCTATTTTATCTCATCCCACCCTACCTTACCCTACCCACCACCCCATCCTACTCTACCTTACAACTCCCTACCCTACCGTGCCCACCACCCATCTTACTATACCCTACCCTTCCCACCACCCCAACCCCTATCCCAACATTTTTTAACACTCACCTATCCAATACTACCTCACCACGCCCTACACCACATTATCTTACCACATATTATCTTACCACACTACCCTATATTACGACTTTATTCAACCTACCAAACTTTACTTAACTTACGCCACATCATCCAACCATACCATCCTACTCCTACCATACATCACCGCATTACATCTCATACCTCGCCTCACCTACATTAGCACACCCTACCGCACCCTACCTCTCTACCTACCTACAAACCTTAACCTACCTCCCAACCTACATATTAATTCACTATCCAGCTAAGTCTTATTACACCCTATTTTATCTCATCCCACCCTACCTTACTACCCTTCCCACCACCCCATCCTACTCTACCCTACAACTCCCTACCCTACCGTGCCCACCACCCATCTTACTATACCCTACCCTTCCCACCACCCTAACCCAACCCACCCTCACACCTTTTAGGGTGGCATCAAAACATGATACGTAGAAGAATAATATAAGTGCGTATGAAATGAATATCCGACACATCTTCGACATCTCCCGACATCGTATGGATACTTTTCGACACTACCGAATAAATTTTTTTCAATTTCTACTTAAATCAATTTTAACCGAAAAAATGAAGCTATCTTCGACATTATTCTGCAACAACACGTGTTCTACCCAAAACACGACCACGACATGCTCGATACACCCCGACACCATATCCAACGGTTGTCGGTTGATCAAATGAATATTAATTAAAATTTTAATTAAAATCTAACACACTATCAACACTCACGACACAAAATCGACACCTTCGACACTACTAAACCATTGACCAGAAAAAAAAACCGAACACACACAATATATAAGTAATAAAACGAAGACGGAAAAAATAATCAATACGTGAAGACCTCAAAAACGACGCCTCAAAAAAACCGGCATAGACACACAATGTAAAATATATATACGCAAAAAGGAAAAAAACACACACACAAACAAACTATAGTATATTGAAATATCACGTGCACAGTATCGTATTAAGATAAGACAAAAAAAAAAAAGGAAGAGATCTCGATGGAAAGTAAAATAACATGTAATTAAATTGGAATCGGATACATCTTAAGACAACACACATAATAAGATTAAGAATAAATTAAAGCTAATGTGTAGATTAAAAATACAATTGAGTTCTCTAAATGGAACAATTTAACTCAAACCCTTCAAAAAAAAAAAACTTTTTCCTACAGGGCACTAAACGATAAAAGTAAAAAAAAAAAAAAAAAAAAAAGATTGGGCCGAATTTTGGTAGATGAACAAGAAAAAGTGTAGCAAATAAAAAAAAACAAGTGTCATTACCATTTTATATATACTTTATCCTTATATATATATATATATATATATATATTTTTGTGAAGTAATATCATATGCATATCGTTGGGTACCGGTGACTTTTTAGAAAATCATATTTTTGATTTGTTTTGAAAGGTGAAATAATTATAAAACAATTAATGATGTATTAAAATTTTTAAAATGACATTTATTATGATATTAATTTCGTTTAAAAAACTATTTTTTTTAGAAGTAGATTCCTAGGTTCCATACCTTGTATAGAATATAGAACTCATAAGTGAAAGAAACATTTAATCACATAAAGTGGGCCGAATGAATGGTTGATTAACGATTCACGAGAGGAAAAAATGGCAAAAAGGAAAGTATTTCTGCCTCTGGTATATCTTGCATCTATAGTATTTTTGCCCTGGTGGCTTTCTCTCTCATTTAAAAAAAGTGTGGAATATTGGGTTACTAATTGGTGGCAGTATGATTCAACTACCTCATCAATGGCTGCATTATATAATTTTTGTTTTGAATAAATCTCATTATTATATTATAAACATTTAGTCAAACATTATAAACATTTATTGCTTCAATGATTATTATAATAATAATAATAAAATAAAAAAAAATGATTATTATAATATGATTGTTGGATTAAAAAAACCTGATCCAAGTAGCAGACAAGCCTTAGGTTGGTTCTAGTTTCAACCAATACCCTGGATTCAGCGCATGCCACGTGTCCAACTGTTGGACCGTTAAATCTTCCTCATCTACCACCTCCCTCCTCACACTCTTCATTTTCATCCCCTTTCAATTCCTCCAACTAAACACTTACACCACAAAACAATAATCTAAGAAAAAGCAACAAACACTTTTGAAGATGTCTGGAGGAATCGGACCAAGCAACGACATTCAACTCCCAAAAGAGGAACAATATCAAACGATCAAGTCGTCTTCTAGTCCTCGCCGACCTCTGCTCACTTTCCGGCAGCTAAATATGCTAACAATCATCGTCGTTCTCGCTGCCAGCGGTCTGGTGAGTGCCGGAGACATCGCCTTTGTGATTTTCTCTCTAATTTACATGTACTTCCTTTCTAGAGTCGCTTTCCCTAGTTTATCCTCCCAATCGGATCCTCCTCCTTCTGTCTTCGCCGAACAAAAACGGATTCTCGGAATCTACGTCTTATTCAGTGCAGTCATCAGTTTATTCCTTCCGATAATCTACGTTTTCGAAGGCATATTTGAAGAAGATAAGGAAGGCATGAAAGCAGCTGCACCGCATCTGTTTCTTCTTGCTAGTCAGGTGTTTGCTGAAGGTGTGTCGTTTAATGGCGGATTTTCACTTCCGATTCGTGTGTTTGTGCCGGTTTTCTACAATTCGAAGAGGATCTTTACGATTGTAGATTGGTTGAGGAGTGAGATTTACAAGGAGGAATTTGAATACGGCGGCAGTTGGAGGAGGTTGTATGTTGGGAGAGCTCTTGCGGTGGCGAATATGGCGTTTTGGTGCTTTAATTTGTTTGGGTTTTTGTTGCCTGTTTATTTGCCTAAGGCTTTCAAGATTTACTACTCTTCTCGCAAGAGTAAAGATTGAAATGATGTAACGTTACGTTTTTATTTTAAGATCAATTGAGCATTTATATAGTATACTATATAATGTAGTTTAATGTATGGAAAATGTAGTATCTTAGACCTTTGTGGTAGTTTATTTCTTTGGTGTGATTTCATATTAACGGAATATGCAATTCATTTTCATTTTCATCTTCATCGATGCAAGGCGGTATTCCTTTTCTACACGGTCCTTTTATCTCGATTCGAATTCATATTTATTTTCTTTAATCATGTCATTCCCTCTCACCCTTACTTACCCTATCCACCTGAATCTACCCATCCTACACTACCCACCACCGTTCCTTATCCTACCCATCACATCCTCTCTACCCTACCTTTCACCTCACCCTACCAAACCCTATCCACCTCTATCCTTACCTACAACTCCACCCTACCTTACATATTTCTACCCTACCCCCACCCCACCATATATCTTACGACCATCCCATCCTATCTTACCCTACCATATTTCATCATATCCTATGTTATGCATCTTACCTACTTTACCCCAACACCTACTCTACCCTACCCCCTATCCCCTACCTCCTACTTTACCCGGCATACCTTACTTTATCATCTACCCTAACCTAACCTACCACCCACCCACTCTTATCCTATCATCCACGTGTTTTGTCGATTTTTATTTTATTTCATCGTATTCCATCCATTTTTTGAAGGAATGAAAATGAACATTTTTCATTCCATTCTCTCATAATCATACACAAACATTAGAATGGAATGCAAAATCATTCCATTCAATTCCGTCATAACAAACGTACCATTAATGCCTAATCCTCATCTACCACCCCACTCTATGCAACCACTCTTGCCTTACCCTATGACCTCTATCCCACCCTACCACCCTACCTTGCGCTACCATTCTCACGTCACTCTATTTTATCATCTCTACCTCATCCTACTGTATCTCGATCTCACCATACCTCACCCATCCTATTCACCCTCACCCGTCTTACCCTTCACCTTCACTATCTTAACTTGCCTACCTCTACCTCTTATTTTACCCTACCTTAACCTATCTTACCATAAACCCCACCTCACGCAGCCCAGTTATGCCTAGCCTTACCTTTACATTACTTTACGCACTTACCCATCTTACCATACCCTTATCCCACTATATCTTATTTGACTACACCCGATCTTTGTCCACCATACCTTATTTGGCACAATATGAGGTTTCTAGCTCGATTAATAGGTTGATTGTGGGGACATTAACGGTGTCCCATGATTTAACACATTTGTATCTTATCTTACGCTATAAGAAGCTTATAATAGAAATGGGATGGTGTACAATCAAGTAGATAAAGCCAAGGTATTTATGTCATGTTGCTTATTTTAGAAGGTTTTAGGTGTCTTTCTATTATACACCCTTGACTTCTAGGACTTGGTTCCCCTTCTGTACACAGGAGGAGCAAATGGTGTTCACATTTTGAGGTGTGTGTTGAAAGTGCAGCTATTTTTTTTTTGCGTTTTTGTTTTTGTTATCAAGGCCCCAGATGCACAGAATCCTCATGTGCACGGGCGGAGATCCCAGTTCAGACTTCTAAGGCTTTTAAGTGTTATCAGACATACTTCCTTTAAAATCTTTCCAAATTGAAAAATTGTCAAACCAAACAAATGAAATAATTTCCTAAATTTTGGAAAGTACCAACTGAAAAAATAGTTTCCAGACTTTTACAAAACAAAAGAGATTGGAATTGGGATTATATTTCACAAATGTTCATGTTAGAAAACTAACCAAATGTATGTGTTACATAGAGAATGACGGATAAACTCTATATATTTAGTTTCATGTCTGAAACATTCAATTTATTTTTAATATTTGTAATAAATTACCCAATTAGCGACGTGCCCATTGGTGAATTATTTCTTTTAATACGAGGTTTCTAGCTCGATTAATCGTCATTAAACATAAATACAGATGCTCCTCCAATTCATCCAATTGTTCACAAAAGCTCATATAATTGATTTTCAGCTGGCGCACGACTTCCCCTCCGGCTTGGAGCCGGTCCTCTCCCTTCTTATTAGCCAGTATTTGAATAATACACTGCATATGTTCCAGCTCATCGGTTAGCCTAGCCACGAGCCGAGGCATTGTTTCCAAGTCCCGAATCAATATATAAGTCCCTTTTGCAGCTGCATCTAACTGGCTTATCCATCTACCTAGCTTCTTAGCCGAAACAAGCTTATACGAAGCCACCACGACACCCGGGGCAACCGCTAACAAAGCCAATGCATGAGCCACTACAAGTATACTCACCGTAGCCGTTATAGCCACGAGAAACACAGCCGAGCCGTGTTTGAGCTGCTTAGCTAACCGGACCTTAGCTTGGGTCTTGTCACGGCTCGACTCAAGCTGTTTAAGCAGAACCGAGCATTCGGCTCGAACCGTTTCAAATCCAATTGAATCGGGAAACAAAGCTAAAGGATTAAGCGGGTTGACAGTAACCGAAAAACTTATCAATTGATCATTCATTTGAGTAGAATTGAATATGGGTTTAAGAGGTTTATACTTGATACGAATATTATCAAGATTTTTCAGCAATTGGCTAAAGATATTGAAAGCATTAGCGGTTTTAGAAAAATAATTTAAAAGCAGATTGGATTGGATTGTTGGTCGGTTTGGGATTAAATGTAATGTCTGATGAACAGTAGGTTGATCTGGGTCTAGTAGATGGTCTACAAAGAGCCGGTAAGACGAAAGGCGAGCCGCTGTTGTGGAGCCGGTTACAGATGCTTGGCTTGTAGTAGTAGGAAGATGTAATTTGTTTAATTCAAGGACGCGTTCCCAGAATTCAACGTATGATTCGGTACGGAATGCATTTGCGTATTCTTCTCGTATGTCCAATTTTAGGTGGGTTGATTCTTCGGTCTCGTTCACGTTCACGTTCACTGCATACATTAAAAAAGAATACAATCATTTATATGTCCACGACGGACTTTAGTATGCCATTATATTAATGATGATGATGTTTAGTATGCCATGTAATAAAATGACTAATATTACAAGCGTAAAAAAGACAAATAACTCCCAACCCTGCACCCTCTAAACCTAGCATGCCCATGTGCCCCCATCATACCCTCACCCAACTCCCTCTTTGACCTCATTCATCACTCTCACCTACCTCTAGCCATAGCCCCACTTAGCCCCCACCCACTTTTACCTACCCCAACCTTATCCCGTTCTATCCTCATCCCCACTATTACCTCATCCCATCCCCACTGTTACCTCATCTTATCCTTGCCTAATCTCATTCCCACCCATTAGGGGTGGATGTAAAAATCTGTTTTATTGGGTACCCGTAGTCTAAAATTATATTTTTCATTAATAGATTTGTTTCATTGGTACCGCGGCCGCGGCCTAGAACTGTATCTTTTAACGTAAAATGACTTTTTTAACAACATAATTACATCGTTTAAATACAAACAAAATTAATTCTTAGATTTCAATGGGGCCCCACATTGATTCAAGTAGGTCTGCCCTCGCCACCCACAACCCTTACCCACTCATACCCTCATCCCACCAACCTCACTCCCACTCTTACCCTTACACTACCATTACACTACAGGCTACACCTACCTACCCAATCATATTACGTGACAGTGACAATGACAATGACAATGACAATAAAAAAATAAATTTCAATAGGCCAAATAAAATAAATTTTATATATACTAATGTTTTTTCAAGGACGAAAGAAAGAAGAGGGCAACTGCCCATAAGTATGAGTTAGCTAGGTTCGTTTCTGGTTATTGAGCATCAAATCTATCATTACTAACATTTTTTTTTAATATCTAAATTATACTATTATTAATTAATGGAAAAAGAGAAAAGAGCATATATATATATATATATACCGTACCATCGTGGTGGTGGGTGTTAAGCTTTTTAATGGCTTGAGAGATGGAATCTGTTATCTTCTTCTTCATATATATGTTTGAATACAGTCGTTGGACTCTTTGGTTGCCTTTTGGCGTCGGAAATAAACTGATTCGTTCTTTGAATAAATAACAAAAAAAAAAAAAAAAAAACAGTGCGTTGGCAGAATTATTTTTTATGAACTTGCAATAGGCCGCTGGCTGGCACCAGAGAATTTGGAGAAACGCCAAGAAGAATTGAAGAGGATAATAATAGTAAACAGTTTTGGTTGCCTTTCATTTCAATTAACGCGATAACGTACTTACTCGATCACTTCTTAATTACTTGTTGTCGGTAATTGCGGGAATTTTAAGGGTGGAAATTGAAATATATCATTTTTAAAAACGCGTATATTTGTATATTTACCTCCATGCGTATAATTTATATGAGAGAAAAAATCGATCACTTGCGTAGATATGCGCTTATTACTTGTTAAAAAAAAATGAAAAATGCGCTATTAAAAAAATTGGCGTGTTAAAAAAATTATTTATGAGCAATGAGTGGAGTGAGCTGCCCCTGCTTGTTGTATGAAAAAAAATCTTAGAGTAAAAGTTTCCCAACATTATTTATTATTACTTAATCTTTTAAACAATGACTCATGATCATGTAAAAGAAAATATATATACCTTGCATTTGCCAGCAAACTATGGATGATAATTAATTAATGGGGAGAGAATGCTTTGAGGCCGCCCACATCCATATTCACATCCACACTCGGTTTACATGATTCATTTTGGGGCCGCTATCAACATCCCATTATCTTTTGCTAGAAAGATAACAATCATTAAATGTGACAACAACAAAAAAAAAATTTTGTTTACTCCCTCCGTTTCTATTTAATTATCATAATTATAAAAAATACACATATTATGTATTTGACTTAACTTATAAATGATAATAACACCCCTTGTATATAATTAATGCAATGTTGATTGGAAAAGTATGTATGCAGGATATGTTGCATCACAACATGTATTAATACATAAGATCTTACTATTGATTAATGTGTAGGACTCTCATTAATCGTCATAAACTCCTTCATAAATATTACATCCGTCTCATAAAAAGTGTTCATTTTCTGTCTCATAAAAAATGTTCATTTAAAAAATCAATACATCATTTAATGCATTTTTTTTCAAACATATTATCATTACATTTAATGTTTACATATTCATTTCATATTCCAAAAGAGCATTTATTATATGATAATGGTATATATGTCCACACAACTTAAAATACAACACATTATTTATTTTCTTAATATACGTATACCACAAAAAGTAAACACTTTTTATATGATGGATGTAGTAAATAATAATAATAATAAAAGAGTGTGGTAAGAGATATAGTACACATTAGTAGTGAAGTACTATCATTGTAGCAAATTACTACGTTTCGTCCTAAAATCCTAAAATGTAAATTCATTTAGCTTTTTGGTTTTGTCCCAATGTTAGTCTATTTAGATAATCAATTAAGATTGTATTACATTTTTTCCCCCTCATTTATTATATATTAATCAATTTTTCAGTACTTTCCATTAAAAACCATCAAATGTCATTTTAGTGTTTTTCATCAAAATTAATGTCACATAATCAATTTAATCAATTTTTTTAATCTATGTGAAAAAACCCAAACGGATTAACATTTTTGATATACCCTGATTGGAATGAGGTCCTATTCCTCCATATTGGGCCTACAATCTTGGCCCATCAACACGAGATAATGGGCTCATACCTCACCGTCGTTTGTCATTGTCTTTCGCCACGGCGGCATTGCCACAACCTTCTCTTGTCCGCCAACAATAAGCCGGATCACTTCCGCTAGTTCTATGTCGGATCCGCCTTCTTCATGTGATTTCTACCCATATAATCAAGCTTAATTCAAGACAAGACACAAATGAGTCCGCTATCGGGTCGTATTTGTTGAAGGTCATTTGAGTCTTGATCGCCGCCCATTATCCTTATCAATCCGACTAGACAAAAGCGGTGGCCAAACGTGATACGGTGGCTAGGACACTTGTATTACATGCGAGTTAACTTAGCTATGTACTCTCGGATGTCTTATCGATGAACGAGAGAACCGACTTACTTTTTTAGCCTATAAATATGGGATCACATTGTAACAAAAAGGGGACTTAATCTCTCAAGCTTCAAGCTATTAATATAATACAAGCAGAAACTCTGCTAACTTATCGACTAATTAACTTGTTCATCATAAACACCTAAATCGCCACCACTATTTTAACACACATCCGTGCCCTCACCGTCGAGATCATACGTATCAGCCTTTTATCCTCAAGATAAACACTGTTACCGCAAATCTGGTGTTCAGCGCAACATCAATTTTGGAACGGAGGTCGTATGTATTATACAAAGACTACACTTAAATCATGATTAAGACCTCCGTCAATGACGCAAAGTCGGCCTTAGAATATATGGAGAAAGTAGACCATGGAAAATATAGTTTATTATAGCATCATAAGGCATGAGTGTTGTAATGACCGCCTTGACTATAAGCTGAAGGTCAGCGGTTCAATTCTCGTAATGGGGTTGATTTCCGATTGATAACACTCTTGATCTGATTGGTCGATCTGGCATGTTCTACGTTAAATTCTTAGAGACACGATTAACCTCTCATCGCATTATCGGAGGCGAGGGGGCCCGGTATAACCATTTTTTATTATAGCATCATATAGCATGTTTACCATAAATTTACATGTGGTTGTCTATTTTATGCCTATTATGCCTTTGTTTCTCTCTTTTGAATCGCTTAACTTTGCTTCATTTTTTCATACTTTCGGTTTTATGTAAAATGTCAAACAAAGATCAATTATTCGATTAAGCAAAACAGTTTTACATATTATTAGTCGGGTCGGTTCCATTATCCCAAGACAAACGGAAGAGTTTTATTGAATGGTAGTACTGTATCAAACAGCGCACATGAATGCTTCTTTAAAAGTACAGTCCATCTAATATTTTCCAAAAAAAAAAACTTTTGTTTAGGCCAATAGCACAGTATTGATCAATTCCTCCACATTTTTGTAAGATGTTCCATTTGGAGGAGTAATTGCTTCTTGGGCCAACTTCTTCCACTTAGCTGCATTGCATCTCAGTTCTTTCCCTCTCTCTCCAACCATCATTTCATTCACAAGTCCCTCAACTTCATGCCTTCCAAGATTGCTATTTGTCTCAATCCCAATCCCCAAATGCTTGCTACAATACCAGCAATTCGTTTGTTGTTCGGCGAAAAACGGCCAACAGATCATCGGCACGCCGGCACATATGCTCTCGAAAGTCGAGTTCCATCCACAGTGGGTCAAGAATCCTCCAATAGATGAATGCTTAAGAACATCCTCTTGTGGGCACCAGCTTATCAGTTGTCCTCTCTCTTTAGTCTCCTCGATAAATTCTTCCGGCAAAACGGCGGCCTCCCCGATGACTAAATCGGGTCTGATCACCCAAAGAAAGTCCCTTTTGCTATTTGCAAGTCCCCAAGCAAATTCCCTCAACTGCTCTGGTGTCATGACCGTGACGCTACCGAAATTCACGTAAATAACTGAAATGGGATCTTTGGAATCAAGCCATTGTAGGCAAGCTGGTTCTTCTTTCCAAAGATTTGATTTCAAGGAATTGAGCCAATGGTGATGTGGGATTTGATCAAGAAGTGTATGAAGAGGGCCAACGGTGTAGACAGGAGGTTTGATCATAGAACGAAGCGAATCCAAGACTTGTTGTTCTAATGCATCGTAAGTGTTTAAAATCAAGGCTGAGGATTTGTGAACTCTCTCCACTTCAGTTATGGCGAAATTTAACATGATATCATTTGGATCTGTAGTTCTCAAGAAACTTGGCAATTCCTTCAATTTAATTCCTTTCATTCCTGGGATCCAATCTATTACTGTGTCTAGATACCCGTTCGTTAAATAAGATGAATCTGAGACATCATCAATGTGAAATCAACTTAGAATTTGCTTCTTCAAAATTAAAACGTACTACCCTAAATAAAAAATAAAAAAAAATAAAAAAATTAAAACAGAAAAACAAAATATCACTTGTAGATTCTGTAAATTTAATAAATTTAACATCCTTTCACTACAACATGTAGTGAAAAGTGCATTACATATTTATGTAGTGTATATACCAAATTCCCATCAATTTTTAAGATGTGTTTTTATGATATGAATAATGATTAAGGTACCTCTGGTCCATACAATGTGAAGTTATAAGAAAAAAAAAAAGCGGTACATACACTACATTTACCTTCGTTTCATACATCATCCACAACATCATCCACACCATGCATTTAGTCGGGGAAAAAAAAAAAAAAATTTTCTCTCCAATCATGGGACAGGATCATCCACTTTCACATCATCATTCTGGCACATTTTGTGTAGTGGACATAGCATTTTCCAAAAAAAAATCAGGCACATGATTAGGGGGGAGGGGGAGAGGAGGGAGGGGGGGAAGGAAATCAGGGGATGGTCAGGGTCTCGGGGATGAATGTTGTTCCCCGTCACTATCCTATGAATATAGTATTACGTGACAAAGTTCGCTATTAAGTCTCACTCAAAGCATGTTTGAGTGGACGGCATCCTTTTGTTTTATTTTTTGGACGCACTGTTCTTCTTAACGGTGGGTAACGATAATGATAATAGATTAATGATACGGACACAACAATTGTGTCATAAACAAGTGACACAACGATGATCACTGTTGATTATAATTAGTCTAAATAAATCATAATGTAATCTATCATGATCAACTGTGCATTATTGCACAACCGTTATATCAGTATCATAATAATAATAACAACAACAACAACAACAACAACAACAACACACCCCTTTATCGGAAATGCTTTCGACGATCGCCTACGATGATTCTCTCAGTTAGATTTACGTCGTACGTGTGCGAGGATAAAAAACAAGACACAGCACATATGGCACGCGTGGCACACATCCCCGTCTAAAAATTTTCCCCCTTCATCCTTCACCATCCAAAACCCGTCCCCAACATAAAGAAAGAATTCATGGTAATGTAGTGATCCTCAGGCCCACCTTTCAATGACGGAGCTACTCTTACGGCTGGGGTGTTAACATCATCCAATCCAATTTGATTTTTTTTTATTTTTTATTGACAGGTAGTACATATAATAAACAATTATATCAACAAAAATCGTATACAGCATTCCAGCTATCATTTGAATTCTTATATTCTTATGGGTCTAGAATGACATTTTGTCAAAATTTAGATCTCTCTCTCAAAAAAAATAAAAACATTATAAAGCAAATTTATAAAAAATAACACATTATAAAAACACTTAGTGACATCGGAATATAAATTAATTGGAAAAAAACAGTGACTTTTTCACTTGTTTTTAAATATTCATAACTTTTGAAATAATCTTTTGGTCTCCTAACTATTCATTTTATTATAATTCTTAAGTTTACTACAAATTTAACTAACAAAGTGTAATTTTTTTAAGACCTCCACGTGAATACAACGGCTATAACACTCTCCCATTCACCGATTAAAATCCCTAAAAAAAAATTCAATCCCCAATTCCATCGAAATTACTGGGAAAAAAAATATAAAAATCAACAGAGCTGCTGCTTTTTTTTCAACTAGGTATCTTCTTCTTATTACTTCTTTTAAATTCTTTATGTCATTAAAAACACCCCATCAAAAACACAACAAAACGGGATTAAAAAAAAGAACCAGAACATAAGGAAATCTCGATTACAATGGCGATAAACCGACTCTTTTTCGTAAAACACACAAAACCCATTTGCCATAAACCCATAACCCGACTCAATTCAACGCCTTTCCCAAAACCCAAAAAAACTCATCAAACCGTTAACTAGGACCAAAAGCGTAACACAAAGAACAGTTAGGGGACTAAAAATGTCATTTCAAAAGTTAAAGGATATATTTGAAACGAGTGAAAAAGTTAGGGGACCAAAAGTGTGTTTTTCCCGATTAATTATCATATACTCTCTCATACATAGTAGATATGTGTAGATATAAGATAATCACACCTCTATACTTGGTATACCTCACAAATCACTCATTCACCGTAGTTTTCTCGTTTATGCCACCAATACAGCCTCCCCTCTACTCCCCTCCCACCCATGCCTTTAATTATTGTAATAATTGAAAGAAGAAAAAAAAAAAAGAATTAGAAACTTGTTTGGTAATTGAAAGTGGTGTTTGTTAATAATTTTAAAAAAAAAGAATTACACACCAAACTAAGCGACCAATCTCCATGCACATTCCTTTTTCTATCAAACTTTATCGTACTTAAATCATTCGATTCTTAATGTATTTTTTAAAAAAAAAAAAAAAATTATAAATATAGTAATTCCGTCCAACATAAAAATGTCCAATTTTTGTTTTTTTCATAATGATTAAGGAATTACTTAATGTGTTGAAATATCTAAATAAACATATATGAATGATTTTTGAAATATATGATCAACATACAAACATTAACTCTTAAAATATGAGTTTATTTGAAAAAAAACACATTACTCCATTTTTTTTAATTGTCGTATTTGGCAAAAACGCACATTTTCAAAGGAGAAGTTAATTCTGACTTTAATATCAGAATAACAATAACATCCCTTAAATATAATTAATATAATATTGTTTTCACCCCTTAATGAATAAAATAAATTTTAAAAAAACATAATAAATAGTATTTTGAAAATGTAAATACGACAAATAAAAAAATTTATTCTTAAAATTACGATTATTAAGTAAGAATGAGGGGAGTAAATAATGTATTGATTTATAGACGAATATTTTTTATTTGATTTTTATTAGATGGGATTTACATTACACACATCACCATGTCATTTTCTCCAACGTGTCATTACCTAAGATTACCTTTAAAAAAGGACATTATACAACTCCCACCACGTACCCATGAATATTTTCTTAAAAAGACATTAGTCATACGTGATAACGTGAATACTTTTTCTATATGTTTTCAAATGATTGTTTTAAAAAAAATATATATATATATATATATATATATATATATATATATATATATATATATATATATATGTGCGTATGTCATTTTCACAGTACGTTTTTATTATTTAATGTACGGTTTTATTGTATGATTTATTTCCATACGCTTTGAACGTAGAGATTTCAATATCAACATTCTGAATGGGATTTTCAGGTGATTTGGCGGGGAGAGGTGCGAGTGGGGGTGGGGGTGGTTAAAGGATCTAGGGCCGGGTTTTGTTCGGGTTGGTAAAGTTTTTCTAATAGTAAAAAAAAAACGGTTAAACTCTAACCGTAACCTCTCGCACCCGATCCCATAGGAGTGCGAGTGGAGGTTAATTAGGGACCTAACAGCTCCAGGAAGGGGCTTCTTCTTACCGAAAGGGGCCGGCCCTTTACGGGACTCGAACCCCCACACTCCGGCTTTCAGACTCCGCTAGGCACTACATCACGCCCAACCCTTTACCACTAGGCCATATTCAGGAGATATTTTTTTTTGTTTTTTTGTTTTTGTTTTTAATAGTAGTGATGTATGTAAAGTTACACTGATTTTATGGTGCTTCAGGACCATCATATTATTGCTCTTTTGCATCAATCAGAAATTTTACAAGTGAGACCTCATTGAAATGAGTGACTGTGATTGGTTTCGAAACACCAAATCATACTTGTGGCCGAACCAAAATAAAATTTGCCCCATAAAGTTTTTATTTTATTTTAGGAAAAAGTGTGTAAAGTTTCTACGAAACACAATAATTAATTCATTCATTTTATGATACAGACACAACTGTTGTGGCATTACGAGTGACACGACAGTGATCTACAGCGTTGATAATGTTAGATTACAACATAATCAATTTAGACTTATTACGATCAACGATGCAGATCACCGTTGTGTCACTCATTGTCGCACAACTGTTGTGCCCGTATCATCATTGGGTAAATAAACACTAAAGATGAATAATAAATATATAAACCAGCAAAAATAAAAGGGGACAGAGGGTAAAACCTTTAAGAGGCGTGTAACCTTTCTGCACAAGTAAACGATAATGGAGATAAGCCATAACACCACCAGCACCATTAGTCCAAAACAAAACATCTGGAATCCCAAGTTCTTTAGCAACCACCAAAGTAAAACTCATAATCCCATCAGAAACAATGCTAGAAACAGGAGGAACGTCACTATCATTACTATTCAATCTTCCAACAAGTTCTCTGAATGGACCTAAACAATTCTTGCTAGTGGAATCACAAAGAGGAGGGACATCTTGAGTCGCATCAACAACATCAGATGGAGGAAGCCCATCAGGAATAGTTTCGAATCGAAACGAAGGATGCCCTTTAACCGACTCAGGCCCTCTTGCCATGATAAGTCTGTTGTAATTGAATTCTGTGAGGACAAAGGTGATGTGGAAGCCTTTGAAACAGAGTAGTTTTGCCAGTTTTAACATGGGATTTATGTGGCCTTGAGCTGGAAATGGTATGCAAACTGCATGAGGTTTGGTGTTCTTTGAGCTTTCCATTGGATATTTGGATTGGATCTCACTTTTTTTTCTTCTTCTTTTTTCCCTCTGTTTGTTGAATATATTTAGTAGGTGAGCTTTCAAGTCTTCTTTTATAGAAGCTGCAGGCAAGTGTAATGATTGGATAATAATAAAAGATTTGATACAGATTTTCTTGGGAGATTATTGTGCATGTGCTGTTTCCACGGTGCTTGAGAGCATCATCGCATGCGATCCATCATGTGTGATTTTATTGTGTATTTAAACTGTGTGGTTCTGATCGTTTTACCCGTCACTTCATCCTTAAATTCCTTCAACATACAATAACTTTCCGATTTTCTTACCCATGACATGACGTTTTTTTTTTTAGAGAACTTTTTTTATTTTTAGAACTTCTGGAAGTGATAATCAGCACAATCTGTTTGTTTGTTTCCTTCTCTTTCCCAGTACGATAAGTAGCTGAGACAATTTTAGGGATTTACTAGGTCGAAGTTCAAACACGGCAACTCAAATTTGATTTCTCTATTCGAAATTTTAACATCTTTAATAGAAAAACAATTATAAAAATTTGACATGGTATCGTATCGGTAGATCAAAGCAATAAAAACCCTCCTCGACATATTATGTATCACACGGGAATATGTTTGAGAAATAATAAGTACAACGAAAATCTGTACAATGTCAAGATGACGATGATCCACATGGTGATTATTGTGAGATCTATATTGATTGATCTAGATCCCACAATATCAATAATGTAGATCATTGTTGTGGCACATTATTATGACTTTTCGTTGTGACCGTATTACTGCTCAATATATTTTTGCATACTAACTCCATATATAGTGAAATGATGTATAAGTTCAAAGTTTATATTTTCCCCTAACATGAGGATATGAAATTTTATTCATAAAAAAAAAAAGGAAAAAGATAAGTGCACTACACGTATGTGTAGTGCACATAGAGTACATGTTTTGTAGTCCTTGATAAAAGTGTATGGTAATTGATTGAGTGTGTCTTACAAATAATCAATGAAAAAGAATGTGTAGTAAATGTATATTGTAGATATTGTGTGGTGGATGTATCAACATCTTAAAAGATAATAAATAAATAAATAATAATAATAACAATTGCAAGCACATGGTACGTCTCCCAATGACGTAGACATGTAATTGTTTCAATGATAAAAAAATAACAATGAAATATTATCCAACAGCTAACTTGTTTGCTTGCAGCGAAAAGAACAAAAATAAAATGTGAATTGCAATTTGGAGAAGCAAATGCTACCAAGCACCCACACTTTAATTTGGTGATGTGTAAATTGTGTGATGTTTTTTCAACACGATACGTGATCGACACGAGACACATATCGGTAGATTAAAAGAATTTATTTAAAATTTTAATATTCGACACGTAGCCGACAATCCTAAACGTATTTTTTTTTTCGTTTTTTTTTCTCCTCTTATTTAGTTTTCATAAATGAAAACGTTAAAATACACGATTTTCAATTTACATTATAATTTGATAGATAACGTGTTAGTTTATAAATTTCTTTGTGAAAAACGTTAAAATACGCGACTTTCAATCTTCATTATGAAAGAAAAAGAACTATTCCAATCCACCTCCGTAAACCATGATATTCGCGATTTCTGACGGTCGTATGTGTGTGCATACATCTATTCAACTCATTGTGCGCGTCAATTTCTTTATAAAAACATATTTTGATCATTTCTTATTTCTTAATCTAGTCTTAACTATCGATTTGAATGGTAAGTGACCTTATAGGAAAAGGGCGAAACGCTAAGCTTTCTAGGCAAAATGACGACCTAAAACATAAACAAACAAAAAAAAAATTATGTTCAACCCTACGAATATAAGAACTGGAAGTGGAATGATTTGAATAATCCACCATATTGATATCTTGTTGCATAAAAGGTTTTTTTAATTCTTAGTTTCATATATATACAATTCTTTGAATTAATTAGATTAGCCGGGTCACTGTGTTTGTGTCGTGTCGGAGGGCGTGTCCACGTCCGTATACGTGCTTCATAGAGCAAATATATAAAAAAAATCCATTAAGAATACCACACATTTCACTCATTTTCTACACACTTCTTCATCACACTCCTGTTGGATCATTAATCCAACGTTGGGCTTATATGTGAAATAGTTATTTATTAAGGACTGTCGATAATATTAGCCCGATGTAAAAGTGATCTAATTCGATTTACGGTTGTTGGGTTATAATGTATCATTAGGGTGTGGGCATTTTATGTGTAGAGACTAAGGGGTAATTTCTATTTCGTTGATGGGTAGAAATGAGAATATCTAAAAATATATTTCACTATATAAGGAGGGTTATGGTCCCTAGGTCACAAATTCTAAAGGGTTCCTCTGAAAATTAATAGAAGGTGTGTAGATCTAGAAGATCAATCCTACAACACCAAAAGGAGATTTCCGCTGCTATGGATTCAGGTTTGTTTATAGCTTAATTTTGTCTTGATTCTCAATAATTTAGCATAATCGATCCTAAGGTAATGTGATTGAATCACATAAAGCTAATTCTAACAAGTGGTAGCAGAGCGAATTATGTTGAATTATCGAGAATTGCATTTGCATTTGTTTCACAAATTTGTTTGTAGCTGGATCAGTTGATTAAGTAATGAATATATAGATAGAAGTATTGAATTCATGAATTTGGTTGATACAATATATGAATTCCACCCAAGTTTCTCATGTATTTTTCGTCGTCGGCAGAATTTGCACATTAGGGTTATTTTTTTTATTTGTTTAGTGGACCCCTTTCTTTTATTTACGGTGGCTGAATGTTAAAAAGGGCAAACGCTTTGCATCAGAGTTGACTACAGTGGTCGTTTTGGGAGAAAATATAATTTCAGATCACTGTAACACCCTTTATTTCATTTCAGACTTTTTTTTTATATAATATGATATGGTAAAGTCTGAAAAAATAAGTAGCCTAATTTTGATAGACTTTTTTTTTAAAAGTCAATTCGGTAAAATCAAACATTGATGTATTGCGATATTTGTATTTATTATGTTTCTAAGTGGATTTGTTGAAGCGATATGTCGTCAAAGTGACCTCTACGTGGAACTGATTCACGGTGGGATGTAAAATGGTTTGTGTGCTTATAAATTCACGCGGATAGTATTCGGCCCAAAGGAAAGAATATTATTTGGCAGAATAGTAAATACACATGTGGTGATAAATACGTGAAAATTATTTGGTTTCCATGTGGATAATAGATACAATCCAAAGACTGGTCTGTTATTTGACAGGATTTATTGTCAGTGTTTGATCACTACGCCAAAATATCAATTACGAGTTAGTATTATCGTCCAAAGATGAGATATTAATGTCGTGCCGACATTTTGTGATGGGAAAATATATCATGAATTTGTTGATTTTGGATATTCTTCAGATCTTATATATGTGAGATTAAGGTCAATTAAGTTGTTTTCTATATTAAATTATAAATTCTACTTTAAAATATATCTGCTTATTCAAGTATTATATTCCTCCACTTATGGAATATCATTTCAAGTGTTAGAAAGAATGAGTTTATTATGTTCTTTGGCATTATGAATCTAGACTTGACATTTAAATATGATCCGCATAAACCTCTCAGTTAGAATAGTAAAGTCAAACAAATTTGTACTTTGAGGAATGTGAGTTTACAAACAGGTTGAGTCTTTGATCATTAGGGAAGTCAATCCAAATACTCTTAGAAGTGACATAAATGCTATGGTGATCAATAAGGAAAATTTTTGTTTGTTTAATAGAGTTGCACAATGCCATGAAGAGAAAGGTGAGGCAACTTGTCATGTCTTAGCCAATCTCCATAATGTACAAGGACTAATGCAACATAATGGCATATTCTAAAATCAGCTCATTTGATTTCCAAACTTCGGATATTTGATTTGTATATCTGTGATGGACTACTGGTGCAATTTATCATTCTATATCTTCAAGCACAATATGGTAAATTAAATGTCAGTTATAACTGACATAAGGAATGGTGGGAGTTGAAGAAATCGATTTCCCACTGAGTGCAAGAAGTCGAATGATTTAAATTTGGGCAACCAGAAAGTGCTAAATATGGTCACCATTAAAGGTAAGGGCACAATAAAATTTAAGAAAGCTACTGGTATTCAACAATAGGGGCAAAAGTGACTACATAAGGATATTGGTTGTTTCTTATGCCAATAGGTAGGAACACAATGAAAGATTGCTTGATGTGTCATGCTTCATGAGCAAATAAAGTTAAGTTTTTTCCTTTATTGGTTTGTTTAGGAGTTCATTTGACTTTTGTGCTTCAACACACTTGGTGGATAGATTACGGTGTTGCTATTTACTTAAGTGTGTTTATGCGGAGTTGTTAGCATTACAGATCACTAGTTATATTGAAAGATACATCTTTGTGGGTGATGGTGATGCAGTAAAGTTTAAGGCTATTCAGAAACTAGATTGTTACCGAAGATTGAACATTTTTTAGACTTGGAAAAGACTTATCAGGCCGTCTTTATGGCGGAATTCGGCTTTTCATTTCTTGATTGGACAAATTAGGACATTCTTGTTCAATTAAGGATGATACCTTTAGTCTTTCCAGGATTCAGACCAAATACGTTCTAATCATTTGGCTTTGAGTGATAATCTTGATTTGGTAGATACTATTGTATCTTTAATAACACTCTGCATTTAGTTTTCATGGCTCAAATCAAAGTTAACTAATGATGGTTCCTATATGGTTTGGCATTAGCTTTTTGGAAAATTTCTCGAAAGAGAATGTAAAGGCTTGTGTCAGATGGAACATTTGGCCCCCTTGATATGTCAGATGATCTTGTCTGAGTAGATTGTATTAAGGGGTAACAAACCAACATTAAGAGATTAAGTATTTGATTGCTCTAAGTACGTCTCGGAATTGATACATATGGTCACTTGTTGTCTATTCTTTACGGAATGTTGGAATGTTCAGCAACAAAGTATCACATCCATAGACGATTATTTGCTTCCAATTGCCTATATTGCAGTAACTATGAAAAATAAAGTTAGCAGCTTTTATACTAGATAAACACCCACTACATTAGTAACCAAAATCCACTATGAATTATGAACTGGGTAGGAACCTAGTATTCATATTGGAGGTTGTCCCACTAAGGTTAGGCTTTATAAGCCAAAGGAAAGCAAATTGGACTCTAGTTAATTGTTATGTTATGTGGTGTTTTCTTAGAGATCCATGGGTTTTAAGTTCTATGGTCCTACTTCCATTTTTTTTATTAGACGGGATCTTCAAGGTTCCTTGAGGACATTGAGTTTGGGGGGAAGATAAGGTATGAAATATTGTCTTTAAAGAAGAGCCTCCATAACTCTTCCTACAGTGGCAGTTGGTAACAATTTGTTTTTCCCAAATGGGATGTATACTATTGCCAGATACGATTTATGACAATATTCTATTTTTTTCCTCCTCCGTCCATATATTTTAATTATTAAACGATGACCTGAGGATTGGAAAGTTGGTGAAGACGATGTCCTTTGCCGAGCAAGGTTATTGACCGCAGGCGAACCCGAGACCGGGATTAACAAAAAGAAACAACAATGCGGGCTGAAATTCAAGAACATTTCGAATTCAATCGGCCGACCAAAGAAAACTACAGGGACACAAAAAGTTGCGCTACACGATGGAAATAAATGACCAGAGAGTGCATGACCTATGTCGCTGCTTTTAGAAGGGATTAGCTTGCTCGATCAAGTGGAGGAAATAACACACTAGTGATAATCATTTTATCCATTAATGTAAATTGTTTTGAAGATTATGGAGTATATATTTTTTAAAACTTTTGTTGCATAGTAAACCTCCGTCTTTATTATATATGTATTTAGAACCTTTTAAAAGTATGAATATATTCTTTTCAAAAAAAAAAAGGTATGAATATAATCATGGTTGTGGCATGTATTTTATTATATACTAACTCCATTTTTATTTAGTATTTAGTTTTTTGATTTTGTTGCATAATGTAAGTCTATTTAGAAAACCAATAAAATATTTATTAATTTTTATTCTTTTTGCCTCTCATATATTATATATTTATTCACTTTTTATTATTTTGTATTAATAACAGTTAAATGTCATATTAGACTTTTTTTCATCGAAATTTACTTACATTTTTGGGAGGAAAGTAGTTTGTTCACATTTTGTGATGTTATATTAGCAAAGAATAAAATGAACTAATTTTTGTCTGACTACAAAATAGAAATATTGGACCTTTCTTTTTTGTTTGAATATGCAGATACATTGTGTGTGCGTGAAAGTGTGTGAAAGAGGCTAAACACTTTTTAATACATAATAAAGAAATATGATACATAATTTGAATAAATTGCAACAAAACAAAAAAAAATAAAAAATTGGTGGACAAAAATATACCCTTATGTACAAAAGAAAGGAAAGACAAGCTCAAATTTTTTTAGTTACATGAAGCACGGTTCTTCTTTTTTTTTTTAATTTTTAAAGATGAACACTTTATTACTTCAAGCCATTATGACAGAAAAAATTACAGAGTATAGTTCAATATAAATGGGCAGCTAGAAAGGCAAATGTTGGAAAGATACCTAGAAGATTAGCTCATGGCACCTGCGTAAAGATGACACGCACAAATCGAGAAATGGTTCTTCATTCTTTCTTTCTTTATTATTATTTTTTGCTATTGGTGGAATCATACACGCCTTTTTTTTAAATAAAAATACAACCGTAATTTTTAATTTAGACTTTCAATCATCAAAATCCTTTCATCATAATTTTTTCATCTTCTTTATTTTGATATCTCATACGACACTCTTTCGGCGTAATTTTTGAAATCCGAAAAAACATTTGCGACAACTGTGATTGTTACAACGTTTACAGTAACACCCTCCCAGTGACACTGACAGTAACACATTTTATTAACAATACATAATGACAATAACTTCCTACGTATACGGTAACCTTACGTATACATTAATCACTTTGCAACACCCTCACAGTGACATCATCATAGTTATAATAACACGTACCCTCACAGTTTTGTAGTAACACCTCACATTTTTGCAACCCCCTTAGTAACACCCTCATATTTTTGCGGTAGCACATTCTCAGTTTTGCAGAAACACCTTATATCTTTTGCAGTAACACCTTATTCTAATACTAACACCACAAAATAACACATTATGTACTCACATTAACACCTTTAAACATCACAGTGACACACCCAGTCCTCACAGTAACACTAAAAAAACTTGTTTATTTTACAGTAACACCTTTAGTCACAGTGAGACACCCCAAAAAACTAGTGTCATCAAAGTGACACCCTCAATCATCACAGTAACACCCAAAAACTTGTGTATTTTACAGTAACACTTACAGTCACAAAGACACACCAAAAAATAGTGTCATCACAATGACACCCTCAATTATCACAGCAACACCCTGAAAAAATTGTGTATTTTACTGTGACGCCTTCAGTCACAGTGACACCTCAAAAAACAAGTGTCATCACAATGACACCCAAGAAACCAGCGTCATCACAGTGACACCCTTAATCGTCACAGTAACACCCTAAAAAAATTGTTTCTTTTACACTAACACTTTAAGTCTCAGTGACACCCTAAAAAACTAGTGTCATCATAGTGACAACTCAATCCTCACAGTAACACCTCAATATACTTGTGTATTTTACAGTAACACCTCATAATAATACCTTATATACTCACAATAACACCTCAAAAAACTTGTGTATTTTACAATAACACCTCACAGTAACATCTTAAGTTGTTAAAGAATAGCAACAAAACAAAGGACGAATGTTATATATCAATGTAATGAAATTACAATTGCATAAATGTAAAAATGATGGTTGCCATGCCCACAATCAAATGCAAAGATAACAACAATGATTCAATAGCATGATCAAAACCTTCAATTCCACAACCTGAAACTCCTAGTCAACCCATGGAGTTCTTGTCAAGATCTTGGAGTGTTTCTGCTTCTGAAATCTCCAAAGCTCTTGCGCAGAAAGATCTTAATTCTACTTTTGACATGAAACCCTAAACCAATAATACCTCAATTCGTTGTCAAAAGCCAGCTTGTAAGTTTTTACTTTTACGTACTCTAATTTTTCTTCTGAATCTCCAACCCTCTTGCTCAGAAAGATCTTTATTCTACTTTTGACATAAAACCCTAAACCAATAATACCTCAATTCAAGAAAATAGGCCAAGGGTCATAGGAATGCGGTTTCAACTGCTTATTTTTTCTTCCTGTCGCCATGTTTCGAACTAGTGACCTTAGGATCATCAACAAAGCTTCTAAACAGCTGTCAGGTTTCGAACCAGTGACCTTAGGCTTAGCAACAAAGCTTCTAACCAGTTGAACTAAATAGACAATAGCACTAAGGATTGTCTGAAATAATATACATACACAGTTTTTAATATTATTAGAGCGGTATATTAGCAAATTTGCACGAAAATTTGAGTGGGGTCCATGGACCCCACCTTTGCCCATATGGGTCCACCCCTACTCCCTTCTGCTGCATTTTTTTCCCGAGTCTTCATCCTTTTCATCAAGGCTATTCTTCAACTATAATTTCGAATTTTTTTCTCTTCCTGAAAATAAGATAGACCCATGAAAAGAGCTTCTATATATATTCGCATAATGTATTCTTCGTCGACGGTGACATTAACGGCGTCAACCTAGTTCTCCGCCTCTCCGGATCTAAGTATTTGAGCAGTGAATCAAAGTTGCAAGTTTGAATAATAGCAACACCACCCATATTCACCAAAGACTTTGCTTATGATTCCAATCACCGGTTTTTGCTTAAATTCTCTAAAAACACATCACATCTTAATTTATCTTCAGGTGCCTTCGATGATTGATCATCATTATTATCTACAATGTTTTGTTCATTTACATCTTGACCAGATTTCCTTAATTTCCATATTAAGATCAAGCGCTTACCGTTGTACTAAAATCAATTAGTATTAGTAAATGTGCTACTATATTTCCTTATATCATGGCCCCTCAAGTGTGGGTTTATAAGAAGGGAGAGAGACTCAACACTTGACTTGTTTTTTTTTTTTGTTTGGGATGTGGCCTATAAAGAATAGAGTGGGGCCCAACACTTGGTTTTTTGTTTGGGAAGTGTGGGCCTATAAAGAAGGAGTGGAGCCCAACACTTGGTATTTTATTTTTGTTTTTAATTGTGCTGGAAGCGGGATTTGAATTCAGGATCTTCTGCTCCGATACCAGATTAAGATTAAGCGCTTACCGTTGTATTAAAATCAATTGGTATTAGTAAATTTGTTACTATTCCAAAGGCTTTATTTTTGTTTCAACTGGAATATTGCTTCTATGCGCTTTGTGTGTTAGAAAGAATGTCTTGAAGAGTTATGCTCTGCATGTGTTGCTTGTCTACAGTACAAATGATTCTTGCAACAACACAATTTCTGGAGAAACATATGCAGATTGGGATATATATTTGAGAACCGCAGAAACCTTGGTTATCATATCAACCCAAAGTCCAAACGGAAAATAAATAACACCAAACGACCATAATGGGAATGGAAGCCTAAAATTCCAATAGTATAAACAGTAGTAATACACCAGAAATTGAGTAATATGTAAGAAATGAAATGCATTACCTCTATGATAGCCATTGACGCGGGTAAATAGATTAATGATACCGACACAATCTTTTTTTTTTTCTATATCATATTCCAAGAATGCGGGTAAATAGAGTAATGATACGGACACAACCGATTTGTCACAACGATTATCTTTATCGTTAATCAAGATTATTTACCGTGCCTAGCTTTATACAGTTGGATGTCCACGTACATCGTACATTGAATTCGTGAGATTTTTTCATAGGATTATGCGTTGTTCTAAATATTATCGGGTCATTTACACATACAACTTTAATGTTTTCGGGAATCAGATTTGGTGCAATGGTACATGGCATCGTATTTTCTGGTATAATTCAAGTTTCATTCTCAATCTCGTCCCTAATATAATAAATTAAATTCTCCATTTTCATTCTTTTTTTTTGAGAACCCCATTTTCATTCTTCAATTTTTTTATTATTTAAAATTCAACTTTAATGTTCGGGTGATGATGTCGAGCTTGTGGGCCGACCCAGCTGGTTAGCAAGGCTGCTTAACAAGCCCAATTACTAAAAAAAGACGTGTGAGGAAGGTCTAATGAGGTAGAGTATTTTTAGTGTGGTTTTATTGACACCCCATTTATTATTTATATTTATTTATTTTTTTGTACATTACACACCACATAAAAATAATAAAAACTGCATAACTACACTCTAGTCTCTTAACTTTTTAAAATATTAAAACCTAACCTGTTAATTCACAACCAAAATTATTTCCCTCCCCATTATTAATTCAAAAACATTCTATCTTCTTCCCCAAACCAAAACCCTAATTCATCTTCACCCCATTCCCTCTTCCAGCCGCCGCCTCCGCCACAAATCGGCTCCCCCCTCCCCCATCCTCTACAACCCGTAAATCACCCCATCCCCTCCCCATTCTTGCTAAAGAGGAAACTTACTACTGTTGAAAAAGAAGAAACCCCACAAAACATTCACAAAATGGGCTGAGAATTATGGACCAATCTATTCCATCAGAACTGGGGCCAACCGAATGGTGGTCCTCAACTCTGCTGTTGTTGCTAAAGAGGTATTGTCTTCCCTCTCTCGCATCTCGCTAGATAAAATGGTGGTGGTTGTGATTTTTTTTTTTTTGATATTTGGGTTTGTAAGCACAAAATAATGGATTTTATGGAGCTTTAGAATAGTATATAGGGTCGGGTTTTCAAAAGGAGGTTGATTGCTATGGGTGGTTTGGGAGGGACGCCGGAATGGGGGTCGCCGGAAAAACACGGAAGAGGAAAGAGGGATGGGGCATTCCGTCATTGGAGCAGCAGGGGCGGGTTTAGGGTGTCGCGTTGATGGTGGTTGGTGGTTTAGGGTGGCGGGTTTGGTGGTTCAGGGTGGCGGGTTTGATGGTGGTGGTTGGTGGTGGGAAGAAGAAGATGATGAGAAGAAGATGGTGATAGTGGGAAGAAGATGATAGTTATTTATTGTTTTTTTTAAATTATTGGATTAAAAGAGCGTTTTTGAAAATAATGGTGCAAGAATTAATTATTTCATTTTTTTGCGGTAGTGGCATTTTTTTTTACACCATTTGGGGTAGTGATCATGCGGTAGTGATTGAGTGTGATATTGAAGCATGCGTAGGATTCATGTTGCCCGTCCGAAAATCGCATATCCTATGATTAGGAGTAATATCCGAAAGGGCCTTCTTATAAGGAATGTCTTATTCTCGAAAGTCTTTGCAAAGCGGAAGTAATATGTTACTTCGAGAGAGTAGGATATCAAGATTATAAGATACGGTCGTTGATGTTTGACACTCGACGTACGACCGTATGGATATTGTAACAACGACATGATTCTATTTATACGGTAACCGTTTCACATGAAAGGTAGTAGTCGTTGTATTTGACTCTTCCGATAATTGGGGGTCGTGGACGTGTTGCTAGACGCTATCCATGATTGTTAGGTATGAATGGCGTTTTTGTAATTGCACTTTGTGCCTACGGCCAACATATTCGGAAGCCTATCGGGTCACACACATATGAATATCTAGCATAATTAAAATGAGGTTATAGTGATAACCAAATAAGTAAAGTTTATCTCGACTATAAAGTGTTATATTGGTTAAATTAATATGGTGGTATTTATTTACTATAAATAAATTAAATACAAGATATTAATTATGTTGATTAATTAGATATAAATATTTTATGTATACGTCGAATATATATATATATATATATATATATATATATATATATATATATATATATATATATTGTTTTGATCCTTGTTGCATGGTTCAATGCTTTCTTCATTCAAAATCAAAATAATCAACATACATGATTAATGCATTTCGATACAAAAATTGCGGGTATTTCAAAATTTCCATCATGGTGGGTTCAGTGGTGGGAATGTTTTGGTTCGGTACCAGAGATTCAAAAACCAACAGTGCTTGAATCATTCAACATTTTCAAAACAAAGTACAAGCCTTACGAGACAGAAAAAAGATTTCCGGCATTTGCAACTTTAAGTACAAAATTCGATTTACCATGGATTGTGAATTGGTACTTAGATTATTCTAATCATCCTATTCAACTTATCAGAGGAAGATACAAGGTAAGATGGTGGGAAAAATGCAATATTGTAAAAAGCTTATTACCAGTAAACATGGAGGCATGGTTACAAACAATACAAAGACCCTAGCAAATTCAAGTACAATCTACTGTGACGATACCGGGTTCCACCCCTCCGTGTGTCGTCTTGCAGTTGGTCCCCAGGATGCGAATAAGCCGAGTTAAACATACCGAGTTCTGAATCAGGGGCTACGATAATCGACTATCGAGCAGTGTAGGACCTAGGGTCCCAGAGTCGAGTACCGCATGGCGGTTATGTCGATATCGAGGGCAGAGTCCGCACCAGCTGTCAAGGCCCATTAACAATGTGATAACTTGGGCAAGGGTTAAGGCCCATTAAGGGTATATATGACAATAGCTCAAACCGACTTAATATTAGGGTTAAGGTATGTGTTGTCATTATAAATACCACACTCCAGGAACTACGTAAGGCTTGATTCCTGGACAATTACAGGATACGTAGGCAATCTAAGATAAATTCTTAGACTCAGCCGCAAACCACAAAACCCGCCACCTCGTTCTTTAGGCATTAGGGTTTTGGGGTGTTCATCACTAGATTCACATAGGCCCGGATAAATTAGGCGACGTAATTCGGCATCGTCATTTGGCGCTAGAAGGAGGGTCTTCTATTGTTGAATACACCAAGATCACGATGCCTCCCAAGGATAAAAACACCAGAAAAGCCGCCTCCAAAGCCACAGATCTGCAGGGCTCGCAGATTAACGAGCAGATAGATCTAGATGCGCAAGGATCAAAAGGTCCAATCTTGAACCCCGTCCCTGAAGATCCCCAGAAAGAAAAGCAGAGTCTTGCTCCGGAACACCAAGCTATTATGGATCAATTGGCAGGGACGGATCTTGAGTTGATGTCCCGGATTATAGTAGAGGCAGTTATGGTACAAAAGCAAGCAGATGGTGGTTAGAAAGATGCTGTGGAAAAGCCCAAGCGAACTCCCGGGGACGAAGTCAATGCGTCCTCCAGCTCTGTGGAGAGAAAGAGATGTGAGATCAAATAGAAACATCAGAAGATGGATGATGACAGCGTTAGGGAGGAGCTGGATGTTATTTTGAGGAAAAGTCAGGTCTCGCTGTGGTTGGAGTCACCCTTAACGAAGGAGATCGAGAGTTTCCCTAAACCTAAGGGGTTTAAGATACCAAAGATAGAGCCTTACGATGGCACCACCGATCCGGAGGACCATCTACATAGATATCTATCTCAGATGATGTTGGACGGCGCGCCTGATGCGATGCGATGTCGGGCCTTTGAGACGTTGCTCGTGGGTCAAGCCAGGGAATGGTTTACCAAGCTACGACCCGGATCAATCTCCAGTTTTGCCGTGCTACCACGAAAGTTTCGAGATGCGTTCATCGTCAACAAAAAGTTCCATTTAAGCGCTACGCACCTCATGAACATGAAACAGAAAAAGGACGAAACAGTATTAGATTACCTGAAGAGATTTAATCTCGAGGTCATGCAAGTCGAGGATGCAGATGATCGACTCTTGGTCACGTCTTTCGTAGGGGGATTGCGTAATACAAAGTTATATATGAAGTTGAGCAGAGATGTCCCTCGCACCATGGACGAGTGCGTTAACGTGGTGCATAGATTCTGTCAAGAGGAAGAGGCAGTGCGTAGGCACACCCAATCTGATTGGATGGATTCGAAGAAGGACAATCGAGGTCCGAACAAGAATCAATCCAAGAGACAGGACATCGAGAGTAAACCAACAGTCTGGGACTATATAACGACCCCCGCCTCAGATCGTTTGGGAAAGAAGGTTACCACACGCGACAAGGATTTCATCCCACTTAACCGATCTCGAGCAGAGGTGTTGTCCATCATGCTCTCGAAGAACATAGCGAAAAGGCCGCCACCATTGAAGAAACCTCGAGAAAAGAGGAGTTCAAGCAAATATTGTGAATTCCATGAGGACATATGTCACACAACGGAAGATTGTATCGACCTGAAAAGAGACATCGACATCTGCATTCAAGAAGGGAAACTAGATGAAGTGGTCGACAGGTCTCGGTGCGATGAGCCCAAGGGGCACAGAGAGTACAAAAGGAAGAACCCCGACCATGATAGGAGTCGAGGCAGAGATGCTCAAAGACGGAGAGATCGATCACCTAGACGGATCGATCTTCAGATCGTGACAGAGATAACTATGGTCGAGATAAGTACGACGATAATCGACCAAACAATTATGTTAATATGATCTTTAGGCCAGGGGAGAATGATAAAGACCGAGCCAGTCGAGAGCCAGCTGACAGCTCGAAAGAACGCAAGCAACTGAGATTTACAACAGAAGTCGGGTACGGCCCCAAAGATGATATCCCTAAGTCTCGGAGTCATAGTGAAGGGTTGGTTATTGAAGCGGTGATTAGTCGAGCCCGTGTATCGAGAGTCTGCATCGATAACGGAAGCGCTGTGAACATCTTGTATTACTCGGCTTTTCAGGCGATGAAGCTAAAAGAGAAGGACCTAGCTTCTATAGCCTCTCCTTTGTTTGGGTTCACAGAGCAAGCGGTTCATCCTATGGGATCGATAAAGTTACTCACAAAGGTCGGAGATGGCGAGAAAGGAAGGACCCTTGAGTTAAACTATGTGGTAGTCAAAGCTCCCTCGGCCTATAATGTTATTTTAGGATGACCTGCGCTCTTCGACCTGCGTGCTATCATCTCTACTTTCCACAACAGCATGAAGTTTCCTACTAGGAACGGTTCCCACGAGGTAAAGGGAGATGTTGAGGCCGCGCGGAGTTGTAACTCCATCGTCATGAACGGGAAAATGGCAGTACAACAAGTCCTGGTCGAGGAACTAATTCCGGAGGAAGAAGAGGAGAAGAGCTGGGTCTCCAGTGACGCCGTCGAGAATGTTCGTCTCTGGGAAGGAGAAGATGATCAGTGTGTACAAGTCGGGATTTGGATCCCAACCAAAGAAAAACAGTCGATAATCGAGTTGTTGATCGAGTTCAGAGATGTCTTTGCTTGGAAGGCTGACGACATGCCGGGATTATCTACAGATATCGCGGTCCATAAACTCGAGATAGATCAAGCTAAGAAGCCGATTAGAAAAAAAGAGAAGCCGACCGATGGATCGACTAGAAGCCATAGAAATGGAAGTCGGTAAGCTACTATCGGCCAAGATAGTAAGAGAAGTATTCTACCCAGAGTGGCTAGCCAACCCAGTGTTGGTCAAGAAACCTGATGGCAGCTGGCGTATGTGCGTAGACTTCACCGACCTGAACAAAGCATGTCCAAAGGACTCGTATCCATTGCGAAAAATCGACAGGTTAGTAGACTCCACCATCGATTTCGAAGTGTTTGGTTTTTTGGACGCATACAAGGGGTACCACCAGATTCTAATGGTTCCTCGAGACGCTGAGAAAACAGCTTTTATCACGGAATTTGGCACTTTTTGCTATGTAACTATGCCATTCGGATTGAAAAACGCCGGGGCTACATACCAAAGAGCAGTCAACAAGATCTTCGCCGAACAGATTGGTAGATGCATGGAAGTGTACGTAGACGACTTACTCATCAAGAGTCGGTCTATGAAGCAATATTTGGTAGATGCTCGAGAAGTATTTGAAGTGTTGAGGGATACACAGATGAGGTTAAATCCAAAGAAGTGCACCTTTGGGGTCAGGTCGGGAAAATTTCTGAGATACATGATCTCGAAGGACGGGATTCGAGCGAACCCGGACAAAATTGACACTTTGAAAAATATGCCTGCCCCTCGAAATACAAAGGAAATCTGAGGCTTACCGGTCGAATGGCCGCTTCAAATGAGTTCTTATCGAGATCCGCGCAGCGCGCACTACCGTTTTTCAAGATTCTCCGCAAGGCCAGTCCTTTCCATTGGGATGAAGAGTTCCAGACCGCCTTCGAGGAGTTGAAAGCTTATTTATCAGAATTACCCACCCTCACTTCTCCTCGAGAAGGGGAGAGGTTTTTAGTTTACTTGGCGGTATGCGAAGAAGCAGTAAGTGCGGTTCTAGTTCGAGAAGGGGTACATGGCCAGGTGCCTATCTATTTTGTCAATAAAGCATTACATGGCTCCGAGATCCGGTATTCACCATCAGAAAAGCTAGCATTATGCCTGGTACATGCGTTGAGAAAGCTGAGGCCCTATTTCCAAGCCCATCCTATTATGGTAGTCACTGACCAACCATTGAAGCAGATCTTAGCGAAGCCCGACACTTCAGGTCGACTAGCGAAATAGGTAGTAGAGATGGCGCAGTAAGATATCGAGTTTGTTCCTCGAACAGCGGTAAAAGCTCAGGCCTTGGCAGATTTCTTAGCTTAAGGGATTTCCATTCAACTCGACCAAGAGAAGCAAAATCCGGAGGAACGGTGGACCCCCAAGTAGATGGAGCTTCGAGTAAGGAAGGGGCAGGAGCAGGTCTCCTTCTAGTTAGTCCAAAAGGCGAG
Organism: Gentiana macrophylla; assembly: GCA_026214975.1. Lineage (NCBI taxonomy): Eukaryota > Viridiplantae > Streptophyta > Magnoliopsida > Gentianales > Gentianaceae > Gentiana > Gentiana macrophylla. The sequence continues at coordinate 20,700,004 of CM047806.1, forward strand.
GAATTCCCCTACGCCCTTCAGTTTGACTTCAAAGCAACGAACAATGAGGCTGAATATGAAGCTATGATCACAGGTCTGAAACTTGCTTTGAAGTTAGGTGTCGAGAATTTATTGGTTTACAGTGACTCACAGTTAGTGGTAAATCACGTCAAAGGGGAGTATGAGGCTAAGAAAGAAACCATGAGAAACTATCTAACAGTGGTGCAAGGCCTCATACCTAAGTTCAAGACAGTTCAAATTGAGCAGGTCCCCCGAAGTCAGAATAAAAGGGCCGATGCACTCTCTAAGCTCGCATCAAACTTCGTCTCGAGTAAGAAAGTTCTAGTCGAACTATTGACCGACAGGAGTTACAAAGAAGCGGAGGCCTAACCAATCACTCAGCAGGCCACATGGATGGACTCGATCGCCCTCTACTTCAAGGATGGAATTCTCCCAGCTGACAAGGTACAATCAAGGAAGGTCCGACTCCAATCAATACGGTACGCGTTCTTTGACGATATTCTTTTTCGAAAGTCCTTCGTGAGCCCATGGTTGAGGTGTGTATCCGAGGCAGAAGGTGAGTATCTCCTGGAAGAAATCCACAGAGGAGCTTGCGGAAATCATTTTGGGGCCAGGATGTTGGCTCGAAAGTGTAAGCTAGCTGGTTATTTTTGGCCGTCGATGCAGCGAGACGCGAATAACCTTGTTCAGAGATGCAAACCTTGTCAAATCCATGACAATATCTCTCATCAACAGGCCCAAGAAATGAATGTCATCTCGTCAGCCTGGCCTTTTGATCAGTGGGGAGTTGACATAGTTGGACCTCTACCCCGAGCTCCGGGGAATAATCGATATGTGGTCATCGCCGTGGATTACTTCACCAAATGGGTAGAAGCCAAGGCTTTGCCCGACATCAGAGCTGCGACCATCAAAAAATTCTTGTGGGGCGATATTTTATGCAGGTACGACATCCCAAAGGCTCTGATCTCAGATAATGGCACCCAGTTCGAAGATCGAAGAGTTAGAGATTAGTGCAATGAGTATCACATCAGTCAGCACTTCACCTCGGTAGCTCACCCACAGGCAAACGGTCAAGTTGAGCAGACAAATCGATAGATCAAGCTTGGGTTGAAAAAAAGGCTAGAGGCAAAAGGTCAAGATTGGGCAGTACAACTTCCGAGCATCCTATGGTCATACAGGACAGCTCCTAATTCCTCAACAGGGGAAACACCTTTTTCTCTAGTGTATGGGTGCGAAGCGGTGATACCCGCCGAGATTGGTGTTCCTTCTCCTCGAGTTCTAGCCTATAATGTTGAAACAAATGCTCCCGACCTTCGACATGAGAAAGACAACGCTGAGGAGCGCAGAGAGATCGCTTCAGCGAGAATGGCAAGATATAAACAGAAGATTTCGCAGTATTATAACTCAAGGGTTAAGCACAGATATTTCAAAGTCGGGGAACTGGTTCTTAGAAAGAACGAAGCAAGTCGACAAGAAGCAGTTGGAAAATTGACCCCAAATTGGGAAGGCCCGTACCAGATTCTGAAAGTTCACCCCAAAGGATCCTATCAACTTGGGCGAGCAGATGGAACCACGGTTCCTCGACAATGGCACGCCAACAACTTGAGGAAGTACTATGTTTAAGTTGAGCCTTATTTCGATCAATTTCTGTGTTTTGTTTTAAATCTTGTAATAAGTCCATGTGACAATTTCATAAGTATTCTAATAAACATGTTTTTTCTCAAGATGCTTTTATGTTTGTTAGGGTTTATAGCCATAACATTGCAAGTCTAACATGATGTCAAAGGCGATACAGTCGACAACGAGTAGGGATATCCGCATGTCGGATCCCTCGATACTGCCACAAACAAAACAAGCCTAATAGGCAAAGTATGCGAAGGCAAAAAGACGGTTCGCATGGTCGGGCCAAAAGTCCCAGCCAAAAGCCAAACGAGCCTAAGGGGCGAAAAAGGTCAAGGCAAAGGACGGTTCGCATAGTCGGGCCAAACGTCCCAGTCAAAAGCCAAACGAGCCCAAGGGGCAAAAAAGGCCAAAGAAAATGACAGTTCGCATAGTCGGACTAAAACGCTAAGCCAGAGGCCAAATAAGCTTATGAAGCAAAAAGGCCAAGGCAAAGGCACGGCTCATAAAGTCGGGCCAAAATACGCTGCGCTTCGACCTACCCGTAGCAAAAATAGTCCCAAGGACAAAAAACGCCAAGGCAAACGGGTCGATTTCAGCTAAAGTCACAAGTGCAATATGAACCGAAGGCTCATAATACACTTGGGGGCCACACGATATCGACATACAAGATCGAGGCCAATTTGCCAAAGGCATGACAAGCAAACAAAAGATATCGAGCTATGAAAGATCATAAAAAGCAGGATATTGCAAAAATTGAAACAAAGTCGACATCAATACAAAATAAGGTCAGGTCGGCAAGACCAGCCAAAGCAAAGTATAATCAAAGTTGTACAGACAAATTTCAAGTTCGAATTCAACGAAGAGAAAATTCAAAGAACAACAGTCAGGGGTTGACTTCGGGGGTCGGCTCAACAGCAGGTGTAGAAGTTGAAGGACCATACTTGGTGGCAAGAGATTCTCCCTGTTGGAATTCCTCGCTATACTGGTCGTACAACTTATCTGCCTCGGGATTGTAGAACATTGGCATCTCGAGCGTTGATACATCGAATCCTGGGTTAACCGCCTTCGCCTGGGTCACCGCCATAGTAAAGCCGCCCATCATAGCCGCGCGCATCAGCACATCCAGATCTCGCATCCAGCTCACTCGACTTCCGGTACTCAAGGACCGCAGCCGTTTTGGCGGTCTCGACCTGTGCAGAGACCAGCTCTAACTCAGCTTTCAGGGCATCTCTCTCTTTTTTGAGAGCGGTTCTCAGGGCATCTCTCTCATGTCGGGCCATCGCCATATCGGCCAGAGAAGCCTTGTGCGCCTGCTGCACCTTCTCAAAGTCGACGGCTAGGTCAGCTAACCTTTTACCCTGATCCTGCCGTGCATCCTGTGATCGGGCCAAGTCATCCTGCAGCTTCTTGACCTCGATAGTCGCCTCGCGCTTCAGCGTCTCGAATTGAGACTCGATACCGGAAATGGCTGCACCCTTTGCAACATTATCCTCTAACAGCTTGCGGATTTCCCTTCGCAGATCCTCCTCTGAATCGACTGGCTTAGCCAATCGGTGGGCAGCCTCTCTGCTAAGAAGGTTACTCTGTCGAAAGAAAAGAGGCGTCAAATAATAAAGACAAGGCATAGGCCTCGAAATAAATCATCGTCTAAAGATAAGGAAAACAGTTGACTTACGAGGTGAGACGACTTCCCAAGTGCGTGAGATAGAGCCTTATCCTCTAAGGTCACACAGTCATCTGCAATCCAGTTCACATCGACTTCTACCTCAGAAGAAGCTTCACCGACTCTGACCCTCTTTGCCTGCCTTTGTTGCTCCCTCACCAACTCGGGAACGGTTGGCCTTTTCTTGGTCTGAGCTGCTCGTTCCTCGACATTTCCCCGACAGGTGGAGTTAAGTCGACCAAAATCTCCTCCTCCTCCTCGTCCCGCAACGAACCATAGCGAACGGTGAGTGGAGGACCAGCAGATTGAGATTGTTGCGCAGTTGCCAACTCGACATGGGAGGGTTCCTCCCCTCCAGCAGTAGACGCGGCCCCCTTCGAGTGAAGGGGCTGGCGCCTCCATTGGCTGGGGAACTTGAGTCGGAGCAGCTCTACTCACCGATGGTGGAAGGTGTGTGGGGTCGCTGATCATTGAGAATTTCCCCACTGCAAGACGAAAGAACTGGTTAGTTTGATCAATAAATGACAAGTTATCAATCACGACGAAATAAAGATGAAAGTAAAATAAGGAAACATCCTACGGTTCTCTTGATCTTGGGCCTGAAGATTTGCATAGGGAATCGGTCCAGCCTCCTCCAAGTGAGCTAGCTCGTACAGAAGGCTCAGGTCTCGAGTCGACACTTCGAAGCTAAAGCCATCCAGTCGGCAGGCCTCTTGAGGGGTGGGAGCATTCCCTAGTTTGTCCTTCTTCACGACCCTCGACCTTCATTGCCCTATGTATGGGTTCTCCAGGCCGTGACGAAGAAAGAAGAATCGAGGTTTGCAGTCCCCGTGTGAAGAGGGTCCCTTAGATACGAATTCGTGCCGGTTTGGTCTCATTTGAAAAGTATACCATAGTTTGTCGGGCGTAGCTTCAATTTGATAATAATATGACGAACCCTATAAGAATCCTAACAGCGTTGGGGGCTAACTGGGAAATGCCTATCTCATAATGATCCAAGACCGCCAGAATGGCCGGACATAGTGGAAACCTCAATCCACTCAAGAGTTGGGCCTCGTAGACAGTACAGAACCATTCTAGAGGTTCATCGGCGAATTGATGGACACTGGAAGGGAGTAGAGTTTCATATGGGGGCTGGTGATATTGGATTTTCTGCAGATTCTGGTAATATCCCCAGGGGAAAGAGCACTGAGACAACCTTTAGGGCCTTTACCCTCCATCTTGGTGACTAACTTTTTGGGTTGGTTAGGGATAGGAGAAGAAGAGGCTGTAGGTATGTCGGAATCTGGCCGGAGAGGGTGATCGGAATGGACAGACACTGGAGTTTGACTAGGGAATGATAATTCGCTACCCCTATCAGACTCAGTAGCACTACTTCACATGGATAAACGCAAGAAAAAGAGGAATAACACAAAAAAGATGCTTACTTGAATTTTGGAGGATAATGCACAATTTGACAAGAAGTTTCCTCTGAAATATTTTCTTCCCCCTTTTTACGCTTGCAGAGTAATGAAACGTACTTGAAAAGATGTAAGTGATGGGGAGTTATAACCCCCTGTAAATCGCGAAAATCAAGGCAGAGACATTATGACTGACGGAATACGAAGCGTTAGTGCGCCATGACGTCACGGCACGTAGCTACAAGCAGTTAGGGTTGCAGGTGGCGGGCTTTTTCCCGCCCAAATGATGGCCCAACTCGGAGACGATTCAAACAGCAGACTCGACCTCGGACGACGACAGTCGCCTCTCTCAAGTCTGGGGGGCTTATGACGATACCGGGTTCCACCCCTCCACGTGTCGTCTTGCAGTTGGTCCCCAGGATGCGAATAAGCCGAGTTAAACATACCAAGTTCCGAATCGGGGGCTACGATAATCGACTATCGAGCAGTGTAGGACCTAGGGTCCCAGAGTCGAGTACCGTAGGGTGGTTGTGTCGACATCGAGGGCAGAGTCCGCACCAGCTGTCAAGGCCCATTAACAATGTGATAACTTGGGCAAGGGTTAAGGCCCATTAAGGGTAAATATGACAATAGCTCAAACCGACTTAATATTAGGGTTAAGGTATGTGTTGTCATTATAAATACCACACTCTAGGAACTACGTAAGGCTTGATTCCTGGACAATTACAGGATACATAGGAAATCTAAGATAAATTCTTAGACTCAGCCGCAAACCACAAAACCCGCCACCTCGTTCTTTAGACATTAGGGTTTTGGGGTGTTCATCACTAGATTCACATAGGCCCGGATAAATTAGGCGACGCAATTCGGCATCGTCATACTGCAAAGACAAAATTCTCAGAAAGGAAAGCACAAGTTGATGAATTACAACAAATTCTGTTCCAATATGCCTCAAATTCACAAACGTCACCTCTCAGTTCCACAACATCGGTAAACGTTGATGACAGACGAGGATTATTTACCGATACCCTGAAATAAATAAAAATAATATATATATATATAAACACTACATTCCAAAAGAGTTACGTGTAAGAAAGAGATACAAGAGATACATGCACAATGCTTTTCACCTAAAACATATATATATATATATATATATATATATATATATATATGCTCACACAAATATATATACAAAAATTTACCTGCATAATGCTATTCACCTAAAACATATACGCACACACAAATATATATATATGCTCACACAAATATATATACAAAAATTTACCTGCATAATGCTATTCACCTAAAACATATACGCACACACAAATATATAATTTTATATATATATATATATATATATATATATATATATATATATATATATATATATATATATATATATATATATATATATATTTATTTATTTATTTATATATATATATATATATATATATACACACACACAGATATACACAAAATTTATGTTTTGTCTACAAGATAGAACAATACGATAAATCATAACTCAGCAAAAACTACACTACAAATGGCGGACAAGAGAAGACATCACTAAAACTAAATGGAGCTCATTTATCACAAAACAAAAAAAGATGACTCGGCAAAGATATATCACTACAAATGGCAGACAAGAAAGGACATCACTAGCAAATAATGGACATCACTTATCACAAGATGACAACAAACAACTCAGCGAAAATCAATATGGCAGACAACAGAAGACATCACTTACAAGAGAAGACAAGACTTTCAATTATTACATTTGTTACCAACTGCATATAAATAAGAGTATTCAGAACGGAGGAAGACAGACTTTTGAGCATACCACTTTAAAAACTTTTCTTTTCTCTGCAAGCAGGAACAAATTTTTTATTCATTAGCAAAAGGAAATACGGGAAGAAGAAAGAGTCAATCATCTTCCAACATTTGTATCTTCACGTTTGTATCACAAACAAACAATTTCAATTTCAAAGGAGTTATAAAGTTTTACCTATTTCTTATGTCAAAGTTTTACATATTTCTCATGTTGTTTTAGCATTATTATTAATATTCACAATCCTTCGTTGAATTTTATATATATATATATATATATATATATATATATATATATGATATACATGTATTTGCGAATTAATTAATTATAGTATTATATTAATTAAGAATATTTCGGATGCCAATTTATTGGCTAAAGGTGGCACAATTTTGGAATGTATATGATACTATTGGATTGTGCAATTTAATTAATGGTATTACCATATATTAATATTGGATATTAATTAATTTGTATAAATTGATTTATTGTAATAAGATAAAGATAATCAACATTAGATATTGACAATATCTTGGAAATATTTAATATGAGATATTAAATTAAATGAGATAAATTCATCAAAGATACTTTCCATATTTTATTAGAAAAAGTTTTCTTTCTCCCCAATCTACTAGGAAGCTTCTCCCAATCAGATTAGGAGACATAGGGGCGCCACTCACTCAGTCACTCTATTTAAGAGAGGGATTGGATAGCGCTTTTGGATCATTACAATTAGAAGAGTTCTAATTTACTAGAAAATACGAGAGCTTCCAAGAGAGAGTTTTGAGAGAAAGAAAATGTCGGTCTAGCAATCGAGTTTTTCTGGTAGCAATCCATGATGAGATTCCGGCGGGCTGTTCGTGTGGATCACCGGTAGTGGCCGAACACTTGGGTGGCTTCGTGCAGAAACTACAACCGTAGACAAAGCGTCGATCCAATTGGATCAACCAAGGTATTCTCTTGTCTACTTCTTTTATGCTTGTTGCTTAAACGAAGTCGATCTTGGGTTAATAGGAAATAAATTTTAAATTCTGTTGCGTTCCCGCGTAGATTTCCTAACATAGGTTAAGGGGCCGGCCTGCGAACTCCCAAGGCTACCAGGTCTGCAAGCGACCCGAGCCCGCAACAGAGAGGAGCAAACTATGACTCAAGGGTGTTAAGACAGAGGCAAAAAACGACTAAGTGTTGGGTCCGTCCCATATCTGATCGCCAAACAACCGTCAGCTTAGTTAGCCGCATTGTACTTTATTGTATAGAATTGTCTTTGATTAAACGCTAAATGATAGCTCGCCTATAAATAGAGGCTCATTGTATCAATATAGAAACACAGACAAACTTTGCCAAGTTTCATACTCTCTCTACTCTTTACTTTACACACCACTTTTATTGCTTTGCACCACCGTGAATTCCATATCACCACTGTGCACCACCGGTTTTCATACTAAAACACCGCCAGATATCCACTATTAAACCACCGTTGCTCACCCGTGATAATTTCGACATTACCACACGGAAGGAGATCTCAATTCAATGGACATAACCCTCTCATCAAACTACGGCGTATCCCATAAGGAAGGGGGTGCTTCCAATGAGATATAACGAAGTCATGTTTGGCCTACCAACTTGATTCAATTTGTATCACTCCATTTTTTTAAAGGATAATTAGGGATAAGGACACAATCAAGAATATTTTTAAATAACAGGACAGCTACATATTTTTTATAGGGAGAAGGACAACTGCATAATTTTTATAGTGAGAAGGACAAACAGTGAATCCCGAAAATCAGTGAATCTCCCCAGTAAATCCCGAAATCAGTGAATTTCGACAGTGAATCTCGAAAATCAGTGACTTTCGACAATGAATTTTGAAATAGTGAATTTCGGCAGTGAATTTCACAGTGATTTTAAACAGTGAATTTCGAACAAAAGTGAATTTCGACAGTGGATAAATAGTTTTGTCCTTTATGCAAAAGTTTCAAAAGACTGTCATTCTACTCAATTGATGAAATATTTCTGTCATTCTCCCTCATTCCCCTATTTTTAATACATTATTTTATTTATTTCAATAATTTTGTATCATTTCTCTCATCAATTATTTCTTCATCTATAAGTAAAAAATATTAAGGCTTTTCTTACCAATTCACTTTATTCATTCCACTACTTTTTTAGCATTATTTTATTATAATTTTCTCTAATCAATCATTTCTTTATCTATATAAATTTCAAAAAAATATTTCAACTTTCTAATAATTACTTCACTTTATTTTATTCACATGATTCGTTTTAAGTCGTAATAATTAATATCCAATGACTCCAAACAGACAATAAATATATCGTGTAGTTACCAATTCACTTGTAGATTGTGGAAAAACAAGTCATACTATTTGTTCTAAAAGTTGCATCTTGATGAGATATGGGACATCCGACCCATTAAAATTGACATAAAATATTAATTCTTTCATCCCAAAAGATAAATCAATCTTCCTCTTTTTCCTTTTCCTAGAATATATATCATTATATATATTATCAATTAAGCATTTATTATTATTTTTTCTATATCTTACTCCTAATTTATCAATAACTCAACCACTGGCGGATCCAAGAATTTATTCCAGTGGTGTCACCGGAGTCTAAAACTACATCTTTTATCTAAAAAAATTCAAATTGGGTGTAGATTAAATCTACAACATCAATTTTTATTGGCAAAACTACATAATTTTAATACTAAAATTTTATTTTTTAATTTTAAAAAAATTCAATGGGGTCACGTGACCCCCCTTGGGGCACGTGGATCCGCCCCTGAACCCAACTATTTTTCAATACTTTATAACCTTTCGATTAATGATAGTCAAAAGACATTATAGGCATTTTGTTTAAAATTTATGACATTTAATCATTTTCTTAGTCTATGTGAAAATTTCAAAATAACTTATATTTTAAGACGGAAGGAGTATATTTTATCTACGCATATTTATGTAAGAAAATGATCCATTAATCCTAATATATTGATCCACTTTTCTATTTATTGTCTCGTATTTGACGATAATATACAATTCTCTAAGTTTATAACATAAAAGTGACAAATTTTGGGTTCGTACTGAAATTCTTTTACCTGCCATGAGGTGAGGTAGGGGTAAATGTGGGTGGTGGGAGTAGGTGAGAGGCAGTGAGTGACGGTAGGGTTTGTTAGTTTACGCTTTGTATACGTGGTTACTCGTTAGTTTTTATATAGAGCCCGTTGTAAATATGTTTTTGTTTTGGTTTTCAATAAACTCTTGTATATTTATACTTAGATATTATAATGAAATGAACAACCATTTTTTTAGGTAATTAACAACCATCTAAATCTATGATTTCCTCAACAACAACAAATAAAAAAAGTCTATGATTGAAAATTTTTTATTCAAAAAAAAAAAAATGGAATGCTTAAACAGCTTTATGATGAAATAGATGCGTAACCTTTTGAACAAAAATGCGTGACCAAATTGAAGAACACATTTCCCACATAACGGCCACAAAGTGAAAAGAATCACAATAATGACATCAAAAACCAGTAAAAGCTGTAATAATGATAAATTGCTTGGCTTTCCGTCACGCAATGCAGAAACTGTGAACACAACTAGTAACTATAGTTTGCGACTTTTCCATCTCATTTCCTTGTATCAATATTAGTAATATATATATACATAGTACAAAAACAATAATATGGAAAATGTTATATAGTTTTTTATTATTATTTTTTTCTTTCTTTTTATATTTGATATATTTAATAATTAAGCTCTGATATCAACTAATGTGATTCATAAACGAATTAGATTTGAATTTATCTAAAAACCGAATAAAAATATCAATAAGAATGTGCACCGCGACCCTTAGCTAATTCGCAAGCATGAACAAGCCTCGATTGAGCTTCCGATTCGTTTAGTTTCGACACCGGGTGTACTCTTAAAGGGAGTTGAAGTTCGGATCCGTCAGAAAGGCATGAAAGGGCTTGTGCTTTGATGAATTAGAATTCATCAATGTCTGTGTATGTGCTAGGGCTTGTCCGTGTCTAGGGGTCTAGGTAAGAGAGTAGTATATGTGAGGGAGTTTACTTGAAAACACTTAGGTGGCTAGTTAACAACATAATGACAAACATACTTGTGCAGTAAAAAGATTAAACATCAATCCATTCTTAGTAAGACACAAGTCTATATCGCGATATGTGTGCGTTCTGAAAGTGAATTACTCTGTAAGTCTTTAGACCCTACGTACGGAGGAACACCACCCCGTAAGTCCGAGACCCTACGCATGGATGGACTTCGCCGAACGTGTGCACTATCAGAGTCTATCAGTTTAAGCTTCCGTGGTTATTGGTGTAATCCACCAATATATTGCACCCAGTTACTTCGTGGTGAGTAGCACCATGCATAGTGCCCTTGAATGCTGATGTAACACAGATAAGCTAAGTTAGAAACCAATAGTCACAACATGTTGATGGACATGAAGTGAACCCTAGATTGAGTCGGTCTCAGAAAGATAATTCATTTAATCATAAAACTTGTTTATAAACCTTATTTAATTTGTAGCTTCTACCTCTTATTGAGTACTTTATACTTACCTCAAATGCATTATTTTTCTATGTGTTTGGGGGAGAGAAGATGAACAGGTAGATCCGGAGTACGATGAGGACTTTGATGACGACGTTTGAGGACGCCGACATTGAAGCACTTATTTTCTATTTTTATTATTATACTTTAGACTTGTTGTCTTTGGGGAATTTCTTGTAATTTCTTTAGTACTTTCTTTAGAGGATTTCATACGTTGTTTGGTTTTCATGTGGTTTCTTCCGATGTAATAGATGTTACATTTCTATCTTTAGTTGAGTTTCTATTCTTAGTAGCAGTTATGATGGTTTTGCCGAGTCTTTTTAGCTTCCGTTTGCCTAACTCGATACGACATAGTAGATGCTTACATATAATATTGAATTTATTTGATATTATATGTGCCGAGCGTTTCATTTCCGGATAAGGACTCGGTATCCGGGAGCGGGGCGTTACAACCTCAACCCGTAGATAACATGTATCTAATAAACTTGGTATACGAACGACACAAGGTATGCCTAGAACCTTGATAAGTTCTTGATTCGAACATTCTACATAAAAATACTCACAAAAAGCTAAAAAGCTTAATATATATTTCACTCAAAATTGTATGCATTTTTAAAGACTTAAAATTACTATGTTCTGTGATAGTACGGTTGTCGTACACATTGCTCAAAATGCATTATTTCGTGTGAGGACAAAGCACATTGAGGTTGTATTACGATATTATGATGTATTTTTATATTTATCTTGTAAGGGTAGTTTGTTAATTATCTATGTAGAAGAAGCCCTTGATTGTGATATATATATTGTACTTGTGAGATTGATCAATGACATGAATTTTTTTCCACAATTCTTGACATGGTATTAGAGCGATAACCGGAAAAAAAATCGCTGGTTTGTTAAGTCTTCAGTAGAAACTTTCCGGCGACGATCGGACATTGAACAGACTCCGATCGGGATGAACTTTTGAGGGATTGTTCGTTATTGTTTCATCTACAATCTGAACGGTGGAATTTCCGTTTAAACGGTTCAATTTATCTGAAATTGACCGGGACCGAACTGTAACATACTATTTCAGCAGAATCTTTTTGGCGACGATCGGAAATTGAACGGACTTCGATCATGACGAAATTTTGAGGGCGGGTTTGTTTCTTTATTTCCTAAAATCTGAATGGTGAAATGGTTTTTGGACGGTTCAATCTCTATGAATCAACTCGAAACGACGAAACCAAAATTCTACAAGAGTGAACAAGGAAGGAGCAATGGCGAGTTTGCTGCAGGAAGGCGGGTTGAGCTCGACTCAAAGTCATGATCGGGCTGCTCTAACCGATATTAGTCCAGCCCAATGTAAAAGTGTCGTTGATGTGTTCAAATCGAGAGATCGACTATTAGCTCAATCATCGTGGATTATTGACACTGTTGAAATAGTGTCCTAAACCCAATCGGGTTGGACCGGATCCGACCGGGTCGGATCATTTCTACTATTTCTTTATGTCTATACATATATTAAATGGATTTTCTGTTGTCATATATTTGTTCTTTTAAAGAACCAATTGTTAATTGTTATATGATAACGTCCTTAGTATTAAACTGTGATAGAGAAACCATGATAGGCGATTATGATTGATGAGATCTCTAATCACTTTAATAAGTTGATACTTAAATGTCTCTAGGCTGATGTACTATTAAACGTGGCATTGATAGTATGAACAAGCTAGCACGTATTAGATGTCTTCATCTTTAAGAGGCGTGGATAGATCTCGTCTATCGAAGTGTAGAGACACTTGACCGCATGCGTGGACGTGTATTAGAGAATGCGTACGTTAGACTGACCCACTTACACGGATAAGTGTCACACTGTGTGACGGTTGTGTAATTATCCTTAGGACCGGAGTCTATATGGCATCACGGTGTGGATTGTCATGCTTTGACACCATTGAGGTTTCCCTTAGCCACGGGGCGATCATGCGGTAGTGATTGGGTGTGATACTGAAGCATGCGGAGTATACATGTTTGGTCGTTTGGAAATCGCGTACCCTATCAGTAGGGGTGAATATCCGAAAGGGCCTTATTATAAGGAATGTCTTACTCTCGCGAATCTTTGCAAAGTGGAAATAAATGAGTTACTTCGAGAGAGCTTGATATCCAGATTATAAGATACGGTCGTTGATGTTTTGACACTCGACTAACGACTGTATGGATATTATTACAACGATAGGATTGTAAGTTACACGGTAACTGTTTCACATGAAAGGTAGTAGTCATTGCATTTGACTCTTCCGATGATTGGGGTTCACGGTGTGTTGCTAGACGCTATCCCGTGATCGTTAGACATGAAGGGAATTTTCGTAAAATACACTTTGTGTCTACGGCCAAAATATTCGGAAGCCTATCGGGTCACACACATATGAACATCTAGCCGGATTAAAATGTGGTTATAGATGATAACCAAATAAGGAAAATTTATCTCGAAACTATAAAGGTTATAGTGGTAAATTAATATGGTGGTATTTATTTATGATGAATAAATATAATACAAGATATTAATTATGTTGATTAATTAAATATACACATAATATATGTGTCTCGAAATTATTGTGTATATTGATACATATGTATTTTGTAAATTAATTAATCAAAGTATTATATTTAAAGAATATTCCGGAAGCCAATTTGTTGATCAAAGGGGCACCACTTTCAATGTGTATAAGATACACTTGGATTCTGTAATTTAATTAATAAGATTACCATAATATTAATATTGGATATTAATTGATTTTAGAAAATAGATTTATGGTAATAAGATAAAGATAGTCAATATTAGATATTGACAATATTTTGGAAATATTTAATATAAGATATTAAATTAAATGAGATAAATCAATCTATGAGATTTTCCTTATTTTATTAGGAAAATGTGTTCTTTCTCTCCACTCTACTCAAGACTTGTTCCCCAAGGATTTCAGAGGACATATGGGGCGCCACCTCTATTATAAATATAAGGGGTTGGCTAGCTCTTTAGTACACCATAATTCCAAGAGCTAATACTTCTTGTGAAAAATAGAGAGCTTCTTAGAGAGGGTTTTGAGAGAGAGAAAAAGTTGGTCTAGCAGCCGAGTTTTTTCTGGTAGCAATCCATGATGGGATTCCGGCGGGCTGTTCGTGTGGATCACCGGTAGAGGCCGAACACTTGGGCGGCTTTATGCAGAACTACTCTCCTTAGACGGTCAAAACGTCGATCTTTTAGATCAAGCAAGATAACCACCGTCTTTAGCTTATTTGTTTATTGCTTAAACGAAGTCGATCTTGGGTCGATATGGAATAAATTTTTGAATTCCGCTGCGTTCCCACGTAGATTTCCTAACATATACATGAGCGACTGATCATGTAACTGGGTGCACAAATTTGTTTATGGATGTTTGAGAAATTGATAAATGCCTTGTTGGCCTACTGGACGGCAGTACCTCACTTGCATCGCATAAGGGCACTGTAATGTTACCCGGAAATTTAAAATTGGGAAATATGTTATATATCTCGAATTTGACTTGCAATTTGATTTTTGTCACTCAATTTTTGGATGAATATGATTGTCGCATTAAACTATATTCTTCATTATGTGATATCAGGACCGAATGACGAGGATGTTGATTGGACGGGATGAACGTAAAGATGGACTTTTCTTTTTCTGTGGAGTTCCAGAAGCACGGGTCTTGGCTATTGATGGAAATGAGTCTATGGAGTTGTGGCACCAGCGATGGGACACCCGTCAGACTAAGTTCTTAGACATATTCCACATACTACAATCTCTAAGAATGTAAATAAAGATAGTTGTGATGTTTAATTTTGAGCGAAGCAGCCACGTGAACAATTTTCTATGAGTGAAGTCGCGCAAGTAGTATTTGTGAACTGGTTCATTCAGATTTGTGGAGTCCTTACAGTACTCCCTCGACTTGTGGAGGGCACTTATTTCTTGACAATTGTTGAAGACATTTCCCGGGCAGTTTGGATTTATTTGTTGTTGAATAAAACTGAGGTTGAAGGTATGTTCTTGGACTTTGTGACATTAGTTTCAAGCCAATTTGATGCGACTATTAAGCGTGTGCGTAGTGATAATGTGACCAAATTTAGGTGCCTTAATCCTTATTTTAGACAACATGGGATAATATTTGAAACGTCGTGTGTGTGCACCCCTCTGCAGAATGGTCATGTAGAACGTAAAAATAGACATATCTTGAATGCTGCCCGGGCAATTCGTTTTGAGGGTCACCTACGCCTTCGGTTTGGGGGGAATGTGTGTTGGCCGTGTCACATCTTATTAACCAAACTCCTTCTAGCGTTCTTAATTACAAAACTCCTTACGGATGTTTGTTTGGAAAGCCACCCTATGCTTCGTGTTTTGGGATGCTTTTGTTATGCACATGATCATCGCCCTTCCAAAAATAAATTTGATAGTCGCAGTCGTAAGTGTGTGTTAAGAAAGGTTGGACTCTTTTTTGTCTTGATACGGAGGAGACTTTGTGTCTCGGGATGTAAAATTTTATGAACATATTTTTCCTTTTTCTAAACCCCATGTGACTCGACCCGACCATCCCCAGCCGAATATAGCTAATGAAGTGTATGAAGATGATTTTTGTTCCTACATCTTCCTCTCAACTGGTAAACCTACCAGAACTTGTTACACCGGTTGATAGGGGATTCAATGTTAGGAAATCAACTAGTTTTACGCAGCGGAATTTAAAATTTGATTTCTGATCCTAAGACCGATCGACTTCGTTTAATATAAACACGTTATGTAGTAGATGATGATTACCTTGCTTGATCTATAAGACCGATGCTTTGACCGTCTAGGGAGAGTAGTAGTGCACGCAAGCCATCCACGTGTCCGACCTCTATCAACATCCACACGAGCACATCGCCGGAATTCTCCTTGGATAGCTACTAGAAAAATCTGGTTGCTAGACCGGCCTTTTTTCTCTCTCTAAAACTCTTTAGAAGAAGCTCTTAGTTTTTCACAAGAATTATGAACTCTTGGAATTGTGATGTACAAAAGAGCTAGCCAACCCCTTGCTTATATAGGGGTAGGCTGCGCCCCACTAGTCCCCAGTCCCATTGGGAAAAGCTTGTGTAGAGTAAGGAGAAAGAAAATATTTTACTAGTAAAATAAGGAAAATAGATATTCTAGATTTATCTCATTCAATTTAATATATCATATTAAATAAATCCAATATATTGTCAATATCCAATATTGACTATCTCATATTACCATAAATCAATTTATACAAATCTATTAATATCTAATATTAATATATATGATAATATTATTAATTAAATTACATAATCAAAGTGTATCATATATACTTAAGACCTGCACCCTATATGCCAATAAATTGGCATCCGGAATATTCTTTAATTAATCAACACAATTACCATCTTGTATTTAATTTATTCATAATAAATAAATACCACCATATTAATTTAATCACAATAAAATTTTATAGTCGAGATAAACTTTCCTTATTTGGTTATCGCTATAACCGCATTTTAATCCGGCTAGGTGTTCTTATGTGTGTGACCCGATAGACTTCCGAATATGTTGGCCGTAGACACAAAGTGCAAATTATGAAAATGCCCTTTATATCTAACGATCATGAAATATCGTCTAGCAATACATCGTGACCCCCAATTATCGGAAGAGTCAAAAGCAATGACTACTACCTTTCATGTGAAATAGTTACCGTGTAAATAGAATCCTATCGCTGTAATAATATCCACACAATCGTATATCGAGTATCAGTACATCAACGATCGTATCTTATAATCTGATATCATGCTCTCTCGGATTAACTCATTTACTCCCACTTTGCAAAGATTCACGAGAGCTAGACATTCCTTATAAGAAGGCCATTTCGGATATTTACTCCTACTAATAGGATACGCGATTTCCGGACGAACAAACATGTATCCTGCGCATGCTTCAATATCATACCCGAGCACTGCCGCATGATTGCCCCATGGCTAAGGGAAACCTCAATAGTGTCAAAACATGACAATCCACACCAGGATGCCATGAAGACCCCGGTCTCGGGATAATTACACAACTACCACATACTGTGACACTTAATGTAAGTGGGTCAGTCTAACGTACGCATTCTTTAATACACGTCGTCCAAGTGTCTTTACACTTCGATAGACAAGACCTATCCCTATCTTCAATAAGATAGAAGACATCCAATACGTGCTAGTCTAAGCGTACTATCAATGTCCCGTTTTAAAGTACATACGACTAGAGACAATTAAGTATCAAACTTATTAAAGTGATTAGAGATCTCATCAACCATAATCACCATCATGGTTTCTCTATCACGGTTTAATACTAAGGACGTTACTATATATTCAATAACGTAATTGGTTCATAAAGATAAACAAAATATATAATAACAAAAGTGCTTTTATTAATCATAATAAACTTATTACATGAACTAAACAGACAGTAAATGACCCGACCCGGTCGGATCCGGTCCAACCCGATTGGGTTTTGGACACCATTTCAACATTCAACCCGTAAAGAATGTTATACCTGTTGAACATGCTCCCCTTACACCATATAACAACTCAAACATGTTCAGGATACCTTTGTAGTGGAGAAATTGGGTAGAGGACGACGACAGAAGATTCCTAACTCTCGGTTTCAGGATTTTGTTGCTCATACTCTTGTGTGAAAGGAAAGTCCAGCATCTTGTTCGCCTGCTTCAACACCATCCTTAGGTACTCTTTATCCTTTTACGCATTTTGTTAATTACGATTTAATTTTTGACAAGCTCCGCGAGTATCTCGCAGCTATTACTACAGGGACTCCTCCTAAGACTTTTAAGGAGGCTATGAAACATGACGGATGGTGTAATGCTATGGCTGAGGAAGTTAAGGCATTGAAAGATCAGGGCACTTAGGTGCTACAACCACTCCCTCCCTGGAAAAAGGAGTTGGGAGTAAATGGATGTATACCGAAAATATGATGAGCATGGGACCTTGCAATATTGAAAGGTCGGTAAGTGGAATTTGGATATCATCTGGTAGAAGGAACTGATTATACTGAGCCATTTTCTCCTGTGGCAAAAATGTTGACGGTACATACTTTCCTTAGTGTGGCAGCGGTGAAACGATGGGATATTCTTTAGATGGATATCCATAATTTTTTTCTGCATGGAGATTTGCAGGAGGAAATTTACATGAAAATTCCTCCCAGATTCAAAAGGAGGGGTCAAACTTGGTGTGCAAGATGCGTAATTCCTTGTATGGATTGAAACAGGCTCTGAGGTGTTGGTTTGCGAACTTGCTTCTGCCTTGAAAGATTATGGGTTCCGTCAGTTGTATTCAGATTACTCCTTATTTACATTGCATCGGGATGGAATTAGCTGGACGTCCTGGTATACGAGAATGACATGATCATTATCGGGAATGATAAGGTGGCCATGACTATCTTCAAAGAATATTTGAGGAGGTGTTTTAAGATGAAGGATCTGGGCGTCTTAAAGTACTTTCTTGGGTTGATTACGCTATAAATGGTACCGATATTTATACCTATATTCACCCGAATTCTGCTCAAGAGAGGATAGATAGGCTCGTTATTGCTTAGAATATGTGTTAAATGCTATTTGAGTGTTTCCAGGATCATAATTCTGTATCTACGTTATTTCCCCGAGGTTTTGGTACTGTTTTGTCTCGTTTTGTGTATTTTATAGGATGTACCGAATCTGGAGCATTGGAGAACTGATCTGGACCAAAAGGAATGCATTGGGCTGAGTGATTGAAGTCCAAGAAGAAGCCTGCTGAAGAAAAAGAAAGATACAAGGCCCGGTAACCCGAAGGTTAGGCCCGGTAAACCGGTGACTTATTCAACACGAAATTTATTCTGCCGCATTGTCTAAGTCGGTTAGGGTTTTAGAGAGTCTTAAGTCGGTCATTCTATCTATGTAAGGCCGCAATTACATATGATTCATACATCTATAATAGTTTTATCAAATACAATATATATTATTATGCAATAAAGTTTTCTTGAGCTATGGAGAGTTTTTTTGGTTTCCTCCCTTCTTCCACCATCTCTAGCTTGAGTAGATCGAGCTAGATCTCCATTGTTGAAGGTATGAGGCTTTGAACATTCCTTTATTGTCTTCAATATGGTAGATCTGTTCGTATTTATGTGTTTTACTTAATCTGCATGTTTAACAACCCCATAATTTACTTATTTTAATCGTACTAGGCAATGTAGATCCAGAAATTAGGAAAAGCCGCCCCCGGTAAACCGGCGGTCTATACCGGTTTACCGAGGCATGTTTTAGGTAACCTAAACTGGGATTCACTACAGCTGCATTGATCGGCAGAAATAATTAAAACGAGTAATAGGTCTGGCCAATCTAGTATTCGTAATTCGTAAATTAACATGAAGGACCGCAAGTGAAGTGTTAATTAGGACATAGTCTTGATGGACCCCAGAACGTCTTTGGTCAATGATCGACAAGCTGTCTCAGGCGGTTTAGCGGTATGAGGTAACTCTCAATATCGGCAGTTCTAGTTCTTTATGCGTATGGGCTATTACGGACCAATTAAGGAGGGTAGCTTGCGTATAGTTTGTCTACTGCCAGTGTCAGAGTAAATAGGGTTAGGAATTGCACCCATAGCTGATATATATGATAATAATCATTAAAAGCTCGTGATTAATATGAGGAAATTATATGGGGAAGTAAACATAACGATTAACAAAACCAAGTTAGTAGATCGGTAAGGAGAGGGAGAGGTATACCATGTTTGCTTCATTTCACGTTATTGTTGGTCAATGACCTCCTATATGTTGCTTCTTAATTAGGTTAGAATCATTTATATGTATAAGTTGCATTGTCTCATTGGGATCGACCTTGACTCGCATTTACTATACTACGATGTACTTAGTATTCTTGCTAGTAATATCGATGTTAGTGACTTACACGCGATCAAGGGTTAGAAGTGGCACGGAACAAAGATGGGATTTTTTGGAACCAACGAAAGTATGCACTGAACATTATTCATGAAGCAGGTTTACTCGGGAGCAAACCAGGCAACTTTCCTATTGAGCAGAATCACAAGTTAGCCCTTGCCACTGGGGAATTGTTGAGTGACCCTACTAAATATCTTTGTTTGATTGTCAGGCTTATTTATCTTGGGGTGACAGGGCATGACCTGGCACACTCCATTCACGTCTTGTCTCAATTTATGCATGCTCCACGGATTGAGCATTGGGAAGCTGTGTTAAGACTTGTCCGCTATTTGAAGAAGCATCTTGTCCATGGTATTTTGTTGTTGTCTAATAGCTCTCTCCTTCTTGAGGGCTGGTGTGATTCTGATTAGGCTAGTTGCCCCCTTACTCAGCGGTCTTTGAGTGGATGGTTTGTCTTTCACCTATATCCATGAAGTCCAAGAAACAAACCAATGTTTCACATTCCTTTGCAAAAGCTGAATATCGGTCTATGGCCTCTCTTACATGCGAGTTGAAGTGGTTGAAGCGGTTGATGGCTAGTCTTAGAGTTTGGCACCCCCTGGTATACGGCTCTTTTGTGACTGTCAATTGGCGTTATACATTGCACAGAATCTGGTTTTTCACGAGCACACGAAACACATCGAGGCGGATTGTCATTTCATGCATGATTCTATTACGGATGGGTTGATTCTTCCTTCCTATGTTCCCATGAAGAATCAATTATCGATATTTTTACTAAGGCTTCGGGACGGCAACAATTCGTGTTTCTATTGTGCAAGCTGGGTATTCATGATCTTCACGCTCCACCTTGATGGGGTATTACAATATTACGATATTACGATATTATGATGTTTATTATGATGTATTTTTGTATTTATCTTGTAAGGGTAGTTTGGTAATTATCGATAGAGGGGAAGCCTTGGATTGTACTATATATATTGTACCTTTGAGATTGATCAATGACAAGGAAATTCTTTTCCATAAATCTTGAGAGATTGATTTCATGTTGTTAGAAAAAATGTACCATATAGCCTAGTGAAATTTCTACCAATCAGTACTCAAAATTAGCTGTCAAACATCTTAACTAAGGCTTTTGATCAACCTTTATTTAATCGATTACTTCAAAGGTTACCCATATCTAACATATCCGGTTTCCCTTGTCCATCTTGAGGGGATATTACAATTAATAAATGGTCCAACACATCATGCGTGAAATCAAAGAAGCTAGAAGGGGTTCAAAACACAAGGCAACATATGAAACCTTGACACACCTTGATGCATCTTTGATCACATGGTTAATTCAATGCTTAAGAGCTTGTGACCGAATGTATGGAAGATTAGAGGATGATTTACAAATGTAATTAGATATATTTTACTCTAGCTGTTCTTTCTAAACATTATCAAATACCTCTTAGAAAAGTTAGTTATTTTCCATTAACTTTCCCGCATTTCCCTCAATTCGGTTTGTTGTAGTTCCAATCAGGTCGAACCGGATCCGGCCGGGTCGGGTCATTTACAGTCTATTTAGTTTATGTCATAATTTTATTATGATTAATAAAAGCACTTATGTTATTATATGTGAACCGTGTCCTTATCCGGAAATGAACGCCCGTATATGATTTAATAGTTAAATCAATTATATACGTAAGCCTTACGTAATTACATCAGAATTTAAACGGAAATGAAACGACACAGGAAACTTAAATGACAACAATGTCGAACCAACTAAAGAAAAAGTAAATGTTGTTCCAACAACATTCAACTGAAAAGAATGTACGAGTTACTAGCGTATTTATTACAACCATGAACTTAAAGGACAATCATAAGAGATAAATAAATATCTCAACTCTCGTCACTCAAGACAACTATGTAAAATATCAAAGTAAATTCCAAGCATCAACATAAGCACTACTCCTCGTAATAGACATCATCACCATCATAGTAACCTGCATCACCTTCTCGGGGTGAGAAACAAACGTACAAATAGAGGGGTGAGTACATAAGCACTCAATAAAGGGTAGAAGCACCGAATTCAAAACAAGTCATAGCACAAATTTATCGTTACTACCACGTATGTATAAAGGTTCACTCCCCTCTACTAGTCTCACTAGTAAAACTCAACTAATCAAGGGGTTTGTTACACACAATGTCTAAGGACACTTTGCAATGTGAGAATGCACCACGACATATCCTTAGCTCTTCATATGGCACGGCTGCTACCCATGTGGGAGACTACCCAGTCCACGCAGCGGCTACCTTTGTGGAGGGGTAATAGTCCCAAGCTGTGAAACATAAATGTGTCTTACCAAAGACCAATGTGTTTTATCTTTTAGACTATCAAATATGTTAAACGTAGTTAAGCTAACCGCCTAAGTTCATTCCACATAAAAGGCTTCTTAGGGACTTCTAGTCCTAGCCCATTCTAATTATACTACTGATCACAGAGCATAGAAGACGTAGGTTACTAAACACAACGTCCCGCAAAGTCAAGTGATGTGTTCCGGTGCTCCCGTGCTTATCCCGCGGAGGAGGTCGACACGGTGCTGAGCCAAGGTCACCAGAACTCATACACCTTACTTTACAACAAAACAATAAAGGCTTATCTCTTTTTTTTAAAACTAGAAACGAAAGGATTTTATTAAAACAACACACATTACACCGGACCAACACCGGAAAATAACCAGAAATATTCCGGATCAACCACTGGCCTAAAGCCGGAAACCACCACAAGCAACGAAAAGAAAAAACAAAGAACATGGGAAACTCATCTCCACCAAATTCAGCCTCACCTCATTAGGGAGGACATGATTTGGTAACATAATACAATAGTCATTTCATAGCATTTATAGACTGAAAAACTAGAAACCTAAAAGATAATCCGGAAAATTCGACTATTACTGACCCGATCCAATGCACTAAGAACATAAAAACAACACAGACACACAAAAGCGTCGGCCTCCCAGAACCGCCATCCCCATCACGAACTGTCGAGTGACAAAGGAAATATCACCTCCAAACCGCCACCGAATGACCAAAAAACCAAAAAGAGTAAAGAAAAACTGCATGCAACCACTCTTTACCAAGGAAAGATTGACCCACAAACCAGCGAGCCGGAAAAGAACTCCGGCGAAGACCATTTCGAATCAAGCAACCATAGGCCCGAGGCCAACACCGGGAATCCTGCTCCTCTTTGAAAAACAGCCAAAATATCTGAAAATAGACGCGACTATGGTGAAGAGATTGCCTCCGGTGACACCGCCGTCAGCCAAACCAGAAAACGATGGAGATGAAGCAACAGATCTGAATTTGCAAAGGGTGATTACGGATAAAAAAAGAGGCGGATCTAGACAAGACCAACAATCTAGCATGAAAAAAATAAAGAAAAAAACCAGAAAGAAACCGGCACCGGCGCCTTTCGGCGGCCGGGGCTGGAAGCAGAAACCTAAAAGGGTGGTGGGAATAGGAGAGGATTTTTGGAGAGAAGGAGGAGGTTTTTAAGAGAGAGAGAGGGAGCCCATTTCAAAATTAATGTTGACAATTAAGGCTTATCACAACAATATACAAAACACAATCATATACTATATTTAGTACATCATCTCTTCTTTCAAAGATGTTACACATTTTATTTCTATTATATTGTGTAAATAATATAACCACATATACTACCTTTGTTTTTATTTTTATTTAAACTCTTTTTCTCCCTTTCTGTTTTCATCATTTTTTTCTTCTGCTACCTTTTCCTTTTCTTTTCTCTAAATTCTATTCTACTGCTACTCCTTTTTTTTTCTTCTGCTTCAAATCTTATTTATTTGTTTATTATCAAACATAACTTTCAACAGAGTTGAAAGAATACGTTCCTTTCTTGTTTTTTTTTTCTTCCTTTTCTTCCTGCCTTCTGAACACAGCTGGTGGGCATCATGTCCCTATTTCTTTCGGTAAAAAAAAAACACAGGCAAATACATATATTAGGGCATTTACACTAGAATCGCTATTTTTTATCCCTAAAATGATATAAAATAATACGTATCCATATTTTACAACATCTCAATTCAAAACACTCCACAACAGTATCCATATCCTTATCCCTATAACATTTCAAATATTATTAAATAATATATATTCTACCTCACAACCCTATTCATATATATAAATTATTTATTATTTCGCTCCAGCAACATTGAAAAGTTTCGGTCAATGTATTTCATATATCTTTAATCAACCATAGAGTACAATATTTATAGCCGCTTGTAGGGCTTCTATCTCTATACAAAATATCCAAACTACCCTTAATAAATCAATACACAAATCACTATTTTCCATAAGTCTATTTTCTACATTAATACTTTCCATATCGTAATACCCCCCTTCAAGTCGGAGCGTGAAGATCTCGAACGCCCAACTTGCGCAATAAAAATTCAAACTGTTGTCGTCCCAAAGCCTTTGTAAAAATATCCGCCAATTGATACTTCGTAGGTACGTACGAAGGAAGAATCAACCCGTCAGTGATAGCGTCGTGAACAAAGTGACAATCAGCCTAGATGTGTTTCGTCCGTTCATCGAAAACAAGGTTCTAGGCGATATACAGAGCAGACTGGCTATCACAGAAAAGTCGAATCCCAGGAGGGTGCTGAACACCAAGATCGGCAAGCAACTGCCGCAACCATTTCAATTCACACGTCAGAGAAGCCATCGATCGATATTCGGCTTCAGCAGAGGATCGAGATACAATGGTTTGCTTCTTGGACTTCCAAGAGATAGGAGAAAGACCAAGAAAGACAAACCACCCACTTAAGGATCGCCGAGTAAGTGGGCAACTTGCCCAATCTGAGTCACACCAACCTTCGAGAAGAAGAGAACTATCAGAGCGTAGCAGAATACCTTGCCCAGGATGTTTCTTTAAATACCGCACGAGCCGCAACGCGGCCTCCCAATGCTCAACGCGAGGAGCCTGCATAAACTGAGACAAGACATGCACCGAATAAGCTAAATCGGGTCACGTGACCCCAAGATAGATAAGACGACCAATCAGACGTCGATATGATGCATGATCAGACAACAGGAGCCCCAACGCAAGGGCCAATTTATGATTCTGCTCGATGGGAAAATCAACCGGTTTGCTTCCAAGTAAGCCTGCCTCATGAATAATATCAAGAGCGTATATGCGCTGATTCAAGAAAATCCCTTCAGTGTTTCGCGTGACCTCAATGCCAAGAAAGTATTTGAGGGCGCCTAAATCCTTCATCTTGAAACAGCTACCCAAATAAGATTTAAACACCGTTAATGCCACTTTATCATTCCCTGCAATTATCATGTCATCAACATACACGAGCACCACAAGCTGATTCCATCACGGGCCAAGGTAAACAATGAATAGTCAGAATACGACTGACGAAACCCATAGTCTTGCAAGGCTGAGGCAAGCTTTGCAAACCAACACCGCGGCGCTTGCTTTAAGCCGTACAACGATTTTTGCATTTTACAAACCAAGTTCGATCCCGGCCGCGCAAACCCGGGAGGTATCTTCATATAAATCTCCTCATCCAAGTCCCCATGCAAAAATGCATTATGGACATCCATCTGATGAATATCCCACTGTTTCACCACGGCAACACTGAGAAACGTCCGAACCGTAACCATCTTCGCAACAAGAGCGAAGGTCTCTGTATAATCAATCCCTTCTTCTTGGTGGTGCCCAAAAGCCACTAACCGGGCCTTAAGATGCTGTAGTGTGCCGTGCTCGTCATATTTCTCGGCATAGACCCATTTACTCCCCAATGCCTTTTTCCCGGAGGGAAGGGGTTTCAAGACCCACGTACCTTGATCTTCAAGCGCCTGAATTTCTTCGGACATGGATTTACGCCATCCCTTATGTTTCATAGCCTCTTTAAAGGATTTAGGAGGGTTGCCCATGTAATAGCTGCAAGGTACTTGCGATGTTTATCAGAAAACTTATCATAACTAATATAATGCATAAGTGGATACCGAGTACCTGAGGAGACTGATGGAGCAGTGGAGCGTGGAGTAGGAATTTTCTGATCAATTAACATATGTGTCACAAAGTCTTGAAAACGAGAATTCGGTATCCGCTGTCGTTTACCCCGACCCAATTCTTCAACAACGTCACCTGGTTGTCGATGTGGTGGGGACGGTGCTATACTCCCCTCGGTATCACCTGATTCAATAGCCACGTCGGTCCCCCCCTCAACCGGAGGAGAGTGATCAAACTCCTGATCCGTAATACTAACATCATCGAATAACGGGTAAGGAACTACAGAGGGTTCAGGAGCGGGTGGCTGGGAAAACGGAAAAACATGTTCAAAAAATTTTACATCCCTAGAAACAAAAATCTCCTCCGTTTCTAAATCATACAAGGTCCATCCCTTTTTCCCGAAAGGATACCCAAGAAAAACTCATTTATGACTTCGGCTATCAAATTTATGAGTATGACGATGATCATGAGCGTAACATAAGCATCCTAAAATGCGAAGCATCGAGAGATCCGGTTCTTTTCCAAAAAGAGACTCATAAGGCGTTTTAAAATTCAAGACACTACTAGGGGTTCTATTGATTATATAAGCCGCCGCAATAACGCATTCCCCCCCAAAACTTAAGTGGCAAATGCCCATCAAAACGTAGTGCACGTGCAACGTTAAGAATGTGTTGGTGTTTCCGTTCTGCCCGTCCATTCTGCTGTGGGGTGCTAGCACAAGACGTTTCAAAAATAATACCTTCTTTACGAAAATAAGGGATTAAAGGCCGAAATTCTGTCCCATTGTCACTCAATACCCGTTTAATAGTAACGTCAAACTGACGAGAAACTAAAGCAATAAAATCCAATAAAGCAGACTCGACTTCCATTTTATTAATCAATAAATAAATCCACACCGACCGGGAATAGTCGACAACAATAGTCAAGAAATACGTAGCTCCACAAGTAGATGGGACGCTATAGGGACCCCATAAATCACAATGGATCAACTCAAAAATACGACTAGCTTTATTCTCACTAATGGAAAAAGGTTCACGAGGCTGCTTCGCCCTAAAACAAATATCACACCCGTTTTTATTCGAATTTTTAGAAATAGAAATATTGGGAATACGCCTAAGGACCTATTCCGATGGGTGACCGAACCGCCGATGCCACAAATCCGCATCCTGCATTCTATCAACTGCCAGAACCGCTCTTCTGGGACACCCACAAACAGAAAAAGTCCATCCACATGCTCACCCAGTCCAATCAGAGTCCTCGTGATTCGGTCCTGCATAATACATAAGCGATCATTAATTTGGATGATGCAATCATTGTCATCGAGGGATGCCAAAAACAAATTACATTTTAAATTTGGAACATATAAAACGTTCACTAGTCGTAAATTTCCCATCAAATTTACCGTCCCCGAATGGGTCGCAACTGACAAACGCCCATCCGGTAAACCAATCGGGCAATGCGTGATAGGTGTTAATTCAACAAACACGGTTCGATCACCGGTAACATGATGTGTTGCCCCGGTATCGATGATCCATGATAACTTACCAGTCAACCGATCACGAGTTTTAATAACCTTTAGGAGTTCAAAAATTCCCTGCCACTGAGCCGGGATCAGATTCGCGAACCCAGCCTGTTCAAAAGAAGAAGGAAGTGCTGATGATGAGTCAGGCTGAGCTGAACCCATCGGCCCATTTTTCTGCTGTTGCACTTGTGCCGTGTTGACCGACCCACCACGCCCCTACTACCGGTGCGCAGATCGCCCACCTCCCACGGAGCCTCTCCTCCCCTCGTACTCCTCTTGGCCGATCACCCCACCACTCGGGGTAACAATGGAGTTGAAAGCACATTTCTTGGCTATGCCCTTTGCGGTGACAATAAGGACAGACTTGTTCAGCCTCATAAATGGTCTTCTCACGCAATTTCCCGTCGGACTGGACCTTGAACGCCATCTTCACGTCGGCGTCCATGGCCGGAGTTGGTGCACCCCCAGTTCTCAAGCTTTCCTCTTGTGTCAGAGCTTGATAAGCTCGGTCCAAATCAGGGAGAGGATCCCGACCAAGCAGCTGTGACCGAATTGAAGCATACGTCGAGTCGAGGCCAATCAAAAACCAGTGCAACCGATCCTCGAGAAGCACCTGCTGAAATTTTGAAGACAAATCACACTTGCATCCCTTGCAAGAACAAGACGGTGTCGTCATCAACTCCCCTAATTCATCCCAGATGCGGCTCATCCTCCCAAAATAGGAGGCAATCGGCTCACCCTTACCTTGTTTGCACTCCGCCAAAGACGATTTCAATTGACAAACCCTTGTGCCGTTAACCACAGAGAACCGGCCCTTCAAGGATTTCCAGAGGGACTCGGCATCTTCAAAGTAAGAGAGAGTTGCTCGAATCGACGGTTCAATCGTGTTCATAATCCATGATACCAACATGGAATGAACTGTGTACCAATCTTCCAATTTTTCTTCTTCTTCTGTAGGCTTTTCAATTTTCCCTTCAAGAAACCCAAACTTTCGCTTCGCACGAAGAGCGGTTCGAATCGAGCGTGCCCACTCATCGTAATTAGAGCCCTTCAGTTGAACTGTAGTAATCAGTTGTCCAGGATTATCGTTCGTCCTAAGGAAGAAAGCATCAAGCTTTGTCTCAGCCTTGTCGGTGCCCGTAGTGGCCATTGTTGAGGGAAGAAGATGAAGTTAGTTCTTCCCGATCTCTTTTCTGTTCTATTTTTTGTTTCTCGTATTTGATTATGGCTCCGATACCATGAAAAGTTTCGGTCAATGTATTTCATATATCTTTAATCAACCATGGAGTACAATATTTATAGCCGCTTGTAGGGCTTCTATCTCTATACAAAATATCCAAACCACCCTTAATAAATCAATACACAAATCACTATTTTCCATAAGTCTATTTTCTACATTAATAATTTCCATATCGTAATAAACATCCCTATCCTTATCCCTATAATTTTTAATAATTAAATATGTTTAGGGACGTGAATAGTGCATCCTCACAAGTAGGGATGCACTGTTCATATCCCTAAAAATAAATAGGGATAGAGACTCTGTTGTGGGAGCTATTTGGGGTAAACTCTATTTTTTATCTTCATTTTAGAGATAGGGCACCATATAGAGCTTCTGCTACGAATGCCCATATAAAATAAAATAAAACCAATAGCAACAAAGAAGAACTACAACGAAAAGAAAAGGAAAAACACCAACAATAATACGATTAAACGCGGTTGAACACCCATTTACCTTTTATTTTGTAGGAACTTTGAATCAAAAGCCAAACTTTAATTTTGAAACAACTATTGTGATTTCTTCGATTCCTATAACAAAAACAATAACCTGCGATTAATCTAAAGCATCTATTCAAGCCTAATTGGTTAGAAAAACTCCAGAACCCTAGATTCCAAAAAGAGGGATTTTTTTATTTACCTTTTCATTTATGGTGATTCTTATACCAAAACGTTCGCCTTGTCGCGGTGATCGTCGTGGTATGAATTATCTGAAAAACGGAGAAACGAGTCAACCTCCAAGATAAAGATTCTGTCAAACCTTTTCTCTTTTCCTCTTCTTTGCAGTGTGCCGTTCTCTTTTATTTTTCTTCAGAACCGTAGACTAATGAGAACGGGTGGGATTATGGGTATTTAATACACATTTACCTCCTAATTATCCATAATTAATTAAAAGTAAAATAATAATTCTAGGTTTATTTTTAATAAAACCAAGACTTCCAATTTTACCCTTACAAAAAAATATGGATATTACATTCTTTTCCCCTTACAAAAAGTTTCGTCCTCGAAACTTGACATACGTTGAAGTTCTCGAAATACTGGGAACTCTGAAGTCATATCCTTTAACTCAATATCTTTCTTCTTTATCTTCAACTGATGATACTCTGAACGCAGATCTATTTTCAAGGACACACTCTTCCTTTGAAGCTGATTCCAAATATCTAATTATCATTGAAAATCGACCAAGAAGTTGAGAGAATTTCGGAGGAGTCTCCTTTTGCCTTTATGTTTCTTTTTCCTTTGCAGAGTTCGACTTTTCTTCAAGCGTTCTGCTTTTGGCAACTTCCAACTCACAAGGAAAGTTTTATTTTCTTTCCACAAGTAACTCATAAGGAGTTATTAGAATAAATATCCCAAATAATCCTTCTTCTTTTATTAAATCCATAATTCCCTAAAAAATATATATATATATATATATATATATATATATATATATATATATATATATATATATATATATATATATATATATATATATATATATTATCCGTAAATCATTAAACATACTATTCCGTTTTTCGCAAAAAGACACGTCTGCTATTTTTCGAAAAGTTGGGATATTGCATCCCCCCCTTAAAAGGAGTTTCGTCCTCAAAACTCGAACGTGCTCAGACTGTTAATCTTCATTAGCAACTCTCTCTTCAACACAACCCAAAACCAAACTTCACTTGTTCTCCCACGGACAACAACTAACCGATTCTGATCTTGCTAACCTCTAAACCAAAACTCTACTGATCCCCAACTGAACAACCCTTGTACACTCATCCCAAGACTGACAGATCACTTCTTGAATCACTGAAACTGCACTATCCAAACTTCTACTCGGTGCATCCATCACGGGAAGATACTTTCTTATATTTATAGTCAACGTAGACAAAATTTTTGGATAGCCGACCTGTACCAAGATCACACCATGATCCGTAGAATTCAAACTATAAGCTCTAATTTTTCAATGGAAGGTTTCAACTTGACATCAACTTGTGGAAACATCTTAGTAACCTTTCTTACTCTATCTGAAAGAGGTTGTTATAAACAAGGAATCCTTGAGACTGTTCTTACTAAAACTGAGGCGGGGTTAACTTGTTTTGATGATGTCCCTGCTGATCAACATGTTCCAACTGACCCATAATTGCTTGACCCCCCCGTCTTGAACCAAACCACTCACTTCTTGCTGAGCACTAAAACTTCTGATACCACTGTTACCAACACCACGAGAAATTCTACGGGTTTCTGTGATTCTGAAAGATCGGGGAAGATAAGAATGGTTCTAACGTGTCTAAAGAGATCTTATCTTAAGAAAGGAAGCCTAGGGCATTTCGCTCTGATACCAACTGTGACACCCCGTCCAGACACCATGTCCTTATCCGGAAAAGAACGCCCGGTACGTATATAATTTAATATTTAAATCAATTATATATGTAAGCCTTACGTAATTACATCAGAGTTAAAGCAGAAATGAAACGACACGGGAAACTTAAACGACAACAATGTCGAGCCAACTAAAGAAAAAGTAAATGTTGTTCCAACAACATTCAACTGAAAAGAATGTACGAGTGACTAGTGTATTTATTACAACCATGAACTTAAAGGACAATCATAAGAGATAAATAAATATCCCAACTCTTGCCTCTCAAGACAACTAAGTAAAATATCAAAGTAAATTCCAAGCATCAACATAAGCACTACTCTTCGTAATAGACATCATCACCATCATAGAAACCTGCATCATCTTCTCGGGGTGGGAAAAAATCTATAAATAGAGGGGTGAGTACATAAGCACTCAGTAAAGGGTAGAAGCACAGAATTTAAAACAAGTCATAGCACAAAGTCATCGTTACTACCACGTATGTATAAAGGTTCACTCCCCTCTACTAGTCTTACTAGTAAAACTCAACCAATCAAGGGGTTTGTTACACACAATGTCTAAGGACACTTTGCAATGTGAGAATACACCACGACATATTCTCAGCTCCTCATATGGCACGGCTACTACCCATGTGGGAGACTACCCAGTCCACGCAGCAGCTACCTTTGTGGAGGGGTAATAGTCCCAAGCTGCGAAACATAAATGTGTCTTACCAAAGACCAAGGTGTTTTATCTTTTAGACCATCAAATATGTTTAAGCGTAGTTAAGCTAACCGCCTAAGTTCATTCCACATAAAAGGCTTCTTAGGGATTTGTAGTCCTAGACCATTCTAATTATACTACTAATCACATAGCATAGAAGACGTAGATTACTAAACAAAACGTCCCGCAAAGTCAAGTGATGTGTTCCGGTGCTCCCGTGCTTATCCCGTGGAGGAGGTCGGCACGGTACTGAGCCAAGGTCACCAGTACTCATACACCTTACTCATACACCAGGCTTATCACAACAATACACAAATCACAATCATGTATTATATTTAGTACATCATCTCTTCTTTCAAAGATGTTACACATTTTATTACTATTAAATTGTGTAAATAATTAGAACCACATTTACTACCTTTGTTTTTATTTATTTATTTATTTATATTTAAACTCTTTTTATTTCCTTTCTGTTTTCATCATTTTTTTTCTTCTGCTACCTTTTCTTTTCCTTTTCTCTAAATTCTATTCTACTGCTACTCCTTGTTTTCCCTTTTGATTCAAATCTTATTTATTTGTTTATTATCAAACACAACTTTCAACAGAGTTGAAAGAATACGTTCCTTTCTTGTTTTCTTTTTTTCTCTTTTCTTCCTCCCTTCGGTAACACAGCTAGTGGGCATCATGTCCCTATTTCTTTCGGTTAAAAAAACACAGGCAAATACATATATTATAAACTAAATAAAACCAATAGCAACAAAGAAGAACTACAACGAAAAGAAAAGGAAAAACACCAACAATAACACGATTAAACACGGTTGAACACCCCTGTACCTTTTAATTTGTAGAAACTTTGAATCAAAAGCCAAATTTTAATTTTGAAACAACTATTGTGATTTCTTCGATTTCTCTAATAAAAACAACAATCTACGATTAATCTAAAGCATCTATTCAAGCCTAATTGCTTAGAAAAACTCAAGAACCCTAGATTTCAAAAAGAGGGATTTTTTTATTTACCTTTTCGTTTATGGTGATTCTTATACCAAAACGTTCGCCTCATCGCGGTGATCGTCGTTGTATGAATTATTTGAAAAACGGAGAAACAAGTCAACCTCCATGATAAAGATTCTGTCTAACCTTTTCTCTTTTCCTCTTCTCCGCAATGTGCCGTTCTCTTTTTTTTTTTCTCTTCAGAACCTTAATAATGAGAACGGGTGGGATTATGGGTATTTAATACACATTTACCTCCTAATTATCCATAATTAATTAAAAATAAAATAATAATTCTAGGTTTATTTTTAATAAAACCAAGACTTCCAATTTTACCCTTACTCAAAAAAATATGGATATTACATTATATATTTTGTTTATTTTTATGAACCAATTATGTTATTGAATATATAGTAACGTCCTTAGTATTAAACTGTGATAGAGAAACCATGATGATGATTATGGTTGATGAGATCTCTAATCACTTTGATAAGTTTGATACTTAAAAGTCTCTAGTCGTATGTAATTTCAAACGGGACATTGATAGTACGATTGGACTAGCACGTATTGAATGTCTTCTATCTTAATGAAGATAGGGATACATCTCGTCTATCTAAGTGTAGAGACACTTGGACTGTACGTGGACGTGTATTAGAGAATGTGTACGTTAGACATACCCACTTACATTAAGTGTCGTAGTATGTGCAGTTGTGTAATTATCCTGAGACCGGAGTCTTCATGGCATCACGGTGTGGATTGTCATGCTTTGAGACTATTGAGGTTTCCCCTAGCCATAGGGCGATCATGCGGTAGTGCTCGGGTATGATATTTAAGCATGCGTAGGATACATGTTTGTTTGTCCGAAAATCGCGAATCCTATGATTAAGAGTAAATATCTGAATTGGCCTTCTTATAAGGAATGTCTAGCTCTCGTGAATCTTTACAAAGTGGAGTAACTGAGTTATTCCGAGAGAGCATGATATCCAGATTATAAGATATGATCGTTGATGTACTGACACTCAAGACACGATTGTATGGATGTTATTACAGCGATAGGATTCTATTTACATGGTAACTGTTTCACATGAAAAGTAGTAGTCATCGCTTTTGACTCTTCCAATGATTGAGGGTCACGGTGTGTTGCTAGACGCTATTCTGTGATCGTTAGGTATGAAGGGCATTTTCATAATTTGCACTTTATGTCTACGGCCAAAATATTCGGAAGTCTATCGGGTTACACACATAAGAACATCTAGCCGGATTAAAATGCGGTTATAGAGATAACCAAATAAAGAAATTTATTTCGACTATAAATTGTTATAGTGATTAAATTAATATGGTGGTTGATATACCAAACCCGAACACGGTCTACCGGACCCAATCTAGTGGTCACATCTCAGCTTCTGACCTCCATCGCCACTAGCCCGCCTAGCAATAAGCCGATCAGGTCATCGAATCCGCACGATCAGGACAGCGCCCAGGCTGGGGGGCGAACGTGCTGCCTCTAGTCCGCTACACCGATCAGCCGGACCATGCCCCCAACACATATGCGAACATGCTCTACACCTGGCGTTTGCAGGGACAAGACTACGCGAACAAGAGGATATCACCAGCGAGCCCATTGATCAGCTCCTCATCGTTGCTTAAGTTTCTAATTGTATTTAATTATGTCTTGTCACAATTAGCCTAATCATCATTAGAGACTCGCCTATAAATATGGGCACCATGTAACCCACAAAGGGATCCAAAAATTAATATAAGCAGATACACTCTGCCAATTTGTCGACCTCGTACTCGCATTCGTACTACATCGAGCCCACCGGCTGAGCGCCGCCCCTGTTCATAATAACATTAACAACCACTCTTCCTACCAAAAGATCATCCCTTTCAGCTAGATATCCACCATGCAAAACACCGCTATAACCACCGCGATGTTTCTAGCAATATCAATGGTATTTATTTATTATGAATAAATTATACAAGATATTAATTATATTGATTAATTAAAGAATATTTCGGATGCCAATTTATTGGCATATGGGGCACCATATTTAAGTGTATAAGATACACTTGGATTGTGCAATTTAATTAATGGTATTATCATATATTAATATTAGATATTAATAGATTTATATAAATTGATTTATGGTAATAAGATAAAGATAGTCAATATTAGATATTAACAATATCTTGGATTTATTTAATATGAAATTATTAAATTAAATGAGATAAATCTAGAATATATGTTATCCTTATTTTACTAGTAAAATGTTTTCTTTCTCCCCAATCTACTAGGAAGTTTCACAAAATGTAATGAATTTTGTCAATTAGATTGGGATTGATTAATTAGGAGCTCACAAGTGTTGAAGTTTGGAAGTGACAAGTGGGGCTTAGGATAAGATCCAGCAAGTCATGAATCATCTAGAATATCCAAGAGATAAGGTTTGTTACAAAGGATAATATAACTCGAGCAGGTGGAGGCCCGGAGAGACAAATGGGTTGGCTAGAAAAAGCATGGAACCGGAGTTTTATCCACATCATCACAATTAGTGCGCAACTTATTTTCTATAAATACCGGTGTTCCTCATTCATTCGGAGGCATCCTTTCCATTCGTAAATAATTTACATAAAAAATAAACTCTTTCGAGAGCTGATCGGGTTAGATTAGCTTTAATTTCTTCTCTTTTTAGAGATTTAGCATGTTCAAGAGAGAGAACCCTTTTCATCAGAGTTTTTCTATTCTTTAATCTAAGTTTGTTTGTATGATCTTTATCTAAAGGTGTATCTTTTCTATGTTTATTTGTCATTGCAATGCATATCGAAGATCGTTGCTTGTTGATGTTTAATTTGATGAGAGTCATGTTAAACCGTAGATCACCATAGAAAAGTTTTGTTTGTTCAAGCTGTTTATCCACCACCATGATCATCTTCGTTTATTTATTTCATAGTTAGTAGTTTTATTTCGTTTTATCGTTTTATCCTTCACGGCTTTGGACTAAAAATCCTCTGTCGATTTATTTTCCGCTTTAGTTTAGGTTTAGTAATAATTAGTAGTAACAATTGAGAGAGTTAATGAAATTAGATTTCAATGACCCAATTCACTGGTGGATCGACCCTTACTTATCTCGCTATACTATCAACTACCCGGTGTTTGGCCGGTTAGGAGTTAGTTACGCATCTAAGTATGGGTTTATAAATTTTCTTTTGTTTAAATGATGCAAAATCCTGACCAACAAAAGTGGCGCCGTTGCCGGGGAGTTGGTGTTTTGTTGAATCTACTTGAGTTAATTTCTCGATTTTGTTACGTTTTCTTTCTTTCAATAAAAGTAGCGTTAACTAAATTGAGAGTTTTTATTTTTGCCGTGTTTCGATGACCGTGTGGTTAAGAATGTGCAAAAAGTTTTTTTTACTCAATTTGTTCAACGTGAATTATGTGTTTAGGTGATTTCTAATCTGACCCCTGTGCTAAAAATTTATCTGTGGCTGTTGTCTGTGCTATATGTGTGATTGAGTTTATGATTAGTTTTGGGTTCTTTGTTATTTTTCACCGCTTTCTCTGTGCATTCTTGGGAAATGGGCGGCGTTCAAGGCATCCGACGCCCGTCCAAGTTTATAATATGCAGTGGAACGCCGGTTGACTTACGACGCCCGGTTGAGTCTTCGAACGCCCGTCTTGAAGATGGAGCATACGTTCAAATAGTTGGACGGGCGCCCAACCTCGAGTCCAGTTCCAATTTCTTCTGTCTTGATTTTCTTGCTTTATTTAACTTGGATGTTTTTAATTTGAGCCATGGCTTTTTATTTTTACGTAGATGTTACGAACTTGCATATTCATATCTTTCCATCTACGAATCCATGTTAAATAATTGATTTACTTTAATATACTTGATTCATCTATGCAAGTTATAGTATTTATCGGTTCTCGTAAGCTATAAGCGGTCTTATTGTTATTTAGTAGCTAATGTCGGTTTCGTCTGCTACATACACTGTGATGAATCTTTTAAGCTTTGAGACTTATGTGCTTTCTTGTTATTTTGTAACTCATATGGGTAGCTACTTGTCGGTTTTCCGTATGCTACCATCGCGTCTTATGAGTTATATACATTTAGTATAGCTAATCGTTGGTTTTCCATAATGCTATCACTTTTGATGAGTCTTAAGGCGCGTCTACACCTTTGCATTGTAATGGACAAAGACATGTCGTTTATCGTAACTTTGTCATTATTTGGTGAGCGTTTATTTTATACATGTCATGTTGCAAAATAAAGGGCTAGTTTTCTTCCTTTTATTTTCTTTTATTTGTGCATCTCATTTAGTTGCATGTAATCTAGTTGCATTGTTTTCTTTTCTTTAAGGGCGTAGTCAGCTGTAGGGTTGTCTTCACACCTTTGCTCGGCTGAGCTTTTTGCGTTTTCTTTTATTAGGATTACATATCATGTAGTTTGCATTGTAATGTAGTTGCACCTAGCCTACTATTTTGCAATGTCCATGTATATGTTCCATCCTTATCTGAGCTTAATCTGAAACATCTACATGATTTATTCTCCTTGTGTTTTCAATGTATAATTCTTTTTCCCGTAGACTCTTTTGCACCGATCAAGTATGCGAGGACACTTTTGATAGTTGTTGTGTGCTTTCACGTCGATGTCGGTATTCTGTGATGCTCCACAAGTCTCTTGATCTATTCAAGCTTACTTGGATCTGTGATGCTCCACATTTCAAGGATAGTCAAGCAATTTTGGTTCTTGGGGTTCTTTCCGAATTGCCGACTTGGAAATACAATCACTAAGTTCCTAACTTTTTATTTGTACAACTTGAGGACAAGTTGCAATCTAAAGTGTGGGGAAGGATTAGTATCTACATTCTTTTGCCATATTAGTCATATTTCTATGAAAATGCTAATTTTTCAAAATTTTTGTTTTTGTCCCGAGTAATGTCATTTCACTTGCATGCTAGTTTTATAATCTGGCACCTTTAGTTGTTTTCAGTAGTCGTGTCATGTTCTAAGAATAGATTTAGTAGATCGACACTCACTTGAATTTCATTTCACGAACCTATTAGATGAAGAACCAAATATAAAATAGTCTCCGGTTAGTTAAAGGATAGCCAACTC
The DNA here is from genome assembly GCA_026214975.1 of Gentiana macrophylla. Taxonomy (NCBI): domain Eukaryota; kingdom Viridiplantae; phylum Streptophyta; class Magnoliopsida; order Gentianales; family Gentianaceae; genus Gentiana; species Gentiana macrophylla. The sequence continues at coordinate 20,738,070 of CM047806.1, forward strand.
TCGATACAGATAACACTTATTTAGCATTGATGAAAGTTAAGAATTCGTACTATACTCACAGTTAGAATCTCAGTACCTTAGTGTTCTTGAGAACCTAAAAGTCTTGAATGTGTTAGAAAAGATACGATCAAGAGTTTCCAAAGAGTTTGGGCGAGAATATAATATCTTATATATATATATGATAAATTTCACCTCGAGTCCATTTGGATCACGCCCAATTGGGGAGTGTGGTTTACCTTGGGCGACGGGTTTGAGTGATCTCAGGGTGACTACCTCTAAAGTAGTAGGGAGAGTGTTATACTTTTGAGCGCGAGAAGTTTGTGTTTTTAGAACTACGAGTCGAGTTGATCTAAACCAGTAGAGACACGAAAGGTATTTTCTTGACACCAAGTAAAAGAATTTAAATGTGAGTTAGTTACTTTATTCTTGACAAGTAATTTTGTAGGGTAAGTCTTTGTAAGAGAGAATGAAACTTTCGTTTATTTAACCGGATGATATTGTTAGTGCTTGATTTAATACATCAAGAGAGGATTGGTGGAAGTTTAGTAGGTTTGCACACACAATCACCGAGTGACTTGATTTCTGAATACTAGCTTGTCGTGAGCACGACTACATCCCCAGTGTCGGGTTATGTGGATTCTTGATAGTATGTTTTTGTTTTGTTTTGCTCGGGACGAGCAAAAAGCTAAGTGGGGAGTTGTTCGGGTGAATTTATAGTGTTTTTAACGATATATTTTATATCAAAATTCCCCATATTCGTATTATTTTCATAGGAATCGAGCCTTATATTCAAATATTGAGTAAATGATATTTTTAATGAGTTAATTTCAAAATGTAATGAATTTTGTGCTTAATTGATGATTTATTGTTAATTTGGAATTGTATTACATTTTGGTGTTATTCATTGATTAATTAGGAGCTCACAAGTGTTGAAGTTTGGAAGTGACAAGTGGCAAGGGATAAGATCAAGGAGAGCAAGTCATGAATCATCTAGAATATCCAAGAGATAAGGTTTGTTACAAAGGATAAGGATGGTTTGTTAGAGACATTGGATAAGATCAAATTCGTTCGGCTCAGAGCAGGTGGGGCGGAGTTCGACCTGAGCTGGCGGCGTTCCGCAGACAAGCGGCGTTCGGGAAGTGCAAAGCAATACCGAGAGCTCGAGAAAAAGCATGGAATCGAGTTCCAGGATGGGCTGGCGTTCCACATCCAGAATCGGCGTTCTACATACAGGCTGGAGTTCAAACTCTCAAAGCGGAGTTGAGATATGCGCAACTTATTTTCTATAAATACCCGGTGTTCCCATTCATTCGAGGCATCCTTTCCATTCGTAAATCAGTCCACAAAACTTCTCACACATAAAATTCCAAGGAGCACCACTCTTTTGGAGTCTCGAGGCGGTCACCCGAGCCTTGTGCTCGGGTGATCGGGTTAGATTAGGTGCTTTAATTTCTTCTCTTTTTTATTCTTGTTTTGCTGATTTTTGAAAGTGAGCATGTTCAAGCTTTTGAACCCTTTTCATCGAGTTTTTCTATTCTTTAATCTAAGTTTGTTTGTATGATCTTTATCTAAAAGGTGTATCTTTTCTATGTTTATTTGTCATTGCAATGCATATCGAAAGATCGTTGCTTGTTGATGTTTAATTTGATGAGAGTCATGTTAAACCGTAGATCACCATAGAAAAGATGTGATTTTAACCTTGACATAACGAAAGTTGATAGGTTGATTATCTAGGTTATTAGATTGAAAGATCTTACACCTCGTCTTGTATCGTTAATCTCTATAGATCGAAAGATGATGAGATTGATAGGCGAATTACTACTAAAGTAGGATTCATACCTTTGTGAGGTGAACCACATCTTTAGTTAATCATCATGAGATAATCTTAGAGAGGAGATAGAGGATTTGTTGGATAGGATGATTTTGTTTGTTCATTTGTTTATCCACCATGATCATCTTCGTTTATTTATTTCATAGTTAGTAGTTTTATTTCGTTTTTATCGTTTTATCCTTCACGGCTTTGGACTAAAAATCCTCTGTCGATTTATTTTCCGCTTTAGTTTAGGTTTAGTAATAATTAGTAGTAACAATTGAGAGAGTTAATGAAATTAGATTTCAACACCCAATTCCTGTGGATCGAGCCCCTTACTTATCTCGCTATACTATCAACTACCCGGTGTTTGGCCGGTTAGGAGTTAGTTCTGCATCTAAGTATGGGTTTATAAATTTTCTTTTGTTTAAATGATGCAAAATCCTGACCAACAAGCTTCTTAGAGAGAGATTTAAAGAGAGAGAAAAGGCCGGTCTAGCAACCGGATTTTTCTAGTAGCTATCCAAGGAGGATTCCGGCGAGGTGCTCGTGTGGGTATTGATAGAGGCCGGACATGTGGACGGCTTGCGCGGACTACTACCCACTTTAGACGGTCAAAGCATCGATCTTTTAGATCAAAAAAAGGTAATCACCATCTACTATCTTAACATGTTTAAATGAATTCGATCTTGGGATCAGAAATCAAAATTTTAAATTCCGCTGCGTTGAACTAGTTGATTTCCTAACACTAGCAACCACATGTTGCTTTTTACTGCTCCAAGAAACCAGTGAACCTGCTAAATAAACACAAAAACCTGCAACAGACCTCATATCTATAGTGTTGCACCCCCACTCAGCATCTGAATATCCAACCAAGGCAATAGATCCACGAGGAACAAAGTGGAGACTATATTGTGTAGTGCCTTTTACATATCTAAGCAATCTTGTAACAGCCAACCACTAAACCACAGTGGGATTATGCATAAATTGACTCAGACAATCACAACAAAGGTATGTCAGGCCTAGTGAAGGTTAAATACTGAAGTGCCCCAACTGTACTTCAATAAACAGTAGGATTATGCATAAAAGGACTAGGCCTGAGTAATTGTTGAGGTGTAACACACATAGGTGTAGGGCAAGACTTCAAGTGTTGCATATTAAGTCTGTCTAGAATCTGTAGGGCATACATAAGCTAATTCAAGTAAAGTCCAGTGTCATCCATGTAGGCCTGCATGCCTAGGAAATGCTTCAGGTTTCCTAGGTCTTTAAGGGAAAACCTACTGTGAAGCTTGTGAATAAATTGTTGAATTAGACAAGAATTACTACTTGTGACTAGAATATCATCAACATAAACTAGGACATACAACATAGCATAGAAGTATGCATAATAAACAATGAAATATCTGATTTTGATTGCTGGAAACTCCATTGCAAAAGCTGGCTCCCAAGTTCCTCAAACCAGGCTCTAGGGACCTGTTTGAGACCATAAAGTGACTTCTTGAGCAGACAGACATCGTGTGGTTGCTGGGGATCAGTGAATCCCTCCAATTGGGGCATATAAACAACTTCATTGAGATTGATATTGAGGAAGGCATTGTTTATGTCAAGTTGTCTAATGGACCAGTTGAAGGCAACAACCACTGTAGGAATAACCCTTATGGTTGAAGATTTAGCAATAGGGCTAAATGTGTCTAAAAAGTCTAGTCCCTGAGTTTGAAGAAAACCCTTTGCTACAAGCCTTTCTTTGCTTGAGGATGGAGCCATCAGGTCCAAGCTTAAGCTTAAATACCTATTTGTTAGCAACAAGCTTTTGTCCTTGAGAGGGAGGAACCAGAATCCAGGTGTTGTTCCTTTGTAGGGCCTGGAACTCTTCCACCATAGCAGCTTTCCAGGATGGATGGTTCAATGCATCAGACACCTTACAAGGTTCAACAGGGTATGTTGAGTCACTTAGGGATAAGTAGGAGTAGGTCTTGGGCTTGAAGATTCCACTTTTGGCTCTTGTCTTCATGGGATGATTGTTTAAATGAGGAGGCGAAGGAGAGGCAGTGGAGGGACTGGAGGAATGAGAGGAACCAGAAGGACTGGAATGGGATGGATTAGGACAGAAATAACCAGAAGGAGGAAGTGAGTTAGATGGAGGGCTAGAGACAGGACTAAAGGGTGAATATGGCACATAATTGAGGTTAGGAGCAGGAGATAAGGTGGGAACTGAGAAAAAGTTATCATGAGAAACTGGATCAGGAGAGTCAGGGGTAGGAGTACCGGGCCTGACAGTACAGGGTGGAGCAAGAAGATTGCCAACCAGATGTGTGGTGGAGGAAGGATCAGATTTGGGAAGAGATGGTGACTGATAGGGAAAGTCTAACTCATTGAAAGTTACGTATTTAGAAATATAAACTCTGCCTGAGGACTTATCTAGGCAAATGGATCCTTTGTGACAAGGACTCTAACCAAGATAGACACATTTTGTGGTGTGGAATTGAAACTCATGAGTTTGAATAGGTCTAAGATAGGAGTAGCAATCACACCTAAAATCTCTAAGTGTGTGGTAGGGGGGAACCTTATGAAATAGAGCCTCAAAAGGTGATCTATTTTGCATAATAGGGGTAGGCAAAAGGCTGATAAGTTGAACAACATGAGAGAAGCTCTCCCACCAGAACCTCAAGGGCATAGAGACCTGAGACATGAGGGTGAGACCAAGTTCAGAAATGTGTCTATGTTTCCTCTCAGCCCTGCCATTTTGGGCATGAGCATGAGGACGGAAATGTCTAAATTGAACACCATTTGCTTCTAAGTGTGCAACAAAGGATCTATACTTCCCACCCCAGTCAGATTGAACAAACTTGATTTTAGCATAAAATTGATTTCCATCAAGTAATTTGAACTTAGTGAAGACATTTAGGGCATCAGATTTCAGCTTAAGTGGATAGATCCAGGTGAATCTAGTATAGTCATCAATAAAATGTATATAATAAAGATATCCATTTGTGGATTTAACAGGTGCAGGACCCCAGACATCAGCGTGAATCAAATCTAAGACACCATTAGCTTTAGACATAGAAGTATAATAAGGAAGGATGTGTAATTTACCACACTGACAAGCATTACAGAATTCAAATTCAACATGTGCTGGTACATCAGAACAAATTTGAGAAACAATATTCAAAACCCTTCTAGAGGATGTCGTAACCTTCTATGCCACAAGTTGGCTTTTTGCAAAACAGAAATGGAGCTAACATAATTATTAGATTGAGTACTAGATGACTCAATAACCTGACCACTAAGAGCAACATGGGATTTGGATTGAAGAGAGTTATGTTGGAGTTGCAGTTGATACAGGCCATCATCCTTCAAAAAGTACTTCCTTGGTAGCTTGATCCATCACAAAGCATCCATGTGAGTGAAATTCCATGAAAATAGGATTATCATTAGTTAATCTAGACACACTAAGAAGGTTTTTAGTTATGGCAGGACACGGTGAATATTGCGATGGAGTAAGAAAGTGTTAGAGGTAGTAATGGAGGATTGACCAGTATTAAGGATAGAAAGAGACTCACCATTCCCTACAGTGAGGGTGTCTAAACCATCATGACCAGAATTGAGGTGCATATTGTTGAGATCTGAAGTGACATGGCTTGATGCTCCACTATATGCATACCAATTGTAATCAGAACCAGATTCATAGCCTAGTACATAAGCTGCATTGGGCATATTCTGATTGTTTTGCACAGGAACATAATTTCCATCAAATCTGTAGTAACACTTATCAGCAGTGTGCCCAACCCTATGGCACACTTGACACACTAGCTTGTTCTGAGTGTTCTGATTTTGATTGCCATTGTATCCACCATTTCTAGTTTAGTTTCCATTATTATCAGAACGACCTCTGCCTCTAGACCTGCCTCCTCTATATCCTCCTCTGCCTCTACCACGACCAGATTCGGAGAAGTTAGGGTTGCCTCTTCCTCTGCCTCCATTTGAGGTGCCATACTTGTTTTTAGCAACATTAGTAGTAGTCTGAGAAATATCCAGGGTTGAGGTAGGATTAAAACGAGCTAACAAGTATTCATGGGTGATAAGCTGAGATTGTACATCCTGCCATAACAGAGAGCCAATACGAGAGGTAAGATTGACAATTACGGACTCATACTCCTTGTTTAAACCTCCAAGAACAGCCATAATGAGCTCAGACTTGCTAATCGGATAGCCAGTTGCAGCTAGAACATCGGAATAACCTTTCATTGTAGCCAAATAGTCAACCATTGACTTGTTTCCCTTTTCTGCTTTGGGAAGAGAGGTATTGTATTCCAACATACGAGCTTCAGATTTTATATTGAACAGGCCTTCAAGGGCACTCTAGACTTCAAAGGACGTCTTACATCCAATAATTTCAGTGATGGCCTTTTCAGTCATTGAACTTATCAGCCAGCCCACAAGAAGTGAATCGGTTGTGCTCCACTCTTTAAATGTGGGATTAGGCTGTACACCAAACCCAGATCCTGTAGGAGCCATAGATGGTAAGAACTCCGATGGTTTTGGTTTGCGACCAAGAAGATACCCATCTAGGCGATGACCTCGGACGATTGGAAGGATAATGGATTTCCAGAGAAGGTAGTTAGTCCGATTTAGCTTCACCATACACATTGTATTGAGACTTCCTCCGAATGGTGAGTGAATCGAATTTCCTGTGTCGGTGGGGCTAGGCGAGGAGGTAAACGTTGGAAATGGGGGAAGATTAGATCTGGGAGCACTAGAAACATCAAAACGACCAAGGCCTAGGCCTGTCGTGGAGAAATACTGAGTTGCAGGAACAAAGGTAGTATGAGGAGATGGCGTGGAGCTTAATGACGGGGAAGAATGACAGGATCGGTCACCGGTGATGTTGAGCTCCCGGTGCCGGTGATAGAGTCGGTCATAATGGCTCTGATACCAAGATAAAACTTAGATAGATTGATACAGTACCCATGATGCATTCATTACAGCTGAGAGACTATCCTTTATATCAGGATGGTGTACAAACAGATTCAAAACATAACAGACATAATCTAGTAGATATATTATCTATCCTAGTCATACATAGACTAGGATATTACACTTTTACCCTTGACAGCTACTACATCCGTTCCAAAATATAAGTCAACCTACTCTTTTTTGATTTGTCTCATAATATAAGTCCTTCTACATTATTAATGCAATATTTATTACCATCTTCTATATCTTACACCTAATTTATTATCAATCCAACTTATTTTCATTACTTAACAATTATTGTATTAATCATAATCAAAAGCATTTTAGATATTAATCTTTAAATTTATAACATTCGATTGCTTTTTTAATCTGTCTGAAAACCTCTAGAATGATTTTTATTTTGGGACTGAGGTAGTATATAGTCCCTTCTACATTTGGAATATTCGCCACATATCGAAATGCTAAAACGTGTTGATAAGTAGTAAATCCAAAATTATTTTATTCTGTAGCCTTTGGCATGCGCGGACGGTATAATCCCACCACTAGAGAGATGCCAAAATGCACTTATAAATATCCATTTTCAAAAAATTATATTAAAATACAATGAACATTTTTGTATTAACTAATAATACACAAGAAAATTGAAGAAACTGCTTTAAAAAACAAGAAAAACGACAATTTTTTGTCGTAAATAAAAATCTCTACTGTAGTTTGTTGTATACTTTCAATAGTTAATTGTCATGTCGTGTGTAAATTTAACAAACTTTTTCTTGTTTTATAAAATTATTATTCAAGAGCATGCATCGCGACTATATTATACTACATCCTTCTCAAAATATAAATATATATCTGTTTATACTTTTTCTTATACCGATTGAGAAAGTGGTTAGTGTAACTTGTCTTGATGCTGGCAGTCAAGAAGGCAAGAGTTTACTTCGATAATTCGATAATGGTAAGGACTTGACCCTCCTTCGCCTATCTCGGATTCTGTTACTGATTGGTTAAATAGTTCACATTCGCTAGGCAAAGAGAATGCGGTCGACACATCCACAAGTGGAAGATTTAATGCTCTAAAGGAGGTAACCAAAGCCACTCGCAACATCGAAGAGTGGTATCATACTACTCTTGATAACCATTACCCTTCATTAATTTTGATAGTAAAAATCTAGAATACCCTTTGACTTTTATTAATTTAATGGTTGTAAAGTAGGTGAACGTATATTAAATTATGGATAAAATAAAGAAAAATGTAATAAATACTCCATATTTTTTGTAATAAAATCAATTGGTATTTTAAATTCCCTTATATTATGAGACAAATTCGAAAAGCTTAACGGAAACTTAAAAAAATATGCTTGAAAAGAGTACTATGCCTCAAAATGGGAAAAATATGTTTGAAATGTATTTCGTTGCGAATTCGCTACGAAATAACTACGGAGTCATTACGAAATGCTTTTCTGACATCATTTTCAAATATTTTTTTTTTCCCCTCAAAACGATCTTTTTATTATCATGCCGTCAAAAGGCCAAAAATAAGCAAAGTTTTACAAAGTGTAGACTAAAAACGCCAAAAGGAAAGCACAACCGAGTATAGTCTTATACAAAATTAATCTATATATGCATCAAGCCAGTCTAAGGTTATTATCTTTTTTTTTAACATATCATACAAAAAAATACTCTTTTCAAGAGTATTTTTTCAAGTTTCCCTTTATATTATAATGTCTTAAATAATACTAAATTAATGGAAGTACTTATCAGTTACGATATTCGTCTGGTGGTTAAAAATAGGATGGCTGAACTGAAATAAAATATTCCAAACTACAAAATAAATAAATAAAATCCAATTGAGTTCTCCTGGTATTTGTTTTCTTTTATTATTATCCTGCTTGTGTTAATAAATTATTAACCAAATAGCTTGGCTCAAGTGATAAGTGACTTGACAATACTTAGTAATGTCACCGGTTCGATTCTCCCAAGGCAGACGTGTTGAAATAATTTTTGGCGGGGCCTTACTTTCTTGAATAAAGTCGACTTCTCTGACCACGGCGCTGGCGACTCGGACTCGGATTAATGGACCAGTGGATTCCAAATGCCGGGAGTTTTAAGCAAAAAAATATTGTTATTAAATTATTGTGTCCTGTAAAATTCATCTATTTGTAATGATCCGAACCGAAACTCGAGTAACTACGGATCGACTCGTTCGGCCATAACCCGGGAGGTATATTTTTTTTTTTACTGCTCGGATTACGAAACCTCATAAGATACATGATCACAATAAATGCGGAAATCAAAACTTATAAGAAACTCGGAATACTAAATAAGCCCATACATTACATCAATAAAAATCTAAAGTATTACAGTTAAAAATACAAGTCGTATCTTACTGATACCAGTTTTTTTTATTTTTTTTTATTTTTTTATTTTTTAGTGGTACCTTACTGATACAAGTTTTAGATACTACAAAATCATCATAATAATACGTCAGGTTTCTTCGGAATTTAGACAAGTAGAAACCCTAGCTTCCTAAGATTTTTCTTACTTAGAACTTTGGATATAAAAGTATACACTTACTTAGGATTGGTAAAGCTTGATGATTTCCTAAAATTTCCTTGAAAGAATTTGTAGAGAGGCTGAATGTTTTGAGGGAAAAGAAAGGAGTTTGAGAGGAAAATTTGTAAAGGTTGCAAATGAGATCGGATGGCTAAATATGAGCGAAAGATGGTGTTTTTGGTGTACAACAGAATGTATCTTGGAAAGTCCTGGGAGCTATGTATTTATTTCCTTTATAATTAAGGTAACTGTGGGATGTGGACCGGGAGCAGCTGCGTATCCGAGATCGACTCGACGACGGCGGCGGCGTGGGCGCTCGAGTCAGAGACACTGAGTGAATCCCTCACTATGGTGCTGGTCTTGCTGCTTTAGTACGTCTAGTGTCGACCGATGTCGATAGCGGCCCGAGACTTATGCAAGCGCCGGATGGACCAATCGAGATAATTCCACGTGGAGGTGTGTATTCTCGTATCATCATAAGCCCCAGGATCGGAGTGAAGCTCATCTCGAATCTTTGAGATCGGATCACGAAAATTTAAATAACTCTCTCGACCGTGGTCTTCTTTAGGCGCGGAACGCATTTATCTATCTACCCGATCTAGGCTGCCGTAGGATGACGTCATCTTGCACTAGCATTAATGGGTGCGAGGAAGCGAAAGCGTTTTAGCGGCCCACTACTACCTGATTCTCGCGTTACGTATTCTATAACTACCCACAATCTCCACCCTTTCAAATCATTTGCAAGATTCACACGCATAAAAGAGTCCAAGACCTTGGCGTTTCTCATTCGTCATTATAATCTTAATGATATCGGTTCTTAGCCGAAAGTTCAAGTAAGCCTAAATTCACTTAAATTCTCCTTCTTATTTTTATTTCTTGCATCTTCTCCTTAAGCCCATGTCTAGCGGCGATAGTGACTCCCAAAATAGAGAGGAGATTGTTGAAAGCGAGGTAGAATCGACGGAAGAAACAATTTACGAGAATCAACGCTTCCGGTGAGAGCGGCCGGAGAAGAAGAAGAGGAGGGAAGCGGAGACATCTCACCGACCCGTTGGATCTTTCGACTGTTGCGGGCGCAAAACGAATCACGAGGGCGGGGACCGTATGGATGTGTGTCAAATCTAACGCCAGGAGAAAGCCAAAGCGTCTGTTTGAGATATGGAATCCCTACTCGTCGACCACATTAAAGTGTCACCACGATCGATACCGATTCGCATGCGACCTCCCTTGGGTTACATGCCATATCTGGCGCAATTGAGAGAGGATTAAGATTCCCCTTCGACCCGTGTCTAATCGCCGTCCTTCAACACTACAAGATCTGCATCACCCATTTCGCTCCCGATGGGATCGGGGCGTAATGGGTTTGTATTTGGCGTGTCGAATCGCCAAGGTTGAATTCTCGGTTCGACTATTCCGTCGATACTTTGCCTTGGCGAGTTTGCGGGGCGTGGGATGGTATACATTTTGAAGCGTCCTCGGCGCCGGAGTTCGTGAGGAAGGTGATCTCGTCTCGTGGCGACTGAAACCCAACTTTTCTTTATTCGACGTAGTGCGATTGATATCGACATACATACTTGGTTCCAAAGGCGCAAAAATGGCATGATCGGCTCAAATCGGATGTTCCCGGAGTGCGCGACCATCGAGTGCGCTCATCCCGATGTTGCGACTTCGGAACCTACATTCTCTATATCCGTTTGCGACATCGAGATGGCGAGTCGGCGCTTTATCGGAACTCGATGAGGGCGTTCGAGTTTTGCGTGGCGACTTATCCGTTGTTGGCTATTTGTACTTGTATTTTCTAGATTTTTAATGCTATTTTAACGTCGACCTATCTCTCTTGTTCGCGGTGGAACACTTTGCAAGGCTAGAAGCGATTGGAAAGATGCCCGACCCTAAAAGGTAGATCCTCGCACAATCCAGGAAATGGCGGCATCAAGTCGAAGAAGCCTTCCTCCGGTACATCCGGCGGACAAAGTGCGACTCGTTCTTCTACTCTGCTCGACATCACGAGATCTTAAGGAGTCGACTGTGAGGCTAATGTGGTAGAAGTGACCGAAGATGACCGTCTCGAAAGCGCCATAAAACATCCGAGGTGAGACATGGGGTCGGGAAGGAGACACGTAACCTTGCTCACCAAAATCTCTGGCGATCCCGAGATGAGCGTAAGCGAGATGGAGGGCATGACTCAGGAGGAGCTACGACCTTATCATGAAGAGTCAGCGAGTTGTGAGTCTTCCTTCATTTCCTTGTATCTTGAGGTTTTGTCGACTTGAAGTTAACAATGTTTCCACTTTTTGGCAGCGTCGCCGCAGCGCGAAAGTGGCGTTAAATAGAATCGAGTCTCCTCGGCGACTTTAGAGGGGCGAAGGAGACAATTGCTAAGCGACATCGGATCTCGAGAAGCTGAAAGCTAAAGCCAATAAGTTGGACGATAGGCGCTGGCGGAGTCGGATACATCTAAGGCACGAGAAGACTGTACGCTAGAATCTTTGGTGGGGCGGTAAAGTCGGGCTGGATCAAACAGCCGGTGGTAATTTGCCTCTACCAAGGCTCGAGGCGATCTTCAACTCGAGGTCGATAGCTTCACGACCCGCTTGGAAGCGACTAAGAAGGATTTCTGACGTCGGCGAGTTTGATAACGACTGGCGCTCGATGGAGTCCAGGCCATGAAGGGGTTCTCGAGCGCTTTGGGCCGAAGTCAAGATGGTAGATCCACGACTTCGAGGTCAAGAGCATCGGCAAAGCCTATTTATATGACCGAGTCCATTCCCGATATGGCGATGCGAGGTCGGACCCGCGGCGTCGTTACGTGCTCGATCTGAATTCTTTCAACCAATTCGCACTCTATCATCAAGCGAGTCCCGTTGTCCGAGACCGGATACTTGAATTCGAACCTACACAAAATATTCTCCACGAAATTTTTGATGGTGCAGGCCACGATGTCGATAAGAGCTTTGGCCTCGACCCATTTAGTAAAATAATCAACCGCAACGACGGCGTATTTGAAATTCCCGGGCTCGAGGTAGAGGTCCGACTATATCGACTCCCCATTCATCGAGCGGCTATCTGGACTCGATGGCATTCATTTCGTGCTTGCGATGAGTTACCACGTCGTGTATCTGGCAGGCTACGCAACTCATTACCAATCGACTCGCATCTTTTGCATTGTGGCCAAAAATATCCTGCCGGTTGCACTTCCTTGCCAACATTCGAGCTCCATAATGATTACCCACAGACCCCACCGGTGTATCTCTTGAGCGGATAAGCCCCTCTTCTTCCGATGCACATCGCATCAAGGGGTTACAAATGATTTTCGATAAAGCACATAATCGAAAAGCGTACTGGAGGCTTGAAGTCGGATTTTCTGGCCTGAGATTTATCGGTGGGAGCATTCCATCTTTCAAGAATAGTGCTATAGGGTCCATCCGGTCGATCCTTGAACCACGGGCTGCACGTCGACCTCGTTATAACTCCGTTCCATTTAGCATCTCAACCGAACTTTCCTCTTTGATTTGAAATTCGACGCGAGCTTAGACAACGCATCGGCTCGCTTGTTCTCCTCCGAGGTACAATTCGACTAGGATTGTCTTGAATTTCGTCATTAACCCCTGAACAACCTTTAGATAGCTTTTCATTGATTCTTCCTTAGCTTAACCATACTCTCCCATACGTGATTTACCACGAGTTGAGAGTCATTGTATACGAGAAGATTCTCGACTCCCAACCGATGCTAGCTTTAAACACTGTGATTAAGGCCTCATATTCGGCCGTTGTTCGTAGCCTTGAACTCGAACCGAAGTGCATACGAAATTCTTCCCCTTCGGACTAACTAGCGAAAGAAACCGGCTCCACCCTCTTTACTCGAGGCACCATCGGCGTGGAGTGTCCTTTGCTCCTCGATGATTGTTTTCCTTGCTCTGGCCAGATCGACAACCGCTACGCTAAGAAGTCGACCGAGCTTGACCCTTGATGGTCATTAGAGGTAGAAACTCTATGTCGTATTCGCTAAAGCTCGACAACCCACTTGGTTAATCGACCCGATGTCTCGGGCTTTGCCAAAATTTGTTTTAACGGTTGGTCATTAACCACGGCAATAGGATGTGCTTGGAAGTATGGCTTCAACTTCCTCGGCGCATGAACTAAACTCGGCGCTAACTTCTCCGCGAGGAGTATATCGACCTCTGCACCATGTAGGGCTTTCTTTGACAAAATAGGTAGGATTTGTCCCTGGTCTCCTTCTCGAACTAAGGCAGCGCTTACGCTTCCTCATGATCGCTAGATAAACCAAGAGCTTTCTCCATCTCGAGGTGAGGCAAGCGTTGGCAAATCGGATAAATATTCTTTCAAATCGTCAAGCGCGCCGACACTCCCGTCCCCGTCGGACGGACTAGCTTTTTCGAATCTTGAAGAAAGGTAGAGCTCTCTGCGCCGATATCGTGAAAACGGTTGAGAGCCGCCATCCGACTTTGTCAACCTTTGCACCTCTTTGACATTCCGAGGTGTGGGCATGCTTTTGAGGGCCTCGATTTTATCTCAGGTTAGCTCGATCCCATCTCTCGATATCATGTATCCTAGAAATTTCCCGATCGAACTCGAATGTGCATTTCCTTGGGTTGAGCTTCATTTTCTTTGCCGCAATACTTGAAAACTTCTCTCACATCGACAAGAAAGCGTCCCAAGGACTTGCTCTTGATCAATAAATCATCCACATAAACCTCCATATTCCGACCTATCGCCTCTTGAAAATTTTGTTGACGGCCCGTTTATAAGTAGCCCCTGCATTCTTAAGCCCAAAGCGTCATCGTAACAAAGCAAAACATGCCAAACTCCGTGATAAAAGCGGTTTTTCCGAGTCTGTGGGTCCATAAAGATCGATAATAACCCCTGTACGCATCGAGGAACCCGAAAACCTCGAAGCCCAGTGTCGAGTCGACTAATTGGTCGATCTTTGGTAGCGGGTAAGAATCCTTGGGACATGCCTTGTTAAGATCTGTAAAGTCGACACACATTCGCCAGCTCTGATCTGGCTTCTTAACTAACACTGGGTTGGCCAACCAATCCGGATAAAATACCTTTTCACGATCCCGCAAGCGAGCAACGCCGACTTCCTTCTTCTTTGCCTCTTCTATCGGGTGCAAGATTTCTCTTCTTTTGCCGTATTGGCTTTTTTGGAATCGGCGTTAGGCGGTGCATAGCTATATCCGCCCGATAGGCAGGCATATCATCGCCTTCCACGCAAAAGCGTCTCGAAAACTCAACCAGGAGGTCGACCAAGGCTCTCGTGTCGGGTGTGGCATCCACTTCCGATCTGGACTCTTGACCTTCTTCCTCCTTCCAAACTCGAACTTCCTCGGTCGGGTCGGCGAAACCAACCGGTCTTCCTCTTCCTCAGGTATCAACTCCTCAACTAGCACTTGCCCAACTCTTTTCCTTTGATCGTAACCAAACTACAATTCGGGCTACTTCAGCGTCTCCCTTGACCTCATGGGTACCGTGCAGGTGGGAAACTTCATCTTTGTTGTGGAAAGTCGAGATAATAGCTCACGAGATCATATAAAGCCGGTCGACCTAATATCGCGTTGTACCCGAAGGCCTTAACTTCGACATAGGTCATTTCCATCGTCCGCCCCCTTTTCTCCGTCTCCGACCGTCGTTAACAAAGCGATCGACCCGGCGGGGTGGATGGCTTATACTGTGAATCCAAAAAGAGGGTAGATAACGGAATGATATCTTCATCTTTCAACCTCATGGCCCTAAGCGCTGAATAATAAAGGATATTAACGGCGCTTCCACTGTCGACACAAACTCTTTTACTCGACTGCGCTTATTACGCCTCATCACTAATCCCCTCGCTATGGATTGTGGGAACTCGGAACATCGTCCTTGGGTCCGTAACCTACTTCCGTTGTCCTTTGATCTTTTTGACTCTCTCGTCTGTCAGGCGAGTGCCGACTTGATCGAGTCGATCCGACTCATGCTCGCCACGATTGTGTTAACGTCATATCCGGCACGATTATCTCGATGAGGATCTCGGTTACGAATTTATTGACGGTCATCTCGGCGATTGTCTCTGTAGGTTGGGTCGGATGACCTTTCCCGCCGATTCGATTATCTCGGCGTGGAGACCGATCTTTCTTTCCGTTGTAGCTTTTTCTCTTGTACTCCCGGCGCCCGCCCGGCTCGTCTTTTACGACACATCAGCGACTTCATCAATCGACCCTCTTGAATACGGCGTCGATATCCTCTTCAAATCAAAGCATTTCCTCCGTGTCGTGCCCTACATCTACATGATAGTCACAATACTTGTGAGTATTTTTCCTTTTCTCCGGATCTTTAGACATCGGCTTAGGTGTCCTAGCGATGTTCTTCTTGATCATGATTGCCAATACCTCCCCCCGAGATCGGTTGAGGGGGATAAAGTCTCGGTCTTTTAAATTTCCTTTCTTTCCCAACCGATCCGATATCGGAGCTGTCAGTCGATCAAAGACGTTGGACTTGCTTTCTTCATTCCGACCCCAGGTGACCCTTGTTACGGCGGGAGTCGTTCTCGGTGAGGCCAAGTGAAATGGTGTGCGACGGCGCTTTGCCTCTTCACCTGGCAGAATCTATGGACTATGTTCACACATTCATCCATATCATTCGGCATTTTCTTGGATAGCTTATCATACGACTTCATATTCCATGAGACCTCCACAAAGGCATTAACTTGCGGCGCATCGCGGCATTATGCACTTTCATGGCTTCAAGGTTGAAACGTCTCGTGAAGTCGATAGTAGATTCCCTTTTCTGCTTGATGTTCATAAGGTGGGTAGCACTAAGATGGAACTTCTTGTTCCCAATGAAAGCGTCTCGGAATTTTTGTCCCAATTCAGAAAGCTAGAGATCGATCCGGGGCGTAGCTTGTGAAACCACTCCGAGCTCGACACTGTGAGCAACGTATCAAAAGCTTCGACACTTCATGGCGTCATTGGCGTTTCTCAACCTCATCAAAGATATGTATCGATATAGATGGTCCTCGGGTCCGTAGTACCGTCATAGGGCTCCATCTTTGGCGGCTTAAAGGATTCGGGCATCGTATATATTTCGATCTCGGGACTAAATGGCGACTCAAGCCATTCGGTGGGTTGATCTTTCCCCACAATGCGGTTGAACTCGTTTCGGATGCTATCCTCGACCTGCCGCTGAAGCTTTTCTTGCTCAGGACGTTTGCGGGTGTTAGTCACGCTGATTTCAATCGCGCCTTCCTCACACTCCTCTTCAACCCCAACAGGCCTCTTTCCCTTAGCATTATCAATCTCCTTACGACTGGGAGGTGGCGGTGTTCAACGAGGGATTGCAGATTCCTTACCTATAGCGCGCCGAGGCTACCACCTCTTCAAGGCGTCCTCATCCAAAGATGCCAAGTGATCTCGCCATGTCTTGCGGTGTGGGGAAGGCCGAGGCACAGGAGGATCATCTGAAGCTGAGTCAGATCCGGTGGGGACTTCTTGAATCTGTGAGGAACCCGCTGGATCTATATCCGTGTGCTCTTCGATCTGCATGTTCTTGCTTTGTTCGTCGGTTTCTTCCTTCTTTGGCGGCACCATTGCAATCTCTTTACCAACTCACGGTAGAAGGCCCTCCTTCAGCCGCGCCAAATAACGATGCTAAATAATGCACCACCAAGGTGAAGCGAGGCCACGTGTAATCAGGATGAGTCGTAAGAGATCGAAATGGCTAAATATGAGCGAAAGATGGTGTTTTTGGTGTATTAATTTGAGTCCAAGAATGTATCTTGGATTGCCTATGTATCTGTGTGAAAGTCCAGGAATCAAGCCTACGTAGTTCCCGGAGCTATGTATTTATAGGCACATGTCCTCCTTTACGCCCAGAACTAAGAAGCGGTGGAGTTATTGTCATAAATACCGCCCTTAAATGGGCCTTGCTTGCCCTTTCCCAAGTAACCTGTGGGATGTGGACCCGAGAGCAGCGGCTAACGTATCGAGATCGACTCGACGACGGCCGGCGTGGGCGCTCGAGTCAGACACTGGTGAATCCCCAGTTGTGGTGTGGTCTTTGAGTGCGTAGTATGTCGACCCGATGTCGATAGCTGCCGAAGAACTTGCTAGAAGGCCGAGGACCAATCAGATAATTCCACGTGGAGGTGTGTATTCTCGTATCATCAGGTTGCAAATGAGAGGAAATGATAACAACGGAAACCTGGTTTCCTTTATAATTAAGGTTGCATGCATGTCCAAAGAGTTGCTATTCCAACCTCCTGGAACTGCTAGAAGGTTAGGAATGCAACTTCTGATTTTTGTAGCCATTAGGGTATCGGTGAAGTGCTCAACTGGTGGTTGGTGACCACTGACGGATCCAGGAATTTATTTCAGTGGTGTCACCGGAGTCTAAAACTACATCTTTTATCTTTAAAAAAATTCAATGGGGTCATCAGAGTCTAAAATATCAATTTTTTTCGACAAAACAAAACTTTTTAACAACAAAACTATATAATTTTAATACTAAAAATATATATATTTTTTTCAAATTCAGTGGGGGCACGTGGATCCGCCCCCGTTGGTGACAGGACTTAATAAAAGTGGTGTCTCCTAGTCTCCTTTATTAAGTAATTTAAGTATTGCTAGTGTTTTTTTTTCCCCCTCTTTTGAAAGGAATGTATTGCTAGTTAAGTGCTCACTATCCAAGGAAAATATCTCTACATGTATTAAGAAATTAAATGGAAATTAAAGATATCTTTTGGCTTGCATTTTTTCAAGATATTCTTTTATGTGAGCGGCTACGGTCAAGTTGTTTAATTTAAAGAGATGATCCAGTTCATAATTTCAACCGTTAAAAACGTAAGTTATTAATTATATCCGTTAGATTATTTTATTTGTACATCATAACTAATGTGTACTTTAATACACCTAATCTATTTTTTAAACTGTTAAATCATCTTTAAAAATAAATTTTTTAAAAAAAACCTCAAGCATTACGTCTTTGAACGGAGGGACGATACTCATTTGCTGGAGGAAAAAAGAAAAAATAACAAGTTAACAAACGGCGATGAATCCAAGAAGTCACAATTTTTTTGGGTCGATCATGGAACAGATGGTAGGGTGGCGAATGTGGTGGATTTTGATTGAGGGAGAGGCTGTCCGGCGTGTAGTGATGTTGGCAGACAAATTTTCTATGGGGCGCAGAGGTGGCGGGCCTATGGCGGCCTTTGCGTGATTTCAGAAGAGCCGGTGCCTGGTTGGTCAGAAATGGCCATAGGAGAAGCAGAATCATGTGATAGTGGGCCGAAAGGCTCTTCAATCGGTGGAAAGGATGTGGCATTCGCAGTTTTCCAACGAGTGAGGGCCGCCGGATGTGGTGGAGATGGTGCTTTATTTCGTCCCATGGAAGAAGGGAAGAAGGAAAAGGAAATAGAATGAGAAGGAGGAAAGGGTGGCGGAAGGAGGAGGAAAGGTGGAGATGGAGGTGGTTGGATAAAGGAGATGAAGAATGTAAGCGGACTGGATCACCAGCTTATGAATCATAGCTTCTCCCCTACTTTGGGGACGTGGCGTGATCATAGCCGCCTAAAAATTGTGTGTTCTCTCTTTCCGATTGGAATGGGCAGACATGATTTCGCCACGCCCCCCAAAGCTGGGTGGAAGCCGAGATTCAAAAGCTGAGGATCCGGACTCGAATGTAAGAGAGTAGGGGAAGAATGAAGGAGATGACTAAAAAAAAACTCGATTGTTGTTTTAATATATGAGCGTAAAACGTACACCGTATCCTATGGTACATCAAATAAATTGCACGGTTATAATTATTTTAATGTTGATCCAATGGTAAATTGGATAGTCCAGTTTTTTTATACATCATATCTTATGGTACATCGGATTTCCTAGCTAGTCATGGATCTTTTTTGAATGGTAGTTATGTCGGATGGGGTATCTTTCCCCCTCCGGATGTTTTACATACTTGCACTTCGATAATGCCCAATAAAATCTTCTTTTCCACTCAAATAAAAAGTAACCTGGAGACCCACCGCCTTTGTCGGTTGATGATTTGGCTTGGTTTTATAATTATGTTTTTTTACCTGAAAAATGAAAAGTTTTATTAAAACCTGGACTAACGTCGGAAGATACAAAGACAAAGCCAGAAGAATCTCCAGAAGCCCCAAACCAGAAACTATACAAGCAAGTGAAGCAACCACCGATCTAAACCCCACCACTACATGCAAGACGGGGAACCTACAGGTCTGGTGGGAGGAAGGGGAGGCAGAGGGTCGCATCAAAATCTCAAAGCTTCATCATTCCACAAAAGACAGAACACAAGCAACCATAAGATGAAAAGTGGACGCCTGCAACATTGCACCGCCAGTGCTAAGAGTATCTCCAACAATCATCCCCCAAATTTTCCCCAACTTGGGGAAGTCTACCCCAAATATCTTATACCATCTCCAACCATTTCATCCCAAATCCTACCCCAAAAAAGAATATTCTAAGAATATTCCATATTAATTTATCTTTTCCAAGAAAAAACTCCAAATATATTTATATTATCAAATAGCAATAAATTTTAACAAACTTTGTAAATTTTTTTTTTAAAAGAGTTGTAAATTTATGTCATAATAAATAAAATGCATTAAAAATATTTTTATTAAAAACGATAATAATACACATACTGAAGATTAAAAAAAATTCTACGATAATAATACACATATTTGAACACCATTACTAATCCAGCTGCACGAGCCTATTTTGCAAGTGAACAAGCAAGGATTTTCCAGAAATATAATGAACAGCATCCCAATCAAGCTTCTAAAAACTATCCAAATCCAAATGCGTTCGGTGAACTTTTCCGGAATATAAGACCAACCGGAGATCTAAATGATTATTATTATTATTATTATTATTATTATTATTATTATTATTATTATTATTATTATTATTATTATTATTATTATTATGCATTGTTTGTGAGTTTATCGTATGTTTTATGGGATTAGTTCGGTGTGCTTGTATTACTGATAATGTCAAATAAATGTATGGTTTTTATGTTTCTAACAATGTAAGAAAATTATCGTATTTATCTAAGATTATTGGGTTGTGTTTTCACGCATTATTTTCAATTACATTACAACACACATTGTAATATTTACATTATTATAAAGATTTATTTCATAATTTCCTATAAATAAAATTAAAGAAAAAAAAACAAACAAATTGACCCAATTGAAGTCGGCTAGCAAAGGAAAAAGGTGGAAAATATGTGGGTCCAAATATTTGGGGATAATTTGGGGGAGATGGGTGATCACCCCAAATTTGGGGGAGGAAGGAGGATTTCTCCAAATTGGGGGGATTGTTGGAGCAAAAATTCCCCAATTTGGTGGTTTGGGGGGATTGTTGGAGATGCTCTAATATGGGAAACAGGGGAGAGCCGAACCGATGAGAAATGAACTTTCTAGTGAGAAAAAATTAAGAAAAATAATTTTTACCAGTCATAATTATACTTTAAATAATAGTGATATATTTATAAAATGTAATGGTGGGTTTTATAGTCTTCCGGTATACGTTTTATGCATAGTTATATATTTTTTCAGTTCCTATTTAACTGTTGTAATTTTCAAAAACAAAATATTTTTTTTATCTCTCATGGTTACATTTCCAAAGTATCTTCTCATCTACTTTTATTTATTAAGGGATAAAAGATTAAAAACAACATTACATTAACTATATTCAAGAAGGTGTTATTATGTTTTTGACAAATACAATAGTTTTTTTTTTAGGAACCAAAATATTTTATTAATCAATATCCGCCAAACAGGCGATCAAAACGTCACCCGGGGGCGAGGTGCCCCAAAGTGTCTGAGAATAAACTAACAATACATGTCGTGCCAATAGATGCGTCGGGACATTCCCCACACGCCGAATAAAAGAAAAAGAAACAGACTCAAAACCAGATAAAACCGCCAAGCAATCATGAAGTAAGCAACCCTGAGCGGTGAGATTCTCCCCTAGTCGATGAAAGCGTGCTATGCACGCCAAGCAATCACTCTCCACATCCAACCGGCGAATCCCTAAGTGCTGCGCCTCTGCCAAACCCAAAGAAATTGTTGTAAGCTCCATCTACTCCACCGGGTCACCAGGATCGAAGTGGTACGAGAAGGAATGCAAGACAAATCCTTGTGAGTCATGAAAAATTACCCCAACGCCCGCAGCTGTCTCGGTAACTGACGCATCCATATTGCACTTTACCCAACCTGGCTGCGGTTTCGACCATCGCTCCGGCAAATGTTGGCCCAGATCTTGGGACCGATAACTTTCCATTGCTGCTACATACTCAATTGATGCTGCCAAAGACCGCGCGCAGACCACAGAAATATAGACTGGCTGATCGTCAAAGGCCGCCGAACAACGGGCCTTCCAAATTCCCCACATAAGCCACACGAACATGGCTGCTTCCTGAACTCCCTGCTCAATTATTAGACGCATATAAAAACTCCGTAAATGATGCAGAGTGAAGACGCTGTAAAGCACCACCAAATGGCAACGCTTGCCGAACTCTAACAGCCAGCTCACACTCGAAGAGAACATGTCGTAGTGTTTCTAAGGTTTCCCCACATGCCAGGCAAAGACCATCACCTAAGTTCCTCCTTTGCAAGCCCTGACCGATAGCAAGACAATCATCTAAACAACGCCACAAAAAATGCTGGATACGCGGCTGGACAAGGAAATGCCAGCAACTTTTCCAGACCTGGCCCTGGGCCGCCGAGATAGAAGATCTTGCACCCGATGATGGCTGATAAAGCGATAAAGCTAAAAAATAACCAGACCATACAGTATACACTCCCCTGCGATCATAATGCCATATCCGTCGATCCGAATGCCTTTCCAGGGCCACAGTAGTTGCCAATATGGCGTCAGATTCCCATGGCCGAAATTCACGTCGCACTTTCTGCACATCCCACAACCTCGATCCAGGTATAAAAAGATTTGAAACAGTGTAGTCTGCCGGAAACTCATGCCCCGCAAATGGTATACAAAACGAAGGTTGCCGATTAATCCAAGCATCAAGAAAAATATACACTGACTCGCTATCCCCCACTCGCCACCGCAAGCCGTTGTACAGGAGGTCTCGTCCCTCAAAAATGCTACGCCACAGATAAGATGGTCTTGCTCCTAGACCGGTCCCAAGAATTGTACTATCCTCAAAGTATTTCGCATGTAACACTTGATCCGCCAAAGAGCCTGGATTCGTCAAGATGCGCCACAATTGTTTAGCCAATAAAGCCAAATTGAAGAATTCTAAGTCCCAGAACCCTAAGCCCCCAAGGTTCTTTGGTAAACAGCAAGCTTCCCAATTTTTCCAATGTATCTTGCTCTTGTTCTCCGTGTCTCCCCAGAAAAAACCTCGGATCGATTGCTCCAGCTCATGTAGGAGAGTGGTGGGAATCTTGAAACATCGCATAATGTACGTAGGGATGGCCTGTAGAGACGATTTGATAAAGACCTCCTTCCCCGCCGGTGAAAGTAATTTATCTTTCCACCCGGCCACCTTTTTCCGGATTCTGTCCCGCAGGAAAGCAAACATGGCGCTTATTCCTTCCTATCATGTAAGGCAGCCCTAAGTACTTCCCCGAACCATCCCCTAAGGGAATTTGTAAAACTTCCGATACTGACTCTCGCTCCTCCTCTAGGACCGCATTCGAAAAATAAAGACTAGACTTATGAAAATTAATTGCTTGGCCCAAAAGTGCCCCATACCTGGCTAATAGCTCCGCCAAAGTCTCCACTGCCCCATCCAAGAGTTTGAAAAAAACCATGCAATCATCCGCAAAAAGCAAATGGGAAATAGCAACCTCATCCTCCCGCGTCCAAACCAAATACCCCTCAAAGTCCCCTGATGCACATAGTCATAAGCAACGCCGTGAATCCCTCAGCACAAATAATGAAAAGGAAGGGCGACAACGGATCCCCTTGCCGAATCCCTCTACTCGGCGCTATTCTGCCACTTGGCTTCCCGTTAATCAACACTCGATAAGAAACCGTCGTCACGCACCGTCGCACCACGTCTATAAAGGATCGAGGAAACCGCATGCGCTCCATAATCCTCCAAAGGTATTTCCATTCCACACGGTCAAATGCCTTAGCCATATCTAGTTTCAGGGCCGTATGATTGTCACAGCCCCACTCTCCTGCCTGCAATGAATGAAACGCCTCAAGGGCAATAATTGCATTATCTGTAATAAGGCGACCCAACACAAAAGCACTTTGATTTTCCGAAATCACATCACCAATCACTCCTTTAAGACGATTGATCAACACATGGGAGATAAGCTTATAAACTGAATTACACAATGCGATCGGCCTAAACTCTGTCATAAGTGTAGAAGTAGCTACTTTCGGAAGCAACGAAATATATGTTTCATTTATTTTCCTAAGAGCAGCGCCATGATTCAGAACATCCAACACCACCTTAATAACATCATCCCCCACTACACTCCAAAACTTCTGCAAGAAAACTATGTGCATACCATCAGGTCCTGACGACTTTCTTCCTGGAAGTTGTTTCAGAGCAACACAAATTTTTTCTCGCGTAAACGTTGTGGCTAAATGTTGTTGCTGCCTGACGATGCTGGATTTTGTCATGTATAATTTGAGGCCAATTTAATCTAGGGATGATAGAATCAAGGATGATTTTTGGGGTGATTTTGGTGTTTTATGGGTGAGTCCAAGAATGTATCTTGGATTGCCTACGATCTCGTGTGTAATGTCCAGAATCAAGCCTTACGTAGTTCCCTGGAATGATGTATTTATAGGCACATGTCCTTCTCTCGCGCCTAAATTTGGGGCGGTTTGGTCTATTGACATAATTACCCTTAAATGGGCCTTGCCTCTTGCCCAAGTAACTCGGCCTTTGGATGGTGGGCTCAGGAGCCTGGATCAAGTCCATGGTATCGACTCGATGGACACCGACATGGGTACTCGAGATGGAACACTTGCAAGATCTCACTGGTCGCGGTGGTGATCACCGATTCGTCTCGTATTCGACCCGACGCGGATAATATACTTGGACTTTTCCACATGCCGGTGGACCAATTAGATAATTCCACGTGGAGGGTGAAATCCCGTGATCGTCATAAGTTTTTCCCCAGGACCGTCTCGAGCTCTTGAGGTCGTATGATCTGTCAAAGGTGTATCTCGGTCACTGTCATCCAATGCTCTGAATTTAAATCTGCCATGCAGACTTACTTCCTGTGGAGTCCGACATACGGCCTTTCCATGTCTGCTTTGCAAACTTTTTTATCTTAGCATTATCTCATCCCTGTGACTTATAACGTGTGGATAAGTTGACATCGACTTCGATGCCGTAGTCGTCGAAGGAATGATGAGATGTCCAACTTGGGACTCGCTCTCGGTCGAGGTCGACTTCTCGAAGAATCGATTTGCCTGGATTTTGGAGCACGGCATGCGGATCTCGAATGTTAGTCTAACAGATCTTGAGACTTTGCCTTAACGCCAAAAAGATGCTTCTTCTTAGGCTTTGCCCTTTTAACCATCGTTGTCGTTGGCTTCCATCTCAGATAAACAATTAGCCGGTCATTTGGACTTGGCTTATTCTTTCCTTGAAAAATTGTTACATTTTTCCTTCTTTTCTTTGGTCTTTGAACTAGACCATCTTGCTTTATTGCGCCTTTGGCCTTATTTGCACATCGGCCTCTCTCATGTCGATGCATATATGTCGATATCCGCCTCCAAGTATCATGAGAACCTTAGGTTTGGATCATATTTGGCGATCTTTGTGACTAGGCTTTTTGTTATAAATGCTGAAATTTTTACAAGTATTTGGTGTCAAACACTTTTGTTGCATGTCGATTCCCATTCCTTTGCTCGCTTTTTTTCTCGAGTATTCAATGTCGACTCGTTGTTGCCTCCAAAGTATAATGCAGATTCATCATCTTCGTTATACTTTCGTGAGTTCCATTTGTCGACCATATGTAACTTGTCTTCCATGCTTTAGCATTTTTTGACTTTTCTTTGTTGTTGCGTGGTAGAAGAGATGCCCTGGTTGTCTCATTTCGTTTGTCGGAATCGATGCTCTTTCTGCTTTGCCGATAGATATTTCCGCTTCACGATGTCTAGTACTTACCGCCTAATAAGACCGTAATACGTAAATGTCGCTCTCGGATCTCGGTGTCGTGGTGTTTTTTTGTCGCTCATGACTCGCGACACATGATCGCCGAGAGTTTTGGACTTGGTCCGAACTCGATGCCTTAGCCTTTTGGTTCCATGGAACTTTTAGCTTCACCGGTCGTCGATCGAAATGATCATGTTGCCCGGCCTCGATGCCCTAGTAAATTCTCTCTCTTGGGAGTCGATTACGCCGTTTGTCGACTCGGACTTCGATGCCATTGCGCTGGCCCTATTAGGACTTGTAAACGTTGGATCGTCGACATCGAAGGCATCCGACTTGCGGATCCTCGTAGACCGTTGAGTAGATCCTTTACGGAGTGGATCTCGAGATACGCCAGCACTAGTCAAAAAGTCGCAATAACCATAGGGATAGTCCCCGAAATAAGAAGGCCTCGTCCCGCCATGCTCGGCCAGAGAGTTCCAAAAAAAAATAGCTCGACCCGCCGATTCGGTAGGTGAGTTCCAAAATAAGATAGCTCGACCCGCTTGCCTCGGTAGGGTGAGTTCCAAAATAATATAGCTCCGAGGTAAGATGCCGAGTCGAACTCGGACTTATTACAGATTCACTCATCGGTGAGCTCCAAATATGACGCCTAGTTTTATTTTGCTTCAATTTTTGCAGATATGTTGCTTGTCGCTTTTTGTTGTCTATCTTTCACGATTCGATCCACAGGACTTTTGAATTATGAATTTTGAATTCGACCTTTCCTTTGAATGTTGTTTGCGTTGTTGAATATTTGCTCAGGTGTAGTCCTTTGACTTAATTCCCTTGCAAAGTCGCCTTATGGGGTGTAGTCCTTTGACTTAATTTCTGTGGCCCCTCAAAGTGTAGTATGAGTACATGACTCATGGTACACTTG
Organism: Gentiana macrophylla; assembly: GCA_026214975.1. Classification (NCBI taxonomy): domain Eukaryota; kingdom Viridiplantae; phylum Streptophyta; class Magnoliopsida; order Gentianales; family Gentianaceae; genus Gentiana; species Gentiana macrophylla. Next base: position 20,764,433 of record CM047806.1, read on the forward strand.
GATATGAGTCGACTAAAATCGCATCGCCTTTATCGGCTTGACTTGGCTATCTGGTCGGAGCTCGAATCGATCGCCTTGCCTCGTCGGGCTTTCGACATTGTCGAATTGAAAATCCCTACTCGACCGCCGCACTTCGTGGTGCTTCGAATCTGGTCGAATAGGGTATCCATCGTGGGATCTTCCAACCGCTTAGCATCGTGGCTTATTGGCGGTCGGGAGTGATATAAGCTCTGTCGGTGACTTGGCTTTTTCAACTGCTTTTATTTCTTGTGATCGTGTCGAGGTGATATAAGCCATCGCCGGTGACTTGGCTTTATTCACCATATTATTCCGACTTCATCGTGTCGAGGATTTGTAGTTGTGGTTGACTTTTGCCTCTTTTATCTTTTAATCACATGGACTTCTTTTGCTTTAAGGTTGGTGAATTTTTGCCTTAGCCATTTTGTATCGTGGTAGATTTGCAATGTGAAGGTCAGAATCATAACAAACACAAAAGCGTCTCGAGGAAAGACATGCTTAGTAGAATATTTATGAAATTGTCACATGGACTTATTACAAGACATAAAAATGTAAAAGCAGTTAATTGAGATAAGGCTTAGCTTATTTGGTGTAGTCTGTTGGTATCATGCTTAGATGGCAAAGCGGACTTACGTAAGGTCGCCGAGCCTCGAATATTATGCCGAGGCGAGCTCGGTCTTATTAAAGATGCGCCGAGAAAGCTCCAAATATGATGCCGAGGCCAAGCTCGGTCTTATAAAAGATACGCCGAGAGAGCTCCAATATGATGCCGAGGCGGCTCGGTCTTATAAAAGATACGCCGAGAGAGCTCCAAATATGATGCCGAGGCGAGCTCGGTCTTATAAAGATACCGCCGAGCCGAGCTCGGTCTTATAAAAGATACCGCCGAGCCGAGCTCCAAATATGATGCCGAGGCCGATCTCGGTCTTATAAAAGATACGCCGAGAGAGCTCCAAATATGATGCCGAGGCCGAGCTCGGTCTTACAAAGATGACGCCGAGCCGGGCTCGGTCTTATAAAGATAACGCCGAGCCGAGCTCCAAATATGATGCCGAGTCGAGCTCGGACTTATAAAAGATACGCCGAGAGAGCTCAAAATATGACGCCTGAGTCGAGCTCGGACTTATAAAAGATCACGCCGAGAGAGCTCCAAATATGATGCCGAGGCCGAGCTCGGTCTTATAAAAGATACGCTTCGAGAGAGCTCCAAATATGATGCCGAGTCGAGCTCGGACTTATAAAAGATACGCCGAGAGAGCTCCAAATATGATGCCGAGTCGAGCTCGGTCTTATAAAAGATACGCCGAGAGAGCTCCAATATGATGCCGAGTCGAGCTCGGACTTATAAAAGATACGCCGAGAGAGCTCCAATATGATGCGAGCAGAGCTCGGTCTTATAAAAGATACGCCGAGAGAGCTCCAAATATGATGCCGAGGCCGAGCTCGGTCTTATAAAAGATACGCCGAGAGAGCTCCAAATATGATGCGAGTCGAGCTCGGACTTATAAAAGATATGCTCGAGAGAGCTCCAAATATGGTGCCGAGTCGAGCTCGGACTTATAAAAGATATGCTCGAGAGAGCTCCAAATATGATGCCGAGCAGAGCTCGGTCTTATAAAAGATACGCTCGAGAGAGCTCCAAATATGATGCCGAGGCCGGGCTCGGTCTTATAAAAGATGCGCTCGAGAGAGCTCCAAATATGACGCCGAGTCGAGCTCGGACTTATAAAAGATACGCCGAGAGAGCTCCAATATGATGCCGAGCAGAGCTCGGTCTTATAAAAGATACGCCGAGAGAGCTCCAAATATGATGCCGAGGCCGAGCTCGGCCTTATAAAAGATAACGCCGAGCCGAGCTCCAAATGATGATGTCGAGGCCGTGCTCGGTCTTATAAAGATAACGCCGAGCCGAGCTCAAATATGATGCGAGTCGAGCTCGGACTTATTAAAGATTTACCCATCGGTGAGCTCCAATACGACGCCGAGTCGAGCTCGGGTTTATGGGCAAGTCGAGTCCGTAGAGCTCGAATGCCGGAGCTCGATATCTCGAGTCTTTATGGTGCAATGTGATTGTGATAAAAACATTACACATATAATAAAGACTTACAAAGTATATAAGAATTTAAAATAACATTTGTAAGAACCTGGAGAGCTAAAGAGCTCGGCTCGCTCCTTGGAGCTCGAGAACTCGCCGTGGATAGCTAGATACGGTAAGTAACTCGCAGCTTTCTCTGTGGCGCCATAGCAGTTGTCTTTCGGTGGAATCAGACCTCAAACGGATTCCGATCGGCACAAAATTTGGAGGGATCGTTCTTCCTCACTTTCCTTCGATGTGACCGTGGAATTGTTCTTTCGATGGCTCAATCTCTCTGGAATAAGCCGCCGATCCGGCTGGTACCGGCCGCCCAGAATCCTGCTGCGTTTTTGGTACTGCGATAAATTCTTTGCCACGATCGAGGGTTCAAACGAACTCCGATCAGCCTAAAATTTGGAGGGCTTGCTCGTCCCTCCTAATCCTTGGATCTGAACGGTGGAAATCTAGTTCCAACGGTTGAAACTCCGGCAATAATCCATCGATCGACTACTTTGGTCGCTGTCTGCATTTTTATACAACTGCAACTTCTTTTGCGACGATCGGGGACTCAAAACAACTCCGATCAGCCTGAAATTTGGAGGGCTTGTTCGTACCCTAATATTTGGATCTGAACGGTGGAAATCTAGTTCCAACGGTTGAAACTCCGGCAATAATCCATCGATCTGACCGCTTTGGTCGGTCTGCTGCATTTTTTATACAAAGAGCAACTTTCTTTGCGACGATCGGGGACTCAAAACAACTCCGATCAGCCTGAAATTTGGAGGGCTTGTTCGTACCCCTAATATTTGGATCTGAACGGTGGAAATCTAGTTCCAACGGTTGAAACTCCGGCAATAATCCATCGATCTGACCGCTTTCGGTCTGCTTTGCATTTTTTATACAAAGAAGAACTTTCTTTGCGACGATCGGGACTCAAAACAACTCCGATCAGCCTGAAATTTGGAGGGCTTGTTCGCACTTCTAATATTTGGATCTGAACGGTGGAAATCTAGTTCCAACGGTTGAAACTCCGGCAATAATCCATCGATCTCGACCGCTTCTGGGCTTTGCATTTTTTATACAAAGAAGAACTTCTTTGCGACGATCGGGGACTCAAAACAACTCCGATCACCTGAAATTTGGAGGGCTTGTTCGCACTTCTAATCCTTGGATCTCGAACGGTGGAAATCTAGTTCCAACGGTTGAAACTCCATAAATTCGCCGCCCGATCTCGCTGCGTTTTTGGTCTTCGCGTTTTTATCACGAACCACCACTCCTCGATCTATCACCGATAAGGCCTCCTCTAGCGCCGCCAACGACGACGCTTTGGATTTTTGTCATTGTATAATTTGGCGCCAATTTAATCTAGGGATGATAGAATCAAGGATGATTTTGGGGTGATTTTGGTGTTTTATGGTCGAGTCCAAGAATGTATCTTGGATCGCTTCACGATCTGCAGAATGCCCGCGAATCGCCTCTACGTAGTTCCTGGAATGATGATTTATAAAGCACATGTCCTTCTCTCGCCCTAAATTTGGGGCGGTTTGGTCTATCGACATAATTACCCTTAAACGGGCGCTCTCTCGCCAAGAATCTTTGGATGGTGGCGCTTGGAGCTGGATGAAGTCCATGGTATCGACTCGATGGACACCGACATGGGTACTCGAGATGGAACACTTGCAAGATCTGTTTGCTGGTGGTGATCACCGATTCGCCTCAGATTCGACCCGACGCGGATAATATACTTTGATTTTTCCACACGCCAAATTTGGACCAATTAGATAATTCCACACGTGGGTGAAAAAATCGTGATCGCCATCGCCATCATCGAGTTCCTTAAATTGCAACTCAGCCAAGTCAACAACAGTACTATTTGATGAATAAATGACCTGAAAATAGTCCACAGCTACGCATCCATGTGTGCAAGGGAAGTTATTGTGTGGTGTCTCGCATTACCTGTATGGAGACATCGCAGAAGACCATACTGCACTACGTAATTTTATTCTTTATTTAAATTGTATAGTTCTGATCGTTTCATCCGTCATTTCATATCAAATTTCCTCACCACACAATAACTTCCCTGTGCATATGCTCATATGGATAGTTAAATAGATAGAGATGAAATGATATAATAATTCTTTACTATATGCGTAATATAATATAATGACGGCAAAGGATACAGAAATCTAAGTTTTTTCGACGACGACAGAAATCTAAATCCACCAATAAATTTTTTCTTCCCAAACTCTGAAAATCCGTCTCTCTCATAAATCCTACAGTTATAAAGCTTGTATCTTTTCTCCAAACTCTGCCATTAAAATTTACCAACTCCGGAGCCCATTCAAGCCGTTAAAAATGTCGTCGGGGTTTCCCGACGGCGGTTTTCCAGGTTTCTACACCGCCGATAGAGGAATCATCAACGGAAGATCTACTACTCCGATGATGAATAACCCACAAGTGCCTAGCAATTCACCCCACCTGGGAATTTACCGGGGAACCAATTTGATCGGAAAACGATCTCACGCAGAGCTCCAACAACAACAACCATACCACCATATCCTTCAACAGCAACAACAACAAGTTCAACAGATGGCTCTTAGTAATCTTCGTAAAGTGAAGCCTCGAGTAAATTACCAGCAATCTTCCCCGATTTCACCTTTATCACCTGGAGATTTTTCTTCAATTTCCTCTGTTTCGCCTGAAATTTTGTCTCTTTCTTCCGTTACGAATTCTCCTCCGATGAATCCACGGTATGGACTGCCTAATGTTCAGCGGATAAACAACCTGCCTACTCTAATTAACAGAAATTTCACTCCTCCTGGCAATAATTTTTCATCAGTGGGTTCAATTTCCTTTCCAAGAATGGTTCAAAACCAGAAAGGGATGTTGCTTACCGATCAAGAATTGTTATTTTCCGGAAATCAACCGGACAAGAAGATGATGATGAATCGGTTACAAGAACTTGAGAAACAGCTATTGGATGACGACGAGAATGATAACGGAACTGATGCCGTTTCAACCGTTACAAATAGCGAGTGGTCGGAGACGATTCAGAATTTGAATTTAATGTCCACAAACCATAACCCCATATCTCCATCCCCAACTTCACCATCCTCTTCTTGTTCATCTACATCGGCTTCTCCGCTGATTACTTGTCCTAAGCAATCCATAGCCGAAGCAGCGACGGCGATTTCAGATGGGAAAACAGAGGTGGCTTCAGAGATTCTCAATCGTCTTATCCAAGTCTCCAACGTTAAAGGCACTTCTGAGCAGAGATTAACATCATACATGGCTTCTGCTCTGCGTTCCCGCCTGAATTACTCAGAGAATTCCAATCCGATTTCTGAGCTTAACAGCGATAAACACGCTTTATCAACACAAATGTTGTACGAGGTCTCGCCTTGTTTTAAACTCGGTTTCATGGCAGCGAATCTTGCTATTCTGGAATCAATTTCTGATCAGGCTGTGAAAAAGGTTCATGTAATTGATTTCGATATTGGTCAAGGCGGACAATACGTGCATTTGCTTCACGGACTTGCTGCTAATAAATCTCACAACAAACCCGCTTATTTGAAGATATCAGCTTTTGGTACTGATCAGTTTGTCAACGGTGAAGATAATCGGCTGAAATCAATCGGCGATGGATTGAGAGCACTATCGGAAAAAATCGGAGTTTCATTGACTTTCAATGCAATTAATTTAGAGGTTACGGATTTGAATAGGGAAAATTTGGGAATCGAAGATGACGAAGCACTGGTGGTGAATTTTGCTTTCAAGTTGTACAAATTGCCTGACGAGAGCGTTACAACGGAGAATCAACGGGACGAGCTGCTCCGGCGGGTAAAAAGTTTATCGCCGACGGTTGTGACGGTGGTGGAGCACGAGAAGAACACAAACACGGCGGCTTTCGTAACTCGTGTAAAAGAGGAATGGGAATACAACGGCGCGTTGTTTGACTCGCTAGACGCGACTCAGTCAAAGGAAAGCACAGACCGAGTCAGGATCGAGGAAGGACTGGGCCGGAAGATTTGTAACTCGGTTGCGTGCGAGGGGAGGGACCGTCAAGAAAGAACCGAAGTGTTCGGTAAGTGGCGGGCCCGGATGAGCATGGCTGGGTTCAATCTTAAACCAATGAGTTCACTCGTAGCTGACTCGCTCCTGTCCAAGTTGAACTCAGGGACACGTAGAAACCCGGGATTTAGTGTTAAAGAGGAATTTGATGGCATATGCTTCGGATGGAAGGGACGGACTGTCACCGTGGCATCTGCTTGGCGTTAATTTTACTCTCTTTTTTTTTTTTTTTTTTTTTTTTTTATATTCTATTTTCAATAGTTTTTCTCTACATGAAGACTTTATGTTTTGTTTTTTTGTTTTTTTGTTTTTTTATGGGGAGTGGTAGGTAATTAGATTTGTGTTAATTGAAATTTCATTTCTACTAATCAGTTTAAATAATTTGAAATGAATTGTTAAGTGGATAACATTTCCATTTTTCACACTCTTGGATTCGGAAATCTAATTGCAACCTTCTTTCCAATTTGACGTTATTGTTGTTTCTGTTTCTTCTATTTTGTCATTTCTTTGGAAATAAAATTTGTACATTCGATTTGAAATTTTGTCTTGGATTGGCCACCGAATCTCAGATATTTCGCGTTACTTTTGGATTATATTTTGAAGCCGTGAGTAGGTCTATGACTTAGGGCAGATTTTTTTTTTTTTTTTTTTTTAAGCAACTTTATTTTATTTTATTAAATGATGAAATAAAGAGCTACAAAGATTCGCCATATCCCTACTGCCCTAAGTTTACGTGATAGAACGACAGCATGGGCTCCTTAAACCCTATGGATGCAGAATCCAGGTGTAGAAAAATCACCACATAAGGAAAATCTTCATTTCTATGTATTCCAAAAAAACCCCTACTCCAAAAATAAATACATCAGTGGAAATCCGCATGAAATAAGTGGTGGTTCTCTGTCTTCTGTCTTTCAAAGTGGAAGTGAAAGAAGAATGCCATTCTCCCCGTCGTGTCCTCGTGTGAGCTTTCTTCGATCTTCGCATCCTCTTGGAAGTGAAATTCCGACATGACCGGTACGTAAAGTGGTCAAGCAATAGCCGAGGTGAAGGTTCGTACCAATCATATAAGGAGTGTATCAAATAGCGTAAGTAACATGAGCACAAAGAGAGACCTTAAAAGCAACAAAAACACATTGGATTGCACCCCTAACAAAGCGGTAGGGGTGCGCCCAACGGCTAACGTGGTCCTCAAAGACGAATCCAGAGATGAACGCATGCACGCTACGCGTTGATAATCTATCTGCAAGAAAACACAGGGGAGTAAAAAACCAGCAAGCAAACCTCCGTGCCACACAAGAGAAATGGAACAAAAACACTGAATTGCACCCAACCAAAGATGGAGGGTGCGTCCGCCGAGAAAACACTGTTTGAAGTTCCTTTGGAGCTACAGGATTTTGGCCACCCACCTTTGGTATACTCCATTGATCTCGCACATCGTGTGATACATGATATATATAAAAATCTAGTATTGATGACAAAGTGTAAGAGATGAACAACACGACTGGTTTGCACCCTTCACAAGTGAAGAGTGCTTCCGGGTTGTGTCGTGTAACGTAAAATGAATCGGGCCATGTAAATCATCATGAAGAGCTTCGAGGATGTGCGGAGGACCTCCTCTTGCGCATAAATATGTGATCATCCCCTCCAAAGGCTGGTAGGGCATCGGCGATCGCGTTGCACTCCTATAGATATGAGGACAAGATAGTGTAACGCTTTGAGAAGAGCACCAACTGAGTGACGTAGATACACAGGGGCCATCCTCCATCCTCTCTCCAGAAACCATGCGATGCACATAAATGGAGTCGGATTCAATCTCCAAAGGTTGATCATAAGTACGCATGCGAAGACCAAACAAAAGAGCTTTTATCTCCGCATCCAGCACCGTCCTCTGACCAAAGCAAGAATGGAACGCCATGATAAACCTGCCCTCGGAATCCCTGAGAATACCCCCACCGTAAGCTATCCCATTCCTGACACTTCCATCCACATTCAACTTTAAGTTGCCAGAACGCGGCGGCACCCACCGCAGATAAGTTAACTTCCTCCTCGGTATAGATTTGATCTTGAAAGGTTGGAAGAAAGGGTCCTCTATCGCCCCAAGAAATTTGGAAGCCGATCTCTTGCGGAATGCAAGTCGGCGAATATTCCGCTCAATAAGAATGATGGTGCGATGTATGGAGGTTGGACCTCATCATGTCTACACTTATTTCTCTCGCACCAAATGCCCCAACAAACAATAACCGAACTATAAGCCGAAGGTCAAGATGCTCGCCGTGAAATTCATCCGAAATGAAGCATAGAACAATCCCTAACGTAGAGTAAACCGCAATCCAAAGTGATTCATGAAAGTACGCCCATACTGAGCGAGCAAAGCGGCAAATCAATAAAAGTATGACGAAGGTCTTCCACATTAGGACAAGCAAAGCATTTAGACACCAACGTTATGCCCCGTCGCTGAATGTTCTGATCGGTGGGGAGAATGTTATGGAGCAGCCTCCAACAAAAGAAGGAAATCTTGAGCGGAAGTAAGCTGTTCCAGATAATCTTGAATATAACGTTGGAGGAATGAGAAGTATGAAACACGTTCCACGTAGAACGAGTAGTAAAACGACCGTCGGGGCTAAGGGTCCAAATAAGCTCATCGGCCTTCTCTCGTCTGAAAGGAATATGAGTGATCTCCTCAACGATGTGACTGGGAAGATAAGAATGCAAGAGTTGGGTATCCCACTGGTCGCCTACCCAAAAATCGCTAACCCTCCGAACCAAGTCATATGGGGGGTCCCCCAAATTCACTTCCGTCCACTTGTCTCTCCAGAAGTCTATTTTTCCTGCGTTAACCTTCCAAGAGATGAATTGTTCGGCAAGATCTCTCATTTGCCACACTCGCTATAACATAGGCGTAGGCTTTGGGTTTGTGCACATCCAATGGAGACTTATCCATTATGTACGTGTTGGAGATGGCCTTGGCCCAAATTCCTTGTTTCTCGCTGTAGCGGACCCACAAACTTGATAGCAAAAGTGTTCGCCACATCAAAAGATTACGAACACCCAACCCTCCTTCCTCGGCCGGAGCACACAATTTATCCCACGCCGCCAATGTATGTGGTTACCTCCCGGTCCATGTCCCACAAGAATTTATTAAAATGCGATGGATACGATTGAAAACATCTTTCGGGGCACCAAAGACTTGAGAATATAAATCGGCATGCACGTTAAGACATGCCTGAGAAGGATAAGTTTCCCGCCAAAAGAGAGTAGCTTGTTCCCCCAATGATGAAGCTTCCGTTGCACCTTATCAATAATGTCCTGATAGTAACAAATGCAATTCCTCCCGCGAAAAAGAGGTGCTCCCAAGTAACGAAAAGGCATGTTCTCGGGCAGAAAACCCAATATGTTACGCAACCAGCCTATTTTGGTGGTGGTTAAATTTTGCCCAATGAACATACTCTTAGTTGCATTAATACGCTGCCCTGAAACAAGCTCATAATGATGAAAAAGCTCTTTGAGTGACCTTAGCCCTTTCCTGTTACATCGAGTGAATATGATTGTGTCATCCGCAAAGGCAAGATAATGGATCCCCTTAACTTTCGATTGGAATTGCATGCCCGGGTTCTGAGACATATAATCATTTATCAGCCTCCCAAAATACTCGGCCGCTAAGACAAAAAGAGCCGGAGAAAGAGGATCCCCTTGTTTAACCCCACGGGTCGCATGGAAACGGGTAGAAGGCACGCCATTCAGAAGCACATAGAACCAGTTATCCGCAAGAGTTCTGAAAATGAGGTCCACAAAATTTTCTTGAAAACCAAACATCCGTAGCACCTTCATAATGAAACCCCAGTTCATACGGTCATAGGCCTTTTCCATATCTAATTTAAGCATAATATTGGGGTTTCGAAGTTTTTTGTTCACATTTTTGCATAGCTCCTGGGCAAGAAGGATATTATCGGAGATGCATCTGCCAGGGACGAAACCAGTCTGCTGATCGGCTATGAGCATGGGAAGAAAAGAATTCAAACGCTGCGTGATTATCTTGGTAATAATTTTGGAGAAGACCGTGCATAAGCTAATGGGCCGAAAGTCTTTCCATTTATCCGCCCCTTTCTTCTTGGCAAGCAAAATAATCGTGGACGTAGAAAAATAACGGGGGAGATGACCACCAGAGAAGAAATCCACAACCGCATTACCCAAATCTTGCTTAATAATCGGCCAACACAATTTAAAGAAGTGAGACGTGTAACCATCAGGACCGGCTGCACTATCAGAGCTCATAGACAACACCGTATTATGAATTTCTTCCAAATTAGGGGCAGCCATAAGAACCTCATTATGCTCAAGAGATATTTGTGGGAGGGAGAAATCGACCAGAGGAGTGCCCAGCCCTTCCCTATCGTCGGAGAAAAGATTCTCATAAAAGAGAGCAGAGGAAACGCGGATGTCTTCCTGGTTGTCGATCAAGCTGCCGTCTTCCGCCCTAATCCGATGAATAAAGTTTTGGTTCCTTCTCTGTTTACAAATAGCGTGAAAGTACTTTGCTGTTAGCGCCACCGGCCTCAATCCACTTCACCGACGCCGCTGAGGAACCTAGTCTCAATAGCATTACATCTCTCGTGACTCAAGGATAGCTTTATCAAGATCCTCTTTAGCCGTGTTCGTCCCCCGCTTCATAACGAATGGTCACTCATTGACCACCACCACGCCTTCTTAGTGTTATCAAAACTATTCCCAAAGACCCCACGATTCCAAATCGGTTAATTTAAAAGCCGACTTCTTGAGCTTCCCAACCGTAAGACGTAAGCCTTGGCCCTCTCTCAGCTCTCTCCTGGCTAGACTTCACAAGGGAAGGAAAGTCTCACTGGCCCAAACATTGACAAAGCGAAAGGAAGACTTACCGGAGTCGCCGAACCACACGTAGTTAAGAGAGGCGGTGATCGAATGAACCTCGGCGGTGAGAGACTATCGTAGCATCAAACTGATCCATCCACTTATCATTGAAGAAAACCCTATCCAATCTTTGCCAAATCTTACGATTATACCACGTAAATTGAGATCCCTCAAAGGGAGCTTCAGTGAGATTAGCACTTTGAATACAGTCGTTAAAGTCTTGCATGTCATTTCTTTTAGGAGGGCCGCCCCCTTTCCTTTCCTCGGCCTGACGAATAATGTTGAAGTCACCACCCAACAACCAAGGCCTGCAGTTATTCTGAGCTCGAACCTGTATCGCATGCCATAGGGACTCTCTAGCAAGCCTATTATGCTTGGCGTAGATCCCTGACACAGTAAACTTATCCCCCATTCGATCCAGTAATCGCAGCCGTGCACATCCGATCACAATCCATGATAGAGAACAATCGACTCCCACCAAAAGAACCAAATTTTCCTCGCAAACAGAATGAGAGAAATCATACCCCACTTAACATTTAACACTAGTAATGAACTTCGCAGAGCAAAGAGGCTCAATAATAACAAGAACTTTAATATTATTCTGTCTACAAATGTTCTTAATACAAGTTTGAGTGCTATCATTGCCTACACCACGCACATTCCAGAATAAAATATTGATCGGACTAAACATCGGAAGAACGTAAATGATAAGTTTGAGAGGTTACCGTATCCTGTGTTACTTGAGTGAGCTTCCCTTTTTTCTTCCCTTTTTTGTGTGTCGCAGTATTGGAAGTGACCGGTACAGTGGAGCCGGCGTCGACCTTGCCACTGCTCACAGGCTGAGCCGCTGGTGTAACGTGAGAATCAGTCCCATCTGCCATGGCTTCCTTAGTGCTAATAACAGCCGTATCAACACCAAAGTCTTGCTGCGAAGAGACAAGATTTCCGTCCTGCTTAGCCTGATTAGATTGTAGCAGCTCCGTGTTGATAGTAGAATATTTTGTTCTGCTAGACTCGACAGGTATAGCGGGGTTGAGTTGCTGAGTACCGAGCCTGTGTGTGTTGCCAGTGTCCGCATGGAGTTCATCCATTTTCTCCAACTCAATCACAACACCGTAATTTATCAATCTTTGATCTAAAGTGGTATGGAAGTCCATCAAACCGCAAAGCAATAGACGCCCAGATCAAAACCGCCGACCTCGGCCTATTATCCACCTGTCTGACTTTGTCTTCTTTCACAAGTGATTGATGGGCGTTCTCAATATATCATCATCGTTAAGCGCGCGTAACATTGAAAGAGTTGTGGTTATCGTTGTTGGGCGTGGTTCTACGGCTCAAAGCCGGAGTTGGAGTAGTGACATCCAGAGCGAGGACGGGGGGAGTATTCAGATCATTACCATTAATCAAAGGAGTTTCGTGAGCCAATAAGGTACCGCTTTGCATAGCCTCGATAAACTGTTGGGGTTGCTTTCGAGTGGGTCCGTTACCCCTTTACCATTTGAAGTTGAAGCCCTCCACCCGGGCCTGGATTTCTTTCTAGTATTTTCTCGGGAGGGGTTCTTCCTTAGACATTTTCCTCGTAATGACCAATCCGAGAACAAAAAGTACAGTAATCCGGCCAAAATTCAGCATGAACCTCTTGCCAGTGACCCTTATGAACATCTTCACCTAACCATATCCTAGTACAACGGGCTTTAGAATATCCACTTCAACAAGCACTCTAGCAAATGAAGGTCTTTCTCATATCTCAGTGGTCGTGATCGATTTGTAACGGCCGACCAATAAGACCACCAATTTTACTGACATATTTAGGGTTAAAGTAAGGCAGCGGCAAACCTGGAAATTCAAACCATATAGGAACCAACGAACAATCAGATGATTATTTGTTTTGTGACGGTTATCTATTCTATGGACATTCGTTTTTCACTCACGCGATAGTCATCGAGCAGACTTCCATCATTAGACATTAATAGGTTTGTTTCTAAATGCTTATATTGGTTTGGTTAATGAAATTGTGCCTACATGATTACTACTAACGCGGTAGTCATGAAGTAGATCTCCATCATCACATGATATTAATAAGTCTATTTCTACATGCTCACGTTGGCTTGCTTCATGACATTGGGTTGAAACCCGTCTCGTAACATCAGGGTTGAAACCTGTCCCGTAACCCACCTATCGATCCCGGCCTTATATGATTTGGGAATCCTTTTTCTCTCGACCTCGATCCGATTTTTGGGATGCCGTCAGTCGGGTGAAAATATCCCGAAAAATATAATCATAGGTTTTTCACAATATTTTCCTTTTTTGATTGGAGATTTTAAGTGAATTTGGAAAAATTATTACTTTCGCTAGGCATCAATGCTCAGCTGATTCAGAACAAATGATTTATATTAATAAAACATTAGACACCGTTTTTAAACTCTTAATCTTGATTGATCGTATGCCACATTTCACTGCGACAGCTTAAGCCGTTCGTCACGCACAAACAAAAATTTAATATTTACGGATACAATGTGATGTAGTAAACTGAGAGGTGGTTTTTTTTTTTTTTTTTTTTTTTTCGGGGAGAGGGAGGTGATAAAATAGTAAGAAATAAAAGAATTAAAATTAGAATGATGATTGAATAAATGGGCAACTCGAAGAGAAAGAATGGGGAGTTTTTTTTTTTTTTTTTAACATTTTTTTTTTGTCGATCGTTTCTTCAACTTCTATTAGGTTAAATATTTCCCTTTAAAAATAAAATAATCGATCTAAAAAAATATTTTCCCCCTCTATAATAACAAAAAAATTATAAAAATAAATATAAGATATAATAATGGGTCGGGATCGTGATCCCAATGGGTTTTGATCATATACCCGACACCTTTCCTGAACTAAATCGGGTCAATTTTGAGGATGAGATGCTAATATGAGATTTTTATCGGCCCTAGTTTTACTTTCGCAAAAGTCATTAAAGAGACCCATCATAACCATTGCATTAAAAGCGGGGAGTTGCGTGTGTAAGAAATTCTAATAACGCACGCCATTTTGCACCTAATATATCCCAAGTGGTGTGATTATCACCACACATACATTGCATTGAGGATCATTTATGTACTTCTACTACTACTAGTTGTATCTGTATATTATTACTTCTACAAATACACTGCATTGAGGTTCAAACTAGTTGTATCTGTATATTAGTTGTATTTGTATATTACTTTGATAAATACATTGCATTGAGAGTCAATTATGTACTACTAGTAGTAGTATCTGTATATTACTTGGATAAATGCAACGTCTGGAAAGTGTAACAAAAAAACTGATTATGTTATATATTTAACATTAATGCATTAGAAACTAATAATATCGACGACATTTGATTTCACCCTCCCATGGAATAGTGTGATTGGTCCAAATTGTCACCTGGAAAAGTCTATATTTATACAAAGAAGATCGGATCGACACGACACGCGCGCGCCATAGCCACCGCAGATCCTTCAAGTGTCTCGCCGGGCACCCATCTCAAGATATATCGAGTCGACACGGAGGCTTTTTGTCCAGCCTACCAGGCCCATCATCCAAGAGGTTGCTTGGGCAAGAAGACAAGGCCCATTTGGGGTATTTATGCCAATGGACTGCACCGCCCTAAATTTAGTAAGGCGAGAGGAGGACATGTACCTATAAATACATCATTCCAGGAACTACGTAAGGCTTGATTCCTGGACATAACACAGGATACGTAGGCAATCCAAGATACATTCTTGGACTCAGCCATAAAACACTCAAAAACATCACCTTTCCACCAAGTTACAACCATTCGATCCCATTACACCACCCTTAGATTACACGTGGCCCTCGTTATTCCGGTGGTGCATTATTTAGCATCGTTATTTGGCGCTAGAAGGAGGGCCTTCTACCGTGAGTTGGTAAAGATCTCGTGAATGGTTCCACCAAAGAAGAAAGAAGATGACGAACAAAGAAGAACCCGCAGGTCGAAGAACAGATGACATGGACCCAAGCAGGATTCCATCTCGATTCAAGAAGTCCCTACTGGATCTAGGCCCTTGTTGTAGATCCACCCAGCCTCGGGCCTTCCCCCCACCGCAAGATATGGCAGATCACTTAGCGTCTTTAGATGAAGACGCCCTGAAAAGGGTGGTAGCGTCGGCCTTCATAGGTAAAGGAATCTGTAATCCCCCTGAAGAGCACCTTTTGGGCCTACAGGGTCGTAAAGAAGTCGATAACGCTAGGGGGAAGAGGCCAGTCGAACCTCAAGAAGGATGTGAGGAAGGCACGATTGAAATCAGCGTGACTAACGCCCACAAGCATCATGGACAAGAAAGGCAAATGCATCAGTCGAAGAAAGTATCCAAACGAGTTCAATCGCATCGTAGTAAGGAACCGGTCGCGAATGGCTCGAATCACCATTTAGTCCCGAGATAGAGATATACACGATGCCCGAGTCGCTCAAACCACCCAAGATGGAACCCTATGACGGTACAATGCACCCAGAGGATCATCTATATCGATACATATCTTTGATGAGATTGAGAAACGCCAATGACGCCATGAAGTGTCGAGCTTTGACACGTTACTCATGTGTCGAGCCCGTGAATGGTTTCATAAGCTACGCCCGGTCGATTTCAAGCTTTTTACATTGGGATGTAAGTTTTAGACGCTTTTATCGGGAACAAGAAGTTCCACCTTAGTGCTACCCACCTTATGAACATCAAGCAGAGAAAAGGAGAAACCATTATCGATTTTATGAGGCGTTTTAATCTCGAGGCCATGAAAGTGCATAATGCCAAAGTGATGCATTGCAAGTTAATGCTTTCGTTGGAGGTTTGCGGAATATGAAATCGTATGACAAGTTGTCTAAGAAGATGCCGAATGACATGGACGAATGTGTGAACATAGTCCATAAGTTTTGCCAAGGTGAAGAGGCAGTGCGCTTGCACACCATTTCACTTGGCCTCAATTCGAGGAACGACTCTCGAAGCCAGACCAAGGGTCAGCCTAGGGGTCGGAATGAAGAAAGCAGGACCAACGTATTTGATCGACTGACAGCTCCAATATCGGATCGTCTCGGAAAGAAAGGGAATTTGAAAGATCGAGATTTTATACCCCTCAATCGGTCTCGGGGCGAGGTGTTGGCAATTATGATCAAGAAAAATATTTCCCGAACACCCAAGCCGATGTCCAAGGACCTGGAGAAAAGGAAGAACACTCATAAGTATTGCGACTATCACAGGGACGTGGGGCACGACACGGAGGAATGTTTCGATCTGAAGAGGGATATCGACGCCTGCATTCAAGAGGGTCGATTGGATGAAGTAATTGACAGGTCAGAAAAGGACGAGCCAAAAGGCCGTCGAGAGTACAAGAGGAAGACTTATAATGGAAAGAAGGATCGATCCCGCGCCGTGACAATCGAAATCGCCGAGGCAAGTCGGCCGAGCGGCATACCGAGATAATCGCCGTGATGACCATCGAAAAGATCGAATCGAGACCCCACCGTGATAATCGCTACCGGTATGACGTAAACACGATTGTTGCAGAGCATGAATCGATAGACCTCGATCGAGTCGACATTCCTCAGATAGATCAAGAGAATCGAAGAAGCTGAGATTTACTACGGAAGTGGGCTACGGGCCAAAAGATGATATTCGAGTTCCCATAGTCATAGCGAAGGATTGGTGATCGAAGCTATCATAAGTCGAGGTCGGATCAAAAGAGTTTGTGTCGATAGTGGAAGCCTGTAAATATTCTCTACTATTCGGCTTTCAAAGCTATGAAGCTAAAAGATGAAGACATTATACCGTTGTCTACTCCTTTGTTTGGATTCACAGGGCAGGCCATCCACCCTGTCGGATCGATTAATTTGTTGACAACAAATTGGAGACGGAGAGAAAGGGCGGACAATGGAAATGACTTATGTCGTAGTAAAGGCCCTTCAGTGGTACAACGCGATATTAGACGACCCGACTTTATATGACCTCAGAGCCATCATCTCGACATTCCACAACAAAGATGAAGTTCCCACCTGGCACGGTACCCATGAAGTCAAAGAGACGCCGAGGTAGCCAGGAATTGTAGTCCGTTACGATTAAAGGAAAGGAGTTGGGACAGTCTTTGGTTGAGGAATTGATACCGAGGAAGAGGAAGATCGGAGCTGGGTCTCCGCCGACCCGACGGAGGAAGTTCGAGTGTGGAAAGAGGAAGAAGGCCAAGGAGTGCAGATCGGGAAGTGGATTCCACACCCGACATGAAAGCCCTGGTCGACCTCCTACCGAATATCGAGACGCGTTTTGCATGGAAAGCAGATGACATGCCTGGCCTATCGGCGCAGACATAGCAAAGACATCGACTCAACGCCGATCCCAAAAAGAGGCCGATACGACAAAAAAGAGAAACCTCGCCCCGATAGGAAGGAGGTCAGAAAGAAAGAAGTTGACAAGTTGTTAATTGTCGGGATCGTGAAAGAAGTATTTTATCCGGATTGGTTAGCCAATCCAAGTGTTGGTTAAAAGCCGATCGACTGGCGAATGTGCGCCGATTTCACCGATCTTAACAAAGCATGCCCCAAGGATTCTTACCGCTACCAAAGATCGACCAGCTTAGTCGACTCGACACTAGGTTTTCGAGATTTTCGGGTTTCTCGACGCGCATGATGGATATTATCGATCTTTATGGACCCCCGTAACTCGTAAAACCGCTTTTATCACGAGTTTGGCACATTTTGCTTCGTGACGATGCCGCTTGGGCTTAAGAATGCAGGAGCAACCTACCGGCCGGGCGGTCAACAAAATTTTCAAAAGGCGCGATAGGTCGGAACATGGAAGTTTACGTAGATGATTTATTGATCAAGAGCAGTCCATGGGACGCTTTCTTATCGATGTCGAGAGGTCTTCGAGGTGCCGCGGTCGCGAACATGAAGCTAAACCAAGAAATGCACGCTCGAGTACGATCGGGAAAGTTTCTGTGGTATATGATATCGAGAGACGGGATTAGAGCTAATCCTGGATAAGATCGAAGCCCTGGGAGCATGCCTACGCCTCGTAACGTAAAAGAAGTGCAACGCTTGACAGTCGAATAGCGGCGCCAATCGCTTTTTTGTCGATATCGGCTCAAAGGGCCCTACCATTCTTCATGATATCAAGAAAGCGAGTCCTTTCAGATGGGACGAAGTGCCAAAAGGCATTCGATGATCCGGGCGAGTACTATCTCGATTTACCAACATTGTCTTCACTCGAGAAGGAGAGAAACTCCTGGTTTATCTAGCAACTGTGAAGAGGCAAGAAGTGCCGATTAGTTCGAGATGGAGACCGAGACAAACCCCAAGATATTTCAGAAGTAAGCAAGGCATTGCATGGGCCAGAGACCGATACACGCCGGTGAAAAATTGGCATTAAGTCTAGTTCATGCATCGAGGAAATTGAAACCCTATTTTCAAGCACACCCCATCGTGGTCACCAACCACTCTGCGGGCGATTTTGGCAAAGCCCGAGACATCGGGTCGATTGGCCAAGTGGGTTGTCGAAAGAATGAATACGATATCAATTTCGCCTCGAACAGCCCATTAAGGGCCAAGCTCTAGCGGACTTCATAGCAGAAGGTTTGTCGATTCAGCTGGAACAAGATAAGCAGTCATCAGATGAGCAGTGGACCATCTGATAACGGAAAAATTCACAGTTATTTTTTATAACAATTTACCCCGTTTCTAATATCATTTTGAGCATTTTTATATCATTTTAAGTCATTAATTTCTTAGTTTCATAAAAATGTATAAGTCGTGACTATTTTATAAAATATCGTATTTTTATCATGTTTTTACTAGTTTTTGTACCGGTTTAGTAACCGGAGTGTCGTGTCGGATTTACGTTTGGTATTTTGGTGGTTCATTGCAGGATTATACATTGACCAAGATTCCACGTAACGACATGTTTTGAGTCTAAAAGATGTGTTTAGAGGATTAGAAGAAGATGCCACAAGCTTACGAGTTCAAATGGATCAAATTATCTTACATACTTAAAACCAAAACCTGTTTCGACAGAGATTTGACCCAGCTTAGAGGCATTTTCAGGGGATGACTTCTTAATGAAAGTTGTAGATCTTCACATAAGCTTTCCAACGCACTTTGAATCACGTCAATTGGAGTTCTACAACTCAAGTTATGGTCAATTGACTAATCAATTCGGATTAGTAGAAATCCCGAAATATCTTCGTAATACGAATGGCTCATCAAAACGATATTTTCTGAAGAAGTTTCCTTCATAAAAGTGGTATATCTTCAAGAAAGCTTTCCAATGGATTTTGAATCAAGTCAATCGGACTTTTACAACTCAAATGGTAGTTGACGATGCCGGATTTTGTCATGTATAATTTGAGGCCAATTTAATCTAGGGATGATAGAATCAAAGATGATTTTGGGGGTGATTTTAGGGTTCTATGGCTGAGTCCAAGAATGTATCTTGGATTGCCTACGATCTCTGTGTATTGTCCAGAATCAAGCCTTACGTAGTTCCCTGGAATGATGTATTTATAAGCACATGCCCTTCTTCCGCCTCTAATCCCTGTGGCGGTTTGGTCTATTGACATAATTGCCCTTTAATGGGCCTTGCCCTTGCCCAAGCAACCCTCTAGATTATTGGGCCACGGGAACCTGGTCGAGCTCGATATCGACTCGTATGACACCGACATGGGTGCTCGAGTTGACACACTTGCAAGATCCGCTAATGGCGGTGGTGATCACCGATTCGCCTCGTATTCGACCCGACGTGGATAATATACTTGGACTTTTCCACATGCCACCTGGACCAATTAGATAATTCCACGTGGAGGGTGAAATCCCGTGATCGTCATAAGCCCCCAGGATCCGCCTGAGCTCTTGAGGTCGTCCGTCCGACCAAAAGTGTATCTCGCCCCGCATGTCATCCAATGCTCAATTTAAATCGCCTGCAGACTTACTTCCCGTGGAGTCCGACATACGGCCTTTCCATGTGCGGGCTGGCAAACTTTTTTATCTTAGCATTATCTCGTCCCTTGGACTTATAACGTGTGGCTGTTGACATCGACTTCGATGCCGCAATTGCCGAAGGAATGATGAGATGTCCAACTTGGGACTGCCTCTCGTCGAGGTCGACTTCTCTCAAGAATCGATTTGCTGGATTTTGAGCACGGCATGCGGATCTCGAATGTTAGTCTAATGATCTTGAGACTTTGCCTTAACACCAAAAAAGATGCTTCTTCTTAGGCTTTGCCTTTTTAACCATCGTTGTCGTTATTTCCATCTCAGATAAACAATTAGCCGGTCATTTGACTTGGCTTATTCTTTCCTTGAAAAATTGTTACAATTTTCCTTCTTTTCTTTGGTCTTTGAAGTAGACCATCTTGCTTTATCATGCCTTTGGCCTTATTTGCACATCGCCTCTCTCATGTCGATGCATATATGTCGATATCTCGCCTCCAAGTATCATGAGAACCTTAGGTTTGGATCATATTTGGCCGATCTTTGTGACTAGGCTTTTTGTTATAAATGCTGAAATTTTCACAAGTATTTGGTGTCAAACACTTTTGTTGCATGTCGATTCCCATTCCTTTGCTCGCTTTTTCTCGAGTATTCAATGTCGACTCGTTGTTGCCTCCAAAGTATAATGCATTCATCATCTTCGTTATACTTTCAAGAGTTCCATTTGTCGACCATATGTAACTTGTCTTCCATGCTTTAGCATTTTTTGGACTTTTCTTTGTTGTTGCGTGGTAGAAGAGATGCCCTGGTTGTCTCATTTCGTTTGTCGGAATCGATGCTCTTTCGGCCGCCGATAGATATTTCCGCCTACGATGTCCTAGTACTTACCGCCTAATAAGACCGGTAATACGTAAATGTCGCCTGGATCTCGGTGTCGTGGTGTTTCTTTGTCGCTCATGACTCATGACACATGATCGCCGAGAGTTTTGGACTTGGTCCGAACTCGATGCCTTAGCCTTTTGGTTCCATGGAACTTTTAGCTTCACCGGTCGCCGATCGAAATGATCATGTTGCCCACTCGATGCCCTAGTAAATTCTCTCTCTCGGGAGTCGACACGCCGTCGACTCGCACTTCGATGCCATTGCGTTTTCGCCCTATTAGGACTTGTAAACGCGGATCGTCGACATGAAGGCATCCGACTTGCGGATCCTCGTAGATCGTTGAGTAGATCCGCTGCGGAGTGGATCCTTGAGATACGCCAGCACTAGTCAAAAAGTCGCAATAACCATGTGAATAGTTCCCGAAATAAGAAGGCTCGCCCCGCCATGCTCGGCCAGAGAGTTCCAAAAAAATAGCTCGACCCGCCGATTCGGTAGGTGAGTTCCAAAATAATATAGCTCTGAGGTAAGATGCCGAGTCGAACTCGGACTTATTACATGATTCACTCATCGGTGAGCTCCAAATATGACGCCTAGTTTTATTTTGCTTCAATTTTTGCAGTATGTTGCTTGTCGCTTTTTTTTTGTCTGCTTTTCACGATTCGATCCCAGGACTTTTGAATTTTGAATTTTGAATACTGACATTTCCTTTGAATGTTGTTTGTGTTGTTGAATATTTGCTCAGGGTGTAGTCCTTTGACTTAATTCCTTGCAAAAGCTGTCTTAATCAGGTGTAGTCCTTGGACTTAATTCCCCAAAGTGTAGTATGAGTACATGACTCATGGTACACTTGGATATGAGTCGACCTAACCTAGCATCGCATCGCCTTATCGGCTTGACTTGGCTATCTGGTCGGAGCTCGAGTCGATCGTCTTGCCTCGTCGGGCTTTCGACATGGTCGAATTGAAAAATCCCTACTGACCGCCGCACTTCGTGGTGCTTTCGAACCCGGTCGAATAGGGTATCCATCGTGGGATCTTCCAACCGCTTAGCATCGTGGGCTTCTTGGCGTGTCGGGAGTGATATAAGCTCCGCGGTGACTTGGCTTTTTCACTGCTTTATTTCTATCAGATCGTGTCGAGGTGATATAAGCACCGTCGGTGACTTGGCTTTATTCACTATATTATTCTCGACTTCGTCGTGTCGAGGATTTGTAGTTGTGGTTGACTTTTGCCTCTTTTATCTTTTAATCACATGGACTTCTTTTGCTTTAAGGTGGTCGAATTTTTTGCCTTTGCCATTTTGTATCATGGTAGATTTGCAATGTGAAGGTCAGAATCATAACAAACACAAAAGCGTCTCGAGGAAAGACATGCTTAGTAGAATATTTATGAAATTGTCACATGGACTTATTACAAGACATAAAAATGTAAAAAGAAGTTAATTGAGATAAGGCTTAGCTTATTTGGTGTAGTCTGTTGGTATCATGCTTAGATGGCAAAGCGGATTCTACGTAAGGTCGCCCTTCGAGCTCCGAATATTATGCCGAGGCGAGCTCGGTCTTATTAAAGATGCGCCGAGAAAGCTCCAAATATGATGCCGAGGCCAAGCTCGGTCTTATAAAGATGACGCCGAGCCGAGCTCGGTCTTATAAAAGATACGCCGAAAAAGCTCCAAATATGATGCCGAGGCGAAGCTCGGTCTTATAAAAGATATGCTCGAGAGAGCTCCAAATATGATGCCGAGGCGAGCTCGGTCTTATAAAGATACCGCCGAGCCGAGCTCGGTCTTATAAAGATACCGCCGAGCCGAGCTCCAAATATGATGCCGAGGCCGATCTCGGTCTTATAAAAGATACGCCTCGAGAGAGCTCCAAATATGATGCCGAGGCCGAGCTCGGTCTTACAAAGATGACGCCGAGCCGGGCTCGGTCTTATAAAGATAACGCCGAGCCGAGCTCCAAATATGATGCCGAGGCCGAGCTCGGTCTTATAAAAGATATGCTCGAGAGAGCTCCAAATATGATGCCGAGGCCGAGCTCGGTCTTATAAAAGATATGCTCGAGAGAGCTCCAATATGATGCCGAGGCCAAGCTCGGTCTTATAAAGATGACGCCGAGCCGAGCTCGGTCTTATAAAAGATACGCCGAGAGAGCTCCAATATGATGCCGAGGCTAAGCTCGGTCTTATAAAAGATATGCTCGAGAGAGCTCCAATATGATGCCGAGGCCAAGCTCGGTCTTATAAAGATGACGCCGAGCCGAGCCTCGGTCTTATAAAAGATACGCCGAGAGAGCTCCAATATGATGCCGAGGCTAAGCTCGGTCTTATAAAAGATATGCTCGAAAGAGCTCAAATATGATGCCGAGGCCGAGCTCGGTCTTATAAAAGATATGCTCGAGAGAGCTCCAAATATGATGCCGAGGCCGAGCTCGGTCTTATAAAAGATATGCTCGAGAGAGCTCCAAATATGATGCCGAGGCCGAGCTCGGTCTTATAAAAGATATGCTCGAGAGAGCTCCAAATATGATGCCGAGGCCGAGCTCGGTCTTACAAAAGATGACGCCGAGCCGGGCTCGGTCTTATAAAAGATAACGCCGAGCCGAGCTCCAAATATGATGCCGAGGCCGAGCTCGGTCTTATAAAAGATATGCTCGAGAGAGCTCCAAATATGATGCCGAGGCCGAGCTCGGTCTTATAAAAGATATGCTCGAGAGAGCTCCAATATGATGCCGAGCCGAGCTCGGTCTTATAAAAGATATGCCGAGAGAGCTCCAATATGATGCCGAGGCCAAGCTCGGTCTTATAAAGATGACGCGAGCCGAGCTCGGTCTTATAAAAGATACGCCGAGAGAGCTCCAATATGATGCCGAGGCTAAGCTCGGTCTTATAAAAGATATGCTCGAGAGAGCTCCAATATGATGCCGAGGCCAAGCTCGGTCTTATAAAAGATGACGCCGAGCCGAGCTCGGTCTTATAAAAGATACGCTCGAGAGAGCTCCAAATATGATGCCGAGGCGAAGCTCGGTCTTATAAAAGATATGCTCGAGAGAGCTCCAAATATGATGCCGAGGCCAAGCTCGGTCTTATAAAAGATATGCTCGAGAGAGCTCCAAATATGATGCCGAGGCCGAGCTCGGTCTTATAAAAGATATGCTCGAGAGAGCTCCAAATATGATGCCGAGGCCGAGCTCGGTCTTATAAAAGATATGCTCGAGAGAGCTCCAAATATGATGCCGAGGCCAAGCTCGGTCTTATAAAAGATGACGCCGAGCCGAGCTCGGTCTTATAAAAGATACGCTCGAGAGAGCTCCAAATATGATGCCGAGGCGAAGCTCGGTCTTATAAGAGATATGCTAGAGAGAGCTCCAAATATGATGCCGAGGCCAAGCTCGGTCTTATAAAAGATGACGCCGAGCCGAGCTCGGTCTTATAAAAGCTACGCTCGAGAGAGCTCCAAATATGATGCCGAGGCGAAGCTCGGTCTTATAAAAGATATGCTCGAGAGAGCTCCAAATATGATGTCGAGGCCGAGCTCGGTCTTATAAAAGATATGCTCGAGAGAGCTCCAAATATGATGCCGAGGCCGAGCTCGGTCTTATAAAAGATATGCTCGAGAGAGCTCCAAATATGATGCCGAGGCCGAGCTCGGTCTTATAAAAGATATGCTCGAGAGAGCTCCAAATATGATGCCGAGGCCGAGCTCGGTCTTATAAAAGATATGCTCGAGAGAGCTCCAAATATGATGCCGAGGCCGAGCTCGGACTTATTAAAGGTTTTCCCATCGGTGAGCTCCAAATACGACTCCGAGTCGAGCTCGGGTTTTGGGCAAGGCGAGTCCGTAGAGCTCGAATGCCGGTGCTCGATATCTCGAGTCTTTGTGGTGCAATGTGATTGTGATAAAAAACATTACACATATAATAAAGACTTACCAAGTATATAAGAATTTAAAATAACAATTGTAAGAACCTGGAGAGCTTAAGAGCTCGGCTCGCTCTTTGGAGCTCGAGAACTCGCTTCGTGGATAGCTAGATACGGTAGATAACTCGCAGCTTTTCCTGGGGCGCCACAGCAGTGTGTCTTCCGGTGGCAATCAGACCTCAAACGGATTCCGATCGGCACGAAATATGGAGGGATCGTTCTTCCTTCACTTTCCTTCGATGTGACCGTGGAAATTTTCTTTCGATGGCTCAATCTCCGGAATAAGCCGCGATCTGGTAGCTGCTGTCCAGAATCCTGCTGCGTTTCGTGCCTGGCAGTAACTTCCTTTCCACGATCGAGAAATCAAACGAACTCTGATCGGCCTAAAATTTTGAGGGCTTGTTCGGTCCTCATAATTCTTGAATCTGAACGGTGGAAATCTTGTTCCAACGGTTCAATTGTCGGGAATATTCAGCCGACTTGTCTGCTCCCAATTAGGGTTCTGCTGCGTTTTTTATGCAGCCGCAACTTCTTTGAGACAATCGGACACTCAAAACAACTCCGATCGGTATGAAATTTGGAGGTCTTGTTCGTTCCTCCTAATCCTTGATCTGAACGGTGGAAATCTTATTCCACCGGTTGAAACTCCAGAAATAATCCATCTATCCGACCGCTTTTTGGGCTGCTGCATTTTTGATACAAAGAAGAACTTCTGGCGACGGCCGGGCATGTAACCGACTCCGATCGCACGAAATTTTGAGGGTTTGTTCGTCCCTCGATATTATTCACTCTGAGCGGTGGGATTTTCATTCCAACGGTTCAAACTCCATAAATCAGCCGCCGATCTCGCTGCATTTTTGGTGTCGCGTTTTTGTCGTTATAAAGAAGAACTTTCCGCGACGATCGGCTATCTAAACGGACTCGATCGTCATTTAAATAAGGAGGGAATCTGAACGGTGGAAATCTTGTTTCAACGGTTCAATTTCCGCAATCAACCTCGGATCTCGATTGCGCTTTTGGCATTAAATTGATCATTTAACCACCACTCCTTGATCCATCACCGATAAGGCCCTCCTTCTAGCGCCAATGACGATGCCGGATTTTGTCATGTATAATTTGAGGCCAATTTAATCTAGGGATGATAGAATCAAAGATGATTTTGGGGTGATTTTAGGGTTCTATGGCCGAGTCCAAGAATGTATCTTGGATTGCCTACGATATCTGGTGGTATTGTCCAGAATCAAGCCTTACGTAGTTCCCGGAATGATGTATTTATAGCACATGCCCTTCTTCCGCCTCTAATCCTAGGGCGGTTTGGTCTATTGACATAATTGCCCTTTAATGGGCCTTGCTCCTGCCCAAGCAACCCTCTAGATTATTGGGCCCGGGAACCTGGTCGGAGCTCGATATCGACTGTATGACACCGACACGGGTGCTCGAGTTGACACACTTGCAAGATCCAAGCAAGCGGCGGTGGTGATCACCGATTCGCCTCGATTCAACCCGATGTGGATAATATACTTGGACTTTTCCACATGCCAATTGGACCAATTAGATAATTCCACGTGGAGGGTGAAACTCGTGATCGCCAGAGTCAAGTGGCTAATTGATTCAATTTCGTAAAATGTCTAAAAACGCTCGAGGAACACGAGGTACTCAAGAAGACGTCAAGAAAGAGTCCTTCATGAAAGTTGTAGAGTTTCGAGACCGTAATTTTGGCATTTCGCTTGCAATTTTTGGAGATCTACAACTCTTTAGAAGTTTTATTCCAAAATATATAATTTTTATCCGAAAAATATAAATTAGGGGGGATGAATGTCATCATTACGACCGGCCTAGACCGGCCCCTACCCGGCCTAGACCGGCTCCTGGACTTTGCTATATAAGGACGCATTCAGAAGCAGATCGGGAGAATATATACTCATATATATATATATATATACTGCGTGTATATATATAGATCTAACTCCCTCGTTTTTTTTTCTTTAGTTTTAGTAACGGCATTATGCCGGGAATAATTTAGTAGTAGTAGTATCGTTGTAATGCTCGAAATTATCGTAAGTTCGGTGTTCTTTCAAGTCGTTGTAATGTCCGGAAGACTACGATCTCGGAATCAATAAATAGAATCGGGTAATTTTATAAAATTATTACTTTCTTGTTTTGTTTTGTTTTTTTAGTATATTGATATATATATATATATATATATTATATTATATATATATATATATATATATATATATATATATATATATATATATATATATATATTCTATATATATTTCCTTTGTTTTGTATTTTGTTTCTTTTATGTTATTTATGTTATATTAGCTATTTATATGTATAGAAATATAGTATAATATATATATATATTGTATCATATATATATATATGTACCTAGTATATATATATGTACTACTATATATATATATATATATATATATATATATATATATATATATATATATATATATATATATATATATATATATATATATATATAATCTATATTTTTTTCTTCTTGTTTGTTTTGTTTTTTTATTTCTTTTAAGTTATTCCTTTTATAATTAGTTTTATATATATATATATATATATATATATATATATATATATATATATATATATATATATATATATATATATATATATATATATATATATATGTTTACATACTTATATTTTTATTAGTATTTCTATATAGATATTTATATGTACTTATTTATATGTACTTATTTACTGTTTTTCATATAATGTTGAATACGCTTTTACTTACCGTCGTTAGTATAATTTCCGTTAATTATTCCGTTATTATCGCCAAAATGAATAGCTAAACGTACGTATAGTCGAATTATGTAAAAACGAGTAAAAACGCCCTAAGGGGGATTAAACGGGAGTTGTGTAGCGCGTAAAATAATGTTTTAATGAGTAATCCACGCCCTAAAAACTTAATCAACGCCTTTGAATTAAACCGATCATTTAGTTCATCGTCACACACATCAAACCTATAAATGTATTTTTGCGGTGAGATGTGGGAAAAGTGGGTTTTGGGATCGCTATGAGATTCGCCTAGTTGTTAGGACCGCTTTCCAATACAGAGGTTTGTCATCGTTGTTCGAGCTTAACTCTAAGAGCGTATTCATGTTGGGTTAATCGGTTTTCAAAAAGGAAAATTAATTAACTTCACATAGGGTGTCGAGTGAGAGTTGTTCAGATCTTAACACCGTAATTAGGAGTTGGCACCCGTGGATGTCGTTAAAATTACTATGGAAAGGAAGGTTGGTTAATACACGCCCTTGTCAAGTCTTCCCAGGGGTAAAAATAACTCGTTGGATCATAATTCGCTATACCTTTTAATAACTGTAACTACAACCGTTAGCTAATTTTTTTACTGCACTAGTGTAATATCTCTCCACCGCAATCTTGACCTAAACCAAGTTCTACGTCGACTTTGGTACTTAAACGTTGTTCCTCGTGGATTCGACTTGCTATCACTATACTATCGTTGACTCGATACTGGCCGGTTAAAGTTAGCGATTAGTTATTTTGCTATCACCATCCATGTCGATGGTGCCTCGAGTAGAGAAGCGAGTCGGGCTGGTTTGTTGTTGGTCACCCTAAGCGGAGAAGAGTTTTTTATGCTATGCGGTTCGAATTCAAAGCTACAAACAACGGCCGAGTATGAAGCGATGATCACCGGTTTAAAGTCGGCATTAAAGTTGGGGGTCGAGAACCTCCTGGTATATAGTGACTTCACCGCCGTGAATCACATACGAGGCGATTATGAGGCCAAGGAAGAATCAATGAAAAGTTATCTAAAAGTTGTACAGGATTAACGTCGAAATTCAAAACAGTTCAGATTGAAGGTGTGCCTCGGAGCGAAACAAACGAGCCGATGCTTTGTCTAAGCTCGCACAAATTTTAAATCTAAGAGGAAAGTTTCGTTGAGATGTTAGCAGAACGAAGCTACAACGAGGTCGACGCGGCAGCAAGTGGTTCAAGGATCAACATGGATGGATCCGATAGCATTATTTTTAAAAGATAGAGTTCTCCCATCCGATAAGTCTCAGCCGTAAAATTAGACCGCAAGCCTCGAGGTATGCCCTATTCGACTATGTGCTCTATCGAAAATCGCTTGTAACACCTTGGTTGCGATAAAAGGCGTCGGAAGATGAAGCGGATGTATCTACTCAAGAAATACATCGAGGAATTTGTGGTAATCATTGCGGAGCTCGAATGTTGGCAAGAAAATGCAACCGGCAGATATTTTTGGCCCTCTATGCGAAGGATGCAAGTCGGTTGGTGATGAGATGCGCAGGCCTGTCAAGTACATGACGTGGTGACTCACCAAAGAAGCACAAGAATGAGCGCCATCGAAGTCGGGTGTGGCCGTTCGATGAATTGGGGATCGATATAGTCGGACCTCTCGCCTTGAGCCCGGGAAATTTCAAATACGTGGTCGCTGTAGCTTGATTATTTTACTAAATGGGTCAAGCCAAAGCTCTTTATCGACATCGTGGCTCGCACCATCAAAAATTTCTTTGGGAGAATGTTTTGTGCAAGTTTGGGATCCCAAAGTATCTCGATCTCGACAACGGAACTCGGCTTTAGATGACCGAGTGCAAGATTGGCTCAGAGAATTCAAGATCGAACATAGAACGACATCCGTGGCTCGACCTCACCCAATGGACATGTGTCGAACAAACGAATAGACAAATCAAGTTTGGGTTAGAAGCGTCGACAAGATGAAGGTCGAGATTGGGTGGCTCGGTTGCTCAAAGATTCTATGGTCGATCGAACCGCACCCAATTCAGCTACCCAAGAGACTCCATTTGCCATGGCATATGGATGCGGCGTTGATACCGCGGAGATCGGGCTAAGCGCCACCTCGGTTTTAGCTTACAATGTCGAAACCAACGTCGCGGGTCCGATGGAAGAAAAAGATAACGCCAAGAAGAGAGAGAGAGGGCGGCGATCGAATGACCAGCATTATAAAAGGAAGATTTCACAAGATTACAACGCAAGGTGAAATACAAATACTTCCAAAGCAGGAGACCCTCGTGTTGAGGAAAAACGGTTGCAAGAAGGTGACCCAATAGGCAAGCTCGAGCCGAATTGGGAAGGTCCGTATAAAGTCTTAAAGGTGCATCCAAAAGTGGTCGATCGCTTGGGAGATCGGACGGCAAAGACAAAGGTTGCCTCGGACATGGCACGCCACCAATCTCAGGAAATACTACGTTTAAGCTATTTATTCAATTTATGACATTTGCAATTTCAAATTTTTGAGTTATTTGTAATAGGTCGATGTGACGTTGGATTTCAATGCCTTTTATTCACGCAACTTTCTTTTCTACATTGTACTTAATACACACGCCATGCACAAAAGAAAAGTAAGTGGAACAAAAGAAACCAAAAATCGACTCCAACAAAAGACATCGACACGACCAAATCAAAGCAGTACGGTGAGTAAAGCCAAGTCACTGACAATGCTTACACCACCTCCGAGCTTCTCTCCATCGACTTGATGGAGTTATAGCAAAATAGTGAAAAAAGCCAAGTCACTGACAGCGCTTATATCACCCCCGACATGCCCATAAGCCACGATGCGAGGTGGTCGGAAGATCCCACGACGGATGCCTAACCCGACCAGATCGAAAGCACCATGATGTGCGATAGTCGAGTAAGGGTTTCTTAATTCGATATCCAATAAGCCTGACGAGGCGGGAAAGTCGAATCGAGCTCCGACCAAATAGCCAAGTCAAGCCAATAAGGCCATACAATGCTAGGTCGACTCATATTCAAGTGTGCTACGAGTTGTGTACTCATACTACACTTCGAGGGGCCAACATGGGAATTAAGTCAATTAGACTACACCCCATAAGGCAGTGTTTGCAAAGGGATTAAGTCCAGAAGACTACACCCTGAACAAATGATCAATAAAAAACAAGACATTCAAATGCAAAACCATGATTCGAATTGAAAAAGACATTCAAATGAAAAGTTTACAAGATCGGATCGAGAAAATGCAAGTTCGTGCAAGTAAAAATGTCAAAGTTATTACAATCAAATCAAATCAAATTGTTTTAAAAGACAACAAGGGAAGAGCATCAAAGCGTATATTGGTTTGAAGTCAAGCATTGGGATCGACTCGTTTCTTCCGACTCGACGTTCCCCTCACCGGCTCCTCCGGGTCGGGACCACATACTTGTCATGAGAGACACGCCACCTTTGAAATCGTGATATATCGCCATATCCGGGAATGGACTCGGGTCATACAAATAGGCTTTGTCGATGCTCTTAACCTCGGTCGTGGGGCGACCATCTTGACTTGATCCAAAGGCGCTCGAGAATCCCCCTTCATGGCCTGACTCATCAGAGCGCCAGGTCATTATCGAACTCTTCGTGACGCCAAGAAGTCCTTCTTACCGCTTCTAAAGCGGGTCGTGAAGATGTCGACCTCGAGTGAAGATCGCCTCGAGCCTTGGTGGATGCAGCCACTCGGCTCTAGTTTGGTCCAACTCCGACTTTACCGCCGCCACCAAGATCTCTCACAAATAGGTCTTTCAGGTTTCAGACAGATCCGACTCGATTTCAAGCGCCGATCATCCAGCCTTGTTGGCCTTGGCTTTCAGCTTCTCGAGATCCGAGGTCAGCTTAGCAATTGTCTCCTTCTGCTCCTCCAAAGCTGCTGCGGGAGACTCAATTCTTTTCAGAGCTACTTTAGTACCAAGTCGGGCATGCAAGGAAGAACGCCGTTAACGCCGAAAAATGCATTTAAACATCATGTAACTACAAAGGAAATAAATAGAGACTCACGACTCGATAGCCTTCGCGATAAGGTCGTAGCTCCTCCGGGTCATACCTCCATCTCTCGCCACGCTTGTCTCGGGATCGCATCGGTGGAATTTGGTGGGGCAAGGTTACGGGCCTCCTTCCCGATCCCGTGCCTCACCTCGATCCAAGTCAAGGCTTGGGACGAGGTCGGCCTCGGTCCGCTTCTACCACCCTAGCCTCGCCGGGTTGACCCCTTAAAATTTCAGACGTTGATACGGGGTAGGAGCTCGACTCGACCCTCTCTGCCTCCGAAGATGCGCACCGACATCGGCTTCTTCGATTTGATGCCGCCAATTCTTGGATTTTCTTGGGATCCGCCTTTTGGGATCGGGCATCTTACCTAATGCCTCCAACTTTGAAAAATGTTCCACCGCAAACAGAGACAAATCGGCGTTAATGCATTACAAGAAACCTAAATCAAAGATTAAAAACAAAAGTGTAACGGCTCGACAATGCTAAAGAAAAATATCCTACGTAAAAACTCGAACATCCTCATCGAGTTCCAGATAGCGCCGGGTCCAAATGTCTCGATGTCAAAGAAAAGGATACAGAGAGTGCAGATTTTGAGTCGAGACGCCGGGATGGATACTCGATAATCCCGCACCCATCGGGGACGCCCGAAAGTCGAGTCGGTCATGCCATTTCGCGCCTTTGGAACCAAGTGTGTATATCAATATCAATCAGCCCGTGTCGGATAAAGAAAAATTGGGCTTCCAATCGCTTGAGACGACGCTCACCTTTCTCACGAATTCCGATGCCAAAGGACGCTTCGGAATGTATACCACCCCACGCCCCGCAAGCTCGCCAAGCGTAGTAGATCGACGGAATAGTCGAACCGAGAACTCAACCTTGGCGATTCGACACGCCAAGATTTAAACCCATTACACTCTCGACCTTATTGGGAGCGAATCGGGTGACGCAGATCTTGTAGTGTTGGAGGACGGCGATTAGGCACGGTCGAAAGGAAACCGAAGCCCTCCTTTAATTGCGCTTCAGAATGGCGCAGAACCTGTGGGGAGGGTCGCAGCAAACCGACATCGCCATGTGATACTTTGATGTGTTCGGGAGAATAAGGAATGCCGATCGAAGGCAAATAACTTTGGCCTTTTCGGGAGAGATTCGACATGCAACCATATGGCCCTTGGGCCCTTCATCCTAGTTTGGCGTCGCCACGGGTCGTGAAGATCCAAATGGTCGAACAGACGTTTTTCCTCTCCTCCTCTTCCTCTCCTCCTCTTCCTCTTCTCCGCAAATTCTTTCACCATAAGCGGTAGGATGCTCAAACCGTTTCTTCCGCCGATTCTTCTTCAATTTCAATAAGTTCCTCTCTGTTTTGGGAGTCACTATCGCTACTAGACATGGATTTGGGGAAAAGATACAAGAAACAAAAATAAGAAGAAAATGTAAGTAAGATTAAGGCTTACTTGAGTTTTCGGCTAAGAGACTGAGATTTGCAGAAGTTTATAATGGCGAATGAGAAACGTCAAGGTCTTGGACTCCTTTTATGCGTGTAAATCTTGCAAATGGTTTGAAAGGGTGGAGTTTGAGGCGCTTATAGAATACATAACGCGAGAATCAAGCGGTAGTGGGTCGGATAAAACACTTCGCTTCCTACGCCCATTAATGCTAGTACAAGATGACGTCATCCTACGACACACCTAGGTCGGGTAGATAGGACACCAGTATTCCCGCCAAAGAAGACCACGGTCTAAAAGGTTATTCAAATTTTCGAGATCCGATATCAAGACTCGAGATGAGCTTCCTCCGATCCTGGGGCTTATGACGACACGGGATTTCACCCTCCACGTGGAATAGTGTGATTGGTCCACCACACCGAAAAGTCTATATTAAGTACAAAGAAGATCGATCGACACGATACGCGCCGCAGCCACCGCAGATCCTTCAAGTGTCTCGCCTCGGGCACCCATGTCAAGATATATCGAGTCGACACGGAGGCTTTTTGTCCACTACCCAGGCCCATCATCCAAGAGTTGCTTGGGCGGGAAGACAAGGCCCATTTAAGGGTATTTATGCCAATGGACCAGCATCGTCCTAAATTTAGGGCGGAGCAGGAGGACATGTACCTATAAATACATCATTCCAGAACTACGTAAGGCTTGATTCCGGACATAACACAGATACGAGGCAATCCAAGATACATTCTTGGACTCACCATAAAACACTCAAAAACATCACCTTTCCACCAAGTTACAACCATTCGATCCCATTACTACCACCCTAGATTACACGTGGCCTGTTATTCGGTGGTGCATTATTTAGCATCACAAATACGATATGCGGTTTCGATTCTCGATTACTCGTGTGCTAAAAAATCTGCAATCACTACTGTATATATAAATATAGATTATCATTATTATTGTTATTACTATTATTATTAGTAGTAGTAGTTGTATTAGTATTTTAGTCCCAAAGCATTTATGACAAGTGACAACAGATTTAGTAAGTTGAAAATCAAGTGGTGTATGAACGCTTGAAACAAACACAAGTATCTAATTTGAAAGAAAGTGAAACTGAAAGCAGACGGTGCTTATTATAATCCAAAAATGCGGGAAAGTACAGGTTAGTACCTGAATTAGAAAATTCTTATGTGGAGGGTATATTTTAGGTGATGTGATTGACGAAGTAATCAGAATCACATAGTTTAAATCCAGTTTTAAAACTGATACAATAATTCATCCACCTCCACTCTCCACACGAGTGAACCACCTAAGAAATTCCCTTTATTTCATGTTAGGAACATATCTACCTAATTATGTCTAGAAAAAATAACGGTCGACATTTATTGTCATTTAATACGATTGAATGGATATATGGATTATGTCCACTCTTTTATAAAGGTTGTTAGTCCTTTTATTTTGAATGGATATATTATTTCCACGTAATACATTTTTATTATGTGTGAGAGGAGGGATTGAAATGTTGAAATGTATTTCAATTGATACAAGCTTACTATTACAATTTTTTTCCGAGGAGTAATACATCCACTACTCTTTTTTATCACAACATACTACACAACACAATCAACACCATTCATTTTTTGTAGGACTCATCACAATAAAGTTAACATCATTTTAATCCATTGCCCTATGACATGTAGTGGAAAATGCACTACACAAATGTGTAAGTGCATATACCATTTCCTTTTTTTTCCCACAAATGATGAAAGTTTTATTAGCAAAAGATAAGAAATTTCCGACAAAAACTAGCCCTAGCTAGACTAAAGACCTGGCCTAATGCGGACTACAACTCAGCCTAATGCGGACCACAACTCAGCCCTTGCTGGACTACCCTACCAACACAAACCGAGACTACAACACAACAAAGTCATGTAATAGACTAGAAAGATTGTGCTGAACAGAAGAGAAAAATTCTCTAAAGGATATGACGTTTAGACACATTAATCCTCTAAATCAATCTAGGGGTCAGAGTCCATAAGGACATATTTTAAACTTAAATGGTTGAGAAGGACAGTCACTACATTTGTTACTACATTTTTATACATGTGTTACTACGTGTTTGTCTTTCTCAACCATTTTAGATTAATACATGTCCTTTAACTAATCAACCATTTGTGTTTGTCTATTACCCGACAAACACAAATTTTAAACTAAACAACTAAAAACAAACTAATACAATGTTAAAAACAAACTAAAAGAAACACTTGTAACACCCAATTTTTAAGAATGTAAAATGTTGATTGGGATAGTTCTTATGACCTAATTATTATTTAACCAATTAATTTAATTAAAAAAGATTATGGGAAATTATTTTAAGGGAAATAAATATTATTTATCCTATAAATAAACCCCTTAATTCCCTCATTTTTAACATCACGCAATTCTAAAGAAATACGATGGCGATTGACGCGTGATGAGCAAAGATGAAGGAGAAGAAAATCTTCAATCGTGCGGCTAATCCGTCAAGATTTTGGGCGGACTACGTAAGACGGAAATCATTGTCTCATCGAATGAACGTTTACACACTAACTATTTGCAATTCAAGAAGTTTTTCAATTCAATTTCTAAATCTAGAATCTTGACCGCTCTTGAGGAAAAATATGAGTTTTAATAGAATAGAGTGTTGTTTAATCATATCGCCGTTTAATTATTGTAGGATGATCGTAAGAGTTGTGGAATCGAAGTATTAAAGCTTTTGCTTTCAATTTGCTTTTGGATTCGCTTTAAAATCGCTAAAAGGTAATGGGTGTTTTAAACGGGTTTTGTGGGATTGTAATGTGTGTTAAACGTGTATGGAATTGTATAAGCATTGTATTGCAGGTTTGGTAGTGTTTTGGTACCCAAAAGGGTGCTGAAATTGGCTTAGAAAGTCAGAATTTCGAGCAGGAAATCACAGGGAATCGTGCAGGATGATAATCTGCAGATTTTGGTCGTAGAATCGATAGCGACGCTATGAGCCGCTTTGAGGATGAAATTCTGTTTATAAAGTAACGCCTACCACTTTGTTAGCGTGGCGCCACCGATTCGAGAGTTTGCAAGTTTTACTGTGTGATATGGCGGCGCGCCTAAGCACCCGTAGGTGTGGGCCTAACCCCCAAAAGTGTTGTTTCGTGCGTTATCGAATGCTAATCGATATGTTATGGTCCTATGAATATTGGCCACTAATGAAATGATTGTTTTACCCTATTTTGGTGTCTGCATGTCTTTGAGGACATTAAATGATACTTTGCGATGTCTATTTCGACTTTTGGTAGCCTTGGCTCGCCACCACACTTGTGACCTCTCATGGGAGAATGGGAACACTGGAAGGCGTTTGTTTAAGTTTTGTGGGACATTGACTTAGTAGTCAATGATCTCTTTACAATGTGCTAAGTAGTGTAATTAGAATGTCTAGTACTAGACGTCCATAGGAAGACCTTTATGTTAATAAACTAGGTGGTTAGACTTAACTCATAAATTACATATGTATGTGTCTATAACCTAAAACATGTTTATCATCGGTAAGGCACGTTTACTTTTCGAAACATGAGGACTATTATAGATCCACATGAGGCTGTGTGTCAAGGGATGCATGTAACTCCAACACGGGGACCTAAGCATGTGCCCCTAGAGAGGTGCTTACCCTATAGTGGTGCAGTCTCACCATGCGCACTTTGATCTTGATGTAACAAACCTTACTTGTGCAAGGTTGGACTACGGAGCTAGTAGAGGGTGAGTGAGCTCTACTGTTACAACATATGTGGCAGTGATTGTAGAAAGTATTCATGTTATATATATATATATATATATATATATATATATATATATATATATATATATATATATAGCAATCGACCATTTGCCTTATCCACCTTAAAAGTGTAGCCACTTGTTAGCCGACCTTGCCTCAGTCGGCAATCTTTTTCAAATCTCTGTAAACTTGCCCACTGGGAAAAATGTCATGGCCACTCCCAGTTCCTTCAAGTAAGAAACACTACCAAAGTACAACACTCGAGTAAGAAAAGCAAGCCTGCGTATTCCATGGCCTTGAAAACAGAGTCAACTAGCACCACATCAGTCATCCCGGAGATCGGCTCTTGTTCCACAGGTCGGGCTCAATAAAGTCTGCAGGACAGACAATCTGATCTTTGCATGTCCGGCTCAGCAAGCATATGTCAACTAAAAAGTACATTGAGTCCACTTAATAGAATGGCATCATAGCCCGTCCGCTTAATAACGCGAGAAGTCAGTCCGACCTGGCCCAGCTCGCCGTGCTTTTAAATGAGAAGTCAGCACTAGCCTGCCCTGCTCGTCTTAAACTTTCACTCAAGAAGTCATTCCGACCTGGCCCTGCTCGCCGAGAAGTTTAACGCTAGAAGTCAGTCTGATAAGCCTCCGAGCAAATCTTTCATACGCCCGAGTCCTGCTCGACACCATATTTAAAGCTCTCTCCCGAGCGAATCCTCTCAAAATTGTGGCCTTACGCTCTCAGGCCTGACGCGCTTCAAAACTGTTGCCATCTAAGCACGGCATCGATAGACTACACTAAATGAGCCTAACGTTACCTTAGTAGATCGCTCTGCAATAGCCACCTCAGCAAACGGTGTATCAATGTGCTACAACTTTACACCATGACCTTCACTTACACGTTCGAAAGCTCAAAGAGTAGGGGGACATTGATGTGTGAATCAAGCCAAGTTCCCTGGGTTCGAAATAGACCATGGATCCGAACCTGGCCGATACTTAAACCTAAAATGGATAGGCCCCTCGGCCCATCCATTCTGCCCCTTGTTTAGCCGGACCGAGCCAAGCACGATCAAGCCCGTCTTGCACCATCACGATTCCTGTCGTGATTCAAGGCAACGGGAATGAAGCGACAAGCAGCTAGATTGATACAAAGCACTGGGGGCTCGACCCACTCGCCCCTCCAGTTCGCTATCCTTCAACGCGAACAAAGCCAACACAACTAGGCAAAAAAGTTCATAAACAACACTCTCATGACCCAAAGCACTCATTTCGCCAGCTTTTCAGCTCGGCACTTTAAGACCGATCGCGGTTCGGCAGCCTTCCGATCGCCCGCGCTTCCAAAAGCCTGTAATGACCAACTCATGGCCTTATAAATAGCAAAGATCGCACCTTGACAAAAGGGGCTCGATTTTCAAAGAACTACGAATTGGGCTTGATCCCTCACAAGTTAGTGGTACGTAGGCGCCTTTATACGGCTCATCTCATGATCACAAACACAACCTTTCTTCTTATTCTTAAGCGTAGCCATAAAATCGCTCACCATGGGTTAAAACACCGAATCCCCGGAATGACAATGATCAAGCACAAACTCAAAAGTTTACTGTGTCTAAGATGACCGCACCGAAGTCGCTTAAGAAGGATGACAGATCCAAGCCGGCCTCAAGAGCTCATTTGGATCTCGGAGGGCTTATGCGACGATGCCCGCAATTGACCTTACCCACGTGTCATCTCCTTATCACCCCACATTAAGTGAGGATAGAAAACTTCCTCAAAGGCCAAGACCCCGATATCCGAGCCACACCACCGGCTACTCTCTTCCAAACCTCTTTTGGTCGGGCCGATGTCGAAGGCCGACCTCCGAATCATACAAACCAGATACTCATCCGACCCTCCAGGTTCGTTAGTACTTGTGATCAAAACTGCTCATGCCGGCCTCACCGATCGGCACGAGTCCTTCTCGGACCAAACTCCATACGCACGTTCCAATTCAGATAAATATGGGAAGAATCCTTCACATTTAATACTCTAATCCTGACATTCAAATATATACGCAATTATCTCCTACAATCAAGCGAGATCAAATAATCCTTATCTTTCCTTAGGGAACACGGCAATCGAGTCCATCCCGACACGCTTACACGCAAACCACAGGGCCTGAGCCCTCTATATAAACGATCCCTTAGAACTACGGAGACTTGATTCCAATTCACGCATTGGATACGTAGGCAGCTTGAGAAATAAATCTCAAGTCCAGTCTAAACCACCATCAAAATACCCCCCTTTTTTCATCGTTTTTATCGTGTTCTTAAAGATTTTGGCAGGTTGTCTTTAGGAGCACAACCCGGGATTATTATCGATGAATTTTTGGAATCACCACAATGATAATACGTTAAATTCATCAAAAGAGAAAAGCAATTGTGTACTAATGTGTGATCTTAGTCGGAGCAAAAGAATGTTGCAAAAGAAGGGATGTGGAAAAAAAATACCGGAAACTAATTATGCAATGGAAAGACAAAGTCTGAGGCTGCCGATAATGTCAAGGCTACTTTTGATAGAGCCAGAGCAGCACTTTATTATTTTCTAACTTTTTCCACCCACACCGTTCTTTTTTTATTTTTTTACGTTTACTGCTCTGAATTTATTCCTAATTGGCTCCTTCCTATTTTTTTTTTTTTTTCTTTATTTCCATTTTGTTTTTCACTTTATTTTTTGTTCACGTTCGTTTAAATTTCTTGAATATGTTCCATGAGGGAATGGGTTTAGACGGGTTCAAGGCCACGCCTCACGCAGCTGGGATAGATGCTCCTTTATTAGTCTTAGTTTTTTTTTTAAGGATGTCTTAGTTTTAGTTAGGACTCAAGGGTAAAATAGGTAAATGAGTTAAATATTAAACTGTTGCCCTTGCTCAACCAAAAGGAGCTCAAATCTGAACATTATCTTCTTAAATAAACAACCTAGACCCACAACATACAAATCTTAAGGGCAATGAAGTGAAAACACAAAAAGAAATTATACGACGAAACAATCAATAGCGTGATTTAATAAACTATATATTTAATCTATAACAAAATTTTATAATCTCGTAATCATCTTATGAAAATGCAATGATATTCTTGGCGACTTTAATGTAAGCATATCGTGCTAAATGAGAAGAAAACATGAGAAGTTTTAAATTTTAATCCATTGTAAGTGAATGTTTTACATGATTAAAATTAGTAATAATAGATGCTAGTATATTTTTACTCTGCACCCACATTTTTATCGAGGATTATTGGTTCACATATTGCATTAGCACGTTTCAACTTATTAATCTGCATTTTGAGGGTTGTTGGTTGACTTATTGCATTGCCTTCATCCTATTCTTCAAGACAACAATGTATCCATGCTTCCATTCACCTCTTGAACACACACCTAGCAAGTCCAAAAAATCCAGGTGTCCGATCTTTAATCAACGATCTGGAAATATACCAATACACGGAAAAAACCGGAACATATGTTATTAACATGAAGCATTAATAAGTATTACATTACAAAAGGCCATATAAGTGTTTATTATCCCTATTAAGATGCTATGAAGGCAAAGATATAAAATTCCCATAAGCAAGCCAAAAAGAAAACAAAGAAAATTACAACTTGGTGATTGTACTAAATCCCCTTATCAGAGACGTCGTAGAACTTAAAAAGAAAAACTCATGCAAAACAACATGCGATGGAAGTAAATTAATATATGACTATAATCAAGCTTAAGAAAATGTAGGGCCTCTCAAAAAATGTAAGAAGACTCACTTTGACAGGATGTAACAAAAAGTGGAGCGTAGATTTCCCTGAAAAATGAAAACAAAGATCATACAATACACAAACATACATAAATTGATGATAAAAAGGCATATAGATTCCTTACCAAACAACCAATGGCTTATAAAACACCCAATCTCAATGAATATACCTATAATATATCAAACGATGTACTACAATTGCGATCACGATTTTAAAGTCGATCGACATATGAATTTCATCTTAAAGCTTCATCTAAAAGAATACACTTAGATTAAAATGTGGGTACAAAAAAGAAAAGTATAGAGTATTAGTTGAACATGAAGGACTATTCGTAGTAAAATAGCAGAATGATAAACTTTTCCGGTAGTGTATATTTGGAGTAAAAACTCTCTTCCCACATCACCAATCACCCAGTAAAATGATAATGCATGTTATTGTTGGTTGGCCGTCCAAAATTATAGGTGTAGGTTATATTTTTATGACTTCATGATTATTATTTCATGAGTTCGGATCGAGTAATCAGATATTTTTCTAGTAATTGAGTTAAAAAGCTTTTCTTTATTATATAGCAAGTATAGTATAGATTTGTCCAAGACACTGTGCTTCCGTTAAATATAATAAAAATTTAAAAATTAAATAATTCAGAGTGAAGAATATCGATTTGATTTTGAGAAGAAAGAAAAAAAGAAGGCAAAATTGTAATTATCCTATCCAAAAAAACTTAAAAATATTATCTATACGTCAAATTTATTTCTGTAACAGCTCATTTCCTTGTCAAAAAAGAAAAAAAAAAAAGAAAGCGAAATCAGTAAAAACGATCTGACGGCATTCGCACATTATCCGGCTCTTTTTTTTTTTTTTTAAGGCCTTTACCTAATTCTGGGCTGAATTAAATCACACCCATGTTGTAGGGCTAATTTTACAGGTATTGAAGAAGAAATAAACCAAAAGCCCCTGTAAATATTCCCCAGGACTCCATTAAACCTCCCCACCGCTGTCGGTTGCTCAGATTCACCGGCGGCGAAGAGGAAACTGTGAGAAAACTGTTACAACTCCTATGTAATCGACAGGGTTAGAGTCAAACCGTCTGGGCTTTTTCAAACTCCAAGGTTTTGGTTTTGGTTTTGGTTTGGTTTTACCATTTTCTCTTCTTTGAAGAAAAGAGGGATTAGGTTTTTAATTGGAAGAAGATGACGGAGGTGATCCTCCATATATATGATGTGACTAATAGTGGATCTGATAAGACGAACAATACTATTGTTCAGATCAACAAGATATTCAAAGACGGCATCGGTCTTGGCGGTATCTTCCACAGCGCCGTTCAGGTAACCCCACCATTTCTTGGCCTCACCAAAACTTTATTTAGAGCGGACTCAGTACTTGTGTATCCCATTAACCACTTGTACAAAGTTCTTCCTTTCTTGCTATCTGATGGATTTTTGAACTAATTATTGAACACTACAAGATTTAGGCTTTTAGTGTTTCTTCACTTATTGATGCGGTGTAAAAGAAAGAGTGTACCATTTGTTTTCATGAATTTGGGCTTGGATTATGCTTCATTATATCGCACCTCTGACAGACAACTTAAGATCTTCAATTCTCTGTTGAAGCTTAAGGCTTACAACTACAGCAACCAACAAGTTATCTTGCTTAGTTATGATATTGCTCAGGATCCTCATCCAGACACTGTTGAATCTGGCCTAGAGTACATTTTCAATAATAGAACAATATTGAGCTACACTAAAACAAGGACTTCAATTCATTTAGTTTCTTTGTTTGTTCTATTTTTATATGTTATGTTATCCTATTGCTTCTTGAGATTGTCAGTGTTTTGTGGTTTTCGGTCTTATTCATCTAACTGGAAGTAGATAGTACTTATTTTTAAAAGGAAACTTGATGTAGATTCATGTAATTAGCCCTTTTGTTTTGTTTTTGTTACCTTGGGCTTTTAGGCATCCTGTGTATGGATTCTGTCAAGCTTTGTTTCAGCAAATAGTGGAATGTGGATCTTCTTTTAAAATGAAAAATGGCCTGGTCCGTTTTCTCTAGCATTAGATGCATATCTAGCCAGTGCTCTGCGTTCTGCTTCTTGCTATGAGAGCAAGGTGCACTACCAGCTTCTAGGATTTGCACTTAAATATGGTCTTTAGTACAAAAGACGGGTTTTACAGAGGCTGGTGGAGAAAATTAATTAATGAAATGTCTTCTTTATTGCACCTTTGCTTGTATATTATTTGCTTTTATAATATTCACATTTCAACTTTGCTTGATGGGTAGTGCTGCAAAGCCCTGATTCTTTACCAGTTAACACAATATGGCTCGTGTATTTATTCAACCCTGCCTGAAAATATGTTTTTAGAGATTTATGTGGTTTTACACTGTACGTTGCATGCAGATTTACGGAGAAGAAGAGTGGTCCTTCGGATTCTGTGAACATGGAACTGGAGTTTTTAGCTGTCCTGCAGGGAAAAACCCGATGTACACATACCGTGAACAAATTGTGCTTGGACAGACAAATTATTCCATTTTCAAAGTTAATCAGATTCTGAGGGAACTTAGTAGAGAATGGCCAGGTTATTCATATGACTTACTGTCAAAGAACTGCAACCATTTCTGCGATGAGTTTTGTGATAGACTTGGGGTGCCAAAACTTCCTGGTATTTACTTCTTTCCAAACTTATGTGTATCAAACTCATTCAATTATGAATTAGTTCTGTGTCTCCTTTTGTTGTTCCTGTTGTCCTGAATTTTGTATCGTACCTTCGCTAATTCAGAAATATCTTTGTGTATGTGATGTAATCCATTGAAATAATGCTAGTCCATTGCTTTGGTCCTTAAAGTGCTTCTTGAAAGGCCAAAATTTATCTATCGTTTCTATGTTTCAGCTGTCTTAGTGTCATTCTCAAAGAAAGACTAAAGAGGAAAAGGGGGAAGCAGGGGGAGGGGGCATGTGACACATTGTTCTGTGGCATTATGAAAGAAAATGATGCTACTGCCAACTTTACTGCTTATCCTTTTTTTTCAGGAAAAGACATGTCATACTAAAATACTTTTGATCCTTAAATTGGTATTGGTAGCAAAGTCCATTCAACAAATGTGTCATCATGCTAAAAGGCTGTGATAGTTTTCAGTTGCTACATTTTCTCTCTGTTGGGCCTCTCTTAGAGCTAGGAACAAGTGTGTCGTCTGCCATTTTCAGGATCATGCAGTTTTGAATTGATAAATAACTTAGATCGCTCCTTTGTTTTTGAGTGTTGTCGCATTAAAATCATGTGTTCTTAGCTTGAATTATTCATTAAAGGTCTATAATGGTTTTGACTTTTGACTGCTTTGGTATAGTTGGTTCTTGGGTGACACCAGGCAATTATCCTGGTAACGTTCTTGTGGATTGTAATGTTGATTTATTAAAGTTTTCTGGACCTGGGATTTGTTGTACAAAACTGTTAGATTTAAATCCAAAGATGACGAAATATTCTGCTTCTGTTGGATCTGATGAACCTCGGAAACATGTCTCGAAAGATCAATTATCCGATACATTTAGATGGTGCATTGATGCAAGGCTTTTCATGTTTCCTGTTCCTTGATGCATCTTGCAACAGGTTGGGTAAATAGGTTTGCTAATGCTGGAGATGCTGCTGTTGAAATAGCAGGAACCACTGCATTGAAGGTGAGAATTATCCACACACACACACACCATGCATTATGTATTTCTCTTTATTTCACTCACGTGTTGCACAGCAGCTAAACGTGTCAGCAGATGTCCAGGGTTTAATTTGCTTACTTGGGTTGTTTTAGCTTTGAGCACCGGGATTTGAAACAGAGACTATTTTGCATATATTAGTAGTCACCTTGATATCTGACAATCATGGCATAATTTCTGTTGTTGCAGTTTAGACAAGCAAAAACAGAGATTGTATCGGCTAGTAAAGTAGCGTATAGATTTCT
Source organism: Gentiana macrophylla (assembly GCA_026214975.1). Taxonomy (NCBI): domain Eukaryota; kingdom Viridiplantae; phylum Streptophyta; class Magnoliopsida; order Gentianales; family Gentianaceae; genus Gentiana; species Gentiana macrophylla. Next base: position 20,808,986 of record CM047806.1, read on the forward strand.
TGCGGGTGTTGCTTCCAACAATTCTGCTGTTAGCCCGGAGTCATCTTCACCGGGTAACTCCAATAGAGGAGGAGGAGGAGGGGGAGGAAGTCCAAGAATTCAAGCTAGTTGGTTCAAGAATATCATGGCAGCCGGTGCTAAACCATCGAGTAGTTCGGATCTGGACCAACAACAAGATGATGATAGGACAACAAGGCAACAGATTCATCATTTGGAAGCGCCTGAGGCCAAGCTACTGTGAAGATTGATTTCATGTGATGTTTGTGTAGCATTTTCTCCTCCACATTGTGATATGTGTTTTACTTGAAGTAATCAGAATGATGTTCAGTTCAGCAGCTTTGTTATATACAGTATTTGCGACATTACTTTGTAGTTTCGTTTCTGCCATGGAATTAGTCGCGTTTCTAAGGAAAGACTTATACCACGCTTTCATCTGTTTGATAAATTTTGAGGGTTTTTTTTTTTTTTTTTTTGGTGTGTGTGTGTGTGTGTGTGTGTGTGTGTGGAACCATTCCATTCGCGTATGTAGAAATGTGAATGTGAAGTTCGTATGCGAAACTTGTGTGAAACTGTTTTCTTATTGATGTACCGTTACTGTTAGACGAACGTAGATATTGTCTAGACTTGGAAATTAAGTTACGTGCACAAACTTGGGATCAATTCTAACTCTATGGTCTAAATTAGCCTTAACTCGATAATTTAGATGTTTACATGAAGAAATAAATTGTTTTTTACGATACTAGTCTAAAATGAAATATATATCAATATTGCTGTATATTTATCATATTTTTTGAAATAAAACATATACTATTTTATTTAAATCTAAACAATCTCGAATCAAAGTCGGATATAAGAAAACATTAGTACCCACATGTTTTTTAAGTAATTCTTCTTTTCAGCGGATGCATAAATTATATTTTAGTGCAATATTTAGTTCGATAGGATCCGTGCACCTCATTATATTACATGCAACTCCCTTCAAGCTCGAGTTCACAAATGTTAATAATCGAATTTGGGTTCGATAGACATCAAATTTGTGATCGAACTCAAATTTGTAAAATAGATTATTATTCGCACCACAAGTAATATAATAATGAAGCAGTAATCGAATTAGAATGAAGTCGATCTTTCTACAGAACGAATTCACTCGACTAAAAAAGTTCGAACTCGAAACTAGAACTGAGCTCGATCGAGCCATAAAAATCAAGATCGAACTCGACTCGCTAAGTACTCGATAAAGCTCGACTCGACTCGTAAGCTCGATTATTATCCTAGAATTCATTTAATTTTTAACGAAATATGGTAAATTGAGGCTCGCCTGCCTAATACTCGACTCGAATAATATTTTTTTAAATAAAAAATAATATTTTATAATAAATGTAATAAATTAAATTAATTAAATAATTATTTAATCAAGCTCGATTAAGCTCGCGAGCTACTCGACTACTATATTTTAAAACTCGAGCTCGGCTCGGTTAATTATTCGAGTAGCTCGACTCGAGCTCGAACTCGAAAAAACCGAATCGAGTCGATCTCTTCATGAAATCGAGTCAAGAAGAAATTCAGGAATTCAAAATGGCAACTCATTTACTGTTTCTATAATATAATCATTGTTCTCACCGATGCACTACACTATTTTTACAAATTGACTCTGTAAAATTCGAATCTATAGTCAACATGCGACTTCCCGCAGTGTCGAATCAGGATCGACACTACGAAGGTCAAATGTTTGTTTTAGATTTAAATTTTACAAACTCGATTCTACTTTGATTTACGATGGTATACCGGTTGAGTCGTGGACTACAAATAAAAATGCCTATGTAAAATACCGAACTGGATCCTCTGCTTTTGGAGTTTGGTTTCTCTCCAGTTTTTGGGAACGTGGCCGGATCACGACCATCCAATTTTTATGTGTTATCTCTCCCCGATGGGAATAGACGGACGTGATCCTAAAGTCGGGATTCTCAAATAAAAAAATAAAATAAAAATTTAATCAACGTGAATTGAGTCCTTCCATTTTCATTCTTAGAACTGAAAAGGTTCGGAAACTTTCCTCGTAATTGCAGATCTAGCTCCGAACCTTTTTCGAATTTTCTCCGATGGCCGACGTCCCTGATGATATTTTGCCGGAAATTCTGTCAAGATTGCCGGTGACGCCGCTATTGAGATTTAGGTGCGTCTGTAGGTCATGGAAGGGTTTAATCGACAGCCCTCAATTCATTAACGATCATCTGAATCATTCCCGGAAATCCAACTCCAATCTCAACATTCTCCTCCGATCTGATTCTCTTTACTCTGAAGATTTTGATATACTGACCGAACTCGACCAGGCTACTTTCACAGAACTCTCCCACCCGTTAGAGACTCCAAACTCTGAAACAGAAGTATTGGGTTCGTGTAATGGCTTGCTTGTTTTGTCAAATGGTGAGGATGATATTATTCTGTGGAACCCCTCAACTAGGAGGTTTCACAACATACCTGTCACCAGTATCGAATTTCCCGGATATTACCCTCTGTATATTGTTTATGGGTTTGGATATGATATAATGAGCGATGACTATAAGTTGATTAGAATAGTTCAATACTATGCAAAGGGTACTGATACCTTGAGTTCTTATGTAAAGGTTTATAGCGTGAAACGTAATTCTTGGAATCAGATCGAAAATTTTCCTTATTTCCTTAGAGTTAGAAGGGGTAATGGAGAGTTTGTTAATGGTGCTTTGCATTGGGTTGTAGGCACGACTAGGGTAATGGATCACGAATTTGATGATGACGTTGGTTGTTTGGTTGCAGCATTTGATCTTGAAACAGAGGACTACAGGTTGGTGTCATTACCAGAATTCGCTGCAGGTGATGATTTTGAAATTACTAATGTGGGAGTATTGGGAGGATGCCTCAGTGTGGTGTGCAATTACAATAAGGACCGTGATTATGTTGATATTTGGGTGATGAAGGAATACGGAGTTAGAGAATCGTGGTCCATTTCGTTCACGCTTCACGTGTCCGATTTGTTCAGGCTTACGCATTCTGAGATTTATATTAGTAGTTTAAAGTGTTGTGAAGTCTTGATGCCAATAGGATATTCTAATTGTGGTAGGAAAGTGCTGCTACGATGGAATAATTGCTATTTTATGTGGTACGATCTTGATAAAAAGTCTTGTGACTTACCTGTGTTTCAAATCAATCCTGATGAGGATGATTATGTTGCTTTGCATACTTGCTTTAAAAGCCTTGTTCTGCTCAACAACAGTATTTGTGATCGTGATTTTGACATCATCACCGAGAATGAAAAAGAAAAGAAGAGCAAATTGAATATAAGAGCTCGTTTCCTCAACTCGTGGTACTCTGTCAAAGGTTGGTAGCTACAAATTCTCAACTCTGTCAGCTAAACACAACACTCCATTCTCGCATCTCTAGGGTAGCATTTATGCAAGATAAGTTAAAATTAAACATTTTAAAGGGTTATCTCGTTTGATGAAATCCTAGTTTAATTAAAATGTTAGGTTTCTCTTTAGTCCTTTTTTATGTTCAATATCTGTTGGAGTTGCATTTCAGTATAAATACTAGTTTTTATACCTTCATGGTCTGTTTGTTTGTTTGTTTTCATACATAATCTTTCAGTTTTCATTTTATCTGTCTGTATTTGTATTTGGTGAAGTGTATGAGTAAATACAGAAAGTAAACTACATGATATCCATTCAGTATAGTAGAAAGTTCACTGAAATACATAAGTGAATGGAGGAGAGGAAGTTTAGTACAGGTACAACTGAAAACAAGAAGAAAGTTCATTGAAGTAAATAGATGCTGCGAAAACAAAGGTTCATAAAGATTTGGAGGTGAGGTTGAAACAAAAGGGAAAAAGAGAATTAGAGGCAAAGAAGTTGAGTGACTCCAAGGACAAGAATGTAGGGTTCCAACTGGTTACAATGAATGTAGTGTTCAAAAGGGGTAGGAGGGGATGGAAGGAAGAAAAGTTGAAGGATATAGAAGCAGGGAAAGCGTTTCAGAGGACTTAGGGACAAGGATTACAGGGGACTTTAGGGTTTTATCTTTTGCTGACGACATCAAGGATGGGTATACTCAGGGGACAGGGGAATTACAACAAGTACATGGATACTTGATAATGCAGAGCCGTGTTTGTGTTAAGAAAGGGGTGATATCTGCCACCAATGTAGCTGAGATTGATAATTCAGGCCCCTCAAAGCTAGAATCAACCGGGATGGATGAAGACGAGAGAGAGAGAGAGAGGAGAGAAGGAAGCAGTCAGCTGATTTGGACAGAAAGCTCATGACTCATGTCTACCTACTTAATGTAACATGTCTTCATTAGAGGTCTCTGTAAAACTTGTTTCGTGGGTTTTGAATAGTAGATGGATCCACAAAGTTGGATCATCAGATTAACATTACAGTAGTCTTAGATATTCAGTTCGACTTGACTTTATAATACTTACCTGTGCTTTTCTACTGAAATTAGTTTGTCTGATGTAGTCATAGTTTTCCATACAGATTCTAAATGTCCATAGCATACATATTTATTTATTATATAGTCTTAACTCTTATGTTGTGATTCTGATTTTTTTTATGCTTTTAGTTATCTGATCAGGTCGGAAAAGATACCACGAAAAGGTATGACCAGCACCAGCTAGCTGAAGACAAAAATCTTGATGAAGAGATCAGAGTCATCAGACTATGCCCTATATTCAATTCTACTATGCAATGACTTGATATTCTAAGACAAGAATCATGAGCAGCTAAAAGTGGATAGAAGGATGAGAGGAGAATTCAGACTACTTCAATCGATTGATTGATGAAAGCGAATCCATTGTTCATATATAGCGAATCAACAACACGGTGAATCCAAATGTCGACATATAGCGCCATGTTCAGGCGCAAAATGTATGCTTTTAAAAACTTGCAAGTTTAGGTTTTTCAGATTCAGATATTTGTATTGGACTAATAATTGATTTGGTTTCGAATCATTGGATGTGATTTGTAATAGTTCTTTGTCTGAATAGTTGTTGTTAACAAGCATGTCTGGATCCATACTTTTCGATATTGGAGGAATCGTAACGACGGTTTTGTCTTTGAAGTGTGGGAGTTCAATACTTTATATTGACTTCTAAAAATAAAATAAAATTGTACAAACAACTTTCACAAGCTGAACCACTGAGATTGGGTGGCATATTCTATAGAGGAAGTACTCTTGGCTATTATGTGGAAAGTACAATTTATGTCACACATGCAATTTGATACAGGAAATAGCATCTGACTCCCAGGGTTGGAATACCTCCCGGATTCGAGAGGCATCCCAAGTATGTTTATGTGGCACGAACAAAGACGAAACCTTGGCATCAATCGGGAGTGAGTGGCCTGCATAAGGTATACCGTCCACGCATCATGAAACATAAAGATTGACTTCCCGTCCCCCACTTTCCAACGCAATAGTCAACTTCAATATGCAATATAATTCAATATGCAATATAATTATACACAATGTTTTTTTTAGGAACAATTATACGCAATGTTAATTACCATTATAAGCCTTCTCAAAAAAATTACCATTATAAGCAGTCCATTATATAATTTAACAACCAATTATTACTCCAAGTATGGCAGGTAACAATAAATTATTATACCTTTAATACATACCGTAAGTGATCAGAAAAATTATTGAACAACTAAGTTATACCAAATAGCATACATTTTGAAGATGGCGAGATCCGTTGATGAATGGTTTAGTTGGAGGCTTGCAGACGGGATTCACTTTTTATTTTTCATTTTGGATGGACACAATTGATGCCTCCGTTTCAGCAAGGACGTCCCTGTCCTCTTGTCTTTAGGCTCGAATCTTAGTCACTTGACCAGTTATGCCATAATGCTCACCACTAGGGTAACACCTTGTTGGTTGGTAGATTATTGAAGCTTAATAGAAAAATACAAAATATATGTTATTCGTAAAAAAATTGACGGACCCTTAAATTCATCGTTTTTGGGGGCCGCGGGCCATAGCCCTTTTGCCCCAGGGGCGCCCTGCATTTCAGATACCTCATGAGCCCCACCCTATTCCTATGGATAGTAAAGGTATCAACTTTATTCATTCCCACCACACGCTCCAGGGACTTGGATTATATTATGCATACTTTCCATCCTTGGGAATGCGATCCGTCTGCAAAAACACCTATAACGTCGGTAATCAACCTGACAAGCTAGTTTGACACTATGACGGAGGGTTGTCTGTATTGTTAAGTCATATACTATAGGGCACTTTCGTTGTATCATGTGGCTCTTTTTGCTTGTTGACCTTCATCATCTAAAGGGCACTTTATCGAGTAGATTCGTGGGATTACTAGTAATTATGAACTTAGGTTATTCAAATGCAAAGAGACCAAAAATACATTGATCAATACTAAATTAATTAAACAACATCGATAATAACCAAAAAAAATTACGGAAATAACCGATCAATAAATAACAATTAATATATAACAAGAATTTCACACGATTATAATAAAACACACGCATAGCACACTAGTAAAAAAATCGACGTGATCAAACTAAAATAGTAAAAGATAATGATGGAGTTACTCTCTCGTCTACACCATTTTACACCCAATATAAATTCTTCTTGTTGTAATTTTTTCAAGTTCAATAGTAAAACAGGAGTAAAGAATCGGAAAAGCTACGCTCACGGGACTGAGCTCCCGAATTTCTACCCAAATGTGATCTCCTCCATTGATTTTTTTTTTGTCGTTATCTATTTGTCTCCTCCAATGCTCTCTACCGAGATCAGAAAGAAAACGACTGACCTTACCAACTGCATAAGCTGTCTGGTCTAGTACATATCATGGCATACATCAAACTACCCACTGCTGAAGCATACGGGACCTTTTGCATCTTTTCCTTTTCCTCATCGCTAGAAGGACACTGTTTGATACTCAAATTGAAATGAGATGCAAGTGGACCGGACACTGCTTTAGCATCACTCATGCTAAATCTCTGAAGCACCTTCTTTATGTACTTCTCTTGTGACAAATAAATTTCCCGGCCTCTCTGTCACGAGTAATCTGCATCCCTAAAATTTGCTTTGCATGGCCAAAGTGTTTCATGGCAAAAGACTTGCTAATCAGCCGCTTCAACTGTCAATCCTTGAAGCATTCTTGCCAACAATCAAAATATCATCAACATAGAGTAAAACAATGATAAAATCATCCTCGAGAATCTTCTAATAAACACGCAATGATCCAAGTAGTCTTCCGTAACCCCCGCTCCTTCATGATGAGACTCAAATTTTTTATACCGATGTTCAGCGCTTGGTTCAACCCATAAAGACTCTTCTTCAACTTGCACACAAGATCCTCTTTTCCTTTCACCGAAAACCCCTCGACTTCTCCATGTAAATGTCTTCTTCCAAATCACCATGAAGAAAAGTTTGTTTTAACATCCATCCGCTCAACCTCCAAATCAAGACTAGCCGCCAAGCCAAGAACAAACCGGATAAGACATTTCTCAACAGAGAGAAAATCTCACCAAAATCAATGCCCTTTCTCGACCAAAACCTTTAACTACTAATCTTGCCTTATACCGAGGTGTAAATTTACCGCCTTCGTTCTTAATTCTCAAGACCATTAAAGCTTTCTTCCCAGCAATTTCATCAACTCGTATTTGTGATTGTTATGCAAAGACTCCATCTCGCCTTTCATAGCATCAAGCCATTTATCTTTATGTTCATCATTCATGGCCTCCTCATAACATTTAGGCTCTGGATATCTAGTAGAAGGGTATCTCTCTAGTAGATCTTCTGGGAATAACTGGTGGAGCCTCATCTGGTACTGGTTCCTCAATCATATCATTGTCAATGTTCTGATCAAAATGTCCCATGGCTAGGGGAAACCTCAATAGTGTCAAAAAATGACAATCCACACCGTGATGCCATGAAGACTCCGGTCTCAGGATAATTACACAACCGCCACATAGTGCGACACTTAATAAAGTAAGTGGGTCAGTCTGACATACGCATTCTCTAATACACGTCCACGTACAGTCCAATTGTCTCTACACTTCGATAGACGAGATCTATCCCTACTTTCATAAGATAGTAGACATCTAATACGTGCTAGTCTAATCGTACTATCAATGTCCCGTTTAATAGTACATACGACTAGAGACATTTAAGTATCAAGCTTGTTAAAGTGATTCGAGATCTCATCAATCATAATCACTATCCTCTTTCACGGTTTGACACTAAAGACGTTATCATATAACAATATCGTAATTGGTCCGTTAAACGAACAAATATATAATAACAGAAAAGCAATTTATCATATGTATGTTTAACATAAAGAAATAGTAGAAACGATCCGACCCGGTCGGATCCGGTCCAACCCGATGGGGTTAGGACACTATTTCAAAAATTCAATATTGGTAGGAGCCACAGTAGAAGCATTACAAACAACATATGCCTGTACATGTGATTCAGCAAACGAGGCAGACACATCCAACATGATTTACATCTTCATTATTGAACAAAAAACAATTTGCTTGTTCAGGTAATGAGTAATACAAACTGATGCTATCTTCTCTCAATGAACTCCATCTCTCACATATACATAGCTTACTCTTAGAGTATTCAATTCTTTGATTTTCAAAACACTTGACTCTCCATTGTAAGTACAAATAAGAAATATCATCTTCAAAAACCTACATAACAAACGAATCATAGAAAATCAACAAGGAATCATATTATTTCTCATAAAACACACAGTATATACAAAACAAACATCAAACTCAAGATGAAGAACGAATTAAACTTAAGAAACTCGATTTATGTTCAATTCCATTAGGAAGATTGAAATTTAACGTATAAAACAAAGATTTCTATTCTACTATTGGGTTAACAAAGGAATCAGAGAAAATCAGCAGTGAATCACATTATATCTCATCGAAAACACACAATATTTATAAAACAAACATCAAAGTCAGGATCAAGAACGAATTAAACTTAAAAAGCTCACATTTATTTTCAATTTCATTAGAAGATTGAAATTTAACTCATACAACTCAGATTTCTGAACTCTACCGCGTTTGTACAATAAGCAGACAATTTTTTTGGCAAATAAACCTGATGAATAGATGATCTGCTGAGAAAGAATCCTTTGAATTCGATGATCGATTATGCGAATTTGGAAGAGAATCAATCGCGATGTTCGTTAAAGCAATTTTTTGTCTTCAACATTGACTTATTCAAAAGCGAGAAAGTACAAGTTGAAACTTAGGAATGCGTTAACTCAGGGTAATTTAGTCACGTAATTAAAATTTTGTCCTAAGACCTATGAAAAATGTTAACTAGACTATTAATTAAAAAATGTAAAGTGTCTTAATTTCTAATTTTCTATTAATATTAATATTAATCGACAATCCAAATTATTTTATAATAGAAATTCATATCTATCGTTTCTCAAAACTATTGCACTGACTCAGTTTCGAAGGCAAAAACAAAATACGGTTTGTTTGTTTCAAAAAAAAAAAAAAAAAAACAGAATAGGGTTTGTCAGAAGTATGCAAGAGTTTTTGAGGTTTTGGAGACAGCTCATGAGAGGGTCATAATTTTAATAAAAAATCGGAGCGACCTCAAAACCTTTTATCTTTTTGAATCAAAAACAATGTCGACGTCGCCGATGATAGGTTACCGGAAATTTTTTCAAGGCTGCCTGCGACGCCCTTCTATCGTTTTTCTCAAGAATAAAAAAGAATGTCCAGGGTCCCTGATGATATTTTGCCGGAAATTTTGTCAAGGTTGCCTGTGATCTCGCTGTTGAGATTTAGGTGCGTTTGTAAGTCATGGAAGCGTTTAATCGACAGAGCCCTGGATTCATCAACCACCATTTGAATCATTCTCGGAAATCCAACTCCAATCTCAAATATCATCATTGATTTTTATGTGACACATTTGAATAAATAAGTCTCGCATCATAAATAATGATAAAAAGAATATATTGTACGTTTTATTGTGGTATTTTATTGTTGCACCGTAACTTGTAACTCTTTGTTGTGTCATTTTGTTATGGGCTATCACTGCTCTACGGTAAAACATGGGAGTAAAGGATTCAGAATACGAAGCGGGCGGTAAACCTTTTCACAGCCTTTTATTCCTTTCTCAAGAAACTAATGAATGCAGTCGAATTTGTAAGTGGTAAAACGTAATAAATGTGGATTCAGAATCCAAAGCGACGAGAAACCTTTCAATTAGTAGCATATATATATGATCGACCTCTCAACCATTTTTTTTCCCTCAAGAATCAAAAGAATGTCTAACATCCCTATTCCTGATGAAGTTTTGCTGGAAATCCTTTCAAGGCTGCCTGTGACGCCCCTGTTGAGATTCAGATGCGTATGTAAGTCATGGAAGTGCTTAATCGACAGCGATCAATTCATCAAAGACCATTAGAGTCATTCCCGGAAATCCAACTCCAATCTCAACATCATCATCAGAAAGGGTTTTCTTTACTCTGCAGATTTTGATGATTTACTCACCGAAACCAACCCAGCAGGTACTTTCCAAGAACTCTTCCACCCGTTAAAGACACTAGATTTCAATACAGAAATATTGGTGACGATACGGGATTTCACCCCTCCACGTGGAATTATCTAATTGGTCCAGCTGGCATGTGGAAAAGTCCAAGTATATTATCCACATCGGGTCGAATACGAGACGAATCAGTGATCACCACCGCCGCGGCGAGATCTTGCAAGTGTGTCAACTCGAGCACCCATGTCGGTGTCATACGAGTCGATATCAGAGCTCCAGCCCAGGTTCCAGGCCCAATAATCTAGAGGGTTGCTTGGGCAAGGAGCAAGGCCCATTAAAGGGCAATTATGTCAATAGACCAAACCGCCCTAGGATTAGGCGGAAGAAGGGCATGTGCCTATAAATACATCATTCCGGGGAACTACGTAAGGCTTGATTCTGGACAATACATTGAGATACGTAGGCAATCCAAGATACATTCTTGGACTCAGCCATAGAACCCTAAAATCACCCCCAAAATCATCTTTGATTCTATCATCCCTAGATTAAATTGGCCTCAAATTATACATGACAAAATCCAGCTTCGTCATTGGCGCTAGAAGGAGGGGCTTTCTATCGGTGATGGATCAAGGAGTGGTGGTTCGTGATCAATTTAATACCAAAAACGCAGTCAGATCCGAGGTTGATTGCCGGAAATTGAACCGTTGAAACAAGATTTCCACCGTTCAGATTCAAGGATAAGGAGGGACGAACAACCCCTCCAAATTTCGTGACGATCGGAGTCCGTTTAGATAGCCGATCGTCGCCGGAAAGTTTGCTGCTGTAATAAAGAAAACGCAGCACCCAAAAATGCAGCGAGATCGGCGGCTGATTTATGGAGTTTGAACCGTTGGAATGAAAATCCCACCGTTCAGAGTGAAGAATATCGAGGGACGAACAAACCCTCAAAATTTCGTGCCGATCGGAGTTGTTTTGAGTCCCCGATCGTCGCAAAGAAGTTGCTGCTGTATTAAAAATGCAGCAGCCCAGAAAGCGGCCAGATCGATGGATTATTGCCGGAGTTTCAACCGTTGGAACTAGATTTCCACCGTTCAGATCCAAGGATTAGGAGGTACGAACAAGCCCTCCAAATTTTAGGCTGATCGGAGTTCGTTTGAACTCTCGATCGTGGCAAAGAATTTACTGCAGGTACCAAAAACGCAGCAGGATTCTGGACAGCAGCTGCCAGATCGGCGGCTTATTCCCGGAGATTGAGCCATCGAAAGAACAATTCCACCGGTCACATCGAAGGAAAGTGAGGGAAGAACGATCCCTCCAAATTTTGTGCCGATCGGAATCCGTTTCGAGGTCTGATTGCCACCGGAGAGACAATGCTATGGCGCCCCAGAAAGCTGCGAGTTATCTACCGTATCTAGCTATCCACGAAGCGAGTTCTCGAGCTCCAAGGAGCGAGCCGAGCTCTTAAGCTCTCCAGGTTCTTACAATTGTTATTTTAAATTCTTATATACTTTGTAAGTCTTTATTATATGTGTAATGTTTTTTATCACAATCACATTGCACCACAAAGACTAGAGATATCGAGCACCGGCATTCGAGCTCTACGGACTCGTCTTGCCCAAAACCCGAGCTCGACTCGGAGTCGTATTTGGAGCTCACCGATGGGCAAATCTTTAATAAGTCCGAGCTCGGCCTCGGCGTCATATTTGGAGCTCTCTCGAGCGTATCTTTTATAAGACCGAGCTCGGCCTCGGCATCATATTTGGAGCTCTCTCGAGCGTATCTTTTATAAGTCCGAGCTCGGCTCGGCGTCATATTTGGAGCTCTCTCGAGCGTATCTTTTATAAGACCGAGCTCGGCCTCGGCATCATATTTGGAGCTCTCTCGAGCGTATCTTTTATAAGTCCGAGCTCGACTCGGCGTCATATTTGGAGCTCTCTCGAGCGTATCTTTTATAAGACCGAGCTCGGCCTCGGCATCATATTTGAAGCTCTCTCGAGCGTATCTTTTATAAGTCCGAGCTCGACTCGGCATCATATTTGGAGCTCTCTCGAGCGTATCTTTATAAGACCGAGCTCGGCCTCGGCATCATATTTGGAGCTCTCTCGAGCATATCTTTTATAAGACCGAGCTCGGCCTCGCATCATATTTGGAGCTCGGCTCGGCGTTATCTTTATAAGACCGAGCCCGGCTCGGCGTCATCTTTGTAAGACCGAGCTCGGCCTCGGCATCATATTTGGAGCCTCGGCTCGGGCGGTATCTTTTATAAGACCGAGCTCGGCTCGGCGTTATCTTTATAAGACCGAGCTCGCCTCGGCATCATATTTGGAGCTCTCTCGAGCGTATCTTTTATAAGACCGAAGCCTCGCATCATATTTGGAGCTCTCTCGAGCGTATCTTTATAAGACCGAGCTCGGCTCGGCGTCATCTTTATAAGACCGAGCTTGGCCTCGGCATCATATTTGGAGCTCTCTCGAGCGCATCTTTAATAAGACCGAGCTCGCCTCGGCATAATATTCGAGCTCGGCGCGACCTTACGTAAGTCCGCCGCCATCTAAGCATGATACCAACAGACTACACCAAATAAGCTAAGCCTTATCTCAATTAAACTGTTTTTACATTTTTATGTCTTGTAATAAGTCCATGTGACAATTTCATAAATATTCTACTAAGCATGTCTTTCCTCGAGACGCTTTTGTGTTTGTTATGATTTACAGCCTTCACATTGCAAATCTACCACGATACAAAATGGCAAAGGCAAAAAATTCGACCAGCCTTAAAGCAAAAGAAGTCCATGTGATTAAAAGATAAAAGAGGCAAAAGTCAACGACAATTACAAATCCTCGACACGATGAAGTCGGAATAATATGGTGAATAAAGCCAAGTCACTGACAGTGCTTATATCACCTCGAAACGATGCAGTAGAAATAAAACAGTGAAAAAAGCCAAGTCACTGACAGAGCTTATATCACTCCCGACCTGCCAGTAAGCCACGATGCTAAGCAGTTGGAAGATCCCACGATGGATACCCTATTCGACCAGCCTGAAGCACCACGCGAAGTGCGCATAAATGAGTAGGGATTTTTCAATTCGACCATGTCGAAGCCCGACGAGGCAAGGCGGTCGATTCGAGCTCGACCAGATAGCCAAGTCAAGCCGATAAGGCAAGATGCAGTGCTAGGTCGAGCTTCATATCCAAGTGTACCATGAGTCATGTACTCATACTACACTTTGAGGGGCCACAGGGGAATTAAGTCCAAAGGACTACACCCCACAAGGCAGCCTTTTGCAAGGGAATTAAGTCCAAAGGACTACACCCTAGGCAAATATTCAACAACACAAACAACATTCAAAGGAAAGGTCGAATTCAAAATTCATAATTCAAAAGTCCCAGGGATCGGATCGTGAAAGATAGACAACAAAAAGCGACAAGCAACATACTGCAAAAATTGAAGCAAAATAAAACTAGGCGTCATATTTGGAGCTCACCGATGAGTGAATCTCAGAATAAGTCCGAGTTCGACTCTCGCATCTTACCTCGGAGCTATATTATTTTGGAACTCACCCTACCGAGGCCAAGCGGGTCGAGCTATATTATTTTGGAACTCACCCTACCGAATCAAGGGTCGAGCTATCTTATTTTGGAACTCACCCTACCGAATCTGGCGGGTCGAGCTATTTTTTGGAACTCTCCTAGCCGAGCATGGCGGACGAGCCTTCTTATTTCGGGAACTATTCACATGGTTATTGCGACTTTTTGACTAGTGCCTGGCGATCTCGAGGATCCACTCCACAAAGGATCTAATCAACGGTCTACGAGGATCCGCAAGTCGGATGCCTTCGATGTCGGCAATAACGTTTACAAGTCCTAATAGGACTAAAACGCAATGGCATCGAAGTCCGAGTCGATGGCCGCGTAATCGACTCCCAAGAGAGAGAATTTACTAGGGCATCGAGGTCGGGCAACATGATCATTTCGATCGACGACCGGTGAAGCTAAAAGTTCCATGGAACCAAAAGGCTAAGGCATCGAGTTCGGACCAAGTCCAAAACTCTCGGCGAATATGTGTCGCGAGTCATGAACGACAAAGAAACACCACGACACCGAGATCCAGAGCGACATTTACGTATTACGGTCTTATTAGACGGTAAGTACTAGGACATCGTGGCGGAAATATCTATCGGCGGCCGAAAGAGCATCGATTCCGACAAGCGAAATGAGACAACCAGGGCATCTCTTCTACCACGCAACAACAAAGAAAAGTCCAAAAAATGCTAAAGCATGGAAGACAAGTTACATATGGTCGACAAATGGAACTCACCGAAAGTATAACGAAGATGATGAATCTGCATTATACTTTGGAGGCAACAACAGTCGACATTGAATACTCGAGAAAAAGCGAGCAAAGGAATGGGAATCGACATGCAACAAAAGTGTTTGACACCAAATACTTGTAAAAATTTCAGCATTTATAACAAAAAGCCTAGTCACAAAGGCGGCCAAATATGATCCAAACCTAAGGTTCTCATGATACTTGGAGGCGATATCGACATATATGCATCGACATGAGAGAGGCCGATGTGCAAATAAGGCCAAAGGCGCAATAAAGCAAGATGGTCTACTTCAAAGACCAAAGAAAAGAAGGAAAATTGTAACAATTTTTCAAGGAAAGAATAAGCCAAGTCCAAATGACCGGCTAATTGTTTATACTGAGATGGAAGCCAACGACAACGATGGTTAAAAAGGCAAAGCCTAAGAAGAAGCATCTTTTTTGGTGTTAAGGCAAAGTCTCAAGATCATTAGACTAACATTCGAGATCCGCATGCCGCACTCCAAAATCCAGGCAAATCGATTCTTGAGAGAAGTCGACCTCGACCGAGGCAGTCCCAAGTTGGACATCTCATCATTCCTTCGACAACCGCGGCATCGAAGTCGATGTCAACTTAGCCACACGTTATAAGTCCTAGGACGAGATAATGCTAAGATAAAAAAGTTTGCAAAGCGCAGACATGGAAAGGCCGTATGTCGGACTCCACAGAAGTAAGTCTGCAGGCGATTTAAATTGAGCATTGGATAGCGAGTGGCGAGATACACGCTTTGACAGATCGGACCGACCTCAAGAGCTCCGACAGATCCGGGGGCTTATGACGATCACGGGATTTCACCCTCCACGTGGAATTATCTAATTGGTCCGGTGGCATGTGGAAAAGTCCAAGTATATTATCCACATCGGGTCGAATACGAGACGAATCGGTGATCACCACCGCCCGGCCAGATCTTGCAAGTGTGTCAACTCGAGCACCCATGTCGGTGTCATACGAGTCGATATCGAGCTCGACCAGGTTCCAGTGCCCAATAATCTAGAGGGTTGCTTGGGCAGGAGCAGCAAGGCCATTAAAGGGCAATTATGTCAATAGACCAAACCGCCCCAGGATTAGAGGCGGAAGAAGGGCATGTGCCTATAAATACATCATTCCAGGAACTACGTAAGGCTTGATTCTGGACAATACACAGATACGTAGGCAATCCAAGATACATTCTTGGACTCAACCCATAGAACCCTAAAATCACCCCAAAATCATCTTTGATTCTATCATCCCTAGATTAAATTGGCCTCAAATTATACATGACAAAATCCAGCTTCGTCAATTGGGTTCGTGTGATGGCTTGCTTGTTTTGTCAAATGGAGAAGAGGAGAATGTTTTGTGGAACCCGTCGACTAGGAGGTTCCACAACATACCTGTTACAGAGATGGAATTTCCCACCCATTATTTCAGTGCTATACAGTATGTTGTTTATGGGTTTGGGTATGATGTTATGAATGATGACTATAAGTTAATTAGAATCGTTCAGTACTATGCATGGGAAACTGATGAGTGTGATGCTGAAGTTAAAGTTTATAGTCTGAAATCTGATTCTTGGAGTTGGAGGAGGATTTCAAATTTTCCTTATTTCGTTAACATTAAAAGGCATAATGCAGAGCTCGTTAATGGTGCTTTGCATTGGGTTGTATCAAGGATAGAGGAATCTGGTACTGATTTTGATAGTTCTGAAAAATCGGTTGCTGCAATTGATATTGGAACAGAGGATTATAGGTTGGTTGGTGCCATTACCAGAATTCAAAGGGGGGAGATTTTATATGAATGTGGGAGTATTGGGAGGATGCCTCGTCCTTATGTGCGATTACTATATGTATTATGTAGACATCTGGGTGATGAAAGAGTATGGAGTTGAAGAATCATGGTCAGTGTTGTTCACACTAACGCAATCCGATGTTTGCTATAATAAGAATGTTGATATTGTGATGCCAATATCATATTCTAATTGTGGTAGAAAAGTGCTCCTAAGATTCGATGTTAAGTGTTAAGTGGTATGATCTTGATAGCTGTGTTAAGTGGTATGCCAATATCGAGGGCCCTTTTCTGTTGCATACATGTTTGAAAAGCCTGGTTCTGCTAAACAACGGTATATGTGATTTTGATATCGTCACCAAAAATGATCAAAAAGAAAAGAAGGACAAAGGCAAAGTTTCTTCAATAAGAGATGCTGTCGCCTGTCGTGTCCTTTTGGTTTGGCGATGAAAACTTGTTTTTTTTTTTTTTTTTTTTTTTTTTTTTTGTTGGTCAAAGTCTATTATGTAAGACGAGTGATGCTCAAATCCACTATACATTTTGTCCAAGTCCGTTATCCAAAACCTCAAGTCATTTTTGTTAGCTGAAACTTTCGTCACATTTCATGTTTGTTATGTCAATGAGTAAGGGCAATCTTTGTGTCCTATTATGCAGATAAGCTGACGTAGCATATCCAAATTAAGTTAATGATTTTTTATTTATGTTTTATATTAAGAGGTTAGTTATGCGGGTTTTGAAGAGTAGGTTTTATCTTAATTGTCTTTTAGCCTCTATAAATTGTTTAAATCTTTCTAATGTTAGTCATTATGTAATGGTGAATATTGAATCATCTCTCGTTTGAGAATGAATTTTTATTTGAGTTTGGATTTGCTTTTTTTTTTTTATCGTTTATCGTAGATCTTCTATATCTTTTAGTATGCAGAGCAAGGTTTTCCATTGGGCCCTCTGATGGCTAAATTGAGTTGGGAAGATTGCCGGATCTACGACGGGATTCGAAGATCCTTCGGGATATTCCGTCAAAGCTTGGATTGTACTCTGGTTCGCTCATACCAAGATCAGATCTGTCCATGATCAAGCTGAGACACAAAGTTGAGTATGGTACTCACCAGGTGAAGCGAGACTTTCCTCGTTCCACTACGGCTGGGGACGATTGAAGAAGCACTGTACTAGAGGCCTACAGACGACGGGTGTTGAAGTAGCCGACTGCTTTTTTGAAGATTGGCAACCACCGGAGAGCTTGAAGTGTAAACCGGCATATTATGCCTCCTACATATTTTCGGAATCAACAACAACAAAACAAAAATGGTACAAGCCTGATACAAAAATTATGTATTCATATCACCATGTCAAGTACTAAAGAGAATAAATTAACAGCCAAAATACATACAAAAATGAATAAACTAACATTACAAACTGTAAGTTATATTGAATATTGTACCTTGATCACCATCTTTCGCAATTGTCGATAAAAAGCTAACCCTTAAACTGCATTTTCAAATGAGCTCCATCCAAACACAGCATTGGCGGCAATGCTTAAATCCTCAATACATGCATGAAAGGCAACAAACACCCTCTTAAAACGACTTGAAACCTCATCAACTTCCAATACCACATAAGAACCGGGATTCGTTTCACGAATCTTTGAGACATGAATTTAAACAATTAAAAGTTTCTTTCAGTCCCCAAACAGAGCGAGCCGCTTTTGATCTTTGGTCCAAGAATTGTAATATAAAACAGGGAGACCGTAATTTGACAAAAAAACCGACGCTTAACATCAATAGGCTTTATTAAGGGATCATCACGAACTTAATTACAAACCATATCCGAACTCATCCGATGCCCTTTGAAAGAAAGCGATGACATACCACATGTATGCAACTCATGCATCTTCTTAAAATAATAAATTCCATTTATAATTTCTTTTACGCACTAACCATCCAAGTACAACGTGTTTCCTCCTTTGCACACATTGCCATAATCCTCTTATCATCATTCATAGTGTCTACGCATTTAAATCAAAGCCACTTTGAACATATATTTTACATAATGCTTTATTAAATTTCGATGTTCCACTAACAAACTTTTGACCAACCCGTTTACACACTTATCCCAACCGATAGACAGTTGCATCTTCTTCTTCCAAGGACTAAACGTAGGGAAGCAAATCGATCTCCTCATCATCGATTCAACATTTGGTAGAAGCTTACGGTAGAAGCATTACAAACAACATATGTCTGTACATGTGATGCAGCAAACGAGGCAGACACAGCTAACATGATTTCAACATCTTCATTATTGAACAGAAAACAATTTGCTTGTTCAGGTAATGAGAAATACAAACTGATGCTATCTTCTCTCAATGAACTCCATCTCTCACATATACGTAGCTTGATACCCTTTAGAGTATTCAATTCTTTGATTTTCAAAACACTTGACTCACCATTGTAAGTACAAATATGAAATACGATCTTCAAAAACCTACATAACAAACGAATCATAGAAAATCAACAAGGAATCACATTATTTCTCATAAAACACAATATATACAAAACAAACATCAAACTCGGGACGAAGAACAAATTAAACTTAAGAAACTTAGATTTATGTTCAATTCCATTAGGAAGATTGAAATTTAACTTATAAAACTAAAATTTCTATTCTACGATAGGAATTAGAGAAAATCAGCAGTGAATCACATTATTTCTCATCGAAAACACACGGTATTCAGAAAACAAACTTTAAAGTCAGGATCAAGAACGAATTAAACTTAAAAAGATCACATTTATTTTCAATTTCATTAGAAGATTGAAATTTAACTTATAAAACTCAGATTTCCGATCTCTACTGTGTTTGTACAATAAGCAGGAAAAAAAGTATGGCAAATAAACCCGATGAATAGATGATCTGATGAGAAAGAATCCTTTGAATTCGATGATGCAAATTTGGAAGAGAATCAATCGCATTGTTCGTTAGAGCAATTTTTTGTCTTCGACATTCACTTATTCAAAAGCGAGGAAGTATAAGCTGAAACTTAGGAATGCGTTAACTGAGGGTAATTTAATCACGTAATTAAAATTTTGTCCTACGACCTATGAAAAATGTTAACTAGGACTATTAATTAAAAAAGTGTGTAAAGTGTCTTAATTCTTAATTTTCTATTAATATTAATATTAATCGACAATCCAAATTATTTTATAATAGAAAATCATTATTTATCGTTTATCAAAACTATTGAACTGACTTAGTTTCAAGGCGCAAAACCAAATAGGGTTTGTTTGTTTCAAAAAAAGGAAGATGATTTAAGCGCACACACTTATCCACACAAATCATCCACATAACACTTTATAATCACACATTTTAACTTTTATAAGAAAAATAAAAATAACACAAAAATTCTGGACCACATATCTTTTTCGGAGGACAAAGACACAGAAATTCTGAAGTCTTTATCATTTTCCTACAAAAAAAAAAAAAAAAAACAGAATAGGGTTTGTCAGAAGTATGCAAGAGTTTTTGAGGTTTTGAGACAGCTCATGAGATGGTCATAATCTTAATAAAAAATCGGGCCGACCTCAAAAACAATGTCCGACGTCCCCGATGATACGTTACCGGAAATTTTTTCAAGGTTGCCTGGGACGCCCTTCTATCGTTTTTGTCAAGAATCAAAAAGAATGTCCAGGGTCCCTGATGATATTTTGCCGGAAATTTTGTCAAGGTTGCCTGTGATTTCGCTGTTGAGATTTAGGTGCGTTTGTAAGTCATGGAAGCGTTTAATCGACAGCCCTCGTTTCATCAACGACCATTTGAATCATTCCCGGAAATCCAACTCCAATCTCAAATATATAATCATCAAAAGGGACAATTTTAACCATGAAGGTTCTGAATCTCATTTGAATCATTCCTTGAAAAGCAACTCCAGTGATCTCATCAAACGGGGCTTTCTTTACTCAGAAGATCTTGATTTCCTCACCGAAAGACTTTGGGCCTTTTTCTCAAAACTCTCCCACCCTTTTGAGTCACATAAAACAGAAATATTGGGTTCCTGTGATGGCTTGCTTGTTTTGTCAAAGGGTGAGGAGCATATTATCTTGTGGAATCCGTCTACCAGGAGGTTCAAAAACATACCTGCGCCTGGTATCGAATTTCCGGTGCATTTGCCTTTTTTCATTGTTTATGGGTTTGGGTATGATAGCGTGTTGGACGACTATAAGATAGTTAGAATCGTTCAGTCATACGGAAAAACAAGTACTGCACCCTCCTCTGAAGTAAAGAGTTTATAGTGTAAAACGTAATTCTTGGAAGCAGATTGCAGATTTTCCTTATTACTTAGAGTAGTTAGAAGGGGTAATGGAGAGTTTATTAATGGTGCTTTGCATTGGATTGTAGGCAGGACTAGGATAATGGATTCCAAGAATGATAATGTTGATTGTTTGGTTGGAGCGTTTGATCTTGAAAAAGAGGATTATAGGTTGGTGACATTACCTAAATGTGCAAGTGATAATAACTTTCGAATAATGAATTTGGGAGCATTGGGAGGATGCCTCACTCTCGTGTGTGATCAGTATAATTCCCACGATCATGTTGATATTTGGGTGATGAAGGAATACGGAGTTGAAGAATCGTGGTCCCCTTTGTTCACGCTTTCATGTTCACGTTTGTGGAGGATTGTTATTGGGATTATTCTGATGTCGTGATGCCAATAGCATATTCTGATTCCGTAGGAAAGTGTTGGTAGGATTGGGTGGTCGTGGCGTCTTGTTGTGGTATGATCTTGATAGAAAATATTGTGACCAAACGGTGGTTGAAAAATATATGATATGGATTATGAGGAACATTTTGAGGTGCATACTTGCTTAAAAAGTCTTGAATTCTGCTCAACAACAGTATCTGCGATTGTGATTTTGATGCCATCACCAAGAATGAACAAGAAAAGAATGGCGAATACCGGAGTCCCACATTAAGAATTGATTTCCTGCACTCGTGGTTTGGCTCTGATGAGGATGAGTATTAGATTAGGCCTGTTTCCAGCATCTGAATCACTCTAGTAATTATTCCTCCTCCTAATTAACTCAAAAGAAGATGGCAGATTCATAAATTGAGTTTCGTTAATTTATAAGTTTTCTGTTCTTATGATCCCAAAACCTTTTTCCTATTGAATTGTATTAATCTAAATAATTGTTTTTTTCGTTCTGCAAATGCTAGTTGACATACTCAAGACATCATCCTGGCTGGCGGATTATTTGCAGCTTATACCTTACTCTGAAGACCAGTGAAAAATGCTATAGTCGACGGTTTTAGTTATTTTTTGTCATTTGGTTTGTTGCTTTATCTTGTGCCCTGCACTTTTTTTGGCTCCATTTTGTGCTTTTTGCTTAGTTTCATAATATATGACAATTCTTATGCATAATGGTCTTTGGTTATGCATATCCTCCATATGATTGCTATAAAACTGTGGAAATGAACGGGCCTTGCATTGAGCAGCTCTGTTTTTTTTGTTCCAATACTAGTAATAATACATGTATATCTAGTAGTGCCTTTAAAATTTTGCTTTAAGTTCTTGCTAACTTTCATCTTCTTTGAATCGGATTTGGGGTGTCAACACACCGGCGCCTGGATGCTGGACCCAAACCCTGTGCCAAATCCCTCTTCTTTTTTCCCTTTTTAATAATAACTACTCATTTTGTTGGTCTGTTAAAAAATAAATAAATAAATAATCCTCACATGGCCTTCCTCCCCGCCCATTTCACTTTAATTAATAACCCTATATTTTGAACTGACATATTTTTGACACTAATTTTAGGATGGTCCATGCAAATTTTACATGGAGTTTGAAAGTGTGCGTCGTGCATCGTCTGGTTTGATGCGTGATATGCAGACAGTGACACACATTGGCCACGACACATTCCACAGAAGCGATCTTGGCGTCACGGAGAGTCATGAGTAAAAATTTCCTCATTTATTGGACCACAATACATCAATTTTAAAAAAAAAAATGTAGTGTAAAAAAAATTAATTGGTAGCATTTTTCTAGAGTTAGAGCAGCCCTAATGACACCATTGAAGAGAGGTTCTTACCTTTTTTTTTGTCAGAAAAGAAGTCTTAAACGGATAAAAGGTAAAATAACGGAGGCAAGTTGGAGAATTTTTTTCAGAGCATCTCTATCTCCTTGTCTCTTTTTAGATAAGCAATCAGACTATTGTCTGTCTTGAAAATGGCGCATCCCCCTAACTTTAACAAAAATTAATATTATTTTAATAAATAAATTGAAAATATTTTTTACCATTACAACATCACATCACACACTCTTTTATATTTATCCTCCAATCATCTTTCTTCATATCATCCAAACATCACCAATTAATAGCCTTATATTCCGATTACCATTACTCTTTCTCTTAGGGGTCATTTTAAATAGGGGGATTTGGGAAAAGCAGGTGTGTTGACCAAAATTTAGGAAAACGGTTTTGTCCAAAATTTGAATTTTTTTAGTTTTAGGTGTTTTTAACCAAACTAAAAGCCTATTCGGTAAGAAGGCACCCAGTGATTTGGCGCCTTAAGATCGTCGTACATTTGTGAAAGAAATGGGAGAAAATCATGGTCAAACTTCACTAAAATCCAAAACACCCTTTTTTCCAAACTTTTTTTCCAAAACACCCTTCTTTACTCATTATCCCTTTTAAATATAATAATTCCTATTAATTTTGATAGGCCAAATTGGATTGGGTTCATTTCTAACCTAGAATTTGCGGTTTTTTGGGAAGGCGCAAAACAGAATAGGGATTGTGAGAAGTAGCGGCTGCTTAAGTTTCAGCATATCGATCGACCTGGAAACCTTTTATCTTTTTTAATCAAAAAGAATGTCCGACATCCCTGATGATATGTTACCGGAAATTTCGTCAAGGTTGCCTGTGAAGCCCTTTTACCTTTTTTCTCAAGAATCAATTAGAATGTCCAGGGTCCCTGATGACATTTTGCCGGGAATTTTGTCAATGTTGCCTGTGTCGTCGCTATTGAGATTTAGGTGCGTTTGTAAGTCATGGAAGGGTTTAATCGACAGCTCTCGATTCATTAACGACCATTTGAATCATTCCAGGAAATCCAACTCCAATTATATAATCATCAAAAGGGACGATTTTTGCGATGAAGGTTCTGATTTTGATTCGAATCATTCCTGGAAAAGCAACTCCAGTGATCTCGTCAAAAGGGGCTTTCTTTACTCTAAAGATCTTGATTTCCTCACCAAAAGACTTTGGGCCTTTTTCTCAAAACTCTCCCACCCGTTTGAGTCACATAAAACAGAAATATTGGGTTCGTGTGGTGGCTTGCTTGTTTTGTCAAAGGGCGAGGAGGATATTATCTTGTGGAATCCGTCAATTAGGAGGTTCAAAAACATACCTGCACCTGGTATCGAATTTCCCGTGCATTTGCCTTCTTTTTTTATTGTTTATGGGTTTGGGTATGATAGCGTGTTCGATGACTATAAGTTAGTTAGAATCGTTCAGTCCTACGGAACAACAAGTACTGCACCCTCCTCTGAAGTAAAGGTTTATAGTGCAAAACGTAATTCTTGGAAGCAGATTGCAGATTTTCCTTATTACCTTAGAGTTAGAAGGGGTAATGGAGAGTTTGTTAATGGTGCTTTGCATTGGATTGTAGGCAGGACTAGGATAATGGATTGCAAGTACGATAATGTTGATTGTTTGGTTGGAGCATTTGATCTTGAAACAGAGGATTATAGGTTGGTGCCATTACCTAAATTTGCAAGTGATCATAAATCTCGAATAATGAATTTAGGAGCATTGGGAGGATGCCTCACTGTCGTGTCCGATTATTATATGGCCCATGATCATGTTGATATTTGGGTGATGAAGGAATATGGAGTTGAAGAATCGTGGTCCCTTTTGTTCACGCTTTCACGTTCACGTTTTGGGCAGGTTTGTTATTGGGATTATTCTGATGTCACGATGCCAATAGCATATTCTGATTGTGGTAGGAAAGTGCTGGTAGGATTGGGTCGTGGCGTCTTGTTGTGGTATGATCTTGATAGAAAATCTTGTGACGAACCGGTGGTTGAAAAAATATATGATATGGATTATGAGGAACATTTTGAGGTGCATACTTGCTTAAAAAGTCTTGTTCTGCTCAACAACAGTATCTGCGATTGTGATTTTGATGCCGTCACCAAGAATGAACAAGAAAAGAATGGCGAATACCGGAGTCCCACATTAAGAATTGATTTCCTGCACTCGTGGTTTGGCTCTGATGAGGATGAGTATTAGATTAGTCCTCACGGAGGAGCACGCTGTGTTTAAAAGGTCAAAGCATTCTTTTTGTACTTTTGTACACATTACATCAATCCGACGGTCCTTCTTATTGAAGAGTGATAATGCAAGTATTTCTCCTACATCAACTAAACCCAAGCTCCCATGGTAGCATTTAGTTGAAATAAAGAACATTTTAAAGTGTTATTTCGTTTGGTGAAGTCCTAGTTTAAATAGACAGTTCATTTAAATGGTTATGTTTGTTTTTAGTTACTTTTTTTTAATCTTGATTATCTTTTAAAGTACTACCAAACAGTTATACTTTGTGCTTCTGTGCTACGCATGAGATGTAAACATCTTGGTTCAAATTTAGTTGAAATAAGGCTTGGAATTTAAAGGTGAAAGTATTGAAAATATACCAGTCTGTGATCAATAGTATCAATGTGTTATGTTATATTTTATCACGCTACATCTAAAAATGGCATTAGCACAAGTTTTAATATCATCATGTACATCATTTTAGATATCATCATCTATGTTAGGTGTGTTAGATGACTATAAGTTAGTTAGAATTGTTCTGTACTATGAAAGGGGTACTGTTACCTTGAATTCTCAAGTAATGTTTTATAGTGTTAATCGTACTTCGTGGAAGCAGATGGCAGATTTTCCTTATTTCCTCAGAGTTTGTTAATGGTGCTTTGCATTGGATTGTAGGCACGACTATGGCAATGAAATCCGAGTGTGATAATGTTGATTGTTTGGTTGCTGCATGAAAGTTGAAACAGAGGATTATAGGTTAGTCCCATTACCTAAATTTGCATGTGATGATAAATTTCTAATAATGAATTTATTAATACGAAGATTATTGTCTTTTACTTAGGGTTCGGGGTGCGGGGGGCACGATTATCAGTTCAACCTCTTAAAGTGAGTGTTTGAAAAAAAGTTCACGAGCATAGTAATACGAAGATTATTGTCTTTTACAATCGATTATGGAAGAATGAAAAATCACCGATACTCTTAATATTTGAAATGGGATAATTACACATTTGCGAGTAGGGATTGTCTGTCTTTGGCGTCTCCCTTAGTTTTTCGTTTGTTAAGCGCTCAGGCAATGCGCCGGCACATTTACAGTTGCACAATATTCCTGTTTTCTGCATTTAATCCAACATTTCTCTCTTAGTGATGGTCTCGGAGGCCCGAACTCTTGCATTAAGGTTGCCGTTTTGACAGATTCTTTTGTTTTTGTAAAGGTTTGTTTTGGAAGATAATAAAGGATGTGATTCCTATAGTATCTGTTAACCTATATACCATTCTTTCTTCTGGAAAAAATCTGTTGACCTATATACCATTCTTTCTTCTGGAAAAAAAAAAAATGAAGAAGACATTTTCAGAAGATCGAAAGAAAA
This sequence comes from Gentiana macrophylla, assembly GCA_026214975.1. Classification (NCBI taxonomy): domain Eukaryota; kingdom Viridiplantae; phylum Streptophyta; class Magnoliopsida; order Gentianales; family Gentianaceae; genus Gentiana; species Gentiana macrophylla. Next base: position 20,835,306 of record CM047806.1, read on the forward strand.
ACATCTACTCGCTTCTTCCATTTCCACAACCAGGTGTTTGCTTTTATGTCTTGCTGCAAGAATCAATGTTTTTTCTGTGGATCCTAGTTTGAAGTACAGCTGGTATCTTCAACCAGCTATTCTATATGGTTTGTTTGAATGATTTCTGAAGGAACTACGTACGACTTGAAGTCACTTTTTCCAGTACTTGCTCCTGCAGTCAAAGGGACAAGTTTGCAATGAATCAGACGACAGTGCAGTTGTAGTATTTTGGTAAATCAAAATGAAGAATCAACCGTTAACAAAACGGACATGTGCACTTATAGTAGCAAGTCGCGTGGCTCGAGCATGTGGATTATATCGCTCATTTTAGGCCTGTTTCCAGCATCTGAATCAACGCATCTAAGAGCAATCAGAATAATTCTTTTCAGTTCATTAGGAGGAGGAATCTCATGCAGTTTCGGGTCCACAATGCCTTCAAAATCTTGTTCGAAAACCATGAATTTGACCCAATCAATCAAAGATTCCTGTCATTAAAAACAAAAATCTTCAGATAATTCAACTCACCATGCAACAAGAAAAAACGACAGCTAGGCTTTTGAAGATAAAAGATCACCTCTTTTCCATTAGCAGTTTGCTGTACACATACTGAATGCTTTCCGGACATAATTTCCATCACAAGAATGCCGAAACTGTAGACATCACTTTTTGCATCCAATACACCTCTGTCTTCATATTCTGGTGCAAGATAACTGCACAAAACAATGCCAAAGTTTCAATCTTTTATGCTTTCTTGTGATTAAAACCATGATCAAAATTGTGGGATTTACGCGATATAGCCATTTTTTACCCGGACATTCCATTTGCAGGAGTCATGGTGGGATGACTCAATTCCGGACCTAAGATATTGAAGATTCCAAAATCAGAGATCTTAGGATTCCACTGCTTGTCAAGCAATATGTTACTTGATTTAAGGTGTTGATGGAGAATCGCAGGTTCAATATCTTCGTGAAGATACGTCAATCTGCAAGATATATATGGAGACAATATATGTGTATGATGATTCTACAAAAAGTTGTACAACATGAAGGGCTGATTTAAAGGGAGAGAAGACAACTCACCCTTTTGCAATTCCTTGTATGATATTCATCCGGATTTTCCACGTAAGAGGGCTAACTTTACACATGCTTTCATGAAGCCATTGGTGAAGATTGCCATTATCAACATACTCATACACGAGCATCCTGATTATTTTTTGGGTAATACCACTCATGATAATCTGCTAGTTTTGAGATTTCAAGATTAAGAGGAGCGATTTAGCGTAAAAAACGAGAGCAAGTACTTACCTATATGTTCCCTCAGTGCAAAAACCCAATAACTTCACCAAATTCTTGTGTCTGATGCACCACATTGCCTCCACATCTCCTTTGAAGTCTCTGAGTCTACCCCTGTTATTCACGTTTTGTTTGATCTTCATTAGTTCGATTCAAAGACACACAATATGTGTTTTTGCATAATATGATCATGCAAAGGTTGTTAAAGGTGCAATATTTTGCATTTTCATTAAACTAATGTACGGGAAAAAAAAAAAAAAAAAAGCATAATCAAGTACAGCCTACCTATTCACCAGCAACTTCTTGATTTTAATGTGAGTATTGTCCAACAAGATTCCATGATAAACAACCCCATAATCACCACTTCCGGTTAGATTACGAGCAGAAAATCCATTTGTTGCCTCGTTGATCTCCTTGACTGTGTACTCGCGACACACATCCGTATGGAAAATTACCGATTCCACGTAATCTGAAATCATCATATGTTTTTCAGGGCCGATTTCAACATCCCAACCGTTTTGAGACAAAAGTCTTCTGTTCATTGAAGTACTACTACTCATTGATTTCATCGTTTTTCTCTTCGTGAAAGGCGCCCGTTGGCATCGAACAATGAAGCATAGTGACACAGAAAGGCCTAAAAGTAATACCAAGAGGGTGCATATAACAATGGTGGTCCATAATTTGATCCCAAAAAATGAAGTTGGCTGCAAGAGTTTGTCACAAATGGATGATGCAGTAAATGACATGGCTTAAAAAAAGAAAGAATATTCTTAAGGAAAAGAGAAGAGATGAAAATGGACTAAGTATATATCCTAACAACGTAACAAAAACCTAATGTTTAAAAATTCGAACGTTTTTACTTTTTAGTAACAAACTACCCAAAATATGTGGAACCAAAACCAACGATTATATTCATCCAAATCATCTTTTACACTAAATTCAGTACAGAATAGTTTCAATTTTTTTGAAGCCAAAAAAAAAAAAATTTTAAATAAATAAAGAGTTTCCATATGCTGCGTCTCCAAGACTAACTACTCTTTTTTTTTTCTTTCGAAACATAACCAACCGCTCTAAAGCAGAAAATTATTTTTTTTTTTAATTTTTTTATTTCGGTTTATTTTAAATTTAAATGGAATAAAATTGAATAGACACTTTTTTCTCTTTTTACTTAAAGCCTCCGGTGTCCGGAATCCACTGATCCGACTAATCTGGAGTTCACTCTCATCATTATTGGGTCATAGAAATTATTGTGCCGTTATCATATCGCTACATCTTATTTTAACATTCAATATTTTAAAAGAAAATTATTGGGTCATAGAAATTGAGTTCATAATATACATTTTAGATCACAAATTATTGTATATAACTCACTGAATAATATATGTCATGTCATGATCAATTTTTTATTTTTTATTTTTATTTTTTTTCGAGGAGAATGATCAGTTATTGTAGACTATAACTCACTGAATCATAGTATAAAATTGTGTCGACGCAATATAATGATCACGTACTTGGATCGATATACATATGCATGATGCATCCCACCTTTCCCTTAGAAAATCGAAACGTCCAATGTATTTTCCACCATGCATGCATCATCATCATCATCATCAATTAATACTCAGAAAAGAGATCTATTAATTCGGCAACTTTTGTGCAAAGATCTCCAAAGTTTTAAGAACACAATGAAGGTTCGTTCATCTCCCTAATTAATTCTACAGTCATTAAATTATTGTTTCTTATACTCTTAATTTAATTAAGTTTACTATTCGATCTTCTTCAATTAATTATTCATATTTTGGTTTGAGTCTTAATTCCATGCAAATAATTATATAATCTCCTATCTTGTTAAATTGGCAGAAAGTAGAGTTGAAATTGGAATTCTATGCCGATAAAGTTAAACAAAAAGCCATGCAGAAGGCTTCTGGCGTCTCAGGTACGTACTGTATACATAATTAACATCTACGTACTATTTGAGAAATGTCGCTGTTTTTTTTTTTTTTTTTTTACAATATATTTTTGCACCATCGATAATTGATTATGATATAGGCTCGTAATAATCAACAATTTAAGAATTTAAATGGGGCCGGGGATTTTCACAAGGTTGAATTAGTTAATTATACGTGGTCGGAATTTAATTGCAGGAGTTGAATCGATTTCGATTGACATGAACGAGAAGAAAATGACAGTGTGCGGAGAGATGGATCCTGTCAAAGTGATTTCCAAGTTAAGGAAAGTTTGTCCCACGGACATGATCTTTTTTGGACCAGTTGTAGTAAAAGAGCCGGAGAAGAAGAAGAAGATTGAGGAGCCGTCGCCGTCGCCGTCGCCGTCATGCCCATACCTCCCACCTCTATCACCCAAGAAGAAGGACGATGAGCATGAAAATGACTATTTGAAATCAAGGACTTGGAGCACTTGTTGGTAAAGAGTATATGCATGTGCCTGTAAAAGTAAACCAACAAGTTTTTGGTTTATTGTTTAATGAAATGAAATGTTCACCATGTTTTATTGAACCCCAACACTTTATCAAGATTAGCAAGTCAAACTCAAGCATTGGAAATTTTGATTCATGATGTTCACGAGCTTTATTGAGATTGTTTGATTTAATCTTAATTGAGATTGTTCGATTTAATCTTATGTAATATAATCATTTCAATCCAAGATTGTTTATGATAAACTATCAAGATATCTAAGCAAAAAGATAAAATCATTAGCATATCTGAATTCGTAGTGCTAGACATCTTTTCTAGTTCTACACATCTTCCAATAGACTTTTCAGAGAACCTTTTAAAATTTTTATGTAGTTCTATCGATTATGAGATAATTTGAATAGTGTGACATAATGAACATGAACTGTATATAATGTGAATGAAATTTAGGTATTTCTATGTTTCTATCCGTCAACGAAACATAAATTACTTCTCAATTATGTCAAGCTCGTGTATAATTAAACTTAATTGAGTCGATCTCGAGCAATTTTTTTTTGGTCGAACGAACTTGAGTCGAGTTCGAGTTGTTGGGTAATTGTTGTGCCCACACTATCCCAAATAATATTGGTTTGATTAATTTTACATTTATCTAAATATTATGTGATATATATTTATTGTTGACTAATCTGCCACGAAGTCATGGGACTTACAACGGCATTTTTATACTTTGTTTTGCAGGTACCCTGAACCACACTTGCACACACAATCACACCATAAATGATTAAAACAATCAGTTAATTGATATATTTATCATAAACTCAATATATGATATGGTGTGACACTAGTACAAGAATATCATTTTGGGCCAAACATTTTATTAATTCAGTCCAAATAATCTGTCCCAAAAATCAATTATTAAAAATGTTTGGGCCTCATCTGTCAACCCAAAACCCGGCCCAGCTGATCAATTAATACATGAACTGAACATTATTCAAATAGCTGCTCAGCCCGACCCACTGTCACCATATAAAAGCATTTAACCCACCAAATAACCTAACCCTAGTTCATTTTTACAGCCGCATTCTCCATCTCCTCTTTCTCTCTGTCTGAAGTTTCATCACCGGCTTCATCGCTCCACCATCTCCAAACCCAGAAATCATGCTATCAGAAATAGCCAACACGAGTATCACTATTTTATGTAATTGTCCGGCTCAATAAGTAAATGTTTTATTCAATTCAAATCGTTTACACCTTTAGTTATAACACATATCATAGTTACAATATAGTATGGTAGAATAACAGGTGGGAGTAAATATGAAATGATAATGGGATGATATGGTAACAATGATGATTCCGCCGATTATGTCTTACTATTCGATGCACCGATTTATGTCATTTCTCACTTTCCTATAAATCGAGTTATTTAAATGATACATTTATCGATAGTATAATGAATAACTTGTTATTATAGAACAACAAATGTATTTCTCAGATTCCATCATCGTTCCATTTAAATGATGCATCTATCTTCCATTTCCACTCTTTTATAATGATAGGACTACCGCTTGAGGTTCACATATGCAATTGATCATGAATTATGCTTGTGCGGAGCGATCCAGTAATCATTTTCACATCCTCATCGTTGGGGTCGTTACACAAAAACAATCACTATACATAGTGTGTAGTAGGGGTGGCATTTGGGCCGGCTAGCCCGACCCGGCCCGGACCCGCCCGTTTTCAGGCCCCAACCGGCCCTAAACCCGCCAAGCCCGGCCCGCCAAGCCCGGAAGTATTTAAGGCCCGTGCCCGTCCTAGTATGCCCAACCCGTGACCCGCCAGCCCGCCCGCAACCCGGCCCGCACCTCACCCGCAACCGGCCCGCCCAGCCAGCCACGACCCGACCCGCCCCCCCGCCCGGCCCGCCCGACTTTCCCTTTTGAATTTTGAATTTTCCTCCCCACATTTTTTCCCTTTTTGAATTTTGAATTCCCCCCCCCTTACATTTTTTCCCCTCTTTTTGAATTTTGAATTCCCCCCCTTACATTTTTTCCTCTTTTTGAATTTTGAATTTCCCCCACACTTTCTACACCTATAAATACCCTCTATATCATCCATTCTCCTCACAAATCACACATCTCTCTCTCAAATCTCTATCATTCTCAATATTATCAAATTCTCAATATTATTATCTTCATATTATCGTATATAATATTAATTACTACTTACTAGTTTACTAGTAATTGTAATTTACTACTACAATATTAAATTACTCTATCATATATTCATACTATACTCTTTACTCATTTATAAATTTATACTCTTTTATATTCTCTAGTCTTTACTATCTACAAATATGGATAATAATTTTGCACAAGCTTTGGGTGACGAAATTTTGGTGATATTCCGGTATTCGACTCACAAGATGTACAAGTTTATCCACTTCCCAAGATTTTTCGAATTCGTGTTACGGTTCGACGCCACAATTTCAACAATTTGGTATGTATCTATCAATTATTTTTGTTTTAATTTGTTTTAATTTATTTTTGTTTATTTTAAATTCGTTTTAATCACCATATTTAATTTTTAGGTGGCGGTGCCGGTAGTGGTAGTAGTGGTAGTGGTGGTCCTAGTGGTAGTGCCGAATTACCTTGGAGGAAACACCAAGTTCTTCCACAGTTCGGCGAGCGAAAAAAGAATCGAAATCATTAATTTGGAAATATTTTGAAATTCATGATCTACCACAAAGGAAGGTGATTGACTAATATTAAAAGAACTAAAATCTGTTTGTTTAGTGTGTGCAGAAGAAAGGAGTCACGAAAGAATTGTCGTGGATTCGGGGTCAAGGCAACGGAACGCATAACTCGGCATCTCGAGTAAAAGAGCATGGTATACAATACATTGCTAATGAGAAGCGGATAATACAAGATGGCGGTCATGGCTCTCAAACCCAACTCGGGGGTACATGTCTCAAAATCCCGGGAGGTATGCCTTTACTTTTGATAGACAAAATATGATTGACCGCATGACTCGTTATATAGCAATTAAAGAAAAACCATTTAATCACGCTGAAAGTCGCGCTTTAGAAGAATTTAATAAAATGTCTTTAAATCCACAATATTCATCCGTTTCACGAAAAGTAATTAAAACAACAATGAAAAAACAATATGAAAAAAATGAGAACGAATTAATAGAAATGTTTTCCAACTATAAAGGTCGTGTTTCTTAACAAGTGATTGTTGGAAATCTCCCAATATGAGGATTATATTTGTATTACAACACGTTAGTGCGATCCTCATATAACTTACAAAAAGAATTATTGCTTTTGATCTATTTGTGAGTCTCACAAGTGCTATTAATATATTTAATAGAATTAAACAAACGTTAATAGATTTTAAATTATATAATAAAATTTTGACAATTTCATTTGATAATGCATCCGCAAACACAAAGCGTCAATACCATACATGAAAGAACATTTACCATTGTTACTTGAAGGTTCACTTTTACATGTTCGTTGTTGTGCACATATTTTAAATTTGTCGTCCAAGATGGTTTGTCAAACATATACTGAAGTTTTAGAACCAATACGAACTATTTTAAAAGCGTTTTAGATCTGAGTGGCAATGTTAGCGAAGATTTAAAAATTATTGTTCTCAAAAGCGGTTTAAGGCCCGTAAATTTTCATTAGATTGTAAAACTCGGTGGAATTCCACCTACAACATGCTTATAGAGGTTTTAAAATATAAAGATGCAATTAGTACATGTTTTAATGAAGAAATGATAAACAAGGGTATACTACTCAGATTACTCCGGAACTTTGGCAACTTCTTTGAAAAATGTTGCACTCTTTTGAAAAATTTCACAAAGCAACAAAAGTTTTTCATTGGTTTATGAACCAAATGTACATTCGATTATAGTAGAATGTTGTCAAATAATGTCTGTAAGTAAGTGGTTGTCTTGGTTAATATATGAATTAAATGCGATCATTCAATCTATAAAGACTAAATGGCTAGCATATTTAAAAACTTTTCCTCACATATATGGCATTGCCGCTTATGCTTGATCCCGGACTTAGAAGAGAAAATTTAAGCGATTTATTAATTGCATATTATTCATTTTTTTAAATAATATGATTTTGACGTTGACAATTATGTAACGGAGTGTTATAATATTTTAGTTAAATTATATGATATATATTATCTTGAGAGAAACCACGACGCTTAGTACTACTAATGGTGGTCGTCCACCTAAAAGCGATAGATTTGGTGCCTTAGGAAGTATATTAGGTAAAAGTAAAAGTAAATCAACTTCATGAACATCGAACGCAAGATCCGTAATTGATAATTATTTAAACAATCGATGATATAATTGGCGAAGATAATTTTAATATTTTACAATATTGGCGTAGTAAAGAGACCCATCTGGCCCATTTTAACCGCAATAGCTAGGATATACTTGTTATTCCCAGCTTCTACTGTTGCGTCCGAGTGCGCATTTAGTTCGGGTAGAAGAATCGTCACCGACTACCGGATTTGAGTTTGACCGCCGAGTCGGTCAAGATATGTGTCCGCAATGAGGATTGGGAAAGAGCCAATGAGACGGACACAAGACATGGAGTTGAAGAAGATATAAAACGACGAAGAAGATCCGTGGTTAGAATACACAACATCCGGATCAGGATCTCCATCAACGAATGATTATTATGAAGACTAAGCCAACCATCTACCAATCCATCCAATGACCAAGGTAAGTGACACGGAACTACGTGAGGCTTTGATTCTTTGAGATATCGTGGCAAATACAATTATTATAATTTACAAAATCATACTTCCTCCATTCCATTGAATTAAATTACCCCAAGCCCCAAGGCCCAAGTTCTAACTCCCAAACATACTTATTGGTTATTACATTCATACCTCCACCTCCACTCCAACATAGTTACATACTTACTAGTTAGTAGTTTCTACCCAAAAGAGCCAAAACTCAAATATACTAAATTACTACCCCCCAAGTCTCCAACATACTTACATACTAGTTACTTACTACCAAAAACTCAATCATCATACCTATTACCTCCACATATTTACTACCCAAATGCCAAAACCCAATTCTACCCCGTTATACTTAGCACTTACTACTTACTAGTTACTACCAAAATCCAATGGAATTGAGGAAGTAATTTTGATTATTATAATAATCGGGTCCAAGCCCATTTATTTATATTTTTGTGTTGTAATAATGTAATTTTTATGTAAACAATAGTTGTAAAGTTGTAATAATATAATTTATTGTAATAATGTACTTTTTATGTAAACAATAGTTGTAAACTTGTAATAATGTATTATATAAATGTAATTTTATTTACGATTAATAAAAATATGATCTTTTGATAATATTATATATTTATGTTTATTATCATTTATTATATTGTCTTATAATAAAAAAACGTAAATGTTTACATGTATTATATGTCTTATAATAAAACGTATTAAATACATGTATTATATGTCTTATAATAAAAACGTAAAACGTAAATCATTTTTTAAGTTATTAACATGTTTTAAATTTGCAAAAAAAAAAAAAAAAAAAATAAAAAACCGGAACCGGCCCGACCGCCAAAACCCGCCCAAACCCGCGAGGGCCAGGCGAGGCAATAATAAGACCGCCACCACCAGAACCCGCCCAAGCCCGCCCGCCCGGCAGTGTATAGGGCACGATCTCTCAGCCACTCACCCGACCGCTTAGCCCGGCCGGCCACATGAGTCGACCCGGCCGGGCCACCGCAGTGTGTAGTGAATATGACTACGCATTTTTATCAATTCATCTCGTATGAATACATTTCAATCATTAGTCATCCATCCTTTAAAGGAAATTAACTTGAAGAACTACATGCGAAAAGTAGTGGTTTAAAATATATCTTATTTCTAAATGCGGCAAGGTCGCGGGTGTCTCTGCGCACGCGCGTGGCCTCGCAAAGATATTTTCCAAATAATTACTTTTCGAGTATATTTTTCTCAAACAAGTATTTTTCGAGCATATTTATTCAAGTTTCCCTTTATAAATGTTTTATTAAAATTTGTGATTATATATACACTTAGATTTCATCTTCCACTTAGATTAGTATTTCCATCTTCCACTTAGAATTCATCACCCACTTGAATATTCTCCATCTCCCTCATTTCAACTTACTCCCTCCTCTTCATCATTATTCAGAAAAGAAATCCGGCAGCTAGCTAGCTTCCTGCAAAAATCAACAAAGCTTGAAAATCACAATGAAGGTTCTTCTCTGAAACTTTACTCTCTAGCTAGCTACTGTTGTAAATTTTCTTCATATTTTGCTTTGCTAGCTACCTGAAGGTCTTTGAAAGTTGAAACATATATAAACTCCCAGACCTTACTTTATCTTTTGCTTTTTCAAACTGATCATTTCATTGTTTTGCATATAATATGCTATGAACTTTTTCCCGTTTAATTTCTTACATGCAAATTAATGAATGAAATTCCTGTTTTCCATATAGTATTAATTTTCTCCTGTACGTATATCATCTTGACAGAAAGTGGTATTGAAATTGGAATTCTATGAGGATAAAGTTAAACAAAAGGCCATGCAAAAGGTTTCCGGCGTTTCGGGTATATATATTTTATTTACTACTGTACTGTATCTGTATCCCGTATATGTTTACATTTTGGGAATTTTCACAAATTTAACTTGAATCATATTCGTGGTCGGAAATCGGAATTGCAGGGGTTGAATCAATTTCGATGGATATGAAGGCGAAGAAAATGACAGTGTGTGGAGACATGGATCCCGTCAAAGTAGCTTCCAGATTAAGAAAAGTTTGTCCTACGGATATGATCTCTGTGGGACCGGTAAAAGAGCCGGAAAAGAAAAGGAAGAGCCGCCGCCGCAGCCAGCTCTGCTGCCACCTCCACCACCACCTAAAAAGGAAGAGCCTAAAAAAGACAGCAGCCATCAGAAAGAGGAGCCTAAGAAGAAATCAAGCGCTGCCGCCGCCGGAGGCGGTGGAGAAGGACCAGGAGGAGGAGAGGAGAAGAAGAAAGAGATTAAAGTTAAAGAACCTAGTCCAGCTCTTGCCCCTCCTCCAGCCGCCGCTGCCGTGGCCTTAGCTCCGGCTCCGGCAGCAGCTGGTCAGAATGGTCAGCTTGTAAAGGCGTTTGCGGATATGCCTCCACATTATCATTACCCATATCCACCGCCGCCTATGCCGTACCATCCTTACTATCAATACCCGCCACCGCCGCCACCACCGGCGGCGTATTATGTGAGGAGTGTGGAAGATAATCCAAATTCATGCGTCATATGCTAATTAATTAATTTACAGCTTTTAGATGAAATCGAAGTAGGCAATAAGAAAGTTTCTCCGATTTGACTGATAGCGATGGTGGATATTTTTTTAATCCTTTTTTTTTTAATTAATTTGAATGATAAAGGTCAAGAGATTGGTGTGCGATTTGTAGAGTGACTGAGTGAGTCATGAATATTCCAAAAATAAAAAACGACAATTGTTTTATCACTATTTCTTGCTGAAATTTACTTGAATATTCTGATTAAAAATGTGTGTGACAATGTGTTCATTTGCTTTTTGACATACTTTCATTGTCTTGACTCTTTAGAATTTAATCTTTAACATTTTTTATTGAGAAACAATCTTTAACATTTGATCTAATAGAATATAATGAAATTTCATTCCATGGAATGAAAAAATCAATTACCATTATTTTTAAAAAAGAATGAATAGAATGCGATTAGATAAAAAAAAAAATTGATCTGTGAAAAAAAAAATAAAAAAAATATTGATATAACACGTAGATGATGGATAAGAATGGGTGAGTGGTAGGGTAGGATGGGCGATGGTGTAGGGTACGTGGGGTAGGTAGTAAGGATATGGTAAGATAGGGTATGTAGGATGTGATGGTGGGTAGGATAGGGTGTAGTTGGGTTGGATAGGTGAGTGAAATGGTTCACTTTGGATCCTCTATTGTTATTTGTTGCTGTTGTTTTTGCTGTAAACATGTAAAAATGATTTTTGAGGTTTTTTTTCTTTTCTTTTTATTTAAAATAATGATTATGGAATCTCAGTTTTACCCTCCTTACCGACACACAACACCTGCTGTGATATGTATTTACAGCAGAGGACCTTAGCTCGAAATGGTTGGGGTGTTAAGATAAGGTGGGGTAGGGTAGGTGGTTAAGGTAATGTACGTAGGGTGGGATGAGATAAGGTAGGGTAAGATGATGTGGTGGTTGTTAGTGCGCGGAGGTAGGTAGGGTGGGGTAGCTAGAGTGTAATAAACGCCTATTGCTTCAAAAATATACGTTACAAAAACCGTAAGTGGTGAAGAATACGTACTAACAAACATCGTGTAATAAAGCGTCTATTTCTTCAAAAATACGTTAAAAAAAGCGGTAATATTATTATATATTTTGATAACATAAACGCCTATTGCTTAAAAAATAGGTTTAAAAAACGATGAAATTGTTATATATTTTGATAACGTCTTTTTTTTACGGCTACAAAAGATGTATACACGCATTTTTTTTTGTCCCCAACCGAGACTCGTATCCTGGAACCTCCGTGTTAAATACCATAAAGACTAACAATTTAAAGCCGATGTCTTATTAGCATTTTTTATAACATCTAATATTAATGAAAAAACCATAATAGAAATTGAATCGATCTAATGAAAAATATTATTGCTTTCTCTGATATCAATCAATCTTTAAATCTCAATCCCGGTCATAATAAAATTAGAATCCCCTTCACACGGGTATAAAGAAAAATAGGACATGATTTTAATTCTACATTGACTTGTCTTCATATTAGTCTTTTAAACTTCTCTTCGTTGGAAAATTGGAAATACAAAGCAAATAATCTTAGGTAGTAAATGCCAAATGATTGCATTATTTGATATTAGGGCTAAGGAGAAATATTACATATTTTGATACATCGTGATTTTTTTCATCCCGAATAATTCGGGATCCAAATTATACGTACGAACTTGTGACATACCAAAAAACGCGATTTTTAGCGAAAAATTGAAATCAATACGTGTAAGTGAAACGTGGATTTTCTTTATTAATTCATTCATATGCGAATTATTCACGAATTTACTAACTATGCTCCAACACTAATAGTGCTACTCAAACGGTCCACCATCTTCACTACCATTTTGGTGTAAAAGTTTTCTCTCACACCAAATTCAGTGTTTGGCCGACCCGGCACAAATATCCGTTTAACCTTTTTTTTGTTTATTTTTTTCCCTTCCTTTTACAAAAGCAAATATTTGACAACACCTATTTTTTGTTATAATTTTTTTTATTCATTTTATTAAAAATATGTAATATTTTTTAGTTTAAAATTTGATGTGAGATGGTTAGAGATGATAGAAAATATTTGGTGCAATGGCGTACACCATTTTGATGAATTACAGACAAGATAGTCTGCAAATAAGTAAAGGGTTAGAGATGCCATAAGGATTCGAACATTACATGAAAACAATGGTAGTGGCTAGCACTAGCTTTGTTAGTGGTTTTCACTGTATTGTTATGGTATCACAGTGATTATTGATTTGTTTTTGCAATTCATTCTATGATTTTAGAATCAAATTTACACACACAAAAATAAAAATTGTATAACCTCAAAAGTAATTCAACTTGGTTCCCTCAAAAGTAATTGAATGTCGTTCCCTCAAACAACCCCATATTAAAAAAAATGCAAAACCATAACACATATTATAATAGCATTTTGAGGGGGATTAACACCGACCATCTATTCGAACTCGTGTAAATGGGTTCAAACATGTTCAAACACATGTTCAAACTCGTGTAAATTGGTTCAAACATGTTCAAACTCGTGTAAATGGGTTCAAACATGCTCAAACACATGTTCAAACTTGTGTAAATTGGTTCAAACATGTACAAACTCGTGTAAATGGGTTATAACATGTAACGGCCCGCTCCCGACCCCTAGGTCTACTGGGGTCATTCTAGGAGCAGACTGCGATGTTATCGCAAATACTTCACTAAAAACCCCAATGTTTTATTGATCAATAAGTAAGTGTACATTTCTACATTATTGATTTATTAAATAAATTACAACATTTAAGAATACCATAACATTTAACTAGCTAAAAGAAATGCATAGTGATCTTCGTCATCTCGTACCAAGAATATTATCATCTTAACCAATCTCGTCGGTCACCTTTATTTCTTTTCTCTGGATGCACTACCTGGTTTATTTACACGTAAAAGAAAAACAACACGAACAAAAGGACAAAAGAAAATTAAATCGACAAAAGCGCCTACCAGATGAAGTAGGGTGTGTGAGAGTGTTACATTTAGAAACAACTTTATTATATACAAGTTATACCAATCCTTAAAATCATAAACGGGTTATTATTTCAAATTTAGAAAATTCATGTCAAGTATATACGAATATATATTTAAACGAGAGATTACTTGTCAAAGTTTTGTTCACCACTTTTCAAGTCAAGCAAATGCAGGCAAATCCGTCAATTCCTTAAGTTCCTTTACTAGACATCGATACAAATTGATACGATAGTCTCGCTTTATGACTCCGTTTCACTCACCTTATATCCACAACAAGTAATTTTTATAGTGGAGTCCGTCCTTCCGACACCCAATCTCCGGGGCTTCCGGAGAGTCCACTTGCCTCGGGTCCCACAACCGCGGTCACAGGCCCGGCCAGCAGCCTAACCCGATCGTGAAACCCTCGGCGGGCCCATCAAGCAAGCAAGCAAGCGAGGATCAGCGAGTGCCGCCGGCGGGAAAGGTATGAAATCCGATGGGTATAAATGATTCCACCACCTCAACAAGATGAGACAACCCATCGCGCCACCTCGGCATGACAAGATAGATCGCAAAGGCGGCGGCCATCGTCTCACCTCGCCGCGACCAAAGCATTTGCGGTCCCAGGCAAGTGCAATAGATCCTGTGAAACTCATCCAGGCAAGTCAAGAAGGGTCGCCAAGGGGGCGAGGCCGGAAAAGGCTTGCTCTTGCGACTCGAGAGATGGCCGCGCCGATCCAGATCTTTTCCCCACTTGTATCTTAGATATTTCGTCTTGCTTAGTATCTAAGTTAAACCTAGCTATTAGTAAAATATCTAATAAGATTACTTATTCCCTAAGTTACCCACCTCTATAAAAGGGGGGGTCATTGTAAACTAGAGGGAGAGAAAAAATATATGAAATACACACTATACTTGCAAGCCAAAGCTCTGTCCACTCTCATTCCTCCATGACACCACCCGCCGGAATAACTCCACACCTATAATACAGCCAGATATCCACCGTCTATACACCGCAAGGACACCCGTGACGATTTAAACATCTTCAGTTGGCTCCGTTACCGGGAAAAGAAAGCTTCATCAGTTCATAAAAACCACCCACAATCCGAAAGCGGCGGTCCATCTGACCGACTCCATCATCTAAAGATCACATCAGGTTGCCAGGAAGTCCGACCCAAGGCGAAATCTAAAGCACAAATAGTCAACCTATGGCGGGAAGCAAAGGACAACTGGACCCCCAAACTCCTGCGAGAGGCGTTGTACAAACGCATTTACAAGCTGATGTCGCGATAGAGAGACAAGAAATTGCGCAAGCAGGTGGGGAAGGATCACAAAGGGGAGTTTTGGCCCCTAGCGATGCCCGAAATTTGATAAATCAGAAGGCTAAGTCAAGAGAGGTCGTAACAGCATTAGAGGGGAAAATCAGAGGAGCATCTCGATCGCAGCAAAGCCAGAGATCAACCCCTAGGAGGGGGCCAGATCTTCAAGAAGATCTGGAGATTGCGGAGATAAGGGAATACGCGAGATATGCGGAAACTATGTACCTAGCCAACTCCCGTCTGGTATCAAAGGGCCAAGCTCCAATGCCGATACGACCCCCGAATCCCCCTAGTAATGAAATCGCTATCGCGGCGGCAAAAAAGGGTCGGCAGAGTCAGACTCACGGGGTCGAAATAGAAGAAAGTGTACGCTCCTCAGGCCGCAAAGGACCCAGGAAAAACGTTGTGCAGACTTCGGTTCTCCCAGAGCGCGATCACCAGGAGGAAAGATCACACGAAAAAGGCTCGGCTTTCAAAAGGCTGGGTGAGAAGGACAAGGCCTCGGCCCCAAGTCGTCTCAGCCTTCCTGAGGGAGGATTACTCCCCCGACAAGACAAGGACGCACCGGACGCCCGCATAATTATTCGTGAAAAGAGAGCTCGCCGGGAGGAGTCGGAGGACTGCGGGGAGTCAGAGCGCAGGCCAGAGAAGGCTAATACACAGACGTTATTGCGACCCAGTTTCGACCCAGTTTGGGCAGAGCAGATGGAGATAATGAAAAACGAGCTCGCCGATTTGAAAAAGTCAAGGCCGGCCGAGAGAACCGCCCCAATCTCAGGAATCGACGTGCTCACGAAGAGAATTACAGAAACATTGCCTACCGGTCGCGAAAAGGTTAGCTATCCCAGCTATAATTACTACAACGGAAATTCTTGCCCAAACGACTGGCTCACCGCTTTTCAAGGTCGCATCACCCTGGCGACACAAAACAAGTCTGCCTGGTGCATCGCCTTAGTCGGAAGCATGCAGGATAGGGCCGCATCTTGGATACGTGGACTCCCCCGCGGCTCAGTAAAAGGTTGGGAGGATCTCTCCGAGAAATTCGTCAGAGAGTTTGAATCGGCGAGTAGACCAAAGAAAACTATAGAGGACCTATACGAAATTCGCATGGGAGGACATGAGTCCGGAAAAGAATATTATGAACGTTTCATCAGAATATATGATCAGACAAGGAACATTCCGGATGATGCAGTTGTCACATGTTTCCTCACAGGGATCGCCAAGGGACCAATGAAAATCGATTCAACCTACGACCCCCTAAAGCGGGTCTCAGGGAAATGTTGGAAAGGGCTCGAATGATGGGAGTCAGCGAAGCGCCGTCCTGGGGCAGGGCAAAGCCAAAAGCAGAGCAGCCTTCACAAAAAGAGGAGCGCACTGAGGAGAAAAAGAAGGAAAAAGGGCGAGAGGCTAATCACGAGCGAGGTAAAAAGCCTTATAAATTCGGCGAGGACAATTTTACCCCGCTCAACACTAAAGCGCCTCAAATATTGTTCGAAATCCGCGAGCACTTTGACAAGCCCAAACCTATGAGGGGCGATCCCGACAGCCGCGACAAGTCCAAGTACTGTGACTATCACAAGGATCATGGTCACATCACAGATGAATGTTTCACGTTAAGGCGAGAAATAGAAAGGTTAATCCGCGAGGACCGGCCGACTAAGTATAAGCGAGACGGGAATACGGCACGACCAAGGTCGCCCGCGCTTATCGAAAGAGGTCCAAGTTATCCATGGGGATATCCCCAAAGCAACAGTCGGCTGAAATCTCAGATACACCAGATCAATGCGCGCGGCTTTGAAAAGCAGGTGGTATTGGGGGAAAACGAGAAGGGAATCATGTTCACTAAAAGCGAATTGGCCACAAGCGAGGGCCCCATGGAGGTACCCCTCGTTCTCAAAATCGGAATAAACGACAAACATGGAGTCAGCAGAGCGATGATCGACATTGTGGGGCGGTCGCGACGTCATCTATTTCGATCGCTTAAAACAGATCGGATTTGGAGAAGCTAAGTTGAAACCTTACCTCGGGGTACTCGAGGGCTTTACCAACGACACCGTGCGGGTCAAGGGAACGGTCGACCTCAACGTCACTTTGGGCGACTATGAGCCATGCAGAACTGAGATAATCACGTTTTTAGTTATTGATCTTCCCTCATACTACAACATTATCTTGGGGATCCCGGCCATGAAAAAATTTCAAATCGAGGCGTCCGTTCCCCACCAACGGGTCAAATTTCACGTAGGAGAAGAAGTTGGGGTCGCCATCAGCCGACCTGGAGCTTTCCTCGACTATATGACCAAAAACAGGGTCGATTCAAAGCGACCCCGACTGGATGGTTTCAACACGGCCACAGATCAGATTGTTATGATGAAAGAAATCCCGGAAAAGGCAGTAGAAGTGGAAACATTGCAAGTTCGGGACGAGCCCGACTTCACTGCCGAGGACGAGTTGATCGAGGTTATAATAAACGACAAGTATCCCGATCAAAAGATAAAAATAGGATCGAGGACCACCGAGGAAGAGAGGGAAGAATTGATCGGGCTTCTAAAAAACAACTTGAGCGCCTTTGCATGGGAAGTAACAGATATGAGGGGCGTTGGGTCAGAAGTCGCTTTGCACTATCTAAATGCCGACCCCAACTTCGCATTCAATACAAAGAAAGAGCACGCCGATTCTCTCCGGAAAAGAGATCGCAATAAAAAGCGAAGTCAAAAACTTCTAACAGCGGCGCGTGTATTATCAGGAGCTCCAATATCCCACATGGTCGGGCAAACGTAGTGATGGTAAAGAAGCACAACGGCAAGTGGCGGATGTGTGTCGACTTCACAGACTTGAACAAAGCTTGCCCCAAAGACCCTTATGCGCTGCCCCGGATTGACAAAATGATCGACGGGATCGCAGGATTCGAGATACTGAGTTTTCTGGACGCATATTCCGGTTATCACCAAGTCAAGATGGCAGATGAAGACAAGGAAATGACGGCCTTCAGGGCCGCAGGTGGACTCTATTACTATGAGATGATGCCTTTCGGCCTAAAGAACGCAGGTTCGACATATCAGAGAATGGTAAACCGAGTTTTCAAAGACACAAAAAAGAGGAACACGAGGCCTATATTGATGATATGGTCGTAAAATCAAGTCGCCAGGGTCACCTGGTGGACCTTCGCGAAACCCTCGCCAATGTAAGGGGCCACTCAATGAAACTAAACCCTACGAAATGTACTTTTGGGGTCCAGGCAGGAAAATTTCTGGGCTTTATGGTAAGTCAAAGGGGGATCGAGGCAAATCCCGAGAAAATCGAGGCCCTGGTCAATATGAGCGAGCCCACCAGTATTAAGGAAGTACAATGGCTTAACGGCGTAATCACAACTACTGGGTAGGTTTGTCTCAAACCGCAGAAAGAAGTCCGCTTTCTTCAAAATTCGAAAGGGTGGTACTTCTCTTCTTGACAAATGGAATGCTCCTGTGCATTTAAAGACCTCAAAGAATACTTGTCAAGACCGCAAGAGTTAACCAAACCCGAGGCTCGGGATATTTTGTTTTTGTATTTGGCACCTCAGATAGGGCCGTAGCCGCAAAGACTTGTAAAAGAGGAGGAGGGCTCGCAGGCGCTTTTTTATGTTTCCAAAGCTCTAAGCCCGTTGAAAGTCGTTATTTTAATATAGAAAAGTTGGCTTATTGTGTTGTTCAGAAGCCGCCCGCAAATTAAGGGCTTACTTTTCATCGCACACCATCGTAGTCTTATCAAATGCATCGCTAAGACAGTTCTTCACAAACTGCATCTATCCGGTCGATCGCTCCGATGGGCCATCGAGCTTATCGAGTTCGATATCCGATATGAGCCTCGGAAGGCTATAAAGGCCTGTGCTCTCCTGCATTTCATAGCGTAAACAAGCTTCAACGAAGAGGTGAAAGAGCAGTCCGCTCCGAATGCGACCAGGATAAGGTCACCACAGAGGACGAGCCTATCGTGCCAAGTCACCGTTGGCGCCTCTACGTCGATGGGCGCCGCTAATCACAAAGGGGTGTGGCGCGGGAATAATCCTCGTTAGAGCCGGGCACCTCGTAAGAAATTGAGCAGCTCGAGATTCGATTTCACCGCTCTAATAACCAGGCAGAATACGAGGCCGTCATTCTTTGGGTTGAAACTCGCCAAAGCCATGAAAGTCTAAAATATACAAGTATTTTGCGACTCACGGTTGGTGGTAAATCAAATCAATGGGTCCTTTGGCATTCATTGCGTAAATTTTACAGAGGTATATTAACCTCGTCAAAAGACTCGAAAGCAGCTTCGCATATTGTCAATTCAAAAACATACCTCGAGAGGACAATCATAGGGCAGACTACTTATCCAAATTAACCAGCAAAGACGCGTCGTGCGATCCCAGCATCATGGTCGAACACCTATCGCAGCCCGCCATCTCCTGTGTCGAGATCATGGATTTCCAACCCAAGAACACTTGTTGGGTCGACATCATGAAGTCTTATATTGAGTTTGGGAGCTTCTCAATGATCCTTGTAAAGCTAAGGCTTTAGTAAAAAGGGCCGCAAGATATATGATTATGGGACGATGTGCTTTACCGTCATTCATTCTCGAAAACCCTTCGCGATGCGCACGACTGAGGAGGTAACGGGAATTCTAATGTAACTACACGAGGAACGCGCGGCCATCCCTCCAATCGAACACTAGCACAGAAGGTACTTCTAGCCGGATATTATTGGCCGAAATTAGCAGAAGACACCAAATCTCATACCCAAGCATGTGATACTTGCCAGAGGTTCGCAAATATCCCAGGCTACCCTCACCGAACAAAGCATAGTGGTATTTGCCTGGCCTTTCGACATGTGGGCGATCGACCTCATCGGACCTTTGAAGAAGGGTCGCTCAGGTTGCGAATACGTGGTCGTCGCGGTGGATTATTTTACTAAGTGGGTCGAGGCTAAGGCCTTGGTAAAAACCAATACCAGGGACATAACATACTTTTGCTCGATCAAATATGGACAAGATTTGGTGTTCCGAGAGTGATGGTTTCCGATCACGGACCTCAATTCGAGACGAATTCGGACAGATTTTGTGAAGAGAACAATGTTAAACATTGGCAATCATCCGTGTGCTACCCGCAAGGAAACGGGCAAGCGAAAATGCCAACAAACAGTCCCGAGTGTGTTAAAAAGAGCCTGGTGAGAAAGCGGCCATCGGGCCGGATCACCTTCCAAATGCTCTATGGGCACTCAGGACGTCGCGAAAAATCACAATGAGGGAAACTCCTTTGCTTTAACATATGGATCTCGAGGCTATGGCGCTGTGGAAATGGCCTTACCAAGCCCTAGTGGTCGTTTTTACAAATGAGGTCAATAATACGGCGCGCCAAACTCGAGCTTGATCTAGTAGTAGAGCGGCGCATCCAGGCATACAAATCGCCTAGTCAATTATAAGCAGCGGCAAAGCGTCATCACGACAAGCGTATTCGCAATCATCACTTCGCCGTCGGGATTACGTTCTACAAAAAGACAAGCCACGGGCCACGGGTTAAAAAAGGAAAGCTATCGGAAAATCGAGAGGCCTCACGGATTTCGCGAGTTATCAAAAAGGGACGACATGTTAAGTGACAAGGAGGGCCATGAGTATAATAGGCCATGGCATGCAGACAATCTGAAAAAATACTATATGTAACAAGCCAATTCAAATAAAGCTGTTCTTCCAAATTGTATTTACATTCTTGTCTTTTCGTCATCGTCAAAAAAAAAAAAAAAAAAAAAAAAAAAAAAAATGATGACGATGAGAAGTTTTTTCAAACATATCGATCAAGCCTGGACAAACTTCCATCAACTGCAGGATGGTTATCTTCCTCCGATCACATGTGTGGAGGTCCAAAAACGACACCACGCTTGCAAGGGGCTCCACCGGATAAGTTTTTTCAAACATATCGGTCGAGAGTATGGAAGGGAACCCTGGCGCCACTGCATAATTTGGTTATCGCCGACGCGAAAGGCATGCGCGCGCATCAGCACTCGGCGATCTTGACCCACCAAGCACGCGATATCTTAGTGCCTCGCGATGGATCAACACTCCCCGCCTATATCCACTGATGGTCGCGAATGGCGTGTGTGAATGAGCGCCGCTCTCACTAACAACATCGGCGTCGGCAAAGATAAGAGCGCGGGAATTTATAAACTTCTTCCACTCACGGTCGCTGCGAGAGAGGTCGGACGCAGTCACTCCCAAAGACCAAACCTGCGGATGCTCGGGGAACAGCTCGCGACATTGCAATACCTAGACGACCGCTTATTTTCCTCATCTGCGAGGTCCCAGGCGATCTCATAATGGGAGGAGGGATTTATAGCGGGTATGTTAAAAACTTGATTAATTCTCTCCGGAGTAAAGACAACGGGGACACCCCGGAGAGAAATGCTACTCACTGTCCCGCCAGAGGCTACCTCAGACAGCACGGAATAAAATTCCCGTATCATGGTAACATTATCCGCTGCCCGAGGCTTAGCAATAAATTCCCACCAGCCAGAAAGCCGAACGCGCAGCATGGAGCCATCTTCTATTCGTTGTTCATTTAAGCCCCTCTCCCTCATAGTATCACGCCACTTAAAATAATCCCTAAATAATCCTTGGCTATGGGGAGGCAAGCAGAAAAGGGGAAACATCCCGGATAGACGAGCTTTCCATATCCGAACCTCAGGGCCGCTTTCTGGATGAGACATAGAGTCAGGGGATAAACGATAAAGAGGATAATGAACGATTAAGGAAGAAAGAAGGCAAGTTCAGTATGAGGCAAGAGGTAGAGTGAGTCCCAAAGTAACCCCCTTTTATACCAGAAAAGGGACATAATCAACGGTTGGGATTAATTGGATCCTAGGGCCAGATATGCAAACTGCCCCGAAAACCAAGGCAGCAGGAGCGCCAGACCATGAAGAGACCGAAATTTATGGCTACAGTTACAACTGACGCCTAGTCATTAGGGGTCATAACTCGCTTTAATGATACCAAAGGTCGCTCGAGAGGCTCTGCTCGCTCGCAGAGCGCTGCTCTCAATAGGGCCGCTGAAACTTTGAAAAATTAGCGAGCATAGCGACTATGGTTAGAATGAGACGACGACGTTTCATGACTGTTTGACGTCGCCGAATTACCGAACAACCTCGCACGAATCAAGATGACAACAAGACGTAAAATAAGATAACTCCGTCATACTCGCGAGAGGCCGCCGATCGAATCGTGACAGGAAAACCAAGTTTTATAAATTAAAAAATGCAGAAAGTAAATTGTCAAGATATTACAACTCAAGATTCAGCCAAATCGCAAAAATAAATAGTCAAAGTTACAAATCAAATTTTCAAGGGGCTCGCAGAAAAATCCAAGAAATCTAGAGGGCATGAGGGGTAGGCGGGTGTCGATAAACTCGCCGCCTTGCTCGAGGGCGGCGGCTTCTTCAACGCCTCAAAGTTTACAGGATTAAACAGAGCAGGATCCCAAACAGCTCGCCACGACTAAGTCGCTCATTCGAATCGAGGTAATAAGCTCACCGCATAAGGGATTTCCGGTGAAAGACCATTAGATCGGGATGACCTTGGTGCGTGTTCACCCACCGCAAAGATATCTTCCAGAGTAATGTGCTCCCCGCCTCGATCGGCCCAGATATAAATGAGCTAGGTGACTAAAGCCCTGGTCAAAACTATGCTCCATAAGGTCGAAGAAGTCATCCGAATTCTTGTAGGCGGCGACGGCTCCAGACTTGGCCTCCTCGGCGACCTCACCGCTTTTCTTGCAGCCTTCCTCAATAGCTTTTCGACAGCCTCTTTGGCGGCCGTCTCGCCAAAGAAGCTTAACCTCAACGCGTGGCGATCTCCTCCGCGCGCCAAGATAATCCTTCGTCAAAGATGCAACTTTCTCATTGATCTCAGCATCCAATTTAGCGTGCTCCTCCATGATTGATTTCATCTTTTCCACCTCGCCAGCCGCGTGCCTAGCTTTCTTTTCGGCAGTAACCCTCGCCTTATCAGTCGCTCCCAGCTGCGCCGTCACTTTTCTCACCTCTGCCTCGCGCCTCTCGGCGGCCTCAAGTGGCACTTATTTAAGCGAGCACCGAGGTGTGGAAAACAGAGAGGCGCTTAATGGCAAAAAAAAAAAAAAAAAAAAAAAAAAAAAAACTGGTCTTACCAGAGAAGCTGCAATCCTAAATCGCCGCTCAAATCTCTCGATTTCAAAGAATCTCATTTTGAGGCGGAGAGTTGTCTTGAGCCGCAAAGCGGGCTAATATGCCCCGCCAATCTCCACTTGAACATGATCGGGATAGCCGAAAGCGGATCGGCCCCGGAGGAATCACATCGCAATTGCTTCACCAACCCGGCGAGCTTTGGATAGGTCAAGATCCTGGTAAAGCTCGGATCCAACCATGAGCCTCTTTCCTGAATAACCTCGAGGCAAAGTCTTTTGTGGCGGCGTCTCAAAGAGCGCGCTTTTTCCACCGGAGTTTCAACCTCTTCAAGATGCGCGGACTGGGAGCGGACTGTTTGGGTGGGCGATCATCCTCGCTTTCTCTCGACCGAGGTCGCTTCATTCCGCGGCGACTTTTAGTAGGGGATGAGTCTTTGTTGAGGCACCACTGACTGGGCTCGCAACAAGGGCGGGGAAGTCGCGACAAGGCGTAAGAGGTCACGGCTTCCGGCTAAGTGTCTCTTCGACAATCGAGGCGCCCACAGATCGGGGCACTTTCCTAGAGCTTTCTTCAGAGCCTCCCGTCGAGCATTGGGCGCCTTGTATCCGCCTCCGCATTAAGCTTGTTTCGAGAGCCCTCGCGAGCATTTGGATCCATATCTACAAAAGAAAACGGTTTAGAGCCCAAAGAAACAAAATGAGCATTTAGAAATAAATACAAGTGGACAAAGAAAGTTACAAAGCGGCCTAAGTATAGATCGCCCCACATTCGGACACTGCAGGGAAACATTTATTGATATGACAACCCCAATCCAGTCCGGATCGCAGCTCTCAGACCCATTCGCACCAAGGGCGCGGCATTCCCTCGCCCACTAGGCCCGCCATACATACAAAAGGCCCGCCAGATCAAGAAGTTCAACCCAGAAACATTTCTCCGAGATGGCGCCGCCCGTCCGATCAATTAACGCATCGCCCCTTTACATAGCGCCGCCACTCACAGTGGGGTCAAGGATTAAAAGCGTGGATTTGCCTCCGGATCGCCGCCCAGAAAAGGCCAACCTACCTTCGACTCGACTTTCAATACCCGCTGCCCCACTTGTGAAACTTATTGAGAAGCGGGAATAGTAGGCGGGAGTCTTCGCCTCAGGAGACTTGTCCAGAATAGACGCCCCACGTAAAGAATAAAATTGCCCCAAGTAAAGTTAACGCCGGCTCGATCTTCGTAATCCGCACATAACGGTGAAGGCCATCAATCGGATAATAGCCCCGACGGCAAAATCAGAGGAAGCGCCTCCAACTCCTTGCAGATCTTCACGAAGAAAGGATCGAAAGGCGGTCTCTGCACCGCACACAAATGATGAAAGTGGAGGATAAGGGTGTCTCGAGAGACGCGCGCACTTACGTAATCCTTATGGTCCCCGGGTTTAAATTTATCGGACTCCTTCTTATAATCGAAAAAAAAAAAACCGATACACACCGTGTCGATTCCGAATATGCTATTAATGGTCTTGTTGAGATCGTTGTCTTGCATCGGGACCATTTCTTATCAACGCCCTTCTCATACGCCGCCATGATCGCAAACTCTCGTGATAGCTTCGTGGATTGTTAGGACGAGAGCTCTTCGGCCGAGTATCGGCGCGCGGCCTCACCAACCGCCATGGTTTGGCTCGCAATTTTCCTCTTCTTTCGCTTTTGCAGCCTCGAGATATCCTTCCGAGGCGATTCAAAGCATTTTCATCCTCACCGACCCCATTAACTCATGAATCGCGCGCCCCGAACATAAGCTTCGTCGTGGTCGGAGCGCCGCTAGTACTGGACCGCAGATTTGTCCTTCGGCCGGGACGCGATCTTTTCGGCCCGTGAACAGCTGGAGACTTTTGAGCCCGCGCTTTCTCCTTGAGGCTCACTCTATGCGGCGGATTTCTAGCAACGACAAAGGCCTCCAACTCAAAAGCGGTCGGTATCCATAGTAGCGACCTCATCCGCGTAATCTCGCCAATATCTACGCGAGCACTTTCCACTTCAACCTCGCCCAAGATCGCCAACCGAGGCCGCAGATAATATGGGGTCATCTCAAGATAATCGTAAATCTCCTTCTCCTCGTAATCATCGCGTAATGATCATTCCCGACATCCCGCAAAAACAAGGGAGGAAAAAGGTGGAGCTTTGGACTGGTATAATAATGAATTAGCCCTGGAAGGTGATCGCACCCACTTCAATACCGCTCTCCGCTTTTTAAAAGAGATCGCAAAGAAAATTACAGAGGATAGCAGGGAGCGGGTGAAACCCCAATTTTCCCAGAAAGCTATAATCTCTCCTCAGAAAACCCCGTTATTAATCGGAAACAAGGCAATGTTGCATCTCCGTAGCAAAAAGAATGACAGAATTGATATGTATGAAAAACAAGGCAGGGATGGATGAATAAACGAGTTAACAGAAAGGATTTCTAACCTGATTTACTGAAAGATGGGAAAACCACGTAAAAACTGGGAAATACTCAAGGAGGTGGCCGGAATCTTCAAAAGAACCGCCGTGAAATCCTAGAACCACCGCAGGAACGCCGTTGAACCTTCAAAGCTCTGCCAAAAAACTTGAGAATTCTAAATCAACAAACAACGGAGAAAATAAGGAACGCTAAAAGTGTGAGGAGGTTGAGGGGTGAAAACCTTATATAGGCAAGGGGGCCACGATCCAACGGTTGGGAACCCTTCATCCGACGGTTCAGATTGGGGCGGCAGTTATCAATTTCGAAATTCGAAAAGGCGTCCCATCAATGCTCACGTGCAACCGCCAGGCGATTATGATGGCGCGCCGCATCACTCGGTGAGAATGATACCGTAGGATCGACGTCCACCACGATTGACGATCTCGCCTCGCAAAAACAGGCCCAGAGTTACTTCGAAGGTCGCACGCTTTGAAAGCCCGGCCCTTAGAGAACAAGTCGCATCAGACGACAAGGTCGCAAAACAGGCCCAGAATTACTTCGAAGGTCGCATGCTTTGAAAGCCCGGCCCTTAGAGAACAAGTCGCATCAGACGACAAGGTCGCAAAACAGCCCAGGAGTTACTTCGCCGAAGGTCGTCGATGCTTTGAAAGCTCAACCTTAAAGAACAAGTCGCCCTTAGAGGCGACATTTACGTCGCAAAACAGGCCCAGAGTTACTTCGAAGGTCGCATGCTTTGAAAGCTCGGCCCTTAGAGAACAAGTCGCATCAGACGACAAGGTCGCAAAACAGGCCCAGAGTTACTTCGAAGGTCGCATGCTTTGAAAGCTCGGCCCTTAGAGAACAAGTCGCATCAGACGACAAGGTCGCAAAACAGCCCAGAGTTACTTCGGCGTCGACGCTTTGAAAGCCCGCCCTTAGAGAACAAGTCGATCGATCGACAAGGTCGCAAAACAGCCCAGAGTTACTTGAAGGTCGTCGACGCTTTGAAAGCCCGCCCTTAGAGAACAAGTCGCATCGATCGACAAGGTCGCAAAAACAGCCCAGAGTTACTTTGAAAGCCCGCCCCAGAGAGCAAGTCGATCACCGACCAGGTCATAAAAGTGTTGATAACTACTCCATCCTTTAACTCCTCGGGAATATCATTAAAGCACGGAGTAGGGGCCATTGATGGGTATAAATGATTCCACCACCTCAACAAGATGAGACAACCCATCGCGCCACCTCCGGCATGACAAGAGAGATCGCAGTGCGGGCGCCATCGTCTCACCTCGCCGCGACCAAAGCATTTGCGGTCCCAGGCAAGTGCAATAGATCCCGTGAAACTCATCCAGCAAGTCAAGAATGGTCACCAGGGCGAGGCCGAAAAGGCTTGCTCCTTGCGACCTCAAGAGAGATGGCCGCCGCCGATCCAGATCTTTTCCCCACTTGTATCTTAGATATTTCGTCTTGCTTAGTATCTAAGTTAAACCTAGCTATTAGTAAAATATCTAATAAGATTACTTATTCCCTAAGTTACCCACCTCTATAAAAGGGGGGTCATTGTAAACTAGAGGGAGAGAAAAAAATATATGAAATACACACTATACTTGCAAGCCAAAGCTCTGTCCACTCTCATTCCTCCATGACACCACCCGCCGGAATAACTCCACACCTATAATACAGCCAGATATCCACCGTCTATACACCGCAAGGACACCCGTGACGATTTAAACATCTTCAAGTACGATATACCATACCGCGCGAAACGGATAGTACGGTACCATATCACAAAGATGGGACATGCAATGACATTTGCACAATATTCGTTTCATCACGTTAATACGTTTAAAGTGAGAAGATTTCTTGAATCCTTTTTAACAAAATATATATTACATATGTATATATATTGATAATATATTCAATTAAAATACTTAGATAAAAACACACTTTGGCTTTTACTAAAATAAGAACTCACCTTGCACCTCAATAGTTGTGCCCTTGAGTATGATCCTCAATTCCTACGTTGCTCGTCTATGCCAATACTCCATTTTATTTATTTATTTTTATTTTGTGGAACTCTAACTCATTGTCTAAGCAAAATGCCAAGTAATTGCATGGTATTTACATAGTGGTGAAAAATCCTTACATTTATTACTAATTGATGAAAATATTAAACCCCGTTTTTTTGGCTAATGTAATCAATGTAATTAAACTATTAGTCATCTGGTAACGGATAATTTATTGCTTACCATCAAATGGCAGCATGATTTACGAGCTACTGACTTGACCACATGTAGCAAAAATTTAGTGATTAAAAATCTTACTAAAAGAAATATATATATACTGGTTATATATATCTATATGTATATATATTAAAGTCTATTCATATCACCATATCATAAATGAGTTATGGGGAGACTAATGCCTACAATACTCCCCTACTAGCCACTAATCAATTAAAACATGCCATTTAAAATATAAACAACGTACAGGAATGGAGAAATATAAATGAATATATTGTTTAATTTTATTTTTATTAATTTAATGATACGTGTGGTGTATATATATATATATATATATATATATATATATATATATATATATATATGTGTGTGTGTGTGTGTGTGGAAATATTACATATCAAATAGTATGTAATATTTATTTATTCCTTGTATACATTATTTGTACACTTTATTTGTAAAATGGCATATTAATTGTAGTACATATAAACAATTAATATGTCAAACTCTAATTACTTTATGTCATAGACATACTTTTACTTTTCACATGCTTACTTGCCGCCCATATCTAGTGGGCGCCTAGCTAGCTAGTATCTCCTTCAATCAGAATTCTATTTATACTTCGCTCATTGAATGAATAAACTAAGTTGAAGTTTACTCTAGTGTTTATCACTTTCTCAAACTCTCTTCATGGTATCGGAGCCTCACTTGAGTTCTAAATTCGCCGCAAACTCGCTTTGTTATTTCAAAATGTCTCATCAGAATCGACAGTTCATCTTCATCAAGAGACTCCCACCGCCTCAAAGCAGACTGGGTCATCGAATCTTCTTCATACACAAATCATAGACTTGATGGTAACAACTACTTGCTATGGTGATCAAGATCTATGAAAATGTACATCTCTCGGACAAGGTAAGATGGGATACCCGTCCGGCTCTAAACTCCGCCCTCGCTGAAGATGACCCCGGATTTGAAGCTTGGGACACTACTAATAATCGAGTCATGACCATTCTCACAAGATCAATGACAAAAGAAATCAGTGAGAACTTTATGATGTATGAATCGCAAAGGAAATCTGGATAATGCCGGAGATCTTTACTCCAAGAAAGACAATACATCGTAAGTGTATGAACTTGAAGCTCAGATTCAAAGCCGCAGACAAGGAGATATGTCTCAGAACTCAATACTTCAACCAACTATCTAGGGCATGGCAACACCTAGATATGTTGGAAACTCACCCTGGAATGATG
Organism: Gentiana macrophylla; assembly: GCA_026214975.1. Classification (NCBI taxonomy): domain Eukaryota; kingdom Viridiplantae; phylum Streptophyta; class Magnoliopsida; order Gentianales; family Gentianaceae; genus Gentiana; species Gentiana macrophylla. The sequence goes on from CM047806.1 coordinate 20,864,778, forward strand.
TTAAGGATGCCGCCTTTATAAGGACATTATTGACAAAAGAGAGTATTCAAGTTTCTTCTGGATGAATCCTACTCTTGATGATGTTAGAGGAAGAATCCTTGCCAAAAACCTCTCTCAATCTCAAATCCATGTTTCTTGAGGTCAAACATGAGGAAAGCAGGAGGAAAGTGATGTTCTTTGAACTCCCTGCCGACAACCTCTTGAGAGTGCTACCTGCCGATGGTCGTGAAGCCTGCTGAGGTTCTTGAGACATCTAGGAAGCCTTGATAGACTGGAAAGTTGTTACGTGAGCACCGAAAACGCACAAATCACACCAAGGACACTTCTTTGGAAGCTACATGGCAAGCCTAACTCCTCCAAGCCTACCAGGGAAAGTCAAAGGGGCATGTCAATGAAGAAGAAAATGATAACAAGTTGAATGCTCGGTTTGTTGCATTCAAAGCTTTCCTCACTCAACAAAAAGAAGGTAGTCCTCTACCGACATAGCTACTCAAAGCTAGTGCGGTAAATTCTACTCTTCTATTAGTAATGAAACATGGATTGTTGATTCGGGGCCTCCTCCCATATGACTCGGCAATAAAAACCTCATAACTCACTTTATGCCATGTCATCAAATTCACAAAGTTAAGCTAGCGATGGATCTATCTAAATGCTCAAAAGGTTTTGGAAATCTGTTAAACTCACTAATAAGATATGCCTAAAGGATGTCCTATTTGTTCCAAACTTAGACCGCAATCTCATATCTCGCAATTAGACTAGCAAAAGATTTGAATTGGACTGTTGTTTTTAATAAGAATCAGTGCACTTTCCAGGACCCTTCTTCACAGGAAGTGATTGGGAGGGCTAAACCCTGCTCAGGATTGTATGTGGTCAACCTCACAAGATAGAAGATCAAGATCGAACCGCCTCAGTGGCTGCACTCAAACCTTAGACAATATCATGTTATGGAATTATAGACTAGGACATCCAAGTTTTGGTTATTTAAAGTCTGTAATTCCTGAATTATTTAAAGGATGTAATATCAATGATCTTCAATGTGATATTTGTCAATTTGCCAAACTTACCAAATCTGTGTATACCAAACTTCCTTATTTGCCTTCCACACCTTTCACTTTAATTCATAGTGATGTATGGGGACCTTCAAGAGTAAAAAGTATAACAGAAAAAGGTGGTTTGTCACCTCATTGATGATCATACCAGAACACATGGTGTTTTTAATGAAGGATAAATCCGAAGTTGGAACAATTTTTTCAGAATTTTACAACATGATATCTACTCAATTTGACACTAAGATCAAGATCTTAAAGACTGATAATGCACTTGAATACTATGTGTCTAACCTCAGTAATTTCTTGATGAATAAGGGGATTGTCCATATCAGTAGTTGTGTGGAAACACCTCAACAAAATGGAGTTGCTGAGAGAAAGAATAGGCACCTGCTGGAGATGGCTAGATCAATCATGTTCACCACACATGTTCCAAAGTATATGTGGGGTGAAGCTATATTAACTGCCACATACTTAATTAATAGACTTCCCACAGAGTGTTAGGCTTCAAAACTCCTATCCAAACCCTTCCGAACCACACACTCCTGCTCTCATCTTATTTCCCAATTACCTCCAAAAATCTTTGGCTGCACTGTGTTCGTTTATATACATGCCCAACACAGAAGCAAACTGGATCCCAAAGCTTACAAGTGCATCTTCCTAGGATATGCAAAGGACAGGAAAGGTTACAAGTGTTATTCTCCTTCTGAGAAAAGATTTTACAATTCTATGGATGTAAAATTCTTTGAAAGAACTCCCTACTACAAAGAAGTCCATCGAGAGGCCATCAGCGATAGGAACTCGATTGAAATTGACCTAAATCCGGTCCTACAGCAAACTCTTCATCCTCAACAACTCCATCGATTCTCGTAGATCGAACCTCAAGACCTGCCGACCCTCAAGACACCTGGCGACCTCACGGCGGCCCTCATCGAACCAGAGCCTACTAACACAGAGCCTCATCAACCAGAGCCTCATCGAACAGAGCCAAGCGATACTCAAGAACTCCATCGACTCTCAAAGAAACCTGCGATATTGATGATAGACCTATTGCCATCAGGAAGGGAAAAAGATCTTGCACTACTGATCATTCCATTCATAATTATCTATCTTATGATCAATTATCTCCTACTTTTGCCATGTTTACACGGGACTTGGACTCTCACTCCATTCCAAATAATATTCGTGAAGCTCTTCAACATGATAAGTGGAAGGCTGCAGTAAAAACAGAAATGATCGCCTCCGGATAATCATACTTGGGATCTAACAACTCTCCCCAAAGGCAAGAAGACACCGGTGCAAGTGGCTATTTACTATCAAATACAATCGATGGTACAATTGACAAGTATAAAGCCGGCCGGTTGCAAGGGGTTTCACTCAAACTTATGGCATTGACTACACGTAAACTTTTGCACGGTGGCAAAATCGAACATTGTCGGGATCTCGATATCTCTTCTTTGTCCAACTTGACTGGCCTCTTCACCAATTGGATATCAAAATGCCTTTCTCAATGGTGACCTTACTGAGGAAGTCTACATGAGTGTACCTCCTGGGTTTACCAATCCTCACACTCAAGGAAAGGTCTATAAATTGAGGAAACCTCTATATGGCCTAAAGCAATCCCCAAGAACCTGGTTTGGGAAACTCACTACTGTGGTTAAAGCTGCTGGATATCATCAATGCAACTCGAGATCACACCATGTTTATCAAAACCACTAGCCGAGTAAAAGATCTATTCTTATTGTATATGTGGATGATATCATCCTCACTTGGTGATGACTCTACCGAGATCCAATTTGAAGACTCTCATGGCAAAGGTTTTTCAAGTCAAGGATTTGGGCTATCTTAAATACTTCCTTGGTATGGAAATTGCAAGAAACAACCAGGGTATCTCTATCTCTCAAAGGAAATATGTCTTTGGACTCATGAAGAAAGCTGGTATTTGGGATGCAAACTCTTTGTATCCCCAGAGAGACCCCAAGACTACCTATTTGCATGGTGACATTCTTTGTCGGGAAGGATCAATATCAAAGACTTGTAGGAAACTCATTTATCTCGTCCCCATACAAGACTGATATTGCATATGAGTCGATCCGTTAGCTGGGATTCATGCATTGCCCTCTTGAGCAACATTGGGATCTTTGTGAGCAGGATCTCGAGGTACTTGAAATCCACCCGGCCAAGGCCTACATTTCACCAAGTCTGCTAAGAGATCGTCAAGCGTTTACACCGATGTTGATTGGGTTTGGTCGTCACATAGACATGAAGGTCTACTACAAAGCTCACTGCTTTCTTATGTATGGGAAATCTTGTCACCTGGAGGAGCAAGAAACAACCCATCTGTCTCGAAGCGATCTTGTTCGAACTCGTGGCACTAGTTTTGGGTATTTGTGAAGCTCTATGGATAAAAAGTGGTCTGGATCGAACTTCAGAAATTTATTCAAAGACACCTATCACACTCTTTGTGACAATAATTCAAAGATTATGCATGGCAGAGGATCCATCCATCATGATAAAACCAAACATGTGGACATTGATGACACTTCCGAAGGAGAAGATTGATGCCAAGATTATTCAACTCCAAGATGTTCCTCTCAGCCACTGAATCGTCGATATTCTCACCAAGGTCATTCCACCGCTTATGTTCAAAGAGATTGAGTAGCAAACTTGGTGTATAAACATATACAACCGATTTGAGGGGGTGTGGAAATATTACATATCAAATAGTATGTAATATTTATTTATTCCTTGTATACATTATTTGTACACTTTATTTGTAAAATGACATATTAATTGTAGTACATATAAACAATTAATATGTCAAACTCTAATTACTTTATGTCATGTATATACTTTTACTTTTCACATGCTTACTTGCCGCCCATATCTAGTGGTCGCCTAGCTAACTAAGTATCTCCCTTCAATCAGAATTATTTATACTTCGTTCATTGAATGAATAAACTAAGTTGAAGTTTACTTTCTAGTGTTTATCACTTTCAAACTCTCTTCATATATATATATATTATATTCAAGTAAGATATTGTTTCATTTATAAATATTTAAAAGTGATTACACTAGTGTTTTTTCAATCCTATCCTTTTCCACCAAATATTTTGGGTTACTACCTGGCTAACATTACTTCAGGCAATAACATCTATTTCCTTAACGTAAAATGATAATAAATGAATAAAAGGATACTAAGTTAAGGTACAAATAAAATTAATCAAGCATTGATTCATGTATATGCTGAAACAATAAAATAAATAAATAATAAAGTTTACTTATGACCTGTAATCATTCCATTGTACACTTTGAACACTTTGAACAAAATAAAAGTATATGCGCTAATCAAATCCAAACCTTTGTAGCCGTAAAAATTCAAATATAAACACTTATACTTTTGATAACTTATGCCTAAATTCAAAATGGTTATACGATACCTTTATTAATACTGATAATAATAATAATAACATCAACAATAACAAGAATTATAATTATTGTTATAATTTGGCATCTACGCCCTTCTTGTTTAATTCCATTAAATTCGGGGTGTTACATAACATGTTCAAACACATGTTCAAACATGTACAAACTCGTGTAAATGGGTTATAACATGTTCAAACTAGTGTAAACATGTTCAAACATGTTCAAACTCGTGTAAATGGGTTCAAACATGCTCGGACACATGTTCAAACTCGTGTAAATTGGTTCAAACATGTTCAAACTAGTGTAAATGGGTTCAAACATGTTCAAACACATGTTCAAACATGTTCAAACTAGTGTAAACATGTTCAAACTCGTATAAACATGTTCAAACATGTTCAAAGCCATGTAAATGGGTTCAAACATGTTCAAACATGTTTGAACTCATTACACCCATTCAAACTCAAATCACACCCATTCAAACCAAAACCACATCAATTCGAACCCAAATCCCAAAATCCCTCATCGGAATCTCGCTAGAACACCTATTTGAACACTCATTCGAACACCCATTCAAAAAGAATAAGAAAGAAGGAAGAAGAAGAAGGATGAAATAAAGAAGAAGAAGAAAACGGGTAAGGGAATTGAAGAAGAAGTCAGCGAATGGAAGATAAGAAGAAGAAAAAAAAAAAAAAAAAAAAAGAAGAAGAAGAAGAAGAAGAGAAAGATAAGGGAATTGAATTAATATTCAAAATTGAATTTTGAAGAAGGAGGGAAGATTTGGGGATTAGGTAAGAGGGGGCAAAATGGGTAAAACATTAAATTGACTTTTTTTTTTTTTTTTTAAAAGAGATTTAATAAAAACTAAATAAGAATGGTAAGTAAAAAAGAACTATATGAAGCAATTTCTCTACTTTTTATTTCTTAAAAAAATTATTACAATATTTTTATTTATTTTTAGGAATCAAGTGCTTCTATTCAATCAAATCACAAATACAAGACAAGACGACAGTACATAATTCGGGGAGAAATACCCCAATCCAAAAGACTACTAAGAGTGACCCCAACGGTTCCCTTTCATTTCCTATCTCTACTACCAAAATTAAGGGTCTCCCTTAAATTAGGAGCTCTTAAAGGGAATAGTCTTGGCATTTTTAACTACACCATTTTTTTCTCTTCACCTATTTATCATAATCTTTTCAACTATACTAAACTTAATTTTAACCACTTCGGTAATAATCTCCTCTAATAAAAACGATACGCCATTTATTGAGGACATTTAATAATCCCTAATTGGTTGTTTAAACGCATACGATATTTTTGATAAAATGATACGACATTAAAATCTCATTTTGGAAGTATAGAATATTTTATTCCGATTTTTGTATTAAAAAAATGGAAAATGTGTTAGTAGTTAAATTAATTGGTTGAGATGTGAAAAAAGTAGTATTGGAGAATTATATATGAGTCTTATGGAGTTGGTTGTTTTATAGGGTGTTGAAAAAGTAAATCTTAAGCGGAAAATAAGATAGTGTGATAGGAAGTATTATTGTGGGACACTTAATCAACGTGCATGCTTTTGCAAACAAAGCTAGGTGTGCCATAATATTATCGTTACGCCGATAAAATCAAAAGAACAAGAACCATTTGCTAGGGAAAGGCAGTTTGAAACTAATTAGCATCCAAGGGACGAGAGTTCCTCTCCTTGAACATGAAGACGGTGAACACATGGTAAGGAGTCTGATTCAAATGATGTCTGAGCCCTACTGTGATGAAAAGAAAAAGGCTTGGAAAATCGCCATTAGTTTGAGGGATTCGAAATCATGTACTCCACTGATTTTCTGCGATAAGGCTCGAAGAATCAGCCCATTTTAGTCTCGAATGATAATTTCAATGGCAGAAGATTCATTCGCAAGCAAAGATCCGGGAGGCGGAGGGGACCAACGATGGAGCATGTTTGGTTTAACCGGGAGTAATGGCTTTGGCATGGCTTCTCAATAGTCCACGGCATCACGTTCAACTATGGATATAAGATGACCAACATTAACAGGCTTATCATCGAATAGCCAAGAACATCGCACTTTCCAGATGTACCAAAGCATAGTGATAATGATAGAGATTCGGTAGTCATCGTAGGCATCATACATGTTGGCCATGAAGTAGTTGAAATTTGAATAGGCCCGTAGGCTTTGTTTGATGATGGATTTTGAGAGTCTGGTATGCTGAATTGAGTAAGTTGTTGTGTAAGCATCGCCAAAGAAAGTGCGCATGCGCTGGTCTAACACGGAGGGACCAAGTTCGGTGCCAAATAGGATCGAGGAAGAAGAGGCTCTCTCTGTTTGAGTTCATTGTGATGGCATTGGTTACCATTTTATACTCCAAATTAACAATGTATTTCACTCGGTAATCAAGAAGGTCGTGCCATAAAAAAGATGGTCTAGATCCTAGTCCCGCATCAAGAATATTCCCAGAGTTGAATTATTTGGCATGCATCACATGGCTTTACCAGAGTAGATGGTAGCTTAAGGACACGCCATACTTGTTTTGCTATGAGGGCGAGAATAAAGCAGTCGAGGTCCCGGAATCCAAGGCCACCCAAGTCCTTCGGCATTGTGCACAAATCCTATTTTTTCCAATGGATTTTACGCTTCTCGTCTGTGCCCCCAGTAAAATCTACATGCACATTTAGGAGTTTATGAGGGTGGTGGGGATGAGAAAACATTGCATAACATATTTCGGAATGTCTTGGAGCACGCTCTTTATTAGAATTTCATTTGGCTATCGATATCAAGCCTTTATTTTAGTAAGTGTGTCTCTCTTGGTATGCGCCAACTTATTTGAGATTTTTTTCTTTCAAAACTCTACTGGTGTTGGTTCCGGAAAGTATTTGGGGATGTCATTTTTGTCTAGGCATACCAAAACTCAAATCTTTGGTTTTCTCAAGGTGCGTATCTTGAAGAAGCTCTCTAACCGGAAGTTCAACGTATGAGGATCACTTCGCTGATGTTGGAAAGTGATAATTTGACACGCATGAATGCATTTTTCTATCTTTGGAAGATTTATCGGTGTTTGGTTATCTTCCAAAAAAATTATCTGGTTTTCTTATATGGTTTTCTTTTGTAAGATGTCATTAAACATTACAACTTATTTATTAGCATGATATGACATGTCATCCATATGAGTTGTCTCTCCGTGTAATTCTCATCCGAATAATGTTTTGTGACTTTTGTCCCAACCCCGTTTAATAAACCTTGTAATTTAAATTTATTTTTTTATGTGGAACCTTGTAATTTTTCAAAATAATTTATTGAAGTCATCTGTTCCTAACATTTTCTTTTAATTCTTTTCCGAATAATAGAAGGGGCTTAAGGTTAAAAAGGGTGTTTGACCACAAATCTTGGGGATATAGTCTTTTTGTTCGAAATTCACATAAATGATCTTTTTAGGCATCTAAATCTTGGCGTTTTAGGTGTTTTAACCAAACTAAACCCTAATTGGGAAGGAACCCTATATGATTTGCGGCCTTAAGATCGCAAGACATTTGTGAAAAAAATGAAGAAAATCATGATCAAAAAAAATGAAAAAAAACACAGCCAAAAATTTGTTGAAAAAAGGCTATATAGCCAATTCTCCCATAATAGAATTGCTTCTGGCCATAAAATCCACCGTCTCCCTCTGGTCCTGACCGCCTATCAGTCCTATTTGTCGAAACAACTTTCTCTTCAGTCTTCACCCATGTCCGGTGCTGGGTTCATCTTCCTCTGAGTCTACTTATCCTTATTCGTTGAAATTCTATTGAATCTACAGCATCTCCGTCACAGATGGTGGCGAGGAAGATGCCTTCATCCAGGTCCGGTAGCGGATTTCCTTCAACAGTCAAGGTTTCCGGTCTTAAATCCAACGTTCACGGTTCTGGACCGGCTTTTGTTGGCCAAGTCTTTAGTATGTGTGACCTTTCTGGAACAGGTCTCATGGCTGTTTCTACTCATTTCGATATTCCTTTCATTTCCAAAAGGTATCACTATTGAGCCAATCTCCTTTGGCTCAATATTTTTTTTATTCAAGTTTTAAAGTTCGTGGTGCTTAATTTTTTTAATTCACTCCTGAATTTGCGTTATAATTTCTCTTGAAACTTGTGGAATATGATTGCTGCAACTAGTTTGATACGGGAATGACTGGATTAAATCCTCTGGTGGTCCAACAGTGTGTAAAATGAACCCCTTTTTTTAGTGCATTTACAAGTTACGACATTTCATTCCTACTTGTTTGTATCACTAGATAGAATTGTAATTGATTCATTTGATGAAGGAATGAAATCAACATTATCAAAAAAAAAGAAAAGTATCCTTACAATTGTTCTTTTCATTTATAATTCCATGAAGGTTAAGTGTTAATTGAACAGAAAAAGAACATTCTAGAGATTTGAAAAACAGGCAAATAGGTAATTTATCCAACTCAGAGAGCTGGGCTAATTGATTACACATCCAACCTAGCCTTCATCAGTTGTTAATTGGAAAGAAAATGAGAAACTGGAACACTTGTGCATACATGTCTTTTTGGTTTCTCATTCCTTATCTTGGTGGCTATGTAACTCTTAATGAACGAGTGTATTCATGAATCTGGAATAAGATATTTTTTGTATCTTTCTTGAATGATCTTATATATCTCTTTAGGACTCCAGATTGGCTTAAGAAGATGTTTGCAGCTGCTACGAAGAGTGAAAGAAATGGTCCTGTATTCCGTTTTTTCATGGACTTGGGCGATGCAGGTGGGCTGTAACTTTAATCTGACATGTTTGTCATTCTTAATTCTCATTTAGACCTGTAATTTGTTTTTCTGTTTCAACTTTTGAGCTATGATGCCATCCAAGAATAGTTACCTCTATGTATTAGTGTATAGGTCTAATGTCCTTTTTTTTGGTGACATGTAATAGGTACCCTCATTTTTAACATTTACGGGCCTTATTATGTATATTGGGATTAGGAGTATTAATGTCATCTTGCCTTCTAGTTCTGATTGACCTACTTCATGGATTCTTGTCTCTGTGCAACTATATATTATTGTACTAATCTAATATTCCCACTTTCCATACCTTTGTTTTTTCAGTTTCATATGTCAAGCGCCTGAATATTCCAAGTGGTGTGGTCGGAGCTTGTCGCCTTGATCTAGCATTCGAACATTTCAAGGTAAGTCCATGTTGATGGGATACACTTGAGCATAACTCTTTCTTGTCCTTGAACATTAGATGGGATATTCTTTATGTTTTGATAAAAGTATTTGATTGTTCTACAATAGGTTTGGAACTTCTTATGTCACATATTCTAATTTTTTTCATCATTTTCACTTAGTTGTTGTCTTCACTTTGGGCGCTGAGTATTTAGTTTCAGGGCTGCTTTTTCTTCTTATTTGAAGGGATATCATAACTAAGACATATTAGTTATATTAGTAATAAATTCTCAAATTTGTGTGTCTATCTTGAATAGTAGGTCACACCTCAAAAACCACTTTCTCAGTATTTATGATGAGGCTTCTTATTGGATTCTTTTGCATCATCTGTTGGTAAAAGTAGTGTTGCCCTTCTTAACAAACCCATTTTAATTGGTTTTATTACGCGTCACATGGCCCAACCTTATCCTTATGTCTAAGAATTCAATGGAGTCTGGTGTTTCCATCCGAATGGCCATTCTTATGCACATATGTATTGATATGGAGCTTCTGAAGCTAGCCTGTGCCTCTCTTCAAGGCAGTGCGCAAGCCAGCGAATTAATTCACAACTTTTTTCATTTGAATAGAGTGATTTCTCTCTCCTACTTTTCTCCTCACAATACTCGCTGCATTCCAAACGTCTTATTAGCTAAAATTTCTTCACTGAATAAAATTAAAGGCAGAATATCACATGTCGAAAGACTCCAAACAGACCCAATGTATTCATCTTTCTCGTATAGTAGCTTCGATCTCAATAGTTTTGCTTGTTAGACACTATCGTTTTTCCTTGTCTTGTTGTGTGAAATCGTTAACCATGTAGATCTTTTTTGCGATATACAGGAAAAGCCTCACATGTTCCAGTTTGTCCCAAATGAGAAGCAGGTAGACACTGTTTTCTGCTTTTGAGTAGCAGTTAGAAAAAGTACTGTACAAATGAAATGGTGAAAGAGGAAAACTATCACAGAAACTGAGAAATTGCCTGCATTTTATAGAGTCAATACTTCCATAACTGCCCAATTTGTGCAGGTCAAAGAAGCAAACAAGCTGCTTAAAGCAAATCCTCAGCTTGGTAGAAATAAAAAGGTGGAAGGAGTTCCTGTTTTTAGTGCTCAGAACTTGGACATTGCAATAAAAACCTCAGAAGGTATAAAATGGTAAGCTTGTGTGTTGCAGTCCGTTTTTGTTTGTAAATGCAGTATCTGCTATACATATACATACATATGTATTTATATATAGGTATATATATAGAGGTATATATACATGTATATATATATAGGATAAAGTCACTTTTAGTCCCTTTTGTTTCATGAAATTTGCACTTATATCCCCATTGTTTCATCTTAGCACTTTAACCCCTTGTCTATGATTTTTTTCCTTACATTTTCAGTCCAAAGTGACACGTGTCAAACAACCAGCATAGAAGGCATACCCAACCAATAGAAACTTGACACGTGACAAAAATGGACTGAAATGGTAAAAAGTTCATAGATGAGGGGCTAGAATGGAAAGATGAAACATTGGGGATAATAATGCAAAAATCGTGAAACAAAAGGGACCAAAAATTTGCTTTATCCATATATATGTATGCAAATATATATTTTCTTTTGTACTCATTATTCTCTAAAATCAATTCATTTATTTGGCATTTAATTCCTCGTTATACTTGTTTTGTGTATTTACTGCTTTGGATTGATTCTTCTGCGTTTCCTATTTTAGAGAAATCTTGGAGGTGGATTATTTTCTTGCAAAATTGTTGATGCCTTGTATCTTATGTTTGGTTGCTTTTTTGCACACTTCCATTTGCATTCATATCCAATACCTCCCTTTGACTTTCGTCTTTCGGTCAGGTATACACCCTACTTCTTTGACAAAAACATGTTGGATAATATACTTGAAGAGTCCGTTGATCAGCATTTCCATTCAATGATCCAAACTAGAAACATGCGACGAAGGAGGGATATTATTGATGATAGCTTAACGGCTGAAGCGGTTGAAGAAATGGGAGATAGCTTGTGGGAACCTCCAGAGGTACAAATACAAATCAATGTTCTGCCATGTGTTATTATTAGCAGACTTTTTTCGACTTGGGATAAATGAAAGACAAGATTTTGCATGTTCAAACTGTGTATATTTCACCGCTGACAGGTTCAGGAGGTAATGGATGAGGTGGGTCATCCTAGTATACCTTTAAGTGTCATATCTAAGGCTGCTGAAATTCAGCTTCTGTACGCGGTTGACAAAGTCCTCCTAGGAAATCGGTGGTTGAGGAAAGCCACTGGAATTCAACCAAAGTTCCCTTATGTTGTGGACTCCTTCGAGAAAAGGTTAGTCAATTGCTTTTCCTGCGATAAAGGGTATCGTTTAACTTGTGAACGAACCCACCGCTGTAACTTTGGTGAGGCCAATGCCGGTTAGGCCTACCAAATCAGTAGGGATAGGTTCCCAGGACCCACTTGGTCTTGGGTTCAAATCTCAGCAACAACACGTGGGTTAATTGTCTATTATGTGGTAATTTTGTTTCGTAAACGAGGAAAAAAAAAAAAAAAAAAAAAGGTAAGGCCAATTGAACTTTGAGACTCGTAGAGATACATTTTCTGTTTTGTTCCCAATGTATTTGCTTGCTTGCAGGAGTGCAGCTGCTTTTTCGAGAGCACACAAAACATCTAACCATGTTGAAGGCTCTGGATTTGGGAATGATAATACGGCGCGCCATTGTCTTGGCTCTACAATAGAAGAAACAAGAGATTGTATTAATAATGCTGAACAAAGGCATGAGGAGGTTGATAAACAACATTCTTCAAAAAACTGGTTAGCTCTTCCATGGTCAAAGCCACAGCAGAATCTCCCCGTCATCCCAGATGAAAGGTTCCTACTATCTCAATATTTTTAGCTACGCATGTCTTAAAAAAACGCATCACACTTAAAAAACAATCTTCTTAAAAGTCAATTGCCAGAAAAGCTGACTGTGCATATTTGTGACGGGGCGATGTCTCTTTACGTGGTATTGCAGTAGGCAGAGTGACATCCGGGAGTGTAGGACACAAGAACTGTTGCAGTCTCCTCTTCTTCCAAAGATCACGATGGTCGGTATATCAACAGGTGATGCTAACCAGATGAACAAGGCTAATTTGAAGAAGACAATGGAGGATCTTACGAAGGATATAGAGCGAATGGATGAAATAAATCAAAGCGGAGGAAGTAATGGTGGTGGTGCTAGTAGCAATCAAATTAGCTTTGAGGAGAGAGACCCACTTTTTGTTGCAAATGTGGGTGATTACATGAAGACAGCTTCTTCACGATGGATTCGCAGAGAAGCTGTCTGATATTTTTGCTTCATAAGTTTGTTAACAGTTGGGAAAATTGTTGTATGAATAGTTTTTTATTGACTCCACTCGTATCATTGAATGTATGACATGTGCTGTTCAATGCAATTTTCGTGATACATAATAATCATGATGTCTAAAACATTTCCGTGGTGATGAGTTTCTTGTTATTGTTTTTACAGGCACTACTACTTTTTTTTTTTTTCTTTTTTCCCCCCTTCATTCACTACAAATTTACTTTTAGCTCATCACTTGTTAAAACACTTTCGGTTAGAATCGTTTCTACCACCATACTTTTGTTGTACATTATTATCATTGATGTTTCTCACCAGCGTCACTCTTATTGATGTTCTTTGTAAGGTAAGGAACGTCATCACTAGCGATTTTATTCCCTGTAAAAAAATGTCGGATCGAAACATCACTTTCATTGATTTTAAATGTTTATGATAAACGCCACCGTCACAGACTTTCCACGCGCAATAAATAATCTATACACTGTAATGTTGAAGTAAATTTGTAGTGCTACTATGTGGAAGCAGGTTATTCACCGACATTATTGGACTCCTTTCATCTCCACCGTCGATACCCATCATCACTTTTGGAGATTGTTTAAAAATAAACATGCACAAGCACGACACCATGGATTTCGGAGATTCCTATCGTGAGAGATTGTGATGAGCCTCGTGGTATTGGCGAACAAGGACTACCACGACTCAAGCACCCTATGGCCCCAAGAAGACGATCTTTATCTCTAGAAAGTTTATCCGCAGAAATTTTAACTTAGAGTAGAACTTGACTGATTTATTTGGATGCACTTAAACACTTGTATCTTGCTTTAATATGTTTTTTGTACAACGCAGATAACAGATAATTTTATTAATAAAATATCAGGGCCAATTAAAAAATTGTAGAAGGCTACTTGTAACCTCTTATAATGGTGGGTACCCACTATTCTCTAGCATCTGGTGTAGCTAATAATAATGGGCTATGGGCTGTAGGCTGATCTCAATTTATTGAAAAGAAATTTGGATTGCAATATTGGCCCAGTAACTGAATAATATAAAACCTAATTTATATAAAACCTATAAAATAAAAAAGCAAATCCTATCACTGCTGTTGGTAGCGTCTCCTTCGAGTGGAGCGAGAGCAAACTAGGTGCATTTCGAGTGTGTTTAGGGTGAATCGACCGAGTCAAAATGTTCCTCCGACGAGTTGCCCGGCCGTTGATGATGATGACGAAGGTGAAGGAGACGACGGGGATCGTAGGGCCAGGCGTGGTTCAAAATGCTAGGGAAGTTTTGATCGATCTGTATACCAAAACCCTAAATGAGGTCAAAGCGATACCTGAAAAAGAAACATATCGTAAGACTGTAGAGAGCTCCACGAGCCACCGTCTGAAGATCTGTCAGGAAGAAGAGGACTGTGAGAAGATCGAAAAACTTATCGGTTCCGGCCAGGTGGAACAGCTCATTGATGAAGCTAAGGATGAGCTCAGGCTGATCGACAATATGAACAGTCCGTACTTTTTTTTATCTCTAATTAAAATTTCGTTATATTTACTCTGTTTTAGCCATGGTTTTTATGGGATAATATTGAATTTTTTGTTCCATTTGTTAGGAAGCTAATTTGTTGGTTAGTGTTGTCCTGCTCCTCTTTTTTTTTTTCCCTTTTTGCTATATTTTTTATGAACATCAATGGAAATGATTGGACAAATCCCCTATCCAGCATGATGATTAGGAAATATCCTCAATAAAAGATAAAGTCCTCATGAGTTTCCCACTAGGAGATCAGAGAGTTCTAGTGTACTTAGAATGTAAAATAAAAACGTATCTTTGCAATGTTCAACGTTTAGGTTTATATAGAGGAGCATTCATGTAGAGCTAGTCTCTATAAAATTGTACCTTTGCAATGTTCAACATTTAAGTTTATATAGAGGAGCATTCATGTACAGTAAGTCTGTAAAAAACTGTACCTTTGCACTGTTGTTCAACATTTAAGTTTATATAGAGGAGCATTCATGTAGAGCAAGTCTGTAAAAATTGTTCTTGCTGCAATGATATCAGCATCACCGTGATTCTGCGCACTGAATCTATTGGACAAATCAGGTGGCAAGTGGCAGAGTAGTGGGATCCATTATCCAGCCGAAAAGAGTTGAGTGGGTATATGTTGAAAGTCTGTCTTTGACCAGAGTCCTGCATGCGGCCTCGATGTATTAGATGTGTAAGATGTTTGGCTTAATTCGAGACATGCAAGTTAGGCTTGAGGGTGTCCACTACCTCTTACCGAGCCCATCTAAGTCTGGACCTTCCTGCCTCGTACAGCTGGCATGTCGGGTTGTGGATCCTCGCCTAGAAGTCAGTCACTTTCTGCTCTGATCTAATCAAGTGTCCGAGCCCACCAAGGTCTAGTTGATAGAATACTCATAACTGACTCTATAAATATCCGGGCCGAATTACCACGTGTCGGTAAGCTTATTTCATACCCATACGATGCCACACACAGTTTTTATTTGCCAATCCGCTGAGCACTATCTTCCCTGCTTCTGTGCCATTACATCTTTTATATGTCATGCTCATAAGCTCATTCTCACATTCACAAACTCAAGAACACTTGCAGAAATGTGTCATTCTCTTCCACCAGTGCTTGTTAGTTTACAAATGAGTAGTACCTATAGCAGGAGCTAACTTGCACACAACAGCTAATTTGTGGCCATTCAAAGTTCCTTGGTTACTTGCTCTGCTCCTGAAGTTAGATGTTTACACGTATGACCACAGGCAACATCAATCCTGGTTTTTTCATGGTTAAACATGTACTTGCATCTCCTATTTCGTTGGTTTATCCTAAAAAACTTGTCAAACAGCTTTGTTGCTGGCCCTACCTGCCTGGCCTTTGCAGTGCAATCAGTGGGCCCTGTGTAGTAAATTCTAGCACAAATATAGTTCACTGCACATTGATGGGCTTTGGCGCCCAGTTTCCAATCATTTTGGAGTCTCCACTCTCCTGACCTTCAAAGTTTTATAACAGAACCTGATGTAGCACATCTAAGTTAATTAGTTGTTTTTTCTTTATGTTTTGATCAAGTGATTTAGCCATATGGACTTTTAGTGTAGTTTTACCTAAAATGGGCTTTTTAGCCTATAAATAGCTTAAACTCGCTAGTTGTTAGGGATATGATGTAATCTTGAATCCTCTTTTGAGAATGAAGTTATCTAAGAGCTTGGATTAGCTCGTGCTTATCGTTTTTCACCGTAGATCTTCTACATCCGAACCATAACGTAGAAAGCAGCCTTTAATGACACCACACTGAACCTACATGTGGGTACCACTTGAAACAATAATATGTACATCTAATTTGGCACCACAATGCCTGGCTTGATCTAAATTTGGTGGACGTGCTTCATGGAAGCCTTGCATACTAAGTCAAGAATATCAAAAGCAAAGACTAGGGAGGACAGAGGGAAGAGAGTGAGGTACAGACTTGAGGAGAAAACACAATGACTAGAACATGGACGTTAGATGCACGTCATGCGAGTGTCTTTAGCCTTATCTGTTGCGATAATCATATGCTACAATTAAAACAGTTTGTGTAACTAAAGGCCGGGTAGGTAATGAACGGCATATTTATTTATTCTGGGCACATTTACTTCTTGATGTATAACTATCTTTAGTCTGTTTGAAACATCCTTGAATTGGCAGATCTTTGAGATAGTGTTTTTGCTTTGTCGAGTTTACTTACCATCCTCAACTACTATTCAATAGAATTCAAATTATTAATACAACATTGTTACTTTTGTCTATAATTCTTGCAGAGTGGAAAGTTTGGGGTGTAGTTGATAACGGTCCTCCAAAACCTAAACCCGTGATATAAACCGGTCCCTCCTCCGGAGTTCTATCAAGCTTTGGACTCAGTTGCCATCAAAGCAGAGCAAAATCGCTTAAAAAAGGAGGCAGACGAACTCGCAAGAAAGGAAGCAGAAGAACTCGCAAAAAAGGAGGCACAGGAGGCTGTAGCTGCTTTTCTCAATGCTCATAGCGATGCTGAGCCATCAAAGGAGGCTGTAGCTGCTAATGGCAATGCTGAGCCATCAAAGGAGGCACAGGAGGCTGTAGCTGCTAATGGCAATGCTGAGCCATCATCATCATCATATCAAAGTAGTAGTGATGATGAAGCTCCGGGTACAAGCACCGTTGCTGGCAGACACCCTTCTTTTTAGAGCCATTGCATATTTATTATTATTATTATTATTATGCTTCTATTTCTATCTCTGTCTCTGTTGGCTTCTTATTTCACAGACGAGAGTTTGATTTGTCGGACAAAAATTCTAGCAAGTAGTTTGTAATAACAAGCCAAATTTTCTGGATCTTAACGTACTTGATTAGCGTTTGTGGTATGCAAGTTTTATTATTATATCCTTAAATTGTTATGTGTCTCTACTCTCATTTCATGCCTTAATTATGGTGCTACTACTTCACATACAATTTCATATTTCATATTCATACTTGCGAAAGAGAAGTTGAAATATTATCATGGCCCAATAAGTGGTCTGGTCTACTTATTTTTGATGCTATATTTTCTTATTGAATACAAATGATTAGCATTAGAATAGTAGTAGCAAAAAGGAACAAGGGTGGGAGTGGCTCTTGCTCCTATCTCTCTCATTTCACTAGACTTTTCCTGGATTCAAAGGCATCTTCTACAATTAACTTATTTTCACAAGTTGAGAGTCATCTTCATAATCCATAGCGGAGAAGTCGTGGATATTATAACCTTTTAGTAGGTTGTGGATTTTGTGACATAACATGATTACTTTTGTATCTATTTGGGTAATAATTGTTGCATGGAACATAAAGTAATAGTAATGATGATGTATTATTGTAACCGTAAGGGTGCTTTAATTATGTATTGATTATTATGTTTCGAGTATTTTCATATTCATCTTCCCCACTTAATGCTTATAGCGCACCTCATGAAGCTTCGTGACTCGAGATTCTTTTTTACAGCAATGGTCGGACGATTCCGATCCAGAAATTTAACTCGGATTTCGAATCATTCGGGTCGTTGCACCTACTGTTGAGAAAAGTTGACTTTTTACAATACTTTTTTTTTTTTTTGAGGGGGACTTTTTACAATACTTAATAGAAAAAACCCTATATCATAGCTACGCCTGTAAACGAGTTGAACCCTACCGACCCCTGGAGTAGTTCGGTTTGGCTAGAACATTTTCGAATAAATGGCTCGATTCGGCTCGAAATTTTCGAGCCTAAAATATCAGGATTCGGTTCGTATTCGATTCGGTATTATTCGGCTTGAACAGTTCGAACATGTTCGGTCCGAAAATTCAAAAATACCCAATAAATAATTCTAGTTCAAAAATACATGTCCAAAACCAAAATAAGGCCAGGGATTGGGTTGGGTTATACATGGTTTTGGGCTTGGGGAGTTGGGGTTTAAACTGGGCCAAAGCTTAAATTGAATTATCAGTTCTCGCAACTCTACGGAGTTTAACACGTTCGTGTCCGAATATCAATTTCCAAGGCCCTATTCTACGTTTCATTGTACGAGCCGAGCCCCGAACCGAACTTTTTCGAGCCGAACACGCCGAATCGAATCGAACTTTAAGCCTCACTTACAGGCCTAATCATAGCTCACCCATCGTTGAAGTAATGGACCTTTTACGGAATCAAACTCTTATACACATCTCGAAAGGAGTGTTATCATTACAACACTATATTCTTTTCTTTTTTTGAAATATACAACACTATATTCTTGAATCGTTAAATTATACTCTGAAAATGTAGAAAATCTATGCACAAACTCATATAAGGGAAAAAAAATCATCATTATAACATAAAAAAGAGAAAACATCATCTCAAAACATAAGTTGTGAGATGAGAAAAATCTATCTCTTAATACGATGAAATAAACAATCACAAGTGTTAAATGTGAGAAATTTTAATGTAAAAATCACAACTATGACGTTGTCAAACACATTTCGACTTATTTTGTTACCACTTGAAAATTTTCGAGTTTTGACATATCATGAAAACTTTCGAGTGCATTTGAATCTTCAAGGCGCTTAGTTGAAAAGGTTTTGTTGATGTGACTATCACCCTAAATTTCTTTTCTATGTTGAAATTTCAATTTTTCCGAGTGAAATTCGTGGGTAATTCCACTGTGTTGATACATTTATAAATTAGGGTGAATGGCGAGTATGACATAAATATTTCATCAATTATAGTAGGCGACGCTTTTTAAACTTTTGCATAAACGATAAAACTATTCATCCATCGTTGAAATTCATCGCTTAAATTCACCGCTAAAATCATCGCTTTAAATTCACTAATTTTCAAAATTCATTGTCGAAAGTCACCGATTTTCGGATTCATCATTTAAATTCACCGATTTTGGGATTCACTGAGATTCACCGATTTTCTGATTCATCGTCATTCTTCTCGCTATAAAATTACGCAATTGATTTCTCCTATAAAAATAATACAAATATTCCGTTACTTAAAAATATTCCAGATTATGCCATTATCCCTAATTATCCTTATAAATTATAAGTGTATTTAGTGAAAATACGCAGATTTATACGGTGCGACGCACCAACCATGGAATTGTAAAAAGAATGGACTTAAGCATTTATAACAAATTTGCGGATTCGTAAGAAAACGAGACTATTGTTTGCCAAAGAAAAAATAAATAAAAAGAATGAGACTATTGTTGTTGCAGGAACAGATCCCCACGATACATACTATGAGATAATAATGTCACGCAGACCATTTTGCCTAATTTTATTTCGGATCCATTAAATTTTGGACGATCCCGCTAATATTTTATTTTTTTGAATTTGTTTTACTCCGTCCAAATTTCGGACGATCCGTTTAAAAATTAATAAATGATGACAAAGACTCAGACTCACCACGCTGCACTGCAGTGAGATCCGCGTCCTGTTGTTGCAATCTTTAAAATGCATACACATTTGTCTGTCTTCATTGGACCAGCTTTTTGACTATGAAAAGGGCTGTTTAATATTGACTCGCTCCTCTTTTTTTTGTTAAAGAAATATTAAAACACATATGAGAAATTTCTCATCCAAGAAAGATAAGACAAATTCAATGTAGACGTAAATAA
The DNA here is from genome assembly GCA_026214975.1 of Gentiana macrophylla. Classification (NCBI taxonomy): domain Eukaryota; kingdom Viridiplantae; phylum Streptophyta; class Magnoliopsida; order Gentianales; family Gentianaceae; genus Gentiana; species Gentiana macrophylla. The sequence goes on from CM047806.1 coordinate 20,884,910, forward strand.
TGACGTAAATTGATAAAATACAAAAATAAAGAAAACACAGTGATTTAACGTGGTTTCTGGCCTTATGCTGACTACTCTACTTTACTGTGCAAAAAGTTATAATGTTTTTCACACACACCGTGATCGACATAACATTAAGATTTATAAAGACACCCCAAACCCTAACCGCCATAGTGATTCTTTGTCTCGAACTATCATAAATACTACAGACGCGACCCAACTCAAATTGTCATCCATCGATTTAAACTCAACATCAGCTGACCTTCCCAAACTTGTAATCAGCAGACCAGATCGTAGAACTCAATTGCACTTCAAGAAACCTCGCCAGACTCAAGAATATGTTGACTTGTCATTAAACTCAACAGACTTCACCCACCGACTTTCACAAAACAGACTACACTTGCTCAGCTGACCAAAATTCTCAGTTGACTTTTCCAGATCAGTTCCACCAGTTTATCATCAGTTTAGAGATCAAGTAACTTAACTGACAAAAAATGTAATCTTGACTTACTTAATAATAAATAAATGTTTTGAAAGAGTAAGGTAACGGTGGGTGAGATCGATTTGCAGCAGTAAGATATTAGAGAGCAGAGGGTGAAAGAATACACAAGAGGAGGTAGCTAGAATTTCATAGTTACTACCACCGGGCGGTGGTGGCCCGAAACTCCAATTTGATGATTTCAACCTTTAACACATTTTAATGCTTAATAAAACTTATTTTATTAAATTTACTGCTTATTTTACATATCATTTAATTATTTTTTAAAGAAAAAGGAATTATGAGTGCAGTTATGCTTTGTACTCAGGTGAGGACTAAAATCGCATGTCATGTGCGTGCATGTCAGAAGACAATCAGCATGAAAGATATTATTTTCATATCGTATTGCATGAAATGCTCTTGATCATGTTTGCATATCATTGTATAAAACTTACCGCTCCATCCGCTCTCGTGATATGTAAGTTATTTTATCTGCTTTTATTTGTAACTAAATATAATTTATTATAAATTAACAAAAGAACCGTGTTTTATTAACACGTTAACTAACTTTTATTAATGTATGACACTGAACCAATTTTTTTTGTAATCTCAGTAAAAACAAGTACAATTATTATATTTCAAAATGTAAGGAGAAAAGTTAGAGATGAAAAATACATTGGCTTAATAGCTTTAATGAGGTGGACATAGAAAGATAGCGCCATCCTGCGCTAAGAACCACCCTGCTTTTACTCCCTACTTAAGCTGGAGATGCCCCCCGCGCTCGATTCACCCTTCCCGTTTCCTTCCTTTTCGTTTCAAAAAAAAAAAATTGAGGTGGACATATTTTATTTCTAATAATTGAAAAAAAGCAATACTATTGCGTTACAACTCTATATTAGACGAAGTTGGACTGAATTGTCAGACATGAACACGGAGTCCCATCTGCTTTCTTCTTTTATTATTATCATTTGGGAAAAGTCGCAAATGGGTCCATATCTCAGTCTGAATCCAAATGACAATAACTTGAAGACATGTTATCCCCTGGGGCGGATGTACCTTAAGATTACTGGGGCACTCGCCCCTTCTGATCCTAATACATCGTTATATATATATTATGATTTTTTTGTCATTCATAAATTTATATAAGCCTCTATAATTTATAATAATCCTGATACTTTGACATAAAATTTTTATAATATAAAGTTAAAAATACATAGCTTATCATTAAACGATATATTTAAAAATATTTATCGGTTTTTAATATCGGTTTTTTAAAAACATTATTTATATTGTTTTAATACTTTATCGATAAAAGTAGGTTGCAGATTGCTCCGATAACGCGATATATGTATTTTTTTTTACGAAATTACGATAATGACACAATCAAATATTTTTAAGAATATGACAAATTTACATATTTTTTATAAGTATAATGACAATCGATAATTTTTATAATGGTATGACAAACAATAATCCTAAAATCAATAATCTCCTCAATAATCCCAAAATCGCTGAATTTCGATAAATGAATTTTTGACAAATAATCCCAAAATTAGTAATTTAATGTATTAATTTTGAAAATTAGTGGATTTCTGTTAAAATAATTTTCACAATGAATTTAAACAAATAATTTCAACACGTCGAATTTCGATAAATAATAAATATTATTCTTTATGCAAAAGTTTTAAAAATCGCCCTTCTACTCAATTGATTTAAATATTTGCGTTCTTCTCCTCATTCTTTTTTATCATATAAAGTTAAATGATAATGTTGCTTTTTTACGATATATAGAGTGTTTTTTTTTTTTCAATCATAATGACTAAAAAAACTACTATATTTATTTGATTGCAAGAAAAATTTAATTATCGCCCCCGCCGCTCGATCCTCATGGGCCCACTCCCTCGATCATCCACGTATTTGAACTAAGACATTTTAATACGTGAATAAGTAGTATGTGACGTAGCAGATGCCCACTACATACTATATGTAGCTACTATATCATTTTCTATTATTATAGGATATATCCTTCTAAAAAAATTTATACGCCAGGATTGCACCAAAGAAATATCTTCTGCATGTTGACATAATGTTAAACCATTAACGCTTATTAAATTTCACTTTGCTTTGTGATAGCAGGCTGCACTCAAATAATACAGTGATTGAATCTCGACAAAAGTAAAAGGGAGTTAGCTTTGGACAAATCTTCTCAGTGGTACTGGGTCCTCCCACCTACGAATACAAGTGATCGCAATTTTTTTCAATGCGCCATCCTGGTCTCAGAAACTATATTTTTTATCCAAGAATTTGTTCTAGCGGGGAAGTCTGAAACTACATTTTTAAATAAAAAACGACATTTTTAACAATAAAACTATATCGTCTTAATACTTAAAAAAGCCTCCGGATCTCTGTGGGGTCACGTAACCCCCTGAGACCAGGGGCGGACGCAGGATCCCGAACGACGGAGGCGATAATTCTAAAGATTTTTCGCAATCCAAAAAATATATAGTACTCCATCCGTTTCTAATTATATGTCGCAATTGACAAAATCAAAATTTCCTTTTTTATATGTCGTAGTTAGATTTTCAATACATATTTTAGTACTATTTCCGCTTTTCAATACTACTTTTCACCTTTCTAAGCTCATTCAACAAATCAATTTTTCATATTCATTACACCGCTACAATTTTCAAGATTTTTTTTGGAATACTCATTTTCTTAATCTGTGTGTTTTTCTTAAACACGACATATAATTAGGAACGGGGGAGTAGTGTTTTTTTTTTCTTCGATTCAAAAACACTACTATACATCAGAAAAACACGACTATTAATGTGTTTACGCGTCTGGTTTTAAATATTTTCAAAACCAAACCAAATATTTCGGTTTGAAAATACTAAACCAAAACCAATCATATCATAAACGGTTTGGTTTTGGTTTGGTTTTTCAATTAATCGGTTTGCTTTTGATTCGGTTAGTCGGTTTATAGTACAAAGACTACCGCAAATTAAGCATAGTAACTAACTTGAATAACACATAATTACCCCAGAGATAGACAAATTACTAAAGGTACATTTCATTATGTCATTGCTTGCTACCCTAAAAAGAAATCACCCTGTCGAATAATATATGTAATTAAGAGCGACAAAACGCTCTAAAATTGATATCAAAATAAATAATAACCAACAAACTGATATACTGAACCCGAATACAGTCTATCAGACTCACGAACAGACCCGAACCAACGGTCACATCTAACTCGCGACCTCCATAGCCGCCATCTTGCCTGGTGACCAGCCAAGCAGGTCATTCAACTAGCATACTCGGGCCAGATGATCAAGGTTCGGGGGCAAGCACGCCACCTTCCAACCGGGCCGTCCGATCAACCGGACTCGTCTCAAACATAGCGTAACAAAGATCCATACTTGGCATTTGACAAGGATAAGCGCACTCATGCGATCAAGAGGATAAGACCGCGACCGCCAATCGCCGCTTGTTTACTTATCCGCTTGATTGTATTTAAGTATGTCAGTCATAGTTAATTATGTCTTGTCGTAATTAACCTAATCGCCATTTGTGACCGCCTATAAACAGAGGCACATTGTAAATCATCATTCAAGTCGAATATCAATACAAACAGTAAATACTATGTCAATTTGTCGACTATCGTGGTTCGCTGCCTTATCACTGTGTTCGCCACCGAATAACCATCCGCTTTATAATCGCCACCACTTCTCCTCGGAGAAATCACTCATAAATAACAGATATCCATTCTAAAAGCCTATTATCGCAATCGTGATATTTCCGACAATATCACAAACGAACGATGAAAACACTAAGTCATCGAAATGTGTTTACACTAAGTGAATTTCAATATACTTCAATGGGTCGTAGATACATAGGTGCTCATATGTTGATAGAATTCTTACGTTAAACCGCTATATCTATATTATTCTCTCTCTCTCTATATATATATATATATATATATATATATATATATATATATATATATATATATATATATATATATATATATAAATCAACTCCGCAAATATCGATCAAAACTTGAACCCATGTATGTATGCAATTTTGTAAAGCACAACAATTGAAATAGTAGTCCATGTAACGCGCCTCGCAAATTATGACCTTCGCCTCGAATGTGAGCAAATATATCATGTCGAATTTGAATTAAGCCTTGATCTAATTAGACGTTAAAAAAATATTAGTACCGATGGGGTGTATATATATATATATAACTCCGCAAATATCGATCAAAACTTGAACCCTCAGATAGTATGCAATTTCGTAAAGCACAACAATTGAAATAGTAGTCCGTAGAATGTTCCTCGCAAATTATGACCTTCGCCTGAATGTGAGCAAATATATCATGTCGAATTTGAATTAAGTCTTGATCTAATTAGACGTTAAAAAAATATTAGTACCGATGGGGTGTATGTATATATATAACTATCTCAATGATTTATCTTGTCGACTTCCTGCTTTTCCTGGCCTTTCATTAAATCAAAACCAAACCACTTCTTTTCTGGCTTTGCTCGATTTTTACTCTGGTTTGGTTTTATATTTTTGAAAACCATCTAAACGATTTGGCAGACGGTCTCTATTAAAACATCAACACCCTAACGACTATACATTTCGGTTTATATTATTTAAAAAACTACTATATATCGTATTATCCGAACATATTAACACTTCTACTTCTATAAATAAAAATTTAAAACTACACACATGTTTTTAAAGGAAACCAATATTTCGAAGTGTATATGCATGATTTAAAGAGAAATTCCTATTTGTTAAAAATCATTTGAATACGAATACGGAGGTTAAAGCCGTGATACCTTTTTCATCATCTAAACTGTGTGGTAAAGAAAACACAGCTAGAAGATCAGAAATCAATGGCAACTATAGTGTTGTATCCATCTCCGGGCATGGGCCACCTGGTTTCCATGGTGGAGCTCGGCAAGTTTATCCTAAACCACCACCCTCAATTCTCCATTACCGTCCTCACCATCATTCCTCCGATCAACACCGGCACCACCGCTTCTTACATCAAACATGTCTCCTCCACCACCTCCGCAATCTCCTTCCACCAACTCCCTTCTTCTGTCCCTAATCCCCTCGACTCCTACCCTTCTATGGAAGCCGTAATAATCGACTTGATTAAACATGTGAATCCTCAAGTTCATGACGCCCTTCATTCTATCTCTTTGAAATCTCCCATTTCTGCTTTCATTATTGACTTTTTCTGCACCTCTGCTTTATCAGTTGCTGCAAAATTTGATTTCCCACCTATTATTTCTTCACTTCTGGTGTTAATTGTCTTGCTCTGTTTCTGTATCTTCCAACTCTCAATAAATTAGTATCCAAAAGCTATAAAGATTTGAATGAGAATCTTGATGTTCCGAGCTTACCTCCGATTCCGGCGTCCCACATGCCAACTCCGGTGCTGGACAGAGAATCCGTGGAGTATGGTTTTTTATGAATTTAACTTTGGGCTGACGAAATCTGCTGGGATTTTAGTGAATAGCTTTGATTCACTTGAATATAAAGCTTTGGAGGCATGTTCAGCTGGAAGATTAGTTCCTGATGAACCTACACCTCCGATCTTTTGCATTGGACCTTTGATAGCTTCCGGCGATGGACGAAAAGGAAGCAGCAGGTATGTGTGTACTTGAAATCATGGCCCTACACTTGGTATATCAAGTGGAAGTTCATGATTATTTCTTACTCTCTCCCTCACATACTCACATACTAGGAGTGTAGATATGAGTTAAATTAATCATGATCATCCATTTAGTTTTAGCATAACTTAAAAATACCCATTGCACCATAGTCCTTCTTTTCTCTTACGTGCCGAAAATTACAAGCATTTTTTACGTGAATAGTAAATATACTAAAAATACTCTAATCCCCCCTTTCTTTCTTTCTTTATTTTTTCATTTTATTTTAAAATTATTGTAAAAGCCCCCCACACCCCCGGTCCTCTTTTTTTTTTTTTTTTTTTTTTTTTTTTTTGGGGCGGAGTAATATAATGTGTTTGAAAATTAACAAATCAATTTCACATATATGATATAACCATGCATATAATGTTTTTTTTTTTAAATCATAATCGATATTCCGCACCCGAGCATAAGGTGGATCCACCCCGTAACCAGGGGCGGCCATCTTGAAGCAAAAGGGTCACTTGACCCACAATTTTAATAAATAAATAAAAAAAGTTCAGTATATTTTTTACACAATTTAAAATTTTTATGTATTAATATCTACTGACTAATCTCCTAAAATTTTAAAATATAGACTCTTGACCCATAATTATACATATATATTTTATATAATACATTAGAAACTTGTAATACGATGTGTCGTTATCGATCCCTGATCCGTGTCACACAATTCCTGCAGCCGCCCCTGCCCGTAACTCCATACCTTATGCTTACCACCACCGCGATATATTATTACCACATAAATTGATAAAATATGAGCAGCAGTTTAATAGTGACCCGGACACACTTTGTGATACATGTTCCATTAATACCATTTTTAAAAACAAGAGGCCCAACTATTTTTTTAATATGTTGGTTTATACCGTCAAGTCATACTTATATAAAATTTGAGCAACATGAGATTAGAAACATAATAACACAACTTCTAGATTGCAAAGCATGGGGAAGCTTATTTACCCAGAATATATTACTCCCTCCGTTTTTTTTAATCTGTCATATTTCAGAATTTTCTTTTTTTTATTTATCTATCATTTTATCTTTCCAATTTATCATTTATTATTTTTTTCTAAATTTACTAACAAAGTATTTACATTTCCAATACTAAAAACTCATTTAGCATCAAAAGTATTTACATCTTCAATAAAATAATACATTTCCAATACTATATTTTAAACATATTAATTACTTTTTTAATCAGATGATTTTTCTCTCATGACATATATAAATAAAAACGGAGGGAGTAGCTTTTTTTTTTTCTAGATAAGAGTGATTTAGGGACATAAAAGTTGTACATAAATCATCTAAGAACACTTTTTAACAACATATTTAAACACTTAAAAAAATATTAATATTACGGGTATAATCATTGTGCCATAACAAGTAACACAACGGTCATTATCACCGTTGATCACAATTAGTTTATGAGTATGATAATGCCACAACAAAATATGTACAAGAAAGTGCATAACACACTTTTGAATCGCTGACATGATATGAGGCATCTATTAATTTATATGTGTCACAATAAAATCAATAACAGAAAGATGTCACAAGATATTTTGTCGCAAGCACAAATATTTCGTTAGTTTACAGAGAAATGCTTCGCCACAATAAAATACGCCCAACAAACTTTTAAATCATCGATTTTTTTGGATCCACATGATTTAATAGTGCTCCATTATTATAATCAATGACTCCAAAATATATGGTGTAAAATATCAGAAATATTTTGTTGTGAATTTAGATCATCATTTAGATCCATGACGGTCAATCGGTGCGGACGACGATTGTGAAGGTTAGTTGTGACTGGATTTTTTTTTTCCCATCTACAGTAAGGACGGAGGGGATCATGATTGCATCAAATGGCTAGACAAACAACCTTCCCAAAGCGTAGTGTACTTATCTTTTGGAAGCTTGGGCGTGTTTTCAGCTGAGCAAATTAAAGAAATAGCTATTGGATTAGAAAGAAGTGAGCAAAGATTCGTATGGGTGGTGCGTAGTCCACCGTCCGAAGACAAAACCAAGCGGTTTCTACCTCCATCAGAGCCGGACTTGGAAAAATTGCTGCCGGAAGGATTCTTGGAAAGGACAAAAGAAAAGGGTTTCATCGTAAAATCATGGGCACCCCAGATTGAGGTCTTGAATCATGAATCAGTAGGCGGATTCGTTACCCATTGCGGGTGGAATTCAGTGTTGAAGCTATCACCGCCGGCGTGCCGTTAATTGCATGGCCACTTTACGCCGAGCAAAAGTTTAACAGTGTAATTTTAGTGGAGGAACTGGAGTTGGCTTTGCCGGTGAATGAATCGGAAGGAGGAATTGTGACGGCGGAGGAGGTGGAAAAGAGAGTAAGAGGGTTGTTGGAGTCGGAGGAAGGGAAGGCTTTAAAAGAGAGGGCACAGATCAAGAAAAAGGAAGCTAAAAAGCACTCAGCCATGGCGGTTCTTCCACTACGGCGTTGATGGAATTGGTTAGCTCATGGAAGCTAACGTAGCATGTGTATTTCTTAACATATTTTTCAGTTAAAATTTAATAAATTTTATATCAATATAATATGTAATATGATGAACATTTATTTCTTGGTATTATGGTTGAGAAGTTATTGGATGCATCCGTAACATTTATTTCTTGGTATTATGGCATAACTTGGGAAGTTATTAGATGCATCCGTCAGAAGCGCCAGAATGTCCCAAAGATAATTATATAATTGCTTTTGTGACATAATTAGTAATTCATCTTATTATACGACGACGCTTATAATTAAGACACTATCAAAACCCTAAGACTTCGCTTACGTAATCACATAACTCAAACAGATTGGCCATACTGTAATATGATTGAAAGTTTGTGAGATGTACTTAAAATTAACTTAACCAGAAGGCTTATTAATCTGGAAGACGGGTCTCATGATTAATTTGCTATTAATGCGCCTAACATTTTGAGCGCGATACTTTATCCTGGATCGCTTTGTGAACAAAAGACTAATGCATTTATATACGATGATAATCATATATACTGATCGATTGATTTCAGCTTCGATATAATTCCGTAATCGGTGTTTTATCGAATCACAAGATGATCATATATTGATTAATCTTAATCCTCGGCGCGATCACGCACGATCGCTAGATTGCAGTAGAGCTTTGACGTTGAAGCGATCACTCAAGATGCTGGTCCAACACTTTCGCTGGCTCTATTTCTGAACGAAATGAATGGTCTCGCGCTATCACAGATATTTAATCCATTCCTTCCTCTAAAGAGAGACAGCCTCTTTATTTGTCGACTCCTAAACCGATCGATCGGCCGAGCTTATATTATATCAATACGAACTAATTGATCACTGCAAGCTAATGGTAAATAATGATAAGACGTTTTGGTATGGTTTACGGAAATATCCCGAATCAAGCCGAATCACCATGGACGATTTATCCGTGATATAATGATTATATCAAATGACGCCGACCATAAATTGAGTGCAAAGTTATCTATATTCGACAGTCACTTTCGGCCGCCATGCCAGTAATCCCTAATTAATAAGTTTCTGATATAATTATTCTCGTCTCATTTAATAATTTTTATTCGATTTATCAGAATGCATCGAATACGGATACTTGCTCCCGACGCGCTCCTAATATAAAGATATGCGTTTTCTCGCTGCAGACCTCAATTATAATTAAATAGCTGATCGGCTTATTTAATTTGAGCATGATTAATTGCTTAATGACTAAATAATTAAATACACCTAAAATACATTTTTCGCCTCTACTTCAAATTTGCCATATATTGACCTTTGACCTCATTGGTCAAATATAGGAAAGATGCGTGGACCTTTTCTTTTAATGAAAGGTGGCGCAAATTTGATGTTAATAATTATTAAGAAATTGGGCTTTTGATAATTATTCGATACGCGATTTATCTTTTATTCGTTAAACGATAATTCATTAATATTAGATATTAATATGATTTATCTTAATTTGTTTGGGATAATCATTTTATTTATCTTTATTTGAAAAAATTATTATAATTGATTTTGTATTAATTATTTAATTCTTTGCGCTAAGCTTTACTTCTATATATGTTATAGCTTCTCCTGCTCTTTCGACACACAAGAATACACGCCATATGGAAGAAAAGTAGCTTAGAATTTTCGCTATTTTCTTCGGAGCTGAAATGAATAATCTTCTGGATTATTCCAGAAGATATCAAGGAGTGTCCGGCGGCGGAAACACCATCCACCTGGTGTTGCCGAGACACACGCCGTTGGCGCCGTGGGCTTCTCAAAATACGTGTTCTTGAGATCTATCGTTTCTAGAGTTAAGACCATAAAAGCAGTGAAATAAACTCCTAAACCCTCAGTTAGATCTTTATTTATGTATTTTGCTTCGCTAGATCTAGACCGATGATTCACACAGAATCGGCCAATCTACGATTGATCCGACGATATTATTTAACATCCGCTATATGCGGGTGCATCCATATGACAAAATATGAACTTTTTATTTCTAAAATGAATTTAAACTATATGTTTCAAATTTATTTATTTATCAATTCGATGTATATAGAGATAGCACACAAAAACTTCATGGATAAATTGCTTCTTTCTAAATTCGTGACTTAAGACTTTGAATTATCCAACAAATGACTACGCTTCAAACTTCTCGATCTTATCACAATTATTTAGTTTAGCATAATGATTTGGGTACCGAGTGTTCCACCAAGATCT